>OW028755.1:23549061-25949061 GCA_932294355.1 Aporophyla lueneburgensis
TGTTTTGAGATTCAAAATTTAAACACATTCGAATATAGAACAGTTCCAAATTCAAAATTGCCGGGAAATATGGAAACGACAGAACTTAAAAGGCATGCCTGGTAAAATGATGCATCTTTTCTATCCTACACAGAGTCTGCCAGAAGACCTGCCATCGCTTAACTCCTGCCTCCTCCGCCCTCCTCGAAAGCTGTTTACTAACTGCCGTGAGCGCTGGAGACAGCAGAATGTCAGCGGAGCCTTTGCAGAGCTCAGGAGATTGGTGCCCACTCACCCACCTGATAAGAAGCTGTCCAAGAATGAGATATTGAGGATGGCTATCAGGTAAGATCAAAATATTTATGTTCGTATATCTGAATACAAGCCTAGGCCGGAGTTTTAAAAGTTATATCGATAATTATATATGTATCTGCACTTGGGGCTGTCAAAGCCAAAAGATTAGCCATATTGAATTCACTCGCCCATTTCCCTTTCTACCTCATCGCTGACACCTACCAGTACGGTCTGCACTCCCATGTCGTCTATACTGTTATTGCCATATAAAATAATGTTGCTTACGCTACCAACATAGCCACCATGTCAATATCGTTGACAGGTGCACATATATGAAAAGCAGGTTAAAAGTATACATGACTCGTAAATTATAGAGAACATCAGGTATTTAGAAGGTTTACTCCTTGACTTACAGGAGACCACAGGATGCACAATAGAGTTAATAACAAAGCTAACAAAGTTAAATAAAAATATACAAGGTAAAAAATTGAGACAACTGACAATATCAATAACATTCAGAGCCAGTCTTCGCTTCTTGATGGCAATCTTATAGAAATCAATTAAGCATTATCAGGACTCACGAGTTGCAATAGTTCTTGTAATGAACGGTGCACATGTTGTCAAGTGTACCGTACCATACCATATCAAGTGGTACCATATATGCACTGTATACCGTAATCGAGAATAAATCTATCTATACATGCATTTTATGCTGTAGAAAGCTCTTTCATTTTGACGATTTATATTTGACCATTATAATCAAAGCCAATTTATTCAACAGGTACATAGGCCTACTCTGCGAAGTACTTGAATGGCAGAAGACCCACGGCCTCTCCATGAATAAAGAGAACTCAGCAAGCCTCGCGATCAAATGCGAATCCCCTCTGAGTCCACAATCCCGACGTTTACGCCTAAAAAGACCATACTTCAGCGAAGAAGAATGTCCAAGAGCAAAAATTTATCACGAAAGCAACGAATACCAAAGATACGGTAATGAAGAAAACGAAGAAGTAAGAAGGGGTTACCAAAGATCCATCGGCAGCAGAACAGACTTCTTTTTCGGTAAAGAGCACTTAAGAGTTCTCAGGAATCAGTTTTACTTCTCTCCGAGATGGCGTCAAAATATGCCGTTTAGAAACTTGGCGGATAGGAATGGTAATAATTTGCTGATGATAGCTCCAGCACAGAATGGTAAAGATGAGCAAGATGGTAAAATGCAAAATGGACACGGCAGCAAAGACAAAAATGATAAGGATGGTAAATGAATGGCTGTAGGCGAATGTGTAATGTTAAGGTACGGTGTCCTAGAAGAGCCACACAGTAACCGCAGTTTACCAGCAAATGATGTTACTGAATTTGGTGGCTTTTCCTAGCGAGCGTTTTTTGACACAATAGTCTAACTCCGATGCCTTCATTTTTGTGACAGTCGTCATTGCGGCGGTTTTGTGGTGGCAACCACTATTTAAGGAAAACGTAGGCTTAGAAATATTGTTCGTATTAGTAGCTAATGCCAAATGTAAGCACAATATTTTAATAGTCCTCAAAAATATCCCGATATTTTAATTTCATTTCCGTCCGTTTTGTTTTGTTCTTATATAATTTCCAACACTATTAATTAGTGTTAAAATATTCATTTTCAATGTGTATATTGTAATTTCTCCCCGTATTCTCTGTGAATCTCGTTGAATATATATTTTTTAAATGATGTTCTATACCTATATATGTTTTGTAAATAATGCCTAGATTATGGATTTCCGTAGTAATTATCATTTATATGTAAGAGTTGTTTTTTATTGTTAATTTATGATCAAATACTATCAATACCCACCGTTGTAAGGGGCAAATGAGATAATTATCGATGATTTTCATGTTACTGTTCCTGTATCTTGATTTGCGTTCGAAGTTTTATTGCTGGTCCTAGAAGATATTTAGTTGTAAGTTTAATTTCGTAATTCCTATCAATTATTTGTTATTTAATTCACAAATTGATATTTGCTTTTCTAAGTAATTTTAAATGACATTATAAAATTTACAGTACCACGTAATATTTGCATTTGATTTCTCTTTCCCTCTTATACTTTTGTATCATCTGTCTCTTTCTGTTGAAAGGGGCGGGTCGATCCGCCCCTTACCATATTATGATGGAAATTGAATTTCCACCCCTAGAGATGACTATGGAGTGTTTGTAAACCTTCCTTATCTCACGTTAGCAGAGGTCTACTATGACTGTTTTATGTTTCATATAGATGAAATTCGTGCAGAATGTTTTGAGTATGAATGTGGATGGGTATAAGAGTAGGAGAAGAACAAAGAAACGATGGATGTGACTGTGTGAAAGATGATTTGACTAGATTTTATTTCTGTATGTTTTTGTTCTTACTGTGCGTCATATTTGCCGCAAATAAACGTATTTTCTTTCTTCTTTTCTTTATAGACAGATGACTATCGAGATGGCGAATAAAATAGAAGTATGGAAGAAAAAGACATGTTGTGTCGACTCCAAATAAATAAGTATAAGGGCAAATGGAGAATGTAGACTGATGTCAAGCATATCAATTCTCATTAAAATTTAAAATGCAATAGTAAGAATGACTCTGTCTTTTGCCTTATCTATATATTAATACGTGAAGCGAAAACTTTGGATCCCTTTTTACGAAAATTGGGCGGACGGAGGAGTATGAAATTTCGCACACTTACAGTTTATACAGAGAAGAAGTGACGAATGCTAATATTTTTTTTTAATTATGCGTTAAAATGCATTATTTTCATTAAATAACACGTTACACACACTACTATTCACTACCGTGTATTCAATACACACATGCATAGAGAATATGTCTTTAATATTTTGTGTCTATAGTCTTACTGAATGTCAAGTGTCAAGTATAACCATAGGTAATAAGCTAAGGTAATAAGTTCATTTTATAGATATATAACCTATTTCATTTTTTAAATCTATGATCATATCGAGGATATTTGTCTTTAATATTATTTGTATTAGCGACGATAGGAATTTTGTTTAGATTTATAAGAAATATTTTTGTGGTTTTATGGGGAGTGTCAAGTATGGCATTAGTAAGTTTCCTGTACAAAACTTAGTGTCGTGTGCAAACTGTAGAGGTTGTATGCCTCACGATTGTACAGGCTGGTCATAGATTGTAGAGACTGGTTATAATTATGACATTTTGAACTGTCTTAGTTAATAAAAATAATAGGGAAAATTCTATAAAAACAGAGCTTTCTGTGATAATTCATTCCATATCCAGCAGTTAAGAAGTATTAAGAAAATAAAGAAGAGAGTCCTGAAGAAGTATTCTTTACTTATTACACCTACGTCCTGGTCCTGGCCATCACCATCCCGCCAGCGAACCCTCTCCACAGTAGTACAACGTCAACAATTTGTCTATGTTTATTATTATATATATTTTTTCATTTAATAATGTATTTCTATTCAAATGAAGTACGGTCGAAGTTCGACCAATGGGCGATCACTAGTTTATTTTAATGTAATATTTGACAAACTAAAGGGAGTCAAGGTAAATAAATAAGTACAGATAATTATGTAGTTAAATTCATACTTATTGTCTACTGATCCAATTTAAAATTCTTTCACTAATGGTACTGTATTTATTTTTATGTTAAATCACGCGAAGTCGTGGGTCTAAGCTACTCAAGACTAATTTGGTGCCAAACGTCCATTGTGCAAGATTGCTTTTCGATCAAAATAAATGATTGGGGAATACTTAATTAAGTTCGCAATCGCTCTACCTTTTATCCTGCTCCCTGTGTCCCAAAACAAGCAGTCAAAGAAACCTCTGTACTGCACCGACGACGCCGCGGAAATGGTGAACTTTTGGACTGACCAAAAGTTGTCTGTGTCAGAGACTCGAAGAAGAATAGTTCGTACTTTACTTTACCTAGAAATATATAGATCAGTGGTGGCCTAGTGGTATCGGCCCCGATTTACGAGGTCGTGAGTTCGAACCTAGGCAGGGCTTTACTTTGTGAAAATAATTTTATCACCACTTCTCTCAAAACGGTGAAGGAAAACATCGTGAGGAAACTGGCATGTTCTAAAACCATTAAACTCAATGACATGTGAAAAGCCGCTCTGGGCTCGCGTGGTAGATTTCGGCTCACTCCCTCTTATCGAGAGGAGGCTTGTATCTCAGCAGTGAGAACAATATAGGCTGATTTTGATGAGGTATAACTGCCTCTTTGGTCTTGTCTTCGCAATCTCTACTAAACTTGACATTCTTGGTTCTATTCGTAGATCGGGAAAAGTTGGTTTTTCCATTAGGAATTTCCCAATCATCATCATCATTTCAGCAGAAAGACGTCCACTGCTGGACATAGGCCTCCCTCAAGCACCGCCACTTCGACCTGTTCTGTGCTCCTCGCATCCAACGTATTCCTGCAGCCTTCACCAGGTCATCGGTCCGTCTTGTAGGAGGCCTTCCAACGCTCCGTCTTCCAGTACGCTGTCGCCACTCCAGAACCATCCGGCCCCATCGGCCATCTGTTCTGCGAGCAATGTGCCCTGCCCACTGCCACTTAAGTTTGACAATTCCTCGGGCTATGTCTCTTCATTTCTGATTCGATCGCCACACACAATTCACAATATCACAATTTCCCAATAGCAGCCCGGAATCGGGATTTGTGCCCTGTTGATGTCAATAGGGTCGCCCCCTAGTACATGGAGCTTAAACATATAGTCAAAGCATTTATCTCAAATAGGTACATAAAAAACACTTTTGAACGTCAATACTTACATTAAAATAGAATTGAATCTAGTCGCCCCTTTCAAAAGGTAGAGACGTATGGAGAAGATAGGTATGAAACTCCACCGTTACTCTTTTAAACATCATAAGTGGTGAAATGTCGGTATTCAGGTACCTACACTTCTGCCCAACCTAGCGGGGATTACAAGCATGATTCTATGTTATGTGCTTACCATGCATTTATCGATTGAATTCATTAACTTAATGGTTGGGCTTCTCGTTCAGAGTCATTAACAGCTAATTACTTGTCAGTAATGGTGAAATAGCTTAAGTGTTTAATGACTCCGAAGAAGTAGGGTAATGTGCTTAACACGTGTCATTAAAGAAAGAAAGAAAATATATTTATTTAGCACAAACTCAAAGGCACACAAAATAATACTGTAAAAAAATACATAAATTAACAAAAAACAAAAATTAATAAAAAACAAAAATTAAAAAGAAAATCAATAAAAAGTGTGAACTGCGATATTATAAACTAGCATTTAAGTGTGCCCCACGGCTGCGCTAAAAAGGTTCAGTTCAGCAAAAATGCCTGACGCTGATTTTCAACTGGACCTGAAGTGTGACCGGACGGATGTAAATCAGTTTTATACAAATACTGCAACGTGGCGAATGTATGCATACTTAAATAAAATAGAAGAATCCAAAGCCATTAGAAGGTATCTTAATTAGGTCAATGCGAAAGATTAACTTTGAGTCAATGACGGTACCTTACGTTAATTGGAATTTTAATTTCTTGCACTGACTGGACAAGTCCACTCAATCTAGGTGGTTCTTTTCTCAAAATACCATTTCAGTCACCAATCTACACGGTCTTCATATGATGTGACCAAGATTATGTCTGAACTTTAAAAGAGACTGTGACCTCTGAGTTTGTTTCGGCCTTTCTTGTCAGAGTAGTCAGTTAGGAAAGGCCGATCTCATCTAGTTTAATAAATATCATTGACTTGTAGAAGTGTCTGCTGTCTGAAAGCTACTTACAGAAACAAAATCATTTATTTATTATTAATTTAGAATTTTCTTTCTCATTTTCTTCTTTTTTTACCAAAGTAACATAGGAAAGTAAATAAAAAAAAAAACAAATTTAACCGTGTAGGAATGACCAATATTTAAAAGCCCTTAAAGAATCTTTGATGTTTTATGTTTTAAAAGTCAAATCCAACCCTCCGAATCCATTTGTTTGGCATAATAAAAAATCTCATGAATTCTCCCACACACCACAAAAATATCAATAACGCACCAACGCCTACTCAAATAAAATAGCAAATGATGACAAATAAGCAACTTTGCGATACCATTTATAATCCTCCTTGCGTATGTGAGGGCGCGCGGCACGCGACCGAACGACGCTGACGCTCGTGCACAAACCCGGGCGGGTGCGAGATAAGGGCTGATTGATTTTTATTAGACCAAATAGTAAGCTTAAGTGTGATTTTATGAGATTTGTATAGGGAGGTGATGAAAGTCAGTGTGGCGTTTTGTAGATAACGACACGTAATTTTTTTCGTCAATGATTGTTAGTAAAGCCACAGTTTCTTGGACCAATGGTTGGTAGAGCAGACAAGTTCTGAAGTGGAGACCGTGGATCGGCGTCGACGGTGTAGCGTGGGACGCCCTCCAGCTAGATTTACGGCTAAAGAAAGTGGAGCCTAGTAGAGGCCTATATTTAGCAGTGTACAATAATCGGCCGGGTAGACAAGAAGCAATAAAAAAAAACTTCTGAATTCTGATTCGCCATCAAGTCGATTTTAATATTGGTTACTGTTTTACAAACATCCCCTACGATCAAATGATGAACCTCTAAGGGTTTGCATGACCCACTTTAAGATCTATTTATGATTTGATTCTATACAAGATCAAGTTAAGTCACGCTAAAAGTTTTTAAAATGTAGAGTACGATAAGCAGTCGATAAAAAAAAATATTTAAATTTCGAATTAGGAAATCTTTGGGAATCTTTAGATGTGTACGGACGTCGGATTCTTTAAACGTACGGGTCATTTTGTAATTATTGTCCTAGAAGGTAAAAAGCCTGTTACTAGAGATTGGTATCAGTCATTGTTTACTAGTTGTCTTAATAAAAATTTAGACGTCAGCGTCCAAGAAGCAAGATTCTCCTCCACCATGACAAAGCTCGAGCTCTCTCCGCCAAACTGCCTATCGAATATTTGTCTAACGAAGGTTAGCGAGACATCCTCCTTACAGTTTCTACCTGAGTCCTTCTGATTTTTATCTATTTCTAAAACTAAATGATAAACTTCGAGGTATTTAAATGATAAACTTCGTTTTATGAACCCTGAAGATGCCATGACTGAAAAAGGTATGGAAGAGATCCGTAAAAAAAAGTGGGCCCACCGCTTCAGGCAATGGTTCCATCGTATGCGATGCAGGTGCTCAGAAAAGAACTGAGACTACTTGGGAAAGCAATAAAAATATTAACAGGCTTCTACATCTTCGCGATTTAACATTTTCAAAAAAAAATCAGTTTGACCCTCGTAATTAATAAAAATTTTGTTTCCAATTTTCTGTACAGTATTTTAATTTCCAACTAAAATTACAAATCAGTCTTCGCGTTCTTCTTCGTCAGCTTCCTGAACTCTCCTATCGCTTTTAGAACGTCTTCAGAGAACAGCTTCGGTAGCTCGAAGGCCAGGAAATGGCCTCCATCATCCAGGACTGTCTCACCTACCAGGTTGTGGAATTTCAACTTGAGGATGCAAGGAGGCTGGTATGCCAACTCGTATTTTGCTTGGAGTGCCCAAACTGGTACTGGAGTTGGGATTCTGAGGGAAGAAAAATTATAATAATTATTCATTTGAATCACGTCACAATTAAAGTATACAGCCTTCAAAAGCTGGGACACTTCATTGCTTTGTGGTTTTCTTTAGCTGACAAATAAAATCCGATGCAATGATTTCTTCATAAACAAGTTTTTGTTTTGAATCAGTTATTTGCTAATTACCATGCAATGTGGATAATTCTTATTTAGTTGATTTTTGATGACTTTATTGAGTTTTTTTTTTCAATCTCCTGCGATCATCAATCCTTTTTAACCGACTTCAAAAAGGAGGAGGTTATCAATTCGGATGTTTATATTTTTTTTTTTTATGTATTTTCGGCCATAACTCCGTCATATATAAACGGATTTGCAAAATTCTTTTTTGTTCGAAAGGGATTTATTTCGAAATGGTCCCATATAAATTTCATGTAGATCTGATGATGAGTTCCGGAGACAGACACCGGAACTCTTTAAAAAATGACGGCAAATCAACCGCGATTTCTGCTATCGCATTAATATGCATTGTGTGTTTGGAATTAGTGCGGGGTAGATACCAAAACTAAAAATTTAAAAATATTAATAAAATTAAAATTAAATTAAATTAATTTATTTCACATAGAGTCATGGCTTTCTCACGATAGTTTTTATATCTAATCAAACACAAAAATATAAAAACTTAGTCTTACTCGTCAATTTTCCACCCCATGATCTTTGAGTTGAAGTTCTCAGAGTACAGCCTCATGGATGTAGTGATGGACCCGGTGGCCCAATACATCATCAGGTTATCAATGAGCTGTTCTTTTGTGAAGCGGAAGCCGAGCCCTCCGTCAAGCTTGGAACGGTGTTCAGGTCGCGTCCAGGTGGAGAACTTTTCGAGGATGTACGCCAGAAGACCGGCTGGTGAATCGGAGAGGGCGACACCTGGAATGAGAAAGAAAGACTGCATTACAATTTGTCCATTCGCTTGAGGGCTACGTTGCTACAGATAGACAAATGTTTCTTCTTCTCGTGTCATCGGTATATCTATGTAACTAGTGCTTTTTGGGCCCACCTCTGGGAACATAAAAGGCTGACTATGCTTATGCTGCTTGGGTCTAATAGGCGGCCACGTCTATAATATAGACATATTATGTCCATTTTTAGCTAAGGGATTATAAATAGAATGTCTTTACTTAAATCAAACCGACTTCCTTGATACTTTGTAGCTACCGCATGGAAATACATAAATTAAAAAGAATGGTTTTAGGTGACTAATGGACTAAAGTGTCAAAAAGTCACGATATTCAAATTATTTATGAAACTTATAAGTTCACAAAAACAGATCGGGAATTTCGCCATTCTGATCAAGCCTTCGATAGCTCAGTTGGTAGAGCGGTGGACTGTAGATGGGAAAGTAAGCTGATATCCATAGGTCGCTGGTTCAAATCCGGCTCGAAGGATTTTTTTTGTTTTTATATAGAAAAAGAGGTACCTGCCTATTTTGGTTATATTGGCGTGTGCTAGATGACATATGGCATTTTGTTAATGTTTTGTTTTTCGTAAATTAGTTACATATTATTGTATACAATCAAGTTCTTCTAACTTAAGCTGTGCTGCTAGGTAGTTTGTTGCGCCACTTCTTCCCAAAGCACTAGGACTTGGTTAGGTTAGGTTACGTTTTGCGACTGTCTTATGCAATTTTACAAAAAGTGCTGACTCTCAGCCTAGTTTGAATAAATGACTTTTGATTATGATTTCATTTTTTTCTCATTCAAATAAAAAAAAAAAAATTGGAAAACTTCTACAAATTAACTTGGGAAAACCTGCCAATGTTGATGATCAACTTACCAACAGTATCAGGTTTGCTGGCTTGAATGTGCATGTAGCCGGTTTCCTCAAGTAGGGTGGCGAACCTCTTCTTCAATGGATACATTCTGTCTGCAAGATTCGCGTCCACGATTAGAGGGGGGTAGACAGAACCGATAAACTCCAGTAGTGTACCAACTGGAGTCATAGTTATTGCCATATTGGTGTGGAAACCGAGGAGCTCCTGGAAATATAATGTTTGGTATCATAGTGTCCACTTAGTGTTTCGAGACATTGTCAAGCAGTTGATCGACTCTTCAGGTGCCAGAGTATAGAGGGCTGGGATAATTTTTTGGTCAGAGAAGCAACATTGCCATACAACGTGGCAATGCTGCCAATATTTTTGGCACTTTTCCTATAGACAACGATAGGGGCGAATTTTTTTCGCCCTATGATCCTTTTATTTTTATATACTTGTACATATACCCTTAGACATAGCTTTTATTTTTTGTGTTGTTTCTTTCGAAGTACATATCATTGTTTATGTAATAAGGTCGTGTGTACTGGTGCAAAAGCAAAATAGCAATGAACCAATTTTCTTTTTGCTTTGTTCTGATGATACATTCGCTTTATCCATATTGTGCTAAATCATGACCTATAATTGCATTGACATCTATGGTTAGGAACGCCATGCATATCCCGATCTTTATGTCTAAAAACGAATCTATTATTTGCTTTAAGAATATCCTCAACCCACATTTTTGAGCCACGAAATTTCTTACCTTTGGGAAAAGAGTGGCCATGTTGCTGCCGATCAAACCACCCCAGTCACCTCCCTGGACGAAGAACTTCTTGTACCCGAGTCTATGCATCAAGTTCTTCATCACCACTCCTATTTGTGGGGCCCCAAGACCCGGACGTACTGCAGCCTGTGGGGAAAATTTTAATTAGTAAGAGTTTTTGGTCTTATTTCCTGTTTTTATTTTTGCTCCTTCATTGTTGATGGTATACTGGTGTGTGGTCAAATAATCTAACTAAATGTTTTGTGAATCGTAATGTTAATGATTTACCTCCTAATGCACAGAATCAAGTTCTTTAAACTAAATAGACAGCTATGCTACTGGGGAGTTTCTTGTGCCAATTGTCCGTATTTATGCAAAATGGAACCACACGACAAATGTAGGTTTTTACTGTTTTTTGAAGAATACTAATTTAAAAGTGTACGTATGTATACAAAAAGGAACCACCCAGCAAACACGCACTTCTGAGATATCAAAGGATTTACAAAATATAGATATACCACTTTCACAGAGTGTGTTTATGTGTTTTACGTAGTAGTATGGATACATTCATGTGCAAGTCCTGCTTGCATTTAACCTGTTTTTATTGATCTTTGTATCCGTTATTTTTCTAGCTAAACACAAACATTTAAGACGACTTCTTGTCTAGCCTCGAAAGTGTTTGTGACTTAGACGGTAAAAAAATAGGTTCCCACAAACAGGCGCGACGCGATAGCATGACATGACTGTAGTATAATAATTTTCCATGAATACTCTATGCGCAGCCTTTCCCAAAGTGGGCGATAACGCCCCCTTGTGGGCGCTGCAAGCCTAAAGGGGGGTGGTAAGAGATCCAGAAAAAAATGGGGGCGTTGTGTAGAGTGTACACATTTTTTTCTGGGTCTACAAGGGACGTGTTGTCATGTCGCGCCTATCTATAGGAGCCTGTATGATTTATTTCTAAATACAATCAATTTGTAATATTACTTGTACTGTAGGGCAAAGTCCTTTTGTCATACAGATAGGCGAGCAGTGATAACTGGTATTTTTAGAATTACGTACGAATTTATATGAACCAATTTGCACGTTTTTATCCGCTTCATGCAGCTGCAGTTGGATGACGACAAAAAAAAAGAAGAATGTTCTCATGTAGACGCGTATATATATTTTTTAAGAGTGTTACAATGCATAACTTATTACTGAGTAGTCCAATTTTAATAATTATTTTTTTATTGAGGTATACTTTAAAGTTCAAATCCAAAATGTACTGCAAAGTGTAAACAAAAACATCACAAAAATGCAAAAAGGGATCGATGAAAAAATAAACCTAAAGGCGCCAAGTTAAATAACAGCAGCTTGATTGATCTGCGTTTGTTTGGCGTCGACTCAACATTTGTAATTTAGGAACTTAGTAGGACTCAAAAATTGGATTCAAAAGGAAGATTTATATGTATGCAGGCAAAGCCGCTGACAAAGGCTGATAAACTAAGTAGGTAACTTAAATGTAGGTAAACATTTTTATCTTAAAGTCGGACTTTGACATTAAATATTTTGCTAACGAAACATGAGAGTACATAATAAGTTGACAAACATCTTTATATCAATCCTAAGATTATATTTTTATGAAGTCACAGTGACGAATCGTTAATTAATGACTACAAAATCTTGTCCATACTTGTTCCTTTTATTAATTTTACTTATCTACTTATAGAGGATTTTCTTACCTAATAAATTATACGACAAGGTTTGCAAATAAAATATATCGGAATAAGCTGTGGAGTCCACAGGTGTAATTGCGGAAATTTTTATCGGTAGGAATTGGTTTAATATTCATAGTTAAACAACATTCATTGCGTTATTTACGTTGCTGAGCCACAATTTATTCGAACAAATGACGCAATGGTTTAGAAATAATCTTCAATCCCATTCAGATTCTGATAAATTGTGCGTTTCGCAATTAAGGTGCATGTTCATATCCCATTTATATTTATTTCTTGAAATAGTCATTCAATGGGATTATATGAACTTAAAGGGTTTGTATTGATGATTTTAATTCCGTAAATACATCTTCACTTAAGCCGAAAGACGTCCACTGATGGACACAGGCCTTCTTCAATTTGTGGGGGTTCACCATAATCGCCACGCTTGGCAGGCCGGTTGGCGATCGCACTATGATTGTAAAATGCATAGAGAACGCTGTTGCCCATTCTCTAGTAAGTCCCTTACTCGCTATTTAAGACACCTACGGGAGGAAATCTCGGCTTACCCTGGCGCTTCGCCCTTATCCATAGTCTTAAGATACGTTTCCTATAAATACAGAGATTTGCATCAGAGAGAGAGAGAGAGAGACTTACATCAGAGAAACCATAGCCAGGTAGACTGGGCACGATGACCTCAATAGCGAAGTCCCTGTCCTTGTCAACGGCAGTGATGAGGGGAATTGCCTCGTAGAACTCCCTGACGGAGCCCGGCCATCCGTGGAGCATGAGGAGCGGCACTACCTCTACTCCTGCGGGCACCTGAGAAGAAAAAGAGAAGATTATTCTTATTGGTTCATTGCTCTGATGGAATTTGGTTGTTGAGTTATTCTGGATGAGTTCTATATACAAGGTGCAGTTTTGGATCTGCAAAACATTTTAGGACGTAATTATGTTAGTGATTCTCGACCCGAATCAACAATAAAATGGGCAGGTATTTTTTTTTTCACTTTATTCTTATTTACGGAAATCGGTAAGTGTGAACTCCCTTTTTAAAACGCGGCCAGTCTGTACGCGTCCTTAAACTGCGCTTTTTACACACACAAACAAACGCAACCGACATTTCTTTCATAGATTTTGTGAAGAGGGTTATTAAGAGAGTTATTCTGAAAAATAATAAAATTGAAATATCTAAAACTTAAAGTATGGTTGATTATTGACTTGGTATCGTATTGTTATATGATTATTTACGAGTCTCATAACACCCTCCTGCAATGTTTTGCAGGTTCAAAACTGCATCTTGTATTAGAAGAAGATGTACCTATTGACAAAAATTGAAAAGAGTATGCTTAGATAATTTGGTCATGTTGAGAGGATAACTGAAGGACCGCTTACAAAAGGTATTTACAAGGCAAATGTGAGAGAAAACGCTGCGAGGGGACGCCCTAGGAGGACATATAGTGACCCTATTGGTGATGTTCTTCAGAAAGGTCAGGTGCGTAGTACTCGCAACCAGCGTGTGTGTATGACTAGATGTATGAACCTGAACGAGGCAAATGGAGGAACAAAGGAGAAGGGTGAAGGAGGGCCGCAGGAGGCCGAAACGCGTTAGTTTATGTATGTATGTTATACATACTTTTATTCATAGCAAGATGAACATTTAATATTTTTTTCAATTACATTTCAATTTAAAAAAAAGTCAGGACCAACGGCTTAACGTGCTTTTCGAGTTACGGGGGTATCACATCACCAACTTTCAAACTCCGGGCTATTACTGCGGCATTCCTAATGGAAAACCCCAGTTCAAATTCAAATTCAAAATATTTATTTCAGACATAAATCCATATAATGTTAGTAATAAAACAACTTACCCTAATGTTAGTATTAAATAAAAATAAAATAAACGAATGAACCATTGAACTGATCGTTCAATGGTTCCTTAGTTCATTCGTCTAAGTGGGAATGAACTCTCAGCCACCTACGCAAGAGGGGAGAGTCCCACCGGTCTGAGAACACATTCAGGATGCCATTGGAGGAGGACCGCAAGCGCTCGCCCATGGAAGCGCAGCGCCTCTGCGTGATCGCGGCAAACCCGTCGACGCACGCCTTCGCGAACATCCCTGACGCGCTACATCTCCATGGCAGTCTCAAGAGCACCCTGAATGCGTTATTGTATTGTACACGCAGGTCGCTGTATGGCCGCTGGGTAAATTTGGTCCACAGGCTGCACGTGTAGAACGACTGGCAGAAGGCCTTAAAAAGTGTTATCTTAACAGATTCAGTACAGCGTGCAAACCTGCGAGCCAGCATGTTGCCGCGGACAGCCAACGACCTGCGCTCCCTGTCTATGTCAACGTTATCTTTTAAGTCATCAGTGACCCAGTGACCCAAATACTTAAACCTCTGAACCCGACCCAAAGGAGTCCCAGAGAGTGAGAGTCCTGGCAGCTGTTTGTAGGTTAAAGTACCAGATTTAAAAACCAACCATTCACTCTTATTGGTATTGTATTTGAGCCCATGAGCCACCGCATAACTTTCACAGATTTTCAAGAGGCGTCTCATTGCACCGACAGATGGGCTCAGCAGCACCATGTCATCAGCATAGCTAATGTTGTTTACGCAGACACCGTCTACGTGACAACCGACTTTGGTGCTACTGAGCTCACCTATCAGCTTGTTTATGTATAGGTTAAACAAACGGGGGGAGCTCAGTCCCCCTTGCCTCACCTCACAATCCAGCCCATACTTATCAGAATATGAGCCAGCCCACTTAACTCTATTGTTCTGACTACTGTACCAGAATCGAAACAGCGATATAACATAACGCTTTGCTCGACCTGGGAATCGAACCCAGGACCCAACGCTCGGCAGTCGGGCTTGCGACCACGAGACCTATCGGGCAGCCTAAACGGACCCTCAGCCTGGACTTTGTAACGGCACAGCGAAAGGAAATAAATACAATTTTAAAAATACACAATCACGATCAATAGTTCTAGTTTTTGAGTCTTCTAAAATGATTGATCTTGGTTATTCCAGAAAACATTAAAATCCAAAACAATTGTCAATTGAAAAGTTCTACAAACCTTTGGTGTAACTCTAATGAAGTGTATATCAAGACCTTGGATGTTGGTCTTGAACTGCGGGAATTGGTTCAGGAAGATCTCCCGCTCCTTGAACTGGTACTCATTGGCCCAGTACTTAAGCCAGCCGTCGATCTGACCACTGTTAAACCCGTACTCAAAGCCCACTCCTTCTAGGGCGGGGGTGAAAGGACGAGATCTTTTGAGGCGGTCCTTCAGGTCTTTAATGGTCTGGAAAATTTAAAGATGGATTTTTAGGGTATTTAGTACTCGTCTAATAGTCGTCTGATGTTCTTTTGCTGTACTTTTTAAAATATGGAATATGTTTATTTGATGTCTTATTTTTTTATAAAGTTGAGAAAATGTTATCAACTGTGTAGCCGCCGCCGCCGCTAGAATTGATTACTATTCGGGCCCGATTTTGCATTGGGCATTTTCCATCACTCTGGTCAGAATTTCCTGCGGTAGGTTCGAGAACCTTCCACAAGCAATCATCAATTCAAAAATCAAATCAAAAGTCATCATCATCTTAAAGAGATTATTCTCTTTGAGAGCTTCAAACGTCTCAGATTTGTTGACTCCTGACTTCCACAAACCCCACAAAAAGAAATTTGCAATGGTTAAATAAGGCGACTTTGCAAGCCAGTGCAAATCGCCAAAACGAGAGATCAGGTACCGTGAAACAATTATTCCGCGTTCTTTAAAAGTGTAGTGATTCATGACTAATTGACTGTATTTTGTTTCAGAAATAGAAATGCCTTTTAAAAATTCCTATCCTCTGACAGAACTTCAAGAGCTGTTTTGTCAACGTTTTAGGGATAATCTAAGAGTAACTTTTAATCACACAAAACTATCATCATCTTTTCAGTCGAAAGACTTCCACTGCTGGATAGGCCTCCCCCAATTTGGGAGGATTTACCCTAATCGCCAAGCTTGGCGGGCGGGTTGGCGATCGCAGTATGGTGGTAAAATGCATAGAGAATGCTGCTGCCCATTCTTTAATTAGTCCCTTAGTCGCTTTTTACGACACCCACAGGAAAAAACAGGGTGGTGCTATTTTTTACGTCCGGCACGATACGGAAATATAAGGTGTATCTATTCATACACGAAATATTTTAAGGGGTACACCTGTAGGTAGTAAAGAAGCTATAGACGCAAAAAGAAAATTTTTATCAAAGCGTTTTTTAATTTTCGTAATTATTATAATTTTAACTCTACTTGAGACGTTTTGCATAAAACCTTTACCCCAAATTCTATGAATGGCCCGCCTGACGCTGCGAGGGTGACGACCGGACGACACGAGCATGGCCGCGGTGTCTCGGGCCGTAAAAAATAAGAAGGAGCCAGTATTTCTTATGTGCGTCAAATAAATTATAAAAATTAAATTTAAAAAAAAAAACACTCAGAAAAATATTTTTTTCGTTGCTATAGCTTCTTTACCACCTACAGGTGTACCTCTTAAAATATTTCGTGTATGAATAGATACACCTTATATAAGATAATAAATAAAATCTTTGTTTCAGTATTTACATAATATATCAAAAATAATTATCAATGCAACTTACAATCTCTGAAAAGCTAATTTTGAAAGGCTTGACACTGGTATCTTGTTTCGCTTTCAAGCTCTCTGGTCCCCACCACTCGTTGTAATCGATGTCTGGTAGTGGTGGAGGTCCTTTCAGGAACAGGAAGTACACCGGCAGGATGATGATCGCCACAATGGGCGCAATGAAAAGGAGACGCGCCATCTGTAAGTAGGAAAATAAGATTTGAAATAGGTTGCTTTTAGGCAAGTGCACAGTCGGTGGTAACACTTTGATCTTGAGCTGGTCTAGCGTAGTACAGAGGTTAACAATATTAAAGGACCACAAGTGTGTGCCCTCATTATGGCTCAAGTCACATAGCGGTCAATCTATCTATATTATAAAGATGTAGAACTTGATTTTTATACGTTTTATGTAAGGGGTTATTTCTGGAACTTCCAGTTAAACTTGAAAATATCTTTTTGCATTTGATAGTTTGATAATTAAAGAAGATTGTACGCTATTTATCCCTAAGGAGCTGAGTAAAAGAAAAAAAGTTAAAAAGATCGCTAAGACAAAACAAAATAATATTGTTGGCGGGCGATGTGATGCTATTACTTATATGTATATTATGTTAACCCTTAACTTGGCAAGTGTACCAGAGGGCACGTGTAATTATGATATGAATTTCGGCATGTGACCTACAGTGCACGGGTCTATTTATAGAGAATACAAATAAAATATATTAAATGTCAATATGTTTCAATAATTTTAGCTATAGCTTATTTCATAAACATTCATCTGTCAATATCATGGTTTTTGTAAAACGTCATTTTCAAACATTATCCGCCAAAATGTTGAAACGTCAACAACGGAGCTCGCGCCTTAAGGTATATTAACTTATATTTTTTTATTTAGTTGATTTACTTGGTGTTTTTCATGACAGTTTTATTGTCAAATAATCAATTAATGATTGTATTGTTTTACTTGAATAACCTTCGCTACATTTTGTTAGATGTTTCGCTCTAAACTTAACTGTGCCCTGTAGGGTACGCTGCGAACTTTATTGAAAACAGCTTTTGTACCCTGCAGGGTACATTGCCAGATAGGTTTAGTTAAGTTTGTGTGACCCATAGGTCACTTGCTTATTTAGCGTTGATTAATTTTTATGCTCTTGACCAGACAAACGTCTATAATACCGTTTTTTTTATAATTTTACGTTTTGTTTTAGCGCATTATGGATGCTATAATACCGCAAAAAGAGTCAGACACAGATTCTGATATTTCTGAGCATATTGTTGAGCAAACGTATAGAGTAAGTGATACAGATTCGTCAAGTATAGATGAGATACCCGAGTCACCCAAAAATATACAATGCGTGATCAACCCCAGTCACATTATTGCCAAAACAAACGCCACTGGTTTTTCACCTTGCAGTTCAGTACCTACACCAGCAGCATACATATCTATCAACTTGTCATCTGTAAATTCAAATAATGAAATAATATCGTATCAAGATAGCCCATCTCAGGAAGTTCTTGAAGCACAATCTGCATTGATGGTACACTGCAATAATAATCCAACGTTAGAAATATCAAGTCCATGTCCGCCTGGTGCTAGTGATCTCGAAATGGATAGTGATAATGAAATTACAGCAATCGTTCCAAGGAGGTCAAAAAGAAAATTTTGTGCTTCAGCCAAATCTACGTTTTGCAAAAGACGAGCTCTTTCGCCCAAACCTACGACATCCAAAAGCAGACAAAGTAACACATCAGTAAAAGTAAATACAATTAATAATAATAAAAACAAAGTAAAGTCAAATAAAAAAAACAAAGGATCAAATAGAAAAATTACACATAATTTAGATTGGAAAAAAGATGTATTTTTATACGAAGTTCATAACACTAGAGAAAATGTTTTTACACAACCTGAGAAAATCAGATCACCAATTGAGTATTTTAAATTGTTCTTTACGGATAAAATAATACGACAAATTCGAGAGCAGAGTACATTGTACGCATTTCAAGTAAATACAAAAAATATTGCACTCTCGAATCAAGATATCCAAGATTTTCTTGCCATAGAATTATTGATGGGTATAATACAATTACCTGCCTATTCCGATTATTGGAGTTCGAAAACAAGGATTGAACACATAGCCCAAATAATGTCACTGAAGAAATACGAGTTAATTAGGAGATATTTACATTTCAATAATAATGAAAATATGGAAAACAGTACTGACCGATATTTTAAAATAAGGCCGCTAGTAGAAGCCATTAGAAATAATTGCAATAAGATTGAAGAAGAAAGTCGCATGTCAATTGACGAAATGATGATACCCTACAAAGGAAAAAAAGCTGGAAACCTACGGCAGTATGTCAAGCCTAAACCCAAAAAATGGGGATACAAATTATTTGTAAGATCAGGTGTATCAGGTTTTGTGTACGATTTCCTGTTATATGGTGGAGAAAGTACCTTTCAGGATATTACATTCAAAACAAAAGAGAAATCCATGGGATTAGGAGCCAAAGTAATATTAACATTATGTCACACAATTCAGAATCCAGTTCTGTCGGTGGTTTACTTTGATAATTTTTTCTCCAGTATCGAACTTATGACATACCTACGCGATGAAATGGGCATTTTATCCATCGGAACTTTCCGACAAAATAGAATACGAAAATGTGATTTAGAATCCGATAAATCAATAAAAAAGAAACCACGTGGTTCTGCCGATTATAGAGTTTGTAATGATCAAAAGATTATCATGGTAAAGTGGTTGGACAATAAACCTGTATTGATCGCGAGTACATATGTGGGTCTTGAACCTATGGGCATATGTAATAGATACAGTAAGGACGCTAAAAGATTTATTGACATACCCTGTCCCAAAATAATAAGCGAATATAATAAACACATGGGTGGGGTGGATCTCTCCGATATGTTAATTGCTATATACAGAACATATTATAAAACACACAAGTGGTACATGGCAATTTTTTCACAGCTTCTTGATATGTCTGTAAATAATGCGTGGTTATTGTATAGACGAGAATATGGTTTATTAATGACTGATGACAAATACCTTCGATTAAAAGAATTTAGGTTAAAAATTGCTGAAGGCTTACAAGCAAAAAAAGAACCTCCACTAGGAATGGATTTGCATAATATTCCGGGGCCATCATCTAGGAACATAATAATCAACCCTATAAAGGTACGGCCTGCTGAAGACTTACGATATGATGGCCACAATCATTATCCTATAGTGACAACCAAAGGTCGATGTAGAAAATGCAATTCGGGAAAAACTACTTTTATGTGTACTAAATGTGAAATGCGATTGTGCATAAAAAAGGACCGAAATTGTTTCGTAAGTTTTCACAGTAGGGAATAACAAGAGCACAATTTTAATTTGTGCGCGTGAAACTAGTAAAATAATGAGCCGATTAATTACATAAGTACATATTTAAAACTATGCTAGTTTTGGTCACGGACTAATATTTTGGTTAATTTGTAAGAAATATTTTTTTTGTAATTCATAGATTTTCAATTAATAAGTATGGTTATATTTTGCGTTCGATATTTTTGATCTCATAAAGAGGCTGTTAAGTTAGATAAAGCTCAATTACACATTTTTTTTTTTTTTTAAGTAAGTTGATTCTACGAACAATTTATGTGTTGTTTTTGTTTTGAGATTTATAAGTTTTGTTGAAATATTATTCTGTCATTTCTTTTAATAAATTACTTATTTTCATACATACAAAATATTGTTTTATTGTTATTTTTCTATATTATTACCGCACTACATTATTTTAGGCAAAAACCACAAAGTGCCTTGCAGGGGACAAATAACAGTAATAACTCATTCAAGCGAAAATGTTTATGTGCCCTTTTGGGCACTATTAATATTTTATAAAGTAACAAATTAATAATATAAAAAATATTATTTACGGTGTATTTAAGCTCCCCTAAAGCCACTTTAAAGTAAATAACTGGTTAATTTGAAGTTTTGTACTTTGCCAGAATACCATACCAACATGCACTTTGCATTTTGCCAAGTTAAGGGTTAATACAAGAATTTGCCGGCGGACGAAGTGTTGGGCAGAAGTTGATAAAAAATAACCTGAAAATCACACACTACATCAGGCCTGTAATCTCCGAAGGTTCAGACAGAGGTGAACATATAGATAGATAGATAGATAAGATAGATAAAACGTTTATTTGATGCACCTTATATAATACACCTTCATTTCACCAATTATGTTTAAGTTCCATGTAATAGAGGACGAGCCTATTGCCAAAACCGGACCCTTATATTATATCGGATAACTCAATAACAATTTGCCCGACCTGAGAATCGAAACCAGGACCTCAATCCCAGTAATAGCGCTTATTACCACAAGTAAACCAAGACAGTCAGCTGAAAATCAATCTAATAATAACTACAAGGTGAAAGATATTCTTAAAATATCCACTACTGATCCTCTTGGACTCTCCCGCAAGCTACTTATAAGTACGACTACCTTGGGAGATATATAATTTCCAAAATTAGATATGTATGGAATTTAAGAATCTGTTTGTTGTTAGCGGTTAATACTTTTTGATATCATATACAGCCATCGCCCTTTTATATCCCTTTTTAGGGTTCCGTTGACGGAACCCATATAGATTCGTCATGTCTGTCTGTCTGTCTGTCCGTCCGTTGTCGCAGCCACTTTTTTCCGAAACTGTAAGAGCTATGGCTGTTGAAACTTGGTAAGTAGATGTATTCTGTGAACTGCATTAAGATTTTCATACAAAAATAGAAAAAAAAAAACAATAATATTTGGGGTTCCCCATAATCAGAACAGAAACTCAAAAAAAAATTTTAGATTAAACCCACACGTGATCAGTTCATTCATCTATGGATAGGTCTTCAAAAATGGTATTGAGGTTTCTAATATAATTTTTTTCTAAACTGAATAGTTTGCGCGAGAGACATTTCCAAAGTGGTAAAATGTGTGTCCCACCCCCGTAACTTCTAAAATAAGAGAATGATAAAACTAAAAAAAATATATGATGTACACTACCATGTAAACTTCCACAGAAAATTGGTTTGAATGAGATCTAGTAAGTAGTTTTTTTTAATACGTCATAAATCGTAAACCGCAATTTACCTTTCAATGAATCAACGCAAAAAAATAATAATTTCATAAACATAAACCTTATGCATAAACCGTGAATATCTACAGGTTTGTACGGAACCCTCGGTGCGCGAATCCGACTCGCACTTGGCCGGTTTTTTCCTATACGAATTGGTGTGGAGAAGGTAACTTAACTAAATATATTAAAAAATAAATCAACCGACTTCTGTGTCTTTGGAAATGTATTTTAGTTTTTTTAACACCGATTGCCGAAATTGAAGTTGTTTTTCACTTAGTATTGTTTTTTTGGAAGTCGATTGTTTTTTTTCTCTGCAAAGAAGTTTAGGTTTCTCTGCTATAAATATAATTGGCCCTATGAGAAACAGATGTTGTTGTTGGTTTTGTTTTTGCCCATACTTTCAACAAAGTTTTGTCCTCTTTTGTATGGAGGGTGAATCTACATATACTAATATTATAAAGTTGAAGAGTTTGTTTGTTTGAACGCGGTAATCTCAGGAACTACTGGTCCGAATTAAATAGTTCTTTTTGTGCTGGGAAGCCTATTTATTGAGTAAGGCTTATAGACTATATAACATCACGCTACGATCAAAAGGAGCGGAGCAGCAACGAAAAATGGACGAAAACTGGCAGGCAATTCAATGCGACGGGAAGGGTCAGGGGAGCAAAAATTTTACGCGGACGAAGTCGCGGGCAGAAGCTAGTACTTAGATAAATTTAAAATTGCCGTAATCGCCACGCTTGACACGCCGGTTGACGATCGCAGTATGGTGGTAAAATGTGTAGAGAACGCTGCTGCCCATTCTCTATAAAGTCCCTTAGTCGCCTTTTACGACACCCACGGGAAGAGATGGGATGGTGCTATTCTTTACGTCTGGCATCACACAGAACGGAGATATATTATGTATAATAGTTGTAAATCATTACTCATTTATGAGTTGAAGGCCATAGCAACCAAGGCCAGAGGTATAGGTACAGTCGGAACAACTTTAAATGTAAAATTTTTGGCCACAAAAACATAGGAACCTGCTTTGAATCACTGACAAAAACTGTACCCAGCTAAAGAGCAAAAACTCATTGGACTGTAGACCAACAGAGGGTTTCGACTAATTAATCAAGATTCAAGTAGATATTAGTAATATATTTACTCAAAAGTTGGTATTACAGTTCTCACAGTTATACATAGTACAAACATGTTTTGCAGCATGCAAATTCAAAAACAAAAAAACAAAAAGTACTTACTTAAGTAACATTTTGTGTCAAAGAACTGTTACTAAAAAAGTTACTTAGCCATAAATTCCGCTTAAAACAGTATCTCGTATATAACAATTTAAAGTCACGGCAATCCACACTATCCACACTATATACCTAATATTATAAATGCAAAAGTAACTCTGTCTGTCTCGCTTTCCTGCTAAAACTACGGAACCGATTTAAATGAAATTTGGTACACAGATAGTTTAAGAGTCTGAGAAAGGACATAGGCTACTTTTTATTCCGTGACTGTCTGCGTCCGCGATAACCGACATTTACGCGGACGAATTCGCGGGTAAAAGCTAGTTTATTATAAATCCGTACACACACGGCAAAGCAGCTTTTGTTATATTTTGCAAGCCTAGGAGCATTGCTTAGTAAATCTCTTAGGTTATAGATTCCGAATGACTCATATGATCTTAAGTAGGTATTGTCTTAAAGTGTAGTGGCTTCTAGGGAGTGGTTTTCATGTACGAGATATCCATCCTAACCTTGACCGCGACGAGCGTGCCTTGACCTTGCAATTCTATCGATTATGCGGTTGACGATCACCCGAAGCGTATCGAAGCTGTTTGTATAGAACTGATAAGCTACATATCCATACTAATATTATAAATGGAAAAGTGTGTGTGTCTGTTTGTCCATCTTTCACAGCAAAAAGGAGTGACGAATTGACGTAATTTTTTTAGTTGAAGGGATGGAGAGTGACATAGGCTACTTTTTGTCTCTTTAAAATCCCCCACTTCCTAATGGGGATGGAACGCGCTAATCTCAGAAACTACTGGTTCGAATTGAAAAAATATTTTTGAGTCGGGTAGCCTATTTATTGAGGAAGGCTATAGGATATATAACATCATGCTACGATCAAAAGGAGCGGAGCAGCAACAAAAAATGGACGAAAACTGGCAGGCTGCGATGGGACGGGAAGGGTCAGGGGAGCAAATATTTGACGCGGATGAAGTTGTGGACAGAAGCTAGTTATTACATAAACTTCTTTTATTATTTTTGCATTCATGAAGAGACATCATTATCTGCCTAGCCTTTTCCCAAATAGGTTGAGGTCGATTTCTAGTCTAAAAGAATGTAGCTAAATACCAGTATTTTACATGGAGCAACTGCCTATCTAAGCTCCATAACCCAGTTACTGGGTAATACGATAGACTTTGGTAAAAGAAAAGAAAGAAAGAAAGAAAATACGTTTATTTGCGGTAAATAAGACGCAAAAACAAACTGAACACAACAAAAATATAAAAAAATAGCTGGGGAAAATATGCGTCAAATCCACGCAAAACGGCCATCGCTCAGCATAATACTGCGACTCTATGCGAGACAGAGCCCCAGCGCTGGTTTTCAGCGACAGCCGGCGCTGACGTGAGACGTCGGACGGTGCAGCAAATCATAATAAAAAGAAGTAACAATACTAAATCTTAAATAATAAATAACACAATATTAAAAGGCAAATAAAGAGCGAAATACAATTTTAAAACTTAAGCATTAAAAAACACACTACAATAAAGTGGCAACATAATAATCGTTGCAACAGCAATATGACGCACGCGCCGCAGGATATTATTTATCTGTGCCATTCTTGACAAAGTCCATGCATAATGTTTGTTTTCAACCGACGAAAAAAAACGGAGGAGGTTCTCAATTCGACGCGTATATTTTTTTTTTTTTAATGTATGATCACGCATAACTTTTTACATAGTGGTCCGATTGTGACAATTCTTCTTCTATTGGAAAGGGTATACTCCCAAGGTGGTCCCATATAAATTTGGAAAACAAAATCGAACCCTAAGGGTTGGAAAACAGGGGATGATTGATTGTTCACTCACTGATTGTAACGTATAAACACGCATAACTTGTTACATAGTGGTCCGATTGTGACAATTCTTCATCTATTGGAAAGGGTTTACTCCCAAGGTGGTCTCATATAAATTTGGAAAACAAAATCGAACCCTAAGGGTTGGAAAACAGGGGATGATTGATTGTTCACTCACTGACACTCACAACTTTTTACATAGTGGTCCGATTGTGACAATTCTTCTTCTATTGGAAAGGGTATACTCTCAAGGTAGTCCCATATAAATTTGGAAAACAAAATCGAACCCTAAGGGTCGGAAAACAGAGGATGATTGATTGTTCACTCACTGATTGTAATGTATAACCACGCATAACTTTATACAGAGTAGTCCGATTTTGATAATTCTTTTATTGTTGGATAGGGCCAAGTATTATTAGTACATTAAAGCCACAAAAAATCATAAAATAAAAACTTTTTAATAAAAAATTAAACCGCCGAAAAACTGAAAAGCATAAAATAATAAACCTTAAAATTTTGAGTCGGCGCTGAAAAATCAATGAACAAGGAACACTCAAAGCGCCGACTCATAATTTTAAGGTTTATTATTTTATGCTTTTCAGTTTTTCGGCGGTTTAATTTTTTATTAAAAAGTTTTTTGGTAAGACTATTTGTCTGACTTTTGGGCTTCATATTATACGAAACGATTAACGTATTCATGAAAACGTGTATCTTTATATATTCATTATGAATACATATGTATTCATTATGAAATGTTGATGCAGACTGTCTTAGTCAACCTGTATGTCTCAGCCATTTGTTAACAGGAAAAACTATGTCAATATTTATATCCAGAACAACAATTCAACCAGCAACATTCGCTACAGTAGGTAAGAAATGTAACTTATGAGTTTAAATAAATGTAAATGTACGAGGACCATTTATAAATTATTTTCCCATAAGACCATTTTTTCGAGCGCCACTGAATCTTCAACGCATTGCTTTGATAAAAAATTAAACCGCCGAAAAACCTGAAAAAAGCGAAAAATAAAAAGCCTAAGTAAATTTGAGTCAGCGCCAAACAATCAATAAACAAGGATCACTAAATTACCTTTTTATGGAAATAACCAAACCAAATTAGTTAATTAATTTGCTTGTTTAGCGCCGACTCAAATACATACCAAGCTAATAAAACCGTGTTAATAAATAGTTTGCACGTACTTACGTTGATATAATGTAAAAACACTGAATATATCACGTATAGATTAACATCAAATAAAACTATTTATACAACACGACCCACACGACTGCTTCAAAAGGCAGCGTATCTTCAACTGGCAGACCAAGCCGGCCGGCGATGACATTATCATTATATAACTTATCATAATTATGGATAAATAACGATAACTGAGGTATTTAGGTAATCGTATTTGTTTTTACAGACAACTTTGTCACTAGGAGTAAAAGTAAATATGATAAAGTATATCTACTTACCTATTTTTTTGTAATTATAACACGGTGGTTGCATAACAATCAACTTCAATCAAAGCAGTGGTGGCCCAGTGGTAACGACCACGACTTACGAGTAGTAGGTCGTGAGTTCGAACCCAAGCAGGCGCTTTACTTTGTGTAAATTATTTCATCGCCACTGCTCTCAAAACGGTGAAGGAAAACATCGTGAGGAAACAGGCATGTCTTAGAACCAAAAATTTGAAGATATGTGACATCTACCAACCCGCACTGGGCCCGCGTGGTGGATTATGGCCCACTCCCTCTCACCGAGAGGAGGCCTGTGTCCCAGCAGTGGGAACATTATAGGCTGATGATGTGATGTGATGATGATGTGATTGCATAACATATTAACAGTAATAAAGGTTTAGTTTTGACATTTCAACAACATACATTGCGTTAATAACGTTTGTAGAAACCTAAATTCCTTGTAAATAAACATAGTTATCACTTCTAACTCGATTAATGTTTACAAGCTCGCTTTGCTAGTGTATCTCTAAGGTCATTGACCATATAATATAGTCATAAGTGCTTTGAACATTACTGTTTCGGTTTGAGATTACCGTTAATATGAAATTAATATAGAGTCTGTCTCAACGAAGTTATTTGTAGTGGCTAATTCGGATGTATACGACTTTTTCAGTCACATTATGCTTTGATTTTGCAGTTATTCGATGTCTATTATTTAAAATGCGTAACTATGACCGTGGATTGGCGACCATCTTTACATACCAAACTGAAGGGGTCTGCTAAGATCGATGCCTGCCAGGGTCGCGAGATTAGTTCGAAAGAGGTACCGTGACCCTGGCACATGGGCAACTGAAGGAACACGGGTGGGTTTTATTCAGTAAAAGTCTAACACGCCCTTCCGCTCCACCCAGAGCGGGAGACGTCATTTGATGATTTCTCATCCAAAAAAAGACTCCTCCGTACCTCGAAAACCACGTTAAGCTATTCATCCCGGCTGTTTTTCATAAATCTTTGACAATCGTTACTGGTCGTCAGAAATCCGAAAGTCTGAAAACCAGTCTTACTAAAGGGGTATCGTGTAAGTTACTGGGTAAGTAACTGGGTGGTGGAGGTCAGATAGGCAGACATTCCGTGTACAATACTAGAAGGTATTCGGCTGCAACCTAAAAAGGATGAGGAAAAGGGTAGGCAGCAGAAGATTTACCATAAAATATTTAAACTAATTCGGAGGGGTTCACTATCTACCGACAAAACTGTATTATCATGACTCAGTTATTATTATCATGAATCCTGTTAGCCAAAACCCTGATAACCATCATTTCAAATCGCTAGAGTACCATTAGAGTACTCATTTCTTTTGAAGATAAATAAAACAAAAGACTGCAAACAGAATCAGATAATGAAGATGATCGTATAGGATTGCCATGAATTGGCAATCCTATACGATCATCTTCGGATGGTAATAAACTATATTACTTAGTTCGTGATACCGACTTCTCAGAACACAGTTCGCGAATAGCAGGTTATTTATCTGCCAAGCCACAGTGTCGTGCCTTCATAAACTTCAGGTTATTGTAGATTCCTATAAAAAATACTATGTAACGGTAATGGAGTTGTCCTCGGTATTTAAAGTAAATAGACATTTTAAGTGTTGTATTAGTATATTATATGTTTTTTTTTTCAATCAAAATTTTTGGATCTTCAATAAGTCCATAACCAGGAGGTTCCCAGGTGATAGAAAATACAAGTGACTACAAGTGAGTGGTCATTTGTTTGTCTAGTTTTGTATCTGTTTTTTATTTGTGATTGTTTTGTAAGAGTTATTTGTGTTGGTACGTTTAAAATTGTATGTAAAAGTATACAAGTACTATACCTGCCTACATATCTGTGAAATATTCATGAGCTTTGCGTCATTGTAAAGTTTCAGTATACATATAGACCGTCCCCATATTAACAATGTCGGTTCTGCAAAAAGACTGCTGTTCAGTAGAGCAGTTCAAAGTTTGTTTTACTACTAACACTGTTGCGCGGACAACCGACAATATTATCTTTAAAACTGGCTAAATATCATGATTTCAAAAAAAAAAAAAAAATACGTACGATAGATCTTTTTATTGTGATTCTATTTATGTAAAAAAGTGAATATTGGTAAAAATGCATAACCGACATTGTTAATTGGGACCATCGAATTATGTTATTTTTCCCCATTAAACAAATTCAGCATATAAAACTATGCTGTTTTATAAAGTAACATAAAACATGAACGCAAAAATCCTTCCCGAAGGACCAAAAATTCCAAGCTCCAACACAGAAATATCCGTCCCGAAGGACCAAATAGGTCAAGCGCCAAACATTATTAAAAGAGTAACGGTGGAGTTCTCTCATTATTTTCCATACGAAACTACCTTTTAGAATGGGCGACTAGAATCAATTTTATTTTAATACTGACATTCTAAATTGCCTTTTATGTACCTATTTGAAATAAAGTTAAATTTTGCCGCCACACAAATTTCGTATACATTTATTTATATGACTCCGAACGATGCCGAATGGTGTTGATTTTATTACAATATATAATACCAGTATTGGTTCACGGTCATGGTCGTTCAACGAAGTATATTAAGAGGCCCACATGGTTTATTCTTAGGTAATAATAATTATGTTGATTTTTAGTTGGAAATCTAGTTGTATTTCTTTAAAATTCAACTTGCATAAAATTACATAAAATTCTAAAAATATTATGTTGTGACTTTAAAAGCGACGTATCAGTATCCTTATACTTTATCTGTTTAATCTGATTACGCTCAGTCTAGCAAAGAAGGAGGAAAATGTGAAGAGTACGGAAGGCAAATGTAGTCGCAGTCTCATCTCGAGGACAATCACTTGTCAAAAAATCTTTTACCAAAAAAAAAATAACAACCGACTTCTTAAAAAAACACTACAAAGTGAAAAATAAGTTTAATTTCAAAAGTAAGTGTCTTAGGATCTGTATTTAAGGTTTTTTTGCCACTTAAAATTAAAGTTGAAATTAAAGTTATTTTT
Source organism: Aporophyla lueneburgensis (assembly GCA_932294355.1). Taxonomy (NCBI): domain Eukaryota; kingdom Metazoa; phylum Arthropoda; class Insecta; order Lepidoptera; family Noctuidae; genus Aporophyla; species Aporophyla lueneburgensis. Next base: position 23,578,477 of record OW028755.1, read on the forward strand.
CACTTTGTAGTGTTTTTTAAGGAAGTCGGTTGTTATTTTTTTTTCGAAGAAGTTTTTATTTTTATCTTTTTAGTTATATTAGATATCCCGCACTAATCTAATCGCGTTATTTGTTCATTTGTCGCCGCAAATGCGTAATGCAAATTTAAGACTTACATGGTTGTCACATGGATCCCATTGTTCAAATGGAACCAAATTAAAATGGGACGATTCGGGAAGCACCAGCTTTCAAATAAAAAAGAATCATCAAAATCAGTTCACCCAGTCAAAAGTGATGAGGTAACAAACTTAAAAAAAAAATACAGTCGAATTGATAACCTCCTCCTTTTTTTGAAGTCAGTTAAAAATGAGAGAGATCAGAGGGGTAATTGCGGAACTTTTTATCGGTAGGAATTGGTTTAATATTGATAGTTAAACAACATTCATTGCGTTATTTACGTTGCTGAGCCGACAATTTATTCGAACAAATGACGCAATGGTTTAGAAATAATCTTCAATCCCATTCAGATTCTGATAAATTTTGCGTTTCGCAATTAGGGTGCAGACTGTGAATGTCAGATTTGTATTCGCGCATCCTATCCATGACCTCTGAGTTTATTTCGGCATTTTTTGTCAGGAACAGCCAGCTAGGAAATGCCGGCACCATCAAGTTATTAAAAATATTGACGTGTAAAAGTGATTTGTTAGATTTGCTTACATAAATAAACATTTCATTTCATTTCATATTATACAGGATAATTTTTTATCCAGTGCGTAAATTGTAACTATGAATTCAGCATATCATTCTAGGCCCCCATGCGCAGGGGAAAATATCTGCTGTACCATAGAAAAATGCTATACCTACGGGGTCAAAATGTATGGAATAGCTGTTTTTTTTTTTTTGGATAACTGACGAAAATTTTCTACGTTGGGGGGTCTAGAATGATAGGTATGCTGAATTCATGGTTACAGCTTGCGCATTGGATAAAAACTGATCCTGTATATTGTATACGCAGGTATAGCTAAGGGTCTATCATTTTACGGAAGTTTCAGTAATGAGAAAGTAGTTAACAGTATTAGTACACCTAAAGTTGTGGTGCATAAAGTTCAAAATTGCTTGACATTGTATGGTTAGTTCGTACATATATCTTTTTATATATCTTAAATAATCACTGGGGCTTCCAGCTAAGTAATAACAGCCGTACGGGTCGATCGTTCAGGTTAAGCTACGCTTGCCGCGGTTGTTCCGTGGATGCGTGAACATCTTTAGATATCTACCAAGACTCTTCCGTGCCTCGGAAAGTACGTTAAGCCGTTGGTCCCGGCTGTCTTTCTTAGATCTTAGTCGTTACGGGTCGTGAGATGCCCGAAAGTCTGACAACCAGTCTTACCAAGGGGTATCGTACGTATTACCTAGTATCTGAGTTGTGAAGGTCAGATAGGCAGTCGCTCCATGTAGAATACTGGTACTCAGCTGCATCTGGTTAGACTGGAAGCCGACCCCGACATAGTTCGGAAATGTGCATCTGGATTGAGGGCCCATTTTTTGAACCCTTGCGTACCGAAATAAGATTTATAGGGAAATTAGTTAAAAATAGTAAAAACTTAAAGCAAAGGGTCATAAATTTCTTAAACGTGAATTAAAACTGTTATGATGAAATAACTTGGGCCCTCAATCCAGACGCGTGCTTAAAGTGGCATAGCCTAAATCTCAGTAAGTACTATCTCTGGGTTAATAATTTTTGTTTAAGTATTTAGTTAAGAATTTCTTAAATATTTTAAGAAATTCCCAAATCTGTATAATATAACATTACCAATTTATGGCGGCATATCTAGGGCCCTCACTTCATTACTGTTTATACTGAGGAATCTGCAAAACATGAATATATCTGAAGAAATACATAAATACGACTTTAACATGTTTTACTTACCTACACCTATGTGAATTAGTTAAAAAGAAATAAGGACACAAAACGTAATTGTTAAGAAGTAAATGAAAGTCGAATTTTACTAAAAAGTCTGAACTGAGAGCCCAATATTTTCGGCTTTATTGACTAGGCTCAACCTCATAGATTAACGCAAAGTAGAGTAAAAGTTTTAACTATTTCTTAATTAAATTGTAACATATCGTTCGTTCTTCTAAATGTCATACTTTAAGAGAAAATTGATTTTCAATTTTTTGTAAGAGAATCATTTGTAGGGTGACCATAATGTTCAAAGTAAGCACCTGTCCATTTTGTAAAGTGCATTCGGAAAGTCATAATATTTGCAGCTAAAAGTACTATATACCTACTAATTACAATTTGGCTTTCCTTATTTTTAATGAAATTTCTATAAAACTTAATAAAAAACTAGAACATTTATTTAGCTTCAACAGTGTTTGCATGAAATGAAAGGCAAACTAACCGACTAGTAGTATGTTATACATGTAAGTAGTCATCGTATCTATGGATCACTGTAGCACCAGATCAAACAAATTCATTGTGATAAATAAAACACGTTCGGTATAATTATAAAAAAAGTATTTACTTCACATAAATGTTACCTTAAAATAGTCTTATATCCTAAAAATACGAAATTGCGAGAGAGCAAAGTAATTTTTAGTGATGAGTGCAACTACACACATGTGACTGTACCACAATTACCCCAGGCTGATAAAATTTTCGTTTTTCCTAATTACGTTAATATTAGTATTTAAGTCGGTCCCCCCTTGTATATCTCTGATTTAAAAAAAAAATCATTTCCATTTTCGTTTTTAGTTTTTTTTTTTACTATTTTTTTTTATTTGTTTTGGCAACTTGGCTCATAGTATTACCTTAAAGAGTAACATCACATAAATAGAAATTACATTAAAAATAAGGAAAAGCAAATTGTAATTAGTAGGTATATAGTACTTTTAGCTGCAAATTATGACTTGCCGAATGCACTTTACAAAATGTACAGGTACTTTGAACATTATGGTCACTCTACAAATAATTATCTTTCAAAAAGTTGAAAATCAATTTTCTCTTAAAGTATGACATTTAGAAGGACGAACGATATGTTACAATTTAATTAAGAAATAGTTAAAACTTTTATTCTAATTTGCATTAATGTATGAGGTTGAGCCTAGTCAATAAAGCCGAAAATATTGGGCTCTCAGTTCAGACTTTTTAGTAAAATTCGACTTTCATTTACTTCTTAACAATTACGTTTTGTGTCCTTATTTCTTTTTAACTAATTCACATAGGTAGGTAAGTAAAACATGTTAAAGTCGTATTTATGTATTTCTTCAGATATATTCATGTTTTGCAGATTCCTCAGTACAAACAGTAATGAAGTGAGGGCCCTAGATATGCCGCCATAAATCGGTAATGTTATATTTTACAGATTTGGGAATTTCTTAAAATATTTAAGAAATTCTTAACTAAATTCTTAAACAAAAATGATTAACCCAGAGATAGTACTTACTGAGATTTAGGCTATGCCACTTTAAGCACGCGTCTGGATTGAGGGCCCAAGTTATTTCATCATAACAGTTTTAATTCACGTTTAAGAAATTTATGACCCTTTGCTTTAAGTTTTTACTATTTTTAACTAATTTCCCTATAAATCTTATTTCGGTACGCAAGGTTTCAAAAAATGGGCCCTCAATCCAGATGCACATAGTTCGGAAAAGGCTAGGCAGATGATGATGAATCACTGGATAAACTAATTTGAACACCTGCTTGTAACTCATAACTGTGGCGTATCAGTTACTGTCAATTTAAGCCGGTTATCAATGTATTGATATTGCGTAAGATATCTTATACACGCCACATATACACACCACACACACGCCACACATATACACCACACACACACCACAAAAACTTTAGACACTCATACCATTGCTGAAATCACCTCTCTAGTCTCCACTCTGTAATTCGTATCCTGAGCCCCAAGATACAGACTAACTGTCTAGTTTGGGGTTCACTGGCAAATAATGTACTGTAATTAGCTGTATAGGTAATATTTAAGCTACTCATGTCGTCTAAACTTTATGTTAACCTATGTTTGCTTACTGTATTGCCTGGACAGTAAAATATTTTCTATTTCTATTTTCTATTTCTGTTTCTATATTTTTGGATACATAATAAACGCTAAGCATGTTTTTGAAGTCAAAGCATTTATTTCAAATAGGCTTGTTAAAGGCATTTTTGAATGTCAAAATTTATACTAAAATAGAATTGATGAGATTACGTCTAGTTGATGCTAGACGTTCATAACAACTTGGAGTTGTATGATGATGAGACAGAAATCAATATTTTGAGGTAAATATTTAAGGGGTTCATTCCAAAGATAATTTATTGCATTTTATCTTACTCTCTTATAAAGATTATAAATCTGAACTGAATAAGCATAATTCTATAATCAAAATTCAGTAATTTGCTAATTAATAATATTATGTGAGTATTTAAAAACATCATTATACCATAATATCATCATGACTACAAATATCTTATCTTAAATGGTCATCGTGAACGGCAGTTTTGGTCTCTATCAGAATTTACAAAAAAAAAAACTTTAGCGATTTTTCCACATTATAGGATTCTAATGTAAGAGTGAAGGAAGAGAGAGTGCCCCTGCGTCTTAGCTTACTCACTTGTGCACTATAATATCTTCCGCACTGATGGCTAGTCTCCGTTGCGACTGGCCGCCATGGCCATAAATGGTCTGGAGGACTATATAAGGTGTATCTATTCATACACGAAATATTTTAAGAGATACACCTGTAGATGGTAAAGAAGCTACTGCACACTTTCAGTGCCGAGCACCCGGCTTCCGGGTCGAACGATAATTCGTTCGCATGCCGACAACTCGCATCCGAGTCCTACATATAAATAGTTATAAGTGTCTTGTACCCATGCCGAGCACCCGCCTACCGGGTGCAAATTATTACGTACTACTAGGGTTGCCAAAATAAGCTGAAGGTTTAAAACAAAGGAGTCGGTTCGTTTTTATGAAGCTTAAAGTTTGAAAACACAGGCGTTAACAAAGTATTTAAACGGTTGGTTTTATGGAGCTTAAAGTTTGAGAACACAAGCGTCAACAAAGTATTTAAAAACAAAAGAAGGCAAATGTTTCAATTTTTTCCTTATCTGCACGTGTTTTATTGCGGTAAAAACCATCGCTGAAGGTATAAACAATAAGAACAAAGGCGTCGGTTCATTTTTGTTTTAATAATTCACTAATCTTAGATAATTACTTGAGGTGAATCGCTTGAGCGAGTCGTAACCCGCGAAAATCAAGTTTTCTTATGTTTTGATAAATTTAATTTCGCGGATACAACTGCGGAGGCACCTTAGAGTTCCTGTTCCTGTAAGGTTCTCTTGGCGTAAGAGTTATGATTTTTTAATAACTAGGAAAACAAACAAAAATACATAAAGAAAGAACAGTGTTCAATAAAAAAAAAATTGGCGTTCGATAACCCTACCTGGCAGGCCAGTTGTGGGCGTGGCTTACTGAACTCGGATTCGGGTGCTGCGGCATGGGGTTCCCGTTACGTAACCATCACGCCGATGGACTCAACAGATGGGTTGTTATAGATTTGCGACACACATTTTATGGCATGCCAATTTTTATGCAATTTACGTACTTAGCAGTGAAAGTGTGCAACGAATAAAAAATTGTTCTAAATGTATTTTTTTTTCAAAATTTAATAATTATAAATTATTTGACGCACTTAGTAAATACTGGCGCCTTAAGTTTTACGGCCCGAGACACCGCGGCCATACTCGTGCCGTCCGGTCGCCGCCCTCGCGGCGTTAGGCGGGCCATTCATAGAATTTGGAGTGAAGGTTTTATGCAAAACGTCTCAAGCAATTTCAAAATTATAATAATTACGAAAATTTAAAAACGCTTAGATAGAAAAATATATTTTTGCTTCTATAGCTTCTTTACCACCTACATGTGTACCTCTTAAAATATTTCGTGTATAAATAGATACACCTTATATAGGATCCTACGGATCATTGAATACCGGTGCATCGATCGCGACAAAGCCCATTTTTATTTGTTAGTCCACATTCGTTCGGATTTTAAAATGTAGTGGAAGGATTTTTTGTGTACTGGATTTTCTTACCAATTTTTTTTTGTATGTTTTTTTCATATATTTTTTTTGTTGATTTAGCCTATCTTGTCTCACTATTGGACAAAAACTCTTCAAAGGTCGTCCAGTAACTTTTTTTCTGCGTCACCCTTTAACTTATCCTCGTGGTAAGCGTTTAGGTCATTCTTGCTATCGCTTTCTGGGCTAACCGTAGCTGCACCGTCCACCTTCAGGCACCTATTATGTGGACAGTCTTGCATGCGGCTTATGTGACTCGCCATATCTCATTTATAGAACGAACTTTACTATTATTTTTATTAGGAAACTAGTTATAGTATTATATCAAATGAATCTCCCATAAAACCAGTAATTTACAAGTTCTTCTTTTATTAATTAATTTCCTCATTTAAAAGCGGACACTAATAATATAATTGTATATATATTTCCAGTTTTAGCTGACCTCGCATTGTATAGGCTTTTGCAGGTAATGAGAAGTAATATTTTCCTACAAATGTCTTGCTCGATTTATCACCGTGCTTACTTGGAAAATACATCTGTAGAATGAACAAACAAGTTCAAAAGGCAAAAAAAAAAACAAACACCAGCTTAAAACCATACAAAAACTTTAATAACCCTTAACCACATCACAGTTCAGTCTTCTCATTCTTTTGATGCCATTCTTTGAACGCTTTGACCGCCTTGAACACGTCTGCAGCAAAGAGCTGGGGCAGCTCGAAGGCCAAGAAATGGCCTCCATCATCTAAGACTGTGGCATTTATCAGGTTCAGGTACTTCCTGTTCAAGAGGCTTGGAGGCTGGTACATGATTTCATGTTTCGCTTGTAGAGCCCAGGTTGGGACTGGTGTTGTGATCCTGTGAAAGAAGTTCGTATATTAGTAATGAAAAGCGAGGATGCATACTCATAATGTTCCGATTGCCAGGACACAGACCTCCTTGGTGAGTGGAAAAAAGACGCGATCCACCACGTGCATGGGCCCAGTGCGGGTTGGTAGATGTCACACATGTCTTCGAATTTTTGCTTCTAGGACATTCCAGATTCCTCACTATGTTCTCCTTCACCGTTTTGAGAATAATAATTTATACGAAGTAAAGCGCCTGTTTGCGTTCGAACCAACGACCTCGACGAATCGTAAGTCTCAGCAATCACCATTGGGCCAACACTGCTCATAAATGAAAACAAGTATGATCTTGGCAACATTAAAGGACACGGTGATGCATATCCATGTGGTGCTGGACATAAAGAAAAATATCACCCAATTTCATCTCGTTTGTATCGTCAAAGGTGACTTAAAGATCTACTAGAGAATGGGCAACAGCGTTTGTATGTATTTTACCAACATACTGTGATCGTCAATCCGCCTGCCAAACGTGGCGATTATGGCGAAAGCCCCCAAATGGGGGAGGCCAAGGTCCAGCCATGGACGTCTTACGGCTGAAATGATGATGATGATGATGCATGATTCACGATTATTTACATGATTTTTAATCAACACTTGGTGGTGCCATAAAAATAAAAAAAATCGGTATAATGTCACAATCTGTTTCTGTTTTTGTCTTTGTAAGTGTGTTACTAACATAGTTTGTAAGCACGTTGTTTCTTACACTATGAGTCTTGTTGCTCGAATTGAATTATTAAATAAATAATTAACTTTATGACAATCATAATACGATAGGTACTGACAACTAAACCGTTATGAAAGTATACTTACTGGTCCAACTTATGTTCCCTTATTTTGTTTGAAAAGTTCTCGGCATAGAACCTCATGGAAGTGGTAATGGAATTGGTAGACCAGTAGATCATCAGGTTGTCAATAAGTTGGTCCTTCGAGAATCTGAGGCCCAGTCCACCATCAGGCTTTGCTTTGTTCTCCCTATTAGTCCATGTGGAGAATTTCTCTAAGATATACGCCAAGAGACCAGCAGGAGAATCTGTCAGAGGTACACCTGAGGACAATGAAGAAAACGACGTTATAAAAACTCTATAAGAGGTTGAAGACTATTTGTTTATCGAAGGTAAGGTAAATGCTATAAGAGATCTGAGACTTCAATCACTATCCCCAATTTTAAGAAGTTTATCAATGTTAATGAAATAGAGGGTGGCAGGGCAATGACGCGCAACTTATTACCATATGTACCATATATGTAATTTAATTCAGCATATGATTTTGAACCCCCTGCGTTGAAATTTTTAAGCAGTTAATCGAAGAAAAACAGCAAATTTATTTATTTTTTTGATAACTGTCAAATAATATCTCTAGAAGTTAATAATCATTTGCTGAATTCAAGGTTATAGTTTGCGATTCACCATGTATATTCGGCTTGATGAACCAGTCAGAAAAAAATATGTACGTGCAAAAACGAAGATATTAAATATCTAGGAATATTGTACTCACCAACGGTATCAGGTTTAGTGGCCTGAATGTGCATATAGCCGAATTCTTCCATTAAGTAGGCAAAGAAACTTGAGAGTGGGTACATTCTGTGTGCAAGATGTTCTTCAACTATGAGGGATGGGAAGAATGCACCGACGAACAGTCTTATCATTGAGCAGGAATGCTGTATCAAATAATAACATTAGTTTGTCATTGGCTATGCAATAAAGGCTATGATAATTAATACTATTGAACAAATATTCACTTTAGAAGAAGCTTTGACTAATATATGATGTACGACAAGAGAATCGAAGAACTAGTTTTCTTTATATTCGTTTTTAACTTTTGGGTGGTCACAAACTCACCTGAGTCATTAGCATATTGGAGTGGTGCCCCAGGATGTCTTCAGGGAAGAGAGTGGACATGACGGCGACGATACCCGCACCCCAGTCTCCTCCTTGCACGTAGAACTTCTTGTGACCTAGACGGTTCATCAGGTTCCTGAAGATGACCGCTGTTTGTGGCATTCCAAGACCGGGTCGTACTGCAGGCTGTGAAAGATAACAAAGAAGAGATTTTTTTTAGATATTGGTTAGCTATATTTTCCACGTAGAAAAATTTAAATGTTTGCACTTACATCAGAGAAACCATATCCAGGTATACTGGGGATGATCAGCTCGAAGACGAAATTGTATCCTGGCGTCTGTTGAGTGAGCAGAGGGATCGCCTCGTAGAACTCTCTAACAGAGCCTGGCCAGCCGTGTATCATGAGGAGAGGAACTGTCTGCACGTCTTTGGGAACCTGAAGAAGTTGCATGGTCATATAATTACGTGTTAGATTTATATAAGATTAAGGATCAAACATTTGAAAAATGTTTAGGTCCGGTGGTACCGCATCAACGGACCTAAAAATCTTTGCACTGTCTGACTTAACTCCTCGTAACTCAGCTAAAACTCACCTGTGGCTTAATCCTGATGAAATGAATATCCAGTCCCTGGATATTGGTCTTGAAGTGAGGGAACTTATTGAGGAAGTTCTCTCTTTCACTGAAGTTGTACTTATCAGCCCAGTAGTTCAGCCAGCCGTCTAATTGTGCGGTGTTGAACCCGTACTCAAAAGCAACGCCTTCGAGAGGTGGTCTGAAGGGCCGGTGGTTCTTAATACGGAACTTGAGGTCTTTCACCATCTGCAACAAACCATAATTTTCACTTTATCACTTATCCTACTAAAATTGTAAATGCAAATATATGTTTCTTTATTCGTCTTTTTTCACATCAATTGAACAACGGATGGGATAGAACTTGATTTTTGGCGTAGACAGTTTTTGACCACCGTGGTAATTACGTAACACACTGTCAATGGGAATGGCTTTAATTTTGGTAGTTCAACAACATTAATTGCGTTATTTACTGTGTCGGGCAGACGACATTTTTGAACATATGAAGCAATGGATGCAATATCATTTAAAATGTTTCAGATTGTGGTTTAGTGAGTTACGCAATTGGAGTTCTGAGTGTGATTGATTACTTCGAACTATGGGATTTTTAGGAAAGAACACTGGAGTACAGGTAAAGTCTATAAATAGGTGTATTATATTTATTTGTATATTATATTTTCCTGCTAAGTACCTATAGATAACAAAACGGCCAGTCACAATGAGTATTAAAACACTCATCGTGACTGGTCGTTTCACTTTGACTATGACAGTGATTTTAGACAAGGCTTAACCTCTAAGTCCCTGAGATACCACATTTGGTATAGACACAATCGTTTTTTAATTGTCTGCAATTACGGTAATTGACTTGTTAAAATGGGACTTAAAGATAAGGTAGTAAGCGAAATATACTACTAGCTTTTGCCCGCGACTTCGCTCGCATTAAATTCCACCCCCCCCCCCATTTTAGGGAAGTGGGGGGTTAGATAGAGACAAAAAGTAGCCTATGTCACTCCCTATCTCTTCAAATATCTCCACTTAAAAAATCACGTCAATTTGTCACTCCGTTTGTCTGTTTGTCTGTTTGTTTGTACACGCTAATCTTCGGAACTACTGAACGGATTTGAATGTTTTTTTTTTGTTGTATAGGTATTAAGTCTGGGCAAGATATAGGCTATAATTTATCTTGGAAACTTGAACACCTGATGCAGAACCGCAACAGACCAGCTAAACTATAAGAGATACAAAAATGGTACCATAGCAAAAATTGTTTCACGTGATGATCATTTTCTGCTAAGAGAATAAATTTGAAGATCTGGAACACCTGATGTGGAACTCCAAGAGCCCAGCTACACTATAACATATATAGGAATGACGTCTTAGCAAGAGTTGTTCAGCCTGATGAGCACTCTCTGCTGTCGTATAAAATTTGAAGATCTGGAACAGCTGATGTGGAACTCCAAGAGCCCAGCTACACTATAACATATATAGAAATACCGTCTTAGCAAGAGTTGTTCTGCCTGAGGAGCACTCTCTGTTGACGTATAAAGATTGTAGATCTGGAACACCTGATGTGGAAATCAAAGTTATCACTAATTTCACTGTATAATTATAAAATAACATAAGCTGCGAGTACCTCCACGCGGTGGAGGCAGTAACAGTTTAGGACTGATTTTCGATGAAAATTCTATGAATCATTGAAAATTTGACTCTTCTGGCTAAAACTCCCATTTATTATTTTATTTTATCGAAGAAATATGCCTTCGGGCTTATGTTATTTGAGTGTTTAATTTCCTTTTCCATTTATCTTCGTGACACGGTAGCCTACCCGGTAACGCAGGGGAGCACTCACTTAGATTTTAATTGATCAGGTATCTTCAGAATAAAACTATAACCATGCCTAGAAAGAGGTCAAATCTTTCCCAACGTTCCAAAGGAGCTAAAAGATTGAGGATCATAAGATCCCAAGAATCTACCAAAGAGCGTCAGGATAGACTTGATGCTGTTCGAGAACATCAGGCTGCAACACGCTCCGTAGAAACATCTTCGGATCGCGAAGCTCGCTTGCGTTCTCAGCGTATTTATGCATCTACATCCAGGTCTCTAGAGACCAGTGAAGAATATGATGCGCGACTGTCCGCTGATCGTGAACGTCATGCATTGTCTTGCGAGTCAGAGACGTTTACGGATAAAGAATTGCGCTTGAGTTCTCAGCGTATCTACACATCTGCTGCTAGGTCTCTAGAGACAAGTGCGGAACATGATGCGCGACTGTCCGCTGATCGTGAACGTCACGCATTGTCTCGCGAGTCGGAGACATTTACGGATAAAGAATTGTGCTTGAGTTCTCAGCGTATCTACACATCTGCTGCTAGGTGTCTAGAGACAAGTGCGGAACATGATGCGCGACTGTCCGCTGATCGTGAACTTCACGCATTGTCTCGCGAGTCGGAGACGTTCACTGATAGAGAATTGCGCTTGAGTTCTCAGCGTATCTACGCATCCGCTACTAGGTCTCTAGAGACAAGTGCGGAACATGATGCGCGACTGTCCGCTGATCGTGAACGTCACCCATTGTCTCGCGAGTCGAAGACGTTCACTGATAGAGAATTGCGCTTGAGTTCTCAGCGTATCTACGCATCTGCTGCTAGGTCTCTAGAGACAAGTGCGGAACATGATGCACGACTATCCGCTGATCGTGAACGTCACGCATTGTCTCGCGAGTCGGAGACGTTCACTGATAGAGAATTGCGCTTGAGTCCTCAGCGTATCTACACATCTGCTGCTAGGTCTCTAGAGACAAGTGCGGAACATGATGCGCAACTGTCCGCTGATCGTGAACGTCACGCATTGTCTCGCGAGTCGGAGACGTTCACTGATAGAGAATTGCGCTTGAGTTCTCAGCGTATCTACACATCTGCTGCTAGGTCTCTAGAGACAGGTGCGGAACATGATGCGCGACTGTCCGCTGATCGTGAACGTAGCAACATATAGGCTATACATAATTTATTTTGGAAAATGAACACCTGATGCAGACCGCAACAGACCAGCTAAAGTAAGTATAAGAGATATAAAAATGGTGCCATAGCAAAAAATATTCCACGTGAAGAGCATTTTCTGCTGTGAGAATAAATTTGAAGATCTGGAACACCTGTTGTGGAACTCTTAAGTAAAACTCTTAATAACATATTAAGGAATGACGTCTTAGCAAAAGTTGTTTAGTCTGATGGGCATTTCCTATTGACATACAAAAATGAAAGATCTAGAATGACTCCAATCGTCTCGCTCATCCCGTTGTTTTCCCGTCCCCGGGCCTTAGAATTCTACATCAGACGTTTCAGATCTTCGATTTTGACGACCCCGTTGTCGCTGGCATAAGCAACAGGATCCGCGTACGAAGTCGCGGGCAGAAGCTAGTTATTAATAAGGAACATTAGCAAATTAGTGGAAAGAATGGAAGTAGGGGTAGGATGAGAATTTTGAGCACGAATATGGCTGTAAAAGTAGGTAGGGGTAACCGAAGAAACAATAGAAGCATAGCTTGAGAGATAATATGGCTATAAAAGTGGTGACGTCCAGGATGAGGTCCAATAGAATAAATAAAAATAAAAAAAACTTTTATCGTGCATTGTCAAGAAAAACCAAACGTGTGTCAAATGTCAGCCCGATAGCTTCAGGTAGGTGAAATATTGATTGCAATGTTCCAGGACATACAAGTAAAGTTAAATCAAACGTTTTAATAAAAATACTTGTTGTCCCGGCTTTAAATAAATTGAGATCAGGACAACAGAATGATGATGAACGGAAATATGTTATTTCTTGCCTATATAAGGTCGTGTATCTATTCATACACGAAATATTTTAAGAGGTACACCTGTAGGTGGTAAAGAAGCTATAGAAGCAAAAAGAACATTTTTATCTAAGCGTTTTTGAATTTTCGTAATTATTATTATTTTAAAACTGCTTGAGACGTTTTTTTTGCGTTTTGTTTTGCGTTTTGCATTTAGACAATTTTTTTTTTCGTTGCTGTAGCTTCTTTACCACCTACAGGTGTACCTCTTAAAATATTTCGTGTATGAATTGATACACCTTATATATACCTAACTCTTTGACTATATCAAAATAATTGTATCCCCTTACCGCCTCCTCGAACTTCACTTTAAAAGGCCTGATGGTGCTGTCAGTTTTTCCTTTAAGCTCCTTCGGCCCCCACCATTCTTCACTGTCGAATTTCGGGATAGGTCGTTCACAGCAGCTGTTGAAGTAAAACCATGCTGCCACGCCCAAAGCGGCCACTAACACCACTTTCACTAGAAATCCCATGATGATCTGAAAAATATAATTCATGTTAGTATTTCTGATATTCCTCAATTTCTGAGCTACACGATTACTGACAATTGCTGGTATTTACTGCACTGCTACACTGAAGTATATGTGGTTCTTTGCATTAATGATTTCAGGCACTAATTTTAAAACACGCACAGGTTACGTATGGTGCCGGACGTTAAGAATAGCACCATCCCATTTCTACCCGTGGGTGTCGTAAAGGGCGACTAAGGATGGGCAACAGCGTTAGTCGCCAAAAGTACACTTAATTGTAACCATGATTATTTACTGCAGTAATGTTATATAGGAGACTTGTCTATTATGTGCGATATAATGTTTCAGACGATAATTTGTAAAAAAAAGCAGTTGATCAAAATGTGTTGGTTAGGATGTCTTGGTATATAACCGTCGATATTCTATGCATATATAAGGTGTATCTATTCAAACACGAAATATTTTAAGGGGTACACCTGTAGGTGGTAAAGAAGTTATAGAAGCAAAAAGAAAATTTTTATCTAAGCGTTTTTGAATTTTCGTAATTATTATAATTTTAAAACTACTTGAGACGTTTTGCATAAAACCTTTACTCCAATTTCTATGAATGGCCCGCCTGACGCTGCGAGGGCGACGACCGGGATGGCACGAGCATGGCGGTGGTGTCTCGGGCCGTAAAAAATAAGAAGGAGCCAGTATTTCTTATGTGCGTCAAAAAATTTATAAATATTAAATTAAAAAAAAAAACGCTTAGAATTTTTTTTTGTTCGTTGCTATAGCTTCTTTACCACCTACAGGTGTACCTCTTAAAATATTTCGTGTATGAATACACACCACCACCACCACCACCTTATACATATACAAGATTATTTTTAGTATATGCGAAACCTGAATATAGTTTGTTCAGAATCAGTAACTCAATCGATTCCAATAATTTTTACACCATGTTATATTTTGTACCAAAAATATTTAATTACGCTTCCAAGTCGCGGGCCTTAGTGTTTTGTTTCGATTTTAAAATTATCATCTCTTTCTCGTATTCAAACGTCCATTACACGGAGATGGTACGTACACTAGCTGTTTGTGGTGATTTGCATATGTTTTTGCGTGGACAACCAGGTAACTTATCAAGCTTATAACTTTGTGATTATTAATGATACAGTTTTGGAATTTTTTTCATAGATTCTTTACATAAAAATACTAGACCCGTGTTTCGGGTTTCCCATAAACAAAAATTAATGTTGTATACAGAATAAAAATAAAACATATTACAAAAACTCATTACCCGCCGCAGTCCGATAAAAATGGGCTAAATAAAGAGGCTCAATTATTGACCACCTAAACAGTAAGATTTGTAATTCTTGGAGGTCTTTGACTCCTAGGACCGGGCGTAGAAATGAAAGAAAAGTTCCGTTATAGTGACTATGACAAAAACTGACTGGCAGATTTGATCTGGTGAATATCGTGAGAGGAACCAGCAGATAATAGACTTAAATGCAGAAACTTTAAAAGTTAGATTGTCCAGTTAGCTAAAGAGAGTTATCTTAGGAACCAGAGGGATAATTGCGGAACTTTTACCGGTAGGAATTGGTTTAATATTCATATTTAAACAACATTCATTGCGTTATTTACGTTGCTGAGCCACAATTTATTCGAACAAATGACGCAATGGTTTATAAATAATCTTCAATCCCATTCAGATTCTGATAAATTGTGCGTTTCGCAATTAGGGTGCTGATTTTCATTGACTTATCGACTGTAGTATTGCCGTTAGCAATACTCAATCTGTAAAATTATTATATTTAAGTTAATTAACTTAAATAGCAAAAGCCTTTCACAGTTGTATATTTGTATGCGAAATGGTAAAACAGAGAGAAACTATGTATATTATAACAGCTGTAACATCTTGCATATTGTTTTAAATTATGTTGACGATGACAGACTATTGATTAATTGACAAAAAGAAAAGATATTTATTTATGTGTGTGTTTTGGACCTACGTTGACATAATTATGTTTTTTTTTTTCATAATAAATGCTAGCTTCTACCCGCGACTTCGACCGCGTCATATTTTTGCTCCCCTGACACCTCCCGTCGCATCAAATTGCCTGCCAGATTTCGTCTAATTTTCATTGCTGCTCCGCTCTTTTTAATCGTAGCGTAATGTTATATAGTCTATAGCCTTCCTTAATAAATAGGCTACCCGACACAAAAAGAGTCTTACAATTCGGATCAGTATTTCCTGGGTTTACCGCGTTTAACCAAACAAACAAAGAAACTATTCAGCTTTATAATATTAGTACCTATAGATTGACAATTTTGAATGTAACTACTATCTATTTCTATATGAATTAATTATATAATCATCATCATCACCATTTCACTCGAAAGACGTCTACTGCTGGACTTAGGGCTCCCCCAAGCACCGACACTTCGACAGATTCATTGGGCATTGGTCATGTCCGTAAGGATTGAGGAGCCACATCAGATTTTTAAAATCTGGTCTCACCATTATTTAGCAGCAATGTGGCTGATTTTGCAGCACGAATTCTAGATTTAGCAGCAAAATATATCTCTAGTTATATTTAATGCAAAAGTGGCTCCTCAATCTAAACGTCTGAATTGAGGAGCCACCTGGAACTCGTTAAGTAATAGATGAATTTTTTTGAAAATTTTGTATCATTTAGCAGAAATTCTGCATATTACTGTCTAAAAATTTAGCTTCTGTAGCGCTAAAATGAAAGAAAATACAATACTTTTAGTATGGCTCCTCAATCTACACTCAAGAGGTGAATTTCTATTGGATGTGAGTGATCAATTAATATATTCGTCATAATGATCATTTAGCAGGTGTTTTGTTTGTTTTTGCAGTAAAGGAATAAAATAGTAAAACTGAGTAAATTTTGTAGATGAACGCATTTTCTTTGGCTCCTCAATCCTGACGTTCTAATTATATATGTAACCTGAGACTGTAACCTGTAACCACCTGAGATCTCAACGAAATCTAAAGCCAGAGATACTAACATTTAGCAGAAATGTCTGCTATATATATCTGCACAGTTTATCAATGTATATATTTTGGATTCTGAAAAAACAATACTTAACTATTTTCTTGTAAATTCAGTGTGAAGGGTGAACATATTGTACTCGTATTAATGAAAGCAGGATAAGTAATTTATTAAATTTATATTTTCGTAACAGGTTATGTCTATCTTAACTACGAATTGGTTATTTAGCCATCAATTTTGCTATAAGTTATAGAATGAATGGATATTGGCTGATCAGTGCATATACGAATTTTAGAATCTTAATCATCGTAACAGAACATTTCATCTTTCGGTGTAACATAGTGACATTTGTAGTGGCCTGTGCCAGTTTCGATAATTGCAGGCCTAATGTGATCAGTAAATTTAATTTATTTACTAATGTCAGTTTTGTCAATGTTAATGAATGTTGCTATATTTTTTAAGTCATCATTTTATCAATACTAGTGATCGCCCATTGGTCGAAATTCGACCGTAATTCATTTGAATAGAAATACATTATTAAATGAAAAAATATATATAATAATGAATATAAAAAAATATGGTTATATTTGACATTCAGTAACACTATAGACAAATAATATTGAAGCCAAATATTCTCGATATGATCATAGATTTTAAAAATGAAATAGGTTATAACGATATCTATAAAATTAATTTATTACCTATGGTTATACTTGACATTCAGTAAGACTATAGACACAAAGATTTGGACCATAAACAAAAGAATATCTATGCATGTGTGTATTAAATACACGGTAATTAATAGTAGTGTGTGTAACGTTTTATTTATTGAAAATAATGTATATTTACGGATAATTAAAAAAAAAATATTAGCATTCGTCACTTCTTCTTTGTATAAACTATAAGTGTGCGAAATTTCATACTCCTCCGCCCGCCCAATTTTCGTAAAAAGGGATCCAAAGTTTTCGCTTCACGTATTAATATATAGATTTGCTCACCATGACAATATGGCAAACATGTTAGTAGAACTTCATGTACTTATAACACCTGGCATGTATTTTTTATTTTTATTAATTTTATGTACACACGTGTTTAAGCAAATAAAGTAATCTGAATCTGAGAGCCCTGGTTGGAACATCCTCTGGTGTGTAACCAGAGAAGGATCTTACCAGGGCTTTCATATTTGATAAACTATTGAATCCTGATCACTAAAATACTAAGAAACACTTTTTTTGAGACAAAGATCTGATATAAATACCGTAACGTACTTAACTGCGGCGCAATGGCGCGCATCGAACCATGAACCCACTCCCGAGTTACAGTCAGAATATTTACAATTTATTACTAACTGCCGTTCTCGTTTGAGTACTTAGTGGATAGTATGCTTATATGCAGCAAATACTACGATACCAATACTAAGGAAAACATGTCCAGATGGAGACTCATATTCACTTTTGACTGGCCTGTTGGTCTAGTGGTTAGTGACCCTGACTACTAAGATTGAGGTCGTGGGTTCAATTCCTACCCAGGACAAATCATTGTGTGATGAGCACAATCATTTGTTCTGTGTCTGGGTGTAATTTATCTATAATAATGTATGTATTTAGAAATATATAAGTATGTTTATCAGTTGTCTGGTTACCATACCATACAATGGGTCTGTCTAGTTTGGGATCGGATAACGCTGTGTTGGTTGTCCTAAGATATTATTACTGTCCTTTCTTTAGTATTGTTCATCAAATCATTGAGCTCGTTATGTTCTGAATTTAGCTGCACGATTACTGATAAATGCGTGCACTGATGTGGCAGGTCCACTCAATCTGAGTGATTCTTTCCACAAAAGACAATTTCAAACACCAATCCACATGGTCTTTACATGATGTGACCAAGATTATGTCTGGGCTTTAAAAGAGACTGTGACCTCTGAGTTTGTTTCGGTGTTTCTTCTCGGAATAGTTAGATAGGAAACGCCAATCTCATATTTTTTAAATGATAAATGATTATATTTCTGCAAGTAGGTTTATACCTAAATGATGATAAATGATGATACCTACCTGAATGATAAATGATTATATTTCTGCAAGTAGGTTTATACCTACTTACAGAAATATAATCATTTATCATTTACTTGCAGAAATAAAATCATTTATGACTTTTTCAAGTTATTATAGACGATTTCACACTGGAGTGCAAATGCGTTGCTGCTCCACAAAGATAGAATACTTAGAGCCGTAAGGTCAATCAGGGCACTGTCTGCAGGCGATATCATTAGAGCTATGTGCCATCTAGATGGTACTACTTGCTGTCAACATTAAACATTTAATAAATTAATAATAAGAGGAAGTCTGAAATTGGCACCGATAACTGAAAAGTCGTGTGGGAATCGGTTGTCATGGTACAGTCACGTGATACGAAGGAATGAGGAAAATGTGGCGAGGAAAGTATTGAGCATGAATGTCGATGGCTATAAGAGTAGCCCTGAGACCAAAGAAACGATGGATGGACTGTGTGAATTATGATATGGATAGAAAGGGGGTGACTACTGAGATGACTACTACTTTGTACATAGTAGTCCGATTGTGATAATTCTTTTGTTATTGGAAAGGGTATATACTCCCAAGGTGGTCCCATATAAATTTGGAAAACAAAACCGAACCCTAAAATTTCGGAAAACAGGGGATGATTGATTGTTCACTCACTGATTGTAATGTATAACCACGCATAACTTTATACAGAGTAGTCCGATTTTGATAATTCTTTTTTCATTGGATGGGGTATACCTTGCCAAGTATTATTAGTATATTCAAGCCACAAAAAATATAAAATAAAAACTTTTTAACACAATTATGAGTCGGCGCTTTGAGTGATCTTTGTTCATTGATTTTTCAGCGCCGACTCAAAATTTTAAGCTTTATTATTTTTTGCTTTTCAGTTTTTTCGGCGGTTTAATTTTTTGTTAAAAAGTTTTTATAATAAATTGCTCGATGCGATGACATTAAGAAGTAACGTACTCATCTATTAAAGACGAAATTATTATACATACTTCGATGATAAAAATATTGTATTTTAATTATCCACACTAATCCACACTATCCACACTAATATTATACATGCAAAAGTAACTCTGTCTGTCTGTCTGTCTGTTTCGCTAAAACCACCGAGCCGATTTAAATGAAATTTGGTACACAGATAGTTTAGAGCCTGAGAAAGGACATAGGCTACTTTTTATCTCGGTAGTATGTTCCCGCGGGATAATTTCCGACCTCCACGCGGGCGAAGCCGCTGGCAAAAGCTAGTAGTAAATATTTGTACGATAATTCAATATGATAATAAGTATAATTACTGTGACATTATTCTTTTGTTTGACATTGTTATTATAATAAATTAATTCAGACTTAATTAATGTGTAAAGAAATTCACTATACACCTGTATATTTTTTCAATGACAATGTAATTTAATGAGAAAACAGTTGAATAAAAATAATTGTGCTATATTGTTCCTAATATATTACACCTAAAATGGTTATAATACAGTGGATCTTTTTTTTTCAAATGACTTCTCCCGCTCAGGGCGGAGCGGGAGGGCGTGTCAGACTTTTACTGCCCAAAATCCACACGTGTTCCTTCCGTTGCCCATATGCCAGGGCCACGGTACCTCGGTCGAACAATCTCGCGACCCTGGCTGGCATCGGTCCTAGCGACCTCTTCAGTACTGCTGACATCTCTTTGAGGCGCACGTGAAATACTACGCACTGTCGACACGGGCCTGGTCCTTACTGGGCGGCGAGCTACCCAGTGGCTGGGAGCCTGCGATCGACTCCCGACGCCCGGGGCGTCTCCTCCTGCGGCAGCTAGAGACGTGAGGGCGCAAAGACTGCCACTCCCTAAAGCGCCCCGCCTCCTCCTTCGCGAGCATTACTGTTTCGCAGAAGGAGGTGACGGCTTCCCAAGCCCTCTCGCTCCGTACCATGGCTCGCACCAGGGCCGGACGTGAGAAGTCGCCGCCACCGATCACCTCCACAAGGTCACGGCGGTGCTCCGCCCAGGCAGGGCACACCTCCACCGTATACTCCACCGTGTCCTTCAGACGACCATCGCAATGGAAACACCCGGGCGTTTCATCCCACTTTATCCTGAACAGGACCCCCCGAAGCACCCATGCCCGGTGGGAACCTGCGTCAGGCGGAAGGTAAGGACGCCGTGACGCCTCTCTATCCACTCCTCAAAGAGGGGACTTACCACCGCAATTGTGGCGTGCCCATGCCGGTTAACTTGCGATGTATTACTTCATCGTTTTTTAGAGCAGTGGTGATGAAATAATTTAACACAAATTAAAGCGCCTGTCTGGGTGCTAACTCCTGACCTACAACTTTTAAGTCGTGGCCACTACTGCTCTCAGAAAATCTCTTTTGGGCATGACCATAATTTGGCAGAGAGGGCCTTGAAAATAGTCTCCCTACATGGTGTTGATTCTTTATTAGTACATCCTGCGTATTCAGCCTTGTTACCAACTGTGCTCCTTTCGTATCGCTCAAAAGATGATGAAGTACATACGGTCCGTTTATCCACTAATAGAAACAGATTGTGATTACGTGTTATCCGCGCTCTGGGTTTTTGAACTCTCGATGTTGACACGAGCATTGAGATTCCTTAGCTGTGAGCAGTGCGTTGAAAATCTATGTGATTACCTATACAGGATAAGTGTTTATCCAGCGCGCAAATTTTAACAAATTAAACTTAAACGAGTTGTAATAACCATGCAATTTTTATTTTGATATATCTTAGTACAAAAAAAAAATATAAGTTATCGTTAACGAAAGATGCATATTTTGAAACTGGTTTTTATAATAACTTGCGCGCGGCGCTGGCGAGGCGGCGAAGGTGAATGACCGAGCGTAACTACAAGTACCTACCAGCTGTTCGATCGGTCAAAATTCGAAGAAATTCGAAATATCTACGCTGGCGCGTGGTTACTGACCTATTCTTATTGTCGATATCATATTACGAAATATGTAGGGTGCCCACAGTTTACTTATTTAAGGTCGGATAAAAAATTAAAGATTAAGATTAAAGATTTGAAAGTAAAACAGGAATATAAGCGGGAAGTAAAGGTGAAGACGGATAAAATATTTGATGATACGAATGATTATAGTATGGAGGAAGTATGGGATATAATGAAAAGTAGTATGGTGCAAGTAGCCACAAAAGTATGTGGTGTAGCACGGAGAAAAAATGGTAGTAGAATGAATGATTCTTGGGTAGATAGTGATGTTAAAGAGGTTGTGCGGAAGAAGAAAGAGGCCTGGCTTAATGTGTAAGCCTTTAAGGCCCGAAATAGGATGAATCAGGCAGCAAATGTGACAGATGGTTTGGAAAGAGTGAAAAGGAAATACTCCGAAATGAAAGTGAGAGTAAAAGAGATGGTAAAAATGAAAAAGGATGAAAGGCAAGAAATGGATAACAGGAAGTTCTCTGATAACTTCAGGGCTAATGTTAAGCTGTTTTGGAAATAAGTAAGATTGGCTCGCAGAGTGACAGGAACATCGAGTATGAATGTTATAAGAGCAGAAGATGGATGTTTACTAAATGAAGAATTTAAGGTCTTGGAACGCTGGAAGGGATACTTTGAAAGTTTATTCAGTTGTCAGGACAGTGTGCAAGGAGTGGGCAACTGGGCAGATTCCAGTTTAGAAGACCCTAACTTAGAAGTAGATGAAGATAATGAAATAGAAATAAAAGAGATAGTACGAGCGCTGAAAGGTATGAAAGTTGGGAAAGCTGCAGGATATGACAGAGTGTCTGCTGAAATGCTGAAGAACGGTGACGGTGTAGTAGCAAGCCTGTTATGCCGGATCTTTAATATGTGTTGGAGATATGGCCGTGTACCGGATGATTGGTGTAAGGCTGTAATCGTTCCACTATATAAGGGAAAAGGCTCACAGCAGGAGTGTAAAAACTACGGCATTAGTCTTTTGAGTGTTGTCGGCAAACTGTATGCGAAGGTTTTGATAAATAGAGTGATAGGAGTGACCGGTGAGAAAATATGGGATGTGCAGGCAGGATTTAGAGAGGGGATGGGCTGTATGGATCAGATCTTCTCCCTAAGGTGCATAGCCGAAAAACATCTGGCAAAGCACAAGAAAGTCTACTGCGCTTTAATTGACTTGGAGAAGGCCTATGACAGTGTGTGCAGAGAAAAACTGTGATCGACACTATCCATGCACGGTGTGGATTGGCGCTTGGTACGGGCACTGACATCTTTATACAAGGATTCCAGTGCTTGTGTTAGGATAAATGGGGCATACACGAACTGGTTTTGCACCTCGAGGCGTGTTAGGCAGGGCTATGTAGCGTCACCGTGGCTATTCAACTTGTACATGGATAGTTGTCTGACAGATTTGAAAGAGGGTGAGTGTGGATTGACAATGAGTGAGTTGCCTGTCAAATGCCTTCTCTATGCAGACGATCAAGTTCTACTTGCATCGTCAGCAGAACAGTTGCAAGACATGGTGACTGTAATGGATGAAGAATTTAAGATGAAGGGGATGAATATAAATGTGAATAAGACGAAGGTCATGGTGTTTGAAAGAGAAGAGAACGTATCGGTGTGTGATGTGAAAATAAATGATAAGAGGGTGGAGCAAGTAAGTGAGTTCGTATATTTGGGGAGTTTGTTTACAAGGGATGGAAAGATTGATAAAGATGTGGAAATAAAAGTGAATGCGGGAAATAAAGTAAATGGTGCTTTACATGCAATTGTGACCAACCAATTGATGTCCGATAAGGGTCGACTGGCTGTTCACAATGGTGTACTGGTGCCTACGCTTATGTATGGGAGTGAATGTTGGGTGTGGCAAAAGAAGCATGAAAGTATAATAAATGCTGTGGAAATGCGTTCCTTACGAAGCATGTGTGGTGTGACTATGAATGATAGGCTGAGGAATGATGTGATAAGAGAACGGTGTGGTTTAAAAGAAAATGTTAGTGACAAAAATTGAAAAAAGTATGCTTAGATGGTTTGGTCATGTTGATAGGATGAATGAAGGACGACTCACAAAAGGTATTTACAAGGCAGATGTGAGTGGAAACACCGGGAGGGGACGCCCTAGGAGGACATATAGTGACCTTATTGGTGATGTTCTTCAGAAAGGTCAGGTGCGTAGTACTCGCAACCGGCGTGCGTGTATGACCAATTGTATGAACCTTAAAGAGGCAAAAGGAGTGTGTAGAGATCGTAGCAGGTGGCGTTCCGTGGTTTCTGCCTACCCCCATGGGAAAAAGGCGTGATTGTATGTATGTAAAAATTTTTAAAAAAATAGTTGAAAATTGAAATGTTACTGATATTGAACCACAAAAAAAAATTGCGCACTGATTATAAAAAAATCCTGTAGAAAAGCGAAAGGTCACTCATTTATACATTCATTTACTCATTGAATAATCACGAAAACTCAAAAACTCCTAAACCTACCAAGATGAGACTTGGCACTGAGGTAGACAATGAATAGGAGACGTCAGCTAAGAAATAATTTAGGGAAACGCCCTCCGTAAAGGGGTGAAATACAGGGAGGAAGTTTGTATTAATGTCCGTCAGTTTCGAAGCTAAGGTCTTCAAATTTTATATTTAGGCTGAGAGATAAAAATTATTTCATACATTTGAAGAGCTGAAAAAGTGGTAGAAGTTGTGTGTGGAAAGTCCTTCATTTTCAAAGTAAACATCATTCAATGTATTATTTCGGCATTTGAGTAGAAACTAATGCAATGTATATCGGTGTTGTTGGATTTTAGGACTTCCCACTCCACGCGAGCGAAGCCGCGGGTAAAAGCTAGTTTTAGATAGAACCCCGTCGCGATATTTGTACAAACGCCAGCGCTTAAAGCTACTACAATCTGTCAAATTTCTTTAACCGATTTTCAACTTTAACGCCAAAGTTCAAGATTGATTGGGAAAATTTGACAGTTTCGGGTACCTTGACGTGCTGCCGTCTGTACAATCGCAAGAACGTGGAATTAAAGTAATGCATTCACTACTTACAAACTACCATTTACCAACTTAAGTTTTTGTTAATCGCTAAGTAACTGGTTAAGCAACTTACTATGCAACACCAGGAACTAAGACCGGTCGAGCAGATAATTTGCGATCATTAGACGTTGAACAACAGACAACACAACACATCGGTGTCACGCAAACATTGGGGTTCCCTACCCCTAGGCTGAGGATATATAGGTGTAGGTTTTTTTTTTGTCGGTGGGAAATCATCAAATGACGTCTCCCGCTCTTGGGAGGAGCGAAAGGGCGTGACAGATTTTTACTGACTAAAACCCACCTGTGTTCCTTCAGTTGCCCATATGCCAGGGTTACGATGGCTCTTCCGAACTAATCTCCCGACCTTGACAGGCATCGGTCCTAGCAAACCCCTTCAGTACTGCGTAGGCGCATTGGAAAATCATTGGGGTTCGCTACGTTGAGGATATTATATTCGTAGGATGCGAAGCCCAGTGGAGTAATTGTCAACAGTAGGAATGTCTAGAATTTTGACAGTTCAACAGCATTCATTGCGCTATTTACATTGCTGAGCAGACACATTTTCAAGTATATGAAGCAATGGTTTAGCAATATCTATCCTTTATACTGTTTCAGATTGTGATTGATGCTTCATACGCAATCTGGGTACAGATTATATGAAAGTAAATTAAGCAAAAAGAGTATGTTAGGATCGTAGCAGGTGGTGATCTGTAGTTCCTGCCTCTGCATGGGAAAAAGGGCCTTATCACACTAGCGGTTAGCGAGAGTTTTCAAAGCGGAGCGAGTGCGCAGCGCATACGTCGCGGACGCGCAACAAGATTGCCGCTGAGTGTATTGTACGTCATAAACTCGCCGCGAACAGGCGTCGAAAACGTTGCGTAATCGCCACGCGTCTGCAGCGTCATCGCTGTGGTGCCGCGACGTGATCGCGACGTATTAGCTGGGCGCCCGTTCCGCTCTGAAAACGCTCATAAACCGCTAGGCCCAAAAGTGTGAGTTTATGTATGTATGTAACCCAACAGTTTATTCAATCAATCAAATTTTAATCAAAAACATTAATCGGTTTCTTACTAAACTTCAACACCATATGACAACCCTGGTTACGTATCACTTTTAGCACAGTAAAGATAATTTATACAGTACTAGCTTCTGCCCGCGGCTTCGCCCGCGTGGATGTCGTAAAATATCCCACAGGAACGTATTACCGGGATTGAAAGTATCCTATGTGTTAATCCAACACACAATGTGTTATTGCATTGCTTGCTTTGTGTTATACAAGGAGTAGCGCTCGGATTGATAAATGATTGTTGTAGGATTAATAGCCTAAAACCTAACAATAGTGATAGAATATATAACGGAACGGCAAATTACCTACTTGCATGACTTTCTTTTTTTTTTTTTTTTCAGGATGGGAAATCATCAAATGACTTCTCCCGCTCTGGGCGGAGCGGGAGGGCGTGTCAGACTTTTACTGACTAAAACCCACCCGTGTTCCATCAGTTGCCCATGTGCCAGGGTCACGGTATCTCTTTCGAACAATCACGCGACCCCGGCAGGCATCGGTCCTAGTAGACCCCTACACTGCTGCTGACATCTCTTTGAGGCGCGCGTGGAACACTGCGCGCCGTCGACCCGAGCCTGGTCCTTACCGGGCGGCGAGCCACCCATTGCTCGCCACCCGCAAGCTCGCGCCTACGGTGGCCGGGAGTCCGCTATTGACTCCCGACGCCCGGGGCGTCTCCTCCTGCGGCGGCTAGGGACGTGAGGGCGCAGAGACTGCCACTCCCTCACGCGCCCCGCCTCCTCCTTCGCGAGCATTACTGCTTCGCAGAAGGAGGTGACGGCTTCCCATTCCCTCTCGCTCCGTACCATGGCTCGCACCAGGGCCGGACGCGAGAGGTCGCCGCCGCCAATCGCCTCCACGAGGACACGGCGGTGCTCCGCCCAGGCAGGGCACACCTCCACCGTATGCTCCACCGTGTCCTCCAGACGATCCTCGCAATGGAAACACCCGGACGTATCCTCCCGCTTTATCCTGAACAGGAACCCACCGAAGCACCCATGCCCGGTGAGAACCTGCGTCAGGTGGAAGGTGAGGACGCCGTGACGCCTCTCTATCCACTCCTCAAAGAGGGGACTTACCGCCGCAATTGTGGCGTGCCCAGCACTGGGTTGCGACAATCGTACCCGCCATGTCGCCATGAGATCACACCGGAGATCACAAAAATTCGGTACGGGGTAAGTTTGAACCCCAAGAATGTACATATGCCTATTTTTATTCCGAGATTTTGTCTCCGTCCACGATAACCGACATTTACGCGGACGAAGTCGCGGGCAAAAGCTAGTTAGTTCATATTGATATCAGTTACATATTTGATACTTCTTGAAACCTTGGTTGAGACTGGACACCGGTGACGACAATGCGCTTCCCGGGCTGCCCCGCACGCCATGCGCACGTCTACCATTCCACGTAAGATTTTCGAAGCCGTTTTTGACACAGTAAAGGGATGATTTTGGAAAAATTGTGATACACGTGTCTCATAATTATACTTGAAGAGTATGTATACCAATTTTTGTGTCAATCGACCAAGAGAATAAAAAGTTTCATAGAAACTTCAACCCCCCATTTCACCCTCTTAGGGGTGGAATTCCCAAAAATCCTTTCTTAGTGGATACTTACTCTTCACAAAGAACACACCCTCCAAGTTTCATGTGTCTAGGACCAGTGGTTTGGGCTGTGTGTTGATATATCAACAGTCAGTCAGTCAGTCAGTCAGTTTCTCCTTTTATACATATTATAGAAGATTTTGACTCGGCCCTATCCTAGAAATAATTACCTACAGCACGCGCGGTACGTAAACATGCGGTAGACGCGGTAGGGCTGCCCGCAAAAAGTATTTTGACTTCATCTACCTACTTAAGTTTCTATGATTTTAAATATTATATTTTTATTTAAAAAAAAATTGTTTCGACCGTTTGTTATTAAAAGTGATAAGGGTGGAAGATGTAAATGATATCAAATTTTATTTATTTTTAATTACGATACGATCTTTGCTGGACCGATTCAAATCCTGCGATCAAGATAGTTTATCGATTCAATGATTTACGATCGAAATGATCGATTCAAATCAATAGATCGGGCACCCCAGGCTAGGAAACTACCTGCAGTACTACGAGTGTAGTTAGGACTCTCGTTTGTCACTTTTTTCCCCTATCCACTTACTTATTTAATAATACTGGTATTTTACTTGGTGTAAAAAGCAAAATACCTACCTATTAAAAAAGAAACAAATTTCGTACTAGTAGATATATAAAAAAATCTTTTCTTTCCTTTTGAAGTTTCCAGGGTAATTTAAAAAATGTATCTCTGGGTGCATTATACAAGAATTCAAGCAACCAGAAACAGCAAAATATACTTTATAAGTTCTATTTGCCATATTAAGTAATCATCTTGCACTGATTATTATTAAATATCCACAAATCGCACGCTAACTGCTTACAAACAAAACCATTAATAACACCGCCTGCCATCCGTTTATCAAAGCGGTGCGTACGTGACTGCGTATGTAGGTACAACTCGGAGTGTACCAGACTCGAGGCGCGTAGGTATGACTTGCGTTCCGAGCGTTTGTATGAAGATAGACTACTGTATAGATATCTTTACTGTGCTTTTAGTGACTAATAGGTACTATACTTATTATCTTCCTTGATTCAGATAAGGATATTTATTCGCCAAGCAACTATGTAAAATGTACCTATGAGACCTTCATAAGTTGGACTTTAGACCGTAAAGGTAGATAAATACTAAAGTAACCTTTAATCTTTTAATAATTACATACTTGTGTAATTGCATTACTCTAATGTACAGTGCATTTATACAATTACTAGCTACTGCCAGCGGCTTCGTACAGTCATATAAACCTTCCTAATGAATCAATCTGTATATTGATGAAAACCGCAATAAAATACATTTTGTAGTAGGTACTTATACTTACTTAAATCAGAAAAAGTCAAAAAATGTACTTAGTGTTATTTCACTTTAAATAGATTATTTATTCCATAATTACATTATTTATTCCAAAAACATGGCCGCCAGGCAGCAACGACATTAACAGATTTGTGTATGTGTTGTCGGTCATATAGTCCGACAAGGCGTGAATGGAACAAGGCGTGTCGGACACATAGTCCGATATAGCAGTTAACGTGTTACAAGATCTAAGCGTACAAATATCAAATGGGACTTTGTTTAATACTATGCAAAACAGATAATGGAAATCAAAATTGTTTTTTCAACACGCTTTTTAGGTTCACAATGCATTATATTTCACACGTGTGGTTTTTACTTTACATTCTCGCACTAGTGAGGGAAAGCGTCACATTTATATTATCCATACTTAATATTATAAATGAGAAAGTGTGTGTGTCTGTTTGTCCGTCTTTCACGGCAAAACGGAGCGACGAATTGACGTGATTTTGCGTTACCCCGAATTTAACGCGAGCGAAGCCGCGGGCAAAACCTAGTAAGTTTATAACTTTAAATTAAAATATCACACATTTTGGACTAGTTTACCATACTAGTTGTTAAAGATGTGTTTTCAGTATGAGCTAAACACATGTCAAAAAAAGTGAATATAATTCTTCTTCCCAGCTACAGCACTAGGAAGTGTCGAAGGGTGGGCGTTTTGGGGGGACTGTCTTTTGTAACTTTGACGTTCAAAAAGTGCTGACTCTCAGCCTAGTTTGAATAAATGACTTTTGATTTTGATTATTAACTGTGTGTAAATAAAATATGATAAATTGACATTACATTTCATTTTCTTTGTTTGTCAATAAATCAACAATCATTAGAGTGCTATTATTAAAAATACTTGTCTTTTTTTGTGGTCAGTTTTACGGACTTGAGTCAGCCTCTGTTTTAAAATGTCAAACACTACAAAAAAGTTATCATCATCATTTCAGCCGAAAGACGTCCACAACTGGACATAGGCCTCCCCTAATTTGGGGGTTTCTCATCGCCACGCTTGGCAGACGGGTTGGCGATCGTAGTATGGGAGTAAAATGCATAGAGAACGCTGCTGCCCATTCTCTAGTAAGTCCCTTAGTCGCCTCTTACGACACCCACGGAAAGAATTGGGATGGTGCTATACTAAAAAAAGTATATTTTCAAAATAATATTGTGTCTATGAAATCTTGTTATTGTTTCCTCGCAAGTGTGTTTTAAAACTGCATTTAATACGCGTGAGCATTTAGCATTGCACTCTTTCATCAAAAACAACATGAACTATTACGTAATACAACTTCTTGTCTTCAAAATAATAGCCAATTAGCCAGATGGAGATGTTTGGCAAAGGGGCCCTAGATGTAGTACGCATTGCGCCAAATCTAGCTATACATTACCGAGAACGGGCCAAGTTGATGAAGAGGGTTTCACGAAAGTGGAAAGGAAGAAGAAGAAGCCCTGTTCACGAAACCAGTGTGGTACCGCTCCGAGTGGACCCAACATGCTGCTGCGCCCTGCTGTGCCTACGACGCAGCTGTACATTTCACGCCTGCACTACTCCACGACGATTGAAGAAGTAGTGCAGTTTTTGAAAGTGAAGACCAACTGGACTCTGAGGGTCGAAAGGTTGGAGTCGCGCCACAACATCAACTTTAAGTCGTTCGTGGTACGAGTTCCAACCAACCATCTACAGACCTGCTTAAGAGAAGACTTTTGGCCGAAAGGTGTCATGTTTCGACGCTTCCGAGGACGGTTACGCGACACCACGCAGCGGAACACGACGCCGTCTTCATTACGTGTTTAGAGACAGTTTTAGTTTAGTTTTATAGAATATGTATTAGTTTATAGTTATTGATTTTATATTATTTATGTATTGTTTTTATGGGCCTTAGTAGCCTGAAATAAAGGATTGATTGATTGATTGATTACCAATATAAGCTGACTTCTCACTGTACGAAAATTGAAAACAATGCGAGCTCAACTAAAACTGGAAAAATTAAACTTGATATGAAGTGTGTACCTAGTATTTACCTTCGTGCATATGTCCTCTCGCATAACCCTTCACAATGGCTTTTTAATTGTTTCTGCAATTGCGGCATTCAACCGGTTCTAGTGTACATTCGTAACAATATGGCCGCGTAATCTTTTCGCGCACGGCATCTTGAACGCACTGCATAGCACCGAGAGTTGAAAATTGAGTGTGTGATAAAATCCCTCCGCGATGGAAATAAGAAAGTAAATACGTTTATTTGCGGCAAACATGAAGCATAGAAAGACTAGAACATACAAATAAATAATAGTCAAAAGAAACTGAAAACACGCTTCCATAGAAAACCAAACTAAAAAGTAGAAAATAATGTAAAAAAAAAACATGGGTGTTTTTGCAGGTATTTTAAATTGATATCAAGCACCCCACGCTTTTTTCGATTTTTTCCAGACCACGAATTTTGAGACGTATGTCAGCTTAGTTTGTGTGGTATGTCAGCGTAGTTTGTGACGTATGACAGCGTAGTTTTCGAAGACGTTTTTTTGCTGTTCTGGTAACCCCGGCAAGGATAATGGCA
This sequence comes from Aporophyla lueneburgensis, assembly GCA_932294355.1. Taxonomy (NCBI): domain Eukaryota; kingdom Metazoa; phylum Arthropoda; class Insecta; order Lepidoptera; family Noctuidae; genus Aporophyla; species Aporophyla lueneburgensis. The sequence goes on from OW028755.1 coordinate 23,609,769, forward strand.
CAAAGTTATAAAATTATTATATTGTCATCGCTCTTTGATAAGTAGGTATGCCAAATTTCAAGTTAATCCGACGTTTTAAAAGAGACAGTATGTGTAATGTATCGCCGTTACATAGGCACATGCTAACATACGTTTGAAGCTAATAAAAGCGTGTTAAAAAAAGAAAAAAAACTGGGGAAAACATGCGTCACATCTACGCAAAACAGCCATAGCTCAGCATAATGCTGTATGTGACCCTATGCGAGACAGAGCCGGGTTTTAGTGACAGCCGACGCTGATAGATCTACGTGTGAACGTGGAACTGAAAAATGATTTTCACGGTGGGTAACTTTACATACAAATGCTGTCTGTGTCGACACATTTCATTTCAAGGATCAAAATCACCTGCGAGGGTCGCGAGATTTGTTCTAATATCAATGATTGATATTTCAATACCATTTTTGAAGACCTATTCATAGATACCCCACACGTATGTATGGGTTTAATGAAAAAAAAATTTGAGTTTCAGTTCTAAGTATAGGGAACTCCAATTTTTTTTTTCTATTTTAGTGTAAAAATATTGATGCGGTTCACAGTATACATCTACTTACCAAGTTTCAACAGCGTAGCTCTTATAGTTTCGGAGAAAAGTGGCTGTGACATACGGACGGACAGACAGACAGACAGACAGACAGACAAACAGACAGACAGATAGACGGACAGACAGACAGACAGACAGACATGACGAATCTATAAGGGTTCCGTTTTTTGCCATTTGGCAACGGAACCCTAAAAATGACCCGATAATATTGAGTGATACAATCAATTCTTAAATTAAACAAAATACTCAAATTTTACCGTTTACGAGATTAATACTAGCCCTATTTTGCTCATCTTCAACATTTTGCATTCAGCACTGAAAATAATACGCTCAGTAAAAACTGCACCCTAATTAATAACACAAAACATTACCAATCACAATCTGAATAAAATTGCTTATCCATTGCTCCATAAGTTAAAAATAAAAATGTCTACTCAACAATGTAAATTCATCCCGCTGAAGTTGGTATAGAAAGAGAAAAATTAGACAACTTTGAAAATTTAAGAAAAGTTACAATCACTGAGCAATATTTGTTGCTATTTTTCAGCAGTAGATATAACAACACATTTTCTGGCCAGAAAGACCAATAGCCTGAATATTTAATTCTGAATACAGAGTACCTGCGGTATTTTATATTTTCATATTGTTCAAAAAAGCAAAAAATAATAAACCTTAAAATTATCAGTAGGCGCTTTGAGTGATCTTTGTTCATTGATTTTTCAGCGCCGACTCAAAATTTTAAGGTTTATTATTTTTTGCTTTTCAGTTTTTCGGCGGTTTAATTTTTGGGTAAAAAGTATTTATTTTATAATTTTTTTGTGGCTTTAATGTACTAATAATACTTGGTATACCCTATCCAATAACAAAAGAATTATCAAAATCGGACTACTCTGTATAAAGTTATGCGTGGTTATACATTACAATCAGTGAGTGAACAATCAATCATCCCTTGTTTTCCGACCCTTAGGGTTCGATTTTGTTTTCCAAATTTATATGGGCCACCTTCGGAGTATACCCATTCCAATAAAAAAATGAATTATAGCAATCGGACTACTATGTAAAAAGTTATGCGTGGTCATACATAAAAAAAATATACGCGTTGAATTGAGAACCTCCTCCGTTTTTTTTTCGTCGGTTAAAAACAGATTACGGCTGCGTTTCGTTTTACCACTATTTAAATAAAATTAATGTCGGTGTTTAAATTTTCATACAAATATAGTGGGTACTTTGGCCTCTAATATTCTAAAACAAAATTATAGGGTTGCCAACCCTAACAGTAACACATTGTAGTCTATTCATAGATGCCGGATAAACATACAAAGCTGGACTGTGCGAAAACTGGAATAATATGATATAAGAACGGATACCTACCATCCACGATACTAAACTGTTACGTACTATTGATCTTGTGTAAACAAATTAAACATTACCACATACATTTTGGACCGATATTTACAAACAAAACAATTGCTAACAAAAATGTACACTTAATTCCTCACATGGCAACAAAAACGTAAACATGAGATCGAAAAAGTTTCGAGACTATTTAATGTGTCATCACGTCCACTAAACAATTTAGAAGTCAACAAAAGTTGCCTACAATACAGAAAAATTGACACTTTTATGAACACAATATATTTGTGGACTGTTTACACTTTAAAATCTAAGTTTACACCAAAAAATGAAGTGTTTAAAGTGAATAGTGTTGTGCTACTTACGATTGCACGTCTAGGTAAAAACGCTCCGCGCACCGCACTCCTTGTCCTTGATGTAACTATTATGTTTACCAACCGGTGTTCAGATACCGGTTCGTGTTGCCAGAGCTCAGAATTTAAATTCCACTGTTTGTATTTTTTATGGGAGAAATAAAATGAGATGCGCATGAGTCGGAGTCGGTAAGTTTGAGAGTTGGCTGGCTACAATAATTTTATAATATTTATTTAAGACATACGTTTTTGCATTTTTCAGGACAATAAGGGGTTGTATATTGATTAAAATAATATGATTTGCGAGTGTAACAAATAGTATTCCTTATTTTTATTTAATTTTTAAATTAATTTAAATACCTAGATTTTTTTTTAAATTTTGGTACTAGCTTTAATTGCATTTTTAGTAATCTTAATTTATCGTTTTTCTGTGCCTTTACAGGGTCCATATTTTTGTTCCTAGTTTTAAGCTCTCTGTATCATTTTTTTTTCAGAATATGGAATGCAATCCACACTTCCACACGATCCACACTATCCACATTAATATTATAAATGCAAAAGTAACTCTGTCTGTCTGTCTCGCTTTCCTGCTATAACTACTGAACCGATTTAAATGAAATTTGGTACATAGATAGTTTAGAGCCCGAGAAAGGACATAAGCTACTTTTTATCCCGGTAGTATGTTCCCGCGGGATAATTCACGACCTCCACGAGGGCGAAGCCGCTGGTAAAAGCTAGTAATGAATAAAATAACCGCTACCGCTGATTGTATAATATCCGCTGGATGCAAGGAGCCCAACTGGTAGAAGTGGCGGTGCTTGGGAGAGGCCTATGTCCAGCAGTGGACGTCTTAAGGCTGAAAAGGTGATGATGTGATGATTCCATGATCTACCAATCATACACAACATAGATTAGTAGGCAACCCTGTCATCTATCTAGAATAGTAATTAGCTAATCAAATCTTGGAGTCAATTAACGAAATGTTTTTTATATATTTAGGTAAGGTTAGTGTGTGGTTTGCATTTAAAACAATGGCTAACTCGCGCAAATATAATTATGAAACACTCTCACACTCTTAAGAATCTGTTAAACAAACATGTCAATAAAATTAAAAGTCTGTTAGTAATGTAAAAGCAGTTTTTTACTACATACTTATGAGACTGTTTATGCGGTACATAAATTAAAAAAATACTTTTTTTTGTGTATCTGTCTGTGTGTTTCATCCGGCTAATCTCCGAAACGGCTGGATTAGTGATGGGCAGGGGATAAATACTCAGAGGATAAATACTCGTTTTTACTCATTTTTATCGGATAAATACTGAAAATGATGGATAAATATCTTTTTTGCGCGTCGGATGATTATTTTATAACGTAAATTGGTTTTATTGTTATTAAGGCTTTTCAAAATACTACGTTATTATATTATTTAGTTGTAATGTTAATTGTCAGGACTGTAATTGTGTCAGAGGCCAAACGTCTCTAATAGAGCATGCTCTTTAGACACAATTTTAGAATCTTTCTTTATTGAGAGTGTAGAGAATTGCTACATAATTGAACATCTCTGTGAAGAGCTTCTAAAAGTCAAGAAAAATGCGGCGAAGACAAGTTCATTGTTGTTGTTTGCCAACGCTATAAACATGCAAAGGACTTTTCAATTAGTTAAAAGGTGTTGAGCCTTTAAACTGCGCAGCACACACTATTAATTTGCTGGCTCATGGCGTCCTGAAAGGCGGTAGTTTCAAAAATTTATAATTATGCAGATATGATAAAATATAATAAAAACAATTGGTTGTCTGTAAAGTCGGTTTACGGACGATAATTTTACGTGATAGCATCTAAGTCTCTTCTATACGACGCATCGGCCGATGGAGTGGAAGAGAGATAGATGCGTCACAAGTAGTGATGGGCAGTGGATAAATACTCGGAGGATAAATACTCGAGTTTTTATCCGAAACGGATAAATACTCGTTTTTACTCATTTTTATCGGATAAATACTCAAAATGATGGATAAATATCTTTTTTGCGCATCGGATGATTATTTTAAAATGTTAATGACTTTTATTGTTATTTAGGCTTTTCAAAATACTACGTCATTACATTATTTAGTTCTAATGTCAATTTCCTGAGCTGTAATTGTATTAAAAGTCCAAATGTATCTAATAGAGCATGCTCTTTAGATACAAATTTAGAATCTTTCTTTGTTGAGAGTGTAGAGAATAGCCACATAATAGATTATCTCTGTGAAGAGCTTCTAAAAGTCAAGAAAAATGCAGCGAAGACAAGTTTGTTGTTGTTGTTGTTGTTTGCCAACGATATAAACATGCAAAGGGCTTTTCAATTAGTTAAAAGTGTTGAGCCTTTAAACTGCGCAGCATACACTAGTAATTTACTGGCTCATCATCATCATCATCATCATTTCAGCCTAAAGACGTCCACTGCTGTGCAAGGGCCTCCCCCAAGCTCCGCCACTTCGACCGGTTTTGTGCTTCCCGCATCCAGCGGATTCCTGCGGCCTTCACAAGGTCATCGGTCCACCTTGTTGGAGGCCTTCCAACTCTACGTCTTCCGGTACGCGGTCGCCACTCCAGAACCTTTCGGCCCCATCGGCCATCTGTTCTGCGAGCAATGTGCCCTGCCCACTGCCACTTTAGTTTAGCAATTCTTCGGGCTATGTCGGTTACCTTGGTTTTCCTACGGATCTCTTCATTTCTGATTCGATCGCGTAGGGAAATCCAAGCATAGCCCTCTCCATCACCCTTTGGGTGACTTTCAGCCTTCTAATAAGGCCCATTGTGAGCGACCACGTTTCGGTTCCATAAGTCATCACTGGCAAAACACACTGGTCAAAGACTTTCGTCTTGAAACACTGCGGTATGTGGGACGAGAAGATATTGCGTAGTGGGTCATGGTGCACTGAAATGCGGTAGTTTCAAAAAAACTTTTTACAAAAAAAAAATACAACCGACTTCCTTAAAAAACTGGTGCTTCCCGAATGGTCCCATTTTAATTTGGTTCCATTTGGACAATGGGGTCCATGTGAATACCATATAAGTCTTAAATTTGCATTACGTAATTGCGCGACAAATGAACGAATAACGCGATTAGATTAGTGCGGAGTATCTACCACAACTAAAAAGTTAAAAATAAAAACTTTTACAAAAAAAAAATTACAACCGACATCCTAAAAAAACACTACAAAGTGAAAAAAATAAATAAAAAAATCTTCAAAAACGGTTCACCCAGTCAAAAGTTATGAGGTAACAAACATAAAAAAAAAATTAAAAAAAAAAATACAGTCGAATTGATAACGTCCTCCTTTTTTTGAAGTCTGTTAAAAATTTATGCAGATTGATAAAATCTTTAATAAAAAACAATTAGTTGTTTACAGACAACTAATTGTGTTTACAGACAACTAATTAGTCGGTATACGGACGATAATTTTACGTGATAATGTCTAAGTCTCTTTTACTCGGATGTATTGGCCGATGGAGTGGAAGAGAGATAGATTTCACAAGTCGAACGCTAAGGCCGATCGTGCCTCTCTATCGCTTGTTTCGCGCTCTCGCTTACACGCTCGGTTCAGGCGAAACGTGACAATGAGTCATGCTTTTCCGTGCGTGCAGCCAGCGTTCATCGATTTATAAGACAGTCAAAAAATCACAAGAACTAAACCCAAAAACCATGATCGAAGCTACAACAAATCGTAAAACAAAAGGTAACGGGAGAAAAGTTAAACTTGCCATGCTACACAAAATAGGGCAGCTATCTACGATCACTAAGGAGTATGAAAAATAGAAAAGCCGCTCTCTCAGCGTACGCAAAAGAAAAATATATCGTCAAGTCAAATGCTACAAGCAGCTTTGCTTGATGATAACTTTTGGGATTAGGTATATCAATGAGATATGCATTGATATACCTAATCCCAAAAGTTATCATCAGTTTTTGAACCCATAACGAACCTGTCTTTCAACAAGAGTCCAACAAATGCAATGCACTTCTAATGTTTATAATATTTAAGGATATGAAATCAACACAAAATGGGTTATATTTACAGACAGATACTGATAATGAGTCACTGGATTTCAGAAAATCTAAAAGTAGGTTTCAGTAAATTTTACCACTGTGTAGATCGCCTGGAAGATATTGTGGAGCATAGAGTGGAGGTTTGCCCTGCTTGGGCGGAGCAACGCCGTATCCTCGTAGAGGCGGCGATCTTTCGCGTCCGGCCCTGGTGCAGGCCATGGTATAGAGCGAGAGGGCATAAGAAGCTGTGACCTCCTTCTGCGAAGAAATAAGGCTCGCGAAGGAGGAGGTGGAGCGCGTTAGGGCGAGTCAGTCTGTGCGCCCTCATGTCCCTAGCCACCGTAGGAGGAGACGCGCCGGGCGTCGGGAGTTCATTGTGGACTCTTGGCCACGGTGGCCACGGGCTTGCGGGCGGTGAGCCACCCATTGCTCGCCACGGTAAAGAACAGGCCCGTGTCGACGGCACATTGTGTTCCACGCGCGCCTCAAAGAGATGTCATTACATATCGGTCCTCGTGGACCCCATGCCTGCCAGGGTTGCGGATCTGTTTAAAAGAGGTACCCTGGCACAGGCAACTAAAGGAACACAGGTGGGTTTTAGTCAATAAAAGTCTGACATGCCTTTCATATTGGCGATAGCAGTGGTGGCCCGGTGGTATCAGCGCCGACTTACAACTTGTAGGTCATGGGTTCGCACTCAGGCAGGCGCTTTACTTGTGGTAAATAATTACATCACCAATGGTCTCAAAACTGCACATTGCTCGCTGAATCCATACCCTACTATCTATTTGATTTGTTTATCTTTCTCGACTTTCACGAGGTAGTTTTTTTTTTATAATGATTTAAGCGTTACTTAAATAGTTTCTGGGGTAGGCAGAAACTATTTAAGTAACGCATGGGAGAAAGGCACACGTTACAAATGTATAATTTTATCTAACTTTGACAGTGATTAACTAAGTGTATTCATAATTGAATAAGCCCCGATTCATCCATAGGATGCAGACTCTCCAAAACCGTTTTCTCCGTCAAGCCACAGGCTCGCCTTGGTTTGTTCGGAATATCAATCTTCATTTAGATATGAAACTCCCGACTATCCATCAATTCATGAAACGCGCTTCGAAGCGTTTCTTCGATAGGGCCGTAGCCCACCGCAACCCTCTGGTTGTGGCGGCAGCTACTTACACCCCCTCGCGTATCAGTAAAGTCCGCCGCTCGCGGCACGTTCTTACCGATCCTGATGATCCCACTACTCTCCTCCAGGAGAGTCGAAAAGAGACCAGTACAGCTAGACCAGCACACAAACACAAACCGTACCGACCTCGCCGCCGAGGTCCGTCGTCGCGACCCCGACTTAACAGTCCCTCCCGACCCTTGCAAGAGCCAGCCCGCGATGCTGCGCCGTTAGCTTTAAATTAGTCCCAAAATAATTTAACCCAGATCCAGCCAGTCCCTTGCTGCCCCCCTACCAGCGATTGCCTAAGCCGAGGTTCGTATCCCCCTCGGGGTAACCCTTAGAGCTTTCGCTTTAGTTTTTAAGTATAATAAGCCCCGGCTGGAGGCCTAAAAAGGTAACTTTTTAGAACTCGCCGGGCCACAATCCGTTTAAGTAGTAACAATCTTTTCAGGATTAACAACGAGATGCGCCAAAAAAAAAAAACATAATTGAATGAAATTATTGTTAATATTGGCGTTTTGCAATTGTTAAAATGATTAATAAGGTACGATACCAATCTGCATTATCTATTTTTCATTAATTTTAATCCTTTTGTTAGTAAAATGACAAAACTTACGTTACGAAAACATAAAATAGTATTTATCCGCTGTTTTGGATAAATACTCAGTGAAAACGGATATTTATCGAGTATTTATCCATTTTGAGTATTTATCCGGATAAAATCCCAACACTAGGCTGGATTGATTTTGACGGGACATTCATTGACAGATAGCAGATCTTATACGGAGTAACTTAGCAAATTTAATTTTAGAAAAAAAAAAAGGAAAATCAAAAGGTATTAAGGTCACACGAACAAAGTCGCGAGAAGCCGCTAGTCGTAAATAAATATAGTCTGAATGTAATAGGTACCTAAATGGTGCTGAGTGACGTCTTGCGTCATCAACAACTAAATGGGACAAAGATCACAACAGGTCAAGGTTGGCTCACGCTTATGTTACTTTGTATGTAATGAGCGGAGCGGTAGGTAAGTGCGCTCGGACAGTGTCGGACGCGGATACTATTTTAGGATTCCGTAAATCGGGACCCCTTTTCCAAGAGCTAATATTAATTACTTTTATTAATGTTCGCTCCATGTAAAACACTGATACTCAGCTGCTTCCGGTTTGACTGGAAGCTGACCTCAACATAGTAAAGGCAAGGCAGATGATGATGACTTTTTATTAATTTCATAAAACCTATTTGTTTATAACTTAATTTTTTACTTTTATTTATAGTTTATTACTATTTGCTTATAACAAATAATAATGGTATTCGTCTAGCAAATGTCCTGAGGGCATTTGCACAGAGCACAGAACAAAGAATAAAGGAGAAGTGCTCCTACACTGGCTAAGCACGGGAACCAGTGTCGCCAAACACAGAATAAAGAGAGGTTCGATTTTCAGTATCTGAACCATGTCTGCATGATTCACATACTGAGCAACCGAATGCAGTAGAACGTTTTGTGTGGTTTTTTTTTATTGTGTTTTTGGTATAATTATTTCCATTTCTTTTTAATTTTGTAATTGTTGTGTTTATGATCCTTTGTTGATCGAAATATAAAGTTTTATTTATTATAAAGGGACCACCATGGTCATATTTTTAATTGGAGCCCCACTTAAACTAATTGGTGATACCTCGCCGCCGAGGTCCGTCGTCGCGACCCCGACTTAACAGTCCCTCCCGACCCTTGCAAGAGCCAGCCCGCGATGCTGCGCCGTTAGCTTTAAATTAGTCCCAAAATAATTTAACCCAGATCCAGCCAGTCCCTTGCTGCCCCCCTACCAGCGATTGCCTAAGCCGAGGTTCGTATCCCCCTCGGGGTAACCCTTAGAGCTTTCGCTTTAGTTTTTAAGTATAATAAGCCCCGGCTGGAGGCCTAAAAAGGTAACTTTTTAGAACTCGCCGGGCCACAATCCGTTTAAGTAGTAACAATCTTTTCAGGATTAACAACGAGATGCGCCAAAAAAAAAAAACATAATTGAATGAAATTATTGTTAATATTGGCGTTTTGCAATTGTTAAAATGATTAATAAGGTACGATACCAATCTGCATTATCTATTTTTCATTAATTTTAATCCTTTTGTTAGTAAAATGACAAAACTTACGTTACGAAAACATAAAATAGTATTTATCCGCTGTTTTGGATAAATACTCAGTGAAAACGGATATTTATCGAGTATTTATCCATTTTGAGTATTTATCCGGATAAAATCCCAACACTAGGCTGGATTGATTTTGACGGGACATTCATTGACAGATAGCAGATCTTATACGGAGTAACTTAGCAAATTTAATTTTAGAAAAAAAAAAAGGAAAATCAAAAGGTATTAAGGTCACACGAACAAAGTCGCGAGAAGCCGCTAGTCGTAAATAAATATAGTCTGAATGTAATAGGTACCTAAATGGTGCTGAGTGACGTCTTGCGTCATCAACAACTAAATGGGACAAAGATCACAACAGGTCAAGGTTGGCTCACGCTTATGTTACTTTGTATGTAATGAGCGGAGCGGTAGGTAAGTGCGCTCGGACAGTGTCGGACGCGGATACTATTTTAGGATTCCGTAAATCGGGACCCCTTTTCCAAGAGCTAATATTAATTACTTTTATTAATGTTCGCTCCATGTAAAACACTGATACTCAGCTGCTTCCGGTTTGACTGGAAGCTGACCTCAACATAGTAAAGGCAAGGCAGATGATGATGACTTTTTATTAATTTCATAAAACCTATTTGTTTATAACTTAATTTTTTACTTTTATTTATAGTTTATTACTATTTGCTTATAACAAATAATAATGGTATTCGTCTAGCAAATGTCCTGAGGGCATTTGCACAGAGCACAGAACAAAGAATAAAGGAGAAGTGCTCCTACACTGGCTAAGCACGGGAACCAGTGTCGCCAAACACAGAATAAAGAGAGGTTCGATTTTCAGTATCTGAACCATGTCTGCATGATTCACATACTGAGCAACCGAATGCAGTAGAACGTTTTGTGTGGTTTTTTTTTATTGTGTTTTTGGTATAATTATTTCCATTTCTTTTTAATTTTGTAATTGTTGTGTTTATGATCCTTTGTTGATCGAAATATAAAGTTTTATTTATTATAAAGGGACCACCATGGTCATATTTTTAATTGGAGCCCCACTTAAACTAATTGGTAATCCCTGGCATTGGCATCGTACTCGAACACGCTGCCAATATGATTATATGATCAGTTCTCAACGCAGATTTGTACCGTGTTAAACCCTGGCTGGAGGCCTTAATTTATTAAAGTAGTCACAGGCAAGTCTGGTTAAGCAGCCGACCACCTCATAGGTTGACCTGCGAGATGCCATACACAAAAAAAAAAAAATGTAATTGTATAATACGGTAGTGCTGCGAAACCACGATGCAGTCGTAGATTTCACAGTGTTGCGGCTGGCCTCTAATACTTGGCTACCTCCTAACAATTGCTGCTTACAACAAATAATAAAAAAAAAACGTAAAAACATTGAGTTTCTTAATAAGAAACGAGTTTACTTACTAAAATATAAAAAAAATCTTCAATATTTTACAGTGGTACGGAACTGTATATAAATGTCCTGTCCTACAATCAGTCATGTTTTTTTGTATGACTTTTGTCTACGTCATAAACTTGTGTGTTGAAATTTGATCTCTACTATGTCAATTAGCTCCTACATAAAATCAGCCACCGAATGTCGTCTACACTCTATCATTGGAATCGCCTGCTGTTCCTACAAAGCAATCTTTAGTGCTTGCAAAGCTAAGTAAGGCTGCTTTTTTAGGCACTTTGGTTACCAGTAGGGTTTAAAAGTTCAGAAATAACTAACTGTGTATTGTAAGTAGTTGTGTAATATTTTATTATTTCAATCATACCGTATGCTGTACTTGTTCGACGTCATTACGGCAACGTTGCACGCCGGCTGTCGCTGAAAATCAACGCTGGGGCTCTGTTTTGAATAGGGACGTATACAAAAGTCGCAGCATTATGCTAGGTGATGATCGTTTTCCGTGGATGTAATGAATATTCCCCCAATTATTTTTAATGTTATTTCTCTGCGCCATGTTTGTATGTATTTACCGCACTTTTATATATAAACATTTTTTTTGTTCCTTTTCTTCTTCTTTCTTGACCTAAGTATAATATGATACCGTATATGATCTATTCCAGAAGTATTTCATAAAAGTGTACAGACGCCAACACATCAAGCTACTACAATCTGTCAGATTTCTTTGATAGATTTTCGACTTTATTACTAGAGCATTAGGTTCAAGGTTCATTGGGAAAAATTGACAGTTTCGGGTAGCTTGACCTGGTGGCATCTGTACAACCTTTTTGGACCTTTTCAATTCATACGCAATCGTTAAAACATCACAGAAAGGAACCACTAAAAAGAGTCAATAATAGGTACATTTCTTGCTGTACCTTTCAATACATATAAGTTACGTCCAAGCATCGGTCCTTCGAGCCGGATTTTAATTAAAAAGCAGTAGAGTGTAAAACAGATATGTATTGAAAGGTTCTGCAAGATTATAAAAGTCTCACGTGTGAACGAAGCGTAAAAATAGTTTTCGTTCAATATTTTCGTTACTAGAAGGTTGCCAGTTAACGTCCAGTAAAAAAAGTACATACTCGTAAATAATGAGAGTAACAAGTGACTCGCGGCCTCATTAAGGGTACATCCGTTACTGTTATTGCCATCTTTTGACTAAAAGAAGTAACAAACATCCCTCTTTTATGTTAATTTCATCTTAATACTAGCTAATATGACCGGTTTGAAATTAATTAGAGATCAAGCGTCGAACGGCGCCGGGTCACGTGGCTAGTCTCATGAATACTTATGAGGGATTAATGGCTTATCTATGGGGAGGTCCAACGTTTGTCTGTTTGTATAGGTTGACGTTTGTGTTTTTAGTGATGATTTATTGTAGTATTTATTTTGAAATCATGATTTTCACAATTTTGTACACCCGAATTACTTTCAGTTTTAAGCAGACTAGGAGCGCGACTGTTATCATTATGTGTTATTATATCCATGAAAATTGGAAAGGAGGTGTAGGTATTATGTAATATTATCTACAGCAAAAATGGGATTTCTTGTTTGTGAAGTTTTACCGGCTGAACTGATTTGAATGACATTTGGCACATGGGTAGACAACATCAAATTAAAATTCAATTTTAAACATGGGTAGAAAAGGACATAAATAAGCTACTTTTCATCCAGGATTGCAAACGAAGTCGCAGGCCACAGTTAGTCTTGTACATTTTCAGAATTCAGATACCTAACTTTATTTTTGATAGTTTTTCAAGAAACGCTATGAAATTCAAATTTATTTTTGCAGTCGATGAAACCAATGCTGTGCATGACTTCATTCATCCTTACTTCGGAACCTTTTAGTGTGCGCGGTTTGTCAAACCTCGTTCCATTAATAAGTCCTATGGCATTAAGTCCACCTGTGTATATTTGTGTGCTTAAAGTATTAAATAAATAAATAATAAATAAGTTACCACGCAAACACTCCAATGCATGCACATTTTGAGCGCCTGCTTGCTTTACGCTACCATCGCCTGCCTCGAAACACGTTGCTATACGTTTATTTATAGGCTCTGTTTTAACTGTTGCTATTATTCGCAGTTACCGTGTTTCTAACTATAATAGTGTAACTTAATAATACACTAGCTTCGTCTCACAACTCCGTCTGCGTCAAATTTCTTGCTCCCCCGACCCACCCCGTCGCATCGCATCGCATACCCGTGCGAGGTCTCCGAATCCGAGACTTTTTTTTTGTTCGGCTCCTAAGTGTCTTAGCGTGATGTTATATAGTCTGTAGCCTTCCTAAATAAATGGGCTACCCAACATAAAATACATTTTCAATTCGCATTTGTAAATGTATTTTGTGTTTAGCTTTATAATATTAGTATACATACATATTAAGTCAAAGAAACAGTTATTCAGGTACCGTAGCATTTTAATACCCCTGATTTTATTATATTTGTCAGATTTAATGCTGACGATTTGACTTTTCACGAACTCAATACATTCACACGTTCTGTTCTAAGCACTCAATGCTGAACTCAGTAAAACGAATGTATGCAATTGATCCTGCAAATATGTTGCAAATTCTTTCCCCTTGTTATCTTCATCACACACGCCCTCATTGCGTTCAGTTAGGCGGATAAATTACTACCCTCATTGTGCTAGGGTTCTATATCCAAAGGGTGCGATCGCGCTATTGCTAAAGCTCCGGTATTTCTCTTTATCTATTTTTATCTTTTGAACCATAATAAGTACTATACTTGGAATTTTTATAGAGTGTGAGATAGTGGTATTTTTTATGGAAGTTTTCATGATATTAATTATTTACATCTTATTATATTAAATCAAGTTCTTGTAACTTAACAGACTGCTGTGCTGCTGGGAAGTTTGTCGCGCCACTTCTTCCCAGCTAAAGCACTGGGAAGTGTCGAAGGGCGTGCGTTTTGGGGACTGTCTTATGTAACTTTGACGTTCAAAAAGTGCTGACTTTCAGCCTAGTTTGAATAAATGACTTTTGATTTGATTTGATTTTGATTGGTAACTTATAGCCGCTAAACAACAAAGCCACCATAAAAATAAAACAAAGACATTTTTTAAAGCGGATCTTTAAAATTGTTAACTTTATCTTATACCTTTAAACGAGCAATTCTTGTATATATATATATATATAATCTGAATCTCGGAAACGGCTCCAACGATTTTCATGAAATTTAGTATACAGGGGGTTTCGGGGGCGATAAATCGATCTAGCTAGGATTCATTTTTATAAAATGTCGTTTTATTCATGTTTTCAATGACCAACTTTATCGATAATCAACTTGAACATAAACTTATTATTTAAAACACAATTTACCAAAAAATACCGAGCAAAGCTCGGTCAACCAGATATTTTTATTTATAGAAGAAGGGAGATTTTTTGCATTTGTTTAAATAAAGTGTTGTTAAAAAATCAAATAAAAGAATCTTATTCAAATCAGCTAAACTTTTCCTGTACTATGGTACGGGACCTTTCAGACTTGCTCTTGGCCACTCTATAGGGTTCCGTACCTTTAAAGTGCTGATGGGGCTCTCCTGTTAGTAAATCTTCGCTGTTCGTCCGACCATCCGTCCATCCGTCTGTATGACAGCGTGCGTATATCTCATAAACAGTGATCGGATATTCGGATGCATATTTACCTAATGTCACTATTTAGCTGTGAAAGCACGGAAGCAGCTTCGTATTTTTTATTAAAGCCGGGTTTCATGGATCATATTTATTTAAAACTAGCTTTTGCCAGCGGCTCCGCCCGCCCGCGTGGAGGTCGTAAAATATCCCACGGGAACGTACTACCGGGATAAAAAATAGCCTATGTCCTTTCTCAGGCTCTAAACTATCTGTGCACCAAATTTCATTTAAATCGGTTCAGTAGTTTTAGCAGGAAAGCGAGACAGACAGACAGCCAGAGTTACTTTTGCATTTATAATAGTAGTGTGGATAAATGTTTAACCCCAGTTGCAAATGCACATTTCTATTGCCACTTACTATTTGTTGTTAAATAACAGAAATAAAATAATGTTTACAAAAAAAAAATATTATAGGGTGGTACGGAACCTTTCGTAACGAGTTCGTCTCGCACTTGGTTGGTTGCTTTTATAAAAGGGTCATTTCTTTAGTAACTCTAAAAAGCAATAAATAAAACTTTGTTTATTTGCAATGAAACTCGTTTAAAATAAAGAAATCATTATAAAAAGGGCAATCGTTTTCTTCCAAACAAAGATTAAAATCGGAAATAAACGAAAACAATAAACAATTCAAAAGAAACCAAGTTACAATTCATCTTTGCACGCTCGCTTCGCATGCCAATTTCTAAACAACTCGATAGCACCCAGAACGTTTTCGGAGAAGAATTCTGGCTTTTCCATGGCTAAGAAATGACCGCCATCTTCTAAAATAGTTGCATTCAGATGATTAGGAAACTTGTACTGAAGCATACTCTTGGTCTGGAATAGCAGTTCACTTTTGGCGTGAACTGTACATGTTGGAACCGATGTTGATAGCCTGAAAAAATAATAAGAAATATTTTAACTGTTCTTCTGAAACTTATTGACCTTCTAATGATAGATCCGTTTCTAAATTACTCTAAAACTTTTAGCGCTTCCAATGACGCATAGTATTTTTAAATAAAATTGAGCCTTGTAGGAGGGCATCACATCAGCAGCCTATAACGTTCCCACTGCTGGGACACAGGCCTCCTCTTGGTGAGAGGGAGTGGGCCATAATCCACCACGCGGGCCCAGTGCGGGTTGGTAGATGTCACATGCCTTCGAATTTTGGTTCTAAGACATGCCGGTTTCCTCACGATGTTTTCGTTCACCGTTTTGTGAGCAGTGGTGATTAAATAATTTACACAAAGTAAAGCGCTTGCTTAGGTTCGAACTCAAGGCCTATTAGGAGGATATAGTACACCGAAAACAAATTTTGTTTAGGTAGGTACAGACTTATAAGCGCTCGCGCTGCCGCGGCGTGAGAATACGACCCGCTCAATCCGGCAAACGATTTTATTTTGTGTCACTACTTTTGATATTTTAACTGTCTATCCTTTTGTGATTTGGTGATTGCTGAAGTTGATAGTTGATAGTTGTGACCAAGTTCGCGCAAGCCGTATTGATCGCAGTAACTAAGCTAGGGCACCCCGTCTATACGAGTTAGGTTAGAACTGTGACCAACCGAGGCAGCGGTCGGCGAGAAAATTGGTATTCAAATTGGTTGTAGTTATTTGGATTTTTCAGTATTTCATCATTTCAGCCGAAAAAGGTCCACTGCTGGTCACAGGCCTCCCCCAATTTCGAGGGGTTTGCCATAATCACCACGCTTGGCAGGCGGGTTGGCGATCGCAGTATGGTGGTAAAATGCATAGAGAACGCTGCTGCCCATTCTCTGGTACCTACGACACCTACGGGATGGTGCAATTCTTTACATCCGACGCCACATCGAACAGGGCTCTGGGTTTTCAGTATTTTTATGAATTGGAGTATATAACGTGAGCTCGACAAATGGATGTGAGGATAAAACTTGTGCGACAAAACTGTACTGCGACTCACCATAGTTCGAATGCACGCTTGTGCGACACACTCGAGCCGATGAAAAATAACAGAGAAGGTTCTCAATTTGATGCGTAGGTATATATAAATTTTTTATACGCATAACTTTTTATAGAGTGAACCGATTATGATAATTCTTTTTTATTGGAGACGGAGGTATTCCCGAAGGTGGTCACATGTTTTGGAAAGAAAATTTCAACCTTAAGGGTAGGAAAACAGGGGATGATTGATTGTTCACTCATTGATTGTTATGCATAACTTCTTACGGAATAGTCCGATTTTGTAAGCATGTAATACCTAATTAATACTTAGATTATAGCCACAAAAAATTATGTTCATTGATTGTTTATAATTTTTTGCTTTTCAGTTTTTTCGGCGATTTGTTTTTGTTAAAAAGTTTTTATTTTATAAATATTTGTTTTCGTTCCAAACCTCCCTGTCGTGTGCGTCCTCTGGCCATATTGGCACTGCAAACGTTATCAGATCATACCACCCTCGCCATGGCCTACCTCGACTGCGATGTTCTTCCTCAGGCATCTAATGAGTGACGATCTTTGTATATCCCTCCGGGAGTTTTCGTGCTACCTCGTGCCCCCTCTCACTACAGCCTAGCTGTATTTTCTCCTCTCTCACATTTAAAATGTATTATTTTCGATTCGACAACCTGTCGAATAGTTGTGAAAAGCAAAATTGCAAAATAGTTTTCAAATGAATACTCACGCAAACGATTTCATTTCAACATTCCTTATATTGTAAGTCTCAGCATAAATCCTGATAGCCTTATTGAACGCGTTGTTCACCCAGTAGATCATGAGGTTGTCCATCAGCTCCTCACGAGAGTACAGATCGCATAGGCCTCCATCATCCCTGTTTATGTAGTCAGATCGAGTTGCCGTGGAGAATATCTGTAGAATGTAGGCAAGAAGACCTGAAGGAGAGTCGGCCATTGCTACACCTGTGGAAGATGGAATATAAGTCATAGTCTGATGATACGTACCGCGCACTAGGCCCTCGAGCTAAGCATTGCCCTTAGTGTGATATAGACGGTTTTGATTGGCTACGATATTAGTTGTTTCTTAAAATAAAGGTTTTCTGGTCAATTAATTCTATTGGTCATGACGTCAACAAAAAATACAAAGTCTAAAAAAAATAATTTATTTCTAAAATTTACAGGACCATACAATACAACGGCTGTCTTTCGTAGATCTAAGACATTAGTTACGGGCCATCAGAAGCCCGAAAGTCTGACAACCAGTCTTACCAAGGGGTATCGCATTACGCGGTAACTGGGTTGTGGAGGTCAGATAGGCAGACGCTGCATGTAATATACTGGTATTCAGCTGAATCTGGTTAGACTGGAAGCCAACCCCACCATAGTTGTAGTACAGATGATGACAGGTCAATACAATGGATTCTAGGTATGGTTTGTATGGAGCAGAAAGGGCAAGAAACTTTATATTGTAAAACATTTTAAAATACTACTAACCTTATAAAATTATTTACAATATTGTATCGAAGGTAGATTGCATAATTCATAATTATACATAATGGCGCCGTCCGTTTGTAAATTATCGCCGTTATGTATAATGCCTTAGCGAAATGTATAACGCCTAGGCATTATGTAAAATGAAATAAAATTCGATTGCTTACACTTATCCAACTAGTTCTATTTTCTACCACCGGGCGCTGCAAACACGACAAGAAAAATGGCGTCTAACAGAAGTAGAAGTGAAAACAAGTGTGTGTCGCAAAACTCAAGTTATTTTAAAGAAGTGTACTTTAATACAATTGTCACGAATATCAAACGGGATAATTACAGAAAAAGTTTTGTTGGTTATCCGGCTCGTAAAACACGGTCAAATGTCCATGAAATCTGACGTTTGGCAGATGTCTGATAGTAAATGGTCAGGGGATTTTTATGATTGATATTAGATAAATAGTTCGGCAGTTCATAGATTAGGATCGAAGTAAGTAACCACGTGCGAGCGGAGTGAGACCATAAGGAAAATGCTAAGCTCTGTTTTTGGAAAAATTAACATTATGTTTTCTTATGTATGACTAGCTTCTGCCCGCGGCTTCGCCCGCGTGGTTGTCGAAAAATTCACCATTCAGCCCCCTATTTCACACTCTTAGGCCTCCAAACATGTGTCTGATCAGCGGTTTAGGCTGTACGTTGATATATCAGTCAGTCAGTCACTCAGGACTTTGAATTTTATATACATAGACTATCGGCACAGACTGCTGTATCCACATCCTCGCGAGCCAGATCAATATTTAATTAATTCTTTCGAGTTATTTTCATTTAGTTTACTGCTGCTTTTACTGCAGAACTTGTTATGACTCTTGAAGAAATAGTTGCGATGAGAAGCATGATGCTTCTTTTTACATTTTTTTTGTCTGGTTTGGAAATTATCAAATGACGTCTCCCGCTCTGGGTGGAGTGGAAGGGCGTGTCATATTTGCTCCCCTGACCCTTGCCGTCGCATCGCAGCCTGCCAGTTTTCGACTATTTTTGTATTGCTGCTCCGCTCCATTTCATTGTAGCGTGATGTTATATAGCTTATAATCTTTCTCAATAAATAGGCTACCCAAAAAAAAAAATTTTTTCAATTCGGACTAGTCTTTCCTGAGATTAGCGCGTTGAACTAAACAAACAAACAAACTCTTCAGCTTATAATATTAGTATAGATAAGTATAGATTATGATAAGTGAAGATGATCAACTTCGAATACATTTACTATACCTAATATAGATGTCTTGTTAGTATTGTAGTAATACATGCTGCACTCAAATAACACAACGCTCATACGCTCCGAGGCCTTAGGCAGAGGAGCTCACTATGAAAATGAGTACCTATACACTTTTGCCAGTTATGCTTAAGTTCTATACAGATAGGGTTGAGTCTAAGATCATCAACTGGGGACATAACCAAGCAAAAAATAATTTTATAAACAAAGTAAGACAAATTCTCTTTTAAGACAAAACTTAGTCAAAATCTGGGAAGTTATGAGTTGTGGATCGTCATAATTGAGAAGCAATGGTAAAACAAAAACCAAACAAAAGAAGCAAAACAAAAAAAATACATACCAAGGGTGTCAGGCTTAGTTGAATGCATATGTAAGTATCCAGTTTCAGTGATCAAACCCTTCAAAATAGTAAGGATTGGGTACAGTCTCTCAGCGAGTGATTCGTCAACCACCAAAGACTGCAACTGTTTGTTGAGCGAACCAGCGAACCATGTCGCTAATGTGCCTGGTGCGAACGATACTGCGTAATTTGTATGATATCCTAGTACTTCCTGCAAAGAGAGTATTAGAGATATAGATACCCATCTAAAACATAAATGTGAAATGAGAGCCAAGTTCAATATATGCCTTGGTTGTCGACTTCAACGACAAAAGAAGTGAGATCTAAATAGGTGCCAAGTGCAATGGTCGGTCCTGAAATTTATTTGTAACTACATAAAATATCATTTTTTCTTATAACTTAGGATAATATTGTAGCCTAAGGTATGACTTGGCTAGTTCTCATATACGAATTATTATTAGTAGATACTTATTTATAACAAAGTTAATACCAAGTGGTTTTTGTAATAAGTGTTCCTAAAAGAATCAATTAAGAGAAAAATTATAATAAAATGATAAAAATTTACCAGTTTCTGATTTATTCCTTGGTATTCACTTAATTACCTATCTGCATGCCAAATTTGAACTTTCTAGATCATCTGGAACTGGGTTAGACTTTTGAATAGGTCAGTCAATGATAAAAATGCCGATTTTTGGACGTTAATATCTAAATAACCGTTTAAGATGTGTTTGTGAAATTTGGAGCACATATGTATCTCGCAAGTTTCACTATATAAGACAAATTTGACACGTTAATCTGAAACAATTTTTGAGTTATTAGAGGGTCAAAAGTGGCTCCAAATGGTTCGTGTAATATTACACACGGTGCTGCTCGCCAATTCTGTTACTTGAACTTGGCTTGACACGCTACCGCGTGTCTAGATTTTGAATAACCAACTTTATAATTACGACCTTGGTGCTCATATACACGACAGGCACGTCGCCATCCGTAGAGGCAACTGCGGTTGTGGACATACGGCGGCAACAGCCGTCGCCAACGTACTTACCGTGCATATGAGCTACGTTGTTAAAGCAATTGGTTGAATGCCATTGGCTCATCGTAAAACAAAAAGGCCTTTTTGTCTTTGTATCTAAGGTTGTATGTTACTAGCTCCTCGTAAAACGACAAGGTTTAATCGTCAAAGTGAAAGTTAGATAATTTCAACCTTAGTGAAGTTTCAATTCATTGGGAATTGTTGTGGAAAACTGAAATGCATGAACGACGTCGAAAGTTAATATAATATAATGGAGTGTTTTATTGGTGGCTCTATTTTTTGTATTCATTATACCGTAAGATACTTAGTGTTATAGATAATCAGTGTACGGTTGAAAGTGTTACCGAAACTGATTTAATTGATATTAAAGGTGGGAGGAATATCAATGCGTAACCTGTTACCATGAAATCAGAACATGATTCTACAGCCCCCTGAAAAAAATCACCGTTCCATATATTTTGACTGCGTAGGTATTGCATAATTCTACGAAACGGCTAAATCTAATATATAAAATTCTCGTGTCACAGGTTTCGTTGCCATACTCCTCCGAAACGGCTTGACCGATTTTGATGAAATTTTTTGTGCTTATCCGGTATCTATGAGAATCGGCCAACATCTATTTTTCATCCCCCTAAATGTTAGGGGTAGTCCACCCCTAAATTTATTTTTTATTTTTTAGACAAAATTTTTAATTTCTATTTTTTTATGATACAACATACAAAAATACATACAATGCTCAATTTTCACCCTTCTACGATCAACCCTTATTTTTTAATAGCCACTAGGAAATTATTTATATGGCAAAACAACGTTTGCCGGGTCAGCTAGTGTTTTATAAAAACTGACAAAAATATTCACCAGAAGCGTAGATTTTCCTGCCACCATTTGAATCAAGTTTTTGATTAGCTTACATTGACAGCGCTCTAATTTTACTCGTAATAGAAAACTTACATCTGGGAACAGAGTAGCAATGCTGTTGCATATATGAGCGCCCCAGTCTCCTCCTTGAATGAAGAACTTTTCGAAACCAAGTCTATCGTGCATCAGGTTTCTAAGAACTACTGCCATTTCTGTCCCTCCTAAGCCTGGTCGAACCGCTCCCTGAAAAAATAAAATAAATAGTTTAATTTTAGAACCTAGTGATGAATAGTGGTAAGACTCAGGGGCTCATGTAGTAAGTATATCTTTAACTGTTTCTGACTCCATAGTCTGAAATAGTAAAAGAGATCCCGTTAAATAGTTTATGTAAATTAGGTAGCCAAGACTTACATAACGCTTCTGCTGTTAAAAAATATAAGAAAATACGTTTATAATTGGCAAACATGATGCACAGAAAGACCAGAAGTATACAAAAATAAAAAAATATTCACGGTTTATGCATGAGGTTTATTTTTATGAAATTAAATGTTTTAATGTTTTTATATTTGAGTTGATTGAATGAAAAGCAAATTGCGGTTTACGATTTATGACGTATTAAAAAAAACTACTTACTAGATCTCGTTCAAACCAATTTTCGGTGAAAGTTTACATGGTAATGTATATGATATTTTTTTTTAGTTTTATCATACTCTTATTTTAGAAGTTACGGGGGGGGGGACACATTTTACCACTTAGGAAGTGTATCTCGCGCAAAGTATTCAGTTTAGAAAAAAAATATATTAGAAACCTCAATACCATTTTTGATATCCGTATCTATCCATATCTATCCATCCATAGATACCCCACACGTGTGGGTTTGATGAAAATTTTTTTTTGAGTTTCAGTTCTGAGTATGGGGAACCCAAAAATTTTTTTTTTCTATTTTTGTGTGAAAATCTTAATGCGGTTCACAGAATACATCTACTTACCAAATTTCAACAGCATAGCTCTTATAGTTTCCGAAAAAAAGTGGCTGTGACATACGGACGGACAGACAGACAGAAGGACAGACATGACGAATCTATAAGGGTTCCGTTTTTTGCCATTTGTCAACGGAACCCTAAAAATAAGGTGTGGGAAAACTTGCATCACATCCACGCAAAACGGCCATCACTCAGTTTGTGCGGGTATCCTATTATTCTGTAACTGAGTTGTGGAACTTAGATAGGCAGACGTTCCATGTAAAATACTGCTATTCAGTTGCATCCAGCTGGACTGGAAGACATAGTCATAGTTGGAAAAAGGCTAGGCATATGATAATGAATGACTGTTGTGGAACTGTTAAAATGAAAGCCCGTTCTACTGTAGTGCATTCAGTAATTACACCGCTGAATCCAGCGCTGAAAAAAATGAGGGAGCCTTGAGATATTCTTAAAACCGATCCATCAAAATGACATAGAGTCCTACAGACCGTATATTGGCTATGGCGGCCAATCTTAACGGAGACTAGCCATCGGCGCGGGAGTTATTACACTCACGTACACGTAATTACACTCTCATAGTCCAATGAGACGGCTATCCAATACGACCGGAGCGAAATCAAGCGCAGGACCAACGGCTAAATGATAAAAATATGGTTCAAACTTACCGCAGAAAAACCAAATCCTGGAAGACTGGGTACTATGACTTCTACAGCGAAACCTCTCTCTGCAGAATAATTTGTGAGTAACGGTATGGCGCTGTAGAACTCCCTGATAGACCCGGGCCAGCCATGTAGCAGCATTAGAGGTACCACTTCCACGCCATCAGGGACCTGTTGGGACAAAATGAGTTAATCAACTTTTGAGGACTTTTCGCAGTTATTTTTATTGTACGATCAAACTTCGTTCATGCAAATTAGGCTGCAAATCAGCAGTATTTGAAGTGGCCGTCCCCCAAAACACCAGCCCTTCACCACTTCCTTAGATGGGAGGAAAAACGCCAGTACCACGGCTGTATGCTGTAGTGTACCTTTATTTTTTACTTGTAACTATAAGTGTTCTGTCCCGTTTATTATCTGTGCGCCTAACGGAATGCGCGTGTAACGAAGTGACATCTGACTTGACAGTTTTGACGTTGACACTTCTCTCTTGAATTTGGTGCTTAACAAGAAAAGCATGTCGCCGCTTGAATCTCGCGATCTTTTGTAAAGTGGTCCCTTACCCCGGTCGTTTTGTGGACAATCTGTCATGACCCAATCGTATTGATTCCAACTAACCCCAATTTGAAGACATAACACGGGTTTTGTTTGTTGGAAATACCTGTGTTAGTTTGAAGGTTAAGTGTTTGAAGACCGCATGCTGTGATTGTCTCCAGCCTTATTGCAGCGGATTGTAACCTGAAGAATACTTACAATGTCACAACACAATACAATATACACTCACTTACATACATAAATCCAGGTAGAACCAGAAACCAGAAGCAGTTTCCTTCAACCATGAGGTGAGTCATTTGTTAATTGTATTGCGTCTTCACTTGAATTGTTTGATTTGATTGTCTGCTCCGCGTACGGCGGACTAGTATCGCTCGCCACTCTTGTCTCTAGAGCCCCACGATTATCACACTTCCACTGCGCACTTGAAATCGTATTGTGAGGTCTAGTCTGGCAGCGTACATTTTTGGTAGCAGAAGCGTGGTTCTAACCTACAAAACCACCAAATTGGGAATTTACAGTAGGCTAATTACTTGGCAGTCTCTATAAGGGAAGTAGTAATACGCTGTAAATATTGATAACTATGATTGCTTGTTTATTTGAAATAATTTGTAAATTTATTGAGTCGAGTAACTCATGTTGACAGGGTCAGCCGGTTGCATATGCTAATAGTGTTGAATGAATTGGGCTATGTTACAACCCCTTGTTTGTGTCTGACCTCTGTTGAATGTCAGGAAGACATTAAAATATTGAGTTTGTACCATTGATATGGTTGTTTGAGAAAATTAATATTTGAAATTGGCATTTTTGAGTATTACCATTGTTTTAAATTGGAATAAAGGTTCATTATTGTTGTACCACACAGTGGTTTGTGAACTTAACATTAGGAATTGGATTAGAATTTGAATATTTGAATTGAATTGTGAAGTTGAATGTTGAACGTTGATATTGGTTTGAATTAAAATAAAACTTTATTTTTGTTCATTAAATTGGAAGCAGTATTTTGTTATTTCTTGAGTTGTGGTCTACCAGTTTGGTAGTTTGATTGTTTGCTTGTAGTTATTTTGTAATTGATTGTTTGTTATTTGTTTACTTAATTATCTTTTTGCTTGGTTTATTTGAATTGTATTGTTTGTGCAATGGCACACAAAGCGGTGAGAGAGGCAATCAGTGGATTGACCACACAGCTACGGTGGTTCACTTCAGCTGCAGCGACTGCTGAGCGCCAGGATCTTGAAGCGGTCACTCTGGCTCGGTTCGAGCAGTTGAACGTGAGACTTGGCAACGCTGATGCTCTGCTTACCCGCTACAACGAGTACATTTGTGATGTGGCTCTGGAAGTGCTGGATCAGGCAGCACGTGACAAGGTCCTTGCTGACTACGACCAGATCTTGGACCTGGGGGATGTCATTGGTCAACGTGCTCGGGAAATATTGGGGAGCCGGACACCTGTCCAGGTCAAACCGGAGACCTCGATTGTTTCAGGTCCCGGACTATTGAGTAGACTGCCTACCTTGGAACTGCCACACTTTAACGATCGCTTGGACCAGTGGTTAGGTTTCCAAAACCTGTTTGAAAGTTTGGTTGATGCACGCTCGGACCTCAGACCCGCCCAAAAGTTGGCCTATTTGTTGTCTGTCCTAGAAGGTGAGGCCCGAGCCTTGATACAGCATCTGTCGTTGACTGACTCAGCCTACCCTACCGCTTTGGGACTACTCACCCAGCGGTACCAAAATAAACGTTGTTTGGCTGACGATCATATTGCATTGATTTTGGGGTTACCGGTCATTACTGGATTGCCAGCATTGCGTACTGACCTGTTGAACCCGTTGGTGGCAGCGACCAACGCTTTAAAGCGATTGGACTTGCCGGTGGACCATTGGTCTTACCTTTTGGTGCACGTTGTGCTGCAACGGCTTCCTGCCGATTTGAGGGCTCGTTTCGAGCAAAAGTATGGTGGGGATAGTGTCACACATCTCCCCCCATTTGATGACCTCGTCCAATTTTTGGAGGATGAGTGTCGGTTTGTGGACAACTCTGGCGTTGCCACTGAGTCATGCCAGCCGTCTTCCCGGCCACGAGACCAGGGACGGACTAGGGCTCGCGGGCCTGTTGATGGTCGCCCCACCGCTCGTTTTGCTGCCACCCAGAGTCGTCCTGGTTGTGAGTTCTGTAAGGACACGGGGCATGGCATGGCAACTTGCGCGGCCTTTTTGAAATTGCACGTGAGTGCCCGCCGCCGAGTTGCCAGTGCACGCCGTCTGTGCTTCTCATGTTTGGGGGCTCACTTCCATCGGGACTGCCCCAATCCCCGCCCTTGTGGAATTTGTAGGGGGTCCCATTTGGACATATTGTGCGCTAACGCGAACCACGCTGGCAGACCAGCCTCTGTTGAAGGTTCGCGTACGAGGGGGCACCATGGAGTTGGTCACCGGGCTTCTGCCTCGCCGGTTCAGAACCGGGGAGAGGCCCGCAATTTTGAGCGCCGCACTCCACCCCCCGCGCAAGTTGATCGGGAGCCGCGCGACCGCCATTTGGTCTCCCCGCGTAAAGGCGATTACGCAATTGTTGCTAGGCACCGCTGGCCAGACCAGCACCGCCTACCCTCCCCTCCTTTGGCGGAACGTCCCCGGTTGGAGACACGCCCCCCGCCATTCAGGCCTCCGGTGGGATATGCCCATCCAGCGATGGCGCGTGGCTCGGGACACCGCGCGGACGAGGAGTTTGGCCTCCATCCTCGTCGCGCGGGACTTGAGCTTGGGTGCGGAGCCTGGGTGTGCGGCGATCGGTCGCCGCCCAGGCATTGTTAGGACATTGGCGCCTGCCCCGCTAAGGTACCCCTCAGATCGACACGGTTTTGTTGCCAACGGCATCGGTCAGGTTTGGGGGCCCACGGGGGACTCTGTTGTGGTCCGTGTCATTATGGACATGGGAGCCCACGGTTGCCTTTTGTCTATTGTTTTGTTGTTTGTTTGTATTGTTTTGGGCAAAATTGTTTTCTTGAGCGCCTTTGGACTGCGGGACTTGGCTGGGACGAGCCAATTCGGGAAACCCTGTTGGAAGATTGGCTCCAATTTGTATCCGCACTCCCTGCAGTCAACGAGGTCGTGTTACCCCGCGCTATCCTCCCCCCTGGGAGCTACACTGCTACCCTTGTTTGTGATGCGTCTTCGCACGGTTATGCAGCTGTTGTTTGTCTGCGCACCGTCTGCGCAACAGGCCAGGTGAAGTTGTCACTGGTCTTGGGCAAGAGCAAGGTAGCCCCCCTCCGGACGGCACTGACCATCCCTTAGTTGAATTGTCAGGGGCGGCGCGTCTTGTGCGTCTATTGAACCACGTTGCTCACACTTTGGGTGGAACTGTGGACATTCGGGTTTCTAACGCCTGGACGGACAGTCAAATTGTTTTGTGTTGGTTGAAGACGTCCGTCCACTCTTTGGAGGTCCTTGTTGCGTACCGAGTGTCCCAGATTCAAAATTTTGAATCGCCTTTGATTTGGAGGCACGTGCCTGGAGATTTGAACCCAGGCGCCGTGGCCTCACGTGGGTGCATGGCACCCCGCTTGTTTGCTTACCCCCTATGGTGGGGACCAGACTGGCTGACTCATCCCGAGGATGATTGGCCTCGATCGCCAGTCTTGATGTCGGGTCCTTTGCCCGGGCTCAAGGTGCTCGCTGTTGGAACGAAGGACCCTGATTTTTTGTTGAGTCGATTTGGCTCCCTCGACAAATTGTTGTTTGTTGTTGTTAAATTGTTGGTGACTGATCGTCACATTATGAACTCGCATGCCGGTTGCAATGCGCTGTTGGCCATTCCGCAGCGAGAGTTTTGGAAATTGTCGGGAGCCGTTAATAATTATAATAATGAACCCCTTTTTGGACGATACGAGTCTTTTGTTGTTTGGTTGTTGACGGTTGAGGCACTTAGCCTTCTTTATGGGGCCCGTCACCCCCTTTTGTTGCCTAAGGAGGGCCATTTGGTTGTTGTTGTTGTTGTTTGGTTGTTTTTGTTGTTTGGTTGTTTTGTTGTTTGTTACTGTTTCGTTCCGCCAGCCTGCCCCCATTGGGGGGTATTTTTGAGGCCGCGGTGAAAGCGGCACAGGGACTCTGGCGCAGATTGTTGGGAGACACCGTTCTCACCTTTAAGGAGTTAGCTACGGTATTTTGCCGCATTGAAGCTGTATTGAACTCGCGTCCATTGTGCCCGCTGTCTTTGGACCCGAACGACTTGGAGGCCCTGACCCCGGGCCATTATTTTTTTTTTGATTTGACAACCACTTGTCGCCCTGCCGGAGCACCCTTTTGTCGATGTGAGCCAAAATTGGCTATCGCGGTTTCAGTTGGTGCAACAGCTCGCTCAGAGTTTTGGAAGCGTTTGAGCTTGGAGTATTTGCACATCCTCCAGCAGCGCGTCAGGTGGACTGATAAAACGCAACCTTGTCGGGATTGCCAAGTGATTAGCGGACGGGAAGGCCCGTCCGGGGGGGGTAGATGTTCTGTCCCGTTTATTATCTGTGCGCCTAACGGAATGCGCGTGTAACGAAGTGACATCTGACTTGACAGTTTTGACGTTGACACTTCTCTCTTGAATTTGGTGCTTAACAAGAAAAGCATGTCGCCGCTTGAATCTCGCGATCTTTTGTAAAGTGGTTCCTTACCCCGGTCGTTTTGTGGACAATCTGTCATGACCCAATCGTATTGATTCCAACTAACCCCAATTTGAAGACATAACACGGGTTTTGTTTGTTGGAAATACCTGTGTTAGTTTGAAGGTTAAGTGTTTGAAGACCGCATGCTGTGATTGTCTCCAGCCTTATTGCAGCGGATTGTAACCTGAAGAATACTTACAATGTCACAACACAATATAATATACACTCACTTACATACATAAATCCAGGTAGAACCAGAAACCAGAAGCAGTTTCCTTCAACCATGAGGTGAGTCATTTGTTAATTGTATTGCGTCTTCACTTGAATTGTTTGATTTGATTGTCTGCTCCGCGTACGGCGGACTAGTATCGCTCGCCACTCTTGTCTCTAGAGCCCCACGATTATCACACTTCCACTGCGCACTTGAAATCGTATTGTGAGGTCTAGTCTGGCAGCGTACAATAAGTGTTTCCAGTGATGATCTTTCAAAAAAGGAATTCCATAATAAGTTCTACATTTTGTGTTCGTCTTTTAAATTGTAACCACGTGGAATTTTTGACCTTGTTTTGACTTGTGAGACTTCTATTTGCTTTGCAATCTTCTAAAATAGTTTGTTGTCGCATACAACACGTGTGCCGGAGAGCCCATGAGATAACGAACTGCCATATGAACTGTTATTCCTCATTTAGGATAAATTTGATCAACAGTCTTTCCATAGGAGTAAAATAACTGTAGTGCAAAATTTCATTTGTCTGGCCAGCGTTATGCCAGTTGTTTAGCCTGTCCGTTGTCTGTCAGTGGATATCTTAAAAATTTCTATTAAGTAGAAGAGATATGGGCAATGATCGTCACTCACTGGACGCGGAAGAAGGATATCGCCGTAAAAAAAAAAAAACATCAAATGACTTCTCCCGCTCTGGGCGGAGCGGGAAGGCATGTCAGACATTTGCTGACTAAAACCCACCCGTGTTCCTTCAGTTACCCATATGCCAGAGTCACGCTATCTCGTTTGAACAACTTGCGACCCTGGCAGGATCTGATAGGGTTTGCATGATCAACGTGATCAGAAAACGCACAAGACAGGGAGGTTTAGAAGGAAAACGGAGGCCTTTGCCCACCAGTGGGACACATTATAGGTTAACAAAAGATAAGGTTATAGATTGGCGTCGCCCTTTATTACACACTGCTGGCTAGATAATGCCAAATTACATGCACTCAAAGTTCCGTGTGATGCCGGACGTAAAGAATAGCACGATCCATTTTTTCCTGTGGTTTGTCGTAAGAGTCGACTATGGAAATTACTAGAGAATGGGCAGCAGCGTTCTCTATGGTTTGTACCACCATACTGCCATCGTCAACCCGCCTGCCAAGCGCGGTGATTATGGCAACCCACCCATTCTTAAGGAACACAATTTAGGCTAGTAAAAAGAAAAACGGTTTAAGATTGGCGTCGCCGTTTTTCACACGCTGTTGGCTAACTAGTCTCAAATTACACGAAATAAAAGAAGAGCTTTAGGAAAAGACTTACGTCTGGTTTGACCCTGATGAAATGAATATCCAGACCCTGGATATTTGTCTTGAAGTGGGGGAACTGGTTCAGAAACGCCTCCCGTTCTGTGAAGTTATACCCATCAGCCCAGTAGTCTATCCAATCCTGCATGTTATTAGTGTTGAATCCGTAGTGGAACGCCGCCCCTTCCAGAGGTGGTGTGAATGGTCTGTGGTTCTTCAGACGGTGCCTGAGGTCGGTAATCATCTGTAAACATCAAACAGAATGAAAGATTGGTCAATATATTTAAATAATGTAGTTCAATCTCTTTACTCGTTTTGTTCTGTGTGGTGCCGGCCATGTCATTTCTTCCCATGGGTCTCGTATGAAGCGGCTAAGGGACTTACTAGAGAATGGGCAGCAGTGTTCTCTATGTATTTTTACCACCATACTACGATCGCCAACCCACCTAATAAGCGTAGCGATTTTAGCAAACCCAAGAATGGGGAAGCCCATATCCAGCAGTGGACACCTTTAGGCTGAATTGCAATAGTTCCAATTTTTTTATGATTATGAAGATTTCTTCGAGTATTTCAGGACATCGTCAAACATCGATCACCGTTTGGTCGACTCTGTACGTGACTTGAGAGCTGGCCTATTTTGTGAGTCAAAAAATCAGCATTGCCATCCAACGTCGTAACGCTGCCAGCCTTTTGGGCATTCACACCTACTGACAGGGATGTAGACGAGTTTTTTGATGCCCAAAGAGCTCTTTCCATATTCTTTTCCTTTATATACTTCTACATCCATACTAATATACTAATATATTAATTATACTAATTACTAATATTACTAATTACTATTACTAATATTACTAATTTACTAATATTTACTCATTTACTAATTACTAATTTACTAATATACTAATTACTAATATTACTCATTTACTAATATACTAATATACTAATATACTAATTATACTAATATACTAATTACTAATAATTATTAATTACTAATTTACTAATTTTACTAATAACATTTTACTAATTTTTACTAATTACTAATTTACTAATAATATTACTAATTACTATTACTATTACTAATTACTAATATATACTAATATACTAATATACTAATTATACTAATATACTAATATATACTAATACTAATATACTAATATATACTAATATACTAATTACTAATATTACTAATTTACTAATATACTAATTATACTAATCCATACTTCCATACTATCCATACTTCCATACTAATATTATAAATGCAAAAGTAACTCTGTCTGTCTGTCTGTCTGTCTCGCTTTCCTGCTAAAACTACTAAACCGATTTAATTGAAATTTGGTACACAGATAGTTTAGAGCCTGAGAAAGGACATAGGTTACTTTTTATCCCGGTAGTATGTTCCCACGGGATAATTTCCGACCTCCACGCGAGCGAAGCCGCTGGCAAAAGCTAGTATTAGATATTTTAGTATTAGATTGTATATTTATTAGCTTCTGCCCGCGACTTCGTTCGCGTCAATTTTTTGCTCCTCTGACCCTTCCCGTCGCATCGAATTGCCTGCCAGTTTTCGTAAATTTTTCGTTGCTGCTCCGGTCCTTTTAATTGTAGCGTGATGTTATATAGCTTATAACTTTTCTCAATAATTAGGCTACCCAACACAAAAAGTTTTTTTTAATTTGGACCAGAAGTTCCTGAGATTACCGCCTTCAACCAAACAAACAAACTCTTCAGCTTTATAATATGAGCCATTTTACATTTTTGCGCGAATATCTAAGATTTTAGTCGCATTATTTACCTCTCATCTCATCATTATAAATACTCTGGCATTGACGAATACATGTAAAAAATAGATCAATCTTTTGTTTTGTCACTTTTAGTAGAACATTTACAAAAACTTATTTGTTTACTTTGTAGTAATTAATCTCCCACAACTAGTTTTCGTAAAAATCAGCGCAGGGTCAATTTCAGACTCCTATTTCTATCATTAATATGTAGAAATTTGAGTAAAAAAATACACAAAACAACAGACATATAATCTAGTTGTTACGTTTAGTACAAGAATATTAATTTTTAATAAAATTAATTAGTAAAAAAATAAAGTCTTATGGCAATTTTTACGATTTATTCGCAAGTTTATCGCGTTTTTTTGGTTTGAATAAAGCATAATTACATTAGAAAATTCATGTCAATATAAAGTATGCTCTATAACAAATCGAATTCTCAAGTTTTATTTAAATCTGTTTATTTAATTAGACATAATATCGTTTTTGAAATCACTCTGAATTAGAATAAATTACGATGCACAAGCGGGCAGCGTTTAGTACGGCGCAAGCGCCCAACGGGGAAGGACCTGTGCCAATTTTTCCCGCGTCTCAGTTTACGGGTACTCGTATCGTGAAGGCAAAAATATACTACGACTACAACATTTTGCTACTCTTCGCATTTTTTTTTTGAATAAGAGTTTCGTTAATTATCAAGTAAAGCATTATTTTAATAGATTGTAGAAAAATTTTGACTAAAATAATTTATTTTAACTAAATCTGACTATTTTTAATCGCGATTAAAAAGGTGTGGAGTAAAACTAGTGGTCATGAACAAAAATTCACAATAACGGCAACGCCTCGCCTCACGTGCAAAAACAGTACTGTATTTTTTTTTTTCTTTTGCTTATATCTCGAAAATGGCGTGTCCTATCGCAAAAATAATGAAATTTTCGACCCCCTTTTTAAATCCCCACACATATCAATCTCAACACGTGGGTAATATTTTTTTTTAATTTTTCAAACAAAAATGAAAAATTCCATATAAACCATGTCCAGGATGCCCCCTTGCGCGCGCCTTCGTATCTCAGCAAGTTCATTGCGTAGCGCACAAGTACTAAGTTGCGAAGCCAAAAGAAAAAAAAACCGGCCAAGTGCGAGTCGGACTCGCGCACCGAGGTTTCCGTACAAACCTGTATGTATTCTCGGTTTATGCATAAGGTTTATGTTTATGAAATTAAATGTTTTTTTTTTTAATTTTTATATTTGAGTTGATTGAATGAAAGGTAAATTGCGGTTTACGATTTATGACGTATTAAAAAAAAACTACTTACTAGATCTCGTTCAAACCAATTTTCAGTGGAAGTTTATATGGTTATGTACATCATATATTTTTTTTTAGTTTTATCATTGTCTTATTTTAGAAGTTTTACCACTTTGGAAGTGTCTCTCGCGCAAACTATTCAGTTTAGAGAAAAATGATCTAAGAAACCTCAATACCATTTTTGAAGACCTATTCATAAATACCCCACACGTATGGGTTAGATGAAAATTTTTTTTTGAGTTTCAGTTCTAAGTATGGAACCCAAAAAATTATTGTTTTTTTTTCTATTTTAGTGTAAAAATCTTAATGCAGTTCACAGAATACATCTTCTTACCAAGTTTCAACAGCATGCTCTTATAGTTTCGGAGAAAAGTGGCTGTGACATGTGGACAAACAGACAGACAGACATGATGAATCTATAAGGGTTCCGTTTTTGCCATTTGGCAACGGAACCCTAAAAATACCACGTTGAGTCGCGATTGTCAAATTTGATTTTAGTCGTGTCAAAATAATTTTTAATAGAGATTATTTCTTGCAGAATAGCGTAACAATTATTCTCATAGCTAAAAGTAAGCAATTTTAGAGATAGTTTTGTTAGTTTAGTTCGGTGTACAACAGAATCGGCACCAATATGTAATTGTTTTAATTTTTAATTTTTAATTAGTTGTATTTTTTTAATTAGTCTAGAAACCTTTATTAGACTGGATAAATAAAAATAAGTATTTTCATAAATATCTAAATACCGCATTATAATTCTAACGGATCAAGATTGTTTAGACCGGCTCGACACTCGCGTTACACTGTTTGTATTGTGCATGTGTGGATAGCTACGCACACATACATAAGATTGCCGTCTTTTATCTAAACTCGAGCGTTCAAATTTTGTGAGAGGGCTCTTATGCACAAGTAAAACTACTGTACAAAGGTGAACTTAATGCCTGAGGCATTTTTTATCAGTCAACCTTAGGGTGATGCAGAGAAAAACATGGCAGGTGCAGCATACGGGATAGATAACTCGAAAAATAATGAATACTAAATACATACATAATTACATACATACAAATAACAAAAATGAACTGTGTCTGGAGATATAACGATCGAAAGAGGAGAAAACGAATCCGGCAAATCAGAACTGGGATGATTCTGCTAACTTCTTACGAATATGCTCATGAGCTTTCTTTTTAAATAATAACTGACTGGTTGCCGTCCTGATGTTCAGAGGGAGCGCATTCCAGACAAAGACCGCCTGGTCAAAGAAACAAGAGTAAATGAAACCAGAGCGGTGAGAAGGACACTATATTGTATTTAATATTTCTACATAAGCCTGTCAACATAAAGCAATTCATTATTATTGTTCGTTTTTTTATTTTCTTTTTGTATTTCCTGTGCGTGCCTCAAATTAAATATAAAAAAAAAACTTACCTCAATTTTACTAGATTGCTCTACTATACCTGGCAACTGGATTGTGGGATTCATTGTCATGTCCGTAAGTGTGTCCGTGGCATTACAGAGGGCCCTATCGGAATATCAGCGCTGCGGTAGATGTTTTTTTACAAATATCGCAGCATTATGCTGAGATAGGAGCCTTTTTGGCCTCGCACAGGTCTTAGGGCCGATTTTTCAATCCTCAGATAAAAGTACCAATAGCTACCTAAAGAATTAAGTTATTAGACTCTTTATTCGTCTGATAAGTGGTCGTCAGTTTTTCAATCGTTATTTTATTTAGGAATAACTACCTGACCGAATATCACATCTGTGAATACGCTAACTTCAGGGAGGTGAAACAAATATACAGAATAAACCAATGTTAGAACGGGACGGACTATTTCATTGTTTACTGTCAATGTTATAAAGAAATCTGCGGCAGCCAGATGTCCCTTTTTTACGTTGAGAGGTTGTTTTTTTTTTGGTTGTGTTATTTTTATTTGTAATTCCGTGATTTCTAATTGTATTAAAATGATCATGGAAAGCAAAACTGAATCCCACACTTTAAAGTGTTCGACACTCGGTCTTAAAATTCTTTCTTTTCGTTCATATTCTTTCTTTACTTTCATTCTTATACTTATATTTATTAATTATGACTTTATCCTCACTTGCCATTTCGCCAATACTATCGCAAACATCCATTTTCATTAAGTACACTTTTTAAAAACGAAAACTAACCTCATGTTTGGTAACGCCAACGTCGTTTATCAATGGAACAAGCGGTTATCTGGCCGTCCAAGGGCCAAATAGATTTATTCCTCCGTTAAAGGAATTATTCGACCAATAAAAGCCTATTTGACGATTGAACAACACAGTTTTTAACTATCTATTGAATAAACCCTATCCGTCTGTTTATCTGAGCATTGAAAAATCGGCCCTTACTCTTTTATTTATAACTTTTAGTACTATTTTGTTATTTGTATCTTAAAAGTTTCTTTCTTCTTCTTATTGTTTTATGTCCTATGCGTGTCTCAAAAAAATATTTTTCTTTCTTAGTTAATATGAAATGAAAAAAAAAAACTTTATATTTTTACTTTTGGTCATGACATATACCCCGCACTCATTCGTATATCACTACTTGTCAGGTCAAAAGCAGTGCCAGAAAGTATTCGAATATTATCGCAATAAACAAGGTGAATTAAATACATACGAGCGAACCTTTTTTTTTTTTTTTTTCAGCATGGGAAATCATCAAATAACTTCTCCCGCTCTGGGCGAAGCGGGAGGGCGTGTCAGACTTTTACTGACTAAAACCCACCCGTGTTCCATCAGTTGCCCATGTGCCAGGGTCACGGTATCTCTTTCGAACAATCACGCGACCCCGGCAGGCATCGGTCCTAGTAGACCCCTACACTGCTGCTGACATCTCTTTGAGGCGCGCGTGGAACACTGCGCGCCGTCGACCCGAGCTTGGTCCTTACCGGGCGGCGAGCTACCCATTGCTCGCCACCCGCAAGCTCGCGCCTACGGTGGCCGGGAGTCCGCTATGAACTCCCAACGCCCGGGGCGTCTCCTCCTGCGGCGAACCTAACGCCACGACTACCAAAACAAAGTCAATAAAATTTATATGGGACCTATCCATTAAAAAAATATGTTTTGAAATCGGCCCACAGCTGGTGGATAAATCGGTGAACATCTATATTATTTATACTAATATATAATTATATTTATACTATATACTATATTACCATATATAATATATATATATATATATATATATATATATATATATATATATATATTTATCCTGCTAATGATATGGCGTCCCACATAGCCCGAAATGCATTTAATCTGGCGTCCACCGGCTTTAGACGTCCGCATACCGGACGCCACTTTTTTAGTCAGTGTTACTTTGGTCCTTTTGGCTCTAGCGACCTGTACAACAAAAATTGCCGGAAGGCAAAAAATCACTGAAGCGCTTGCATTTGTATAACTAAAACTTCCGCGAAATCCCGCATCAACGGTGCGTCGCTCGTGTAGCGCGTATATCGACAGTGCGTATACTCATCTAAGACACTTTCGATAAAGCCGATTATTTGGCGTCCAATTGCGACGTTGCCAAACCGACTGTATTTGAACGGTTCGAAATATTTTATAAATGAAAACAACAAATCAGTTATACACAGTTTGCCGAAGTTGCCACATACGTATCGCTGCTTATTTGACGCTCGGTTGCAAAATAAGTATTGTGCCCTCACTTGTGAAAATCAGGTGTTGGCCATCCGTAAATTATACAGCTATTTGAAGTCGATTATATGATTTTGATTATATTATACGTTCGGAATACGCTTAGCACACCTAATAACAATACAACAATCTAATATCTAATATTTTCTTAAAATTAATTATGTTAGATCTGAAAGTCACAAAAGTAAATTGTCATTAATACGTTGAATAATACTAATTATTTTACGTAATTTTTAGGGATTGATTTTTAAAGTTTTATAAATACAGAAAACTATTTCAATTGTTTTCACCTGTCATACCTATAGGGTAACCCATCTGTCTATAATAAAATAGTAGGTAATCTTAAATTTATGTGTGTTTATTTCATTATATTTCCTTGCGACTGTAGAAAAATACACGGATGTCGAATGTGGTGCGGCATGAATAGTATGTACCGTCAACTGAAGTTCGTTTATGGCTTCAAAGCTGCGCGACACATATACGGATGTCAGTTTGACGCATACTTTTCATACTGTACGATATTTGACGTCCGTATACATGAATCTATGGCACTACGTTAGAAAAATAATCGGACGTAGAATATGGTGCGGCATGAATACTATATACTGTCAACTGACGTCCATATATAGCTTCAAAGCTACGCGACACTTATACGGATGTCGGTTTGACGCATACTTTTCATACTGTACGATATTTGACGTCCGTATACATGACTCTATGGCACTACGTTAGAAAAATAATCGGACGTCGAATATGGTGCGGCATGAATAGTATATACTGTCAACTGACGTCCGTATATAGCTTCAAAGCTACGCGACACTTATACGGATTTCGGTTTGGCGCATACTTTTCATACTGTACGATATTTGACGTCCGTATACATGAATCTGTGGCACTACGTTAGAAAAATAATCGGACGTCGAATATGGTGCGGCATGAATAGTATATACTGTCAACTGACGTCCGTATATAGCTTCAAAGGTACGCGACACTTATACGGATGTCGGTTTGATGCATACTTTTCATACTGTACGATATTTGACGTCCGTATACATGAATCTATGGCACAACGTTAGAAAAATAATTGGACGTTGAATATGGTGCGGCATGAATAGTATATACTGTCAACTGACGTCCGTATATAGCTTCAAAGTTACGCGACACTTATACGGATGTCGGTTTGATGCATACTTTTCATACTGTACGATATTTGACGTCTGTATATATGAATCTAATAGCACTTCTTCCTTTTCCTATAAATGCATAAGCTCCCATTATGAATGTATGACCCATCGCCGTCTCAGATAAATAAATCATAAATCATTTTATTTGCAACCAAGTACTTAAGCCTAGCATACAAGGACACTTTTTTCTTTTTTTTGGGTGGGAAATTATGAAATAACTTTTCCCGCTCGGGGCGAAGCAGGAGGGCGTGTCAGACTCTTACTGACTAAAACCCATCCGTGTTTCTTTTGTTACCATGTTGCCGGGGGCCACGATCTCCCTTTCGGACTTCTTCGCAACCCTGGCAGGCATCAGCCCTAGTGAACCCGGTCAATTCCGCTGACATCTCTTTGAGGTGCACGTGGAACACAACGCACCGTCAACCCGGGTCTGGTCCCTATCGGATGGCGAGCTACCCATTGCTCACCGAACGCAAGCCCGCGCCTACGATGGCCGGAAATCGGCCTGCGATTCCCGATGCCCAGGGCGTCTCCTCCTGCGGCGATTAGGGGCGTGAGGGCGCAAAATTTGCCTCTCTCTCACGCGTTCTGCCTCCTCCTTCGCGAGCATTACTGCCGCCCAAGTCGGGCAGACCTCTACCATATGCTCCACCCTGTCCTCCGGGTGATCCACACAATGGTGACACCCGGGCGTTTCCTCCCGCCTTATCCTGAACAGGAACCTCCCGAAACAACCGTGACCCTGCGTCAGGTGGAAGGTGAGGACGCCGCGCCGTGGCGCCTCTTTAGCCACTCCTCAAAGAGGAGACTTATCGCCGTAATTGT
This sequence comes from Aporophyla lueneburgensis, assembly GCA_932294355.1. Lineage (NCBI taxonomy): Eukaryota > Metazoa > Arthropoda > Insecta > Lepidoptera > Noctuidae > Aporophyla > Aporophyla lueneburgensis. The sequence goes on from OW028755.1 coordinate 23,648,501, forward strand.
GGCGTGCCCAGCGCTGGGTTGCGACAATCGTACTCTCCATGACGCCATGAGATCCCACCGGAGCTCTGTCCGCTGTACCGTGATTTCTCGCGAAAGTGGAGTTAAGCCCCGGCGTAACATATAAGGACCCTGGAAGGGTTTCGCAACGATCAGATAACTTATAATCAGGTACACTAGTGGCTCTGTGAGTTATAGACCTCGCGAGACTGTCTTTTTTGCATAACTCAGACGACGGTGAACTTGAGCGACCTTCTTCAAGGTACCTATACAGCAAAAGAAGTAGAGAATGTATTACATACATATGAAGCGCGGAAAATCCCCGGGACACGACGGGCTCAGTGTGGAACACTTAAAGAACGCTGGTATCCATTTGCCCAGGGTACTGGCTTTGTTTTATAATTGTTGTGTGTCGCACGCTTATCTGCCAAAGGATATGATGAAAACTATTGAAGTGCCTAATGTAAAAAATAAGACTAGTGATATATCAGATAAAGCGAACTGCAGACCAATCACTCTCTCTTTTAAAGAATGATGTCAAGCTCCATGATGCTCAACATGGGTTCAGAGAGGGCTTATCTACGGAAACTGCAATTTTATGTATAAAAAGACTGTAAAATATTATACAGGAAATCAGACTCCTGTTTTTGCCTGTTTCTTGAATACCTATGTCAAAGGCATTTGACATGGTGTTTTGTGACAAGTTATGGTCTAAATTGTGTGTGCCCAGTGAATTGATGAGTGTTTTTAAAAACTGGTACACACATCAAATTAAATGTGTAAAATGGGCAAATGGACGGTCGGATGAGTACGTGATGGAATGTGGAGTTAGACAGGGTGGATTAAGCTGTTTAATTTATATATAAATGTGCTTATTCTCGAGCTCAGCAGTTTGCATGCTGGCTGCTACATAGATGGGCTAGCATTAAATAACATTAGCTACGCTAATGGCATGGCGCTGCTGAGCCCGTCTATGCCAGGTCTCAGAAAATTTAATAAAGTTTGTGAGCGTTACGCTGAGGAGCATGGTTTTAGATATAACACGGACAAAAGTCAGTTGCTTATCGTTAAGGTGGCCAATAAAGGCGCAGAGTGATACCTTACTGTCACTTTAAATGGTGGTGTCATATGCGTGTTGTAGCGGAGGATTTGAGGAACAATCTAGATCGGATCAATGAATACCGGGAGCGAAGAGCATTATCAGTGAGATGTACCTAATAGTTTTTTACTCGTGTAGCGTTTGGACTAGTTTCACTCTAAAAGCTGTTAATGCTCTTCGTGTCCAGTGCAACAATGCATTCAGGATGCTGTTGGGGCTACCACGCTTTTGTAGTACCACGAAGATACGCTCAGCAATGGGCGATTACAGGCTGTGAATAATATTATATTATCAGAAAAATCTAGTTAATAGTACTCTTTGAATCTAGTCAAATTAAACTTAGAAAAACCCGTAGTAAACTCATGCTAATATTAGGGTTCCTTCGTACGATGAGGAAGAACGATTGATTCCACAGCAGTAGTAACATCTTGTATAGGTATACAAAAATGAACGAATAACGCGATTAGATTAGTGCGAAGTATCTACCATAACTAAAAAGTTTTTATTTGTAACTATTTAGTTATGGTAGATACCCCGCACTTATCTAATCGCGTTATTCGTTCATTTGTCGCACAAATACTTAATGCAAATTTAAGACTTATATAGTTTTCACATGGACCCCACTGTCCTAGTATCCAAATTAAAATGTAACCATTCGGGAAACACCAGCTTTCAAATAAAAAAAGAATCATTAAAATTGGTTAACCCAGTCAAAAGTTATGATTATGAGGTAACAAACATAAAAATATACGGTCGAATTGATAACCTCCTCCTTTTTTTGAAGTCGGTTAAAAACACGATTAATAATTTTCAATACTGTGTCTCTGTATTTAGGCTTTCATTCCTTAAGTCAGGATAGAAAACTTTTATCTGACTATTAAAATCAAAACCCATAAGGTGGATGTGTGTTTTTATTTTTAACTCTTTAGTTATGGTAGATACTCTGCACTAATCTAATCGCGTTATTCGTTCATTTGTCATTCAAAAAATAATCATCAAAATCGGTTCACCCAGTCAAAAGTTATGAGGTAACAAAAATAAAAAAATATATAAAAAATACAGTCGAATTGATAATCTCCTCCTTTTTTTTGAAGTCGGTTAAAAATGATAATAGCCCAAATAAGTCAACGGTCAACCGTGAAACTAAAAAAATATTTACTTAGAATAGACAATGCGTTTTGCGAGAATCCGTGAAAGAAAGAGATAAGTATAAATAAACGAATCATAATGCTGGCAACGTCGCACTTTGAAATTCCAACCGTCTGATTTGGAAGTAAAAATATCCGCGCAATAGATTAATAATATTGATATACGTAGGAGGTCAATAAAGCTTCACTATTGTGCGGGGTCCAAAAATGTTTGGGCCTAACTACAAGAAGAATATTGCCGCAAATAAATGAGCAAGAAAATGAAGTATAGGATGGAGTAGGAAATCAAAAAACTAAGCAATATTCATCAACAGATGATAAAAAATGTTAGCAGAACTGGTGGACGTCGTAATGATGCGCAACATGCTTGACGCCAAATGAGTTCCTGGATGTAAATATATATATATATATATATATATATATGTATATTATATTATATATATTATATATCTATACTTAATATTATAAAGCTGAAGAGTTTGTTTGTTTGTTTGTTTGTTTGTTTGTTTGATTGAACGCGCTAATCTCAGGAACTACTGGTCCGAATTGAAAAATTATTTTTGTGTTGGGTAGCCTATTTATCGAGGGAGGCTATAGGCTATATAACATCACGCTATAACTAAGAGGAGCGGAACAGTAATGAAAAATGTTGCAAAAACGGGGAAAATTTATTCGTTTTGAGAGTTTCCGTTGCGTGCGCTGCGTAAACGGTTAAAGTAACGTAAAAATCATGTATGACGGAATTGTTTCTTTTAAAAAGTTCTAAAAAAAAGTCCGCGAGAGCATATGTCTATCTTATAAGGTTGACTCACTGTAACTCAAAAGGAGCGAGCAGGCAAATCGATGCGACGGGAAGGGTCAGGGGAGCAAAAATTTGGCGCGGACGAAGTCGTGGGCAGAAGCTAGTAATATTATAAAGCTGAAGAGTTTGTTTGTTTGTTTGTTTGATTGAACGCGCTAATCTCAGGAACTACTGGTCCGAATTAAAAAATTCTTTTTGTGTTGGGTAGCCTATTAATTGAGGGAGGTTATAGGCTATATAACATTACGCTACAACTAAGAGGAGCGGAGCAGTAATGAAAAATGTTGCAAAAACGGGGAAAATGTATTCCTTTTGAGAGTTTCCGTGGCGTGCGCTGCGTAAACGGTTAAAATCTAAAGTAACGTAAAAATCATGTATGACGGAATTGTTTCTTTTAAAAAGTTCTAAAAAAAGTCCGTGAGAGCATATGTCTATCTTTTAAGGTTGACTCACTATAACTCAAAAGGAGCGAGCAGCAACGAAAAATGGACGAAAACTAGCAGGCAAATCGATGCGACGGGAAGGGTCAGGGGAGCAAAAATTTGACGCGGACGAAGTCGCGGGCAGAAGCTAGTAATATATAATAATATTATAAAGCTGAAGAGTTTGTTTGTTTGAACGCGCTAATCTCAGGAACGAGTAGTCCAACGTGAAAAATTCTTCTTGTGTTGGGTAGCCTATTTTTTGAGGAAAGCTATAGGCTGTATAACATTACGCTACAATCAAAAGGAGTGGAGCAGCGACGAAAAATGGTCGAAAATTGGCAGGCAATTCGATGCGATGGGAAGGGTCAGGGAAGCAAAAATTTCACGCGGACGAAGTTGTGGGCTAGTAAATAGTAAAGAAAAATATACAGTGGAACATAAAAACTCCTCTTTTTTTGAAGTCGGTTAAAAAGAAGAAATCGTCATATATCTCACCTCTCCTTCGAACTTGATTTTAAATTGCCTGATGCTGGTATCATAGTCACTCTTCGATTCTTCTGAACCCCACCAATCGTCAATCTTCGGTAGGTTGAAACCATCAATTTCTATCATAGAATTCTGTACTCCAAGTACTAGAGTACCTAGTACGAAAAATTTAAATAGGTCTCGCATGTTTCCGCCGTATTCGTACTGTGCCTCAAAATATTCCAAAATGTGGTTTATATATGGTCTGCTGGAAAGTAAAGCGCTAAGCTTGCACTTTCTTCGCGACTTCGTTCGCCGAATTTTGTATTCTCGCCTTCAAATTCGGACAACGGTTCTGCTCCTATAAAATGAAAATTCGCGACAATTTTTTATTTTATTTGTTTGGGACAAAAAACAGTTATACATTAGAGCATTTACAAAAACATTTATATTTCGATCGAAAAAACGTATAACCTACAATATTGTCCACGAGGTGACATCAAAGTATGAAAGCAAACGCATGTTATATAAAAATCGGCCAAGTGCGAGTCGGACTCGCGCACCGAGGGTTCCGTACAATTCTTTAGGTATTCACGGTTTATGCATAAGGCTTATGTTTATGAAATTAAATGTAATTTTTTTAATTTTTATATTTGAGTTGATTGAATGAAAGGTAAATTGCGGTTTACGATTTATGATGTTTTAAAAAAAAACTACTAACTAGATCTCGTTCAAACCAATTTTTGTCGGAAGTTTATATGGCAATGTACATAATATATTTTTTTTAGTTTTATCATTCTCTTATTTTAGAAGTTACAGGGGGGGGGGACACACATTTTACCAATTTGGAAGTGTCTCTCGCGCAAACTATACAGTTTAGAAAAAAATGATATTAGAAACCTCAATATCATTTTTGAAGACCTATCCATAGATACCCCACACGTATGGGTTTGATGAAAAAATGTTTTTTGAGTTACAGTTCTATGTATGGGGAACCCCAAAATTTATTGTTATTTTTCTATTTTTGTGTGAAAATCTTAATGCGGTTTACAGAATACATCTACGTACCAAGTTTCAACAGCATAGCTCTTATAATTTCGGAAAAAAATGGCTGTGACATACACGGACAGACAGACAGACAGACAGACAGACAGACAGACATGACGAATCTATAAGGGTTCCGTTTTTTGCCATTTGGCAACGGAACCCTAAAAAAGGGAAAAAAAGAAAAGTACAAGTTTAAGTGAAAACACTAATGTCGATTTGATGGAAGCGGATGACAAGAGCATCCGTGTTATGGGCGACTTGCAAGGGATTGCGTAACCATTGTTTTGAATTTAGACTTTGACAGCGCAAAAATATCAATGTCAACGAATTGTGAGTTATAGGTTTCTAAATGTCGACGGAGAGGGGCTCGCACCCCAGCCTTCGTTTTACATTGCGCTGTGTAGAATAATGGGGCCGCGCGCACCTACCGTCGAATGACAGTTCTAGGTACTAAGTAACACAATCTATTCGAGAGCTCAGTACAATTAAATTTGTTATTACATATACCGTAAAGCATCACAACCATGATCATTGAACGTCTGGAATCAAAGCTTAAAATCTTATAACGCTTTAGCCAATCTGCATAGGGAATCCTAGTACGGAAGCACTTGTAGTGTGTGGTACGAAGAATTTTTTTCTGACAAGAATCTCGATAATCCAAGGCATCCACTGCTGGACCTAGGCCTCCCTCAATTTGGGGCAATTTGGTGGTGGTCGGCAACCGCAGTATGGTGGTAAAATGCATAGATAACGCTGCTGCCCAATTTTTTTAATTTATACTTTTAAATAAAAAAAAAACCGCACCCGAGCGTGCCCTTCCGCTTTATTTGGAACAGGAACCTCCCGAAGCGGCCTGTTCGGTGAGGACCAGCGTAAGGCGGAACGTGAGGACGCCGTGGCACCTCTCCGGCCACTCCTCAAAGAGGGGACTTAACGCCGCAAATGTGGCGTGCCCAGAGCTTATAACAGCACTCTTTTTGCGTTGGAGCGTTAAAAAAAATTGATGTTTTTTTTTTGTGACCATTACAAATATCAAAAACAACACGGTAACAATACCAAAATCGGCTGATTGTGGTATTGTTAAAGCTGAAGGTTTTATTATATTAAGTATAATCTATACTTTTACTCTTTGCTTTTTTGTTTACAGATTTCGACTGTGAAGTTTAAATGTCAAAAATGTTTTTTTTACTGATACATTTCCTTTTTTTATTTTTCTTTTCATGTAAGATGCATTCGCTTTCATACTGTCATGTCACCTCGTGGACAATATTGTGGGGTATATGTTTTTTCGATTGAAATATAAATGTTTTTGTTAGTGCTGTAATGTATAACCGTTTTTTGTCCCAAATAAAAAAAATTAAAAAAATTCAAGTGACTTCGATGAGCCCACAAACAAAACATTATAAAATTAACTTTTTTTTTGTTTTTAACGTGTTTAGATCCATACTTATTACGTCTGCGAAGTTTCGTAGCATCGCGCGCTTTTACTTTGTTTAGCTTTCCTTCTGACTTTTTTCAGTATGCTTGCAGTAGGCTAATAAGGGTTGTAGCACGATGCTAATCTTTCTGAAAAATTGGGCAGTCAATTGTCAAAATATTAGTTCTAATCCGACCGGGGTAAAAAGTGTCCTAGGTTATAAAATATACATATGTGTGCCTTTCAAACAAATTCGTACGGTCGTTTTTGCGTAATTGCGAAACAAACATACAAATTATCACATTTAGAAAGTAAAAGTATATATGTATAAGTATATTTAAATTCAGTATTTAACTTAATGTTTTATAGTTTCCGTATTTATTCATGTTGACACAAGTGGTTTGTGTTTTAGTAAAAATATATATTCGTTATCATGACACAGCATTTAGAGAAAACTGAATGCTATGACAAACAAAGTGAACACGAAAATACCCATTGTTAAATATATATATATATTTGGACCATCGCTTTCATGGTTAACAACATTAAAAGGCCGTACACGAAATTTTTCGGATTTTGCTCATTTACGTTATTTTATATACCTATTTCTGTAAGTTTTGTAAATATTGTGGTTTAGACGTTTAGAATAACACAAATTTTCGAATCGCTTTAACTTGTAGATGATTTGTAAAAGTTACAATATGTTGTTGTGAAAGTAATCTATACAATTTATTAATCACTTTTATCACTTTCATATTGAAAAGTGTTATGGTGTGTCCAGCATTCATTACTTAATACTCTGTGGTCGATTGACAGCTAATATAATCTGTGAATGTGTAGCTATGCCTCTCCCTTTTCTTCAGCCGCCGCAGTTCCGACGACATGAAAAATGTAATCCTTTTGAGATGTTAATTAATATAAAATGTAACACGAGTCCAGTTTTTCCTTGGCTGCCACGCCGTCACGCACATACTTACCCCAACAGTTTGGCGACGAGTCAAGTTGACGGAGCCACGTAAGGGATTCAGATTTTCTTTTGTACTTATTTCTTGTTGGAAAAAATGGCGACGGAAATACAAGTTCCGCCAAATTTCATTGAGTTCTATGAAATTAGAAGCAAGTTCGAACGCTGGGTGCAGCGATTACAGGGAGCTTTCCAAATATATGGAATTAAAGATCAGAAAAGCAAGAACTCTTATTTTCTGCATTGCATAGGAGCTTAGACTTACGATACAATTTGCGATCTAGTTTCGCCTGCAAAACCTGAGGACAGGTCTTACGAAGATAACGTGAAATCGTTAACATTGCATTTAGATCCACAGCCGTTGGAAATTGCCGAGTACCACAGATTCCATAATCGTCAACAAAAAGAGGGCGAGAGCGTCAAAGAATATATCGCAGAGCTTCGCAAGATGGCGGCAACATGCAATTTCGGAAGTTTTCTAAATACTGCACTACGCAATCAGTTTGTATGCGGGATACGAAATCCCAGTATTAAGAACCGGCTACTGGAGCAACGCGAACTTTCATTAGAAAAGGCGTACGACATAGCAGTGGGCATGGAAAGTGTTAGAACGCGTGAAGAGAAAATTGCGCCAATAAATTCGTTGACGCAAAATACTAGGAAGAAACCGGTGGTAAATAAAAGTAAAGTGGACAGTGCCAAAAATAAAAAGATGGTATCTTATAAGTGTGGTGGTAACCACTACGCCGAAAAATGCAAGCTGTCTAAAGTGACATGCAATTTTTGTAAAACCAAAGGTCATTTAAAGAAAATGTGTTTAAAACTTAAAAAGTCTAAGGATTCTGTAAATGCTGTAGACCATGATAATTCTAGTGAAATAGAATACATCAATAATACTCATTGTAGTAAAAGCAGTAGGTTTTGGGTGTATCCTATGGTAAACAATAAAAAAATTAAGATGGAGTTTGACAGTGGTTCAGCTGTATCTATTATTAGTGAAAAATTATACAATGAATGTTTTCAGGATCTACCTTTAATTAAAACTAAGACAAGATTGTGTACCTATTCTAATAACTTTTTAAATGTTTTAGGTTACATAACATGCTTTGCAGCAATTGGTACGGAAACCCCAACAAAAAGCATGGTACAAAAATATTTAAATTGGTCAATTTTTGCAAGAAAATGGGCAATAACTTTTTTTTTCGGCTTGTCTAAACTCTTATTCATAAAATAAAAGAGATCAATCAATTTACCGAAAAAAAAATAATTATGTATATTATAAAAAAAGAATTGGTAGTAAATAATCGTTCTAAATCCAAAACTCGCGCGAAACAACAAAACAAAACGATCTTTCATGTTGTGTATTAAAACTACTGCAGTATTTAAACTGAATAAGATCTTGTAGTTGAAGACGTTTCCGCTAGCACTGGCTGGTCGTTGCGAGCGCTTAAACTGCTAGATTCTGAGTATACACCGTGACTTTTTAATTGTCTTACAATGGAAGCCTACTTCATGTAACCAATGACTACTACACATCCATAAGAGAAAAATGGAACAACAAAAAATTAAAATATTATTCACTAAGATGACGCAGGACGTATTTTACATTGATATTTTGTGTCATGGAACATGGAGATGGATTGATCTAGTCGACTCGTGCGCTGGGTAGGTATGTTCTCTACTATCTGATACGTAAATATGACTAGGGATGTTATGGATATGAAATTTCGGATACGGATTGGTTGCGGATGTAGGAATGATTATTATACCGGATACGGATAAGGATATGAAATTATTTCGGATTATCCGTTGGTTTCGGATAATTTCGGTTACGGATATTAAACTTTTAAGGAATTTGAAAGTAAAAAACAAATAGCTAATAAAATGGTTCTATTTATATGTCACCATTTGGTAGGAATTACAATCCGTCTGTGAGTAATTATTACAGCTATTTAAAACAAAAATGATTATCAATAAATATATATTGAGTGTTATCTAATCTGCCTAAAATAAAAATGTAATAACAAATCCGATATTATCCGAAACTTTTATTTCGGATTCGGTTACGGTTACGGATAAATTTTTATATCTGTTATCCGATAGTTTCGGTTACGGTTACGGAGCTCCCTAACATCCCTGAATATGACTAACATGATGTTTCATAATAATTCTCATGCATTATTTATTTTTCTTCGTACCTATCTTATACCTTTAAACGAGCAATTCTTGTATATATATATATATAATCTGAATCTCGGAAACGGCTCCAACGATTTTCATGAAATTTAGTATACAGGGGGTTTCGGGGGCGATAAATCGATCTAGCTAGGATTCATTTTTATAAAATGTCGTGTTATTCGTGTTTTCTATGACCAACTTTATCGATAATCAACTTGAACATAAACTTATTATTTTAAACACAATTTACCAAAAAATGCCGAGCAAAGCTCGGTCGACCAGATATTTTTTTTAATTAATGGTAGATAACATTTTTTTAATCACGCCTAGAGGTATATTGTGTCGGATACATTGAGTGAACCGCCTTTTTTTTTGTAAGACGACTACAGTGTCTCGGTGTATTTGTTTCATAGAATAAAAAATATAAAATGTTTTCTCAGCTTGCCCTAAACAACAATAAGTCCTATCATTTGGTCTAAGTTTTACATGGTATAATGATGGAATCTCTTCAAGGTGCGTTTTAAAAAGCGATTTAGTGTCACCTTTATGATGTTTTTATCGATTCAATTCACGTGTCTATCTTCACACAGCGCTTGGCAGTATGTTCAATTTTTCTAGCCATAAACACATCTGTAAAATCTAGTAAATGAACGATATCGACAAAATTTCGTAACGGCCTCATAATTAATATATTTAAATTCAGTATTTAACTTGATGTTTTATCGCTTCCGTATTTACTTATGTTGATACATGAGTAGACACAGGTGGTTTAGTAAAAAATATATATTCCTTATCATGACATAGCATTTCGAGAAAACTGAGTGCCATGACATACAAAGTAAATACAGCACCCATTGTTAAAAAAAATATATAGACCATCACTTTTATGACTCATCAAAAAATGTTTTTACTAACCTGATGATTCTGGCCAGTATAATGGCATAAAATTGTTGTATTGTCATCAATGATAAATGATAAATGACTTTTCATCCCACCATCTCGGAAAGAGTATTTTTAATCTTCAATATCTGAGTGGAAAAGCCGTTTTTATTCTCTAGAAGATAAAGTAAATTGAATTTAGAACATCGTGTGTACTAAGTTTGTGAATTAAAAAAAACATTAAACCTATTTACTGCTACCTCTATGGTGCCGAATATATCATACAACTTTTTTTTAATTTGTTAAAAACTCAGACTCGGAACCTTCTTGGTGTTCTTTTTTCAATTTGCTTTGTACGCGGTTCTTTACGCGGCATTTCTTCACGTCATTGTTAAACCTTATATTAAAAACAAGAAACTTGAAAACAAGTGAAAAAACTAAAATGAGTGATTCTAGCGACGAGGAAGTTTGCTTGACGCCAACAGAATTGACTGAAACTGTTAATAATGCGCAAATGAGCTTTCTCCCTCAACAATCACGCGAGAAGTATTTAAAACAGTACGATATGTTCAACACGTGGCGACTAGCAAAAGGAGCCAAAACTTTCTCAGAAAACGTTTTGCTGGCATATTTTATAGAATTATCCGAGAACAAGAAAGCAAGCACTCTATGGAGTACGTATTCGATGCTAAAAGCAACAATAAAGATGAAAAAAGACAAACATATCGATACCTATCCTAAATTAGTGGCATTTTTAAAAAGAGCCTCATCTGGTCATCAACCAAAAAAATCGAAGGTTTTCACAATATCTGATATTGAAAAGTTTCTTAACGAAGCACCCGATTCCGTATATTTGGCGGCAAAAATAAGTCAGTTGCACATTCAGTATCTACTTAAGTATATTAATCTCAATTAAATAGTATACTTAGTAGATGTTGATAGGCATAATTATGCGTTCATATCAATTTTATTCATTTATCTACTACAATACTCTTTACGTTACAGGTTGTTCTTATTATTGGAATAAACGGAGCATGTCGAACTAATGAACTAACACAACTTAATGTCAAAAACATTGAGAAATATTCAGATGACTTACTATTAATTAATTTACCTAATACAAAGACAAAAAGAGACCGCAACTTCGTCATTCGCAAGAAATACGTAACGATTGTTGAGAAATATCAAGCCTTACGCCCGCCTAACACTCCAATCAATCGATTTTTTCTACAGTATCGCAATGGAAAGTGTGTTAGACAGCCTATGGGTACTAATAAAATTGGCAGTATCCCACGAGAAATAGCAACATTTCTTGAACTTCCAGAACCCCTGTTGTACACGGGTCATTGTTTCCGACGAACTTCAGCCACACTTTTGGCTGATTCCGGAGCTGATCTCCTGTCCCTTAAGCGCCACGGAGGCTGGAAGTCCAATGCAGTTGTAGAGGGATACTTAGAGGATTCCATCCAAAATAAGTCTAAATTATGTGAAGGCGTCGTAGGAGCCATTACACTGAAAGAGCCTCAATCGGATCCTTGGACTGGCCCTTCTACATCAAAAATAAGCCGTTATGAAACACCTAACCATCTCCCTCTCTCTCCAACATTCACGCCAAGGGAATCCGATGAATCGGTACAACTATTATGTATGACAGATAGTTTACCGAAAAACAGTACACAAATGACTAACACCAATATTACAGTACCAAACAAAAATATTACACTCAATTTAAATAACTGTAGCAACGTTACTTTAAAATTTTCTTAATTATACCTTATCGGTTCAGTAGTTTTAGCAGGAAAGCGAGACAGACAGACAGACAGACAGAGTTACTTTTGCATTTATAATATTAAGTATAAAGTATAAAGTATATAAGTATATTAGTATATAGTATGGATGGAAGTATGGATGGATAGTATGGAAGTATGGATAGTATGGATAGTATGGATTTCTCTTCTTCATCTTGTCTTTACACTGAATACAACTCTTAAATCATTGGTAGCTTTTTATTCAAATAATTCTGGATATAAACCCCCAACACTAATGGTTTTCCTAAGTTTCTGCTGTATGCGTCCATGTGATCGCTGATAGCTATGTTAAAGACCTTTGCCATATATTTCTTTAAAGTTTACCAGTAAACGTCATTCGTAAGCTAAAAGGTGTGCCTTGCAGCAATGAACAACCAAAGGCCATCGCTAAAAATGGCCCCAGGACCAACAGACATCTGATGTACATAATAATTATAAATGTATTTTATTATACTAATTGCGAATATTTGTATAAAACGGACACTCTGCGTATCATTATGAACATTAAAAAGAGCTGCAACGACTAACGAGAAATTACATCACACTAGATACCGCCATCTTTGATAAATAGTGATGCCCAATTTTTAATTTCACTCATCGAGAAAGAGATTGCTTGCGTTGGTTGGCCACCTGCTCAGGGATGGCATACGCATTCGTTCGTACTTTTCTTTTCAATCTTTGTAACACGCTTTTTTCTTTCCAAGGTAGGACGCTCTATACTAACTCGCGACGTTTTTATTGGTATCATGATAACCTTAATAGTGTAAAAAGAATTAAATAACAAAGCTAATTGCTATATCCTAATCCATCCATCCTAAATAATTAATAAAGAAAAAAAAAATAAATACACATAAGTGAGATACGTTGTAAAATACACAAAATACGTTGTAAAATCGGTACAAATAGTATCGATCAGTGTCGCTTTTCACAAAATATAGGGATACGGATCTAACGTATGGACATCCCTAATCCTTGTCATGTCAATATTGTCAGTCAGTTCAACTGTCAAGTAATTCCACTGCTGCACTAAAAGTAAAAAAAAGAATATTTTACACCAAACAAGATAAGTAGGTACCTGAATCTTTAAGCTTTACCAGCCACATGGGTACAGTTAATAGAAATAGCATTATTGACAGGCATCTAGTAGCATGTATTATGATTGTTTCTTACTAAACATAACCTCAAAATCATTGTTTTATTTTTAAATAAATGCTTTTTGCAAGCTGTCCGTCATCAAAAAAATTATCTTCATGGGCATGTACTTGTAATTTAGAACACGTTAAGTACATTTTATTCGCTGTTGGTTTTGGGGCGAACGATCTATGGACGCAGAACAATGTCCTTTCAGTGTAGCTAGTTCCTATACAACATTAATTTTTGTTTATGCGAAACCCGAAACACGGGTCTAGTATTTTTATGTAAAGAATCTATGAAAAATATTTCAAAACTGTATCATTAATAATCACAAAGTTATAAGCTTGATAAGTTACCTGGTTGTTCTACATGGATTAGTTATCTAACAGATTTGAAAGAAGGCGAGTGTGGATGTATGAAAGAATTGCCTCTCAAATGCCTTCTCTACTCAGATGATCAAGTTCTACTTGCATCGTCAGCAAAACAGTTGCAAGACATAGTGACTGTAATGACAGAAACGCATAAGATGAAAGGGATGAATAAAATGTGAATAAGGTGAAAGTCATGGTGTTTGAAATAGAAGAGAACGTATAGGTGTGTCATGTGGAAATATATGATTAGAGTGTGGAGCAAGTAAATGGGTTCGTTTATTTGGGGAGTATGCTCACAAGAGATGTAAAGATTGATAAAGATGTGAAAATGATAAATTCGGGAAATAAAGTAAATAAATGATAAATGATTTTATTTCTGTAAGTAGGTATAAACACTTTTAAATGTCAATGATATTTTTTTAAACAAGATGAAGTCGGTGTTTCCAAAATGACTAGTCTGAGAAGAAAGGCCGAAACAAACTCAAAGGTTGCAGTCTCTTTGTAAAGTCCACACATAATCTTGGCCACAACATATGAAGACCATGTAGATTGGTGACTGAAATGGTCTTTTGAGGAAAGAACCACACAGATTAGGTTGACCTGTCCAGGCAGTGCAAGCATTTGGTACTAATCATTTAGCTCAAAGCTTACTAGAGAATGGGCAGCAGCGTTCTCTATGCATTTAACCACCATACTGCGATCGCCAACCCGCCTGCCAAGCGTGGCGATTATGGCAAAGCCCCCCAAATTGGGGGAGGCCTAAGTCCAGCAGTGGACGTCTTACGGCTGAAATGATGATGATGATGATGATTTAGCTCAAATCGGAACATAAGGAGCCCAACGCTTTGACGAACAGTACCAAAGAAAGGACATTTGGGTAGGCCACATAAATTACTCAAACTACCAGATCATGATTAGGTACTGAGAAAGCAAGAAAACAAAATTTAAAAAAAGAACCGACATAGTCTTCAAAATTATATAATTAAAACAATAATTGAAAGAATAAAACAATAATTTATAATAAGGTCTCTGGCATCTGTCAAAGTCACAACGTATTTACGCTCTACATTTTTACATTGATTATATATATAAAATTACAGTAGAAATTTAATAGTTTCAGTAAAAAACCCCACAACAATACTAATCAATGAGTTAAAATGAAAAACACCAATAAAAAAATGAAACCCAAACAAAACAATAAAATACTAATATACCTATATATGTAATGTGAGCAAGTAAATTATGCAGACTAGTGCCAGGACAAGACGACAGGAACAGCTACCATCTCCGGACTTGTCACTCAGCTCCGCCTCGCAGCCGCCGGGACGCGCCTCAACCGTGAGCGTCGTGTCACCGGTCGCTGCAGTTGCGTCGAGCTCGAGCGACAAGTTTTTCTCCCCACCGTCGTCACCAACACCATTACGGCGGCAAGGAAGAGGACAGCCACCAGCGGGCTTGGGACCTCGAAGCCAACAGGCCTCGAGTAGGGCCCCCGCTGCCGGTGGAAATGTGTCGCGCTTGCGATGGACCCAGTCCATAAATGAAAATGTGATGCGCGCATATTATGGGGCTACAGAGGGAGGAATTAACCTGACAGCGTACCGAGTACGGATGTTCTCTCTGTTTCAGGTGCTTGAACCAGCCGTCAACGTCTCGGCCCAACGATTATCGGATCAGGTGCGTGTCATTCAACACAATCATAGATTGGATGACGCTTCACTTGATCGGCTGCGCTCGGAAATGCAGAATAGTTCTGCTAGTAATCCTCCCAGAATGTCATGCATACGCCTGCCGATGTTCCACTGCAGGCAAACCAGCATGATGAGGAGGAGGAAGTCAGGGCTTTATCTGCAGATAACCTGTGCAATGTGGACATAAGGAGCATTCTGGATGATGCGATTCGTGAGTACCGGTTCATATCATCTGACCTTAGACCACGGCTACCACGTTTGCCCATGAATAAAAAAAACAGAGCACTGGTGTGCGCCCTGGATGCGCTGCTGCCAAATTTTATTGACAGCAGTGCAGACCTTTGCGATACACACTCAATCTTATATTGCACGGCTGTTCCAGCTTGTCGTATAGCTCGAGTCAAATTCCCAAACACTGATCGAGCTATACAACCAAAACCTGTCGCACCGGCCTGGCAATGCAGGATTGAGCGTCGTATTAATGAGACCAGGGTGCTCATCGCGAAGCTCATCTGCTTCAGGGAGGGCAATACACACCCAAGGGTGATGCGCTTTGCGAAGCGGGCGTTCGTATTAGTCCCCGAGAATATGTATCCTGTGTCACAGAGCGCATCGACTTCCTGAAGCAGAAAGTTTATGCATGGGCAAACCGTATCCATCGATATAGGCGAAGAGTGGCGAGGAGGGGATTGTAGAATCCGTGGGAACCGAACTTACGGCATCTATACACCTTAGATCCCTCTCCTCAACCGAAACCTACAAATATTTGGGTATGTCGGAAGCATTAGGCATCAATGCTACCGACATGAAACAATCGCTGAGGGAACGCTTCTTTGTCCGCCTGAAAAAAGTATTTAATAGTCTTTTATCAGGCGGCAACAAGGTGCGTGCCTTCAACGGTTGGGTCATGCCGGTTTTGATGTATTCTTTCGGATACTCTGGATAGGAAGGTCCGTACATTGCTGACGGCAGATCGGATGCATCACCCACGGTCATCAGTGATGAGACTGTACATCCCGCGGAAGTGTGGGGGTCGAGGTTTCTTAAACGCTAAAACCCTCCACAACCGCGAGATCTGCAGTCTCAGGGAATATTTCCTTCAAACTGACGTGGGGATGCACAGAGATGCGGTTGCAGTGGACAAGGGCCTCTGCCCGCTCTCCTTAGCGAACGAGAACTGGCGCAAACCTGCAGTATTAGATACTAAGGATCGTAAGGAAGTATGGCAAAGCAAAGAACTTCATGGTCGCTTTTTCCGGGCTCTCCATGGGCCTGATGTAGACTTTTTGGTCCGTATCCTGGCTGCGTTTCGGTGACCTCTTTGGGGAAACCGAAGGTTTTATCTGTGCGATTATGGATGAAGTTATCATGGCGAATAATTATCGGAAATACATTGTTAAGGACGGTACGGTTGTACGGGGCACAGACACAATCTAGTATCTAGAATCATCCACCAGCAACTTGCTTTGCAATGCAACCTTGTAGAATCTGAAGTGCCATACTACAGGTATGTGCCCAACGCAGTTCTCGAGAATGGTCACGCCACATTGTACTGGCGATCTATCATCGATCTATCATCACAGACAGGACTATTGTAGCCTTAACCTGATATTCTGATGGTAGATCGACGAGAGCGTCGTGCAATGATTGTTGATATCGCTGTCCCTCATGACGAGAATCTCGTGAAAGTTGAACAAGATAAAAAAATCAAGTATCTTGACTTAGCACACGAGGTTGTCGACCTGTGGGACGTAGATTCTGCAATCATTGAACCGATTATTGTTACAATAAATGGGTTAATAGCGAAGAGCCTCGACCAACACCTCAGGAGGCTCTCATTGCGCGGCTGGGTCAAGAGCTTGATTCAGAAAGCAGTACTCCTGGACACGGCACGCATTGTCAGGAGGTTCCTCTCTCTAAAGCCCGGACCACCGGCAGCTTGGACCCTGCTCCCGATGCCGTTTGGCCACTATTTTTTATATTTTTAAATGTTTTTGTTATATTTTTGTAAAAATATTTAAAAATATACTCAATATGTAAGAAAATAAATAAATGATAAAAACAATATGATACTTTACAAAGTAAATATTCATGTCATTGTATACATATATCAAAATAATCAATGTCAATGTGTATATAGAAAAGAAACGGATATAATTTTGTTGGCCAGATCATTCGGTTCTCTACATGCGATTCTGACCAACCACTTGATGTCCAAAATGGCTCGACTGGCTGTTCACAATGTCGTACTGGTGCTTACACTTATGTATTGGATTGAACGTTGGGTGTGGCAAAAGAATAAATGCTGTGGAAATGCGTTCCTTGCGAACCATGTTTGGTGTGACTATTAATGATAGACTGAGGAATAATGTGTTAAGACAATGGTGCAGTTAAAAAGAAGATGGAATGATAAAAAATTAAAAGCGTACCTATGCTTAGATGGTTTGATCAAGTTGAGAGAATGAATGAAGGGCCCCTCGAAGAAAAGGTATTTACAAGGCTGGTGTAATTGGACAAGATGGAAGGGGACGCCCTCGGAGAAGTTATAGAGGCCTTATTGGTGATGTTCTTCAGAAAGATATAACCAGATGTATGAACATAAACGAAGCAAAACGAGTATATACGGATCGTAGCAGCTGGCGTTCTGTAGTTTCTGCCTACCCCCATGGGAAAAAGGAGAGAGTTAATGTATGTATGTAATAAAAAAACTTTTATTTTCTCCACCAAGGCAGAAGCAAATACACTCGTAATTTCAGTGGTGTTTCATCAGATTCTTTTGCTCAACTAGTTTTTAACTCCACGGGAAAAGGTAGGTCATCATTTCAGCCGAAAGCCGTTCACTGCTGGACACAGGACTCTCCCAATTCGAGGGGATTTGCCATAATCGTAACGTTTGGCAGGCGGGTTGGCGATCGCAGTATGGTGGTAAAATGTATAGAGAACGCTGCTGACCATTCTCTAGTAAGTCCCTTAGTCGCCTTTTATGACACCTGTGAGACGAAATGGGATGGTGCTATTCTTTAAGAAAAGATACGTAAATTAACCGAAATCCCAGAAATCTTTATTTATTTTCATTGCTCTGTTTATGCCATCTTCTGAACTCAGTAATCGCGTTAAGAACATCATCAGCGAAAACGGCAGGTTTCTCCAGTGAGAGAAAATGACCTCCTGTATCCAGAACTGTGGAATTCAGCAGATTTGGAAACTTGAACCTCAGTAGTCTTGGAGACTGATAGAAGATCTCGTCTCTAGCGTGTATTGTCCAGGTAGGTACTGGTGTCGGTATTCTGAAAAGATATAGCATGGAAAGCTGTTAGATGATGGTGTTGATTGGTACGGGCAATGGTCCTCTCGATGAGGTATGATACAGGTTGGGCCAGAAAGAATTGCGAATTTGAAAAAATCATTAAAAAAAACTAAGTACAATTCACATACAAATTTAAATTTCTACAAAAAATTACATCTGGGAAATTCATTTCTTAAAAATAAAATCATCCAGATGTGCACCATCGCGCTGCAAACATTCTTCGAATCTGAACCTCAAATTAGTAAAAACTCGCTGGCACATTGCACGGGGAATATCTGCCATTTCTTTCCGGATATTGGTCTTCAACTGGTCAATTGTGGTTGGGTTATTGGAGTTGACTCTACTTTTTAGGTATCCCCACAAAAAAAGTCCTGGTGTAAGATCCGGACTTCTAGGAGGTCATTCAATGTCACCTCGGAGCGATATCAGTTTCTCAGCAAACATCTCGTTTACGACCGCCAAAGAGGCATTAGCTGTGTGGCATGTCGCGCCATCTTGTTGAAACCATGTCGCACGATTATAGGCTTCAGATTGTTGCAGTTGTGGAAAGAAAAAATCCCTTAACATGGCTATGTATCGGTCAGAATTTACAGTGACAGATTGCCCTTGTCGATTTTCGAAGAAGTGGGGTCCGATAATTCCGTGCGCTGACATGGCCGCCCAAACGGTTACTTTCGGCGAATGTAGAGGCTTTTGATGTTTTGCACGTGGGTTCTCTGCAGCCCAGTAACGGCAATTCTGTTTATTCACATGCCCATTTATGTGAAAATGGGCTTCGTCGGAGAACAGAATATTGTTGAAACTCCGAAAGCGTTCCACCATCGTTTCAACAAAAGCTCTCCGTAAAATTGGATCATTTGGCTGTAACTCCTGCACAAGTTGAATTTTATACGGGTGCAATTTCAGATCTTTCAACAAAATGCGACGCAAAGATGTTCTGGACACCACAAGTTCGGCTGAACGCTTTCGAGTCGATAGAGCAGGATTACGTTGAACTGAAGCTCTAACTTGTTCAATTGTGTCTTCCATTCTTGTTGACCTTGGGCGTCCCGCAGGCTTCTGTTTGAGAGTCGAACCAGTAGCTTCGAACTTTCTGACCCACGATCGAATCACGCTTTCCTTCGGACACTGATCTAGATCATGTAATCCAAACTCACGTCGAAATAAACGCCGAATAATAGCGCACGAATCGTGATTTTTGTAATAATCTTTAACGCAGAATGCACGTTGCGCTCCGGTGAAGTGATCCATCGCGACTAAATTTCCGAGAACCGAGCTACTTAACCCCACCACCCGCGCAGTCCCCTCTCTAAAGCTTCAAACGCAAGAGTGTTTTTAAAATCGTACTCCTTTCTGGCCCACCCTGTATAAAGGTGAAATATTTAATACTAGCTTTTGCCAGCGGCTTCGCCCGCGTGGAGGTCGAAAATTATCCCGCGGGAACATACTACCGGGATAAAAAGTAGCCTATGTCCTTTCTCAAGCTCTAAACTATCTGTGTACCAAATTTCGTTTAAATCGGTTCAGTAGTTTTAGCAGGAAAGCGAGACAGACAGACAGACAGACCGACAGACAGACAGAGTTACTTTTGCATTTATAATATTAGTGTGGATGTGGATGTGGATTAAATATCTTAATACTACAGAGATATAACGCTTCATTATCATCTAAATACTCTTTTCTCAACTATGTTTGGGTCGACTTCTGGTCTGATCAGTATTTTGAATGTATAACACGATATCTTCTGAAGTAAGAGACACGATTGAATCATACTAACTACACAGCTGTATCTCTCGAAGATTTAGGCAGAAGTCAGTGTATCTATGCTACTCCTACATTTCGCCAGTAATACATACATACTTATACATACGTACTCCTTGGGCGTCCCCTCCCGGCGTTTCCACTCACACCTGCCTTGTAAATACATTTTGTACGCCGTCCTTCATTCATCCTCTCAACATGACTAAACCATCTCATTCTCTTTTCAATTTTTGTCACTACATTTTCTTTTAAACCGCACTGTTGTCTTATCACATTATTCCTCAGCCTGTCATTTATTGTCACACCACACATAGTTCGCACGGAATGCATTTCCACAGCATTAATTCTGCTGTCATGCTTCTTTGCCAGCAATGTCCGCTAAATATGAGGCAGCCTATTGCCGTCAACCAGGCACAAATCTAGACTCAGGCTGCTACTAAGAAATTCCAGATGGAAAACCACATAACACTTTTTTCGACCCAGGTATCTAACAAAACCAGGACATGAAGTCACGATTACTTACGCAAAAACGGCCATATTGATATTCCTCAAATTCAAGGTTTCTGCATAGATCCTGCTGGAGGTGGTGAAACTATTGGTGACCCAGTAGATCATAAGGTTGTCGATAAGTTCGTCTCTTGTGTACAGCTCATCGAGCCCACCATTGCTCTTGTAGTATGATTTTCTTCTACTGCCAGACACAACCAGCTGGTAGATGTAAGCGAGCAGACCTGATGGGGAGTCCGACATGGCGACACCTGGACATTAAAGGACCTGTTTTATCATGGCCTGTTAAGAGGCCGTATACAGACTCACAGCCACCATTGGCGCGACCTTGCGGGCGGCGAGCAATGGGTAGCTCGCCGCCCGGTAAGGACCAGGCTCGGGTCGATGGCGCGTTGTGTTCCACGCGCACCACAAAGTGATGTCAGTAGTACTGAAGGGGTCTACTAGGACCTATGCCGGCCATGGTCGCGAGATTTGTTCGAAAGAGATATCACGGCCCTGGCATATGGGCAACTGAAGGAACACGGGTGTGTTTTAGTCAGTAAAAGTCTGACACGCCCTCCCGCTCCGCCCAGAGCTGGAGACGTTAGTAGATGATTTTCCACCCACAAAAAAGGCCGTAAACGAAATTATGTCGATTTCCATGATTAACTAATTGTATGTAAGCAGTTACATACATGGTGTTTTTTTAAACAGTAACTATTAAATTACTGTAGCCATGGAAGTTCATACATACACCAGCCGATGTCATCTACCTTCAAAACTAGAAACATACCAACTGTATCTGGCTTGGTTGACTGCAAGTGCAAGTAGCCCGCCTCCCGGGTCAGCCAGTAGACAATGCTCAGAATGGGGTACATTCTATTGGCCAGGTGTTGTTCAACCACCAGAGGAGGGTAGACCGAGCCAAGCACCCAGATCGCTACAGATGTTGGAGATATTGATAGTGGCAGGTTTGTGTGAAAACCCAGGACTGCCTGAAAAGAAGATAAATGTATGTTTTATGCGATTATAGAAGCTCTTGGCGGAATTAAACTAAGCTACAATTGCGCTTGCCAGGAAAAGAACTACCGACATATCTCGCAGAGTAAGCCAGCTGAAGGGGAAGTAGGTTGGCCATGTCTGTCGAAGGACCGATGGCCGGTGGAGCGAACGAGTCCTGGAGTGGAGACCGCGTATCGGCAAATGTAGTGTGGGACACCTCACAGCTAGATGGACCGACGATCTAAGGAAAGTGGCTGGGGTAGACTGGATGCGAAAGGCGGAGGACAGGGTGTTGTGACGCAACATGGGAGAGGCCATGTCTAGCAGTGGACGGTAATAGGCTGAGTTCATTGTCGCTTGCCACGGTTGGTCTGTGGTTGGGTGACCAACTTTACATACCTAGTTCCCTGCGTGCTTCGGAAAGCACGCTAAGTCGTTGGCCCGGCTGTCATTCGTGGATCTTTGAGTCATAACGGATAACCAGCAGGCCGTAAGTCTAACAAAGATTCATAATAATGGTATTACCCAGTGACGGGACAACTTCACCCGCGACTTAATTAGGGATGAAAATTGCCGAATGTTTCCGAAAGTTACCAGGAAAGTTTCCAATATTGCCGGCAATATTGGGCAATATTGCCGGAATGTTGCCAAAGTTGCCAGATTACATAGGGTTTTTCAAATGCCATTTTCAAAGTTTGTGCGCTCGTGAGGTTTTATGTAATGGTGTAATTATAGGTATTATTAGTAAGCCTGTATTATTCATTCATAATTATAATTACTTTTTAATTATCCATGCTTATATGTGAAGATAAAGTTAAATTATGCCACTGGTGACTTCATGATAGTTGAACCCATACTTTTTTAAGAATATCACTAAAACATTTTATACAAAAAGAAAGAGGGTATTGATACCAAATAAAGTAGATATAAATCACACAACTGTGTTGTGTTATTTTGTAAATATTTTCCACTTGTCATCAAGAACTTCCTCTGTTTGAAATAAATTTGATTTTAATCATTTCCTGAAGTCTGATAGCGCTAAAATTATACATATCTATGTATATCTGGTGAGAACGCAATGTTATGATGACTGTGTGCCAACCTGATGATGGAGTTGGAAGGTGGTTATAGGATCTACGCTCTGTTAAAAGAAACGAGATTGGTCTCTTGTGGTGGGTACGTGAGTTTTAGGTCTATTGTGTCTTCCGTCTGCCGGAGAATTTAATGTGTTAAGTATGTTTAAAAAAAAAACACTAGCATTTAATAAAAACTAAAAATTCATTCATATTGACTATCGTGATCGCCACTGTTTTGCTGCCGCGTACTCTCCATGACAATGGTGCCAATTCTGTTTTACAACGAACTAAACTAACTAAACTATCTCTAAAATTCCTTACTTTTGGCTATGAGAATTGTAACGCTATTCTGCAAGAAAAAATATGTAAATTTAAAAATTATTTTGACACTACTTTTGCTATTTTTTTTTAACTGACTTATACTGTACTGACTTTATAGACTAAAGTGACACAAATTAAATATCTTTTTCATCCCATCTATTCGAAAAAGACGACTTGGTTCGCCTTTAAGTGCACCCAAAGGTGGTGTTTTCTATAAGAAACTTTTAGCGGGCAGTAATGAGTTTTTAATCCTCTTTATAAGTGCGCCGCAATTATCTTTGCCGCGCACTTTTTGAATTTGGAACATCTTGTGTTCAGCGCCCAAGAAATCGAACGCAAATATTGTTTGAATAAAGACTGGCTGGTGCGACGGCCCATAGTAGCGCCGCGCGCCGGCTGAATACAAAAAAAAAAGAAATAAAATTAAAAACGCGCGAACTATAGCCCGCGTTTTCGTCAATTTTGCACGGATTGATAGAAATTCATGATTTTGTTTTGAAAAATGAGTTCTTCAAGTGACAGTGAAAGTATAGAATTAACTCCTGATAGTATTAGAACTGACGCAAGAAATGTGATGGATAATCTACTACCTGCAAAATCCCAGGAGAAATATATGAAAGCTTATGGTAATTTTATTGAATGGAGAAATTCAAGAGGCGCCAAGAATTTTTCAGAATCTGTGTTTTTGGCCTACTTCCAGTACTTAGCCAAAACTAAACAACCTTCCACACTTTGGAGTACCTACTCAATGCTAAAATCAACAGTCAGTTCTAATAACGACGTAAAACTGGACACATATTCGAAATTAATAGCGTATCTGAAGAGGATGTCTGATGGATTTAAACCTAAAAAATCCAAAGTGTTCTCAGTCAAAAACGTGGAGACTTTCCTTAATGAGGCACCCGACAACATCTTTCTTGCCGTAAAAGTAAGTAACTATGTATGTATATATGGTGGATTAGTAAAGTATAACCAGTGTTTTAAAATGCGCATTTTATTGTAACCTGTACTTCGATAGATAGGTACTTGTCTTATTCACATTCGGTTTTGTTACAGGTGGCTTTAATTTTCGGAGTACATGGAGCTTGTCGTGGCAATGAACTTTTAAAAATAACTGTTGATGATGTCGAAAATCACTCGGATAATTTACTGTTAGTAAAGCTGACAGACACAAAAACAAAAACTGACCGATCCTTCGTAATCCGAGGAGAATACAAAACTATTGTACAGAAATACCTGGACCTGCGTCCTGCTGATATAAAGACCAATCGGTTTTTCATCCGTTATCAAAATGGCAAGTGCTTCAAACAAGTTATGGGAAAAAATAAAATTTCTTACATGCCACAAGAAATCGCTACTTATTTGAAGTTACCAGATATCAAGCTATATACAGGACATTGTTTTCGTCGCACTTCTGCTACCCTGTTGGCAGATTCTGGAGCGGACTTAACTGTTCTCAAGCGACATGGAGGATGGAAGTCGAGTGCTGTAGCAGAGGGATATATAGAAGATTCCATTGAGAACAAGGCGAAAACATGTGAACGCATCGTGGAAAACATTAAATTGCAACCTTCAGTTAATCCATCCATGCCACTGTCGCCGCGCCCATCTACATCCAAACAAAGAGATTCACCGTCACATTTTCCTCAAAATGAGCCAGATTCTGACATTATTTCAAACACGCAGAATAAAATTAAATCTACAACAATCTCTATTCCTAATAAAACTGTAACAATTAATTTTCAAAATTGTGAAAATGTCTCAAATGTAAATATAAGTTTTTAGTTGTTTTATTATTAGATACTACTTAATTTCAATTTAGTTGTTACTCTGTTTCATTAAATATTAATATTACAATAAAATATGAGGCGCCTTTTATTTTCTCATAGTGGGTGATGAAAAGTAGAGTGTATCACTCGGGCGCAAAATATATTTTTGGCTCGGGCGACGTACTTTGAATCCCTCGCTACGTTCAGGATTCTACTAAAGAATCCCTCGCTACGCTCGGGATTTTACTCTAGAATCCCTCACTTCGCTCTGGATTCAAAAAAGCGCCCTCGCCGTAAAAATATTATTTTGCTCCCTTATGATACAATCTACTATTAGTTTGACAACACTAAGATTGCACTGAGTTATTAGTTTAGTAAAAATGACAATTTTGCTATTCTGAGTTTGCCGGTTTTCACTAAAAATGTTGACTATAATAATTTATTATAACTAAATCTAACTATTTTTAATCGCGATTAAAAAGGTGTGAAATAAAACTAGTGGTCATGACCTAAAATTCACACCAACGCAACGTCTCGCCTTCACGTGCAAAAACAGTACTGTATTTTTTGTTTTTCTTTTCTTTTGCTTATATCTCGAAAATGGCGTGTCCTTCGCAAAAATAATGAAATTTTCGACCCCCTTTAATAAACCCCTGCACATTTAAATCTCAAAACGTGCGTAATAAATTTTTATTTTCAAACAAAAAGTGAAAAATTCCATATAAAACACGTCCAGGCTGCCCTTGCGCGCGCCTTCGTCTCTCAAATAATTCATTGCGTAGTGCACACAAGTACCACGTTGAAGCCAAAAGAAAAAAAAAAATACCACGTTGAGTCGCGATTGTTAAATTCGACTTTAGTCGTATCAAAATTATTTTTAAACTAGCTTCTGCCCGCGACTTCGTCCGCGTCAAATTTTTGCTCCCTGACCCTTCCCGTCGCATCGATTTACATTTTTCGTTGCTGCTCACTCCTTTTGAGTTATAGTGAGTCAACCTTAAAAGATAGACATATGCTCTTGCGGACTTATTTATAGAACTTTTTAAAAAGAACAATTCCGTAATACATGATTTTTGCGTTACTTTAACCGTTTACGCCGCGCACGCAACGGAAACTCTCAAAAGGAATAAATTTTCCCCGTTTTTGCAACATTTTTCATTACTGCTCCGCTCCTCTTAGTTGTAGCGTGATGTTATATAGCCTATAGCCTCCCTCGATAAATAGGCTACCCAACACAAAAAGAATTTTTCAATTCGGACCAGTAGTTCCTGAGATTAGCGCGTTCAATCAAACAAACAAACAAACTCTTCCGCTTTATAATATTAGTATAGATTTAGAGATTTTTTCTTGCAGAATAGCGTTACAATTCTCATAGCCAAAAGTAAGACATTTTAGAGATAGATTAGAGATAGTTTATTTCACATAGTGCACAACAGAATCGGCACCATTGTCTGATGTTGATCAAATGACGTCTCCCGCTCTTGGAGCGGGCTCGGCTAGGGACGTGAGGGCGCAGAGACTGCCACTACCTCACGCGCCCCGCCTCCTCCTTCGCGAGCATTACTGCTTCGCAGAACGAGGTGACGGCTTCACATGCCCTTTCGCTCCGTACCATGGCTCGCACCAGGGCCGGACGCGAGAGGTCGCCGCCACCGATCGCCTCCACGACGACACGGCGGTGCTCCGCCCAGGCAGGGCACACTTCCACCGTATGCTTCACCGTGTCCTCCAGACGATCCTCGCAATGAAAACACCCGGGCGTTTCCTCCCGCTTTAACCTGAACAGGAACCCCCTGAAGCACCCATGCCCGGTGAGAACCTGCGTCAAGCGGAGGGTGAGGATGCCGTGGCGCCTCTCTATCCACTCCTGAAAGAGGGGACCTTACCGCCGCAATTGTGGCGTGCCCAGCGCTGGGTTGCGAAAATCGTACCCGCCATGGCGCCATGAGACCCTACGGGAGCTCTGTCCGCCGTGCCGCGATTTGTCGCGGCAGCGGAGTTTTGTCCCAGCGTTTCGCCTCCTCGCGCCACTCCCACATGTGCGCGAGGACCTTTGCCTCCAGATCCCATGGCGGACTTCTTGTACCCTTACCTATGTTGATTTACGATAGCTTAAATCTTGAATACTACGTACCCCAAACTAGTCGCTTAACCACCGCACAAATCATGCCATTGAAAGAATTTTCAAAATCGGATCAGTACCTTTTGAGGAAATCGCAAACAAACAAACAAACATACGTTATTATATGTTATTAATTTCAAATTTATTATTAATATCAAATAAAAAACTTCCTCCTCCTTTGTAAAATCCGTTAAAAACATCAACGTGTTGTTGCTGATTAAATCGTCTTGCAAGGTTTGACCCTTCTATACATACAGATATGTATACATATAGATATATATACTTTCTTACATTCAAGTGCAGTTAAATTATAAGAACGTAAAAGAAAAATAAATACGATATCTCTAAAATAGTTATGGTTTCATCACCAATGAACAATCATAGATAGCTTATTTCTTTTCTTTAGTTTATCAGTAAGTAAATAAATGTAAAAACGAAAATTTTAGGTTGGATATTATAGATAAGCATAACAACTACCATCCTGCATACCGCAATTTTATTCTACTAATCAATTATAATAGTAAAAGTTGTTTTCTATTTATACGTTTCTTGCCCAATGTTGCCGGCAAGTTTGGAAACATTCCCGGCAGTTTTGGCAACTTTGGCAATATTGCCGGCAATTTTCATGGCTAGACTTAATCCAGGTGACTCACAGGAACTGTACATTTTTTCGGGATAAAATATAGCCTATGTTACTTGATGGTAATTTAGATTGGGTAACTTACAATAATTTGTAAAAGAATTTTTAAAACCAGTTCAGTCGTTTTCGAGTTTATCCATTACAAACATACATACAAAAAATCAAATCTTTCCTCTTTATAATATTAGTTTATTTAGACTAGTTTTTCATGCGTTATACGTGTAATAAGTTATTAACTTAATAAATATAACGCGATACTCGTACCTTTGGATATAAAGTGGCCATACTGAGTCCGATGTAAGCACCCCAGTCGCCTCCCTGGACGTAGAACCTCTTAAAGCCAAGCCTGTGCATCAGGTTCTTCAGCACCACTGCCATCTCGGTGGCTCCCAGACCTGGGCGAACCGCTGCCTGCAGGAAGATTCAGTTATATCATTATCAGTTTTGACCCATTAAAACATGCCTTTATCTGCCGTATATTCCGGACCAATCCGATGATCTTGGATAACTAATTTCAACAAATCAAATATTTTTTTTTTTGTTTTATTCTATTCTACACAGTTTTGTAGGTTTTTTTTTACCGTTTTTACGTGAGATTGGGTTGAATCAGTTTCACGGTTCTATGTGGTGCCGGACGTAAAAAATAGCACGATCCCATTTCTTCCCGTGGGTGTCGTAAGAGGCGACTAAGGGACTTACGAGAAAATGGGCAGCAGCGTTCTCTATGCATTTTACCACCATACTGCGATCGCCAACCCACTGCCAAGCGTGGCGATTATGGCTAACACACCCCTTTGGGGGAAGCCTATGTCAAATAGTGGACGTCTTTTGACTGAAAAGATTAATTTCTCACGGTAAGGTACATGTAATAATGAACTAGCTTTTGCCCGCAGCTTCGCTTCAGTTAAATTCGGGGTAACACGGTTCCCCTTTCCTGATTTAGAACACAGAAGCGAACTCGGAACAGAATGTTATTTTAATACGCTACAGTAGACGATATTATATGTCTTTCCATTTGGGGATAGAATGTAAAGATTCTGGGCATTGGACACACGCGAACATGCTACATACAATTGTCCATTGGAAAGGCACGCTTTTCTAAGTTCACCCTAGCCACCAAAAAAGAAAAAAAAGTAGACTATGTCACTCTCCAACCCCTCAACTATCTCCACTTAAAAATCACTTCAATTCGTCGCTCCGTTTTGCCGTGAAAGACGGACAAACAGACACACACTTTCCCATTTATAATATTAGTATGAATTAGTATGGATAGATCTGAAACATTATGACCTTTAACACTTACATCAGAAAACCCGAATCCCGGTAGGCTAGGAGCGATGACCTCAACTGCGAAGTTCCGGAATTTGGACGAAGCCGTGAGCCTCGGAAGTGTTCCGAAGAACTCCCGGACGGATCCTGGCCAACCGTGCAGCAACAGAAGTGGTACCACTTCTACGGTAGGCGGCACCTTGAAGAAAGGGTGATTATAATATTACATAATTTTTTCCCGAATGTTTTCTTCTGCGGGATTAGCTTTAATTTTGACAGCTAAACAACACTTATTGCATTACATACATTGTTGAGTAGACAGTTTTTTTGAACATACGAAGTAATGGATTAGTAATTTCCTTCAAAATGAAACTTTCAGATTAAGAGGTAAGAAAAACCTAGCTGTCAATTTTTTTTTAAATAGGTCTTATAAATGATCTTAAATACATTCTGAAATAATGAATATAAATATACAAGTTCTAATGAAATAAAATATATAATTAATTCAAACAAATAATTAGGTATTCAAACATTTAAAGTGATAATGGCTTAAGTTTATTTGATAACTTTTTTATATTATTTTTGTTACACTTGGTTATTTTATGTTGCTTCTGCATACTGCATGACATAGGTATTTAAGGAATATTATAAAATTGTAATTTTTTATATTTTTGGAAATAAATGGCTACATTTTATTACTAATAGATCTTATAAAGTTGTAGTATTTTTAGAGACTTAAAAAACCACAAAAGTTTTTTTGGTCATTCGCAAATGTACGAAAAATTATCTAGTAGAAAAAATAAATATATTCACATGCTTAATAATCATAATATGCAGTTTTTAGTCAGTCACTACAGTGATAAACTTATATTTTTTGACAATAACTTTTTTGTTGATAAGTTAAAATCGACAAGGAATACAGTGTATCTTCCCCTTAGGTTTAGACATCAAATAGCGAGGCTATTAGCTTATATTAACACAGACATAAGTAGTATGTCAAAGTCTTGTATAAAGTGTTGGTAGTGATACTAACACTACTATTGATACGCCTAGTAGTTTAAACTACTAGGTGCGACAACGGATGAGCCGCATATGTTGAATGTTGTTCATCAAAATATGCAGGGTCTGTCCGGCAAAGAGTTAGAGTTAAGTTTATTTATAGAGAACCATGATGTTCAGGTGTTATGTTTAACTGAACACTGGTTGAAAGAACATGAAATAGTGTTTATCAATGATGATCATTTTACTGTACAAAGTGCATTTGCGAGAAAAAGGGCCATCCGTGGTGGTTCTTTAGTTCTTGTTTCAAACAAGCTGAAATGTAAGCAACGTTCAGATTTAGTAAATCTCTCTATTGAGCGCACTATTGAGTTGTCTTGTGTTGAACTCGAGCGATACGTTATAATTTGCGTTTATCGACCCTCCTCTGGGGATTTCGTTTGTTTCGAATCAGTAATGGAGGATTTACTCAATAAGTTAAAATCAAGTAATAAAAGTATAATTGTATGTGGCGATTTTAATATTAATATTTTAGATGTTACTCCATTGAGTATTAGACTTCTCAATCTTTTCAGGTCTTTTAATTTATTTAACTTGTTTTTTGAACCAACTAGGATCACAGCTTCTTCGTCAACTTGTCTTGATAATATATTTACTGATGGTGATGCCAAAAATAAATTAGTGCTAACTGATTTAACGTCCGACCACTGTGGTTTGCTATCTAGCTTCCCTATGTCATTGTTTAAAAAGGCACATAAACTTGAATGCAGGCCTTATCTAGTCGTTGCACCAAGTTTAAAAATAATGTAGCTCGTAGAATTACACCATCCATAGTAGAAAACGAGAATCCTAATGCAATTTATGAAGCCCTCTTTAATGTAGTGCAAAAAGAGTACAAATCTACTTTCAAGCCGACGGAGGTGCCATTAATGTCAACGGTTTTGCCGTTGACATTAATGGCACCTCCGTCGGCTTTAACCAATGGGCTACTCCAGGTATTTATAAAAGTAGAGCGAGGCTATACGAGTTATATGGTTTAAAAAAATACAGGTTTGATACTCCTTTCCTAGAGTATGTAAAAGAATATTCAAAATTATTTAAACAAGTTAGTGCTTTTGCTAAATCTAAATTTTTAAGCGATCAAATTAAAAATTCAAATAATAAAATAAAAACCACTTGGAAAATCATTAACAATGAAACGGGTAAATCGGTTAAACAAGAAAAACAACTTGAAATTATGGTCGACAACAAATTAGTAAATACGGCAGCTGACGTAGCACAGGCATTTAATGAGTTTTTTGCCAACATACCTAAAACTACGACTCGCTCCTTAAATTCCTCCCCGTCTAAAGCTGAAAACCTTTTGCATAGTAGTGTGCCTAAAAGTAGTTGCCTATTTAATTTTGAACATGTAACGCCTCGTGATGTAGTTAATGTTTTTAACACACTTAAGTCTAAAAACACTGGTGATTTCTGGGGCATTTCCATCAAACTATTAAGTAATATAATAGACATCGTAGCCCCCTATCTAGCTGTTACTTTTAATAAATGTGTTGATGTCGGAACTTTTCCTGACCTCATGAAGAGTAGCAAAGTCATACCATTATTTAAATCAGGTATTAAAAAAGACGTTTCTAATTTTAGGCCTATTTCTATCTTACCTGCATTTAGCAAAATATTTGAAAAGTTAATACTCAAGCAGTTGCTAAGACATTTTAATTTAAATAGCCTCCTTCATAATGAGCAATATGGCTTTACGAAAGGCCGTTCAACTACAGATGCGGGTGTTACTCTCTTGAAACACATTTTTGACGCATGGGAGAACTCGCAAAATGCTATCGGAGTATTCTGTGATCTCTCCAAAGCCTTTGATTGCGTGCGCCATGACACGCTTTTGCGTAAACTACGTCATTACGGTGTCCATAACGAAGCTTTAAACGTAATAAATTCTTATTTACATAATAGGTTCCAATGTGTAGATATTAATGGTGTAAAATCTACCGGGCTACCGGTTCAGTTAGGTGTGCCTCAAGGCTCTATACTCGGCCCATTCTTGTTCTTAGTGTATATCAATGACTTACCATTCTTTTTAAAGGGTATTTGTGACGTTGTACTGTTTGCAGATGATACTTCTCTTATTTTTAAAGTAGATAAGAACAGACAAGATTTTGAAGACGTAAACAGTGCACTCTCAATGGTTACGGATTGGTTTACGGCAAATAACTTAGTTCTCAATGCCAAGAAAACGAAATGTGTGAAGTTCGCCTTACCGAATGTTAGAAATCTAGGTCCCGAAATCGTCTTAGATAAAGAGGTTCTTAAAACTGTAGACTCGACAGTTTTCCTGGGCATAACAGTAGATGGCAAACTACAGTGGGGCCCACATATTTCAAGTCTAGCGGGGAGGCTCCTGCCGGGGTCGCGTGTCTGCCGGGGTCGCGTGATTGTTCGAAAGAGATACCGTGACCCTGGCACATGGGCAACTGATGGAACACGGGTGGGTTTTAGTCAGTAAAAGTCTGACACGCCCTCCCGCTCCGCCCAGAGCGGGAGAAGTCATTTGATGATTTCCCACCCTGAAAAAAAAAAAAAAAAAAAAAGCGGGGAGGCTCAGTTCAGCCGCCTACGCCGTCAGAAAAGTAAGACAGTATACTGACGTTGATACAGCTCGGTTAGTCTATTTTAGTTATTTTCACAGCGTTATGTCTTACGGTATTCTACTGTGGGGTAAAGCCGCTGATATTCAAAATATTTTTGTCCTTCAGAAACGAGCTGTTCGAGCAATTTACCAGCTAGGTGCCAGAGTTTCTTTAAGGGACTTTTTTAAAGATATTGGTATTCTTACGGTAGCATCACAATTCATCTTCGCCAACATCTTATTAGGCAAAATTTACACTTACATGCTAAAAACAGTGATTTTCACACTGTTAACACTAGAAATAAGGACAAACTACGTGTTCCCTTTCACCGGCTTCATAAGGTACATAACTCATTTGTTGGGCTTGGTATAACATTTTACAACAAGCTACCACCTTCTTTACTAGAATTACCTGTTAATGCGTTTAAAGCTCAAGTAAAATCCAACCTTTGTCTAAAGGCATACTATTCCATCAACGACTATTTAAATGACAAAACTAGTTGGTCGCTGTGATTAACTCAAGACAATGTTTGTGTTCTTTCTCCAGTACTAGCGTACCTAGTGATAGGTTATATAGCTGTAATATAATTGTTATTATATTTTAATATATTTTTTTTACTGTGTTAGTCATTTTTTTTGTGTATTAATTGGTTTTGACATGTTCTATGCTTTGACATATTATAACGATTAGTATTGCATAAAATGATTAGCTAGCGACCTCGACAAGTTGTCATTCAATTCTTGCCTGAGCAACCGGCAGCAAGTTCGTCATGCTCCCTTAGATGTCAATGCTTGCGGTAGCGTCAGGGGTCGGGTTACCCCCTTTCCTCAAATAAGGCGAGGGGGGTAATGGCTGATCTTTGCGTTATGCTCGTGAACGGGTGCTGCTTGTGGTGACTGGTCGTCTTGCTGACCTTGATGTTGGTATTGTTGTTAATAGGTAGGTACCTGTTTATTAGTTTTTACGCCGATGGTCCTAGTTTGTCATTTTGTGGCCTCGACTTGTAACTCGGGTCGTAACAGCTATGTGAACGTGATTCAGCATTGCATATGTAAGCTGTCGCGCCCTTTATGCCAGGAGGCTTTTATTTTGGTACTTTTATTTACTTTATAACAATATTTTTTGCTTTTGCTTGAGTATAGATTTCAGTTTATTTCTTGGAATATTGGGTTGGCTAGCTGACATAAGGCAAATCATTTAATTTAATATTTTGTGTCTCGTAATGTTACCTCCTTACAATTGTATAGAATCAAGTTCTTCTAACTTAACAGACAGCTGTGCTGCTGGGGAGTTTGTTCCGCCACTTCTTCTTCCCAGCTAAAGCACTAGGAAGTGTCGAAGGGCGGGCGTTTTGGGGGGACTGTCTTTTGTAACTTTGACGTTCAAAAAGTGCTGACTCTCAGTCTAGTTTGAATAAATGACTTTTGATTTTTTGATTTTGATTGGTTATCTGTGCCATGACATCACATCATTTGGAAGCAAACACGTATCTTAGAAATTGGAGTCTCTTCAAATCTGCGGGGTAATTGCGTACCACACTCATCAGCAGGAATAACTTAATTTTTGGCAGTTCAACAACATTCGTTGCGCTATTAAAGCTGTTGACCAGATTTTTTCCCAACATACAGGTGTTTATTAAACAGTACGCAATTTTTTTTGTGGTGGTTCTGTATCAGTTGTAGAACACATTTCAATTATTATTTCAATACTTACTTTATTTTTAATTTTAGCCTACCTTAAATCAGTAAACTGTGGACACCCTACATATTTCGAAATATGGTATCGACAATAGGAATAGTTTAGAAACCGCGCGCCGGCGTAGGTACTTTGAACTTCTTTGAATTTTGACCAATCGAACACCTGGTAGGTACTTGTAGCTACGCTCGGTCGTTCACTTTCACCACCGCGCTGGCACTGGTAGGTACTTGTAGCTATGCTCAGTCGTTCACCTTCACCGCCGTGCCGGCGCCGCGTGCAAGTAACCATAAAAACCAGTTTCAAAATAAACATCTTTCGTTAACGATAACTAAATTTTTTTTTACTAAGATATATCAAAATAAAAATTGCATGGTTATTGTAACTCGTTTAATTTAATTTGTTAAAATTTGCGCACTGGTTAAAAACTTATCCTGTATAAGGCAAGGGATTACCAATGTCCTTCAAAATGATACACATTGTGATCGGTAATTAAGGTGCAGACGATGCTTTACTTACGTCAGGTTTAACCCAAAGAAAGTGTATATCAAGTCCTTGGACACTGGTCTTGTACTGCGGGTACTGGTTGAGAATGTTCTCCTGCTTCTGGAAAGGATACTGGTCAGCCCAGTAGTCCAGCCAATGCTGCAGGTGGTCAGTGTTGAAACCGTACTCAAACCCAATACCTTCCAGCGGGGGAGTGAACAAGCGGTGGTTCTTTAGACGGTACCGCAGATCTTGGATCATCTGCAATTAAATTATTGTCAAATTCTTTCTGATTATTAATTGTGAATGAAGAACTGTGGTATTCTATAAGTGAAGGAGTACACCTTATGTGAGCGGACTCAGGTCAAATTATACACAGTCTTCCATTTCCTGAAATGCTTTAATCAGTAGACTACAACTTTTTCCTTAAAAATATAGTATCAAGCGTTAGGCCTTTTTTTTGGAGGAGAAATCATCAAATGACTTCTACCGTGGCCCTGGCATAAAGGCAACTGAAGGAACACGGGTGGGTTTTAGTCAGTTAAAGTCTGATACATCTGGCTCTCCCAATGCGCCCAGAGCGAGAGACGTAATTTGAGGATTTCCCACCCACAAAAAAAGAATCTTCTTGGGGTACTATTTATAACGATACAATAAAATACCACCGTACATACTCCACCTGAATGAAAAAAAAAAACTTAAATCTAATTTACTTCAAACGCACATTATAAAGCCAAGCATTTTATAAGTTGAGGGATTACATAGCTGACATAAATGCTTGGCTGAACACTGCTTGTCCTGCTCCACAAGGTCGCAAAAACTAGTTTTATTAGCATTCGAAAATATTGTTGAAGCTGCTGAAGATTGAAAACTAGATATCTTCACATTGTTTAAATTAAATCTCTTTGTATTTTATAATTGCATTGTTAATATGTGAGTACTATTTACCTATTATAAAGCTACCATTAACTGGGTACTTCTTTCATTGACTTGAATGTGCACTGGCAGCTGAGAGTATTTCATGCTCACTCAAATGTCCCGTTGGTGGTGGCGTGTTGGATCATTAAGTTCCCTTCAAAATACTTGAGCTGAATGGTGCTGATCCAAACGTCACCATATTCGTGATTGGGCGTCAGCGGGACTGGTCTTAAGCCCTGGTGCAAGCTATGGTATGGAGGGACAGGCCATGGGAAGCCGTCACCTCCTTCTGCGAAGCAGTAATGCTCGCGAAGGAGGAGGCGGGGCGTGTGAGGTAGAGGCAGGCTCGGTGCTCTCACGCCCCTACAAAGAGAATATAACCACTAGAGAGCGTATAGGCCGATTTCTTCTTAGCACACGACTCACCACTGCGGGCCGGGGGACGAGGACGAACGCGCGGCTGTCATTGGTCCGTTCAAGGTCAAGTTGCCTAGGTATGTCCATCATAGGCCTGCTCTACTTCATTGGAAAAATAGTCGATATCGATAAAATGGATTTTAAAATTGTGATAAATACTCAATTAAAATCAAAGAAATCATATTTAATCAAAATCAATCATTCATAAAATGAAAGCTAGAGAATTCAAGAACAAAATTTACGCCACTATCATATTCGACGAAATGGCAATCAGAAGCGGTGTCGAATATCATCCCCAAGGCAGAAGGTACTATGGCAACGTGAGTTTTGGCGCCAGTTTACATCCAAGACGAAGCTAAAGCAGTCACATTATGTGTACTGAATACAATTTTCATTAATTTTAATTTTAATTTTCGATATAGATTTCAGCTATTAAAGGTAACAGCACTAATTTTTACGATAAAAATACAAAGGGAAAGTAAGGGATAGATGCATTAGAATTGTCTAATGAAAGAACGAGACTTTTCCAAAAGACATCAACGAGCGCGACTCAAGCGTGTGCTTGTTTACCCAGCCACCATTTTAAATAGACCCCTACGGTGAATCATAATCTGATTAAATCAAAATAATTGTTCGTACTGTTTACTTACGAATGAAAAGTTATGCAATGCTTTTTGTAACTAGAAGTCTTGGAATGTTTCCCACACCACTTCACCGCACATGAAGGCATTTTGATGCGTTATAATTGCAGATAAAGTTATATTATTTGCATTAATTTAGCGTGCACAGGGGTCTAACAACTGGTAACAACTAAAATGGTTACTAGAACCGTACCCTATGCATAGGCGACAAAATACTTATAGTTTTCGAGCGTCGGGGCACTGTATGCGCAGTCAAGTGGTTATATAGTCTTTGCGCCCCTAGCTGCCACAGGAGGAGACGCCCCGGGCATCGGGAGTTGACTGCGGACTCCCAGCCACCGTAGGCGCGGACTTGCGAGCTGTGAGCAATGGGAAGCTCGCCGCCCGGTAAGGACCAGGCCTGTGTCGACGGCGCGTAATGTTCCACGCGCGCCTCAAAGAGATGTTAACAACACTGAAGGGGTCCGTTAGGACCGATGCCTGCCAGGGTCAGGAGATCGGTTCGAATGAGTTACCGTGGTCCCGGCATGTAGGCAACTGAAGGAACACGGATGGATGACTAAAGTCAATAAAAGTCTGCCCTCCCGCTCCACCCAGATGATTTCCCACACACAAAAAAAAAGCGGGACTGGTCATCACTTAGCTGCCACAGCTTTTTTTTAAATTGCTGATATGATTTTAATTTTTTATTACGGACGGTTTTAATGTGTCCAAGAGATTATGCAGTAGTTGATAATTGACTGACATAGAGCTAAGTATGCCACTTTGGTACTTTTAAGATTCATTAAAAAGAGATAGAGAGATATAATTAAAAATAGTGTCTGTGGAGTTTCTTCCCCGTACTTCTCCATAGGGATCTAGTACGCTTTTGAATTGGCAATTAGCTTCTTCTTTCTGAACGACCCTTTGACAATGCAAAAGTGCCTTTAATTGGTTTATTTGAAAGAAATGATTAGAGTTTGTGTACGTTCCTGTAGGATAATTTTCGACTACTACGCGGGCGAAACCGCTGGCAAATGCTAGTTTATAATATTAGTACGACTTATGATGTATATTGTGTATGTGTAAATACGAAAAAACAACTAGAAATTGAAAATAAATGCTATAAATGGTGAAAACGTAGCTAAAAAGTGAAAATAAATACCTTGCTAGAAAAACAAACTTTTCTTTTTTTAATGGTTTTTTGGAAATCGTTTTCTCGTGAAAATTATTTTCACTTTTTGGTTATGGTTTCCATCCCGCACTAATTCGTTAACCACTATTGGCCAGGTCAATAGCAATGACAGGAAGTATTAGAACATCATCACAATACGTATTACGGAAGTTAACGCAAAAACAGGAAAGTTAATATATTTTTATTTATTTATTTAACCATTTATGTTTGTAACATTATAAACAGACAAGAAGAAAATAACAGGAAAATTGGTACAGAGGTGATGCTTATTTCTATAGAAATCTCTTCCAGCATACCCACGAGAGATCGCATGTAAAGCATAGTCTATCCATTAAAAACAGATTTTTCGAAATAGACCCACAATTGCCGGAGAAATCGCGGAAAATACATTTAAAAAAAATATGGATTGAGAACCTCCTCTATTTTTTAAGTTAAAAATTATTGCACAAACCTCTTCATCGAAGTGCACTTGAAAAGGTCGAACACTTGTATCGTTCTTAAACTTGCAATGCTCTGGTCCCCACCACACATGATCAAGACGGGGCACTGAAGGTGTCCCGAAAAATCTCAAACAATTGACATTAAGCACCACTAAACAAAACAAAAAAATCTTCA
This sequence comes from Aporophyla lueneburgensis, assembly GCA_932294355.1. Lineage (NCBI taxonomy): Eukaryota > Metazoa > Arthropoda > Insecta > Lepidoptera > Noctuidae > Aporophyla > Aporophyla lueneburgensis. Next base: position 23,687,266 of record OW028755.1, read on the forward strand.
AAAGAACTTTCATAATTCACAGTTTGCAGATTTTTTTTTAGGTTTAGATCACTCTTTTTTTTCTTGTTTTGCCCGCTATCGCCAACAACACACACAACCGTTTTACACTTCGCGTTGTGCAAAACTGCATTTAAATCTCGCAAAATCTTGAGTTGGATTCCTAGTATAGTGTGAGGTCTAATTAAAATAAATTGTGCTAACATTATATCAACAACAGATAGACTAATTAACACGGTTATGTTAACTAAAAGCAACATTTAAATATAAAGTTTGGTATTTTAGTACTTACTTCGAAGTTTTTAAATTTGCATTTCAAGCAAGCAATTTCGATTAGAAAAGACAAACAATTTTTAGATTTCCTGAGTTTCACTTTAATTGAGTAACACTCTATCAATCAGAATCTAAATCATTGTCCATTGCTTCAAATGTACGGAACATTCCAAAGGAGTAATAACTAGACTTATAATTACCACTTCGTGCCACAAACTAGCATTAAGGCTCGTATGAACAGGCGCAACTTGTCGCGCGACGTGTCGCGGAGGTGATTTTGCGATATATCGCGACGCAACACCTTTTACACTGGCGGACCACTTGGACGACCTCGTAGCGGCACAACGTAAAGCACGACAGCTTGTGGTACATTTTGAGTGATGTCGTGGCGAATTCGCGGCCGCGATACGACGCCAAACAAAATGTATCTTATGTTGTCGCGCTGCTCGACGCGGAGCGACCGTATCGTGCCGCGACAGGTTGCTCCTGTATAAAGTTTCGTGCGCGTTTTCATAGTAATTGTTCTACAGATATAAATCGCCGAAACGCGCACGAGCGTCGCGTCGCGCTAGACTTTAAAGCCATAGATACGGTTTGCTCTTAAATCACAAACACTGAACCTAGGTTCGGTGTATTATCACAGTTACCGATAGACGAGGCCAGAGATCGGACCCGAATACAATCGCGTTTGCTGCCCAATGTGAACGATAAAGAATGATATAGCATCGGCGAGAGTAGCACGATGCGTTAGTCGTTTCCATCACGATATTATGTATCTCGCTCTCACAAAGACGACGGAGCAAATAATAAAGGTCATTGGGCAAAATCTGACCCAGTTAACGAAAGTTTTAGTTCCTACACAAACCAAATTAGTTTTAAATTGTTAAGTATTAACCTATACTTAATTTTATGTAGTTATTTCTTTTTTAAACCATGGGAATTAAATGTAAAATATGAATAAAAAATAGGTGTTCAGTGAACTATAAATGTGTACATAAAACAATTTCAGTGAAGCATTCTGAAGCATTAAATAAAAAACCGGCCAAGTGCGAGTCGGACTCGCACACCGAGGGTTCCGTACAAACCTAGGTATCCTCGTTTATGCATAAGGTTTATGCTTATGAAATTAAATGTTTTTTTTTTAATTTTTATATTTGAGTTGATTGAATGAAAGGTAAATTCCGGTTTAATGATTTATGACGTATTAAAAAAAAACTACTTACTGGATCTCGTTCAAACCAATTTTCGTTGGAAGTTTATATGGTTGTGTACATCATACATTTTTTTTAGTTTTATCATTCTCTTATTTTAGAAGTTACGGGGGGGGGACACACATTTTACCACTTTGGAAGTGTCTCTAGCGCGAACTATTCAGTTTAGAAAAAAATGATATTAGAAACCTCAATACCATTTTTGAAGACCTATTCATAGATACCCCACATGTATGGGTCTGATGATTTTTTTTTTTTAGTTTCAGTTCTAAGTATCGGAAACCCCAAAATTTATTTTTTTTGTTCTATTTTAGTGTGAAAATCTTAATGCGGTTCACAGAATACATCTGCTTACCAAGTTTCAACAGCATAGCTCTTATATTGGGTTGGCCAGAAAGTCTTTATCGTTTTGATAGTTTTATTTTAATATATGTTGTACAAAATAACAATTAAGATTAATCGAGAATATATGCACCATCATTATCTATTACTTGTCGCCAACGTTCTGGTAGAGAATGGATCCCGTCCTTCCAAAATTTCTCGGACTGAGATGCGAAAAATTGTGTAAGGTTTGATTCGAGGTCTGCTCTTTCATCGAATTTTTTGTCCCTTAAGAAGTTCCCAAGAGAGCGGAAAAGATAATAATCGCTTGGAGCGAGGTCCGGTGAATATGGTGCATGAGGTAAAACTTCCCATCCAAGTTGTACAATTTGAAGCTGTGTCTTTTTTGCAATATGGGGGCGGGCGTTGTCATGTAACAACATTACTCTTTCAAGTTTTGGATTAAATTTTTCTATTTTTTCGGACAGTCTTTTTATTTGTTCTGTGTAGACGTCTGCGGTTATCGTTGTATTATCAGGAAGAAGCTCCCAATGATATATCCCATGAACGCCCCACCATACACTGAGTAGTACCTTTTTCATGTGTATGTCGGTTTTCGGCTCTGGTTTTGGTTTTTCATGTCTGTCAACCCATTGACGTTTTCGGGTATGGTTCACATAAAGACACCACTTCTCATCCCCAGTAATAATATTGTCCAGCCAATGAAAATGACGTTTTCTCGATAAAAGTTGTATGCAGCAGTTTACCCTTTGTTGACGATTGGTATCCGACAAATCACGAGGAACCCACTGACCTAACTTAGAAACTTTTCCAATGGTGTGAAGGGCGTTTTCAATGCTTGACTTAGAGCATCCTACCGTTAGTGCAATAGAACGTGTTGTTTCGCATGGATTTACTTCAATAAGAGAACGCACGAGGTCCAAATCCACTTCCGTTGGTCGGCCAGTCCTCAAGTGATCGTCAAGACTGTAATCACCCTTTCGAAACCGTTGGAACCAAACTCGACATGCAGACTCGGAGATTGTATTAGGTCCAATTGCATGCACTATATTTCGGTATGCTTCGGCTGCATTATGGCCCAACTCAAATTCATAAAGCAGCGCGTGGCGCACATGTAATTCTATTTTCGGCATTTTCGTACTATGTGTCTTAAGCGATTTCAATAAAACACAACTAAAGTGCAGGTGGCATCGGCCCGCTTATATAGCTGTATTCGAAAACTTATAGAAGCTTCGAGATTTTTCTAAACAGTTCAAGTAAAATATCGACAAAGACTTTTTGGCCAACCCAATAGTTTCGGAGAAAAGTGGCTGTGACATACGGACGGACAGACAGACAGACAGACAGACAGACAGACAGACAGACAGATAGACAGACAGACAGACATGACGAATCTATAAGGGTTCCGTTTTTGCCATTTGACAACGGAACCCTAACAAGCGCGCTAAAAGTGTGCAGTCAGTGGCATGCATATGCCGTCTCACTCGCACTTCAGACAAGTAGAAACCGGTTTCGTCGTTGCGCTCGCGTCGCGCGCAAGAGCGGATTTTTATAAACGTGTACATTGCATTTTTGCTATGTCCCACAACTTTCGATTTTTTTTTTACGATAACTATCTTAGTAATCAATTTTTTTTTGATGTCGTTTGTAAAAACATATATTTAGCTATATTTTCACATCTTCATTTCCTTTATTTCTTAATTAATTCATAAAATTTTTGAGTGATACCGTTACGTACATGCCATTATTTACCCTGTCCTACCGTCTTTTTGTAACCAACAAATTAAAATTACGAGATAAATATAAATATATTGATTGCGAAATAACCATCACTCGATAGCTTAAACATTACATTTATTCATATTAATAATATAATTAATATAAAGCAACTGATTGAATTTTAATATTTTTTTAAATAAAAGTCTTAATTATTGACCTGGGTGGAATTTCCACTGAGAAACGCAATTTTACGCGGCTTTTTAAAAGTCTACCGCAATCGAAGTTTTTTCATTAGTTTGCAACATTATTGAGCACTCTGTGGAACATATCCGTCATTATCTACAGTGGATCAGTCTCGATAGAAATATCATTGAAAGTGGACGATTTGCCGAGAGAAAAAAAATTGTCCATTGATCAACGGTAATTTTTGGGTAAGTTAACAATATTTCAAGTATGTTACACTTAATATATAATCGACTAATGTATATTTTACTAAGTTGTATCAATGTTTTGTTGTTTTTAATGTAAAAATACGTAAATAAACAAATAATTAGTGTAGTTGGTAAGGAATCGTTACATTCCACTGACCAATTGTGGCAAAAATGTTAGTCAGCGGAATGAATAGTACCTCAGTGGAACGCTAAAGCTGCATGCACGGTGAATATTTCGTCCATCACGTGATTCTGTTATTTTTTAAACAATATTACGATTTTTTTACCAATTGAGGTAGGTAGGTGTAGTCGTATAATCATTATGCTAATTATTTTTACTTTAAATTCGTTTTTTTTTATAAATGATAAAATGATAGAGGTATAGTAACATGCACTAGCTGTCTCCCGTGGGTTAAAACGCATAAGTTCCGATGCCGTGGAAACATCGAGATAAAAAGTAGCCTACTATTTTTGTATTATTACTATGTAGGTACAAATTAGTGCGATTACAATCGTAATTTTATTTTTTGTAGATGAATATGCCTCTTACATCTGCCGAGAGAGTAAAAAGATACCGCGAAAAATTAAAAAAAGACCCCGAAAAATTTGCAGAACATAAAAAAAAGCACGCAGCGCTTGTTAAATCAAAAACAAAAAAAGTTGCCGATCTTCCTGAGACTGAGAAACAGAAATTAAGGGAAAAATGGAGAAATCAAAAACGCAGGCAAAAAGAAAAAAAGAAGAGTAGTTGCGCACCAGCACCTCATATTTCTGAGCCCTTAGTACCGGTCAAGAAGAAAAAGCGAAAGAAAATAGGTATACTGGCAAAAAAGTATATATATGCTCATAAAAAAATAAAAATGTTAACAGTTAGTCTACAAACTACCAGAAAGAATTTATACAGACTTAAGATGAGATATAAAAAAAGTCAAGAACTGATAGAAAAGATGAAAGCCAGGGAAGAAATTTTAGAATATTCTCTGAAGCAGTCATTAAAACAAACGAAGACTCGAAATGAAAAATGGATAATAAAGAGAATAGTAAATAATGAAAGGATTGTACGCGCTAGAAAGAAGGTTTATGTTGCCAAATTGTTAGGCCTTAAGGGAAGAATTAGACAGCGAAAAGTTACCTTAAAAAATGATATAGTTAAAAAAGAAATAGCAAGTTTCTATTTACGCGATGATATAAGCAGATGCACTGCTGGCAAAAGAGAATGCCGCACGGAAAAAATATCTAAGAAAAAAGAACAGATACGTTACCTTACCGATACATTTAGCAATCTTTATAAAATATACAAATCTGAAGGTGGTAAATACGGCTTAGCTACATTTTACAAATATAAACCTTTTTATGTATTAACTCCGGGTATACAAAATAGAGATACTTGTTTATGCATCAAACATGCAAATTTCGATTTTTTATTGCAAGCACTACTCAAACAAAAAATATTGTTAAATTGTAAAACGGCAAAAGACGTATTAATGTCTTTGAGTTGTAACTTGAAGTCATATTTATGCATGTACGGAAATTGTAACGACTGCAATAATTTTAAGTTGGATTATACAGAAACTCCATTAAATTTGAAAGTTAAATGGATACAATGGGAGCGTCAAAACTATGAATACAAGAAAACAGAAAATGGAGAGCAAAAGACAGTCGTTACAAAAAAAACTGTTAAAATGTTTAAGGAAGGCACTGTTCGTGCTTTGATCGACTTATTTGAAACGAGCATCCCCCAATTTAAACAACATTATTTTACATGGAAAAATCAGTATGAAAAGTACCAACAATGTATTACCTCATTAAATGAAGACGAGGCCTTAATACTATGCGATTTTTCTGAAAATTATACATGTAAGATGGCTAATGAAATCCAATCAATGCACTTTGGCGCTTCTAAACGTCAAATAACGCTCCATACAGGTAATATTTATGTCACTTGTGTTTAATCAGTTATTGGAAACAAGCTGGCACCCAGTTAAGGGCTTAAACTGAACATGATTATTAACAAAAAAAAAATATTACGTAGAATAAAAAAGGTTATATTCACAAATCAGCTGTTCCAAACACGGAGAGGTCATTGGCATCAAGATTTTATTTATACCTATCTTAGGTTTTATTTGGGTTTTATAGATTATTCTAGATCTTTGTCAGGGATGGTTTATTGGAAAAATGAAAGTCAATCTTTTTGCACAATTGCGGACAACAATTGTCACGAACCTGCTGCAATATGGGCTCATCTTATGCCTATAATAAAAATGATTAAAGCACAAAAACCCGATACAAAAATAATTCATTACTATTCAGACGGGCCGAGTACACAATATCGCCAGAAGAAGAATTTTTATCTTCACAATTTGTTTACTTCGAAACTGGGTCTCAAGTATTCTACGTGGTCCTTTACAGAAAGCGGGCATGGTAAAGGTGTTGCGGATGGCATCGGTGGTTCCATTAAACGCGCACTTGATCGCTATGTTTCGTATAGTAATGACATTACAAATGGCATTGAAGCTCACGAGGTTTTGACAAAGAGAATGAAAACGGTTAAATGTTTTTACATAAAGGATGCTGAAGTTGATAATATTAAAAAAATTCTTCCGAATGATTTGAAGGCTATACTTGGCACAATGAGTATACACCAAGTTACATCAAAGAGTCAAGATGTAGGCGTAATCACACATAGAAAACTGTCTTGTTTTTGTGGGACAGAAAAGGGTTGTTGTGGCTGTTTCGCCCCACAAACTTACAGGTTTAATACCCCGACATGCGCTTTGACAAAGGAGACAGAGTTGGACGAAATTAATACAATCGTTGATGAAGATGCTGTTAATTCCATACCCGATACCGACTGCTTATATCTCACACAATACGTTAAAAACATAAATTTTTAAGAAATAACTGAACTAGGCGACAACCCGAACTTATTTGAGGTTAATTTGCCAGTCATCGCGGTCGATGAAGAGAATTCAATAGTTGGTTTATCTGAACTATGTCTATTTTCTGAAATTGAAAACAATATTTGTCCATCTGATAATGAATGTGTCTACTCATTAGAAAAGAATTCTGAAGCCATTCAAACTCCTACAAAGCGTGTATTAGCCGAACCTAATAAAATAATAACCCGCCCGCCGTGTATAATGAACCAAAACCAAAAAAGTTATGTACAATCAAAACAGAAACAAATAAAAAGATCGTTTCCAACACCGCCCTCGAGAAAAATATCCAAATAAAACCCTCAAAATCTCTGAAAACTCCAATCTCTCGTACAATACAATGTGGCGCCTGTAAAGAAAACATATCACCTTTTAGAACAAAGTTAGCCAAATGCATGGCCTGTAAGAAATCTATTTGCTCAAAATGCAATGATGGCTACACGTATTTCGATTATATATGTACCAATTGTTTAGAAGCAAAATAAAGTTCTTCAGGATTTTTTATTATAGGTACGTATGTGTAGGTATTTATATTTCTTAAGTTTACAGTTTCTAATTCAACTAACTACAGGTATATTTGTGTTATTTTGTTATTGTTTCAGGTAAAAGTCCTTTGATCTTTAATATCACGAGGTACAAGAAAAATACCAATCATGGTAATAAATTATAATTTGGACATAGATAAGTTTTTGACTAAAACTGATTTTATACGATGTATAAACTATGACCTCGTTTGGCCTTGGTCAATAACTCATTTTAATATATCTACGCAGTGTTTTGGCTGTGGAAACATATTATCTGGCACACAGGATATACCTTTGCATTTTACCAGTGTTATGGATACTGAAGAGTTGATTATGTTCCTGAGCAGCACATTCTTTTGGTGCAAATATTGTGAATATGCTGCATATCATCACTATCCTGCAGATGAATGTGAATTTTGTTATTAATTTCTATTAAAAAATATGTAGGTATGTAGTTTTACAAACTACTTTTTTCTTACTTGTTTACTGTTTCGACTTATATAATAATTATAACATACTGCTTGATTTCAAATAATTTAAATGTTAACTACGAGACTGATATTACTGTGTAATTTATTGTTCATTTTTGAAATGCTTTAATTACTAGATTAAGCGTGTGCGAAGTAAATTTTAAATTTTGCATTTTTTTTTGTTACGACAGTGGGGTCTATTCTGTTGGCACTACTAAACTAATCTGACAGGTCTCTACTTAAAAATATTTTAATTATGTCAAACGGTTTTGAGCCATATTTTTCGGACAACATGGTACAAAACCGTTTGACAGGATTAACCTAATTTTAGGTTTAGACCTGTCAGATTAAGATTAGTTACGTAGTGCCAACAGAATAGGCCCCAATGTTGATTTATTTTTATTAAATAATTTATGTAAGTATGTAGCGTATATAAGTACAAACTACTTTTGTTGTATTAATTACTGTTTTATTTCAAATAATTTAAATGTTATCTAACTACGAGGCTGATATTAAATAAGTAAGTTTGTGTGATTTATTTTTGATTTTTGAAATGTATGTGAAGTAAGTTTTAAGATTTAGATATTTTTGGTTACGACATTGTTGATTTATTCTAATTTCTAAATTATGTTATGAATATTGAGTCGTGCAATTCCAATAATCGTTAATTCCGTACCAAAGCAATTTTCAGTAGGTCAAAACGTAAAATAATCGTACCTTACTGTGTGAGATGACAATTTATTACTTACCTAGGTTTTAAACTTTGATTACATAAAAACTAACAGCGAAGATCTCACACAGTAAGATTACATATTATTTTACGTTTTGACCCACTGAAAATTACTTTGGTACGGAATTAACGATTATTGGAATTGCAAGACTTGCCAGCATTGGCTTTTATTAATGTTTTGGTCTCATTATTAAAACCAAGGATTTGATACTTTTCCTAATCTTGATATTTTTATACATAATATTAAGTCTGATCGATCTCAAATAGTTTAAACGTTAACTACGCTGACAGTAAAGTCTGTCTAAGTTTGTATTTCAAAAATTTAATAACTTTCATTATTACAAATAAAAATTTAAACAGTTTCATATCGTTTTTTTTAAATTATTTATCAGAAGACTTACATTTTCTTTTCACAATATACATTTTGGTTAACCCAGCGGAGCGTAGGTCTAGGGATGAGACCGTGAAGTGTTTGTCAAGTATATTTGTATTAAGGTACCTATGTATCTAAGTAATAGTGTTTGAGGTGATCTTTATGATTAAAATTTGTAATACGTAAGTAATACAATACATAATAGGTACTGTGTGCTGTCGGGGGGTATCATAATCCGGAAAAATCATTCCACGACTAGGAAATTCTAGCTTTTTTTTTTCGAACATTTTGAGGTTATGTTGATTTAAAAATATGAAAGCTAATGATGTCTAACCCCGAGAAACAGCTGATTTTCTAGTAAACATTATCTCGAAATTTGCGAAAAATTGCAAAACAAAATTTCTACGTTTTGGTGACGTCAAATATGTCTGTTACAGTTCTATAGAATTTTGCCTAAAAATGTGTGCATTTTAATCAGAGCCTTACTTTTCCACTTAGTAATTTTAGCATTCCACTGATGTGAGTGTCCATCACTTATAAAATAAGAAAATAAGAGTTAATTGCTTGTTTTTACGTTAATTTGGGATTATTATTATTTTATATCATAAAACATAATTTGTTGGTCATCATATGGTTTTGTAAAAGAACATTCAATGTCAATTTAAATAGTTGCATAGAAAAATAGATACCTAATTTGTTCCATGTTAGTCAGATGAGACAATAATACGATTAGAGCAGTTATTAGTTCTTTTATATCATATTGTTGCACGTTTTTCATTTATTTAGCTTACATAAAGCAAAATAAAATGTGATATTTCAGTAAATTATTTTATTTAAATTAATAGAGCGGGTTTTAAAATTGTTACTAAGCGGAACCAAAAAACGTCTACTTGATTTTTAATCGTTTATTATTAATTAACTTTATGATATTATAGTAAACCTTCAATATTTTTATAAACTTAAAATATTAGACAGTAAAAATCTAAAAATAAAAATACGAAAAATAGAAAATAAAATCAGACCACCAATTTTAAAATGTGTACACGTTTAAAAAAATCCGCCCGCAAACTAACATCGACGCACGCAGTCTTTCGTCATTTGTCGTTGCGATCTGTGTGTTTCTTGAGCTACTATTGTTTTTATCGATTACTTTGGCGTGTTTATTGGATTATAGTTTGCATTTGGATTGGATTTAGTTGATAATATGGAAAGACAAAATAGTTGTGTTTCATGTAGCCGATCTGTGCTGCGGCGCAGAAAACACAGCCTCACAGAACTTTTTCTTGAAAGGTTCCGAAATCACGCCGAGTTATTATTACAGGAAATAACACCACGTGAGGTGAGTACCTTACCAGATTTGTTTTATTATTGTTCCATTTGTACAATAATGCTGTTGGCTTTGATAATAAATCATTTACTCTCAAGCATCATTTATCGAATTATCATCTATAGACTTATACAGCAAGTGTATAAAAGATTTACTGCCGTATTCTCAAACAATAAGCTGGGAACTATGTGTTGCTTAATGTAGGTAGCTGGCTACCTCACCTATGCATTCATTTTAAGGGTCTCATAGTGCAGTTCGCCACTCAAGTATTGTGTAATTATACGTTTTTAGACCCAGTGTAGACACTGAGACGTTTGTGAGACCTCATAGTAATGTTTGTGAATACGGGTGTAAGTCTTTATAAAACGACCCAATGGGATTGATAAAGTATTGTGAGTTAATATTATTCCTTTTTTTCTTCAGATTCCTTTTGATGTTTCACGATCTATATGCCATGCTTGTTGGGTGAGATTGGATACAACTCTGAGAAATCAGCCACCTCAACTAGTTCAAGTCGATCCACCTCAACAAGTACAAGATCAACTCCCCCAACGAGTAGAAGATACTGGTGACGAAGAACAAGATCTCACATCTTGTTCAACAAGTGAATCCTGGTTTTATTTCCCTACAAAGATATTCTCGTGCTCCAACGACAGCTAAACGATGCATGTTCCAAAACTGCAGGAATATGGCTACGCACGTAGTGCCATTGTATGTTAAGTTCCATTTATTGCATACAAATAATTTTTATATACCTCCACTTGCCCGTGTTTGTCATTCACATTTACAAAGAAATGATTGGGAAGAACTGAATACTCAGAGGATTATGCATGATTTCAATAGTACTCATATACTCGATATTATCGATTTGTACAAATGGGGCTGGGAACGAAGGAACCAATTGGATTTTGAAAATATTAATTCGGTTGACGATAATGAACTGCATTTTTGGGCAGGAGTAACTAAACAGCAATTTAACACTGTCCTACAACTAACACCGTCTCTTCATAACAGAACTGATCGTCCTGCCACGGCTTTAGGTTCACCAGTCCTTATTTTTGACAGATAAATACATCTGTCAAAAATAAGGACTGGTGAACCAGATGAACGGTTGGCTACGAAATTCCAAATGTCCAGAAGAACGTTGGAGAGAAAGATAAGATTAGCAAGAGAATGTTTAACTGATGATTTCGTTCCGCATTTTCTGGGCTTAGATCAGAGAAGAGGTGGTTGCTCGAAATCTTTTCATCCCGGCTCATATTTTCGGGAGCGACCACGAATCAGCCATTTTGGTGTTCGATGGCACATATCTATATGTGCAAAAGAGTTCCAATTTTTTATTCCAAAGACTAACATATAGCCTTCATAAATTCAGGAACTTAGTAAAACCTTATTTGATAGTTTGCTCAGATGGCTACATTTTAGATGTTTTAGGGCCATATGCAGCAACAACATCGGATGCGACAATTATGCGTAGCCTAATGGAAGAAGAAAACTCTACTTGGCATTGGTTTCTACGGTCTAACGATGTCTTTATACTAGACCGTGGCTTCCGAGACTCAATCCGTTCTATACAAGAATATGGCTATAATCCCCATATGCCACCATCCACATTCAGAAGGGAACAACTAACAACAGACGATGCAAATAAGTCGAGACTTATCACAATGACCCGGTGGGTGGTCGAAACTATGAATGGTCGTTTTAAAAAAGATTTTAAAATATTTCGGCACACCTATTTCAATATTTCCTTACCAAACATGATGGCAGATTTCAAAATTACCGCAGCGCTCATCAACGCTACTCGGCGTCCATACGAGAACACCATATACGCCGAGCAATTCATACATATTATTAATGAAAATGTAAATAGAAGAAATGAGTTGGCAGATTATGTGAGCGAGCACAATCTTAATAGGCAAAGAGTAGCCTTTATTTCAATTGACGCAAGTAATGCAGCTTTGGATAACTTTCCACAACTAACTTTCGAAGATTTGATACTATTTACGTTGGGCACCTATCATTTAAGGATCGCTAAATCATACGTTCACGAACACTTGCGACCAAATGGTCTGTACATTGTTGAACTATACCGGCACCGTGAAATGGTTAACAACTAAATATGAATACGAGGAAGAATGCAGTCGCGACATATCAGGAGCAAAAAATACTATACTTACATATTGGTGAACCCAACAAGACAGGGTAGAGATAGTATCAAAGATTACTACTGCTCTTGAATCCACGGCCGCCGTACCATTGGATGCTGCGCGCATATAGCTAGCGTAGTATATTTTTTGTCTTGGGCCCGACATCAAGAGCAAATAGATGCGCCTGCGGGGTTTTTAGATGATACAATTATTCCTGTAGACATTGATCATGTCGAATAAAACTTAAAAACTTTTCAATACTTGTTTTATTTTTACCTATTTTATTTTTTTAAACATGTATATTATCAAGTAACCAATACACATGTGCTAAGCCTTGTTATAATTAAGCTTAACATTTTATTTTTTTAGTTTTTGGTTGTTTTTTGGTTTTTCCCATTATCTGCATGAATGCGACATATATATTCGTAAACTAGGAACGTTTAACTAAACATCCTACCCATTTTGTTTTCTGTAGGCCGTGGGTATAGGTTCCATACTAAGTTGCCCAATGACCTTTCAAAAAATTAACGTTTATTGCTAATGCGTGAAAAGAAATCTCATATGTTTCATTTTTTCTTTCTTAAGTGATGCCTTCTTGTTTATTTAATAAGTGTTCTATTTATAAAATAGAAGGCATTTTAATGAGCATTTACAATACAAATACTGCATCGACATGCGCTGTTGACGATGGTATGCGTATGATTGAGTGTAACTGTGTCCAATAGACTTAGTTCAAAAGAATTGCACTGTGATCAAGTATCGTATCTTCTGCTTGATGTTTATTTAACATTACAACAATGTAATTCTGTAAACTGTTTGACCGTGAAAACTTACTTGATGTGAGCTGTCATTCTTCGTAATTACACAGATTTACACCACGTTTCATTCGTGGCAGCCCTCATATCCGTAACATAGCAAATAAATTCTAGGAGTGTCGCTTACGGTTTACGGAAACCAGCAAGATATGGCACAAATGGAACAAATGCCTAGCCATGCGGCGTCCACCGTGCCCGGCAGAAAGGAAAGACCCAAAAAGTGCTGGCTTGATGTCGTACGGATGACTTGCTTATCAACAGACTAACCATATGGGATGCACAGGACCGTCCGAAATGGAGAGCTAAAAGTAGAAGAGCAGACCCCGGGCTCCGAAAGTATGCAACCGGGATAACGCAAAGATGATTTGTAAATTGTTTATGAACGGTTATTACTACCTTCCATTGAAAAATAAACCTTTTTCCAAAGCATTACGTTCTTTTTGTCTTCCCTTCATTTCGTTATTTTACGGTGTCTTGCACGGCTAAGATAAGATAATTAATTTGCCTTTACGGAGGGGATTTAAACTTTAAATTTAATTCTTTTCAGGTTTTATTAAGCACCGTAGGCTGAAATTGGTAATTTTAATCACTGTAAAGTGGAAAGATTTTTAACACGAAGATTAATTTTTCAGAGTGGCTTAAAAACTTTTTTTAAAAATCTATACAAGGTTTGTATAAAAACAACCGACACAGCCCGAAAAACTTTAGTAGCAGTGGCCAGGGCACAGTCTAATTTCATCATCATTCATTATCATTACAGCCGAGACACGGCCATCACTGGCTATAGGCCTCCTCCAATTTGGGGGGGGGGGGGGGTTTCCCATATTCGCCACGCTTCGGCAGGCGGGTTGGCGATCGCAGTATGGTGGTAAAATGCATAGAGAACGCTGCTGCCCATTTTCTAGTAAGTCTAAATCCATTATAATTTAAAAGCGGATCACCTTCAAAAATAAATTATTTTTTAATATTTTAAATGCAATGTTACACATGATATTTAATAATAACCACTTTCTCACATTTATTAAAATCTCCACCAAAATATAAGTAATTTTCAATCACTTTTTTATAGTAATACGTTTTTATCGCCCCTCACACACGCGCCATTTGTTGGCGGCCATGACACTTGACTTGACACCCCATGGGACCATGGGAACCCATTGATAACATAAGCCGCCTAATACGTGGTGCCTGTGATAATAATGTTTTATTAATATGAATTGGGGCGACAAGTCCCAATTGTAAAACAGATTATTTTGAAAATAATTTAAGTGGGTTTAAAAATGTGTTAAGTCAAGTTAAAATAGTACTTTAAATAAGTCTTTTAAATGATGATGAATCTGTTCATGACTACTAAGGTATGGTTTAATATTCGGTAAACCCAAGAGTAAAAGATTTTACTTGATGGCTTTCTTACTGATGTCGGAAAAGGAGGAAACCTTGAACTTATAGAGTCTGAAATAGCCAATCGGACAGTGAGTGGGACAATAAAATTATATAACAAAGCAGGCAACTGGATAACCCCAATAGGCATACTCGCGTCAAAGAATGTCAGACAACACTTCAATGTATATTGTTTTATTATACTCGATAGAATAGAAATAAACAACGATCATAGAGTAGTGGTGGCCCAGTGGTATCGTCCACGACCTACGAATTGTAGGTCGTGGGTTTAAATCCAGGCAGGCGCTGTACTTTTTGTAAATAATTTCATCACCACTGCTCTCAAAACAGTGAAGGAAAATATTTTCAGGAAACTGGCATGTCCTATAACAAAATATTTGAAGACATGTGACATCTACCAACCCGCACTGTGCTCGGGTGGTAGATTACGGCCCACTTCTTCTCGACGCGTGAAGGCCTGTGTCCCAGCAGTGGGGATGAAGTAGGCTGATTTTGTATGGAGATAATAATTATAACGATGCTGCACTGTGTTGCGAACCAGACTTAATTAACACTGCTGGAGAGGATCTATGTGATCCAAACACAATTAAAACTGCTGGAGAGTATCCAACAATTATGAATCACTAGCTTCTGCCCGCGACTTCGTCCGCGTTAAATATCTTGTTCCCCCGACCCTTCCCGTCGCATCGAATCACTTACACGTGTGATTTTCCCCGTTCTTGCAA
This sequence comes from Aporophyla lueneburgensis, assembly GCA_932294355.1. Classification (NCBI taxonomy): domain Eukaryota; kingdom Metazoa; phylum Arthropoda; class Insecta; order Lepidoptera; family Noctuidae; genus Aporophyla; species Aporophyla lueneburgensis. The sequence continues at coordinate 23,702,690 of OW028755.1, forward strand.
CATTTTTCATTACTGCACCGCTCTTCTTAGTTATAGCGTAATGTTATATAGCTTATAACCTTCCTCGATAAATAGGCTACTCAACACAAAAATAATTTTTCAATTCGGACCAGTAGTTACTGAGATTAGCGCGTTCAATCAAACAAACAAACAAACTCTTCAGCTTTATAATATTAAAGTATAGATTAAAAATAATAGGCCAATCTTTAGAACAACTACCTACTTTTTCATGGGAAAAACACACTCATAGTTTATTTTTGTCGTTATGATTGAGTACAAAGCAAGAGGAGACAACAAGACGATAGGTTAAACTGCGTATATCGAATGAAGTTCCTAGACTGCATCATCATCATCATCATTTCGACAGAAAGACGTCCACTGCTGGACAGAAGATACCACCAATTTGGGGAGGTTTGCGATAGTTGCTACATTTGCAGGCGGGTTGGCAATCACAGTATGGTGGTAAAATGCATAGAGAACGCTGCTGCCCGTTCTCTAGTAAGCCCCATGGTCTCCTACGACACCTACGGCCACGGGAACAAATGAGAAGGTGGTATAAAAAGCTTAAAAAGCTAAAGATTTTGACCTTTCCTGCCCTCTACATCTGTGAAGTCGCTACATTCGTGAATACCAATGGGGAAAAGTTTAAAAACCTGCACTGCCGTCGACATGCCGACAAAATAGCAAATATTATGGCCCTCAAAAACAGCCCTACTATCTAAAAGTTTCTTCGGAATGTCTTTACGAATTTATAATAAGCTTCCTAAACAAATAAGAGAAATCGAAAATATTAATATTTTTAAGAAAAAATTAAATGACTTCTTGGTAAATAGGCCATATTATACAGTCCATGAATTTTTGTCCGACAGATTCGTGATGAGCTAGTGCCAAACTGCTTTTATGTTTTGATGCAAAAATTAACTTTAATTCCATTTAAATCTCTTGTTGAATTTACATATAGCACATAAACTTAGGTCTCAGATGACAATTTATTTTAAACTATTGTAACTAGTGTATTGTAATTGTATTGTATGCCAAACATGGTAGAGCAGTGTAAACGCACACCGAAATATTACAACAACAACTCTGTAACCAGTGTCTCACAATAAAGAATTTTGACTTTGACTATTCTTTACGTCCGACATAACACGGAACTGCCTACATAAATTCTATCAAATATATCCAATGATTTAGTCATTATAGCTAGGTAACTGATCGGCTACTCATCTAATCGGGCCTTCACTGGTTTACCGCTACGATGTAGTAATTTTAACAAAATCTCTTTAATTTGGATGCATATACAAAGTAGTAGAAGTAGTGTGTGTGTTTGTGTGTGTGTGGTGTGTGTATGTGTGTAGTTGGATGGTATTTTTTTTTGTATTATTTTGTACTATATGGATTTAAGTTATCTGATTTCTTTTCCAATATTTTTATTAACTGTCGTGTTGTCGCCCCCATAATGGTATACCTAATAATTAAGAGCGTTGAGCAAACTACAAGGGATACCTTGACCATATATATGTCAAGGGCATTTTATAGGTCGTAAATGAATATAAATCATAGAGATAATGATAAACCAATGTCCAACGTGTTAGGCTGAGTAACTATAAAAATCTAGTTGGTAATCCGACTCGAAGGACCGAATTACTCTTTTAGTCTATGAGATACCAACGAAACTGTAGGTATAATTATGTAATCTTACACCAATTGACGCACTCTTCCTAGCTAAGCAACTAACCGTGGCCCTGGCATATAGGCAACTGAAGGAACACGGGTGGGGCCCATTTGCGGATGGAGACGTCATTTGATGATTGAACAATCTAAGAAAAAATCCTCTGTCATCAAATGAGTTTAGTAGCGCCCTCTACAATTTTGAGGTACTAAGTAACGAGTGGCGACATCTGGCTATCCATTCGCGTAAAACGTACATGAAAACTACGTGAAGTTAAGACACAAGTTAGTTCTACTACCCTTGGACAGAGGGCGCTGTTTTAAATTAAACCAAGATGTGAAATTCTAATAACAGAGGACAGAAGGGTGCGTGTACAACAGTGTATTAAACGTTTTGTTTGGATGTGTGGTATGACAAGCTCTGCATAATGCACTGAACAAAAAACTTCGGATTGGGGAAATGACAATAGGTCCGTTTTATTATTACTTAGGTGGTATTATTCTGTTCCGTGCGTTGCCGAACATAAAGAATAGCAATCCCATTTCTTTCCGTGGTCGTGTCGTAGAAGGCGACTAAGAGACTTACTAGAGAATGGGCAGCAGTGTTCTCTATACATTTTTCCACAATACTGCGAGAGTCAACCCGCCTGCCAAGCGTGGTGACTACGGTAAACCCCCCCTTTGGGGTAGGCCGCTTACTCATGTAAGTAGAAGGAATACTGGGGTTTTAGTCGGTAGGAGTCCGACATAACCCACCTTACTCCCTTAAGAGGATTTATCCAGAAAGAAAAGGTACAAACAAATTTAAAATAAGGTATTGAAGTTAATAAAACCAGTGCATTTAAAAATCAAACTAATAATTACTTTATTTAGGCGTATTTTCCAGCGTTACATAAAACATACTAGAAGTTTTTAATTCATAATATTCGATTTGACTTAACTTACTACGATAGAGGAAAGTTAGGACCGTTTACACTTTAAATAGTAGCAATACATTGCGTATTATGTATGGACCAAGTACGACTATTACTCATTGTGACCGTCAATGTTCTTGAAATCCTGGTACTAGTTGAAGTGTAAACGGTTCTTTAAACATAATTTAAATAGTTTATTGTCATACGTGGATAGAGTTTTCATTCAAATATATTCTTTCTTTGTCACTAATCATAGTACCGAAAATATCCGCAATAGATCCTACTTAAATGGCGCTAGCTGGAGTAACGATTTGAGATTTGTGTATTCTTCTTTCCTTAAGAAATGTAATATAATTGAGTAAAAATAAATATATAATTTAGTTTGTAGTTATCTGTTGAACTCTAATTTTGTAGTAATAGTATGATTATACTTTCAATGTAACGGTCATACTTTTCACTAACCTCAAACATTTTTGTCACAAGTAGTTTTCATTTTAAACAATCGTTGATTTAGTAAGTGTTAAAATAATTTTATTCACAGTAAGTGCGCTTTTGTTATATACGATGTATTAGAAGTACTTTAGAGTAATAATTTATTTATACACATTTCTATAAACAATAATTTTATGAAGTCCTTTATGAACTGTCACTCCCTCCATCTTTAAATAAATAATCGAAAACTTAAACTAGCGCCATCTAGTTTTAACCCTTATAATTATTATTGTCAATTTCAAACATTATTGTCGTTTTGGAAGTTCGTTGCTTATAGATTATAGAGATAGTAACAAATTATAATAATCTATGGTAAAATTGTTATTATTTATAGTTATTTTGTACAATCTAAAGTCTTTTAAGGAGACACTAAGCTAGTTAAAGCCTTTCTATCTTATTCTACGAGGTGGTGTTGTGAGCCAAAATATACTTTATAGGTTTATAGGCTTATATTTCTTGACATTTTTCTGCGGGAAAATATAATTACAAATTAAATTAAATATATTTTTGTTACCATACCGTAATAAAATAATTAAATTATTTAAAATGCAACATATTTTTAGGTGTTGTTTACTTGCTCAACCAGTTGTCGAGGAAGTTTAAGGTGCTCTTCCAAAGGTGAGTACAACTGAGGTTTTATTCCGAACGCAACGCCACAATTTCGACAACAAGGGCTCATCTCTTCTTCAGTTTCACGACAGCCATTTGTCTAACAAAACAATACGTCATGTTGGTTTGTACAGACACCAGCTCATCAAGCTACCCAAAACTGTCAAGTTTTCCCAATCAATCTTGAACCTTATACTTAAAGGTACAATTCCGTGCATCGCGATCGATCGCGGCCGCGCGCGGCCTACGACTGTCGTCGATCGCTCGCGACAATAGTCACATTATGAAAATGTATGGCACCGCTGCCGAGGCCCGCGACAGACGCGCGCGACCGACGAATGTCGTGAGCCGCGCGCGGCCGTGTCTTGAAATTAGTAGATGTTGTTCGTCAGTTCCCTCTAGACATGTATCTACCGAAGTCAAAATCATGGTCGAAGTACTAATTGACATCCTTGAAGAAGAAGAGGAGGATAATCTCCATGCCTCATATCATATATGATTGGAGTTTGAGATACAAAATGTATTAATATTTCGTCTTCCTCGACCGAAAAGTTTTATCCTGCGTTCCTAGACATGTTTGCGTCATATAATCCACGATGTTACTAAGCGCTAGAACATGTTAAGAACGCACGGCCGCGCGCGGCTCATGACGTTCGTCGGCCGCGCGCGTCTGTCGCGGGCCTCGGCAGCGGTGCCATACATTTTCATAATGTGACTATTGTCGCGAGCGATCGACGACAGTCGTAGGCCGCGCGCGGCCGCGATCGATCGCGATGCACGGAATTGTACCTTTAGCGATAAAGTTCAAAACCTATTAATGAAATTTGACGGATTGTAGTATCTTTGTGTGGTAGCGTTTGCATCTAAAGCCATGACTATATCGATACTGAATCGCGGCCATATGGTGGTAGTAGTCATGCGAAATTGTGGTTACGTGGACGAAAGTATACGCCTCTGCCAGGGTCTCGAGATTTGTTCAAAAGAAATACCGTGGCCCTGGCATATAGACAACTGAAGGAACACGGGTGGATTTTAGTCAGTAAAAGTCTGACACGCCCTTCCGCTCCGCCCAGAGCCGGAGACGTCATTTGATGACTTCCCACCCAGAAAAAAGAAAAAAACAAGGTATACGTGTAGTGACAATATTGCGTCAATATGTGGTCTTTTTGGCGATGCTATCGGTACTGAATCTTTATAAAAGTCTAATCATAATTGGGCGATGACGTGACTTGAGATTTGCTTTTGTAGTCACCTTCGGGAGAGTACCTTTAGTTTTTGATTCTAAAGGTCATATTGAACTACAGGGACATCAATTTGACCTTGAAAAATACAAGAAGTATAAACATAGCACATAAAACTAAAGTAAACTTAGCACATAAACCTAATAAATACACTAGATTTCACAAGAACAGGTAAATATCAAATATAAGTACATAATAATATACGTATGTAAAGTAAATATATATGTAAAAGTATTTCCATTATTATTAAAGTTATTACAATAAATATAATTCACGCTCGTACTATATTTTCCCGCAAAAGAATTACTACAATTATAATAATAATAGTCTCTATGGCAATTATTTGTAATTACTGTAATATAAGTAAGAATATTTATCTATCATAAGGACTCCATCACACCTAGCAAAAGGACCAATCATATATTTTTTACTTTCAATTCGTATGCTCACGCAATAACAATCTCTCAACATAACATCATTTTCATATTACTGTATGGAAAATATTTAAATGATCCTCTAAAATTTTATTGACCTTCTAGAGGATCAATTATTTTAAAAAGTGCGCATCATTACGCGCACTTTTTAAAATAATTGATCCTCTTTTAAATTTTTCGCCTTTTGATATAGTTAGTCGCTAGGGACTCCCGGCCAAACGGGTAAGGTTAGGTTGGAACTGTGACCAACCACGCGGGAGCTGGATTGGTCGAAGTAACTTAGCTAGGGCACCCCGACCTAACGGCTTAGTAAGACGCAGGACATCCAGTTCGATTTTCACATTGTTACCAAAAATAAAAGTTAGAATTGTAACCAACTGCTACTAATCTAAGAAAATATGGAAAATTCGAGGTTTCACAAAAAGAAGCGCAATCATTAAATTAAAGTGTTCAATAATATTTTTAGGACCTCAAAATGTGTAATATTGGAGATTCGAATAAATACATGCCTAATAAAATAAGCATATTTTAAGATGTGATAGAATATTTATTTATTATGAATATATACAATAAGATGGTCACATAATAAGTATTAAACAATCTTTGTACATTCTACCATTGAAAGAATATGATTGGTCCTTGGTGTCGAGTTTTCAGTAGCTTCCTGTAAACGGAATAAAATCTAGAACAGGCACACTTGACTACCACATCACGTAGCTAAAAGGCTAAGCCTTAAGACTAGAATTCATTTATTTGCACACTTCACACCGTTTCATCTAAACACACAGAAATAATAAAGATGAATTGAAGAACTGATTTTTTTTTCGGTGCATATTGGAATCAATTCGAAGGACTTCTCTTAAAACAGTAGAGAAGCAGGTCTGGTACGTATCAGTGTATAAACACGTTTCTGGTATTTGGACAGTATGTATCAGAATGGTGTGGTAACATTTCCTGTTGTCATCATCATCATTATTTCAGCTAAGAGAAGTCTACTGCTACACATAAGTCTTCCTCAAGCTCCGTCTCTTCGACCCAGTTCTGTGCTTCCTGAATCCAACGGTAGCGCCCGTTCAGAGGGCCTAGACAAATGGCTATCGCTACCAAACGATAAACGTTAACGCTCAGTAGTTGTTAATAGATTTTCAACTTTAAAACCTAGAGCATAAAGTTGAAAATCTATTACAGATTGCGGAGTGTTAACCACCGGTACGAGCGAAAATGCTCTGTAATCTTTAATAGATTTCCAACTTTATACTCTAGAACATAAAGTTGAAAATGTATTGAAGACTTCTGAGCGTTTACTCTTAACGTTTGGTAGCGATGGCCATTTGTCTAGGCCCTCTGACCATCAAACTAAATAACTTTCTCTATGACACCAACTTAGTAACGGGAAAAAAACTCACTCTTTAACTTAAAACGTGTCCCAACATTAATACGATTCAGACCTTTACAAACAATTCAAAGTTTTGAAGTAATAAAATTCAAATATACACAATTATTTTACCGTCATAATTTTAATATATATTTTTAAATCAATGTAAGCCCACACACATTTTCATCTACAACATACATTTCTAATGCAAGCAAGCTGTAATTAGAAGGGAACTTACATATTATACGAAGCAAATCTATTATTTTTTTAATACATATTTTATTTTAGTATTATAAAAAATCTAGAAAATGTATAAATTCACAACCTATTCAATTTGTCTATTAATAATCCGTCTGATTATGATTCTTTTATATATTATTTAGTAATAATTATTATTTCTCGAATAATTTTCTCTAGAGAAACTATTTGCAAATAATTGATTAATATTATTTGATCTTACTGCAGGGGTTTAGGCCTTCTAATTAATGAATTATGTCATGTTAGATTATAATTATGTCAACCATTGCAATAATTACATTTAAAAGTTTTGTCTTTACGATGTTCCTCAGTAGTGACCACTATTCAGTTACTTCTTTTTGAATTATTGAAAATAAAATAAAACCAACTTTAAATTAGCCCACCATTTTTCTTTTACAACGATGTTTTGGTTCACAGAACCCCAGTTTATTTATTCAAATCCAATTTCTAAAAGTCACTTTTTTAAAATTGGTATATTTAGACAACATTATTGGTTTATATAATGTGTAGGCGACGATACGACCATACATTAAACTCTATATATAAGTGTCACAATTGAGTCGTATCCAATACGCCGGCGCCATCTGGTGGCGTTAGATGGAGTTCATCAAACGATTCTTAAGTCACTTTTCTGTTGGCAGTCACAGAAGACAGGATGGCAGTGACCTTCTTGGTGATGTTATTCAGAAAGGTCAGGTGCGTAGTACTCGGCGTACGTGTTTGACTATATATATGAACGTAAACCAAGCGAAGACAGTGTATAAGGATAAGAATTAGCTGGTGACTTTCTGTTTCTACCGTAAATTTTATGATAAAATGTTCTCAAGTTTGGGTAACAAAAATCTCAAGGAACATTTTTAGGTATCGGGATAGTTATTAATAATATTAGTTACAACATTAAACAGTAAAATATAGCAATAGATTCTAACGCTAATCCACAACAGCAGTTCATAAGTTACCGACTTTTATACGCTATGAAAAATAATATAATTGTTCCCATAGATGTTTTACAAATGAAAAATTCTTTGAACTATAAAATTTTTCGTGTTTGTATATGAACTTGAATCTAAAATATCGTGATAATTATTATTATATTATATTCTTTATTTTCGAACAACAATGATCCAGCGTGTTAGTAAACAATATTACAACTTATTACTAGTGTTAGTAATTAAAACAAAATTGAGAATAACATAGAATAAACACAATAATAATGAAAACCTTTAAAATAGTAGTATTAATAGTATTTTGTTCACGAATACAGACTAATATTCGAATAGTTACAAGGTCTAGTGCTCAAATAGTTTTTTTCAATAACGGCACAATTTCAACAAATTCATTCTCCGTAATAGTCAGTGAAAAATATGATGAAAGCATTTTATTTTCATTGAGTTTCAGAATATATTTCAGTCACACAGCACAGTCACTGCATCCTTCTATAATTCACTCAAATAAATCTTACCATTCAGAGTCATACCATCTCTACGCTAATAATAATAATATTTGCTATTCATAATAATTTATTATTTATTTATTGTCTTAATTATTGTCGTAGTTAAGATAGGAAAGCTCGATAAAATATCAACCAGTATAATTAAGATAGATACTTTCGCTAGTCTCGAGAACATGGGATTTTTTTTTTCTATTTTGTTTTTAATATCACTAAGGAGAAGAGAGGTAAAGTATGGACCACTGCAATCTTAAACGAACTAAGTTCAAACGAAACTATTTAGATATGGATTTATGGATATGCGAGTATAATATCTTTTTTACTAAAAACTCTAAAGATTAAGATCGCCCACCATAAAATTATGTGGCGTATTATTTTTATTAAAAAATGTTTTAAAAGCACAGCCAAAATTTCGCGGTGGATTCGATATAATTTTGTTCCTACGTACAATTTTTTTTGCAAAACATCGTGTTTACTTGAAAACTTTTAAGCCACATTAAATACAGGGATCTACCTCTTTAGCTCTAGCCTACATTATACACGTCGTGATCCTAAATCAAAGAGCTTAATTTTGAACGCCTTTTCCCTTGGTTTTTAACATCCTTTCCATCAACCTTTTCTACATTATCTAAATCTAAACCAAAAGCTTTCAACCACGAAGGAAAATTAACCTTTTAACTCTTTGGTGATAAACTTAGAACGTAATTTGGGTCCATCTCGTCCAAGTCCTTTCCTTTGGTCTCCGGGACGCAGCACACCACGAAACAGAGACCGCCAACACTTATAGAAGCGTATAACCAAAAAGCACCGTGCAATCCCAATGTCTGCTGGAAGTCCACGAAAGTCTTCACACCAACGAAAGCACAGAGATAGCTGAAAGCCGTCGCCATTGCGCTGCCAAACGCTCTGTACTCTAAGGGAAACAACTCCCCAATCAACAACCACGATATAGGGCTCATGCCCAAAGAAAAGGCTATTGTAAAAACTAGGACACACAACAACGGAATCCAGTCATTCTGCCCTATTGTCTGATGAAACATGACGTTCTGAATTCTCTGATTACGATGAACCTCTTCGTAGTACGCATAACTCCCGAACCCGGCCAAAGCCATGGACATTAAGACAGAACTGACTATCAGCAATGGAAGACGGCCGACAGTATCTATCAGCAACCCAGAGAGACATGAGGCAAGAAGCTGGACAAAGGACACAGCAATCGCAGCTCCATGCGGATTCATGCCACCGAAAGTCTTCCTAAATATTGGCACAGCGTAAAACGAAAACGCGTGAGCCCCAGAGAACCTCTGGAACATCATAAGACCGCACGTCACTAAAATTGGTCCTAAGAGCCTATTCATGGTCCTAACGTCAAAGGAATTTATAAGTTGACTTCCTGACATTTGACTCTGTCTTTGGCTAAAGTTCTTGCTAGCCAATACGTTCGTGCGTATCGTTGCTAACTCTTGAGCAACATCTGAGTCCGGACCACGTAACCAGAGAAGACTTTTATACGCTTCTTCGTCTTTCCCTATTAGGACGAGGTAGCTTGGTGTTTCTGGTATGTACAGCACAGTACAGAACAGAAGTAAAGGGGCAGCAGATATGCACAAGGCTAGTTGTTGCCAGTCGAGGTAGGCACCGATGGTGAAGCTGAACAGCACTCCGAGATGGCCGACGATTTTGAGTACAGCGCTGAGGCAGCCGCGGATGTCTGGGACTGATATTTCGCTGATGTAGACCTGAAATAATATAAAACGAATATGTATGAGAAAAAGAGGCTAACAACATTTATTAACATAGAATAAATACAATGTTCGGTCACTATAAGGTAATTAACCAGGGTTCTTGGATATAGTTGAAGTTTAGTAAAAAACCGATGAATGTTTTCTAATAAAATCATATCTGACGACCCCGGTTGCTTATCTGTTTTAGTGACTGTACATTCAAACGTATATGTCACCGTCAAATTGTAAATACCATTAGATTACAATCTAACTAGCGAGATTACAATCTGACGTAACGGTTCGCAATCTTTCGGCAATGTTACGTTGACAGAAAGAAAAGAAAGAAATTAATGTAATGACTGTGCCTTCACAGTATATTTTTGAAAATCTTTTATATGCCCATAAGAATATTAAATTGTTTAAAAAATACAGTGATATCCATAGTATAAATACTAGGAACAAACACAAATTTGTTGTACCTTCAACAAGGCTCAAGAAAATAGGTGGCTCATTCAGATGTCAATGTATACGCTTTTATAATAAACTTCCAAGCCATGTTCAAGATCTAAGTCTCAATAAATTTAAATCATTCATTAAACGTAAGTTGTGCCAGAAAGCCTTTTACACTGTTAAAGATTATATTGAGGACAAAAAAGCTTGGGATTAAGCTGCTCCAATTTTTATTTTTAAATTATTATTGTACTGAATGATATTTTTTATTTTTATTATTAATTACTTTCCTTTTTTTTAATTTTTTTTTTATTGGGAATATACACTTTGACATTTTGATTATTGGTTATACACTGTGACATTTTGATTATTGGCTATACACTTTGACATTTTGATTATTGCTTATACACTTTGACATTTTGATTATTGCTTATACACTTTGACATTATGATTATTGCTTATACACTTTGACATTTTGATTATTGCTTAACTTTGACATGAATATATACTCTGAGGAGTATACTATTATTATTATTTTAATAATTTTGAATGTGAGGACTATGTAGATGTTTGTTTTTTTTTTATATATCCCTCTTACTCATTTCATTTTAATGATAATCTGGCAGTTTGAGTACTTAATGCGGCCTACCAAAATGTCCTTTCTTTGGTATTGTTCGTCGAATCGTTGTGCTCCTTATGTTCTGAGTTGAGCTGAAAGATTACTGACAAATGCGTGCATTGACTGGACAGGTCCACTCAATCTGTATGGTTCTTTCCTCAAAAGACCATTTCAGACACCTCCATGTACATGATCCTCAAATGATCAGACAACGACTATCTCCTGATTTTATATACACATTGCCATTGATGAATTTTACCTATACAATGACATTTAATATTTACTTTTAAAGTATTGTATTGTTTTAATTATTGTAAATGTGAAGATTAAGTGGGTGTTATTTTTTTTTTTCTAGGTTCCTTCTCATTTACTTTTTATCACAGTCTGGCAGTTTGAGTAATTTATGCGACCTACACAAATGTCCTTTCTTTGGTATTGTTCGTCGAATCATTGACCTCCTTAAGTTCTGAGTTGAGCTGCATGATTTCTGACAAATGCGTGCACTGATTGGACAGGTCCACTCAATCTGTGTGGTTCTTTCCTTAAAAGACCACTTCAGACACCAATCCACCTGGTCTTCACATGATCTAACCAAATTATGTCTGGACTTTAAAAGAGACTGTGACCTCTGAGTTTGTTTCGGCCTTTCTTCTCAGAGTAGTCAGATAGGAAACGCCGACCTCATCTAGTTTAAAAAAATATGATTGACGTGTAAAAGTGTTTGTACAAACCTACTTGCAAAAATAAAGTCATTTATCATTTATCATTTGACATATACAAGGTTAAGACGACAATATAACAATATTTTATTTAAATGATAAATGATTTTATTTCTGTAAGTAGGTTTGTACAAACACTTTACAAGTTAATATTACAGTTTTTGAGCTAGATGAGGGCGGCGTTTCCTATCTGACTACTCTGAGAAGAAAGGCCGAAACAAAGTCAGAGATCACAGTCTCTTTTAAAGTCCAGACATAATCTTGGTCACATTATGTGAAGACTATGTAGATAGCTATCTGAAATGGTCTTTAGAGGAAAGAACCACACAGATTGAGTGGACCTGTCCACGCAATTTGTCACTAATCGTTTAAATTTCGATGTTTCTTATAGTGATTTCAGGTTTACGGTTCAACAACATCCGTTGCGCGAAAATTTGTCGGCGCAACAACGTAAATATGTTGCTCCGACAAATTTTTAGAACGTATGAATCAATGAATTTACAATAACCTTCAATATGATTCAAATTCTGTTTGATAGAATGTTACGTAATTACGGTGCCGTACAGCTGTTGCAAGTACGTACGCATTATTTGTTGTTTAATAATGTGAAATGAGAATTATCATCATTCATCATTTCAGCCTAAAGACGTTCACTGCTGGATATAAGCCTCCCCGAAGCACCACCATTTAGACCAGATCTGTGCTTCTCGCATCCAGCGGATTTCTGCGGCCTTCACCAGGTCATCAGTCCATGATGTGGGGGCCTTCCAACGCTACGTCTTCCACAATGCGGTCCCCACTCCAGAGCCTTCCGGCCCCATCTCTACTCTGCGAGCAATGTGCCCTGCCCACTGCCACATAACTTTAGCAATTCTTCGGTCTATGTTAGCTACCTAGGTTCTACAACGGATCTCTTCATTTCTGAATAGATCACGTAGGGAAACTCCAAACATAGACCTCTCCATTGCCCTTTGGGTGACTTTGAGCCTTCTTCTGAGGCCCATTGTGAGCGACCACGTCTCGGTGCCATGGCGATTTTTATTTATTAGAAAAAAGTCTTTTGTCTTGAGACTAAACTTGAAATAAGTTATTTAATAACAAATTAGAATTTAAATAGTCTTGGACAAATTTCTTTACAATTTTTACAGTTAAGTTTAAGTAAAATATTTTTTGGTCAAACCGTTAATTTACGAATTTATTCCAAGACCGCCATTCTTACTTTTTAAATTAAACTTGAAATTAGTTTTTAACAACGAATACTAATTACAAAGTTAGTGTTTAAATCACCAAGAATACATCAAACAAACGACAAATTAATTACATTTTAACCGCTTTTGAAGTAATAAATAAGTAATTTTATCGTTAGAAGTTTCCTTTCGGGCGAAATTTTCTGAATAAACGGCCGAACCGAGACTTGAAGAGCCGGGCAGCATTACGGGCTGAAAATACAACTGCTGTAAAGTTCCAGACTTTTTCAATTATAAGTGGGGTCCGCACTCTAAATTACACAAGTCAGAATGACAATTTTGAAAAAATGAAGCTCAAAAAAGGGACAAAAAAAAAACACAGGAAAATGAACAATAGGACAATGGGGGTGCGTCTCATAACGTATAAACTCATTTGGTCTAATTTCATTTTATTATCGTTCATAAGATATAATCAACGTGAGATATACCAACTGTTGATATAATTTCATTACATATAACATTTATTTATTCTAAAACTTAATTAGTATAACGTTGTTTGATATAACGTTTATGTAATCGAAAATCATTTGGTCTAACGTTTAATATGTATATTGTTTATTTAATCGAAAAAATCATTAGGTCTAACGTTTAATATATATAAAAAACGTCATGGTTAACACCCCGACTCAGAGTACCCCGACTCGGATAGGTTAGGTTAGAAGGCTAAGGCGGGAGCGAAGCGTAGCGGCGGCTTCGTGGTTCAAATTTAGTGAGAAACGAATCGCTGTAAAACCGACTTGACGTAGTCTTGTCTGCCCTACCCCTAGAGTGTAATTTAAACCCACGCAGGCGCGGAGGGGTAGGGCGGCCCGCGAGCTGAGGAGCAGGTGGTCTGAAGGCCCGCCACCGCAGCTGAAGCTGGCCGGCAAAGCCGGCCAGCAAGCCGTAGCTGCGGTGGTGAGCATTAAAACCATCTGCGACGATAAGCTCGCGTGGGGCCGCCCAAACCCCGCAGCGCCGGAGCCGCGACAGAAACAATGTTTGCTGCATGTTGCATGCCTGCTTGCATGTTGCATGCTTGTTTGCACGCTGCATGCTTGCTTGCATGCTGCATGTTTGCTTGCTGCTTGCCTGCTTGCCTGCTGCATGCCTGCTTGCACGCTGCATGCATGGTTGCATGTTGCATGCTTGTAGCAAGCAGCATTGTTTGCACGCTTCTTACTGGGACCCTTTAAAAACACTTTTGTTCATAATAAACTCGTCGACCTATCTTAGCGCATTTCATCGTATTAGACCAAATAAGTTTTATATATTTTGAGTGGTATGTCAAACGATTTTATATTTAATGTATGTTATGCTTATAAAAATTTGTTATTTTAAAATTATAACAATCGTTCATTATATTAACTAATCGGTATATTAAATAAAATTATAGGTTCCGTTGTTATATGTTGTAAATATTAGACATTTTGTTGTTATATCATCTATTACTTACCCGGACAATGGTGCAAGTAAAAGCAAGAACCAGTATAATTATATTATTATACAAGAAATTGTATAATTAACTGTAATAAAAGCTACGTAATAACAGCCGTACGGATCGATCGGTCAGGTTATGCTACGCTTGCTGCGTTTGTTTTGTGTATAGGTGACCATATTTACATATCAAGGCTCATCCGTGCTTCGGAAAGCACGTTAAGCCGTTGGTCCCAGCTGTCATTTATGGAGTTTTGACAGTTGTTACGGTTCGTCAGAAGCCCGAAAGTCTGACAACCAGTCTTATCAAGTGATATCATATTACCCAGTAACTGGGATGTGAAGGTCAGGTAGGCAGTCGCTCCATGTAAAAAACTGGTAGTTAGCTGCATGCGGTTAGACTTGAAGCCGACCCCAACCTAGTTGGGAAAAGGCTAGGCAAATTATGACGGTCATAATCTGTGGACATCCATCTGTGGACTGAGGAAGTTGTTGGCCATGTGTGAGAGGTATGCGGAGGCTCATGGCTTGAGGTATAATGCTACTAAGAGTGAGGTGGTAGTTTTCAAAGTACCTAATAATACACCCACGAATATACCACCCGTGACGTTACAAGGAACACCGTTAAAAATCGTCACCCAATTTAAATACCTCGGTCATGTTGTCACGGATTCTCTCACAGATGATCAGGATATAGATAGGGAGCGCAGGGCGTTGGCAGCCCGATGCAATATGCTTGCCCGCAGGTTTGCGCGGTGCTCTGACGACGTAAAATTGACGCTCTTCAGAGCCTACTGCCAGTCATTTTACTCGTGCAGCTTGTGGGTTAGGTATACGCAGAAGGCTTACAACGCTCTGCGCGTGCAGTATAATAATGCATTGCGGATATTGCTGGGGCTGCCTCGGTTTTGCAGTGCATCGGGCATGTTTGCGGATGCGCGGATAGATGACTTTCATGCCATTATGCGCAAACGGTGTGCATCGATGTTGCGGCGATTCAGGGGCAGCCCTAACAGTATATTAGCTACACTGGCGGACAAGGTTGATGGTCCGTTTATCAGGCTCTGGGCTGGCAGGCACGTGCGTGCACATATTCACGTACCTAATTAAGGTGTTATTATTTTATTTTATTAATTTTGTGTTTACTAACATAGACTAAGTTCTTACTAACACTATGGATCCCTGGTCTGAAATAAAATGTTGAATTTGAATTTGAATTTGAATAATGCTACGGTTACATTGCCAAGATAATACGAACTACACTTCTTGTAATCTCTGTTGTACAGCGAGATGTTGAGTGCAGTGTGAGATGGTGTAGTTAACACGACAACGTAGCCATAGAGTAATGACTGTGCCCGCTTTTTGACTCGTTTTTGTCACATCTGTGTAACGGAATCTTTGAACTTGATTTTCACCCCCTATAAAACATCGGATTAATTTGAAACTATGCACACTTATCAAAAATCGATGACAATACCTGGCCAGACAAAAAAATAAAATAATGGAAAACTCGCTTTTGTAGCTAGCCGAACCATAAAAATGAAAAAATACCTCAAAAAGCATCCCACGCTTTTTTCCATTATTTTCTGTGTGAACGTGTTTTTTTAACTACTATTGTTTTCTTTTTTTTTGCAATTTACATGTAAGTCAAGTTCATTTTATAACTATTTCGTAAAATAGTAATTCAATGGAATTAAATGAACTATGTATTGATGATTTTAATGATTATAATAATGTTAAGCCACATTTGTTACGTTTGCAAAAAAACCTAAGAAAATGTCAATTTCACGGGCATCACTGGCACTGACAATCAATGATCTGTAGGTACTACGAAGACCTATAAGACATACTTAAAAGAAGTAGATTAAAGACATAATCAAACAGTTGAGTACACTCGAGATTTGATCTTGTCTTTGATCCGTCGCAAGGCGTGGTCAACTCACTAATTGTCTGAAACATGCGGGCTATGAAATTGGTCCTTCAAGTCTTTACCCAAAACCGTTAAAGCAATGTGCCACTTATAACAAAGAGTAAAAGGTCTGTTTTTGTCTGGTTCGCGTGATTTAAATTGAAATGTCTGTACAAATAAGTTCTCTAAACTTGTAATGAATAATTTGACAGTTATCTTTATCTGATGTTTAAAATCTGTTTGAAGTTTCGAGGGACAACGCAATTAGTGAAAGCACTTTGTTTCGTTTTCTCATCTTTTGTTTTTAACCAACTTCAAAAAGAAGGCGCTTCTGCTGAGTATGAGGTCCTGAGTTCGGTTTCCAAGTCGGGCAAAGTGTTATTTAGGTTTTTGAATCAGGACTTTGTCAGTAGCAGGCTGAATGTCGGGATTTGTACCAAGTTAATTGCAATAGCCTCACCCCCTTTTACATGGGACTTAAAACATACCTGGCAAAATCCAGTCTACAGACGCCAGCACAAACAACGACTACAATCTTGCAAATTTCTTAAATAGATTTTCAACTTTATCACTACAGTATTAGATTCAAGATTGATTGCGAAATTTTGACAGTTTCGGGTAGCTTGATGTGCTGGTATCTGCACTATGAGTAGGTAACCCTAAGTCTTCAGGGATGTCAGGCGTGACATTATAACCACTAAATAACATGTACAAACATTATCCAGAAGGAAAATTAAAAGTCTAAAATTTTTATTGAAAACAAGCCTTTGTAGCGCTAAAAAGAAAAAGGAAAATATTCCTTTACAACTTTTACTATCAACTTATAAAGTAAAAAAGAAATTAAAATATTTCATATCATATAAATTATGAAATATATATATGAAATATTTTAATTTCCTTTTTACTTTTTAATTATTTTTATAGTTATTCTTAGCGAGCCCTTTCATTTGATACCCATATTGTAGGAGTGCATTAGGGCTTGTGGCTAAGTTACAACAGCCGCACGGGTCAATCGTTCAGATTAAGCTACGCTTGCCGCGGTTGTTCCGTGGAGGGGTGACCATTTTTACATACCAAGACCCTTCCATGCCTCGGAAAGCACGTTAAGCCGTTGTTCCGGGCTGTCTTTCGTAGATCTTAAACAGTCGTTACGGGTCGTCAGAAGCCCAAAGTCTGACAACCAGTCTTACCAAGGGGTATCGTATTACCCAGTAACTGGGTTGTGGAGCTCAGATAGGCAGTCGCTCCATGTAAAATACTGGTACTCAGCTAAATCCGGTTAGACTGGAAGCCAACCCCAACATAATTGGGGAAAGGCTAGGCAGATGATGATTGTAGGAGTGCATTAAAAATAACTAGTCCGCCATCGTGGGTGTTTGCCATATTGGATTTAGAATGACGTCACACAGTTAACCATGCATTGACTTCAAAACTAAACGTGTATACAAAACAGCTCAATCGGTTGAAGATATCGGTTGGAAATTTAAGTTGCAAGATTTCACCTTAATAAACATAGCTGCTTGTATGCATACATTATAAGTAAAATACTCGTATAAGCTTGTAAAAAAAATGTCCCTTAAGAGAAAAATACACCAAAACCCACCTGTGACAGCATAGTCAATATTGAGCAGCAGAATCCTCCCAAGAAGGCAGTGATGCACATCATCCTGACTGACGTGGCGATGGTGGTCAGCAACCAGGACAGGCTGCACGGTGCAGCTGCCAGAGACAGCACCCGACGACGACCGTGACGCATTGCTGCACCTCCTGCCATGCCACCAAAGAGCGCGCCTGGAAAGACCAGAGGAGGAATTAATTTGCGTACTAAATGTAATTTGGTCAGTGTCCTCCAAACGACTTGAGACTGCTGATACCCTCGAATATTAGAAAAAAAAACCTTTTACACAAAGAAAACAAACTACCTACTTCCAAAAAAAAAAAAATATTATTTGCGGAAGTTGGTGTCTTTGGAACTATAATTTAGTTATCTTGTTACCGACTTCCGAAAATAAAGTAATTTGTTTTTTTTTTTTCACATTGTACTTTTTTGGAAATGGGTTATTTTTTTTTAATAAAGATTTTTATTTGACGCCTCCAGCCAGAGCTTCAAAAACTAGAAACTAGAGCGAACTAAAGCGATTACTCGCTAAGGTCACCCCATGTGGAGTACGGACCTAGGCTTAGGGCATCGCTGGTAGAGGGCAGCAAGGGACGGGCTAGATCAGAATGATTATTATTTAGGGACAAATTTAAAGGTACTGTCTCAGCGGTGCAGGCTGATTCGAGCAAGGGTCGGGGCGGACATGGGTTGACAATGATCAGGGTATGCCTCAGTTGCGGTTGTCGCCATCAGGGAATTGGGGTGCTCCATGGCAAAGACATTTCATGCACTGCTGGATGGTGGGCATTCTGTGATCTAGATGGAGATTCTCGTTTCGGACATAGAAGGCGGTGCCTCCAAGTTTTCTAAGGAAACGGTTTTGGAGGGTCGGCATCCTATGGATATGGTGGGGCTTAGCGTGCGCGAAGACGACGCACGCATAAGTCGTGATATCGGGCGTATCACTGCGGTGTAGATACGCAATTTGCACCTAAGAGACAATTTGCTACGAGCGGTTAGAACGAAGTGGAGTCTACCAAGAGCGAATGCGGCTCACGAACGAGCCGTCGATATGTGCTCCCTAAACGTAAGGTGGTGGTCGACAATCACAACTAAGTATTTGGCTTGTTTTGCCCAAGGGACCGGCTTACCGTGGAGTCATGTCATTAGTGACCACCTCGGTTATATAAGGAACACTGGTTTAAAATAGCATGCTTCTAAACCCAGCCGCTAGAGTTCGGTGTAATGTCTCTATGACATTGAAAATGGACTGAAACTCAAACACAAGGCGTGTTAGCGTTTCAAAACAAATTAACATTTATTATTGTCATATACTTTCTGCTCAAAAACAAATGACAATCACACATATTGATGGAGACATAATTATGATGTTTAGAAAAAAATTGAGTAGGCATAAACTTCGGAACGCCACCTGCTACCCCTTTTGCTTCGTTTAGGTTCATAGATCTGGTCATACACAAACGCCGGTTGCAAGTACTACGCACCTGACCATTCTGAAGAAAATCACCATTAAGGTCACTATATTATGTCCTCCTAGGGTGACCTTTCCCAGTGTTTCCTCTCACACCTGCCTTGAAATACTTTTTGTAAGCCGTCCTTCATTCATCCTCTCTACAGGACTAAAGCATCTAAGCATATTCTGTTCAATTTTTGTTACTACATTTTCTTTTAAATCAGCCTAATAAAGTCACGCATTTTAGCGTGCGCCTTTTTAGGCGTTAGTTTATATATGGATGTAATTAAAAATGTATTAAAATATTACATTTGTCCCTTATTTGGATCACATGCATATTCCCTATCATGAAATAAGTACAAGTTTAAGTATAAGTTTCTTTCCTAAGTACCGACTTCGTCATCTTCTAAATAATAACTGTCAAAAAAGAAAACAATAAAATAGTTACACAAATTAAAAATGATATTGCGTAGGCCGGGAATCGAACCCGGATCAACTGCTTGGAAGGCAACTATGCTGACCATTACACCACCAACGCATATGAATTATGGCTTAAAATACTGCTTTGATTCAACTATTAGTAGGCTCGTAGAAAACAAAATCTGTTCAAATATGTACACAAGTGGTCACAATTTCGTTTGTCTATCCGTAACAATTGAGCTATAATTGCTGTTATGACTATTAGATGTGTACGCAACATAATTACCAAGCTATACATACCAGTATAAGCTGTTTTCTCACCGTAAGATAAGCCTACATCTTCTAGTTTCAGTTGACCACGCATCGACGTGGTCAGCATAAACTGGAAATGTATAGTTTGAAATGTCGCCGTGTGTTGCATCTATCCATATATGGATGACGTATCGAGCTTATATTTCCAGTATAAGCTGATTTCTCAATGTACGAAAACCTGGTCAGCTAAAACTAATATTAATAAACTAAAACTAATAATCACCGTGTGTCCAAATGTGTAGTTTTAAAATACATAATCATCTTTATAAACTTTGTTTTTTTTTTAGCCTGTCCCACTGCTGCACAATGGCCTCCTGAAATCCCTCCAGGCATTATTCATTTTTCCAAGGCCACATCGATTCAACCCTTGCAATACATCTAGGTCTTCTCGCCACGTCGAGACTATTGCCCAGTGGTCACTGAGCACGCGGCCGGCGTGACCTGCCCAGTCCCATTTTGGGCTGGCAGCCTTTTTGCCTACGTCTAGGATTCCTGGTGTAGAGCGTAGCGTGGGTTTTTCTATTCTGTCAGTTCCGTAGTTCAGTTCTATTGCTCTTTGGCATACCCCAAGGCGGAACTGTTGCGACTCAGTGAGTGTCCAGGTTTGGACTATGATATCTGCTTTTAAAATCAAAAACACCCTGCAAAATGTTTTCATAAAAGTATTTGGATGTACTGAAAATTAAGTATTAGCATAATATCGACCATTCTCTTAATTTTCCCTGACAATCAAAGCGAATCAATTTGGTGGATCCTTAGTAAATATTTAATTTACACTTACCAAGAAAGGACAGCGAAGCCAGCCAGGATGCCTGCTGATCAGTTAGCTGAAAGTCCCTCCTCGTGGCATTAGCTCCAGGTCCTTGCAGGGACGCTATGGCAGGTGAGCTGTACCCCTTGCCAAGACCGGCTGAGAACGGAGCCAGGGAGACTGCGAGAGCTGCTAGTACCTGTAAATTAAGGAAGATTTAGTGTTTATTATTAGTAATAATTATTTTGTATTAATTGGCACTGAAACATGGTCGTTCACAATGGTCCTCATAAGAAGACTCAAAGCCATCCAAAGGTCAATAGAGAGGCCTATACTTGGAGATTCCCGACCTATTCCAAAATTAAGAGATCCGTAGGAGAACCAAGCTAACCGACATAGCCCGAAGAATTGCATAACTTAAGTAGCAAGGCATCTTGCTCGTAGAGCAGATGGCTGATGGGGTCAATAGCTTCTGGAGCGTCGACCGCGTATTGTATGATGTAGCGTTGGAAAGCTTTTCACACGGTGGATCGATGACCTGGTGAAGGCCGTAGGAATCCACTGGATGCGAGAAGCACAGAACTGGTCAATGTGGCGGTGCTTCGGGGAGACCTACGTCCAGTAATAGACGTTCTTTGGCTGAAATTATGATTCATTATCCGTTGGCTTCTTCGTTGGCAGCAAGCACGACTGCTGACCATGGGCTCCTGATTTCAGTTACCAGTTTGTCGAGCTCAGTGTTTTTGTATTCTCATTATGTATTTGTTTATCAACAACAGCACCAGATTTAGATTTGTGAGGTGCAATGTCCTTATTACTTAAAACGTAAAAATTGCCAACATGAGGGTATCCATACGTCTGGAAATATAGCCGTATACATTGAAGTAAATTAGCTGTAGAGACGGTACGCTCTAACATCGATATCTTTTTAAACCTGGGTTCGCAACTTTACTATGTCTGCGAATACGTGAGGTTACAGATACCGAAAGACAAGAATAGAGATGAGACTCGCCTGAATCCATCTGGTTTTAATACCGATTTATATTTTAAAAAAGGAATTATGGAGCGGTATCCACATGTATTGTTAGGGCGATAGTCCGCGAGTGACTGTGTGCAATTGTGCCTATGGCCCTAATTCAAAAAGACTGCATGCTGAGTTCAGATGCCGTATCTATCGCGAGTTTATATCAATGGCCATGTATTTTACCTGTCATTACTTCGAAAGCATACTTCTCTCCATCTAAATATTTAGATCTCACAGGCGTATACCTGTATATCAAGACTTATTTTCTTGCAAGCATCTTCGCACCAGTTTCGTTTACCGTACGATCTCGATAAGTAAATAATAATGGTATGTTAATGTCAACTCAATCTATTCTGCGACACGTCCGAACGTGCTTGCCTACCGGTTATCGAAACTTCACGAAAAATAACGCGAATAGCAGGCAAGTGCGAGTCGGACTTGCAGAGGAGGGTTCCCTATCATCTCACAATAAATATTTAGAAAGAAAGAAAGAAAATTTATTTGTCAAACATGCGTTTACATAAACTGACTAGCCAGGCATGCAAGGTATAAGATTAATATGTTGTGAGCATCCATGTTTTACCAATAACGGCGTACAAATTTTGTAGGTATTAAAATTACATTTCATTTGCATTTACTTAGTTATTTTAAATTTCATTACAAAGTTACTTTTTTTGTAGTAAAGAAAGAATTTAATTTGTATTGTTATTTTGCTTTTATCGTACAGACGGCTGCACAAAAAGCTACTACAATCTGTCAAATTTCTTTAATAGGTTTTCAACTTTATCGCTAAATTATTAGGTTCAAGATTGACTTGGAGAATTTATCGGGCGGGTGTTTTGGAGGGACTGTCTTATGTAACTTTGACGTTCAAAAAGTGCTGACTCTCAGCCTAGTTTGAACAAATGACTTTAGATTTGATTTTATCAGTTTCGGGTAGTTTGACGTGCTGGCGTCTGTACATACTCTGTGAAAATTTCAAATGTCTACCTATTCCGGTTCAAGATATCGCGAGACCTAGCCTTTTACGAGATCTGTTTGTTACATTTTTAATTGTTACATGGTAAAAATAACTAATAGGAAATTAAGAAGAAAGATGTTTATTTAATAAGCATTTATTCGTATATATCATATTTTATTAATAACAAATTCTCCTTTTTATATGTTTTTATACATTTTACTTAAGTCAAGTAAGATACTCAGAAAAAAAAATCCTCATAATGTTGCAAGAAGCACAAAATATCTAACGTTTTGTTCGATAAACGGCTCCAAATTTAGCAAGCTAAAAAGCCGGAGCTGCATTTGACTATTGCATGTAGACAAACACCTGTGCAAACAGTGGCCCTTGTGTGAGTTGGTTTAAACCACCTCTACTTATCGCATCGAGTGCATTCGGCGGTCCGATTGGCCCTTCACAAATCTGAATTTGAATCATTTTGAGGGTTATTTATACATCTATATGTTATAGACCAGGTGATTAATGCGGGCATTATACATAATGTACGAGCATTATGAATAATGTCTAGCTCTATCGGGCAAAGTGATTAATACTATTTTAACTTCATTATTTATCACATTGCACGGTCATTATTATATTGCTACTTGATAATTGGGCAATTTGATAATAAAGTTAAATATGACGCGGTGTGAGGGCAGGGAGGGAGGCACGCATGGCGTGGCACGCTTTGACCAATCAGAGACCGCCATTATGACTTTCCTTAAGTTTTAAATGCAAAAATTTGTGAATTCTTAATGTAGAAGTTCTTGATAATTAATCCAAATAATATGTCTAATTATTTAAATGGTTTAATATTTAGTTTATTTTAAGTTAAATGACAATAACTTTAAAAAATAGTAATTAAATATGGGAATTAATTTTTACAACTGTTAAATTTTTACAAGTATTGTCTTATAAATTCAATATGTTGTGCTGCATTTAGTGACAGAAACGAATCGCTGCAAAACCGACTGCACGTAGTCTTGTCTGCCCTACCCCTAGAGTGTAATTTAAAACCGCGTAGGCGCGGAGGGGCGACGCGGCCCCTCCGCGCCTACCCGGTGGGACCGCCGGAGCCCCGTAGCGCCGGAGCCTTGACAGAAATCATGCATGCTGCATATTGCATGCTTGCTTGCATGCCTCATCGTTTATAGAACTGCTTAAAATAAAATTTATTACTAACCAATTACGATTTGTTAACTATACGCGCCTAACCGCCCAGTTCAACTATTCCACGGCTCAGTATTTATTGAACTGCCCGTTTAAATTATTTTAGGACTCATTTTTATTTAGTTTACTGCTCAGTTTTTACTGCTAAACTAGTTTGCAAACATGAGTTTTTATTTTTTTACCTACCATAACTCAAATATTGAACTGCCGCTTTAATTCTATGCCATTAAATATATTTGTATTACTCTGCCCAAAAGGTGATGGACAATATGTATAATGCCCGGTCATTTGATTATTTGAATAATTCTTATCAAACTGCATTCTCATATTGGGCATTTTTCATAATGACCGGGCATTATGTATAATGCCCAAATTCTCACTTGGTCCATAATATATACAATACATACAATATACAATACAAATAAATAAAATTGGAGTGTCTGTTTGTAATATTGAAATAACCACTTTTTACTAAGTGTATATGGATGTATACACGGTACATATACCAAAACAACATTTTTACAATTTTTGTCTGTCTGTCTGTCTGTTTGTTCCGGCTAATCTCTGAAATGGCTGGACCGATTTTGACGGGACTTTCACTGGCAGATAGCTGATATTACAAGGAGTAACTTAGGCTACTTTTATTTTAGAAAAAATATTTTATTAAAAAAAATACCTGCTTTAATTTCCGACATCCACGCGGGCGAAGCCGCGGGCAAAAGCTAGTTCTTTCATATATTTGAAAAAAAAATCTTCTTAGTAACGTTAATGACACCATGAATGTTGTGGAACTGTCAAAGTTAAAGCTATTCCTACTGATAGTGTATTACGCAATTACAATTAAGATTGCATTTCCCATTAGCACCCTTGGATACGGAACCCTAAAAACCAACCCGAAGGAACAGTTTACCGGTTTGTTTGACAAACACCAACACAGAAACATGGTAATGTATAAGCAACCTCGGTTGAAAGACACGTAACGTTTTTAGGGACTTGTGATCCATTTTCTGATATTGATTTTTAAAAGTGGCACTGAAATATTCTACAGCAATATTCTTCAGCAGTATTGGGGCTATTCTGTACTTTACATTTTTTAGGTTATAAGTATCGATCATGTTCCTGTGATAAATGGACCTATTTAACTTTCTTTATTTGTAACCGACTTCAAAAAAGGAGGAGGTTAAGCGTTCCTCTGTATATTTTAATTTTTGTAAATTTATGTTTACCATTTCTCTGCCAACTGTGTATGACCGATTTAAAAAAATATTTTCAATAATTGATTTATTATTTAGGCTTCAGGGGTAGTCCCATATAAATTGTATTGACTTTGATTTGCTAGTTGTTGCGTTAGCTTCGATAATATGTATCTAATCCACTTTGTATATCGTGATGTTATTCTAATACCTACTGTCACTGACCTGGCCAGTAGTGGTGTACGAATTAGGGCGGGGTACCTTAACTAAAAAGAGAAAAATAAAAATTTTTTTTCAAAAAAAAAGTTCAACTTCAAAAAAACATTAAAGAGTGAAAAATAACTTTAATTTCGGAAGTTGGTGGCAATAAACAAAATTACAGATCCATTTCACTTTGTATACTTTTTGGAAGTCGGTCGTTTTAAACGGAGCTTAAGGCCCGCTTCCATGAAAAATCACTAAACACGTTAAACGTAGTTAAAACATCACTCTGCCTCTGCCAACATATTTTAAATTCATTTAGCTTTAAGACGCACGGCTTTTATCGATTTTTGAAAATAATATTAGTAGGTATAACGGCGTTATTTTGGGAAACTCATTGTTGAGCTAATAAGTATCATTTGTGAAAACAGAGCCAATGTGCTGCCCAAACGTAGGTCACGTAGGTAAGTGGTTTGACTTTTCAAAAATCTCTCGAGTAGGTAAAATATAATATCAAGTTCTTTTGGTTGGTTGCGCCATTTCTTCTTCCCAGCTAAAGCACTAGGGAGTGGCGAAGGGCGGGTGTTTTGGGGTAGGTACTGTCTTATTTAATATTGACGTTCAAAAGGTGCTGTTTCTCAGCGTAATTAAAAAAATGTTCTTTGGTTTTGTGTACATTTATGTAAAGCTTATTTACTGTTATATAGAAAATATCCTGAACCAGCATATAGTTCTGAACAAAGCCGACTGTAACATAGTTTGGAAAACTGTCAACATCATTTCAAAGAAAAGGCGTCCACTACTGGACTTAGGCCTCCCCCCAATTTGGGAGGGTTTCCATAATCGCCACGCTTGACAAGCGGGTTGACGGTCGCAGTATGATGGTAAAATACATAGGGAATGCTGCTGCCCATTCTGTAATAACTCCCTTAGTCGCCTTTTAGGACACCCACGGGAAGAACCGGGATGGTACTATTTTTTACGGCCGCCACCACACGGAACTCTACGTGGATCGTCTTCGAGAAAACTTTACGTAGATGGAAATACCATGTTTTAGCATTTATGTAACTCAGCTTTCGCTGAAACATGAATATTCATCATTCGATTGCTTGCAATGTTGAAGATTTCCTCCATTAATATTGTTTGTCTATGCACTTCATTAAAATGAAACTTAGTTTCGAACGTAAGGCGAACGATTCTATTAATGTAGCAGACTTTCGTATTTTTTTTTCTTTATTAGTGGTGTATAAATCTTTAAACCTGACTTGGTTGCCGTGCGTCATTATCGGGAGACCACTGAGCCCACAGCTTAGCGCTGTTCTGTCGGCTCAGCATCATGCTTAGTTGAAGCAGTCTTATTAAAGTCACGACGTGCAGCTTTTGATTCGATTTATACGTATTTGTATGCACAGGTTTATTTGAATGAGCCTATTTTTCATTCTTTCTTTAAATTCTCCCGAAAATTCAAAATCAGTCCATAAACTTTACATGTAAGGTACAACTTGCTGCCTGAGACCATAAATCGTTACGAGTAATTTTCAATACTTAGATATGAAACAGAGTCGTAGTTTGTCTGTTGCAAATTGGACCTTCGAGAATCCGGCTCGAAGGTCCAGTTTGCAACGTAGTACAAGAATTAGACGTAATACGCTAATTCATTTCTCTACGTGACAGTTTCCGCCGAGTTTCAAATACTCTCTGAAACGCGCATTTTCAGTATGGAAAATGCAACCACAATTAATTATTTGTACTACTTAACAACTGATAACCATCCAGCCTACCTTTCTTTGAGACGTTTTCTGCATTGCTAATAGTTGAATGCTGTACCAACAAGGCGTCAAAAGAGGTTGTTTGTTATTTTGTCCTTTACACAGTCATTGTACTTAGTTTGCTCCCAGTAGGAAGTACCTATGTTGAAGAAAAACGTCGTCATGGACTTTCTAACCTGGATTTAGAATTCTCGAACTTTATCTGTATAACAGAAAATGAACAGGAAACAGAAAATGTTATTAATTTGTGGTGGAACTACCACTTTACGGTTTTCGGATTTTTTTCTTTACTTGTGCTACATGGCACTGCTTCTCACTAAATTTCAAGATTCTTGGTCAACGGGAAGTCTCCTATAGGTTTTGATTCCTTTGTGAGCGTCAAATATGTGCCATATTCTGAGCATAAAAGGCCGTATCTTTTTTAACATTAACTTAAAAGTTTTTGTTTTTTCACAGCTTTAAACGACTGTAGATTTGGGTATATGGTTGTAATTTCAAATCAATACCTCTACGCGTTCCCGTGATAAAGGGTATTGACAGATAGATGGATATACAGACAGGCAGACGGACAGACGGACAGACAGACAGATAGACAGATAGACAGATAGACAGACGGACAACAAATTGATCCGTTTTTTCTTTTGAGTTTCGAAACCCTAAAAACTCAACATCAAACGACCAAAAATTAAAAATCCAGTCAACAGCCCCAAAAAATGTACAAACTCTATTTACCCGTAGACTCCCAGGTAACATTTATCAAATTTCGGCCACCCGAAAGCTTGCATCGATCCAAAAGCCCCAACTCCAGCCGTATATGCAATCAAAAAATTTCCACGTCGGAAAGGGGATGGGGGAAATTCCGTCCGCTCAGAGTTTCGGTTCGCTCTGAAGTTTTACGGGAGAGGCAATAATCCGCTCATCGTTAGCCCTTCCTAATGAGCTCGGAATACGTTAAGTATCAAGTTTTTGGGAAACAGGCTTTGAGTTAGTTAAAAGGGATTATCATGGTGCATATAGATAGGCTCGTAGATGTATGTGGCAGTAGCTGGACGACTTTTATTGTAATAGTAAGTGGTGGTCGCAGTGATTATCTTTTCAATGGGTTTCCGTTCGTCAATGGGTCTCGGAAAGCACGTAAATCCTCCCAATTGCTCTACAAATTTTTGATAGCTAAATGTGAATACTGAGAAATCCAAAAGAGTGATCTACGTTAAAGTTATTGTATTGTGTAGGTCAGTTGGGATTCATCATAATCAGACAAATTTTATTTCAAGAATGCCTCGTTTGGTTTATAGTTTTTTAAATGCAGCTGAAACTTATAATCACACTATTCCTGTGGTTTGAGAGTTCAACAACATTCATTGCGTTATTTATGTTGTACAGCAAACAAATTTTCCGAGCATAGGTAGGATTGGAACAAGATACAGATTGTGATATAATGTTACGCAATTAGCAAGCAAAATCCTCGCAGGAGTACACTCTCATTTTTGTAGTTTATATAAATCCTAAGCTTACTTTCAGGGGCTTATGGTTAACACGTTAACTGTCATGGGTAAAATCAGATAAAGTCATAAATGTACTTAATGTTATTTGACTTTAAGTCGATTATTGATTAAAAAGTGTCAGACACATAGTCTTACCGTGTCGTGCCGGACGTAAAAAATAGCACCACCCTATCATTTGTTCCCGTGGGTGTCGTAAGAAGCAACTAAGGGACTTACTAGAGAATGGGCAGCGGCGTTCTCTATGCATTTTACCACCAAACTGCGTTCGCTAACCCGCCTGCCAAGCGTGGCGATCTCCCCAAATCGGGGGAGTTCTTATGTTGATGATGATGACATATTCCGACATGGCAGTTAACAAGTTAAGTTATATCAGCCGCACGATTCGGTCAATAGATCAAGTTAAGCTACACTTGCCGCGGTTGGTAAGTGGATCTATATAAGGTGTATCTATTCATGCACGAAATATTTTAAGGCGTACACCTGTAAGTGGTAAAGAAGCTATAGAAGCAAAAAGAAAATTTTTATCTAAGCATTTTTGAATTTTCGTAATTATTATAATTTTAAAACTACTTGAGACGTTTTGCATAAAACCTTTACACCAAATTCTATGAATGGCCCGCCTGACGCTGCGAGGGCGATGACCGGACAGCACGAGCATGGCCGCGGTGTCTCGGGCCGTAAAAAATAAGAAAGAGCCAGTATTTCATTCATATGTGCGTCAAATAATTTATAAATATTAAATTGAAAAAAAAAACACGTAGAATTTTTTTTTTCGTTGCTGTAGCTTCTTTACCACCTACAAGTGTATCTCTTAAAATATTTCGTGTATGAATAGATACACCTTATATAGCATCTTTACACATCAAGGCTCCTTTGTGATTTGGAAAGCACGCAAAGCCGTTGCTCCCGGCTGTAATTCGTGGATCTTTGATAGTCTTTACGGGTCATCTGAATACCGAAAGACAAACAACCAGTCTTACCAAAGAGTATTGTATTAGCCAGTTACTGGATTAATAAATATAAATATCTCAGGACAACCAACACACCGTTATCTGATCCCAAACTAGGCAGAGCCTGTGCTATGGTAACCAGACAACTGATAAAATACTTATATACTTCTAAATACATACATATTATAGATAAATTACACCCAGACACAGAACAAATAATTTCGTTCATCACACAAAGATTTGTCCTGGGTGGGAATCGAACCCACGACCTCAGTCTTAGCAGTCAGGGTCACCAACTACTAAACTAACAGGCTAGTCGATTGTGGAGATTAGATGCGCAGATCCGTGTAAAATACTGGTATTCAGTTGAATTCGGTTAAAATGAAAGCAGATCCCAACTCAGTTGGAAAAAGACTGAGCAGATGATTTTTTTTTTTTTTTGTGGGGCATCTCGTAGTTAATCCTGAAAAGATTGTTACTACTTAAACGGATTGTGGCCCGGCGAGTTCTAAAAAGTTACCTTTTTAGGCCTCCAGCCGGGACTTATTATACTTAAAAACTAAAGCGAAAGCTCTAAGGGTTACCCCTCTGAGCAGATGATGATTAATTCTTTTTTTATGTACTGACGCCACCAGGTCAAGCTACCCGAAACTGTCAATTTTTCCCAATGAACCTTGAACCTAATGCTCTAGAAATAAAGTCGAAAATCTATCAAAGAAATCTGACAGATTGTAGTAGCTTGATGTGTTGGCGTCTGTACACATTACTAAATTGTAAGTACCTTTTACAACATCTACATTGGACAGATGGATGACCCCCGTAACACAGGTTTTTAAGATAAGATAAGATATATTTATTTGCATAAAACATGGTATACACAGTGTTATTGGAAAATATAGATCAAACATGATTTGCTTAAAACTAAAGCGTGCAAACTTACTTACTAAAATACATTATGACATTGAAATACATTACATTGATTACATATTAAAAAAATCATTAATACTATAGAAATTAAAATTATTTAGCCATTTATATAATTGGGTTTTGAATAACGAACAATTTAAAGTTTTAAAGATTTTTGGTAATTTATTATACAGGCGTACACACATAGCCAGAGAGTTTTTATTATATTTCACCGATCGAGGCAGTACATCCAGCACAAGTCTGTATTGGTCTCGTCTACTTCGAGAGCTTATCTCCTCTGCTGTTTTGAATAGTTCTTTGTGTTTTTGAACGAACATGCATGCTTCATGCATGCTTTTCCTAGCATAGGGGTCATTGATCATTTATCTTGTACCAGTCTATTTGCATATTAAATTAAGTGTCACCCCGTTTCTGTGTACTTTATGTCAAAGAAATTATATTCTAAATTCTATTCTATTCTAATGCTGGTGAACCTATTGTAAAAAAGACACTCGTCAAACGGATCTAGTTAGATTGAAAGTGAAACGTAACATAGTTGGGAAAGTCTACGCGATGAAAAAATATATACCTAAATGTTGCTAGGATACTGGTAGCTGTGACTTTGTAAGCAGTAATGAAAGTGGTGTTGGCTAAAAAAGAGGATTACTTACAACGGGTAGAGAGCTAATAGATGGGATAGGATGTTGTACAGCTGCAACGGTTTGTTTGAAAGTCAAAGCCAAAGCATTTTTTTTTCAAATAGTCTCATAAAAGGCACTTTTGAACATCAACAATTACATTAAAATAGAATTGATGCTAATCGCCCCTTCCAAAACACTCATCCACTTACCACACTTGATCACACTCAGCAATTTCGAAGTCAATTGAACGGTGACTTTTAAGTATTTTTATACCTATTTTAATTAGCGTTTTCCACCAGTTTTGCCCACGTTTTAGACATATAAACCTTCCTTTCTTAGGGTCGTGAAATTTGTTCGAAAGAGTTACCGTGGCCCATATAGGCAACTGAAGGAACACGGGTGGGTTTTAGTCAGTAAAAGTCTAGCATGCCCTTCCGCTCCGCCCAGAGCGGGAGACGTCATTTAATAATTTCCCACCTATAAACAAAAACCTTGAATCAGTCTGTCTATTAATGAAAAACGCATTAAAATCCGTTGCGTAATTTAAAAGATCTAAGCCTACAGACGCGACTTTGTTTTATATACTACTAGCTTTAGCCGGCGGTTCTGCGGTTTATACATAATGTATAAACCTTGCTCTTTAATAACTCTATGTTTTGCTGAAAACTGCATTAAAATCCGTTGCGTAGTTTAAAACATCTAAGCTTACAGACGTGGGAATTAACTTTGTTGTACACTTTGCAGAAAAGTTAACGCATGATGTCACTTTTGGACTTCTGATTACACAGGCCTACAAATTTTTAACCCAGAGACTAGACCTATCGTACCCGAAGTATTTTGATGCGCTGAATCCGAATCCGTGCTCAGAATTGCTCCTATATGTCTGATTTTCGAGATATCATAACCTAAAACTGCAAAAAACGCGTTTTTTTTCTATATATATATTCTGAACACGGATTCGGATTCAGCGCATCAAAATCCTTCGGGTATGTTAGGTCTGGCCTTTGGGTCTGGACTTTTGTTAAATTTTGTCGGCCTGTGTTATATGTACCTAACAGTCGTTAGTCATCTTGTAAACACACGTGTTTCTGTCAAAAAACTACGGTTTATTCGCCGTATGTAGGCATGTTCTTTAGTGCTGACGTAACGGATCAATTTGGAAATTCTTGATAGACACATTTTTTCTGGCCGGCAATTTAATTTTTGCGTACAAAATATTCGAAACATGAATGATGTCCTTTCAATATAAACCATACAAAAAGTTAATTTCTACCAAAAATTCCATTCACTACGGTCCATTAAAACGGCTTGAATACAGACAATAGATGACGCGCGTCCGAAATTGACCGGAGCCAAGAGAATCGATCAAAAAGACGAACAATGGCGTCACAAAATTAAAAACTTTAGCTGTTAAATAGTCCTCCAGATCGTATTTCGGCCATGTCTGCCAATTTCAACGGAGACCAACCTATGCCTACCAGAGTCGCGGATTCGTTCGAAAGAGTTACCGTGGCTCTGACACAGGCAACTGAAGGAACACGGGTGGGTTTTAGTCAGTAAAAGTCTGACACGCCCTTCCGCTCCACCCAGAGCGGGAGACGTCATTCAAACCCAAAAAAAAAGACTAGCCGTCATCGCGGGAGATATTATAGTTTGCAAGTGTGTGCGCAGACTCAGGAACACTCACTGTTCCCTCACTCTCATAGTCAGATGGGATAGCAATACGACACGACCGGAGGGAGATCAGGCGCTATTATATAAAAGGAACATAACAACATAACATCACGCCTCGTAAAAGGAAAAGGAAAGAAGGATATAAAAGGAATCGACAATTATTCGTGGTTTTAATTTTACGTTTACTGTAAATGATTCTGGCTTTTTTCGTTTGATTGGTGAATATATTCGTCGAACTTCGACCAATGGGCGACCACTACTTTTAATTGCTTATTATAAATGTGAAGGCTATGTAGATCATTGTCTTTATCATGATCTGGTAGTTTGAGTAATTTAAGCGGCCTACCCAAATTGTTTTCTCATTTCTTCTCGGTGTAGTCAGGTAACGACCACAACTAATTTTAAAAATATGACTGACATGTAAAGTATTTGTAAAAACCTACTTACACAAATAAAATCATTTATTATGAATTTTTGGGCAATTAACGGGGTCGTCAAACACTGGCGGACAACATTACATGAATTGTAATGTTGCTATGTGCAACTCGGAACTTAAGGAGTTCAATGATTCGACGAACAATACCAAAGAAAAGACATTTCGGTAGGCCGCATAAAATAGGCCAACTGCCAGATCATGATTACAACTTCCACAGAAAGAGAGAAAACAAAAAAAATACCCACATGGTTATATATTCTTAATAATTAAAACAATATAACGCTTTACAAAGTAAATATTCATGTCATTGTATATTAAAATTTTATCAATGTCAAAATGTATATAAAAATCCGGAAATAATCATGTTGATCACATCTTTTAATGAACATGTAGATCGGTGTCTGAAATGCTCTTTTCACGAAAGAACCACACAGCTTTGAGTAGACTTGTCCAATCAGTGCACGCATTTGTCAGTTATCGGGCAGCTCAATTCCAAACTTAAAGAGCTCAACGATTCGACGAACAATACCAAAGAAAGGACATTCTGGTAGGCCTCATGTATCTAACAAAAAACTTCAGAAATAAAGACTCTCCAATTTTAATCTATTTTTGTACTGAAAGCTAATCTATGTAATCTCTGTGTACAAAAACCTTCTGTGTTCAATGATAACCAATTTGCCATCAAAGCGTTATGCGTAGGGTTGAGTCTTCCCATTGTTAAGGAGGCTTACTTTCAATAAGGGACACTGTCGGGCTAACATCGTAATAAAAGCTTGTGGGCCCCCGGGCCCCTGGGCCCCGGGCCCCGCGAACGAATTAAATAGGTCACCCCTGACTGGGGTCGTAAATTCGGTAAGGCTTATATTATTAGCTGTAGCAGAAATATCTTGGTTATAACATAGCTGTTTACTAATTGGCTACTAAGTCTACTAACTGGTTTAAGTGTGAGAGTTTTTCAGGGTTTAGTAATGTTTTAATAGGCTTTTGTAGTACTTATTTTAAGTCGAATTTACCAAATTATAGTGATTCAATATTCACAAAATTTTTGGTTCATAATAACTATGTATTTACAAAGTTATTATGTATAGTTATCCCCTACCTTGTGGGATGCATTCCTACTCTACGTCTTCAGGAACGCGGTCACCACTTCAGAACCTTTCGGCCCCATCAACCGATGACCTTGTGAAGGCCGCAGGAATCCACTGGATGCGGTAAGCACAGAGCAAGTCGAAGTGGCAGAGCATGAGTGAGGCGTATGTCCAAAAGTAGACGTCTTTCGGCTAAATGATGGTGATGGTGATCCATTGAGAATCAGTGACTGGCTTATAAGTAAGGATCGTAGCAAGTGGCGTTCTGTACCACCAAGGGTAAAACGTGTGAGTTTATGTATGAAGGACGTAGGTATATCAATATTTCAGTCATCGTCATCATCATCATTTTAACCATAAGACGTCCACTGCTGGACATAGGGCTCTCCCAATTTCGGGGGGTTTGCCGTCTGTCAGGGTCGCGAGATTGTACGAAAGAGGTAACTGAAGAACGCCCTCCCGCTCCACCCAAGAGCGGGAGACGTCATTTGATGATTTCCCATCCAAAAAAGAGGGGTTTGCCGTAATCGCCACGCTTAGCAGGGGGGTTGGCGATCGCAGTATGGTGGTAAAATGCAAAGAGAATGCTGCTGCCCATTCTCTAGTAAGTCCCTTAGTCACCATTCACAATCCCCAGATTTCTAAAACTGTAATAATTAGCTGCCT
Organism: Aporophyla lueneburgensis; assembly: GCA_932294355.1. Lineage (NCBI taxonomy): Eukaryota > Metazoa > Arthropoda > Insecta > Lepidoptera > Noctuidae > Aporophyla > Aporophyla lueneburgensis. The sequence continues at coordinate 23,737,995 of OW028755.1, forward strand.
AAAGATGAAGAAGAATTCAAAGTGACAATTTAATTATAACTAGTGGTTACCCAATGGTCGAAATTCGACAAAAATATATTCAAATTTTAATCAACATTAATAAAAAATATTTAGTTGCCAGCCTCCTTTTCCTTATAAACTTTAACTGTGCTAAATTTCATACTCCTCCGTCAGCGTAATTTTCGTAAAAAGGGTGAAAAAATGTTTGCTTCTACGTATACTATACTTCTTTATACAGAGATTACTGATGCACATGTTATTAGACATCTACAAAAAATATCAGGAGATGATTGATTCATCTTATATTCAATATTATTGACAACACTTGTATGAAAGTACTAGTGCCAAACTTAGTTTTGTATTATCATCATCTGCCGAGCCTTTTCCTAACTAAGTTGGGGTCGGCTTCCAGTCTAACCGGTTGCAGCTGAATACCAGTATTTTACATGGAGCGACTGCTTATCTGACCTCCACAACCCAGTTACTGGGTAATACGATCTGATCGGCAGACTTTCAGGCGTCTGACGGCTCATTACGACTGTCTGATCTCCGAAAGACAGTCGGGACCAGCGGCTTGACGTATAACAGAATGAATGCAAGTCATGAAAGTAGATTGTTCGCAATACACTGATGAATAGATTTCAGTGACTTTTAATACAAAATGTAAATATAAATATTTAAAAAAAAAAAAACAAGAAAATAAGAATTTTAAATGCATAAAGTAATAACTTAAAAAAAGGGTTTTCGTCATTGGTTTATTCTTTTAACTCTTGTGTAAATTATGTTACATGATGTATAAACAGCTTGTATTTTTCTTTATTCATTGTGTTTTTGTGCGTTGTGTTATTTATTTAGTATGCACCAAATACATTGGTTATCTAGTAAGGATACCAGCACCTTATATTCTGTAGTTCCTACCTAACCCCAAGGAAAGAGGGTGAGTGCAAGCAAACACATTAAATATTCAACGCGGCACACGAACTCGGCACAAATCTGAGCCACACCGCATTTTAATAAGCCACAATCCGTGTAAATAACAAGATCCGAGTCGCCCGACCGCGCTCAGACATAGTTCATAATAGCTTGTAACTCGTAGGCTTAAGAATATCCATTTTCTTTACTTCTACGGCTTCGTACAACCTAGTTTTTGTTGGAAGTAGATAATTATGAGGGTCATCATTTTTGTTTACGTGATTTTTGTGGAGAAATACAGGGTGGTACGGCTCCATTGCCGCGTAAACTGAAACCGTAAATTGATCAAATGATGGCGAAAGCACTTTTCGTCAGTCAAAAAAAAAAACATGATAACACGTTGCGGCTCGATGTCGCTGCCACCTTACTTTGAATAGTCTACTCGGCGTTAGGTATGGTAAATTACATATTTTTTTAACAAAATACCTACATTAAAATTTACTAAAACCGATTTAATAGTCAATTATGAACAAACAATTTTCAGGAGTTGCATTGATTCTATTGCACCTTGTGTAATATTTTCTATAGGCGCCTCGCATGAAGTTAATTTATTTGTGGCGAATTGAACATTCCAGACACACGTATTGGGTAATCGGCAGTGGTCTCCTGGTAATTAACTGTTACATATAAAACACAAATCTTTTAGGATGTCAAAAATATAAAATACGACAGAGAAACCCTACAACTGAGAGCCTCTCAGTCGTAGGGTGAAAATCTCATCAATCAATCTAGGCCAATGAGAAAATCTCATTAATTTATCGTTCGATTCACTTCGACACCGTGACATTTTGACATTTAAAACTGGTAATTTTATTAGTGTCGAAACCAAATTGATTGGTCCTTAACTTGTCCTACAATAATCAGTAATGAAGAAGTTTGAAAGTAAGTGCTTTTAAACAAATCGCTGCTCCAATGATTTTGTAGGCAATCATCAGCATCATCTTCAAGCACTTGATTCTGTACAATAATATGTTAGTAATTAATATTATGAAACAAAACATACATGACAAACAATTTAATGTATGTTTTGTTTTCATAATATTAATTACTTACATATTATAGTATCTAGTCAAGTTCTTCTAACTTAACAGACAGCTGTGCTGCTGGGGAGTTTGTTGCGCCAATTCTTCTTCCCAGCTAAAGCATTAGGAAGTGGTGAAGGGTGGGCGTTTTGGGGGACTGTCTTATGTAATAAATGACTTTTGATTTTGATCATTTCAGCCGTAAGACGCTCAGAGCTGGATATAGGCCTCCACCAATATGAGGGGCTTTGCCATAATCGCCACGCTTGGCAGGCGAGTTGGCGATCACAGTATAGCGGTAAAATGCATAGAGAACGCTGCTGCCCATTCTCTAGTGAGTCCCTTAGTCGTCTTTTACGAGACCCATGGGAAGAAATGCAATGATATAATAGGAATAAAAATGAAACCAAAACGTCAAAATATTTTTTTTTAAATCCTTAGCCTTTTCCCAACTATGTAAAGGTCAGCTTTCAGTCAAACCAGACACAGCTGATTACCAGTATTTTCATTGAGCAACTGCATATCTGACCTCAACAACCCCCTGCCGGGGTCGCGTGATTGTTCGAAAGAGATACCGTGACTCTGGCACATGGGCAACTGAAGGAACACGGGTGGGTTTTAGTCAGTAAAATCTGACATGCCCTCCTGCTCCGCCCAGAGCGGGAGAAATCATTTGATGATTTCCCATCCAAAAAAAAAAAACCTCAACAACCCAGTTACTGGATAATACGATACTCCGTGGTAGAACTGGTTGTCAGATATTTTGGCTTCTGACTACCCATAAAGACTGTCAAATATCTACGAAAGACAGCCGATCAAAGACTTGATGTATTTTTCGTGTCACGGAGAAGTTTAAGTAATGTGTGGTCACCCATCCACGAAACGACCGCGAAATACGACGCTTAACCTTTGATTATTTAACAACGAACCCACAAAATCAATCACAGCAAAACAATTATACAAAATCAAGTTCACAAAATCAATTTAAATTCTATTTATCCAAATTGAAGCCTCGAGGTTTTCAACTCCAAATATTTGAACTCTTTGAAAAGCGTTTACTGAAATTACAAAGCCACATTCTGTTAAACGAGTAGGTACAATTTCTATCACACTTCATTAGGGGCTTGTGAACTTATGATTAATCCTTCTGCTTTCGACAGATTATTAATTACAAGTCATTTACTGCGGTGTATCAACATTATAGAGTAGGTGGCTGTTGTACGCTGTTCACTAACGCAGCTTTGTAAGAAGCTATATTAAATGATAAATGTTTTTTCAATACACTTGTTTGTAAAGTTACTCGTGGCAAGAGATCATCTCATCATTCATTGTCCTAAGATATTATTATTATTATTCATATTAGAGCTAATTTCACACTCGTGTTTACATTACCACATTAGTGCTTTTTACTTTGCATTTTTTCCGTGGTAGTTTAGCGGTTTTGCCAGTGCCTTCATTTAAACCTGCACATCTATCGCTACAATTATTTGTTTCCGTTTTTCGGTATATAGTTACTTAGCTTTTGCTCGCGACTTCGTCCTCATAAATGTCAGTTACCAATGGACGCAGACAAATTTGCGGAATAAGAAATAGCCTATGTCCTTTCTTGGGGCTCAAACATACCCCGTACCAAATCTCATCAAAATGGGTTTAGTGGTTTAGTCGTGAAAGCATAACTGACACACTGAGTTGCTTTCAAATATATAATACTAGCTTTTGCCAGCGGCTTCGCCCGCGTGGAGGTCGGAAATTATCCCGCGGGAACATACTACCGGGATAAAAAGTAGCCTATGTCCTTTCTCAGGCTCTAAACTATCTGTGTACCAAATTTCATTTAAATCGGTTTAGTAGTTTTAGCAGGAAAGCGAGACAGACAGACAGACAGACAGAGTTACTTTCGCATTTATAATATTAGTGTGGATAGTGTGGATTAACAGTAGTACAGATTATTGACAAAATAGTCCACTCCACTTAGGGAAGAAGGTAAATTAACAATGAAAGTGTGATTTATCCTCGTACGGGTGTTGAAAAATATCATAAGAAACGCGTGTGCATTGATCGTTACACTCGAGGGAGTATTATCCGCGCAAGCAAGCCGTAGGCGAGTGCGATAAAGGAGCCGAAATTATACCACTAGTATAGCACTTGTACTTGTATCATAAAATTAAATATACTATTATTTCTGAAGGCATGTTTCTACACACACTTTTACACGTCAATCATATTTTAAAAACAAGGTTAGGTTGTCGTTTTCTATCTGACTACTCTGAGAAGAAAAGCCGAAACAAACGCAGAGGTCACAGCCTCTTTTATAGCCTAGACGTAATCTTGGTCACATCGTGTGAAGAACATACACTGATGTCTGAAATGGATGAAAGAACCACTTAGCTGGAGTGGTCCTGTCCAGTCAATGCACGCATTTAACAGTAAACAGTGGAGTGAAAATGTATGGAGAATTTTTTTTTGTTTTTTTCGGTAATAGCATAGCGATAAAAAGCTGCCTATGGATGAGTTAATGAACTATGTTAAATATCATTTATATATTATAATGATTCGAGGTGCCCCAGCACGAAAGAATTTTGAAAAAAGTAAAATTTCGTTCATTTTTGACAGCCTCATTCAGATGTATATAAACCTAAATAATCTATTGGAATAGTATTTGTTGTGTTGCTTGAAACCTACATTTTTATGTAATAATAATAAAATATATAAAATTTTGGAGTTTATGGTGCCCCAAAACCTCTTAGGGTAGGTTCAGATGACAAGCGCTCAACGCGCGTTTTGATAACGCGCGTTTACAACTACATACATTTTATTCAGGCCGTACACATGCTAACGCGCGTTTTAGTAACGCGCGCGTTCAACGCTGCGCTAGCGCTCGACTGTTGTCAGCGCGCGTCAACGCCGCTTTGAGATCATTGGTTTTCTATGTTTCCGTTCAGTTGAGCGCGCGCTTTCGACGCGGATAGACGTATTTTAGGGTTTGTCAAGTTCGTCCGAAAATCGTCCGAAATGGAAACCGAAGCTTTTAATACGGAATTATTAATTGATGAAATAGAGAAACGTCCTGCGATATGGGACATGACAAGTAGCGATTATTCAGATAAGAATTTGAGAAGACGGGCTTGGGAAGAACTCGTCCTTATATTTTGTGAAGGACATGACAATGAAGAAAAGAAGAAAATATTATGTGAGTATATATATTTATTTACATTTACAATCGGTTTGTGTTACAAGTTAAATATAACGATCCTGCCAATCTACTTTTCCTTCATTAATGAAATAGTTTGTTAAATGTACTCGAACATTATCCGCCTGTCGCACAGCACGTCCGGTATAATGTGAGGCTAGAGTTTCCAGGGGTGGCGTATAAAGTGTGTCTTCAAAATTGTAGCCATCCCTGATTCTAACATAATTATTTAGTGTACATATCGCTTTTACGATCTTTTCTGCAAAACCGATGTTAACATCTAACGGCCTGTGTAAAATGCGCCATTTATTGCACATTATGCCAAAAGTACATTCAACATACCGGCGTGCTAATGTCAAACGGTAATTAAATATTTTTTTAGCATAAGTTAGTGACCTTCCCCCATATGGACGCATTAAATTCTCCATCATGCCAAAAGCTTCATCAGCCACTATCACATATGGCAACGTTGTCGGTCTATTTTGTATTAACAATGCCTTTGGCTCAGGTAGATCTAATGACCTTTCTGTCAGCTTTTTGTACAATGAAGAATTCTTGAATATACCTGAGTCACTGTTTTTACCGTAGGCACCTATGTCAACCCACACAAAACAATAGTTTGCATCCGCTAGCGCCAATAAAACTAGCGAAAAATATTTTTTATAGTTATAATACATAGAACCCGTGTGTTCAGGCTGGATTAACCGTATATGTTTCCCGTCCAAGGCTCCCAAACAATTGGGAAACTTTGAGTTCTTTTCAAATATCGTGGATATTTCACACCACTTTTCTTTCGTTGGTTCACTCATAACAACGGGCCTTAATTTTTTCCAAATAGTTTCACATACATGTGGTATTATAGTAGCCACAGTAGATTTGCCAATTCTATAGTCGTAGCTTAATGTCCCAAATGAACATCCAATGGCCAAATATCTGGAAACAAACATAAACTATTACTAAATACTGTTTTTTTTTTTCAGCGTCATCCCTGCAAAAAAAGTGGAAGAGTTTACGGGATAATTATATGAGAGAGGTGAAGAAAATAAAGACTGTCAAATCTGGATCAGGAGCTTCCAAAACTTCGACATATATTCATTATAATAGACTACGATTTCTACAGGCATCAATTGCCAACAAAGATACAGAAAGTAGTTTCGATGCAGATAATGCATCAACTTCGTCAGAGGTTGCTGAAGTAGAAATAAGTTCTGGCTTTAAGAGTCCTAAATCTACTTCAAGAAAAAAACAAAAATTAAATCCTGCTGATGAAAGATTTGCAAACATATTAGAGCAGAGTTTAGCACAGAAAAATGTGTCTCATCCAAAAGAAGATGACGATGAAGACAAGCTGTTTTGTTTGTCACTCGTTAAAGAGATTAAAAAAATTCCGGAATATAGGCGACTTCAAACTATAATTGCCATTTATAATTTAATTTTGCAAAACCAAAATGAATTTCAAGGACCACAACAACAGACATATGAAAATCAAAATTACCCGGTATCACAACGAAGAAATTATTCATCACAAGAGCAGCGTCATCAGTCATCAGCTTCTGTTGAAGGCTTTCGTTATCATGATTATAGATCACAGCAGTCTAGTGTGTCAAATAATTTTGCACATTATGGTTATACTACAGCAATGGGGTCTCCATCGCCAGTAACACCTACTTCATCGCCAGCACCAACTAATGTCAGCAATGAATCAGAGTTAGAGTTATTCTGCGAGTAACAAAATGTTATTTTTTCTTTAAAAAAATTGCTCCTAAAAAAGTTGATTTGATTTATTTGATTTATAGATTATGTTGATTATTAAAAAACTTACCTCAATGTAATTATGAGTTTTTCTTCCGGTGAAATGCTATATCGCACAGCGTTTTTATCTGCTACGAGTTCATCGTTTATGAGAGTCAGTAAGTCATCAAATGACTTGATGGACATTCTGAAGTAGTTAAAGAATTTGGGCTCAAATTGCCTTAACTTAGGATATAAAATAATGTACTGACTTTCAGTCAGCCTGGTTGACAAAATTGGGTGAACCCAATATCTCCGTCTTCTGTTGTGTCGTTTCTGCCGTCTGTATAAAATCACCGATAAAACTGTTTCTACGTCCATCTTCGACAAATGTAGAACTCAAACTGGCCGCAACAACGCGCGTTTAACGCCTGACAAGCGCGCACCATGTGAACACTATACAAAAATTCAACGCGCGTTCAACGCGCGCTGAGCGCTTGTCATCTGAACCTACCCTTAAAACCAAAATAATACAAGAATTTTATAATAAAAATGCGATTAATATTAATTAAATATTTATGAAAAAAAAAAAAAACCAAAATAGCCCATCAAGTAGAAAAATCACGTTAAGTGTTATAAAAATGCATCATCTGACGTGATGACAGTCTAACCCTGATATAACCATTACGTTTTTCTTCTCCACATACAGCACCTGAAGCTTCAGTTACGAGTGTGATGCAACGCTCCACGGCTTGAGTATGACAGGGAAAGAGTGCTTTATTCTCTTTCGTTCCAAGGCCATTTTCTACAATTTCTTTCAAGGCTTCAGCAGATAAACTCTTAGTTAAAGACCACTCAGTAACAGTCATCTGACTATCGTGTCAAGTAATAATGTCAGTATAATGGGGAGCATCGAAATTAAATGATGGAACTTTAAATTTTCGGATTCCTATGACTTTCTCTGACCTTGCTTTCAGAATACGTCGGCATGCCAGTTCCCGTATCACTTGGCTGTCATCTGCAAGCATAGATAAAAGAAGATTTTCTGGATGGCCAAAATATCTATTTCTTTGTATGACTGGATCACTCACTTTTTTCAAATTGTTGTTTAAATAGCGAGTATAATTCATCGTCAACCACAAGTGCTGTGCTCCATTTAAACACGAAGGATTGCATTTGAATTGAAACCACATTCGCGCATAAACTTTCATCATGAAATTGGCTAATATAAGTAGATTCTCTTCCGGATCAGTCTTTGTGACATATAATCGTAAGATCCTGTTCGCAGTCGTTAGCCACCTGGATTGGTTGAGTAGACCGGGTTCTCTATTTGTCAGGTCAGAAGAGAAAATACCATTGCTAATAGCAGTCATTATTTCAAATAGATATGTTTGATCGGAGCTTAAATCAATGAAATATTTAGCGTAGTAACAGGAAGTGGCGTGGGTATAACGGCTTTCACTACTGGCTTTTTTTCACATTGTTGCAGTTCAGATCCAATTGGCCCTGAAAAACATCGAGGTCCCGTAGTTTGACCGCCCAAATGTATCAAAAGGTGTCGTAGTGGCAATTCATTCAAATGTAGTGCACAGATGAACCATTGTAATGGTTTTTTTATCTCTACCTAGAGCCTGCTAGAGCAGGCTAATGACGCCGCCTTTAGATCCAGTATTTACAACTGTCCCATCACAGTCCACTACTGACAAAACACTCAAGTCAACCGAGTTATCATTTAAATATTTTATAATACTTTCTTTGATTGTCCTAGCCGTAGTTTCCCTTTTCGCTCGTATCTCCAGTTTTATTCTTGACTATAGGCACAACAATAGTTTTAAGTAAGTCACCTGGAAGATACGAGTGACTGAGGCACAAACTATAAAACATTGCTAGCACTCGCGGTAAGTGTTTACCTGCATATCGTAGGTGCTCTATACTTAGGCTGTCGTGACCAGGCGACTTGCCTCTCTTTAAGCTACCTATGACTGAAGCTACTTCCCCGGCCCCAAACCTAAGAGGCATGTCTGGACCCCTCCACTACCTCCGACCCAGCAGACGACGGACCTAGGGGAGACACAACCATAAAAGCTCTACTGAATAGGTTAGCGATCTCATTAGGGTCACTAAGACCTTCAACACTCACGGGCAAACTCGACCTGGGATTCAAGCTGTTCGTGGCTTTCCAAAAACTACCAAAATTCTTTGCGTCATGATGACTTGCAATGATGTTCATTTTTATTTGGTCCGTATTATTCTGGCACCATTTTAATTTGTTTTTAAAAATCCTTCTACTTTCCACCATTTTTTCGTACAAAGTACCACTTTTAGGCCTACCAAATAGCGTCCAGGTTTGAAAATCAAGCCGAGCCTGTCCGTGTGCGTGCTTTACATGCTTATTCCAGCCCGGTATATATCGTTTTTTTTTTGGCTGTGTTCCCTTATTACAACTCGTGATGGCCCCCTCACAGAGAATACGTACTATTTCCGCATACATGTTATCTAAAATTATTTCATGTTCCTTAATTGTGCATCTATGATAACTACATTCTGTAAATTCTATGGGAAAGTCTAGATTTTTCAAGAGATCATTACAATAGTTGCTATATAATTCAGTCTGCCGTAAGTCTCTGTCCCCCCATGCTACTTTGTTACACTTAGGCAGCTCAGGTGCAGCTTTCGGCCCCAATAGACTGAGATCACACTTCACAATCAGAGGCAAATGGTCTCCAAGACACGTCGTAAAGCACATTAGCGTCTTTAATTTAAACCTGCACATCTATCGCTACAATTATTTGTTTCCGTTTTTCGGTATATAGTTACTTAGCTTTTGCTCGCGACTTCGTCCTCATAAATGTCAGTTACCATGGACGCAGACAAATTTGCGGAATAAGAAATAGCCTATGTCCTTTCTTGGGGCTAAAACATACCCCGTACCAAATCTCATCAAAATGGGTTCAGTGGTTTAGTCGTGAAAGCATAACTGACACACTGAGCTACTTTCAAATATATAATATTAACAGTAGTACAGATTATTGACAAAATAGTCCACTCCACTTAGGGAAGAAGGTAAATTAACAATGAAAGTGTGATTTATCCTCGTACGGGTGTTGAAAAATATCATAAGAAACGCGTGTGCATTGATCGTTACACTCGAGGGAGTATTATCCGCGCAAGCAAGCCGTAGGCGAGTGCGATAAAGGAGCCGAAATTATACCACTAGTATAGCACTTGTACTTGTATCATAAAATTAAATATACTATTATTTCTGAAGGCATGTTTCTACACACACTTTTACACGCCAATCATATTTTAAAAACAAGGTTAGGTTGTCGTTTTCTATCTGACTACTCTGAGAAGAAAAGCCGAAACAAACGCAGAGGTCACAGCCTCTTTTATAGCCTAGACGTAATCTTGGTGACATCATGTGAAGAACATACACTGATGTCTGAAATGGATGAAAGAACCACTTAGCTGGAGTGGTCCTGTCCAGTCAATGCACGCATTTAACAGTAAACAGTCTTGTGTATCATCAGTATTTGTAGTTTCTGCTTACTCACATGGAAATAAAGCGTGAATTTATGTACTTATGTGTCTATACATTAGTAATTCATCCGACGCTGTTGTAATACTGGATATGTATGTTAGTTGCAAGTAATTGGGAGCTATTACACCAATCTGTGCGTCTAATGGGCCCCCGGGCACCCTGGGCCCCGGGCCTGAATAATGTAGCGCGACCCTTAGGCTGCGCCTACACTGATAAATAATTTTAAATAATTTTTGAGTAAAGTTTGACTTTCTGAAAAAACGGGTAGTAAACAAGGAATCGGACGTGACTAAATAAGTTCAACACACAACGTAATCAGCACACAATGTTCCCACTGTTGGGACACAGGCGTCTTCTCCTCGAGACGGAGTGGGCTGTAATCGACCACACGGTTCCAGTGCGGGTTGGTAAATGTCACGGGGGTGCCCTTGGCGACTATTCGCTCTTGTTGCAAGTTTTTAAGCCTTAGCTGAAGGCCTTAATTTATAAAAGTAGCTACAGTTAAGTCTGGTTAACCAGCTGCCAACCTCAGGTCTACCTGCGAAATGACATTCCTAAAGAAAAAAGAGAATCATGATGGTCTCTCGAAACTATTATATTACTAAATATTGCCATAAATAGTTTGATATTGTCATAAACATTTTAACAATACTTATAGCCCAGAACTGAGCAATTAATTTGTCCGTATAAATGCACCCTTAGTCCGTTTGTGAGTTATAGCGGTTTAATGTGTTTCGCTGTGTGTTCGGCAGATTTAATCATGGCCTGATAGAAAGGGGTTGTGTTTGATTGTCTGATGATGTATGTGTTCTGGACTCCGGCTAAGATTAGGACGTCCGTTGATTTCAGTCGGCTAATCAGAGCTGGCTGTTAAGGCCACAGGAATTTGCTGGATGTGAGAAGCACAGAACCGATCCAAGTGGCAGTGCTTGGGGGAGGCCTATGTCCAGCAGTGGACGTCTTTAGGCTGAAATGATGATGATGATGAATAGCAGCTGTTAGTCATGTCTCGCTGATAATAATAATAATGTATTTAGGACAACCAACACACCCTTATCTGATCCCTGTACTATGGCAACCAGACAACTGATAAATATACTTTTATATTTCTAAATACATACATATTATAGATAAATTACACCCACACGGAAAAAAATATTGTGCTCATCGCACAAACATTTGTTCTGGGTGGGAATCGAACCCACGACCTCAGTTTTAGCAGTCAGGGTCACTAATCTCTAGACTAAGAGGCCGTCAGTGATGGTGGGCACGTGTTGGATCATTAAGCTCCCTCAAAATGGTAGAGCTAAATGGTGCTGATACAAAAGTCATGTTCGTGAACGGGCGCTTTCAGTAGGCATTGGTCTAGACATCTTTACATGCCAAGACCCCTACGTACCTCGGAAAGCATGTTCAAATCAAATCAAATCAAAAGTCATTTATTCAAACTAGGCTGAGAGTCAGCACTTTTTGAACGTCAAAGTTACAAAAGACAGTCCCCCCAAAACGCCCGCCCTTCGACACTTCCTAGTGCTTTAGCTGGGAAGAAGAAGTGGCGGAACAAACTCCCCAGCAGCACAGCTGTCTGTTAAGTTAGAAGAACTTGATTCTATACAATTGTAAGGAGGTAACATTATGAGACACAAAACATTAAATTAAATGATTTGCCATCTGTCAGCTAGCCAACCCAATAATCCAGGAAATAAAATGAAATCTATACTCAAGCAAAAGCAAAAAATATTTTTATCATGTAAATAAAGGTACCAAAATAAAAGCCTCCTGGCATAAGGGCGTGACAGCTTACATATGCAATGCTGAATCACGTTCACATAGCGGTTACGACCCGAGTTACAACTCGAGGCCTCAAAATGATAAACTAGGACCATCGGCGTAAAAACAAATAAACAGGTAGGTAATTAACAACAATACCAACATCAAGGTCAGCAAGACGACCAGTCACCACAAGCAGCACCCGTTCACGAGCATAACGCAAAGATCAGCCATTACCCCCCTCGCCTTATTTGAGGGAAGTGGGTAACCCGACCCCTGACGCTACCGCAAGCATTGACATCTAAGGGAGCATGACGAACTTGCTGCCGGTTGCTCAGGCAAGAATTGAATGACAACTTGTCGAGGTCGCTAGCTAATCATTTTATGCAATACTAATCATTATAATATGTCAAAGCATAGAACATGTCAAAACCAATAAATACACAAAAAAAAAAAATGACTAACACAGTAAAAAAAATATATAATAAAAATTATATTACAGCTATATAACCTATCACTAGGTACGCTAGTACTGGAGAAAGAACACAAACATTGTCTTGAGTTAATCACAGCGACCAACTAGTTTTGTCATTTAAATAGTCGTTGATGGAATAATATGCCTTTAGACAAAGGTTGGATTTTACTTGAGCTTTAAACGCATTAAAAGTTAATACTAGTAAATAAGGTGGTAGCTTGTTGTAAAATGTTATACCAAGCCCAACAAATGAGTTATGCACCTTATGAAGCCGGTGAAAGGGAACACGTAGTTTGTCCTTATTTCTAGTGTTAACAGTGTGAAAATCACTGTTTTTAGCGTGTAAGTGTAAATTTTGCCTAATATATAAGATGTTGGCGAAGATGAATTGTGATGCTACCGTAAGAATACCAATATCTTTAAAAAAGTCCCTTAGAGAAACTCTGGCACCTAGCTGGTAAATTGCTCGAACAGCTCGTTTCTGAAGGACAAAAATATTTTGAATATCAGCGGCTTTGCCCCACAGTAGAATACCGTAAGACATAATGCTGTGAAAATAACTAAAATAGACTAACCGAGCTGTATCAACGTCAGTATATTGTCTTACTTTTCTGACGGCGTAGGCGGCTGAACTGAGCCTCCCCGCTAGACTTGAAATATGTGGGCCCCACTGTAGTTTGCCATCCACTGCTATGCCCAGGAAAACTGTCGAGTCTACAGTTTTAAGAACCTCTTTATTTAAGACGATTTCGGGACCTAGATTGCTAACATTCGGTAAGGCGAACTTTACACATTTCGTTTTCTTGGCATTGAGAACTAAGTTATTTGCCGTAAACCAATCCGTAACCATTGAGAGTGCACTGTTTACGTCTTCAAAATCTTGTCTGTTCCTATCTACTTTAAAAATAAGAGAAGTATCATCTGCAAACAGTACAACGTCACAAATACCCTTTAAAAAGAATGGTAAGTCATTGATATACACTAAGAACAAGAATGGGCCGAGTATAGAGCCTTGAGGCACACCTAACTGAACCGGTAGCCCGGTACATTTTACACCATTAATATCTACACATTGGAACCTATTATGTAAATAAGAATTTATTACGTTTAAAGCTTCGTTATGGACACCGTAATGACGTAGTTTACGCAAAAGCGTGTCATGGTGCACGCAATCAAAGGCTTTGGAGAGATCACAGAATACTCCGATAGCATTTTGCGAGTTCTCCCATGCGTTAAAAATGTGTTTCAAGAGAGTAACACCCGCATCTGTAGTTGAACGACCTTTCGTAAAGCCATATTGCTCATTATGAAGGAGGCTGTTTAAATTAAAATGTCTTAACAACTGCTTGAGTATTAACTTTTCAAATATTTTGCTAAATGCAGGTAAGATAGAAATAGGCCTAAAATTAGAAACATCTTTTTTATTACCTGATTTAAATAATGGTATGACTTTGCTACTCTTCATGAGGTCAGGAAAAGTTCCGACATCAACACATTTATTAAAAGTAACAGCTAAAGAGGGGGCTACGATGTCTATTATATTACTTAATAGTTTGATGGAAATGCCCCAGAAATCACCAGTGTTTTTAGACTTAAGTGTGTTAAAAACATTAACTACATCACGAGGCGTTACATGTTCAAAATTGAATAGGCAACTACTTTTAGGCACACTACTATGCAAAAGGTTTTCAGCTTTAGACGGGGAGGAATTTAAGGAGCGAGTCGTAGTTATAGGTATGTTGGCAAAAAACTCATTAAATGCCTGTGCTACGTCAGCTGCCGTATTTACTAATTTGTTGTCGACCATAATTTCAAGTTGTTTTTCTTGTTTAACCGATTTACCCGTTTCATTGTTAATGATTTTCCAAGTGGTTTTTATTTTATTATTTGAATTTTTAATTTGATCGCTTAAAAATTTAGATTTAGCAAAAGCACTAACCTGTTTAAATAATTTTGAATATTTTTTTACATACTCTAGGAAAGGAGTATCAAACCTGTATTTTTTTAAACCATATAACTCGTATAGCCTCGCTCTACTTTTATAAATACCTGGAGTAGCCCATTGGTTAAAGCCGACGGAGGTGCTATTAATGTCAATGGTGTTGGTCTTGAAAGTAGATTTGTACTCTTTTTGCACTACATTAAAGAGGGCTTCATAAATTGCATTAGGATTCTCGTTTTCTACTATGGATGGTGTAATTCTACGAGCTACATTATTTTTAAACTTGGTGCAACGACTAGCTGTATAAGGCCTGCATTCAAGTTTATGTGCCTTTTTAAACAATGACATAGGGAAGCTAGATAGCAAACCACAGTGGTCGGACGTTAAATCAGTTAGCACTAATTTATTTTTGGCATCACCATCACTAAATATATTATCAAGACAAGTTGACGAAGAAGCTGTGATCCTAGTTGGTTCAAAAAACAAGTTAAATAAATTAAAAGACCTGAAAAGATTGAGAAGTCTAATACTCAATGGAGTAACATCTAAAATATTAATATTAAAATCGCCACATACAATTATACTTTTATTACTTGATTTTAACTTATTGAGTAAATCCTCCATTACTGACTCGAAACAAACGAAATCCCCAGAGGGGGGTCGATAAACGCAAATTATAACGTATCGCTCGAGTTCAACACAAGACAACTCAATAGTGCGCTCAATAGAGAGATTTACTAAATCTGAACGTTGCTTACATTTTAGCTTGTTTGAAACAAGAACTAAAGAACCACCACGGATGGCCCTTTTTCTCGCAAATGCACTTTGTACAGTAAAATTATCATCATTGATAAACACTATTTCATGTTCTTTCAACCAGTGTTCAGTTAAACATAATACCTGAACATCATGGTTCTCTATAAATAAACTTAACTCTAACTCTTTGCCGGACAGACCCTGCATATTTTGATGAACAACATTCAACATATGCGGCTCATCCGTTGTCGCACCTAGTAGTTTAAACTACTAGGCGTATCAATAGTAGTGTTAGTATCACTACCAACACTAATTAAATAAGACTGTGACATACTACTTATGTCTGAGTTAATATAAGCTAATAGCCTCGCTATTTGATGTCTAAACCTAAGGGGAAGATACATTGTATTCCTTGTCGATTTTAACTTATCAACAAAAATGTTAGTGTCAAAAAATATAAGTTTATCATTGTAGTGACTGACCAAAAACTGCATATGATTATTAAGCATATGAATATGTTTGTTTTTCCTACTAGATAATTTCTCAAAATATGGAAATGCACACAAAATAATTTTGTTACAATTAATCTTTAAAAGCTGAGTAACACTGTCAGTTATATCATTTTGTTTGACCTTTGAACTATTACCTACAAATACAGTTATGTTGGTATTACAATCATATTGATATCTCATAATTGATGTCATTATTTCTGTAAAGGATTTCCCAGGCAAACAATTATTTTGATTCGAAATATTCAACTTGTTACTAACTAATTTCCCTAAACCTCTTCCTATACTATCTGAAAACATAACGGACTGAAAACCAAGTTGACTGCAACAAGGGGTAACACTACTAGCTACTACCTGTACCCCGTGAGATTGTTCATGCACAGTATCAGGTATATTTTGAATGGAGATAGAGTGCAGACTACTCACAACTTGGGACGGGTTCACCATTGCCTCAGGCTGGAGGGCATCAGGGTTGGATACCCTTCGACAAGTGCACTGAGTGTTACTGAGAGTCAGCAAATCCACTCTGTCTACCAATTCATTTGTAGCAAGGATATGTTCCTTAATTTGGTGCTTAGAGCATACATATTTATTATAAAGTGACTTAAGGGATTTATCAAGAACTTGAATTTCAGACTGTAAGCGCTGAGTGTCTACTTCATATATATTTATGCTATCTTCTAATTTAATTTGATAATTTTTCAATTTGTTGACAAGAGAAGAAAGAAGAAGAGTTGGTCCCGGCAGTGATTTGTGAATCTTTGACAGTCATCTTTACATGCCAAGACCCCTACGTACCTCGGAAAGCATGTTGGTCCCGGCAGTGATTTGTGAATCTTTGACAGTCATTACGGGACACTCTTACCAAGGGGGGGGGGGGCACATTCCCTGATCGGTCGACCGCTGACTGCGCCCATCTGCGAGAACTTGACGACAATCGAGCCTACGAGACTGGGACGCTACGACCGTGTGGAACAGCTGAGACAACATTTCTGGCAACGATGGTCGAAGGAGTATGTCTCTGAACTCCAACAACGAACAAAATGGAAGGAAAACTGTGAGGACATCACTCCAAACAGCCTAGTTCTCATCAAAGAAGAGAAGGTTCCTCCACTCAAATGGAAACTGGGTCGAATAACGCAAGTTTTCCCCGGAACTGATGGAATATCCCGTGTAGCTGAAATACGTACAGCGCACGGCATCATACGGCGATCGTTCTCAAAGATCTGCCCGTTACAGTCACAATAAGCAGCAGCGACGAGTACTCCGTGTTGGAAGACTACACACCCTGGTACTTCCAAAGGGGCCGGCATGTTCAATATACCTGCAACGCCATCTAGCGGCGAAGAACGCAACAATTCTGCGGCGTGAACATCGGCGCAATCTACCCGTGCGGGGCAGCACCGTCACAACCAACTTCACACTTCTCCAAGAAAAACGGTTAAGCTTCGTATCTCTCAACGATTTTATTGTAAAATTCAAGAAAAATATACGTTTATACTAATAGAATCAATAAATCACTTCATTGAAGACATCCTTGCCCTCATCACATAGGGATATAGGGAACGGTCTCAACATTTTGGTTTGAATTTTACAATAAAATCGTTGAGAGATACGAAGCTTAACCGTTTTTCTTGGAGAAGTGTGAAGTTGGTTGTGGCTTACAAAGAAACGAAGTGCCACGTAACTATTGATTTTTACCGGTTAACGTTCACTTAACAACTTTGTAACATTCTCTTTTGTATTTAACGTATAAGAATGTGGTAAGGACCGTCGAAACTGACAGTTTTGAGGTGTATTTCTTCTCGCGTATCGGGAGCAGTTTGCTGAAGGTGGAAGACAGGTCTTGTGGCGCAGTCTGGGGGAAACCTACTCGTATGTCTAGCAGTGGTCTGCGATAGGCCAAATTGATTGATTAATTGATCGGCAGCTCATGCCTTGTTCTAAGTTTTACATAGTACAAAACAAAGTCGCATTTCGCTCAGATCTTTTAAACTACGTAATGCGGTTTTCATCAATATACATAGTGATTCAAGAATAAGGTTAGTAAATTATAAATGTGAAAGTTTGTGTGAAGGGTTCTTTGTTACGTAATCACAAAGGAGCTGCTGATCGGACTTGGATGAAATTTGGCTCACAGATAGTTTATCACCTGCATCCGGTAGTACTATTTACACCGTGAT
This sequence comes from Aporophyla lueneburgensis, assembly GCA_932294355.1. Lineage (NCBI taxonomy): Eukaryota > Metazoa > Arthropoda > Insecta > Lepidoptera > Noctuidae > Aporophyla > Aporophyla lueneburgensis. The sequence continues at coordinate 23,756,086 of OW028755.1, forward strand.
ATTTTAATCGTCTTACAATGGCAGCCCACTTCATGTATCCAATGACTGCTACACATCCATAAGAAAAAAAGGACCATTTGAATAACTAAAAATAAAAATATTATTCATTATGATGACGCAAGACGTAGTTTGTTTGATGTTTTGCCTCATGAAAAAACTTTTTTACAAAAAAAAACCGACTTTCTTAAGAACACTACAAAGTGAAAAATAACTTTAATTTCGGAAGTCGGTGTCTAAGCATCTGTATTTAAGTTTTTTGCCACCGACTTCCGAAATTAAAGTTATTTTTCACTTTGTAGTGTTCTTAAGGAAGTCGGTTTTTTGAAGTGAAAACTTCTTTAGCGGTGTTTGCACTTTTTTTGTAATGGGTAAAAAATGTTAAACTCGCGTCAGGACACGTGATCGAAAATTCGTAAGACGGACAGAGAATAGGAGAGGAAATATCCCTCTCTCTTTCTACGGCGCGGCGAAAATGTATGCCTGCGCCTGCTGTTTCGTTTAGGCGGCGCAGGACGCTTGCTCGAATGTTCGTGTGTGTTTATGTTACAGCGTGCCACGCGCATCCATGGACGGTGACAGCTAATGGCTCGACCCTCTGTGTATTTGCCGTCGTCGAAATTATGGATGGAAGTTGATTTTTCTGAGAGATAAACTTTTTAATGTAACATAAATTGTCATGTTTGTGTACGATAGCGCAATAAATAAATATTGTGTTCTACCACATAAATGATAGTACAGGGTGGGCCAAAAATTTTTACACTATTGAAACATGAATAGAAATAAAACTACAAATGTTATTTTGTTGATAAATTATTTAACGTAATAATCATTTAAAGAAATTTATTTTTTTAAAATGAAATCGTCCAAATGTGCGCCGTCTCGTTGTTGGCGCTCCTGCAATCGACTACGCAAACTTTGGAAAACTCGCTGACACATGCTGCGGGGGATCGCGGCTAGCTCCTCATGGATGTTTTGTTTTAATTAGGATATTGTCGTCGGTTTATTAAGGTACACTCGACTTTTCAGGTATCCCCACAAGAAAAAATCGCATGGTGTAAGGTCCGGGCTTCTCGGAGGCCATGGGATATCACCTCTGCGAGAAATCAGTTTGTTCGGAAACATTTCTTTAACTACCGGTAAACTCACATTTGACGTATGGCATGTTGCTCCATCTTGTTGCATCCAGGTCCTGCTGTTGTACCCTTGAAATTCATGCAACTGCGGCGTCAAAAAGTCTTGCAACATCTTGACGTATTCCACTGAATTCACAGTTACATTATTTCCTTGATTAGTTTCAAAGAAATACGGTCCAATTACGCCCTTTGCTGATATGGCAGCCCATACTGTCGTTTTCGGTGAATAAAGTGGCTTTTGGTGTTTAAGGCGCGGGCTGTCCCTGCTCCAATATCGACAATTGTGCTTATTCACGTGTCCATTGATGTGAAAATGGGCCTCGTCCGTAAACAATACATTCTCAAGGCTAGAGAATCGCTGCAGCATAGTGTCAGCCAATAACTTAGGTTTAATGTAATCATTTGGTTTCGTCTCCTGCACAATTTGAAGCTTATATGGGTGCAATTTGAGGTCCAGATGCAAAATCCGCCGTAGACTAGTTCTTGGTATTGCCAGAGCCGCCGAAAGCTTACGCGTAGATGATTCTGGATCGTTCGGTACGGATATTTCGACCACTCGAATGTTCTCATCGCTTCTTCTTAAACGTGGCCGCTCTGTTTGTTTAATATTCGTTGTTGATCCCGTTTGCTCGAACTTCTCGACCCAAGCTTTGATCAAATTAACACTTGGACACTCACTTACACACAATCATTGTTTTTGTAAAATTGTTTTACACAAAAAGCACGCTGTTGTCCCGTAAAGCGCTCCATTGTGACTAAAATTGCATGAAGTGACGCATAGTTTCCCGCCAACCACGTGCCCCTACCTCGAACGGTTTTCAAAAAAATGTAGTGTTGCTATTTGCAAAAAATTTTGGCCCACCCTACTTTTATACTGATAATTAAAGCAATTCGTGCAAAATTATTGCCTAATCATTCCAAAATATCAAAAATGCACAACGTTAATATTCAAGTTTTCACTTCTGCCGGCACTCCCGGAGTGCAACCCGTAGTTTTTTTGTTTTTGTAAAAAAGTTTTTATTTTTAACTTTTTAGTTATGGTATAGGTGCAAAGTTCTCATCAATAGAAATGAATTAAGTCCAAACACCAGGTAATTGCTGTAAGTTGTTGAGGAGCTCCCTCGACTGTCTTTCGGCTTCATCATCAGAGCAACTTTAGACCTTCATTAAATAGTAGTGCTTTAAGATAATTAATGAAAAAAAAATGCACTAGTCTCCACTACGATTTTCGAATGTTCCCATGGATTTCTCTGGTATGCCATCATCATATCTTGGTTCCCTTATCATGGTACCACTCCTGAGATAGCTCCTTTCCAACGAAAAAGAATCATCAAAATCGGTTCGCAAACGACGAAGTTATCCGTGAACACACTTAAAAAAGAAAAAAATATACGGTTGAATTGAGAAACCTCCTTTTTTTGAAGTCGGTAAAAAAATGGAAATGGAATGATCTAGTCGAATTATGCGCTGGGCTGGGTAGGTATATATGTTCTCTACCATATGATACGTAAACATTATTAACAGGATATTTCATAATTCTAATGCATTATTTATTTTTCTTAGTACATATTTTCTTAAACGGTAACAATTTTTTAATCACGCCTAGAGGTATATTATGTCGGATACATTTAGTGGACGACCTTTGTAAGACAACTAACATATCACGGTGTATACTATACTACTATGGATACATTCGAATTCACAACAATAAATATGATGACAACGAGACAAGAATATTGATGCATGACGCCGAATTCAAAACTAACACCGCCATTGTTTTTCATTACTAATAATTCTTTGACAATTTGCCCAATATTTACCTACAATACCCTCCTGTAAATTTAATTCGGGCTCTTAAAGATTCTGGTAGCACTCTACCACAGGTATGAGATCGGTGCAACATTTATTTGGTTCCGTACTTCTCTTTTAGTTGTCATCTCAGTAGTTATCGCCTTTGTAGCCATATCTTCACATAGTCCATGTATCGTTTTTTTTTTCGGTCCACCTCCATTCTAATCATATCCCAACCGATAACTCTAATGTCTTTTCTATGGAATCTTTCGCTACGCAACTTCTGAGTTGAGCTGCACGATAAGAGACAAATGCGTGCAGTGACTGGACAGGTTCACTTAATCAGTATGGTTCTTCCCTTTAAAGAACATTTCAGACATCAATCTATACTACAATCTCACCAACTTTGTGTCTGATTTTAAAAGGAACTGTAACCTCTTGAGTTTGTTTTGGCTTTTCTTTTCAAAACGCCGATCTCATCTAGTTTTCAAATTATGATTGACGTGTAAAAGCATTTGAACAAATACGAGTAGAACTATTTATAGTCTAAAGCATTTTGTTTCTGGCAAGCAACATTATTGACACCGAGGTGAGTTGCGGATTGTGGCTCGTCTACGTAGACACACTGTGTTCGATAAAATAATGTAGAATAGTACAAGTACAGGGAATATTCGAGAACGGTGTTCATCTGTAATCCAGGTGGTCTGAATAAATACGTAGTGTTGTAACAATATACACTATTGTGTATATTGTGTTTGGTGTATTACAATATTGTTGTCGTCGTCTTGACATAATCTGACCAAGATTATGTTTGGACTCTAAAAGAGCTGTGACCTGTAAAATATATTTATTCACGATAACGATGTTAGTCCCTTAGAGAAACTTTCTCTAATACTAATCTAACATTTCATCTGGCTCTACCTCTCAATTAATAACACATCTTTAATCACCCACCTCAAAAATTCGTAAAGCAACGTTATTCAAAAGAAGGATACAGCAAAAAAGCCCTTAATCCTGGTTGTTATAAGGCCATTGTTTCTGTGCATCTCCGGACGCCCGGCCGGATGGAAGCTTCGAGAACAATAGGCTTTATTTTGACACTTTAAATGTCAAATGCAGAGATGAAAATGGGCGAGTGTCAGAAGAATTCGTGGTGTTCGCGTTTTTAAGGAGATTATTTTCAAGCTTTCTGTTATTATATAATTATTAATTCGTTTTAAGAAAATTGAGTCTTTGTTCTTACTGTTTAGGGATCTCAAAATTCTAGATTGGATAAATAACGTTTATGATGTCCTTAAATACATACCTTCCCCTAGCTATATTTTCATTCTGTACCTAAAATTAATTCGACGGTTTTGCAGTACAAGATCTTTATACAGGACAAGTTTTCTGCTGACAAAGGTATATTTCGCTGTGGTAGAATAGAATATAATAAGAACTCATTATTTTATGTAAGCCCAGATTAATAGATAGGGAAGGTTAAATAAAGATGTAGGCATTCAGACACCGTCATTCACAGATAGATGTTTCATACAGGTGTAAAAAGGATGCACTCAATTATTTTTATGAAATACTGAAAAATCTAAAATTATCAGCAGTAGCTATTGAATATCAAAAAAGAAAACAAACAAATAAATAAGGGAAGTTTTTATCAATATCTGGTCGATGTTTCGTGAATGTTACTAGAAGGTTTTCCATTCAAATATATTGTATAGTCTAGCAAACCCGTATCGAATCACCCTTAATCCAGTGAAGTCCACACAAAATATTGTATTATACGATTCGCGGAAACATTCACACTACAAACCAATTATGCAATTGTTTTCAACATTTTCTAAAAATAAAAGCCTAGTTCTCACCTGCGGTAGATGTCTTGTTTTCCTGGCCGCTTGGTGTTCCTTCCCGCCGGTGCCCGATAAGCACTTCCCGTTTGGCACGCCACTGCCCGCCGCGCCCTTTATCTCTTCCTTCACCGCTCCGCCAACGGGCTTCGATATCGGAATGTTGTGCTTCTCAAAATAACCATTTTGTATCATCTGGTCTAACGATACCTCCAATTCTCTCACTGGAACCAATTTCCTCCCGCAAATTGGATCGTCAACAACCATTTTTCGGTTGCAACCTGACACTTCGGAGAATTTAACGTTCTTTTTTGGCTCTTCGCACTTTTTCGGTCGATTTCGACCCCGCTCGGGCGGTTCCGTCGTCCAATAGCGAGCGCTTTTGTCTGATATTCGATGCGGCTTACAAACTGCAACGTTTTTTGGTTGTTTTAAACTCGAATTCATTGGAGCGTTCAAAGTATTTCTGTTATTAGTTAAATTAATTGTAGGTTTTGTCGGATTCTTTGTATTTGAATTCGATTCTTTTTGTCTAGATTCGACAGCTTTCCTATAAGATTCATAAGATTCCCGCGTTCTCCTCTCGTTTTCGATTCTAAAGTCGTAATGATCCTTCTTGTACCTCCGATTATTTCTGTCTTCATGGTTATAATAATTCCTCGGCAACGAGTTATATTTAATGTCGTAAGTTGTCGGAAGGTTCAAGTACTCGGGCCTAATAGGTCTGAACAGAGATAATCGACCTTGTGCTTCGTCGAAATCGGAGTATATATCTTCATACACATAGCCGTTCTTGCGTCGAGGTCGGTCGTGTAGATCACGTCTCCTTTCCTGCCGGTATCGATTGGTCTCCCTGTGTGTCTCTCTGTCGTACGGTTCATATCGACGTCTGAATTCGTATTCATATTCGTAATCAGGCCTCCTTTCATAGAGCAATCTTTCACGGGAGCCGGCCATTGTCCTCGTATTCGATTTTTCCCGCCTGTAAAGAAAAGAATTGTATATTAATTTGGCGAGATTCAACGGATTTGCGGGCTGTAAATAGCCAACGCGGATTGTGCGGCATTCTCTCCTGTTTTTACGACGATATTACCGAGGTGTAAAAACGGATAGTTAAATTATAGGTACATGTAAATATATTACGCACCTTTTTAGTGCCGTTCCAAAAAATTTAGGAGCGTAATGCTGAAACCATATTTAGGAATGTGGGCTTAAAAACACAATGGGTCATTGTCGGGAAGGGTTGTTAGCAAGAGCTATATAACCCTTTTTTATTTACGTATTGCGGAGCTTCAAACATGTATGTACCTCCTACTCTCATATATTTTGAGTTGTATTTCACGTGCAGGTATCGCTTATGATAAAGTGGTTAGAGCTATGCTTTTAACATTTCAATTCCACAATGCTCCGGCTAGCAATCTATAGCTACTCAAATAAATATTAGTTATACAACGTTAGCCTATTTAGGCACTTCTGCCCGCGACTTCATCCGCGTCAAATTTTTGCTGCCCTAACCCTTCCCTTCGCATCGAATTGCCTGTCAGTTTTAGTCAATTTTTCGTTGCTGCTCCGCTCCTTCTGATTATAGCGTGATGTTATATAGCCTATAGCCTTCCTTAATAAATAGGCTACCCAACACAAAAAGAATTTTTCAATTCGGACTTGAGATTACCGCATTCAACCAAACAAACAAACAAACTCTTCAGCTTTATAATATTATAGTATAGATTATGATCTACTAGCTTTTTCCAGCGGATTTGCTCGTGTATTGTACATATAAACCTTTCTCTTGCATCACTCTGCCTATTGATAAAACCGCATTAAAATCCGTTGCGTAGTTTAAAAGATCTAAATGTACAGACGCGGGCAGCTATATACTATTTAAAGATATGTAAAGTAGCATGGAAATGTATTCCAGCCAATGGAATTAGTCTTCACCACTTCTGTAGAACAGCTAAAGTCTTGTCTCTATGCTTTTACTACTGAAATGGATGTCAACCTTCCTTTATAGCACCTCCATTTCGCCCCTTCTCATATTACTCATTAATTTCCCTGTTCACCCCCTTAAAACGCCATATGACAGGCACTTCCATCTAAGCCACACTAATAAATGAAACCGCGTACATTTGCATACGGAATCCAATTAGATGTAATAGGAAACTACCCACATGTCTGTTACGTTATCTTGGCAATGTGTGACGCTAAGCTTAAACGGGCTGTTTTTTAAAGAAAGAATATGATAATAATAGGTAATAATTATTTTAGAGGAGGGCGGGACGAAATGCTTGTGAACAGAAACACTTTTACAAAAAAAAAGAATTAGTGCAGGGTACATACCAGCTAAAACGTGTACAAAATAAAACATTTTTTTTTTTTTTTTTAAAAACCGACTTCCTTAGAAACACTACAAAGTGAAAAATAACTTTTTTAAATTTTAGAAGTAGGTGGCAGAAAAATAAGTCCAGACACAAAGACACCGACGTCATATTTGACAAATATTGGCCTGAACAAAGTATTATACAACCATTGCAATACCTGCGTAGTGGATTATTGTCTACTCTTTTTCACTGAGAGAATACTTATGTCCCAGCAGTGGGAATGTTACACGCTAACTTGGTCTGTGCAATTTAATTTACCCGGTCTCTATGCATGGCTGTGGCTTGAATTTGTTAGTCCGTTTTTATGCTGGAATGAGCAGAATGTTACTAGGTTGTGGTTGGGAAGCATCTGTGTTTGTTACTTGATTTATGAGAGTGTTTTTTGCCTTTACTATTATCCTAATATATTATCGTATATTATCCTTTACTATTTTCGTTTCCTTGTTGGTAAATTACAGGTCTACTCAATCTGTGTGGTTCTTTCCTCAAAAAACCATTTCAAACACCTATCTACATGATCTTTACATGATGTGTCCAAGATAACGTCTGGACTTTATAAAAGATGTGACCTTTGAGTTTGTTTCGGCCTTTCTTCTCAGAGTAGTCAGATAGGAAACGCCGACCTCATCTAGTTTTTAAAATATGATTGACGTGTAAAAGTGTTTGTTCAAACCTATTTACAGAAATAAAATCATTAAAAAAAAACATATATTTATCTGTCTATTTTAAAAAATAGAATAGAATAGAATTTTATTTTGCACATATGGGTAATACACAATAGTTGTTATGTTATGATGTAATACATCAAAGCTCAGCCATATTTTACCATGCGGCATGCAAACATTTACATTATTTATAAAATAATTTGTCCTTACATTTTGAAAAACAGATCAATTGAAGAATATCATTATCATTATAACGTTAATGGCGCAACTGATTTGATTTTGGTATAGAGGTAGACCAAGACTTTTTTCAAGATCATAATCAAAAGTCATTAATACAAATTAGACTGCGGATCAGCACTTTTAGAACGTCAAAATTATACAAAACAGTCCCCCAAAACTCCCGCCCTTTACCACTTCCCAGTGCTTTAGCTGGGAAGAAGAAGTAGCACATCAAACTCCCGAGCAGCTCAGCTGTCTGTTAGTTAAACTTGATTCTTTTTACCCCGGTAATAAGTTCCAATGGAAAATATGCGACCTCCACAATATAGCGCAAAATATAGTGACGGATAAATTAATAAGTACTTCACTACGTCAAATATCACAAACTTCACCATCAACATCGAACTACAAAACTATTTAAAGCCCCGACCTCTGCTCTCCGCAAAAAGAACAAAAGCCTGAACATAAATAATACTTTCTGGTATGCAAAATAACTTCCCTAATATAATAACATTCCATTTTGTGAATGAGCGTCCCGGGCTCCGCAGACTGAGCGCAATAGGGCTGGGAAACTCGAGGTCACGCTGATGTCAAATGTCGATAAAATATAATTTAAGAAAAGGATCGACAGGCCGTACTTTCGCACTGGGTGGCTTTATTTGACTCAACACAGGAAATCTCACTAAGCCTTCACAATATTTTTTATTTACTAGCTCCACGAAGTTTTTGTTGCAGATTATGTTTAGTGATAAATACTATTAACAGACTTATTACGGTAACATTTTTTTAAATCAACATACTTCTTACGTCTTAAAAAAATATGTACTTGTATATATAAAATTAAATAATCATTAAGCACCATAAAATTCGTCTGCATCGTTGTCAACACGAAAGGCGCCCAAAAGGCTGGCAGCATTGCCACGTTGTATGGCAATGCTGATTCTTTGGGCAATAAATAGGTCAGCTCTCTGGCCACGTAAAAAGTCAGCCAGCTACTTGGCAATATCTCGGAATACTATGACTTGTATCAGTCTAAGCTTCATACGAAGCTTAAAATTCATAATTACTTCTGTATAAATGTGACAGTCGTAAAGAAGATTTGGACAGAAAAGTGAAAAGCAAAGCCTTGATAGTTTTCGTAAATCAATTTTTATGAGGCCTCCGGGAGCAGAGTCCATAAATAAATTCTTAAGTCGCATTTTACGACACTTTTAGAGAAGGGTTGGCTCATAAATATTGGTTTCTGCATAACAATTCTGGAGTTACACTGTATGATACGTCAGAAAATAGTTTATGAATGAAATCCTCAACGAAAGGCACCGAAAAATTAAAGGAGTTATTAAAGTATCGATATTTCAGTCGCATCACTAGTCCGCGGTCCCGTCTGGCGCAGTGCGGTACGTGGTGGTCCATCGATAAATCTCCACGAACGTTTAAACTAAACGATACAACACCGGTTATTGTAGTTGCCACTCTAATACAACTCTCGTGCATTCTCCTTACTGTGGAGAAGAATAATATTTTGTAAAACAGTAACTGTTCAGAAATCACGCGATTATTGGGAACAGGCTTCTGTCCGCATCTTCGCCTGTATAATAGCTCAGTGGTAACAGTGATGACCTACAAGTTGTAGTTCGTTGGTTCGCACCCAAACAGGTACTTTACTTTGTGTAAATTATTTTATCACCACTGCTCTGAAAAAACGTTGAAGGAAAATATCGTGAAGAAACCGACAAGTCCTACAATCAAAAATTGGAAGACGTGTGACATCTACCAACCCGCACTGGGCTCGCGTGGAGAATTACGACCCACGGCACTTTTCCGTGAAACGGTAGTTTTTTTTTTTTTTTTCAAAACTAAAGAAAAAATTCTACGCTGTCTACAATCATGCTGCTGAATTCATGATTATAGTTTGCAATCCTTGACCCTGCTACCCTGTTTTGAAGAACTATTAAAATAATCCGGTCTACTTGTCAAAAGTGCTACTGAAATTGGACCCATTGGGTCTATTTTAGCTACTTCCACAGCATTATGTCGTATGGCATTTTACTGTGAGGTAGGGCTGCTGACATTGAATCCATTTTTATTTTGCAAAAGAGAGCTGTCAGAGCCATTTATAATCTAAGTCGCCGCGAATCTCTCAGAGAACTGTTTAAAAGGATTAATATTATGACGGTACCTTGCCAATTCATTTATGAAAATATTATGTATGTAAGAAAAAATCTACATCTTTTTAAGAAAATAAGCGATAGACATACTTTTAATACTAGAAATAAAGACAAGATAGATCAACCATTTTTCAGATTAGCAAAAGTACATACATCTTTTATGGGGTACTGTGTTAAATGCTACAACAAAATTCCTTCTGATATATTGCAATTAAATGAAAGGTGGTTTAAAAATCATATTAAGAGTACACTTTGTAAACGAGCTTATTACAAATTAGAGGATTACATCCAAGATAAGAATGCTTGGAAACATGCTGGTCTCGCTCCATAGGACAGTCTTAGAGTTTATCAAACTGGTTGCTAACTTAATTGTATTAGATTTATTTTTCGCCTATGACACTGATTTACATACTATGATTACTTTATCTCATACACTGATTTGTAACTTGTAAATAGTAGGAAATTTGTATTTTTGCCTTTGCAATGTTTGTAAGTATGTGGGCACCATGTATCTATCATATAATTTATTTATCTCTCTTTGCTTCTTTTTAAATTTTTTACCTGTTGTATGGTAATTTTATTTTAGGTGCATTATCTTCACATATAATTATATAAATATTGTATACAAATATTGAAAACATTTTAAAAGAGTAACGGTGGAGTTTTTTGCCCATTCTTCTCCATACGAATCTACCTTTTGGAAGGGGCAACTAGAATCAATTCTATTTTCATATAAATGTAGACGTTCAAAAGTGCCTTTTTGGGCCTATTTGAAATAAATGCTTTGACTTTGACTTTGACCCAGGTCAGGCAAAATGGTTTTTCCATTAGGAATTTCGCAGTGGTACCCCGGAGTCTGATTTTGAGGCAAAAGCCTCACCCCAATAGTATGGGACTTTAACATAACTACCGGGGTGAACTATAGGTACAGCTTTGCCTAAGCTTCCGTCGAATATAGGCATGATGTTATAATATTTATGAAAAACAAAACGTTTGCAGTAAAAACCGTTCTAATAGGTCAATAGCTTCATTCTCCCAGTATCTTCCTTCATAAACTCAAAAGAAACGAACACAAAAACGTTCAAGAAAAATTACATGAAAGCCAGTACGCTGAAACTTGCATGCAATATAAACTTTTGAGCCGTCTTTCTTTATTTGATCCGCGAACAGAGAAAACGCTCAACTCACGAACTTTCGGATACAACCTTGGAAGTGACATAAGGCGATATTAAGCCAGTGTTCCTTATATAGCATATAAATATTATATGCTGTAACGGAAAGTCTTGTAATTTTTGTGCTTGTTTTGTCGACAGCTGTTTCATCTATTATTTTGGTTTGGGATTTAGGAATAGCTCTTTTAAAATTTGGTTTTTTATTTGTCTTTATTCTTAGACTACGTCACGAAGGTGGCAGAACAATATGGCTTACTGAATAACATGATACCCCTTCCTGCCAACTTTAAGAGTCATAAAAATCTGGAATAACAGCTTTTAATGCTTTTCAAAAGGTATTCCATTTCGAGGATACAGCGCATGTCTGTGATATGGGTCACTATTACAAAATTTACTACTTTTCTCTCTTTATCCTCTTAATGGTATAAGTAAAATGATTTTATATCTGTAAGTAGGTTTGTACAAACATGTACACGTCTTGATGTAATTGGCATGTCCTATCTGACTATTGAGAGAAAAATAGCCGACAATAGATCACAGCCTCTTTTAAAGTTCAGATATAACCTTGGTCCGATCACGCGAAGTTTATGTAGATTGGTGTCCGAAATACCTGTCATAAATTGAACCCGTTCATTAAGTACACGCATTTGTCAATAATCATCGTAATAATAATAAAAAGAGTGGTCATTTGGGTAGGGCGTATAAACTATTCAAACTGCCAGCACCATGACCAAAACTTAAAAAAAATACTATGAACAATAGTCCTCAAATTCACAGTAAGTTTCGTCTTTAAACTTCATCAAAAACTTTAAAAGTTGTTTTACTATCATAAAGATGATAATTTTAGTTCCGAAACACTTAGTATGAAAAAGTTGATTGCTTGGGGAACAAAACCTATAACTTAGAACCTATCAACCGCTCGCTCCCTAGAGTTCCGATCCCGCTAGCCATCCAACTAATCCATTACCACTCTTTACACCGTCATAGAACATACGGAGCAGACACGTCACATATGATCCAATCATATAATGCCTTCTTGCACAACTCACAGGAACATTCAAGAGCATTTTATTACAATATCCGATACAATATACTTTGATGAGGCAGCAATTTAGGGTATGCGGCCCAACATTTGTCGCAATGCGGTGCGACTGGCTGCCAAATCGTATTGTATTAATTGCTACAGCTACCTTGGAGGTACGCTGGCGAATTATAGCGTATAATGTTTTTATTTAGCTGTGTCAGTGCGAAATTTTAGGTTCTTTGGAAATGGGTTGTCTAGAATTTTCGATGTGGATTGGCAAATTCCACTTCTTCATTTGAGCCGAAAAACTTCAACTGAACGACCGGTTCTGTGCTTCTGGTATCCAGCGGATTCCTGTGGCCTTCACCAGGTCATCAGTCCACCTTGTAGGAGGCCTTCTAATGCTACGGTAAGCAGAAGTCCACTTGGCTTAAGAGTATTGTACTTCTATCATTTTTTAATTAACTATAAATAAATAAATCATTCTCTAAGATGCCAATATTTTTTCCATCTTTACAAGGCAAGCTCATGATCTTGGAGCAAATGACTAAAGTCCAGAGCCGCCTAATATAAGGTGTCATCCATCTTGATTCTGGCTCATCGGCAACGGCCACGAGTTACGACTGGTAGATCGTAAGTTCGAACCCAAGGAAGCGCTCTACTTTGTGTAAAAAATTCATGACCTTTCCTCTCAAATCGATAAAGGAAAACATCCTGATCAAAAACAAAAGTCATTTATCCAAACCAGGCTGAGAGTCAGCACTTTTTGAACGTCAAAGTTACATAAGATAATCCCTAAAACTGAGAAAACCGGGTATCCAAAAAAAAAAAAATCGAAGACACGTAAAATCTATCAACCCGAATAGGTCCCGCGTGGGATTATAGCCTCTGGAAGAGTGAACAGTATCCCATCATTAGGGGCTGATTATTCTCGCTTCTGAAGAGAAATGAAAGAGGAAACTGACAGGACTTTGCGACAGGCTTATTCAAAATAGTATTTAGGTTGTCATTGTGAATGGCCACAGCGCTCTGCAAATTTTCCTGGTGAGGAAAATTCAGCAATCAGGAAAATTTACCAGTTATGTAATCTATACCAGCGACCTAGCCTATTACTAGCCTAACACTAACCTATCCTGCCTCTAGTTTTAAGTTTTTTATGCCCTGGCTGGAGGCTTTTATTTATTAAGGTAGCCACGGGCAAGTCCGGTTAAGCAGCCGACAACCTCTGGTTGACCTGAAAGGTGCCATTCCAAAAAATGTCCACTACACAGTAATAATAATATGATGTAAGCGCGCTTCGGTCCAGTTATGTTCAAAATCCTAACAATCCCCAACATGTTGACAGTGCTGCGTTCCAACATTATGATACAACATTCATATATATTTGCTTCGCGCAAAATAAGTTTTTTCTTTTAATTTCCGAGTTTTTGTGCCCGGTACGGAATGAAAGGTATCTCGCTAGCACGCTGGGAGCAGTATTTTTATGTTTCTTTTATATATTTCTGCTTTTATGAAGTGTTTTATCAATTTATTGTTAGCTGGTTTATTTTATGGAGTTCGCAAATGTTGTTTAAAAAGTCGTGAAATATGACAATAGGAGGTGTTTACCAACTGCACGGGGAGAGATGGCTTTTTACCAGGGGAGAATTTTTATCATTTTATGAGATATGAAACAACGATATAAGCTTTTTACAGCAACTATAGCAGATTTATTCATAGTATCAAAACGTTATGATAGTATAATTTCCGACCTCCATGCAGCAAGAGCAAGTAAACAATAAAGACAAAAACGTTATAAGGTAAGAATATAAACTATCTAAATATGACACCGCTTTCATACAAAAACTTCATATCGCTAAACAAATCTATTAGAGCTTTCCCGTTAATATGTCCCTTTACAGAGACACACAGATAGAAGCACCGAATGTTAAACAAATAAACATTGTAGTATAAAGTCTCACAATTATAGTGTTTTGTTCTGTGATAGTTGCAAGTCACTGGGCTTGCTAACTTTGCTAATAAGACAACATTTTTTAATATACATTCACGTAGAAGCAAAATCTGGAGGGAAAAGCTGTTCCGTTTGACTTCCCCGAGCATTGTAGGCGTAACAAGCACCTATGCACTGACATATGGCAGATAATTTACATCAATGTTTTGTGTTTCGTAATGTTAATTCGTTTGCATACTATTGTGTGAATGAATCGTATCGTAGTAATCGTAGTTCTTCTAACTAAACAGTGCTGCCGTGTGCCCGGGTCGCGAGATTTGTTCGAAAGAGATACCGCAGCCCTGGCATATGGGAAACTGAAGGAACACGGGTGGGTTTTAGACAGTAAAAGTCTGACATACCCTTCCGCTCCACTCTAGAGCGGGAGACGTCATTTGATGATTCCCACCCACAAAAAAAGCAGTGCTGCCGTGGAGTTGTTTGGACAATTCTTCCTAGGTAAAATACTAGGAAGTGATAAAGGGCGGGCGTTTTGGAGGACTCTCTCATATATTTTGACGTTCACAAAGTGCTGAACATCCTTGAGTTTTTGGTTGGTTCTCTCGATATTTTCCTTCATCGCTTGAGAGCAGTGGTCATGAAATTAAATACACAAAGTAAAGTACCTGGGTTTGAACTCACATCCAACAAACTGCTAAATCAGGGCCACCACAGTTCACTCATCTATAAAATCAAAATTGTATCTTTAGAAAATCCTAAGACAAATGTGTTCACAATAGCTTTAAAACATTGTTACAATCGTGATCAACATTAAGCTAAGCTAAGCCGGCTTAATATACAAGATAGCTTGAGATCTTGACCTATAATTCAAGCTGTTGTCTTGGCATGCACTCTTTGGCACTAAGCTGCAAACTAGTGCCAGTTATATTTTCTCTTTCACATCGTTTTCAGAGGTACTCATTTAGGAAAAGGCTAGATAGATTTTTTGACATAATTTTGAGAGAGCAAGTGGTTTGGTTGCCATGTTGGTAGTGTAAAAATTTTTTTCAAAAAAAAAAACTACCGACTTCCTTAAAAAAACGCTACAAAGTCAAAAATAACTTTAATTTTGGAAGTCGGTGTCTTAGGATCTGTATTTGAGCATTTTTTGCCACCGACTTCCAAAATTAAAGTTATTTTTGACTTTGTAGTGTTTTTTTAAGGAAGTCCGTTGTTATTTTTTTGTAAAAAGTTTTTATTTTTAACTTTATAGTTATAGTAGATACCCCGCACTAATCTAACCGCGTTATTCGTTCATTTGTCGCGCAAATACTTAATGCAAATTTAAGACTTTTATGTTTTTCACATGGATCCCATTGTCCGAATGGAACCATTTTAAAATGGAACCATTCGGAAAGTACCAGCTTTCAAATAAAAAAAGAATCATCAAAATCGGTTCACCCAGTCAAAAGTTATGAGGTAACAAACATAAAAAAATACAGTCGAATTGATAACCTCCCCCTTTTTTTGAAGTCGGTTAAAAATGGAACAAGTTGACTCACGTTCCATCATCATTCTCCTGCCTTGTTCTTCCACACTTCTCTATTAGTCTTCATCTCAGTAGTCACCCCCTTTCTATCCATATCATAATTCACACAGTGACTACGTTCCATATAAAGGATAAAAAATAGCATTAGACCTCCTTGCGTAGCAATTTATTTTCTGTCCCATACATTTGAGTGAAGTATTGTATTGAAATTGTTGTTTTTTTTTTTCACAATATTTCTGTCAAAAATGTGTGAAAGTGTGTTTCAGAAATACGTGGTCATCAAACCCAATACTTCACGCTCGGTATACTAACGAATCCAACGAACGTCACCTGTCATGATAATTGACAAATGCGTTCACTGACTGGACATGACTGAATATTCATGTCCAGTCAGTGAACGCATTTGTCAAAGAACTACACAGATTGAATAATCTGTGTGGTTCTTTCCTCAGAAGAACATTTCAGTCACCAATCTACATGGTCTTCACAAGATCTGACCAAGATTATGTCTGGACTTTAAAAGAGACTGTGACCTCGGAGTTTGTTCCGGCCTTTTTTTTTCAGAGTAGTTATACAAGAAACGCCGACCTCATCGTTTGAAAAATATGATTGACGTATAAAATTGTTTGTACAAACCTACTTAGAGAAATAAAATCTTTTACCAATACCAACGTAAATAAAATAAAGAATTGTAGTCTACAATTTAACTATTACAAAAATCAAGTAATAATTCCATTTAATTTAGTAATAACGTTATAACTCACAGTTTCAATTAAAACGCCTGAAATATTTGTTCAGTTGTTACTACAGCCGAGGCGCCACGGATACCGTAAGAACGCGTAGTTACATTACTTGAATAGTTTACGTTCCGCTATAGAATCGAATGAAATAAGGCGTTTAATTACGGTTTTGTTAACTTTTAAGGCAGATTTATACTTTATAAACATTTTTTGAAATCTGTAGTAGGACCTGAGGTACACATTACACACTCGAATGTTTCTACTAGATATTCCAGAATAAACCAGGTCAAGCAAAAAAAAAACCAATACAAGTGAGTGCTCTTTTAAAAAATCGTTAATCGACATTGCTATTCACGAATCGTAAATACGATACCTGTATCGAATACTAATAACTCGATTTGAAAGATGTTCGAATACGGTTCTAATTTTATGAAAATTATTTTTCGATGATTTAAAAGGCAGATGTAACTGGACACGGAAGGAGACGTTCTAGGAGAACATATCGTGACCTTATTGATGAAGTTCTTCAGAAAGGTGAGGTGCGTAGTACTGGTAACCGGCGTGCGTGTATGACCAGAGGGGTAATTGCGGAACTTTTTATCGATAAGAATTGATTTAATATTCATAGTTAAACAACATTCATTGCGTTATTTACGTTGCTGAGCCACAATTTATTCGAACAAATGACGCAATGGTTTAGAAATAATCTTCAATTCCATTCCGATTCTGATAAATTGTGCGTTTCGCAATTTGGGTGCTGATGTATTAACATAAACGAAGCAAAAAGATTATGTAAGGATCGTAAAATGTGGCGTTCTGTAGTTCCCAATGGGAAAAAAGCGTGAATTTATGTATGCATGTAAATTATGACGTCATTCAAGACAATTAAAATCAATCACGATAAAGTTTTGAGTATGAATGTGCATGCATGCGCATGTGTGTGTGCATGTGTGTGTGTGTGTGTATGAGTGTGTGTCTGCATGTGTGTGTGTTGTGTGTGTGTGTGAGTGTGTGCATGTGTGTGTGTTTTGTGTGGGTGTGTGTGTGTGTGTGTACTTATGTGCTATAAGAGTAGAGAACCATGGACGACTAGAAAAGGTTTGACGTGTGGCAGACAAAGCCAGGTTGCGGTTGTTCGCCTGCCCTTATACCAATTTTTGTTGGGATCAGCGCAACATGTCTTTCTCTTTCATACTTCTCGATTACTCGTCATCTCAGTAGTCACTCCCTTTCTCATATCGTTCACACAGTCCATCTATCGATTAAAGTTTAAAAACTAGTTAAAGGGGTTAAAAGTAGTTATCTTTCCATTTAGCAGCATCTTGTTTTTGTTTTGATTGTTACTTTGTTGTCATTTGCCTGTTTGTGTCGTAATATTTACGCAACGTAGGTATAGTATCTCTCATTTACTCCACGTATACTACCTTTGGTCCCACGCCTTAGCATTAGGCAATGGACTAAATTGACGAAATTAAATAAGAAAAAAAAATCTTAAATTAAAAGACTCGTTTGAATACTCAAACGAGTCAGTATAACTGACAGTATAACCAGACAATTTTGGCAGACTCCGCTAGGTCAAGTATGTTTTAATGGTGGCTCCGAGCGTGCCAAAACTTGTTCGTGTATTATAATACAATCTCTGTGACCATGTTTCATGTTGGCTGGTTCCACAGTAATGAGCTGTGATGAGCTCATTGAGAGACAAATGGCAATCGTTTTAAAATAATTGGTCTTTGAATCAATCAATGTCTTGCGCCATTTCTTTCCAGCGAAATCACAAGGAAGTGGTGAAGGGCGGGTGTTTTGGGGGACTGTCTTATGTACCTTTGACGTCCAAAAAGTGCTGACTCTCAGTTTGAATAAATGACTTTTAATTTTGATTTTGACTTCATTGCCTTGTATGCTCTCAATACTATGAAAGAAAACATCGTAAGGCATGTCTTCGCAGGAGGAGACGCCCCGGGCATCGGGAGTCGATAGCGGACTCCCGGCCACCGTAGGCGCGAGCTTGTGCGCGGCGAGCAATGGGTAGCTCGCCGCCCGGTAAAGACCAAGCTCGGGTCGACGGCGCGTAGTGTTCCACGCGCGCCTCAAAGAGATGTCAGCAACACTGAAGGGGTCTGTTAGGACCGATGCCTGCCAGGGTCGCGAGATTGTTCGAAAGATATACCGTGAACCTGGCACATGGGCAACTGAAGG
Organism: Aporophyla lueneburgensis; assembly: GCA_932294355.1. Classification (NCBI taxonomy): domain Eukaryota; kingdom Metazoa; phylum Arthropoda; class Insecta; order Lepidoptera; family Noctuidae; genus Aporophyla; species Aporophyla lueneburgensis. Next base: position 23,774,895 of record OW028755.1, read on the forward strand.
AACACGGGTGCGTTTGAGTCAGTAAAAGTCTGACATGCCCTCCCGCTCCGCCCAGAGCGGGAGAAGTCATTTGATGATTCCCCATCCAAAAAAAAAAGGCATGTCTTTACAATCAAAAATTCAAAAACATGTAACATCCACCAACCCACGCCATGGGTCCACCATGTGGTGGGTAACAAAACCTATCCCTAGCCATTGTCATGCTAGCTTACTAGGTATTGTTCAAAATCAAAATGATGGTTTAACAGATTAAGTAATTACGAACCAGATTTTTAACGAAATAGCTGTAAGACATTCTCGAAATGCTGTTGTAAATGCAAAAACAGAATAATGCAGTTGATAGTAAAACAAATATGTTTTATTTGAACTGTCTACACTTGAAAACCAAAGAATTTATAATCTCATTCAAAATCGAGATCGCACAACAAACATACCTACTTGGTCCAAACAATTTTTTATGGCCAACTTTCATTTAAAAAGAACATGGTCATGTTTGCCAAACATTCGACATTTATTTTCATCGTATTTGCCAAACGTGCAGCTATGGTATACCACTATAGCGTCGAAGTGGACGCAAACATTGGTTTGTTTGCTTAGGATCTTTTGAGGACTAAAAATAAAAATGGACTGCCAGCAAAGAGGTAAAAATCACATCATATGTGCACCTGTATTGGTCGGTTCTAATTAGTTCCAAAACATTTTTTAAATGAACCTTGCACGACCAAAAATGCTAGCGGGATAAAAATTTTGTTCCTCTAGAAGGTTTTTTTTGTGGGTAGAAAATCATCAAATGACGTCTCCCGCTCTGAGCGGAGCAGGAGGACGTGTCAGACTTTACTCACTAAAACCCACCCGTGTTCCTACAGTTGCCTATACGCCAGGGCCACGGTATCCCTTTCGAACAAATCTCGCGACTCTGGCAGGTACCTCTAGAAGGCTTAAGTGTTTATACACCCGAGCGACACGTGTCAGTAGCAGAGGCAACTGCAGCCGTCGACAAAATTCTGCTCGTGTATTTGAGGACGGTTATCAAATACGGTACGGTGATCTGTTTGAGTATTGGTCTGAGTGCTCAAACACACGAGCGCGCGAGCGGCATGTTGTCGACGGCTGTAGTTGCCTCTACCGTTGAAGCCGGTCACCCGTGTGTATGACAATACGACTATTCTTTGCTATGTGTATCAGGAATAATTGAGCTGTATCCACATTTGTGACTAGTACTGGACATAAAGAAGAGCACCATTCCATTTCTTCCCGTGGGAGTCGTAAAAGGCGGCTAAGGGACTAATGAGAAAATGGGCAGCAGCGTTCTCTGTTTATTTTACAACCATACTGCGATAGCCAACTCACCTGCCCAGCGTGGCGATTATGGCAAACCCCTCAAATTGGGAGAAGCCTATTTCCAGCAGTGGACGTCTTTCGGCTGATATAATAATAGTGATGATGATGTGGTGAATGGCTACAGTTTAGTCTGCCGTTGACACGTGTCGCTCGTGTGTATGAGCACTCAAACCTATTCTCATACAAAAAAGGAAAATGCATTCTTCGCCACATCAACTGGTTGGTGGATCTCAGAATGGATAAAATCAACGTTGTCGCAGATTTACCCAGAAAATAATTTTTAAAATTGAAAAGTTCACACTGGTAAAGAAAAAACCTTTAATACTGGGCTTTTGGCTACTTTGTATATGTGCATCTTTTTTATTTTATTTTTCATAATGTGCGTTTTCTTTGTGCAAAATACACAATTGTCCTTTCTGGTACAAAAATGCCACCTTTTCCTACTATGAAAATAACTTTGTTTATTTTCTGTATTTCGTGTAAATAGTTCACGTGCACCGTGGAACTCAAACCCGAGGCGGATCAACATTAACACGTACTGGATTAATCGAGTGAAATCCGGCGGAATCCGGTTTTATCCAGTTAAGTCTGGCTGTCCGGATAATAAAATGATCGGCTGGGTGATATCGCGTATGGAAGCGGATAGATGGACCAATTGTGGGCAAAACTAGTGAGATAATACATCGATTAAGAGGAAATTTATACAAATAAATAAAATGTTAGTTTCTGTTTGTAATGTCAAATTAGTTGCTTACTACCAAAAGCATATAAAAAGTTTATACGGTGTTTATAACAAATAACTATTTTGAAAATGCTTGTCTGTCTATCTGTCTGTTTGTTATCGCCAGTAGGCAAAGCCGCGAGGTCATCGGGAAGTCTTCCGGTACGCGGTTGGCACTTCAGAACCTTTCGGCCCCATCGGCCATCTGTTCTGCGAACAATGTGCCCTTTTAAGGGGTGGGAAATCATCAAATGACTTCCCCCACTCTGTGCGGAGCGGGAGGGCGTGTCAGACTTTTACTGAGTATACCCAACCGTGTTCCTTCAGTTGCCCTGGCACAGGCAACTGAAGGAACACAGTTCATCACAGTAACTTTTTCAAACACATCCGCGACCCTGCCAGGACCAATGTCGCTGCACACTGCCACTTAAATTTTTCAATCACCAACAAAAACATTTCAGTAAAATATTGAAACATAACAAACGCCCTGAAAAAGTGCCTTTTATATTCGAATATTTGAAACAAATCTTCTGAATCAATCACGTTTATTCATAACCCCTGATTGGTGTTACGATTGACATTTAAATCTGTCAATCTATCAGATTTTATCCGTATTTTAATGCGTTTCAATTACGGGGACAGACAATGGATTCAATTCTACATATTAATGGCTCTGAAAGCGTACAATTGGGAGAATCGTATTGGAATATTTTCTGTTTTCATGATTTCCTTTTTTTTTAGGAGTATATATTTAGATTGCCGTTTTTCAACAATAGGGAAGGTACCCTTTTTTTTTCAGGATGGGAAATCATCAAATGACTTCTCCCGCTCTGGGCGGAGCGGGAGGGCGTGTCAGACTTTTACTGACTAAAACCCACCCGTGTTCCATCAGTTGCCCATGTGCCAGGGTCACGGTATCTCTTTCGAACAATCACGCGACCCCGGCAAGGGAAGGTACCCTTAATGTTTGTATTTTAAATCGGGTGATAAAGGCCCTTCGTGCCCCATTTCTTTAAGTGGGTCGACCCCCACGACTTCGACTAGACGGCGAGTAGAGGACTTACAAGAGAATGGGCAGCAGCGTTCTCAGAAGCCTATGTTTAGCAGTGGACCATAATCGCCACGCTTGGCAGACGGCTTGGCGATCTCAGTATGGTAGTAAAATGCATAAAGAACGCTGCTGCCCATTCTCTAGTAACTCCATTAGTCGTCTTTTACGACACCCACAGAAAGAAATGGGATGGTGCTATTCTGTACGTCTAGTACCACACAGAACTATCTTTTAGCATCTCTTTTATATATTCCTAGTAACATCGGAAGCCACATTATTGAATAAAGAATAAAGTAATGCGCGCTACATTTCCCCACCCGGACGTGAAGACGCGTTCACATTGGCAGAGTACACTGTCTACTAGAACCTGTATTAAAGTACAAATACATGGCAATCGCCAAACGTCTTCTCTCAGAGAAGAAAGTTGCTTCCCCTCCTTGACTCTGGGTTTTATAAAAAGTGACCTTCCAAGTTTATTATTGATAAGACTGGCTGCTGTCCGCCACCCACGGTAAAGTTTGTATTTTGCGTACAGGTGGGAAAATCGATTATTCGATCCATCCCCAACTCCTTATGGGAAGCTGAAAAGAAGGGTAAGAAGGTCTGCTAAGAAGGGTTACTGAAAATCTCGCAAAGGGTACCCGGGGTTACTGAAGTACTTTGCCCTGTAGACAACTTTACCGCTAATGACAATTTGCGATCACCTAGAATAAACTTGGCAATCAAGAAGATATCTTTTTCACTGACTGTTAAGAATAAATAAATTGTCCATTGTTAGTGCTTTAAATCCCTACTTATGACTTTTATTTCACGTTATATAATATACTAGCTTTTGCCAGCGTATTATACAACATTAATTTTTGTTTATGCGAAACCCGAAACACGGGTCTAGTATTTTTGTGTAAAGAACCTATGAAAAAATTTTCAAAACTGTATCATTAATAATCACAAAGTTATAAGCTTGATAAGTTACCTGGTTGTCCACGCAAAAACATATGCAGATCACCACAAACAGCTAGTGTACGTACCATCTCCGTGTAATGGACGTTTGAATACGAGAAAGACATGATAATTTTAAAATCGAAACAAAACTGCGCGGCGCGCGACTTGGAAGCGTAATTAAATATTTTTGGTACAAAATATAACATGGTGTAAAAATTATTGGAATCGATTCAGTTACTGATTCTGAACAAACTATATTCAGGTTTCGCATATACTAAAAATAATCTTGTATATTAAAATCTTCCTCTTGAATCACTCCTTTCTGTTAATGAAAATCCGTAAAAAATCAGTGCTGACACTGGAAGCGACTTTGTTTTATACTATGTAAAGAAGAAGCATTGAAAAACTTGCAATAACACCAGACCAAAAATAAACAAATTTCAGGTATTGTGTACTTCCTGCCAGGGTCGCGAGATTTGTTCGAAAGCATTACCGTGGCCCTGGCATATAGGCGGCTGAAGGAACACAGGTGGGTTTCAGTCAATAAAAGTCTGCGAGCCCTTCCGCTCCACCCAGAGCGGGAGCCGGTATTTGATGATTTCCCACCCACAAAAAAATAAAAATAAAAATGTATTGTATACTCGCCCGATAGTACTGGGCTACTGACTCGACTACATGTAAATGCGCCCTAGCTAACCGTAGACTGACCTAATTGGAGTATTTTTCAGCGAATCTACATTTTTTTAATGGATTTGCCGAGGATTTAAAATCAGTAATCTGAGAAGTTTTTCATAGGATTTATAATCAGCCTATATTAATATAATAATAGTCCCACTGCTGGGACACAATTCGTCTCAGTGAGAGGAAGTTTGCCGTAATCTACCACGCGGGCCCAGTGCGGGTTGGTAGATGTCACATGTTTTCGAATTTTTGGTTCCAGGTCATGCCAGTTTCCTCACGATCTTTTCACCGTTTTGAGAGCAGTGGTGATGAAATGATAATAAAATGAAGCGCCTGTCTTGGGCGCGCCACAATTGTGGCGGTAAGTTCCCTCTTTGAGGAGTGGATAGAGAGGCGCCACGGCGTCTTTACCTTCCGCCTGACGCAGGTTCTTACCGGGCATGGGTGCTTCAGTGGGTTCCCGTTCAGGATAAAGCGGGGGGAAACGCCCGGGTGTTTCCACTGCGAAGATCGTCTGGAGGACACAGTGGAGCATACGGTGGAGGTGTGCCCTGCCTGGGCGGAGCACCGCCGTGTCCTCGTGGAGGTGATCGGCGGCGGTGACCTCTCGCGTCCAGCCCTGGTGCGAGCCATGGTACGGAGCGAGAGGGCATGGGAAGCCGTCACCTCCTTCTACGAAGCAGTAATGCTCGCGAAGAAGGAGGCGTGAGGGAGTGGCAGTCTCTGCGCCCTCACGTCCCTAGCCCGCCGCAGGAGGAGACGCCCCGGGCGTCGGGAGTCGATAGCGGACTCCCGGCCACCGTAGGCGCGAGCTTGCGGGTGGCGAGCAATGGGTAGCTCGCCGCCCGGTAAGGACCCGGCTTGGGTCGACGGCGCGTTGTGTTCCACGCGTGCCTCAAAGAGATGTCAGCAGCACTGAAGGGGTCTATTAGGCGCCTGCCTGGGATCGTGGGTTCGACGATCTACAACTCATAAGCGGGAACCGATACCACTAAGCCCACTGCCACCCCTCCTCCAAATTTTAAATTCAAATTAAAAATATTTTCAATCCACATAAATCTACATGGCCACATATGAAACCTCAGAAGGTAGGTCCACGGTTCCAATTGGTCGTTCCCGGAAAGAAACTCCACGATTACTCTTTAATATATTAGAAGGAAATATAGGCAACTAATCTGATTGATACTTCATTATTGATTGAACAATATAAAGTGAATGAGAGGGGTTTGTGGCTAAGTAATTACAGCCACATGGCTCGATCGATCAAGTTAAGCTACAACGGTTGGTACATTTTTTTTTAGACAAAGACATCTCTCTAGTGACCGTCGAGGTTTTCGGCTTTTTATCCGAAATTGCCTGTGGCTTCCTTAATAAATTAAGGCCTCCAGCCATGGCTTAAATATTTAAAACTAAAGTGACTACTTGCTAAGGGCAGCCTCTGTGGGGTACAGACCCCGGCTTAAATGCCCCGCTTGGCAGGCGGGTTGGCGATTGCAGTATGGTGGTAAAATGCATAGAGAACGCCGCCGTCCATTCTCTAGTAAGTCCCTTAGTTGCCTTTAACGACACCCGTGGGAAGAAATGGGATTGAATGTTAGCGTTAACTTGTAAATTGTATTTAAGATAACCAGCTATTGATCTAAATAAAGCATGTATGGCTACATATATAAATGAATAATAAAACCGTCAAGTGCGAGTTGGACTTGCGCACCGAGGGTTCTTTACTATTTAGGGATCTCTAACGAAAAGTGGAACTGGATTGAGGGACAAACTTATTTTTGTTGTTAGAAAACTGTTGTCCCCAAACTGCGACATAGTTTATAATCGCGGAAAAGTAATTATTTTGTGATGATACTATAAATTTACACGTACCGTTTTCAGAGTGTTTCCTTTACTTGTGCTGAATGGAATTGCTTCTTGCAAAATTTCATGACACTAGGTAAACGGGAAGTCCCTTATAGGTTTTGATTCCCTTGTGAGCGTCAGAAATGTGCCATAAACTGAGCATGAATGGCCGTATATTTTTTTTCGTTAATTAAGAAGATTGATTTTTTCACAGCTTCTAGGGACTGTAGACTTAAGTATGTGGTGCTAATTTCAACTCGATACCTTCACTCGTTACTGAGATAAAGAGCTTTGATAGACGAACAAAAAAGTGATCCTATAAGGGTTCCGTTTTTTCTTTCGAAGTACGAAACATTAAAAATGTACTTCATGACCGAAACCTAAAATATTTTCCATCTATTTCGTCTCGCAAGACTGATAACTCCTGAGGGAAGATAGTTCCAATGTTATTACTGTATATCCAGTTACGTACATTTGCGTTACCGTATTATTGGCGGCGCACAATTTATCTCCAGTACCGTGGGACGTGTCTTATTGAACAAATCGAATTCATGTCAAGTGAGATGGAGCGCGGTGCTCCCCGCTGAGTTATTGGGCCTAGAAAGATAATGTGATGGCTTTTGTTTTTTACGTTTTATGAAAATCTGAAGTATTGAACAATTATTTTGACTAGTGATCGCCCATTGGTCGAAATTCGACCGTACTTCATTTGAATAGAAATACATAATTAAATGAAAAAAAAAAATATATAAAAAAATAATATGGTTATATTTGACATTCAGTAACACTATAGACAAATTGTTGACGCTGTACTACTGTGGAGAGGGTTCGCTGGCGGGATGGTGATGGCCAGGACCAGGACGTAGGTGTAATGAGTAAAGAACACTTCTTCAGGGACTCTCTTCTTTATTTTCTTAATACTTCTTAACTGCTGGATATGGAATGAATTATCACAGAAAGCTCTGTTTTTATAGAATTTTCCCTATTATTTTTAATTAATTATGACAGTTCAAAATGTCATAATTATAACCAGCCTGTACAATCGTGAGACATACAACCTCTACAGTTTGCACACGACACTAAGTTTTGTATGGGAAGCTTACTAATGCCATACTTGACACTCCCCATAAAACCACAAAAAATATTTCTTCAAAATCTAAACTAAATTCCTATCGTCGCTAATACAAATAATATTAAAGACAAATATTCTCGATATGATTATAGATTTTAAAAATGAAATAGGTTATACATCTATAAAATTAATTTATTACCTATGGTTATACTTGACATTTAGTAAGACTATAGACACAAAATATTAAAGACAGACGTTTTGACAGAGACCATCAACAAAGGAATATCTATGCATGTGTGTATTAATAAATACACGGTAACGAATAGTAGAGCGTGTAACGTGTTATTTATTGAAAATAATGTATTTTACGCATAATTTTAAAAACATATTAGCATTCGTCACCTCTTCTCTGTATAAACTATAAGTGTGCGAAATTTCATACTCTTCCGTCCACCCAATTTTCGTAAAAAGGGATCTAAAGTTTTCGCTTCACGTATTAATATATAGATAAGAAATGTAAAATAGTTCACCTTACTAGAGAATGGGCAGTAGCGTTTTCTGTGAATTTTAACACCATACTGCGATAGCCAACCCGCCTGCCAAGCGTGATGATTATGACAAGTGGGCATGATACAGTGGTCACGTGGGAGACACCAGTTTATCTCATCACCATTGTGATACCAGTAGTGTTTAATAATAACTCCCCATCAACCCGTATAGCAGATAGCCGAGCTGATAGCAATGGTTACCCAATGGTATCGGCTTGGGGGGGTTCCTGTTCAGGATAAGGCCGGAGAAAACGCTCGGATGCCACCCATTGCGTGGATCGCTACAGGGTGGAGCATACGGTGTAGGTGTACCGTGGCCCTAGTATAGGAACACGGGTGGGTTTTAGTCAGTAAAAGTCAGACACGTCCTTCCGCTCTAACCTAGAGCGGGAGACGTGAATTAATGATTTACCAACAGGCAGGTTCTTTACATTGTGTAAATCATTTCAACACCACTGCTCTCATTGCGGTGAAGAAAAACATCGTGAGGAAACCGGCATGTCTTAGAACCAAGAATTCGGAGGCGTGTGACATCATCCCGCACTCGGCCCGCGTGGTAGATTACGGTCCACTCCCTCTTACGGAGAGGAGGCCTCTGTCCCAGCAGTGGGAACAATATAGGCTGATTAAGTGTGATATAATAATATACTTCGCCAGGTATAACATTCCGAGATACAGTGATCACGTGGGTGACACAAGTCTACGTCATCACTGCCATGTTACCCGTAGTGTGTTATAATAACTCCTAAACCACCTTTACTGTGAAAATAAAATAAAACAATGAGGTCTTAATGAAGAATAACGTTGTCATAAGTTTAAATTGAATTGTTTCGTTTGATTTGAAAAACGAAACGACAATTTAAATTCATTGTATATATTTTTTATCAGAATGGTAACTGAAAATGATTACGTAGTTTCATGTTTTGTTACAATAGTTGGCAACTGGATAGGGATGAAAGCATACGTGCCATAAAGATAAGAAAAAGAAAGATCCTACAAAGAAAGATCCGGAAAGATCTCCACTCTTGGACTTTGTTTATTTTGAACCTTTCCATCATCTTTATTACTGATATAATGTACTTTATGTCATCCATCAGGTCCGTGGAGGCGATCGGCGGCGGCGACCTCTCGCGTCCGGCCCGTGCGAGCCATGGTACGGAGCGAGAGGGAATGGGAAGCCGTCACCTCCTTCTGCGAACCAGTAATGCTCGCGAAGGAGGAGGCGGGGCGCGTGAGGGAGTGGCAGTCTCAGCGCCCTCACGTACCTAGCCGCCGCAGGAGGAGACGCCCCGGGCGTCGGGAGTCCATAGCGGACTCCCGGCCACCGTAGGCGCGAGCTTGCGGGTGTCGAGCAATGGGTAGCTCGCCGCCTGGTAAGGACCAAGCTCGGGTCGATGGCGCGTAGTGTTCCACGCGCGCCTCAAATCGATGTCAGCAAAACTGAAGGGGTCTGCTAGGACCGATGCCTGCCGGGGTCGCGTGATTGTTCGAAAGAGATACCGAGACCCTGGCACATGGGCAACTGAAGGAACACGGGTGGGTTTTAGCCAGTAAAAGTCTGACATGCCCTCCCGCTCCGCCCAGAGCGGGAGAAGCCATTTGATGATTTCCCATCAAAAAAAAAATCCATCAGGTCCGTCAGCTTCACTCATAAAATGTTTTAAAAATGTTCTAAACTTAACCCGAGGTGGGTTAAGTTTAGAACATTTTTCGCCCATCATAGTCATGAAAATTCAAAGTATTTATTGACGTCATATTATTGTGTTTATGTGAAGTTGAGGTATCGGCCTTTACATCTATTCTAAAATAGTAAGAAAAAAAAGCAAATCATTTAAAAAAAATCATTAAACTTTTCAACTAAAATTACAACTTCTTTGAAGTTTTGTTATTTTAAGCACTTTTTCTAACTTTCATTCAAAAATAAACTGTTAAGCGCTTCATGCAACAAAACAAATTAATGCTAGTTAAAAAGTCTATTTACTGTAGTATTTGAGAGACTAAAAAATATTTTGGTGCATAAAGCGCTTAACAGTTTATTTTGTAATGAAAGTAAAAAAAAGTGCTTAAAATAACAAAACTGCGAAGAAGTTGTTATTTTAGTTGACAAGTTTGATGATTTTTTTTATATTATTTGCTATTTTTTTTTTCATGACGTCAATAAATACTTTGAATTTTCATGACTATGATGGGCGAAAAATGTTCTAAACTTTACCCACCTCCTTTGTCAACTTGTAAATCTTTCCACCAAATCATCATTATCATCATCATTTCAGAAGATTTCTACTACTGGACATTGGCCTTCCTCAATATGAAGGGGTTTGCTATCAAATAAAATCAAATCAAGTAAATTTATTTCGGATTAAAAGATCCAAGCAGGCGGGTTAGCGATCGCAGTATTATGATAAAATGCATAGAGAGCGCTGCTGCAAATTGTCTAGTAAGTCCCTTAGTCGCCTCTTTTGATGAAATGGGATGATACTATTCCGTACATTTGGTACCACATGGAACAGTCAAGTGTCAGAGCATAATCTATTACACGTAAATCTCGTTAAGTGCTAAAATGATAAGAGGTAAAATAAAATGTTGAGAGAAGTTGCAAGATTACTGACAAATGCGTGCACTGACTGGACAGGTCTAGGTACTCAATTTGTATGATTCTTTCCTCAAGAGACCTTTCCCAGATACCAGTCTACCATGATCTTCACATGATTTGACCAAGATTATGTCTTAAAAGAGACTGTGACATCTGGGTTTTGTTTCCGCCTTTCTGCTCAGAGCAGTCAGATTCGAAACGCCCAACTTCATCTAGTTTACAAAAAATATTGTTGGCGTGTAAAATTATTGGTACCTACGTATAGAAATAAAATCATTATCATCTAATTCGAGCAATTAATTATTGTACCCCTCAAATTCCTCTGCTAATCCTGCTATTTCTTTTGTGTTATCTCAGGTTTATACACGGTATAATGCACTTCAACGAGCAATCTGGTCCTATTAATAAACATTTGATTCTAGTGACATATATCTTCGGTTATTTAAACAAAACTGCTGATTCAGACGAAAGTACAATAACTACACGGTTAGAAAATATAGGTAACAGATGATTATTGTTATAACCAACAAAGAAAATCTACTTACCTCAAGGCGTCTAGAATCATATACAGTCACGGTAACAGTATCATATCATTCCGTATTATATCACCATTTTCCCAGCTAAATAATATTAGATTCATTTTCAAAATCTTTCAAGTGTTTGGACGTGAAATGATAAATGATCGTTTATCCACCACAGAGGACCTCTAGTCGGATTCCGCACCTGAGCACAGTCGGTTAGTTTTTGTGACACAACCCATTTCTCAACGTCCACCGCACTGAAATGAGAATTTGATGAAATGTCCGAAATTACTTTGCTTTGTGTAGAAACGATTATACTATAACGCTATATAGATGTGACTGAATATTTAAGCAGTTTTGTTACTAATCGCATAGCAAAATTTGTTTTCGGTTATATTTAGCGTTATTTTCTTTTAGTTAAACTTTGGGATGATTTGTAGTGTGTGTGTGTGTAGTATGTGTGTATGGTGTGTGTTGTGGTTTGTGTGTTTTTTGTGTCTGTGTTAGTATTGTTATGTATGTGTTTGTAACCACACCTTATGTAGGATTAGCCAAGTAAGTAATATTAAGATAGTGTACACTTAATCTATGTCGACACATAATAAATCGAGGCATTATCCAATGCCTCGATTTGTCACCCAGAAAATGTCTTTCATTTACCACGACACTTCATGGCGACTCTACCATTCAAAGTCAAATCGTGAGTTAGATTTGGACAATGAAAATCACAACAAATAAACAAAGTAAAACGTAATTATAAATTCGGATATTATTACAAAATAAGTGGCGAGGGATGGTGGTTTCAAAAATGCAGACGAATTTAAAACTCACACTCAAAGCAATTTGGTTTTCGTTCGGGAAGCTACCGTTACCTTCTTTTCTCAAAATAAAATCTTTCACCATTGCGTGTTGCCAGTGATGACTTATACTGAAATGTGGTAGCTCACAATGGGCCTCATAAGAAGGCTGAAAGACACCCAAAAGAAAATGGATAGTTGAAGTTTCCCTACATGATCGAAAACAAAAATAAAGTAACCCGCGTAGAACCAATGTCACCGTCATAGCCCGAAGAATTGTCAAACTAAAGAGACAGTGGACAAAGCACGTTGCTAGCAGAATTGGGCCGAAAAGTTCTAGAGTGGCGTTTATCTACGCGTTAGAAGGAGTCCCACAAGGCGTACCGATGACCTTGTAAAGACCATAGGAGTCAGCTGAATCCCAAAACCGATTGAATTGTCAAAGTAAGGAGAGGCCTTTGTCCAGCAGTGGACGTCTTTCATCTGAAATGATGATACCTCAAAGTATACTACAAATATTTTTATAGGATATTTTGAATAGCCTGCCAGTTATTTATAGAACGTTTTATCTACATAACGGTTCTAAAGCCCTTAAATATAAGATTGTTTGAAGTTAAGTACCCTTTTGAGTTAAGTTTGTGGCTTCCAATTTTGTCTTTAAGAGCATATTAAAATCTGCTCGAATATCTTTATACTATACCTTTGTTAAACGTTTCGGGCCGACGTTTTCTCATAGTATAGCTTGATATTTTTTGTTACAAAACTAAAGACCCCATCCAGGTTCGCACGGGTAAGTTCTGCGATCTGCTAAACATCGATATATTCGTACTAAAGTTGAGTTACACATCAATGTATTATATTATACGCATAACTCTTTCGGAATAAATTCTATTAACGATCTGAGAAACGCATCAAAATCGGTTGTGTAGTTCAAAAACAACGTGGTCACACAGGCAGACATGATAAGCGACTTACACAAAGTATAGATATGAGCCGAGCAAACAGAAAATAGCAGGCAGAAAAAACGCTAAGCGAAAACGAAGTAACAGCGCGGGCAGGTAATGCAATATAACGGGGTGGGTCGGTAAATGTTACGTGGTCAGAAGCTAGTATTTAAAGACCATAATACATATGTATCATTATGCATATCCATGGGTAGATGGAGTTCCCCTACATGATGAAAAACAAGAATAAAGAGATCCGCAGAGAACCAATGTAAATGATATAGCCCGAAGAATTTCCAAAGATAAGAGGCAGTGAGTAGAGTACATTGATCGCAGAACAGATATCTAATGGGGCCAAAATTATCAAAGTGGCGACTGCGATTCAGAAGACGTAGCGTTGGAAGGCCTCTGACAAAGTGGACCGATGACCTACTGAAGGTCACAGAAATCCGCTGGATGCGGGACGCACAGAACTGGTCGAAGTGGCGGTGCTTGGGCGAAGCCTATATCCATCAGCGGGCGTCTTTCGGCTGAAGCAAAGACATTAAATGGCTGAAGTGACGATGAAGATAGATATAGATTTTAATACCAGTTGACTACATGATTTCAACGTGACAAAACTGGCATGTCCTAAAACCAAAAAATTTGAAGACATGTGACGTCTACCAATCCACATTGGGCTCGCGTCGTAGATTACGTCCCTCTCACCGAGATTACGTCCCACACACACGCCTCACCGAGCAGAGGCCTGTGTCTCAGAAGTGGGATCGTTATAGGCTGGTTATGCTATTATGCTGGTTATGCCACTATGCTGTATGATTTCAACAAGTAAATATTACCTTAAATCAACCTTCACCACAAAAACCTTTAAAAAGACCAACATCGTCGCCGACACAAACAAAAAGCAATGTTTTCCATTGCTATAATTAATTATAGCGTCCATTAAACCAACCGCGACTCCATTGTGATCACTTTTGACAAACAAAATGGAACTTATATTGATTGAAATGGAAAATTCGTGTCACGTTTCCATTGTTAGGAGCAACTGTAATTATTCGGGGGAATTTCGTTTCGTTAATATTTTCCAAGGAATTTCGTTGAGAAAATATTTGTCTGTTATTTTGTGTTTGGTCGGCTACCTACGTAATTATATTCATTTGCTTATTAAACTGTCAGCAATCAGAGCTAGGGTGATTAAAGGTACGACCTTTCTGTTAAAGGATTTTTATTTTTACTTAAGTAAAGTATTTTTGTGTATTAATCTATACTAAAACAAAGCTAAAGAGTTTGTTTGTTTGCTTGAACGCGGTAATATCTGGAACTACTGGTCTAATTTGAAAAAAAAATAGGAAGCCTGAGAAATCTGCTTGAGGCGAGCAGCAAAGAGCCGATCGTAGTGTCGCTAGATTGGGGATGCCTATGTATGCCAATTAGTGGACGTTTTTCGGTTGAAATGATGATGACGATACTATTTACGTCAATCCAGGGAACAAAACTGGTCTGGATACCATCCTGAATTAGTGGAAGACAAAACTGTTATCGATGCATTCAAACGCAAGTGTAAAAACGGGTAGAATAGTTTGATTTTAAGTGTGAATACCAACAGTATTTTTTTTAATTTTTATTCAATATTTCTCATTATATTTATTTCACTTAGTGCATCATTATAACAACATTTATTTCCTGTCAATCTGTTGCAATCTAACTCCTCAATACGCATTTTGTGGCAGCGGCCAATTTAGATCTGAAATTTTTCATAGTTTAGGTACAGTATTTTTGAGGGGTTTGGGAAAAAATGTGTGATTCGCCTTTTTATTGGCAGCATATTGGGTTTTCATTTTTCTCCATAGTGTTCTCTAGTCAAGCCCTTTCAGTTGATACCCAATATACCCATATTAAGAAAGTTGTGACGAAAAAAAAAAAAATTCGTCAGTGTGTAGCGGCGGCTATTTTGGATTTACAATACAATGCTATCGAATAAATTAAATTGTATTTTCATCAGAACCTAAGGTGTGTACTAAATATCAGATCAATATATCAACAGAAAGGGGGTAAAATTTCAACTACTAAATTTAACCCAAACAACAAACAGCGCAAACTAAATAAAACCGTTGAAAACACAAATTAGTCATATATACTTAAACTAGAATACTCCTGTATTCAGGTTTCCTTAAAAACAATTTAATCATTATTATAAATCCCGTCGAATAAGCCTAAAACAAAACCAATTACTTATAATGACTTCATAGGAACTACAGTTTTTAAGTGAAAGTTGTTAAATTCGAGCCACCATTTATATTGGGTCGGCATCAGCTGGTCCCGGCGAACACCTGGGCCCGCAAATTGTTAGGCTCACTGCCTTGTCAGAATATATAAAAAATATACTCCTACATTTTATTGATACTGAAGTTTATAGGTCTCTTATTTTTCTTTATTTAATGTTAGGTGTGGCAAAAGAAGTATGGAAGTAGAATAAATGCTGTGGAAATGCGTTCGTGGCGTTCGGTGTGACTGTGAATGATAGGCTGAGGAATGATTTGATGATTGGCGGCGGCGACCTCTCGCGTCCGGCCCTGGTGCGAGCCATGGTACGGAGCGAGAGGGAATGGGAAGCCGTCACCTCCTTCTGCGAAGCAGTAATGCTCGCGAAGGAGGAGGCGGGGCGCGTGAGGGAGTGGCAGTCTCTGCGCCCTCACGTCCCTAGCCGCCGCAGGAGACGCCCCGGGCGTCGGGAGTCCATAGCGGACTCCCGGCCACCGTAGGCGCGAGCTTGCGGGTGGCGAGCAATAGGTAGCTCGCCGCCCGGTAAGGACCAAGCTCGGGTCGACGGCGCGCAGTGTTCCACGCGCGCCTCAAAGAGATGTCAGCAGCAGTGTAGGGGTCTACTAGGACCGATGCCTGCCGGGGTCGCGTGATTGTTCGAAAGAGATACCGTGACCCTGGCACATGGGCAACTGATGGAACACGGGTGGGTTTTAGTCAGTAAAAGTCTGACACGCCCTTCCCGCTCCGCCCAGAGCGGGAGAAGTCATTTGATGATTTCCCATACTGAAAAAAAAAAAAAAGAAAAAAAAAAGCCTTTGATAAGCCAACGATGCGGCTTAAAAAAAAAACGTTATCTACCTAGGCTTTTCTCAACTATGTTGGGTTGAGTTCCAGTCAAATGAATGCAGCTGAATCCCAGTATTTTAAAAGAAACTATTGCCTAACTTCCACAACCCAGTTACTGGGTAATACGAGACCCCTTGGTAAGACTGGTTTGTCAGACTTTCAGGCTTCTGACGACTCGTAATAACAAGATCTACAAATGACAGCCGGGACCAACAGCTTAATGTGCTCTCCAAAGCACGGACGAGTCTATATAGTCAGAAGTTTGACAACCAGTCTTACCAAGGGGTATCGTTTCGGAGGTCATAGCATCAAATTACTCCAGGTATACTGGTTAGATTAGAAGACGACCCCAATATAGTTGGGAGAAGACTTGACAGATGGATTTTAATACCTAAGAATATCAAACACTAGTTTCTGTCCGCGACTTCGTCCGCGTCAAATTTTTACTCCCGTGACACTTCCCGTTGCATCGAATTGCCTGCCAGTTTTCGTCCATTTTTCATTGCTGCTCCGCTCTTTTGATTATAGCGTGATTTTATATAGCCTATAGCCTTTCTGAATAAATAGGCTACCCAACACAAAAAAAAAATCGATTCGGAACCAGTGGTTCCTGAGATTAGCGCGTTCAACCAAACAAACAAACTCTTCAGCTTTGTAATATTAGGTCATTCCGTTCAAACTTGCGCAAGTATTTTTAATGGTTTTATTTTCTAATATTATCAAATTAAGGTGATTTAACTTTGATAGCTATAAATAGTCCCCGTTCTTTTCAATGACAGCAGCCCATCTCTCTTCTAGTTTGCGAACACCTTGGAACGTGCCGTTTCGTTTTTCCTCGTGAATTTCTACTTCTAATATCACATAGAGGTCTGACCATTCGTTGAAGTGACGGCCGCTCAGTGCGCGCTTTAAATGGTGAAAACAGCCAAAATCCGGAGGTATCAGATCAGGGGAATAAGGGGGTTGGTTCCATGTCAGTATGTGGTTCTTCAACAAAAACTCCGAAAAAATACGAGCCTTGTGGGGTCTGGCATTATCATGGAGTAGCACAACATTCTTTATTTTATTTTGCATCTTAAATTCCTGGACCACCTCATCTAGAAAGCTAATATAACGATCCGCTGTCACGGTTTCCCCTTCATCATACAAGTGCCAAAAAGCGATACCATTAAAATCCATTTGTCTTTTACGGCAGCGATGCGATCTTCGTGTTCAGGTGCCAGATTGTAGGGCCCTCCTCGGCACTCTTCCGTAGAAATTCTACCACTGTGAAAAGCTTACACCCAAAATTGCACTGTATGCAAAGAGTACGCAGAACCACCTGTTGTTTTCACAAGGTCTTTGTAAATATCGGTTGCACATTTTCCCAAAAGAACCTCGAATCTTAATAAAATTCCGTTGGTCAAACTCACTAATTGAATTTATGAGGTCACTCTGATTCATTTATAAATATATCGAAAAAACTTGTTGATAGCTAGACGCACTGGAAAACACTAAATAATAATCTACCGTTTACATCAACCATTCGCTCAACATGTCACAACAGGAATGAAATAAGTCAGTGCAAGTTTGAATGGAATGACCTTATATTACTATAGCGTATAGATTTTACGCAAAAATTCTTGACATAATTTCCAACAGTTTCCCGAAAAATGCCAATAAACTTACTTCTCTAAAATTTGCTCACTAAATTAAGAGGGAAACTCACTATCTTGGATTTTAGTGGTCCCCCGGGTAGGGGGAATGGGGGTGGTCACAAAAATGTGTGGCTCCCTTTTAAGGGCTGACCGCATTATGTAATTATGGATGAAAAGGTTTTTCCGACCTTGTGGGAGCACTCTCACTACTCGGTAATATTTGTAAGTGATGTTGCAAGTTTTTTGCTTATGAAGAAGTAATCTTCAATTACATTATGAACGTTTGCAAACCTAGCTAAATGTTGAATTCGTTAATTATGTATTTATTTACATATGCTTTATTGTAAACCAGAATATTCATACGAAGAAAAAATACATTTAACTATAAATCATACAATGGGTGGCCTAAATTTTGTATAATAGTCTGTCTGTGTGTGTATTTAGTCTAATTTACTGTGCATATAATAAACGTAACAGTAGATAATACATTGTTAAAAACAACGTATTATCTGGGTGTTATATCTTTATAGATTAAAAATAACTAGGAAAAACTAGCAAACTAGAATAATTATAACAAAACTACTATAATAACTAGCTTTATTATTAAGAGATTATTAAGGTTATTCATTATTAAGAGATTTATTATATTTTTAAGAGTTTGATGTTTGTTTGAACGCGCTAACCTTTGAAACTACTAGTCCGATAAAGAAAAATCTTTGTATTTGTTAGAGCAATTTTCAAGAAAAGATATAAGCTATTAAACATCACGCTATAACCTGCAGTAGGTAGCCCACGCAATAGCCAAGCAAAAAAAAAAAAGAACTCCAGTCGACAATAAAGTAATAGCGAGGGCAGGGAATGTGATGCGACGGGGTGGGTGTGGATCGGGGGACCAAGACATTACACGCGGGCGAAGCCGTGGGTTGAAGTAAGTATGTTATAAACACAACAAATAATTATATCTTTCAAGGTTACGAATATATGTCGCAATCTTATATGTATATGCAGTCGTAAGTGGAATATACTAAATCTTAAAGTGCCAAATACTTTTCGTATTACTTCGAAATTAAAAAAGAAATGCTTGATTATAAGTTTTTGGTATTTTAACACTTCTTTCAGGAACCCTCAAAGGACATCAGTAGTTCCAGCTATATTATGAGAAAGCCTTACGAAGCGACTTAGTCTAGTTGACCAAACTACCATTAAAAAAAAAAAATACAAAAAGTAAGTACTGAGCAGGAATAAAAAAACATAGTTTTCAGTTTAAAAACCCGCATTGTTGGTAGAAAAGGAAAATAAAATGAAAAAAAAAGTGCAAAAGAATATTGCGTAGGCCGGGAATCGAACCCGGATCAACTGCTTGGAAGGCAACTATGCTGACCATTACACCACCAACGCCGATAGAAATTGTGTCTAATTTACTGATCGTATTCTTACTTCAATTTAAAGGTATAATCAAATGAATCTTTAAACACTCTTATCTTTTAATTAGGAGCAATTGTTATCAATGACCTTTGCGCTTCCAAACTTAGTTTACAAATTGAATTTTTGCTTTTTACGACTGCAATATTTTTATTATTTAAGTATGTTTGTTTTCCGGAGATAGATAACGAAGAATTCTGTGATAGTGAATCATATTTTTTAATTTTTATAAAGATACAAAATTACTGAGTTTGTATTTTGTATGTAAGGAAATGTTCCGTGTGGTGCCGGAAGTAAAGAATAGCACCATCCCATTTCTTCCGGTGGGTGTCGTAAGAGGCGAATAAGGGACTTATTAGAGAATAGGCAGCAGGATTTTCTATGCATTTTATCACCATACTCCGATCGCCAACCCGCCTGCCAATCGTGGCTATTAGGGCTAATCCCCCTAAATTGGGGGAGGCGTATGTCCAGCAGTGGACATCTTTCGGCTGAAATGATGATGATGCTGATTATGATGGAAGAATTAACTGTCAGAACGATAGTTTCGATTCCCAAAATTTATCTGACTACCTACTCTGAGAAGAAATGCCGATACAAACTCAGAGATCACGCAGTTCGTTTTAAAGTCCAAACTGATCATGTGAATACCATCTAGATTGGATTCTGAAATGGTATTTTGAATAAAGAACCCAGATTACGGACGCAGCTTAATTAACCACCATCTTAAATCGTCCGTATAATTCAAAATATCTGGTTAACCGAGCTTTGCTCGGTATTTTTTGGTAAATTGTGTTTAAAATAATAAGTTTATGTTCAAGTTGATTATCGATAAAGTTGGTCAGTGAAAACATGAATAAAACGACATTGTATAAAAATGAATCCTAGCTAGATCAATTTATCGCCCCCGAAACCCCTTGTATACCAAATTTTATGAAAATCGTTGGAGCCGTTTCCGAGATTCAGATTATATATATGTACAAGAATTGCTCGTTTAAAGGTGTAAGATAACAACTGTCACTTTTGACAGTTGTAAGAAATGGCTATAACACGGCCAAATGACGTAGGGTGTAAGTTTGCTAAACTTTGCCTGGTTATACTTAGAGTGAGTGACCTTTTCAAAATCAACCATTAGGGCTGCCACAGGAAGACATAACACGGACATTATCATACCAAGGACCATCAAGAACATTAAGTGACTTATTATGTCAGAAAGTAAAGTACTGAAAAAAGGCCAATTCCTTATTCATATTAACTTTATGGAAGCCATTTGCAATATTCACCAAAATGAGGAGATTCACTAAATAGCATATTATCTACATAAAAGAACTATATGGAGCATTTAATGGGACTTAGATAGGGATATTACCGTCCATTCTTAAAGTACGGACGTTTAAAACGTTTCAAAATGAGGAAGTTAGTGGTCTTTTGTGTCTGAATAATTTGGTCTTTCAGAGTTATCATCATTATTTGATGCTATAAGTCTGTGAATGAGAACTCCTGAACTTATGGCATTATTATCAGGCTTGCCAGTCAAGTATGTATGTTAACCACCATAAGGGGCCATCAATAAATTACGTCACACGTTAATGGGAAAGGAGGGGGTCGACGAAGTGTGACATTGTATGACAAGGAGGTGGGAGGGGTCCTAAATTTCGTGACGTCACATTTCAAAATCTATTTTAATCTAACAATTATTTATTTTTATTGTTTTATGTCCTGAATTGATATTTTAGTTTTAGGGAAGTGTATTGTGTGCTCATGCTAAATGCCGGCTGTAGCGAGGGAATCAGCGCCAGTCAACCTGCCACATCGCTCGATGTTCAGGTAAGATGTCCCCACTGCTCCCAGCCACGCTTTTTTAAAGGTGAACGGGGGCTACGGATACACTATGGCAAGGTTCACAAACCTCATAGTGTACCCTTGTGCCCCCCAGCCACAACTCCAATTCAGCCGGACCAAACTCTTTGGAAAACACTTTCAAATTTGAAAAATTCTACCCCTGTCTTGAAGAGAATTCCCCGTGGCGCAAGGCGGTCTGTCGCTCTATGTTTGGCGCGATGTCTCCGCCTTGCGACCCAGGAGAATTCTTATAGCGCCTGGGAGCAACTACTTACCTTCCCCTATCGGATTCTACATGCACAAAAAAGTTTGGCAACTACAAAAACATTAACAAACCAAATTAAAGATAACTGCAACAATTCGACCCCTATTTTAGATCCAAAATTACCAGTTTTCAATAAGCCTTCACGAAGAGGCATATGTTCGTATGTAGAATCCAAAATTAATGATGGTGACATCAGGGGAGCGGCCAGGCTGTTGTTCAGTAGTGATGTGGTGGCGCCCTACTCTCCAGAAACTCTTTCAGCCCTGAAGAGTAAACATCCAGCGCCTGCGGATGGTCTCACCTTACCGGACTCTCCCTTCCATCCCGACCCGAATTCAACCCCGATTCCCTTTAATATTACTAGCCCCCAGTTGATGGCAGCCGTGAGCTCCTTCCGAAGTGGTTCCGCCGGCGGCCTCGATGGCCTGACTCCACAGCATTTAAAAGATTTATTGAGTTCAGGCACCGGGGAAGCTGGTGAATCGCTTTTGAAGGAGCTTGCGGCTTTAATCAACTTGATGCTCAACGGCGATGTAAGTGATGCCGTCGTCGATGTCTTGTACGGGGCTAACTTATGCGCCCTGCGCAAGAGGGACGGCGGCATTCGACCCATTGCCGTTGGGTGCACCTATAGGCGTACGGCAGCCAAAATATGCTGCAAATTGTACAGTGAAAAATTGACCAACAAGTTCCAGCCCCTACAGCTTGGATTTGGATCCAAAGGGGGCTGCGAAGCTGCCGTACATGCCCTTTCTAGTTTTTTAAATGCCAGGAAAGGTGAGGTTATCCTCAAGGTTGACGTTAAGAACGCCTTCAACTCCGTAAACAGGGATACTTTGTTGGCTGAAGTAAAAAAGGAATTGCCTGAAATTTACCGCTTTATGTGGCAGTGCTATAGGCATCCATCAAAATTATTATATAAAGACAACATTTTGGAATCGGCAGTCGGATGCCAACAAGGTGATCCTCTCGGGCCAGTCATTTTTAGTTTGGCTATCCATCCCATAATACAACAACTAAATTCAAAATTTAATGTGTGGTATTTAGATGATGGAACACTAGGAGGTGACGTAGACACTGTGCTAAAAGATTTTAAATTCCTAAAGCAGCAGTTCCACTCCATCGGCCTTGACCTTAATTACTCAAAATGTGAATTATACCTTTGTGACAATACCGACAGACAATCGACTATACAGAAATTCAATTCAATTGCCCCAGACATCAAACTTTTGGAAAAAAGTTCACTGCACCTCCTAGGTTCCCCAATTCTCGAAGACAGTTTTTCACCTTTTATTGACGAAAAAATTCAAAATTTTAACGATATCTCGGATAGACTTTCTAAAATTAATTTACATTCGGCATTCACCATTATCAGATTCTGCTGTTTCAGTCCAAATTTCATGTATTATCTCCGCTCTTCCTCTTTATGGAAGCACCCACACCTTTTAGACAAAGTCGATGAAATTATTAAAAGCACCCTAACATCCATTTTAAATGTGGCTTTGGACGACCGCTCGTGGCTACAAGCCACACTACCGATTCGTTTTGGTGGGCTCGGCGTCCGCAAAATTTCCAGTGTAAGCTTACCGGCGTTCTTGTCCTCGGTCCACGGCACTGAAAAGTTAATCTCGAAAATCTTAGCTCCTTCCCAGGTTCACTCGGAAGTGCCGTGCTTGACCGATGCCCTGAATGCCTGGCAGGTGGCTTGTCCGGATACGGTTCAGCCCGAGAACCCGTCTTCCCAGAGACAGTGGGATGAGCCGCTCTGCAGGTTGGTACGGAATAATCTCATTAATACGTCCACCAATACTGCTGAGCGTGCCCGCCTGCTGGCTGTGGGAGAATGGGAGTCGGGCTTATGGCTTCAGGCGCTACCGTCACCTAACATAGGCACTATGCTAGGTGACTCGACTTTCCGACTCGCTACAAGTCTGCGTCTGGGTGCTCCTTGCGTGGCTCCGCATCGGTGTCAGTGCGGTGAAGCGGTTGATCGCCTCGGACACCACGGTCTTGCCTGCAGCAAGAGCGCTGGCCGGCTGGCACGGCATGCCAGCATTAATGACATCATCCGTCGGGCTCTTGTCACCGCCGGGGTGCCAGCTGTCTTAGAACCCAATGGCTTGGCACGCGACGATGGGAAGAGGCCAGACGGAATGACCATAATGCCTTGGAAGTTGGGTAGGCCTTTGGTGTGGGATGCTACCTGTGTCGACACCCTCGCGCCATCCCATCTTCTAAGCACGGCAGGCTGTGCTGGGGCGGCTGCTGCAGGTGCAGAAAATCTCAAACGGCGCAAATATAACAACCTTATTGGGAGTTATATTTTTGAGCCGTTTGGGGTTGAAACACTAGGGCCGTGGGGTCCGAGTGCTCATCGAGTATTCCGGGACATCGCCAAGCGGTTGGTTGACTCTTCATGTGACCAGAGGGCTGGTCTATTTTTAGGTCAAAGAATCAGCATTGCCATCCAACGTGGCAATGCTGCCAGCCTTCTGGGTACTTTTCCCACCGACAGCGATGCGGACGAATTCTTTGATGCCCAGTGAGCTCCTCCCATTTTTTTTTTTTTTTTACCTTTATTTAATTGTATATACTATATTTATTTTAGTGTTAGTTTGTGGATTATATTTAAGTTTTTAGAGTAAAAAAAAAAAAAAAAAAAAAATCTAACAATAAGTATTAAGTTAAACACAAACTTTGAACTATTAACGAAAAACTCAAAAACATTTGCAACTCTATCTGTAGAGAAATAAGGTTTAAATTTCTTGAAATGTTTGATTTGATGTTCATTTTATTAAAAATCATTTAAATTGAAATAAAACTAATTTCCGAACTGCTGTTTTAATTCAATGATTACTTTTAGATGTAAGTAAAATTGTAAAATATGTGACGTCACACTATAATAATAATAAAAGCCATTTATTCAGACCTTTTGAAAATTATGCTACTACAATAAAATATACATATAAGTTGTGAATAAAGCTAAAAAATATATAAAAGTAATTCTATTGTTGACACCGGCTGTCTTGGTCTGTGTGCCCATTGGCAAAGGCCTCCTCCATATCCCTCCACTTTTTTCTATCGACTGCTATTCGAGTCCACAGTTTACCTCCTGCGGTTACCAGCTCATCGATCCAGCGTTTCCTCTGCCTTCCTCTATGTCGTTTGCCATTTCGCGGGTACCAGACTGTTACCCTTTTGCTCCATTTATCTTTGCTTCTGAGGGTGTGACCAACCCACTTCCATTTAAGTTTCCTGGCTTTCCGTGTGACGTCAGCCACCATCGTTACCCGCCTAATTTCTTGGTTTTTTATACGGTCTTTTCTTTTTACCCCCATCATACTTCTTTCCATGGCACGTTGACATACAGTAAGTTTGTTAACTTGTGCCTTTGTCAAGGCCCAAGTCTGGCATCCATATGTTAGGACCGGCAGCACACATGAATTGAATAGTCTCCCTTTTAATTTCAGACTAAAGTCAGGGCACTTCATAATCTCCTTCAGGGACCAGTACCGATTCCATGCGTTTGCTACTCGTCGGTCTATTTCTTTTTCGCTCTGGTTCATGCTAGAAATTATTTGTCCCAAGTATATGTACTCATCTTGGTAGTCGATGATTTTGTTGCTCACCATGATTTCTTCTCTTTGATAGTTGGTTAGAAGTTTGGTTTTATCGGTATTCATGGTGAGTCCAACTAACTTGCTTTCTCTCGCTAGGTCGACTATCATTTCTCTGAGGACAGTTGGTGACTCTGCAAAGATAACTACGTCATCGGCGAATCTAAGATGGGTCAGTCTGGCTCCATCTATTGCTATCCCCAAATTGTCCCAGTTCAGTCTTCGAAAGACTTTTTCCAGAACTGCTAAAAATAGTTTGGGAGACAGTGGATCACCCTGACGCACGCCTCTTTTGATTGCAATTATTGTTCCCTTTTTCTCTAGCTGTATTCTTGCTGAACTTTTTGAGTATACATTTTTAATTATTCTGATGTATTTGTTCATAACACCTTGTTCTTTCAGTGCCAACCAGATTGTGTCGTGTTCCAAAGAGTCAAATGCTTTATTATAGTCGACAAAACAGCAGTATAAGGGAAGATTATACTCGTTATATTTCTCAAAAATCTGTTTCACTTCGTGTATGTGATCTATGACAGAGTATCCACATCTGAATCCTGCTTGCTCAATAGGTTGATTCTCGTCCAGTACTCTTGATATTCTGTTTAGAATTACTTTGGAAAACACCTTATAAATGTTGGACATTAAGCTGATTGGTCTGTAGTTGTTGATATTATAAATATCACCTTTTTTGTGAAGAAGGATTATTGCTGATTCTGTCCATTGGGTGGGAATATATTCGCTTACTAAGATCTCATTAAATATATTAGTCAATAATTTAGCCGATTGTAGTATTGTGCTTAGCAAGATCTCGTTAGTAACATGGTCTGGTCCCGGACATTTTTCCCTTTTTTGGGTTTGAATGGCGTTTTCTACCTCTCTTTCTAATATTTCCGGAGTTTGATCTGAATCACCTAAAAGGTCAACTACCTGTCCTTCTCTTTTGTTATTGTATAGAGCAGTGTAAAATTCAGTGGCTGCTCTTATAATGTCTGTTCTTTTGGTCCTGTGGCCACCAACTTTGTCTTTCAGCTTTGGGACCCAGTGCTTTTTGTCATTTAGTTTTTTCTGCGCTTTTCGGATGCCTCCTGATTTGGTTATTTCTTCTTCTAGTCTTTTCAATCTGTTCCGTTTCTTATGTTTTCTAATTTTTTCTCGTATTACCTTGCTTAGGTGTGATATTTGCGTTCTAATTTCTTTGTTCTTGTGTTCTTCTATTAAAAGGTTTTTCCTTTTCTCTAGTAGGTTTTTTATTTCATCCGGGATTTCTGTTTCTTTATGTTTATTTAATGACTTGTCTGTTCGTTGTAAAGCTTTTTCTATCTGGTCGTATTTTTCTTGTACTGTCCGTCGTGTTTCTATCTTATCGTAGTTATTTAGGATATGTTGTAGATTTGTATTTATTTGGAGAGGTTCTTCTGGATTTAACCCTGTTGGTTTTGTGTGGTAATTCGTCCTAGATTTTTTATGAGGTAAAGCTTTGAGGTTTGCTCTAATCATTCTGTGGTCTGTGTTGAAGTTAAAATTATTTAAAACGTTGAAGTCATCAAAACTTTTAGACTGATTTGTTAGGATAAAATCAATCTCGTTTCTGGTTTCTCCGTTAGGGGATTTCCAAGTCCACCTACGATTCGGTTTTTTCCGAAATTTGCTGTTTAGAATCGTGAGGTTGTGTTCGAATGCAAAGCTAATTAGCATTTCTCCGTTCTTAGTTCGTCTTCCTGTGGTATGAGGGCCCATTATGGTATCCTCGAAGTCTTGTCTACTTCCAACTTGAGCATTGAAATCACCCATAATGATGAGGTTTTTATGGGAATAATCTTTTACTGCCTGGCCCAGTTCTGCATAGAAATTTTCAACATTTTTTGTTTTGTCTTTGTCAGTTGCTTCTGTGGGTGAATACACTTGAATGATAGTCCATTTGTCTTTATAGCCCGGAATTGTCATATTCAAGACGGCAATTCGTTCTGATATTCCAACTATTTCTTCAACATTCTTTGCATACTCTTCCTTTATTAAGAAGCCCACGCCGTGGTGGCCAGGTGTTTCACCTATGTGGTAGAATAAAAATCGCCCATTTGTTTCTATCACTTCCCCTTGCCTTCTTACTTCACTTAGGCCCAAGATGTCCCAGTTTGTTTCCTTTAGTGCTGATTCCAATTCTATAAGACTTTCTTCTGATTTTAAGCTTCTAGTATTTAATGTTCCTATGTATAGGTGTTTCTGATTTTCTTTTTGCAGTTTAGGATATGGAGGGTTTACGTCACACTAGGGGTCTCACAAATGTGACCAGCTGTGACAAGGACGGGGGGTGCAAAATCATGAAATTCGTGTGACGTAATTTATGGATGGCCTCTAATTGGGGAGCAGTGGTTGAGTTTAGAGGGGCTGGTGGCTAGGTAATAAAAGCCGCACATGTCTATTGATCAGGTTAAGCTATGGCTTCTACGGTTGATGCGTGTATGGGTGATCACCTTCACATACCAAGACCCCTCTCTAGTAAGTCCGTTAGTCACCTTTTACGACACTTACTAGAAAAAAAAAAATACCAACCGACTTCCTTAAAAACACTACAAAGTGAAAAATAACTTTATTTTCGGAAGTCGGTGTCTTAGGATCTGTATTTAAGTTTTTTGCCACCGACTTCCGAAATTAAAGTTATTTTTCACTTTGTAGTGTTTTAAGGAAGTCGGTTGTTATTTATTTTGAAAAAAGTTTTTATTTTTTACTTTTTAGTTATGGTATGAACCCCGCACTAATCTAATCGCGTTATTCGTCCATTTGTCGCGCACATACTTAATGCAAATTTAAGACTTATATGATTTTGTCATGGATGCTATTGTCAGAATTGAACCAAATTGAAATGGTACCACATGGGAAGTACCAGCTTTCAAAATCGGTTCACCCTGTCAAAAGTTCTGAGGTAACAAACATAAAAAAATACAGTCGAATTGAGAACCTCTTCCTTTTTTGAAGTCGGTTAGAATTGGAGGAGGAGGGCGTGTCAGACTTTTACTGACTAAAACCCACCCGTGTTCCATCAGTTGCCCATGTGCCAGGGTCACGGTATCTCTTTCGAACAATCACGCGACCCCGGCAGGTCGCTATGCTTTAGGTCTGATGCCACTCGGAAAACGGACGGAAAATATATAGTACACCCATATTTCGCCAGTTATGTTATAAAGTCATAGAGGGCGAGTCTGTTGCCATCAACCGGGCACAAATCCAGACTCCGAGCTGCTACTGAGAATTTCAAGATAGAAAAACCCAATAACACTGTGCCCGACCTGGGAATCGAATACAGGACCTCATGATCAGTAGTATCGCTTGCGACCACTAGTCCCACGAGGAAGTATAATTTGCTGCGTATACTCCACATCCACACTATTCACAATCAATAACTAATATTATAAATGCAAAAGTAACTCTGTCTGTCTGTCTCGCTTTCCTGTTAAAACTACTGAACCGATTTGAATGAAATTTGGTACACAGATAGTTTAAAGCCCGATAAAGGACATAAGCTACTTTTTAACTCGGTAGTATGTTCCCGCGGAATGATTACCGACCTCCACGCGGGCGAAACCGCTGGCAAAAGCTAGTAATATTATAAATGCAAAAGTAACTCTCTCTCTCTCTGTCTGTCTGTCTCGCTTTTCTGCTAAAACTACGGAACCGATTTAAATGAAATTGGTACACAGATAGTGTAGAGCCTGAGAAAGGACATAGGCTACTTTTTAGGGTTCCGTTGCCAAATGGCAAAAAACGGAACCCTTATAGATTCGTCATGTCTGTCTGTCTGTCTGTCTGTCCGTCCG
The DNA here is from genome assembly GCA_932294355.1 of Aporophyla lueneburgensis. Lineage (NCBI taxonomy): Eukaryota > Metazoa > Arthropoda > Insecta > Lepidoptera > Noctuidae > Aporophyla > Aporophyla lueneburgensis. Next base: position 23,803,657 of record OW028755.1, read on the forward strand.
TCTGTATGTCACAGCCATTTTATTCCGAAACTATAAGAGCTATGCCGTTGAAACTTGGTAAGTAGATGTATTCTGTGAACCGCATTAAGATTTTCACACTAAAATAGAAAAAAAAACAATAAATTTTGGGGTTCCCCATACATAGAACTGAAACTCAAAAATGTTTTTTTTCATCAAACCCATACGTGTGGGGTATCTATGAATAGGTCTTCAAAAATGGTAATGAGGTTTCTATTATCATTTTTTTCTAAACTGAATAGTTTGCGCGAGAGACACTTTCAAAGTGGTAAAATGTGTGTCCCCCCCCCGTAACTTCTAAAATAAGAGAATGACAAAACTAAAAAAAATATATGATGTACATTACCATGTAAACTACCACCGAAAATTGGTTTGAACGAGATCGAGTGAGTAGTTTTTTTTTAAAACGTCATAAATCGTAAACCGCAATTTACCTTACATTCAATCAATTTAAATATAAAAATTTAAAAAAGATATATATTTTTAAACCGAAAATACGTACAGGTTTGTACGGAACCCTCGGTGCGGAGTCCGACTCGCACTTGGCCGGTTTTTATTCCGTGACTTTCTCTGCATCCGCTATAACCGACATTTACGCAGACGAAGTCGCGGGCAGAAGCTAGTATTATATATAAGTCATAGCCATAGAGGGCGAGTCTGTTGCCATCAACCGGGCACAAATCCAGACTCCAAGCTGGTACTGAGAATTTCAAGATAGAAAAACTCAATAACACTGTGCCCAACCTGGGAATCGATTACAGGACCTCATGGTCAGTAGTATCGCTTGCGACCACTAGACCCACGAGGAAGTACAATTTGTTACGTATAATATACTAGCTTTTGCTCGCGGCTTCGCCCGCGTGGATGTCGGAAATTATCGCAAGAGGACGTAATTGAATGCATTAATCCAAGTTATATAGGTACTAAGAGAGCAGTTGAGTGAGAGCAGTGGTGGCTCAGTGGTATCAGCCCCGACTTACGAATTGTAGGTCGTGGGTTCGAACCAGGCGGGCTCTTTACTTTGTGTAAATATTTTCATCAACACTGCTCTCAAAACGGTAAAGGATAACATCGTGAGGAAACCGGCATGTCCTAGAACCAAAATTCGAAGACATGTGACATCTACCAACCCGCACAGGGCCCGCGTGGCAGAGGAAGTCTGTTTCTTAGCAGTGGGAATAATATGTATAGGGTAATTATATATAGGTAATAAATACTATCTGTGTGTCATTTTCGACCCAGATCCATTGAGCCGCTTTTGCATGTTTGTGAAACAAACATCCAATCATACAAATGTTCACATTTATAATATTAGTAGGTAGTAAGTAGGTTTATAATTCATATTACTTTGGATTCATAGTTTATGAGAATATCATGTGTGTTTGATGAATAGTATTCAGAGTAAGAAGACTCTGAAATAGGGTTGGATTGAATTGATATAAGTCATCCTGGTTTTTCTTAACGCTCGTATTCTACCTATACAGACACTCAATCATTTACCAGACACCAAATCGATCATAGGAATTATAGGAATAGTACTTTTGCCAGTGGCTTCGCTCTTAAGTTATCAGAAAATATCACCTGGGAACCTAGTACCGGGACAAAGTATCCTATATGGTAAGTATCCAGGATAACCAAAAATCCAAATCCATCCAAAAATTTTAACATCTAAGCCACATTTCGTGGTCTCTTACTTGGAATAATACAATTAGGTTTATTTTGAGTACTTCGAACACACATGATATTCGCATTTACTATGAAGCCCAAGTACCTAATATGAATTACAATCCTACTAATCCAATCCAATCCTGCTACCAAGCGAGACGGCCGGACGCGGAACGGCCCGCTAGCCGCTCTGCGGCTATTTTATTATAATCTTTGATATCTTCTAAAATATTCAATTTAATGATATGCTGTGACGGGCAATTTTGATCTACATAAATTGCACAACATATCTAATGTATTTAATTGGATACGAATTAATGCTGTATTGCTTAAAATCGCTTCGTAAATAAGCCATTATTTCTCGTAAAAATTAAAGGATAAAAAATTGTTATTGTGGGTTATCCCTAAGAGATAGACATATACCATCGCGGACTTTTTTGTAGACCTTTTTAAGGTGTACATTATTCTGATCTATTTCGTAGGGTCCAGCCAGCGTTCGCAATGTAAGCGCAAAAAAAATGAGTTTATTTATGACATCACATTAGAAACCTCTAAAATTATCAGCGTTTCTTTACTATATTATGCATGTTATATACATATAAAACCTTTCTGTTGAATCACTCTATCTATTAAAAAAGTCGCATCAAAATCCGTTGCGTAGTTTTAAAGATATAAGCATACATAGGGACAGACAGACAGACAGCGAAGTGACTTTATTTTATAATATGTAAATATGTAATGATTATAATTGGATGTAGTTAAGCAAAAAGGATCCAATCCACAACTCGGTCAAAAATGAGTCAAGCGCACCAAACTGATCCAAAATTATACATACTACGAGTCACTAAAAACGACCTAGCTAAAATAGCTTTATGTTTCGTGTACTTTAATCTTTAGAACCAATGGTATGGGCACTTCTTATTATTATTTTTTTCAGTATTAATTATTCAAACTTTCTGGTTATTAACTAGTATTTGTAACAGAATATGTTAATATACATACCATTACTAATAACAAACGTGTTAATATTCTACAGACAATTTTTTTTTTTAAGTAATGAAAAAAATACTTCTTGAACTTCAAACGTCAATATTTCAAAATTAACTGAATGTGAATTGGATTTTTTCGACTTAACTACGTCCAATTTAATAAAAGTATTACAGCAGGATCCCATTCACTTAACTTAGTATTAATGCTTCAAAGAACACTTTATACCGAAGATACCGAAAGAATTAAAAAAAAAAAACGCTTGTGATGTTATTTCCAAAGTGTTGAGTAGCTCCCATCCTACAGTGGTTCATGAATATTCATTGGTACTCCGACCACCTTAAATATTATTCCACCTTCATTCCACATAGCTACTTTCAGCCCAAAATCGATCCTTCTAAAGACACTTCTACTTTCGTCGTCGTACTGTCTATATGAAACGTCATTTTCGTCTACTCTTCCATCCACAAAACAGTGCACGTGATAATCCTGCAGGAATAGTTTAGTGCTGGTTTAAACCTGTACTGCACTACTCGCGAATTTGCTCCGACAAAGTACTGGTCGAAATGACCGAAGTCTAAAGTACAATCGTACTAAGCACTACGGGACGCTACGAGTCCTTAAACTTTTTACACTGCTAAAGAACTATACGAGAAAGAAAATCGTTATTTGGTTCGCTCGGCTCGCCTCGGGCGACCTTCGATAGTTATCAGTTTATGCGCCTGAGTCAAAACATTTCCAATCTAGCATCCCATAGTTCTTAGCATGAATAGTCACGTACTTCGGATTTTGGCCAGTACTTCGTGGAAGCCACTTCATGAGTGCAGATTTTAAATTTTGTCCTCAGAAACTAACAAAGACTATCAACCGTACTACTTTCTCAATAGATCGCAAACTTCTATCATAAATCACAACTGGCTTGAGGAACTTCGTTACTACCGAAGTTTTTCGTACAGGATCAATAGGTATGAATAAATAAGTTTTTCCTGTAGATGAAAGCATGGCAATATCTGATACAGAAGATAGTGATCTCGATAGAGCAGATTTATTTTGGTCCTTGTAAAGGGGTTGGTTCAGTATTCATTTTAATCCGAATTGAGGTATTTTTTGTGAAGAAGCATTTTTGCTTCTAGAAGATGCCCAAATTTTACGTTAAGCTTTTTACCAAGTAACTGGGTTGGAGATCAGATAGGCAGTAGCTGTATTCAGCTGCATCCGGTTAGACTGGAAGCCGACCCCAACATAGGCTAGGCAGATGATGATGACGAAAAGAGTAAGAGTAAGGGTGGAGTTTTGGCCCATTCTTCTCCATATCAAACTTCCATTAGGAAGCGGCGACTAGAAACAGTTATATTTTAATGTAAATGTTGACGGTCAAGTGTGCCTTTTATGCTATTTGAATTACTCAAATGGTCGGACTTTGCCTGGAAACCGACCCCGACACGAGAGCTAGGCAGATTGAGTGAACAAGTCTTGCCTATCACTATACCTGAAGAAATACTCACGATAAAGACAATGCTGTGAGAATAACGTTTGAGCTTTGTGAAGAGACTACGCCATCAGTTATGTTCTGGAAATATGGAAGATGCAAAACCGATCCTACGAACTATTTATTTATTTATTTCTACTACTTTTCCCGCGACTTCGTTTGCGTCGATTTTGTATTTTCCCTTACTAACTTTAACACTCCTTTATGAAGTAATTAAAGAACAAAAATATTTTTTACAACTTACTTAGATAAGTATTCGTGCAAAGTTTGAATTTATATTATAACTCAATTATAACTCGAATTCATTCAAACTAAATCCCCTGTTTTGACCCCCGTAAAGGTTGAATTTACAAAAATCCTTAATAGTTCTTCCCACCATTGTAAAAGGAAGTCGTCCGCAAGTCAATCAGTCAATCAGTTTCTCCTATACAAATCTATATATAGATTTCTAGACTTGTTAATTTATTTAAACCTGCCTTAGGCATTCTCTACCAAACAATCAAGGGTGGTGAAGAGATAAGATGACAGGAGCTCTGTTTGAAAAAACACTCTCAATCTCTGTGTCTCTTTTATAATTTTTCACTAAGCTAATTCTCGAACAACTCAAGCAGAGGAAGAAGAAGATAACAACAATGAAGATACTTAGACTACAGAAAATGATCTGATATTCCTCGTACACTATATGCCTACCTAGATAGATGAACAACTTAAGATACCGCCGGCTTATCTCACTGAAGTCGTAAAAGTAGATGCGAGTACGGTAACAGCACAAAATGGTTGTCATAGAGATAGGATAACAACGGTACAGTATAACTACGATGATGACTTACGAAGTACGAGTATATTGGACATCACTTAGGACTTCTCAAAATAAGAAGCGATTTCCTTAATAAAACTACACGTAATAAAAATTAAATTGTGATACCTACATTTAAATTGGCTGAAACTAGCAAGTCATTTCTTATAAACAGTATCCGCTTCTATGACAAGTTGCCAAAGTCGATTACAGAAGTTAGCTATGGTAAGTCCACATCAAACGTGTCTTTATGAAAAAAGCATTAATAAGATAAAAGATAGAGACAAGGAAGTTTAACAATAATAATATAGCCTTCTGCACATGTGGCTTCCCTGGTAGCTTATTAACGGCATACATATGTATGAAAAAAAATCATCATCATCTGTCTATTAAATGCTACAAAATTAATCGTAATTTTGAAGAAACCACAAACATAAAAATAAAAATCAAATCATATGACTTCTTTTGCAATCACTAATAAGCAGATATTATAAAGCTGAAGAGTTTGTTTGTTTGTTTGTTTGTTTGTTTGATTGAACGCGCTAATCTTAGGAACTATTGGTCCGAATTGAAAAATTCTTTTTGTGTTGGGTAGCCTATTTATCGAGGGAGGCTATAGGCTATATAACATCACGCTACAACTAAGAGGAGCGGAGCAGTAATGAAAAATGTTGCAAAAACGGGGATTTTTTTTTCCTTTTGAGAGTTTCCGTTGCGTACGCTGCGTAAACGGTTAAAGTAACGCAAAAATCATGTATCACGGAATTGTTTCTTTTAAAAAGTTCTAAAAAAAAGTCCGCGAGAGCATATGTCTATCTTTTAAGGTTGACTCACTATAACTCAAAAGGTGCGAGCAGCAACGAAAAATGGACGAAAACTAGCAGGCAAATCGATGCGACGGGAAGGGTTAGGGGAGCAAAAATTTGACGCGGACGAAGTCGCGGGCAGAAGCTAGTCACTAATAAGCAGATGAAATTAAAATTTTAGGTACATAATGTCAAATAATGAGAAAATCAATATTCAAAGGAGTATAGAATTATAAAATAATAAATTTTAATTTCATCTGTTTATTAGTGATTGCAAAAAAATCATATGATTTGATTTTTATTTTTAAATTTGTGGTTTCTGTCATATTTTGTGAATGTGTAAACGTTGTAGGCCTTGTAAACGGTAGATTTAAAGCATTTTCTATTTTATCATGAATCTGGTACTTGTGGACAGGCCTACACTGTCCTCCCATCCATTATCCACATTAACACTGTAATTGGAAAACATTGCAAAAGCCAAATATTTTTAAAACAGCTACCATAAAGTTACTTGCCGGCTCTTCTCCATAGGAATAAAAAAATTGGAATTGAGCACGTTGTTTCTGACGTTTCATAAGTGCATATGTAAATTTAAATAAAATAAAATAAATAAATAAAATAATCTGTTTATTAGTGATTGCAAAAGAAATCATATGATTTGATTTTTGTTTTTATATTTGTGGTTTCTGTCATATTTTGTGAATGTGTAAACGTTGTAGGCCTTGTAGATGGTAGATTTAAAGCATTTTCTATTTTATCACGAATCTGGTACTTGTGGACAGGCCGACACTGTCCTCCCATCCATTATCCACATTAACACTGTAATTGGAAAACATTGCAAAAGCCAAATATTTTTAAAACAGCTACCATGAAGTTACTTGACAGCTCTTCTCCATAGGAATAAAAAATTGGCTGAGCACTTTGCTTCTAACGTTTCATACATGCCTATGTATCTTTAAATAAAATAAAAGAATTGTTTTATTTTTTACTTTGATTGTGGTTTGCAAACTATTAAGAAGCTTTATAGAAATGGTAAGCAAAGAATATTTGAGAACGATGTTGAAGGCGATTTTTTAAATATTTGTTTTGGGGCAAATAATAGCAGCACGGTCGTTACGAGTAGTCTAAAACTCCTAAGTCTGGCAACCAATATTACCCAGTAACTGAGTTGTGGAGGTCAGATAGGTACGAGACTCGCTCCCTGTAAAATACCGGTATTTAATTCCATTCAGTTTGACAGGAAGCGCACAAAATAGTTGTGGAAAGGTTAGCTAGATGATGGTATAGCACCTTCATTAAAATTAGTATCAAAATCTAAATCACAAATTCTACAACCACAAACCAATGACTTAAATATTGAATTTTATGTCACTATTTGTGAACAAATTTGATTAGCTGTTATTACTTCTATCAACCAATCATAACAGAATATCTAAATTAGATTACACAGAAGCTACAGCATGTTTTCTGATCAAAAACATGACCAACCTTGCCTAACATAAAGCCTCTTTGATCGTCAACCGCTCTGTTCTTCAGAATGCATCTACATGCTTATCAATCAAACTATATGCCTAGCCTTTTATCAACTAAGTTGGAGTCAGCATTTCACTATAGCCGAGTGTAGCTGAATATCAGTATTTAACCTGGAGTGATTGCTTATCTGACCTGCACAACCCAGTTAAGTATTGGGCAAAAGAACACACCTTGGTAAGACTGGTTGTCAGACTGTTGAGCTTTTGACTACCCGTAATCACTATTAAATATTTACGATGTCTATCATATTATGATAATGATTATTGGTACCCTCATAATAATTAACCCGTTTAATTATCTCATAATTCGATAGTTACGAGAATTCAGGCTTTAAATTAAACTATCAATTTAAATGCCTGTTTACCTTACACTTAAATTGTAATGAGCACTAATGAGCGAACGGGTAATGATGCCGCTATGTGCACGCTAGAGATAATATGATTATAACGCTTACGAAGATATTCTAAAAATAAATTAGAAGATGGAACGCTACTAAAGCAGAAATGAAAGCTATGTAAGCTGTAAAAGTTAATTGGGAAAAGAAGCTGATATAAAAACTACTCAAAAGAAGATAAGGACTAATAAAAGAATAATTGGAAGCCAAAATCTACTCTAGCAACATCCCGCTACAATTCTTGCAACAATCGATAACTTTCAACGGAACTCACTTGATTTAACCCGTCATAATCCACAACAAGGCATCCCGAATTGACGAAATTACATTAAACACTTAGCCGTTAACATTATCTAAAAATAAAAAAATAAAAATCATGAAAAAAGGGAAGGAAACATTTAGGGCAAAGGAATTATTCGGTTGGCACAACAATTCAAAACATTCGATGTTCTAAACCGCTACTGCAATGCGCTTTCCGGGGGGAAAATACTGAAACTTGTCATTTGAAATTTGAATTTAATTTTAGAATGGAAAAAATGGGTTTATGTCAAAATAAATGAAAGAATAATTACTTTTTTTTTGGTTATTTTTTTGTGGAGCGTTGTGGCTCCCCGCGTCTATCCGACGGCGCTCAGCCGCGTAGACTGGCGTCGCGCACCCCTACGTCCTATACTTATGTGTTTACATCTTAAATGGGGTTGGACAGAGTAATGTTAGGTTCAGGCTCTACATTGGCTTGCTCGCTCGAAAAGAGCAATCGTGTACTCTTGAGCTTGAAAAGAAGAAATGGATCCATTATGCACTGTTTGTTGCTATTGTTCAATGCACATTTAGATCCTTCTTTTATCCTTCGGTTTAAAAGGGTGGTCTCCTGAAAATATGGGGTAGAATGATTAGGAAATACTGTGAAATGTTCTTAGCCAAAAAAGATTATGCGTCGGCCGGGAATCGAACCCGGATCAACTGCTTGGAAGGCAACTATGCTGACCATTACACCACCGACGCATGTGTTGGACTATTTCAATAAGGTTTATATCAGAAGCTAGTCAATATTCTGTTGAGATGTTTACACAGATGGTTCGAAAAATAGTCATACAAACTATGAATATAACGAAAACTAGGAGTTTTCCTCAAAGGAATTTTCCACAAAAATTAAAGAAATTTACAGCATGCGTCCGACCCTGAAACTGAACAACTTTCTCTATGGCACTCAATTTCGTAATCTCGAAAAAATAATTGGATGGCTGATGGTTTTTTGTCTTCCAAGATACGACGAAGTATTCCACAAAGAACTGAATGTAAATGCAGGGCAAAAATGAGCATATCACCATCATCATCTGCCTAGCCTTTTCCCAACTATGTTGGGGTCAGCTCAGTCATCCCAGCAGTGGGAACAATAAAGGCTGATTAAAATGAGCAAAAAAATGCCAGACAACTAGTACTTGACGCTGGTTTTCAGCTGGATCTGACAAATTGAACATGACCTTTCATTTAACTGAAACTTTACTAAGAATGACAGATTGCAGAATGTATTATTTTCTTGTTAGTGTATCGATAGTAATTATACAGCCCACGATTTGACTATGAGCATGGTACCTTCAGTAACTCCAACAACTCCTTTAACATGCAGATAACAGGACACGCTGGACACGATATTAAGAGCCCCGTTATTTGCGGGACAGCACCACATTTACAGTCCAACGCGGAGCCATGTGCGGTTCTCCACCTGCGCAGCTAGAGATTTATTTGTCTTCTAAATCACTGTATAACTAATCTCTAAAGTAAGCCATAAAGGACCAACATTTCGATCAATAAAAATTGAACCCTAACTAGGTACGACAAAAAACTGTCGCTTTCGAAATTTTTGGGTTTTGATATAGCGGGTGTCACTTCTAATCTGTACCTTTCTGCCCGAAAAACGTCCACTGCTGGACATACGCCTCCCCCAATTTTTGGCTCATGTCAGCCGTCGTAGCCGGCTAGCATTCTCTATGCATTTTACCACCATACTGCTATCGCCACGATGCAAAGTGTTTTAAGAAGCCCGATTTTCGGACATCCCATTTTTATTGATAAAGCTGACAGAAATCATCATTTAAATGCAAGATTTCGTATCCCCATTGTGCTACCAAGTCTAGTTTTTGAGTTATAGTTTTTTCAAAATCGACCAATTTCTATCTCGATATTTAGAAAAAAAAAATATTACATTTTAAACTAAGCATGATACGAAATAATGATGTTAAGTAAATTCATGGCGTATCTTACGCCAAGTATTTTAGTGCACAAATCGACCTCATAACTTTGTTAGATCCAGATATATAGGAGTTTTTCGGTTTTTAGTTTTTCTTAATTTTCTCGAAAATTTCACCAAATCGGGAAAAGTTATTTATATTGAAATGATTTTGATAACTTTTTCAACACACCACATAAATCTCACTTCCCAATTCCATGGAACTTGGAAACCACAACGATTTTAAGTTTGATCCGAATTTTACGTCGTCAGGGTTGTCAAAATCTCAGATAATTATTTATATATTCATTATGACTACGGAGTTTTTACTTTTACGAAAACTTTGATCCACAAAGTAAGGATAAAAATTTGACAACCCTAACAAAAATTGTTAAATTGGAACAACTTCTAACTTCCATGAATTTGGGATGTTATAGTTATGTGGTGTATTGGGAAAGTAAATAGAATTATTTCTGTATAAATAATTTTTCCCGAAACGGCGGAATTTTCGAGAAAAAAAAGAAAAACTAAAAACCAAAAAACTCGTATAAATCTGGATCTAACAAAGTTGCGAGGTTCATTTATGGACTAAAATACTCGGCATAATATATGCCATGAATGTACCTAACATCATTATTTCTATGCTTAGATTAAGCGTAATTATTTTTTTTTTCTTATTATCCGGATGGAAAAATTACGATTTTCAAAAAACTACAACTCAAAAACTAGACTTGGTAGCTCAGTCGGGATACGAAATCTTGCATTTAAATGATTATTTCTGTCAGCATTTTCAATAAAAATGGGATGTCTGAAAATTGGGCTTCTTAAAACACTGTGCGATGGGTAGGCGGGTTGGTGCTCGCAGTATAGTGGTAAAATCATAGATAACGCTGCTGCCCATTCTCTAGTAGCTTCGTCATAGCATAAGCAGCCTAAACTGTTCCCACTGCTGGGACATAGGCTTCCTCTCTGTGAGAGGGAATGAGCCGTAATCGACGGCGTTGGCCCAGTTTGGGGTGGTAGATATCACATGCCTTCGAATATTCTCGGTTCTAAGACAGTTTCCTCACGATGTTTTAACTTCACCATTTTGAGAGCAGTGGTGATGAAATTATTCACACAAAGAAAAGCGTCCGAACCTACGATCTACTACTCGTAAATCGCGGTCGTTACCACTGCGCCACCATTGCTCTCCCTTCGCCAGAGTCGATTAAAAAAATCGCCGCGTGCCGTCGCCTCTGTCGCTCGCTACTCTGTATACGTAGGCCTAAAGTCCGGTATAAGTATAAAATATAAATCTCGGTCGGATGTTATTATTGCCCGTCGCGATTCATTGCCCTAGCCCTGATGTATTAACACCACTGTCCTTATTATTATTCTCATTAAAATATATGTTCTGGAAGTTTTTTGTTTGGGAAAAATATGGCAAATTGTTTTTTAGTCAGGAATTATGGGTTTACGCGAAGCGTTTGGGAAATATGGCTGGTTTTCACTGATTTATTTATCGTTGTAGTTTTTGTAAAATCAGAATTCAATCTTAACAGAATAGATAGCCGATGGGGTTCGGAAGGTTCTGGAGTGGCGACCGCGTACTGAAAGACGTGGCGTTGGAAGGCTCCCCATTTTTTATATGGACCTAGAACAGATCTAAAGTGACTGCTTATTACTGAAAGACATAGCGTTGGAAAGTCTCCCATAAGGTGGACCGATGACTTGGTGAAGACCACAGAAATCCGCTGGAAGCAAGAAGCACAGAGCCGATTGAAGTGGCAGTATTGGGGGAGGCCTATGTTCAACAGTGGACGTTTTTCCGGCTCAAATGTTAATAATGATACTATTATTTACGTCAGTTCAGGAGGATTTGAGTTCAAGCTTATTGATATGGACCTAGAATAGATCCTTGGGGTGCTCTATAAAGTAACTGCTAATCACTGAAAGACGTAGCGTTGGAAGGCCTCCCACAAGGTGGACCGATGACCTGGTGAAGACCGCGGCTAACCGTTGGAAGACGAAGTGGCGATGCTTTGGAGAGACCTAGGACCGATGACCTGGTGAAGACCGCGGCTAACCGTTGGAAGACGAAGTGGCGATGCTTTGGAGAGACCTATGTCCAACAGTGGTCTAATGAATATAAGGTCTCATCTCGTGTAATAGAAGATTCTAATGTTGTTTTTAGGACCAAAGTCACCAAATATTTCTTTGCAAATTTTAATCCAAATCATCATCATAATAAATCAACCTGTCATACAACCCTTATATTCCACAGTCTGGGAATTGACCCCATGACCGCAAGGTCACGTGACAAGCTTCAGTAATGCCAAAAGATTTGACCTAGTTGCACTTTTGACCTCCCAAAAACGGACTGAGCGTGAAAATGTAACGAAAACAGAATTAATTATCCTTATTTCGGCGTGATGGATAAATTAAAAGGGCAAGATTGGAGAACTCCCAAAGTTTATCCGCTCTAAATTAATCTATTTGGTAATTATAACATTTACTGATATTGGGGCCGTAGAACAAGCGGGTAAATAAACATTCGACTTCCAAAAATACACTACGAAGTGAAAAATACTTTAATTTCGGAAAATCGTTTTTTTTTTTTTGTAGTTGGGAAATAATCAATGACGTCTCTCGCGTGGGTGGAGCGGGAGGGCGTGTAAGACTTTTACTGCGTATAACCCATCCGTGTTCCTTCAGTTGCCCATATACCAGGGCCAAATCTTTGGATTTTAGTTTTTTGGAATTCGGTCGTTTTTTTTTTTTTTGGAAAAAAGTTTTAATTTTTCAATTTTTAGTTATGGTATCTACCCTGCACTAACTCGTATTCCACTGCTGGCCAGGTCAAAACCAGTGACAGAAAGTATTAGAACATCATTACAATAATCAAAATGGATTGAATATGTATTATTGAAGCTAACGCAAAAACTACCCAAGCAAAAAGGAAACAGTCGAATTGAGAACCTTTCACTTTTTTGAAATCGGTTAAATATACGACAATTATTCATATCCACGAGAGATCAACTTAATTACCATAAATGTTAGAGTTTAAAATCTATACTTATGTACTTATTACTTATAATATATAATCTATACTTCTATACTAATATTATAAAGCTGAAGAGTTTGTTTGTTTGTTTGTTTGATTGAACGCGCTAATCTCAGGAACTACTGGTCCAAATTGAAAAATTATTTTTGTGTTGGATAGCCTATTTATCGAGGGAGGCTATAGGCTATATAAAATCACGCTACAACTAAGAGGAGCGGAGCAGTAATGAAAAATGTTGCAAAAACGGGGAAAATTCATTCCTTTTGAGAGTTTCCGTTGCGTGCGCTGCGTAAACGGTTAAAGTAACGCAAAAATTATGTATGACGGAATTGTTCCTTTTAAAAAGTTCTAAAAAAAAGTCCGGGAGAGCATATGTCTACCTTTTAAGGTTGACTCACTATAACTCAAAAGGAGCGAGCAGCAACGAAAAATGGACGAAAACTAGCAGGCAAATCGATGCGACGGGAAGGGTCAGGGGAGCAAAAATTTGACGCGGACGAAGTCGCGGGCAGAAGCTAGTATATAATATAATAATATTATAAAGCTGAAGAGTTTGTTTGTTTGATTGAACGCGCTAATCTCAGGAACTACTGGTCCGAATTGAAAAAATATTTTTGTGTTGGGTAGCCTATTTATTGAGGGAGGCTATAGGCTGTATAACATCACGCTACAACTAAGAGGAGCGGAGCAGTAATGAAAAATGTTGCAAAAATGGGGAAAATTTATTCCTTTTGAGAGTTTCCGTTGCGTGCGCTGCGTAAACGGTTAAAGTAACACAAAAATCATGTATGACGAAATTGTTCCTTTTAAAAAGTTCTAAAAAAAAATCCTTGAAAGCATATGTCTATATTTTAAGGTTGACTCACTATAACTCAAAAGGAGCGAGCAGCAACGAAAAATGGGTTCCCTCTATCTGGCAGAAACTTGATGCTCCGAATTTTATTTGGCATAACACACTTGGCATAATCTTATTTAAACGAATATTTGTAAGGCATAAAAAATGTTTAGCATAATCATTGTTTGGCCGAATGTTTATATGCTCGACTTTACGCTGGCACACTTTTAAGATGGCAGAATTTTATTTCGCATAATTACCTTTGGCAGACTTCAAATTCCGCATAATTTCGTTTAGCATAACAATTATTTAGAGCAATGATTATTTGGCATACTTTCACTTGGCATACTATGAAGATGGCAGAATTTCATTTAGAATAATTTTGTTAGGCATATTTTAATTTCTATTAAATTGCATTTTAACCTTAAATAAAATGAAATAGTGTCTCAAAAAGTCAGTATTATGTTTTGCTACAAAAATTATTGACAGAAACGAATCGCTGCAGAACCGACTCCTCGTAGTCTTGTCTGGCCTACCCCTAGAGTGTAATTTAAGCCCGCGTAGGCGCGGAGTGGCGAGGCGGCCCGCGAGCTGAGGAGCAGGTGGTTTTGACGGTCGCCACCGCGGCTGAGGCTGGCCGGTGAAGCCGGCCAGCAAGCCGATGCCACGGTGGTGAGCGTAAAACCATCTGCGACGATGAGCTCGCGTGGGACCGCCGGAGCCCCGCAGCGCCGAAGCCGTGACAGAAACCATGCATGCTGCATGTTGCATGATCGCCTGCATGCTGTAAACTTGCTTGCATGCTGCATGCTTGCTTGCATGCTTGCTTGCTGCATGCTTGCTTGCATGCTTGCTTGCTGCATGCTTGCTTGCATGCTGCATGCTTGGTTGCTTGCATGCTGTATGCTTGCTTGCATGCTGCAGGCTTGTTTGCATGCTGCATGCTTCTTCGATATGAAATGTATGCCAAAAGATGATTCTAAGTTTAAAGTTTCTGAGATATGATAGTTTTGCCTTTTAATAGCTATCGATATGAAATTATGCCAAGAGACGATTCTGACTGCAAACTTTCTGCGATATGATGGTTCTACTTTTTAAATATTATGGAATAAAATTTATGCCTAAAGATGATTCTGAATTATAAAATTATGCGTTGTGAATGTATGATAAATGAGTGTATGCGTAACGATTTTCTACGAAATGAAGTTTATGCCATCCGTTGTTATGCAAAATAATATTATGACAAAAAAAATTCTGCCATAAAGGGTGGACCCACGAAAAATGGACGAAAACTAGCAGGCAAATCGATGCGATGGGAAGGGTCAGGGGGGCAAAAATTAGACGCGGACGACGTCGCGGGCAGAAGCTAGTGCATACTATTGCTGAACATGAGTTCTTGTTCGATTTTTGTTTGGTAAAGTGTTATTGGGGTTTTCAATTTCTCGGTTGTTAGTAGTCTGGATTTATGGTAACAGGCTCACCTCCTTATGACAAGGGCCTATGTTGGCACACCTCTGCCTATACCATCGGGAAAAATATGTATAATGTTATGTAATATTTTAAAAATCGACGGGTACTCATTAGGAGCTTCCGAGGGCTAGTTCGTTCTTTACCAACACACCGTTATCTGATCCTAAACTAGGCAGAGCCTGTACTATGGTAACCAGACAACTGATAAATATACTTATATATTTCTAAATACATACATATTATAGATAAATATTACACCCAGACACAGAACAAATGATTGTGCTCATCACACAAACATTTGTCCTGGGTGGGAATCGAACCCACCACGACAGCAAAAAAGGGGTCAAAAGGGGGGGGGGGTTGCAGTCAGGGTCACTAACCACTAGACTAGCAGGCCAGTCAAAAAATTTGCTATTTAGATTGGCAATGTCTTCTGGGCAAGTTTCCAGATGACAGCGATGCGGACGAGTACAAAAGTAAAAAACTAAAATATTTATTTATTTGTACATATTTAGTTAGTCACTTATTTAACTCCTAGTGTAAATAGTTAGTTATGTTATACATATATGGCACTAGATTTTGCACGCGGTTTCGCCCACATGGAGGTCGGAAATTGTCCTAAGGGATCGTACTACCGAGATAAAAAAAAAAAAAATAGGTATGTGTTAATCCAAGTTATACTATCTGTGTGCCGAACTTCATTCAAATCCGTTCGGCCGTTTTTTCTTGATTTAGTAACAAACGTCAAAACGTGCCAACTTTCACTAGTTATAAGTTAACTATCACTAGTAGTTAAGTATTTAAAAAATATGAAAAATGTTTATTATTTTGAACAAGTAAGCTTGTTCAAAATAATAAACATTTTTTTTTTACACCTGTGATATCAGTAGGACTACTATTCCCTTATTATTCATAATTCAATTTGATTATTGTAGTTTTAATAGTATTTCACTGATCCTCTCAACCAAAGCCTGCCATTTAATCTCTTCACCACCCTTGGTTGACTGGTAGAGAATGCCTAAGGCATTAAGTCCGCCTTTGTACCATTTTTGTGTGCGAGAAGTTTAAATAAATAAATAAATAAATAGGAACAATAAATAAATTCGAAATGAGTGCGTAAGAGGAAGTCTCAAAGTGACACCGATAACTGAAAAGTTGAGTGGAAATCAGTTATCACGTGATACGGAGGAATGAGGAATGTCTATACTAATAGAGGGAGACCAAAGAAACGATGGATGGACTGTGTGAATTATGATATGGATAGAAAGGGGGTGACTACGGAGATAACGACTAATAAAGAAGTGTGGAAGAAAAGACAAGTTGCGCCGACTCCTAAATAAATTGGATTATTAGTAGGAGAATGATAAGTAGGACTAATAGGATTGCCTTCAAGAAACGGCAATTCAAATACCGATCGCTTCATTCATGGCCCTACACTGAAGGAAGTTTAAGTTCCAAAACGATTAAAACCGTAATGAATTATTTGATCTCGAGTTATTTTTAGTCCAAGGCAACTTGGATCCATCTGACTCCGTTTTCATTTCATTATCGACGACATGGAAGATTTTCTACATTAAAGATAATTATGTCTTTTTATTTAAAGAAAAAGTGTGGTGTCGGGCGTAAATAATACCAAGTAGTTGTGATTCGCGGATTCTGGCGCAAGCGCCAGAGCCCGCGCTTGCACCAGAGCCCGCGAATCTGTAGCACCCATCGTAAAAAAAAAAAAAAAAAAGAAACAAAAAAAAAAAAAAAAAAAGGTTTTGGTGTGCTCTGATCTCAAATCTGCGGTCCATTTTAGCGTAGGATGCGTGGTTCTGGAGTTATGCAAATCAATTAACTGTTATCTCATTGATTTCCGGTGGTCCTGCACCCTCATTAGCATTCCATTGTTCGCCTAATCCTTTTATCTATTATACTTCGAACACCTCATTACGTTGCGCCAGAACCCACGAATCTGTTGCCCTACGGTTGATTTGGCGTTCTTATCTATTACTCATTGTATGTCTGCTTTTCTATGTCATCAATAAAACACATTCATTTTTATTTCAATATTTTATTACTTTTTTCTACAAAATATGAGCGGAAGATCTCATCCACAAAAATATCATTGTGCAGTGTGTTCCCTGTAAATATGTTCGTAAAACTATGCATTGAACATCCCTGAAACTTAAATAGCAAATACATTAAGCAATATTCACCACAAACTGAAGTCCAATCATTCTGAATCCTATCAACATTCCAGTCCCATCTCTTACAATTCCTTTTCAAAAACTGGAGATGATATCGCTCAGGTGTTCGTCCATATGAATCAAAATATTGACCGATACCATTCGTATCGATATGTACAGCTACCCAGTGTGAACCTGGTTTATCATCCGCATCCAAATTGCATATTATATACGTTGGTACATGTGTATACATAGGTAGTCTATTAGCAGCATAAACATTATTTTCTAGACTGGGATGAATCTTTTTCATATGTTTTTGTAATTCTAGTGTATCCATGATATTACTGTTATTAGCAGATTATTACAGTACCAATCTATTCAATGGTTGTCATAGGAATGTTCAATTATAGTGATTTGTAAATATTAAATCGCATTCTTTGTGGGAGTCACAAAGCTTAGGATTATCATTTTGTTGCAGCTAATTTAAAGTTTGTTATATGGGTCTGATTATATTAAATAAAACACTTTGGGTACACAGACATTTTTAATTAACTGATCAACACAATAATTATTAAATAAATAAATTAAATACAGACATATTATTATCAAAATACCATTTTCTAATACACACAGCATTATTCAATGCACAATTCAATTTATGGTTCACACAATTAAAATCAGTTTTATTTTTACAGAACTTTTTTTTTAATGTCGCAAAATTAGGACATCCCTTCTCACCTATGTCAATCACTTCACAGTTTGCACATAACTCTTTAATCCACGTAATCTTTTCCAAACCCTTTGTCATAATTTTTTTATTTTCTAAATATGGTAAAATAACACGTTTAAACTCTTTGTAGTCTATGTAGCCTTCACTCCAGTAAATTCCTCGATTTCTTTCTAACCATCTCACCTGCTTTTTTTCTTCTAGTGTTAGGTAATGGAATGAATATGGTGGTTTCACCAAGAACGTCTGTGTATGATCATGACTCGCAATGGCCAATTCTTTGATAATAAAATGATTTAAAGAATCTTTAAATCCTTGATAGTATATTGCATACAATTTGTTTTATTTAATTTTATAATGTTATCTTTAGTTACACACACACAAAATGCATTAAACATAACACATATATCTAAAACACAACACACATTATAATCCTAACTACTATAGTCTACAGTAACATTTCTATTTTTATCTATTTCAATAATATTATCAAACTCAGCATAAACAATACAGTTAATTGTTTGTATTAGTGAGGATTCAAATCGTACTTCTAATCTTACACTACCATGCTTTATGAGATTCCAATGGGCTGATGAGTTAGCTGATAAATCAGGAGTTAAATCAAATGCTAAAAGACAGTAACCTTTGGCATACTGTTCACGAGAGATTGCATTTCCTTCATTAAGAAAGTGAATACCAGTCCCCGAGAATAGAGTATGATATGCTGATGTAAATATATTATTATTAAAAGATGGTTGCAAAGCTTTGGAAGGTATTTGTTGACCATCAATATATAAGCTGAAAGAGTTAATACCATAGTTTTCAAAGTTAAATGGATTTTTAGTAAGTGAACCATTAAATGCAGAATTATTCACAAAACCAATAATACATCTTTTGGGTACCTGTCCTAAGAATATATTATCAAGAGTTTTTCCTTGAACACCCGATGCAATTGTTAAAACTTTAACTTCAGCACGAGTAATAGGATATTTAGCAGTGGTAGAAGCTAAAACTTTCTGATGTGCGAGTAATACACTTGGATTAATTCGTGCTCTTCGAACAATAAGAGTTGCGTCCGTAATGCAAACTTTAAACTTTACATCATTTGACCCAGCAATTAAATTAAAACTCTCTCTTGACCGAACTAATTTTACACTCATTTCAACGCCATTAATTAAAAATTTATCTTGATTGAAAATGTCACCATGAAGATGACCAATCATTTCTATTTCCCTGCTTTCATTAACTAATTCCTGTCTTTTAACAAATCCTATGTTTTTACCATCTGTGGAATCCATTTTTCCTGCTGTATCATCATACCAAAGACTACAAGTAAGATGAGATTGTTTAGCAGCAGGAGCATAGTTTAAAAGGGTTTCCATGTATGCTCGATAGGCATAGGTATTATTAGGTGGTGATACAAGTTTTTGGTTTAAATAAACATCGAGTTGACTAAAAAGTGAATGCAACCAATTATTTACAGGTGCTACTGCTGTAGCTGATATCAAGTTTGTTGAATCTTGATTTAATACTTTTGCCTTTATGTGGAGTAATGTATGAGACAAATCTATGTAGTCATCGCCTGTTCCAGGAACTTGAAACTCGATAGGTCCATCATCAGCAAGAGATGAAATTGGTTTATAGTGAATCCACAATCCATTTTCAATGCTTGTTTGTGTAGACGGTAATGCAAACAAATCTAATTCTGACTTAACGCACTCACAAGAATGATTATGAAGGAAATACATACTTAATTTGAAAATATATCTTTGATGTTTTTTGGTTTTAGACCAAGTTTTTTCGTAGCTTTCACTTTAGCTGTTAGTGGTGGAATGAACGAGGCCAATCGTTTTCTTTTACTTATATACCCAGATCCTGTCATGTTAAATCGATCAATTTTGTCATCAGCCTTTCGTTTTAAGTTTGTACTAACTTGCTTTAGACGATCTTTTATTGAGGCTTCCATAGGACGGGCTTGAACCATATCCGATAAAAGTCCTACTCCAGCGTTTAATGCCTCCTTACCAACCACTCGAGCACCACTTGAAAGTAAAGGTAAAACTGATCTAAATAACCCTCCTAAGAAGCTCCCAATACCATGACCGCGTTGGTATGGTGAACCCTTATAAATTACTCCAACTCCTGATCCAGCTTGATGTGAATAATAATTTTCATATGGACATTTATGATGATCATGAGGAGAATACATTATTATAATTTGCGGAAATGTAGTTTAACACACACGGTTCCAAACTGGAATGGTATTTTTTGTCCTGTGCTCGATCTTATATCTATTTCCAGCGTATCGAACTCTCTTCGCATAACAGGTAAGTAGTGAGGTGGAGAGAAAATGTACATTTTATTCGCACCATAAATGTATTTTGAAGGATCTAATGAAATGACACTTAAAAGTGGAGTCATAACATCACCCACAATCTGAGGATCGATAATGTCGCAATATAGAAATAGTTGAGATGGTAACCCTAAGTGTAAATTAGCAGGACACTTCCCAAAATTTCTGTCTAGGAGATTTGTATTTGGTTCATAACCTAGTTGTAAACTTAATTTGGGTGATAATGTTACGGATGTTATATTTTTATCCAAAACAGAAACAGACACAAATTTTGTTATTTCATCATAACGAAATTTCAAGCTCTCTCTGATACCATTTAACGCTCTTAAAATATGTTCAACGTTATCGTAGTTGGTAGCGGGAATATGTTTTTTGTAGTACACTGTTGATGGTTTATCTTCATTAGGCATTAACATGGTTTTTGTGATGTATACAACATTTTCATGATCTTGAACAGTAAACATGGTGCATGGATATTGAAACTCGACAACTCCAACCGCCCATTCACCTTCTAATTTCATAGCTTTTGGTAATTTTGTTGAAAAATTTGTGGTCTTGTTATCAGGAAAGTATTCCATTGAACTATTGCTGAGCAAAGTTAAATAAAAACTTTCTTTATTCATATTTCTTTTAAACTAGAAGCTAAAATCCAACTGTTAAATTTATCTGGATAACCTTTCCACTTCACTAATACTTCTTTTCTGTTACCCGAATAACGAGTGCCAATTATTTTATCTATTTTATATTGTGAGGTGGGGTTGTAAGTGACCTTCTGTAATTCTCTTTCATAAAAAGTACCAACTATTGGTTCATTTTGTAAATCTGTTATTGTATAAACAACCCATGGAGATCTATCAATTATTGAAGATATAATAAATATTTCATCACTCCAATTTGATTCATATCCTTTTTGGAAAACATGTTTATATTTAGTTATTCGAACATAATCACCCACGTTGAAATTTGGTTTTGGATTTTCTAGAGAAAGTTTGTTTGACCCTCTATCATAAAGATTAGTCCAAACTGTCATAATATTGTTGGAACTTACATCACATGGGCACATCTTAATACTCGAGTGAATGCTGTGATTATAAGAGTATATTAAATCTTGTAAAACATCTATATATCTATAAGTATTATTATGAGTGAAATAACGCCACATTTTCATTTTTAGAGTTCTTTGAAATCGTTCAACAATACTAGCCTTAATATCAGGATTGTTAGTGGTATAGTAATTTATCTTTTTGGATTTAAAGTATTTTTGTACATCTTTTGAAACAAATTCTGTACCTTTATCAGATTGTATGTGAGTAGGTGTTGTATTACTTTCAGTAAATATACTTTCAAAACATTCTTTAGTTGTTTCTGAGTTTTTCTTTTTCATTGGTCTTGCAAAAGCATATTTACTAAATACATCAATAACACAAAGTATGTAGTTGAAACCATCATTATATTGAGAATAAGTTCGCATATCACTTAAATCAGCTTGCCACAGCTCATTAATATTTGATAGAATGTACTTATTACGCGGGAATTTTTTCCGAATGGGTTTATGTAATGTATATGTTTCTTGTGATTGTAACCATTCCTTTGCTTGCTTTTTATCCATTTTACCCTTCATAGCTTTTGATAATTTATCAATACTACCAAAACCAGCGGGGTTAGATGGATCATAATAAATCCTGTTAATTTCTTCTAGTACGGGGTCCATTTTTCCCAATCGATCTTTTTATGTATTTTAGTTATAGATCTTTTATCTCCACTGCTCGGTGTAGAAAACTCTTGAACTTCAATCTCAGAGGTTTTGTTCAGATCTTTTACTTGAAGTTGGTTAATAAACTCACATCTCTTTGGATTTCCAATATAAGTAAGTGGTACTTTAATATCTTTTAATGCTTTAGCAAATCTATCCCACCCTATCGGATCACTTTTTTTTAAGGGTCTAAGTGAATCATTTATTAAATCAACAATATTACTTCCTGGAATTTTTTCATTATCAATTATGACTGTGCCTTCATTATCCCAACGTATTTTACTTTTACTTGTTCCAATTAAGTTTAATAATGACTCACCTTTTTTATTATAAGTTTTTGGTATTAAACTGAGTATTTGTGTTGATGAATACAGTGGATTTGCCTCACTTTCTATACTTTTAATAGATCCTTTCTCCTCCAACAAAGATTCAGCATCAACTGAACTTTTTAGATCTCTATCTTTATTTTTAAAACCAATTTTAGACCCATTTGAATCTTCATTAGATGTATCAGAATAAATTGGTAATCTGAGTGGTTGACGATCCTCTTCGGTAAAGTGAAGGTATCTTTGTAGTGTTTGTAAATATAACATCCACTTCTTTCGGTCTTCCGTCTTACTATTCATAATATTTTGCATTTCAATATCTAATCGAGACAAATTACTAGTAACCTTATTTTCTTGTTTTAATTTTTCAATCAATCCCGGTTCAATAAGTATCATTTTCTTAGCATTTTCCATGTTAACTGGCTAGTCCACTTACTAATCCACTCAATATTGCACCTAATATTATTGGTAAGAAAGCCCCTCCTTTTTGTATAATAATATTTTTTCTTAGTTTATGTTTACACTTATGCACCAGTTTACGGAGTATATTTTTGTGTTTATTCAATTTTTGTTTATCTTGATCTTTAAGAGGTATCTTTCCTTGTAAAACGTTATGAATACATTCACAAATACAATTTATTTCTTCTTCATCACACGTTTTAAGTAACGCTCTTTGATATTTTGGTTTAAGCGTATGCAAAGCGTTTAGCAAATGTTTATGCGTTGTGAGTCGACGATGCATCATTTAGAAATGATTTGAATTGTTTGATTCTTGGTGTATTTAAACTGCAAAGCGTTTAGCAAATGTTTATGCGTTGTGAGTCGACGATGTATCATTTAGAAATGATTTGAATTGTTTGATTCTTGGTGTATTTAAACTCTTTCGTGGGGACGTAGACTGTGCAGTAACCATTAAATGGGAATACATTTGTCTTGATACGACAAAAATCATTTGTATTCTGTTTTAAATCTACCATTAAATATCCATGCGCTTCTAAAGTTGCATCCCTGTAGGCGTCTTCAATGAATTTTGGGTTATCTGGTGACACTTGTCGTGCTAAATATCTTATTTGAGTTTTATCTCGAGGGTTTTTAAAATAAATTATATAACTTGAGTTTAAAGAAATGTCTCTTTGACCTTTACCTTGATGAAATAAATTTTGTGTTAAATAAAATACACTAAGATTCCTGTGATGACTACCTTTTGTAAATATATCCACAATTCTTCCATCAGACTCTCTCATTAGATCATCAATAATAATAAGGTGTGGGTTTTCACCATCAAACATATTAAGATTTGGAATTCCTTGATGATAGTTAACATTTGGTAAATTATTTAAAGCCTGCATTTCATCAAAGCACCATGTGATCTGATTAAAATCACAATTACATATTTCTTTAACTGATTTTATGAAATTTGTTACAAAATTTGACTTCCCACATCCACTTGGTCCTGCCACAATAGCAGTAAACGGATGGATAAAGTGAAACATTTCACACGTCTAGAGTTTTAAAGGGATGAAATAAAAATGAAAATTTTGGTGTAAAAATTAAATATATATATATATATTGCTAAAATTATATAAAACATGTAATTTGTGAAAAACAGAATGATCTGTATACTATTTCTAACACAATTAGTACTTATCAGAATTTCACAATCACCTCAACGTCAAATTTAAGCACACAAATAAAAACTACAATTATTTTACATTATTTACAATCAAACAATAAATTTTAAATATGTAATAAACTATTATATAACATTACAGTAATATCATAATTTTACAATCAGTACAAAATTTGTATATACACACAGAAATAAAAGTAAAAAGTATTACACTTAGCGTAATTTATAATGTCCCCAAGCCAATGTATCAATGTTGTTGTTCATAATACATCGTTTGGTATCATTATATGATAAAGATGTTTTATTTATTTTTTGTGTAAAAATAGTGTGTTTGATTGACTTAAATCGAAGCATACTACAATATAATACATTTTTATTAAACAAACACGATTTGTAATTTTCCATATTCATTTTTTTGGTAACACTTTTGTTAACCCCTTTTGCCTTTGCTATAAATTTATCTTCTATTTCTAAGGCATACATTTTTGATCGCAACCCTACAAATTCCTTCAATACTTTACCATTATTCTCATCTTTAAAAAAACCTAACTTTTTTTTATTTATTTTTGGATATCCGTAAATATTATTTTCCGGGTAATCTGATGTATCGAAATAGTGAAGTAGATCTGGTTTTATATCCTCATAAAAATTGTCTGTAAAAATTTGATATATCAAACTATCGGTATCGGTGTACAATAACTTAATTTTATTATGAAACTTTTTAATCATGTAGTTATAATGAAATTCATACATAAGGGTCTTAGATATATCTAAAATACAAAATCCTAAATAAATCGGCTTATCATAAATTAATTCTGTTTTGTGTAATTGTATTGCAACTACATGTTCTGAAAATATTGATAAACTATGGAATTCTGGTTTTGCAATCCAATCCTGAGCACCTAAAACTTTACCACGATTATCCCAGTGAGTTAGTAGTTTAACGTTTACTCTTTTTTCAATATTGTCCATAGTCTTACCGAAGACAGAATTGTTCATTAATTTAAAAAAGTCTTTTTCAAAGTTTGATGTAGCTAACGTTCTCAAACTAGTATTTAAGTCTATGTATTTCTTTAACCAAGAACTCTGTTTAAATTTTAAAATTCTATGTACTTTAATTAATTTAATCCCCATTTCAATGCATTGTTTTAAATTCCTGTAGTGAATGATGTATTTATTTTTATTATTTAAATTAGGAACTAATTTAGTTTCTTTAGTATTACCCACACATATGTTTTCAGGACATAACGGAAAGTCAGAATGCAAATTATGAAGTTCATCAGGATATTCCAAATCAACTTCTAAAACATAACCGAAATCAGAGTTATCCGACACATTATAATCTGTATTAGAATCTATCCATTCGAAACCACCAACAGGAAGAGATTGAGACATTGCCCAACCATATAAATTATTCGCATCAAAATATGTTAGATATGAATTAGGTTTTTCACTATCATAATCTTCCATGAATTTATTATTTGCTCTAGCAAAACGATTGCTACACTGAGATACACCCCCTCTAATACCAGCTTTAAAAAAAGCAATTTTGTCATAGTCCGTTAACAATTCTAATTCTATTTTGGTAAATTTTAACATTGCATCCCAACTTAAACCTGGGGCAGTATAGTAATGAGCAGGATCTAATCCATAAGTTTTAATACAAAGCTTTCTAAAGTTTTCGAATACATCAGTCAAAAGTAAAACATCAGTTTTTAAATATAAATTGGAATAATCAGACATACTACTACACTTAAAATGTTGCCAAATATCTTTTGCGTGATTATAATCATCATTTGAAATATTTGAATCTGTGAGTGAACTATAAAATTGGTGTTGATCAGGAAGTGATGGATGTTTCAAGCAATCACTATTACACATAAATTCATAAGGATAAATACCTTTCCGTCTTAAACGTGAAAAATCTTCATTATTAGGATAGTTCCTTTTTAGTTCTGTAAACTGATCATCATTAAGATTTTTAGCTAGTTGATCTAAACTACACGATAAAAATTTCAATGAATCTATGAATCTTAAACTTACTGGTTGATTATTTATTGTTAACTGTTTTGAAAATGATATGTATCGTTCTTTATTTTGTGGAATAACTTCAACTTTGTCATCATCGAGGTTTAATGCATGGATAATGAAATGAGCATCGTAATGACTGAGGTTATGTAAAAATATTGGAATATGACGAGGGGTTCTGTACTTAGAACTACACACTTGATGTGCAACACCCCTAAAACTGCCAGTGTGCCAATCAAAATCGTAAAAAAGATCTTCATTTAACTCAGTTTCACAAATATGACATATGTTTGAATTTGAAATTTTAATTTTATCTTCATCTGATAATGGAACGAGACATTTTTGGAAACTATTTTTTTTAAATATTGTTTTCACATCTTCACAAAGGCGATTCATAAACACTTGTGCACAGTTTGACCCACTATACGTCTCATATTTTGATAATCTGTTATCATATGAACATTTAATGTAATATCCAAAACTATACACTTCATGTTTTTGAATATTAATTGTACTAGGCTTGGATGGATCGTTACTACATGATTCTATTGGGTTCAAAAATGCCTCAAAGTCTGCATAAACCACAAAGGGCATTTTCAACTTTTTCACGAATTTATCAAATTTTAATTTATTATTTGAGGTTGCTTTACCAAACCAATCCTTTTTGGAATCCTCACCGTTTGGTAATTCCGTACAAATGTGAGCGCAATCATATTGTTGATGGTTATTAAGTCTTTCCTCCGATGGGAAATGAAGTAAACATGAATCACATATATAAACTGCACAATGATGTCTTGATATTTGTGAACTAACTAATCGCGATAAGTTTTTAATATAACAGTAATGATTGTTAGTACCATTCGATATATATAGTAGGTTAATATGATTAGGTGTACGACATTTTGTTAAATATAAAGGACCTACAACAGAATTACACTTTTTTTCTTTATTATACTCTAAGCCAAAAACATTAATACTAATATTGTTTAATTTCTCTACTTTTGATATATCTGCAATTATAACCGGAAAAGAAATACCAGTAAATTTTAGTTTATTTCCATGAATTGCGTAAGATGCTACCCGATCTACACTTTTACATACAGGATATAAACCAGAGAGTAATGCCCATTTGAAACACATATTATCATTATTTTTAACATTGATTACAGCTTTTTTTGATTTAATATCTTGAGGAAGGTCGATATATGAACTACCACGTAGGGGGTTGAATTTGTTAACATTCATATCTATGTATTTAATTTGATTAAGACTCCAACCACTATCTTTTTTTTCAAATTGACAAATTTTACCGACTACAGTGTCTATTAATGATGAATAAAAAATATTTAAGTCATCTCCCTGACAAATTATGTAATTAAACGTTTGAAAATCAAACGTATTTTTAATATCTTTAGTTTGTTGTATGAAATCAGCATGCAATATGAAGTTTATTTTAAAAATTGTATGTTGTTGAATACATTCATTTATCAAAAATAAGATATCAATTTTTAGCGAATTTAAAAACGATTCCGGTGTTTCAAAATATTGTCCCGATTGAAGTGTTTTACTATTAATTCTATATGTTAAAATTCGATTGCCAAAAGCGGTTTCAACAACTGTAACATTTGTTAATGAATTATGTGATTTTAAAAGATTATTTTTATGTGAATTGCTTTTTAAATGGTTGTTTAGATACCTTTTATTAATATAAACATGACATGTATCACATTCCACCTTATTGTTGTCCACATCATTGGTTTCAATTGATGATGTAGAAGCTCCTTCATCAAATTTTGCTTTCTTGGTAACCTTATTTTCATCAGTAGTGATACCTCGTTTGATACCTCTTCCAACTTGTTGTTGACTGTAACAAAAAGAAAATTATTAGACAAATCTTAAAATAAAACATTACTACAATAATATTTCTTATTGAGTTTGTACTTCTATGTTATGTGGGTACCTCCTTATTTATAATTAATAATAAGTAGGGTAATCTAGCAACTAAGTTTTACGTGGATGACTGCTGCGTCAGTTGAATATATGAGCTTGTTCGTATCGGTTGCGTTATTTCATCTCCACCCCCCCTTCGGTTATAACAGTTGGCGACGAGGTCAAAGTACAAGTAACACGTGTATAGTTAACAAAACATGGCAAAAACTACAGTTGCGGTCGGCACAGTAACAGTGTTTAACCACGAAGATCAGGAATGGCAACTGTACAAAGAACGACTTGAACAGTGGTTTCTTGCAAACGAAATTGGGGAAGATGTGGATAAAGCCGGTAATAAACGTCGAGCTATTCTGCTGAGCAACTTCTCGGAATCAAGCTATAAATTGATTCGCGATTTGGCTACACCGCGGCAGGTCGGTACCTTGAGCTATAAAGAAGTTGTTGCTTTATTGGATGGACATTTCACGCTAAAGAAGTGCACGTTCGCCGAAAGGTACAAATTCCACAGTGCCACGCAATATGTGGGCGAAGGATTTCCGGAGTGGGCGACACGTGTACGTGGTTTGTCGATATACTGCGGGTTCGTGGCGTCTAGTATAGATGAACACCTTCGCGACCGATTTGTACTCGGTATGGCGCCAGGACCAGAGAGAGATAAATTATTTACCAAGGCGATGTCGGAGTTGACGCTCAGCAAGGCCTTGGAAATAGCTGAAGGTGTACGCAGTGCGCGTATGGGAGCACAACAAACAACACAGCATGCGGATATGGGAACAACCCTTCAAGTGATGAAGATGGACACGGCAGCACAGCTTGGCACAGCACGCAGCACAAGCGTGCAGCGGCGCGGGCATGGGCCAGCAACACCCACAGCTAGCGGCGAGCACGGTCAAGACGGCGGCAGTGGCTGCACAGCCTGCGGCTACGCAGGCCATCAGGCATCAACGTGTCGGTTTGTGCGGTATAAGTGCAAAAGTGCGGCATTCAAGGACACCTTAAGCGAATGTGTAAAAAAACTGTAAATAAACAACACTATGTTGAGTGCTGTGGGGATGAAGACGATGATGGTAAGCATGTATGCTATAATATCCGCACCTTCCGCGGCGAACCGATGCGAGAATCTGTTTGTGTCAATGGAATCAATTTAACCTTTGAAATAGATACGGGTTCACCTGTTACCGTTATTTCTGAGCAAATGTATCTTAAACACTTTGTGAACATAGCATTAGAAGCCAGTGATGTTATTTTGCATAGTTACAACGGCGATAAGTTACACATTGTAGGAAAAATAAATCTTTTGTTCAGCTATAATAACAAATCATTCACAATAGGAGTATATGTTGTACGGAATGGAGGGCCACCCTTATTAGGCAGAGATTTCTTTTTTCGTTTTAACTTACAAATATGTTCCGTGAATAACTGCAATGATTTCTTATCGGGTAATTCTTCCAAATACCCACAGTTGTTCGGAAGTAAATTAGGATGTTTTAAGGGCGTCAAGGTAGATTTACTGCTGAAACCAGATGCAAAGCCAATATTTTTTAAGGCTAGACCGTTACCTTTTGCTCTTCGCGAAAGCGTTGAAAAAGAACTTAGCCGGCTTGTAGGGTTAGGTGTTCTGGTTCCAGTAAAATACGCAGAGTATGCAAGTCCCGTAGTGCCTGTTTTAAAGCGAGATGGATCGATACGGCTCTGTGCCGACTACTCCGTAACTATCAATAAGCAGTTACTTGTCGATAAATATCCGTTACCGAGGTATGACGAGCTGTTTACTAAATTACACGGCGGCAAGTATTTCAGTAAATTAGACCTATCGCATGCATATAATCAGTTATGTTTAAACGAAAAGTCACAAATGCTCACTTGCATAAACACCCATAAAGGGTTATATAAGTTTACACGCTTGGTGTTTGGTCTGGCTAGTGCGCCAGCCATTTTTCAGCGTAATATGGAAGCGCTACTGTCAGGACTAGATGGTACTCTTTTATTTCTTGATGATATTTTAGTGTGCGGGGCGGACAAAGAACAGATGATGAGTAGGTTAAATGAAGTTTTCCGTAGGTTACAGGACGCGGGCCTAGTATTAAACATAGACAAATGCACCTTCTTCCAAGAATCAGTTTCCTACCTGGGGTTTGTTATTGACCGTAATGGTATACATAAATCTCCGGAGAAAATTAAAGCCATTTTGCAAAGTCAAATTCCGACCAATACGTCAGAATTAAAAGCATTTTTAGGTATGGTTAACTATTACCGGAATTTTATTAAAAATGCTTCATCAATTTTAAGCCCACTGCATGAGTTGCTAAAGAAAAACGAGCCTTGGTCATGGACCAAGAAACATGACGAGGCGGTGTCGTTTATTAAACGCGAATTGGTTTCTGAAACCACCTTAGCTCATTTTAATCCGGAAGCATTGTTAATTGTTACGGTTGATGCGTCACCCACCGGGTTAGGCGCCGTTTTATCACAGGTCGAAGGTGGTATAGAAAAACCTATCTCGTATATGTCCCGTTCACTTAATGCAGCAGAAAAACACTACAGTCAAATTCAAAAAGAGGCTACTGCTATAATATTTGGAATAAGGAAATTTCATCAATACTTATATGGTCGAATCAAACCTTTTATTTTAAGAACTGACCATAAACCTTTAGTTTCCATTTTTAATCCTGACAAAGGCATTCCCGAGATATCAGCTAATCGGTTACAGCGTTATGCTATTTTTCTATCCGCATACAATTATACTATTGAATATGTAAGCAGTGTTCATAACTGTGCAGATTTCCTAAGTCGCTCGGTAGCGGAAGATATAAAAACGACCGATACTAACTCATTACGTGATGAGTCATTAGTCGACAAATCTAGTTATGTGCGTTTTGTTTACGAAGGTGAGAGATTTTTGTCGCTGACGGATATCAGAGATGCAGTTAGGCTAGATAATGCAATAACAACCGTCATCGACTATTTGACAAATGGTTGGCCCAATAAAATTAAAGAACCATTCGTTATGGATTATTATAGCCACCGGTTGGAATTATCGGTTGAAAACGGTTGTCTAATGAGGGGTCACAGATTAGTCATTCCTACAAGTCTGCGATACAAAGTGCTAAACGAGTTACACTCAGGTCATTTAGGAATCACAAAAGTGAAAGAAGAGGCACGCAATAGATTTTGGTGGCCGGGTATGTCTGTCGCTATTGAGCAGCACATCGGCGCGTGCGCCGTGTGTGCATCGCAGCGCTCCGCACCCCCGCGCACCCCCCTCACACCATGGCCTTTCCCTGCGCAACCGTGGCATCGCGTCCATATAGATTTCTTAGGCCCGATTAGCGGCAAAACATTTTTAATTATAGTGGACGCGTATTCAAAATGGGTTGAAGTATTTGATGTTTCATCGGGTGGTACTTCGCGAGTAGTCATTGAAAAGCTGTGCGAAGTAATGTCACGATTTGGGTTATTTCATACGATTTGCTCAGATAACGGCACTTCATTTGTATCGAATCAGTTTAAACAATTCTGCACTCGTAATAATATCACTCATTTAACTTCACCAACATATAATCCGGCTAGTAATGGACAGGCGGAGAGTTATATTAAGATTATTAAAAAAGCAATAAAATCATACTTGTTGTCAGGTTCATGTTTAAGAGATTTAAATATAAAAATATCAGAATTCTTGCTTAGTTATAGGAATTCCAAACATTCCACCACAAACAGATCTCCCGCTGAAGTTTTGTTCGGTCATAAGTTGAGATGTAGACTGGATCTCCTGACCCCGACTACCACGACGCCATCCGACGCAGCACTCGACACAGTTGTTAAGGTCAAACAGTGTTCGCAGATTGACAATTATCGTGGAAAACGTAACGTTTTGTTCAATGTGGGTGACCAAGTCTTAGTGAAACTCTATAATCACCAAAAACATTATTGGTCACGTGGCAGTATTATTAGAAATGTTGGTAAAACAGTCTATGTAGTGCAACTGAGTGGATTGGATCAAACCGTCAAAAGACACGCTAACCAGTTGCTCAAATATAGAGGGAGGGAAGATGTGCCATGCGAAGAGATCGTTCCCGCATTTTTAATGCCATCACATGCGACGATCCCCGGGCGATTACCACCCGAAATCTCTATAGAAGAACTACCCGTTGAGTCTGAAACGCCTGCATTAGAGCTTCTTCCCGGCGACCATTCCGCTGAAAAGGAAGAGATTTCAGCAGCTCCGTCCATAGAACCTGAGCCAGACACTCGGTCGAAACGAAATAGAACTGTGGTAGATTATAAGAAGTTTTTCTGATTAAAAGTGGAGGGATGTTATGTGGGTACCTCCTTATTTATAATTAATAATAAGTAGGGTAATCTAGCAACTAAGTTTTACGTGGATGACTGCTGCGTCAGTTGAATATATGAGCTTGTTCGTATCGGTTGCGTTATTTCATCTCCACCCCCCCTTCGGTTATAACATACTTACATCAACTTTGTTTCAACCATCAAACATTGATTATACAACTCATCATCATACGATGAATCGAACAGTTCATGCTTCTCTATTTCATCACAAACTTTAGACAGCTCCTGATTGAATTCGCTGTTGGATTGTTCTATATTCTCTTCAATGGGCGCGGAAAAGAAAGCACTGGTGCACATTTCACTGAAGTTTTCCATCTTTATAATAAAGAAGAAAGTATGTAGCACAGTAAGTAACAGTTAAGTGTTGGTAGAGCAACTGATACCCAATTTCAAATAATGTCCAATATTCATAGTCTAACAAAGGATTAGGAAAGTCATGTAAAATCTAATGAGTACACAGAAGTACTTTAAGTAAACAGAATCACATTCACTAATCCACTAATGAGTGTCATTGTTAAAAAAGTATTTTTTAACTTTTTCACTTTCTGCTATTGTCTTTGTAATATTGTATACGAGGCCGTTTGTGTTGTCGTAGATGCTATCCTTATTATTCTTTATGTAATATTTAATCCTCGTGGTAGCGTGCTTCCAGTGATCACTAGTTGGAATCTTGGATAGTTTCTTCATATCATACATTTCAATTTTTATGAGATGCGTCGCTTGGTCTCCGTCGTCAGAATTTGTAGAGATGTATGATACGCCATCTCTAGCAGCTCGTGTCACAGTCGAGGATAGCAGCTTCTTCCTTTTTATTTTTGGTACCACTTCAAAAAATTGATCAATCGGTTGCGATTTCCTTTTTCCACCATCGTCTGTGTTATTAACGACGATGTCATCACTCTCTTCTTCGTGTTGAGGAGAGAGTGGCGAGTAGTAATACTGTTTATAGGTATTTTCATTATCGTCTGCGAAGCTGAATGATCTCTGCAACAACAGAGTTATCACGTTAATATCAATTTGTTTACACTTAATCACACACGTTAGGAAACAACAACAGAAATACAAGTAAGTTTGTCAATAGAATAAACACTTACCTCCATGGCCATTGATGCGTTGAAGTAACACAAACGTAGTATTGGTAGACGTATACAATCCACTGTGGTCAAACGACCATAGACTGACTGCATGACTGCAACTGTTCGATCTTATATAGCACCATTCTTATCTAAAGCAAATTACTAAGTACAACGAAACTGATTGTAACTCTATGAGTCAACAAACTTATCTCACGTTCCTTATTCTTATCTAAAGCAAATTACTAAGTACAACGAAACTGATTGTAACTCTATGAGTCAACAAACTTATCTCACGTTCCTTCGCAACAGGCATCAACCTGCTTTGTGACTCCCACAAAGAATGCGATTTAATATTTACAACGAGCAATACACCAGATTTCAACAGTCGTATTACGGACGTCGACCGGAACCCATATTAAGCGAAAAACAGTTTAGAGATTTAGCACCGCTGTTTGTCATTGATTGCTCTAGACAAGTGGATAATCTAAAGACAGGGCCAGTTGTGGACGTGAGAGTAGAAATTGAAAGTGATTCGGAGATACCAGATCAAACTTCAGCATATTGTCTCATTCTGAACGATTGCATTGTTGAATACAAACCATTAAGTAACATTGTTAAGAAGATATCATGAAGACGGACACCCTTATAGTGGAACTCCAAGGATTTAAAGATTCTTTAAATCATTTTATTATCAAAGAATTGGCCATTGCGAGTCATGATCATACACAGACGTTCTTGGTGAAACCACCATATTCATTCCATTACCTAACACTAGAAGAAAAAAAGCAGGTGAGATGGTTAGAAAGAAATCGAGGAATTTACTGGAGTGAAGGCTACATAGACTACAAAGAGTTTAAACGTGTTATTTTACCATATTTAGAAAATAAAAAAATTATGACAAAGGGTTTGGAAAAGATTACGTGGATTAAAGAGTTATGTGCAAACTGTGAAGTGATTGACATAGGTGAGAAGGGATGTCCTAATTTTGCGACATTAAAAAAAAAGTTCTGTAAAAATAAAACTGATTTTAATTGTGTGAACCATAAATTGAATTGTGCATTGAATAATGCTGTATGTATTAGAAAATGGTATTTTGATAATAATATGTCTGTATTTAATTTATTTATTTAATAATTATTGTGTTGATCAGTTAATTAAAAATGTCTATGTACCCAAAGTGTTTTATTTAATATAATCAGACCCATATAACAAACTTTAAATTAGCTGCAACAAAATGATAATCCTAAGCTTTGTGACTCCCACAAAGAATGCGATTTAATATTTACAAATCACTATAATTGAACATTCCTATGACAACCATTGAATAGATTGGTACTGTAATAATCTGCTAATAACAGTAATATCATGGATACACTAGAATTACAAAAACATATGAAAAAGATTCATCCCAGTCTAGAAAATAATGTTTATGCTGCTAATAGACTACCTATGTATACACATGTACCAACGTATATAATATGCAATTTGGATGCGGATGATAAACCAGGTTCACACTGGGTAGCTGTACATATCGATACGAATGGTATCGGTCAATATTTTGATTCATATGGACGAACACCTGAGCGATATCATCTCCAGTTTTTGAAAAGGAATTGTAAGAGATGGGACTGGAATGTTGATAGGATTCAGAATGATTGGACTTCAGTTTGTGGTGAATATTGCTTAATGTATTTGCTATTTAAGTTTCAGGGATGTTCAATGCATAGTTTTACGAACATATTTACAGGGAACACACTGCACAATGATATTTTTGTGGATGAGATCTTCCGCTCATATTTTGTAGAAAAAAGTAATAAAATATTGAAATAAAAATGAATGTGTTTTATTGATGACATAGAAAAGCAGACATACAATGAGTAATAGATAAGAACGCCAAATCAACCGTAGGGCAACAGATTCGTGGGTTCTGGCGCAACGTAATGAGGTGTTCGAAGTATAATAGATAAAAGGATTAGGCGAACAATGGAATGCTAATGAGGGTGCAGGACCACCGGAAATCAATGAGATAACAGTTAATTGATTTGCATAACTCCAGAACCACGCATCCTACGCTAAAATGGACCGCAGATTTGAGATCAGAGCACACCAAAACCTTTTTTTTTTTTTTTTTTTTTTTTGTTTTTTTTTTTTTTTTTTTTTTTTTACGATGGGTGCTACAGATTCGCGGGCTCTGGTGCAAGCGCGGGCTCTGGCGCTTGCGCCAGAATCCGCGAATCACAACTACTATACCACCATCCCATTTCTTCCCGTGGGTTTCTCTATGCATTTTACCACCATACTGCGATCGCCAACCCGCCTGCCAAGTGTGGCGATTATTGAAAACTTCGCCAAATTATGGGAGGCCTGTATCCAGCAGTGGATGTCTTACTGCTAAATCCATAATTATGCAATCAATAATTATTAATTAATTACTAACCCAATAATATTTCATGTGTAATAATGTATGCAATTAATATTCGCACGCCACATTTGGCAGAATGTGAAGATGCCATCTAATAATCTTAAGGCGATTATCACACTGCACCGCGTACCGCCGCGGAGGGCGGTTGCGTAAAGCGAATTGACCGCGCGGTCGGTCGGTGTACGTGTGTTAGGCATAAACGGATTTAATAGAGGACAATGCGACATGAGATCCGCTTCGCCGCCTACCGCGGCGGTGCGCGGTGCCGTGTGTTAATCGTCTAAGACTTTATAATGTACCATATTCTGACAAAAATAAATGATTATGATTATGATTATAAAATGATGAACTGATGACACATTTAGACATCTTTACATAGCACATATAATCGCTTCCCGTGTCTGCTTAGATCTTTTAAACTACGCAACAGATTATAAGGTGGTTTTCATCAACAGACAGAGTGATTCAAGGGGTAGGTTTTGGCCCTGGCATAAACAGCTAAAGGAACACGGGTGGGTTTTAGTCAGTAAAAGTCTGACACGGCCTCCCGCTCCGCCCAGAGCGGGTGACGTCATTTGATGATTTCCAACCCAAAGAAAACGAAACCCAAAGCTAGTAAATTATAAAAACTATCATGTGGGTCCAAGCGAGAAGCAACCATAACACTCATTTTCTATTAGTCCGTAGACAAACATCACATGGCAGTGAAAGCTAAGCCTGGATTACTGCCCATACCACAGCCGTCTAATGACTCGCTATAACGTAGCGAGACATTCTGTGACGTCACGAACTCACAACATACAGAGTGTGGCGTTTTCCAAGTGATATTAAAACCGGTAATACGGTTGGTCTAGGTGAAAATAAGCTGTGGTGACAGCAGTTGAATTGATTGCTAAAAAAATAGTGATTGATAGTGGAACAAGGTTGTTAGGAAGACCGATGATAAGATTGATCGATGACATAATGATAAAATAAACACATGTATTTTCTGGGTTAACAAATTTGGAAACACAAATTGCTTCATTTCTAGAATACAGTTTGGCTTTTATTTTACTGCGGGATTGGCCTGCTCTTGACTGCGCTCGATTGAACTGTGATATGAACTTAAAATCTTCAGCAACCTTTTCTTACTAGATCAGTAACATCATGACTTCAAATCTAATCTAGCTCGAACGCATGCACTACCTATCCGAAACGTGAAAATACTTATTTTGCATATACCTAATATTTACCAAGTTTTAAAACTGTAGTCATAAATCTACGCATAAATTTCCCAAAAAAGCAAAATAATTAAAAGGCTATAATATTATTATTATATTTTCGATTCAAATATCGTTCGAATTTACATTACGTTTATGTCGCGCGTTCGTACTCAGGTAAAATTTGTTTAGTTATGGAGCTGTGGCGCATACTATATTTCATCTCTCTGCCTTCTATGTCTCGAATAATGCAGTCTTAGCGACCTCTGCGATGGCACCGATGTTTATTTATTTGGCTTCTTAACAATGAGTACACTGTTACTTTATAATTTGTGCATTACAATCCTAACTCTAAGTGCCACACTAATTACAGAAAAGCACTACATGCATTACATTATGCGCAGATAATAAATAACACACGATTAATTAATTGAAACAAGTAATACTAAAGTAACACAAATAGGAAATGACGAAAATGATGTGATAGAAGTGGTGAAGTTAAGGGCCAGCAAATATGAATACACTGATGACAGTTATTTTACTCATCACCTTAACTTAGAGAATAATATTGCTATTTCTTAATATTCTTATTTACCGTGAAAGAAAAATACAATTGACGCTTTAGAGAGTCTGTCAAACATAATTTGGCGTGATTTAAGACACGATGAAATTAGTTCATCATATTTGCGTCAAAAAATCTTAGTTCAACAAAATTTGACAGCTCTTATTTATTTCCATCTCTTTCTTCTTTCATTTGAACGAAAAAGACAGCAATATCCTAAATTAAGTTTAGTTGGTACACAAAGAATCATCACCACAGTTGAGCCATTGTAACGACGAAGATCATCATCATCATCATTTCAGCTAAAAGATGATCACTGCTGGAAATAAGTCTCCCCCGCATCCGGTTTGCCACAATCACCAGGCTTGGCAAGCGAGTTGGTGATCGCAGTGTGGTGGTAAAATGCAAAGATAACGTTGCTGCCCATTCTCTAAGTCCCTTTGTCTCCTCTTACGAGACACACGGGAAGAAATGGAATGATGCTATTCTTTACATCCAGCACCACACGGAACAACTTTGGTCAATTTTTTTATTACCCTCTCTTTCTTATCTAATTAGAAAGAAAAAGATAGCAATATCCGAAATTAAGTTCAGTCGTTGCACAGAGAATTGTTACCACAGTCATACGAGGAAGATGAAGAGGTTAAATAAAAGTAACAACCTGTATCTCGCAATAATACATCGAGTTAGCAATATGGCGGACTTGTACCGGCTCTGTTTATTTGAGTTGGTACGCACACTTCACAAATTGACAACATGACGTACAACACACACACAACACATACAAAGCTATGTACTTGTAGCAAAAGTCGGCTGAAACTTTTGAATAAGGAACCTGTCCCGCAGCCAGCGATTGACGAGAAGCGAGTAGAGCTCGCTACCGTAAACGAGTTGCGAGCAAATGAGTATTCTGCCGGAAAAACTAGCGTTGCTGATATTCTGTTGTCGTTACAACAAAGAGTTCTTACCGGCAGTGTGAACATTCAGCGACCAAATAATGTACCTCCTTTACTTGGTGCTAAATGCGATTGCTCAGCCTGATATTCTTAGGTTCGATTCCCGGGTCGCACAAGTATTGTTATTGGGTTGGGGATATCCTCACATCGCGGAGGATTTTTAAATGTCGCAGGAGCATGTTAATTTACGGGGCATTTTGGCCTCGTACAGTTCTTTGTGTTTTCTTTTTATTGTATTTAATATAGTTTCTATGCGAGTCGCAATAAACACTTTTTCTTTATTTCTTTCTAATCATAACTTACACGGGACTAACAATCTTTTATAAGTTTTTCTTGAGTCAAAAAACCGTTATCGCTTCCTCGTCGACGCGGAACCAAAGCCTGAAACATTTTTAGATTTGCTTAAAAAAAATTGAAATATTACCGACGATATAAATACAAGTTTAATTGCTTGTAAAAACGTGGATCCAATGTGGCACAAAAATAATAATGCGTCGGCCGGGAATCGAACCCGGATCAACTGCTTGGAAGGCAACTATGCTGACCATTACACCACCGACGCAAGTGTTTGACTGCTTCAATCAAGTTTGTAGTAACTGCATAAAAGCCTCGAAATCTCGCAAAATATAGGTAGCTTTACGGGATTTAAGTATAAATGTAATTATCCTGTGTATGTAAAAGACTAATAAAATAACACAGCCACACAAAAAAAAAATCTAACCTTGAGGTCGCACTATGTGCACTATATGTTTTTGGGGTCGCTAAATCCGAATCTGGGGTCAGTTTTATTCCAGCACATCTGGGTTCGGCCATAACCTCAAAATATACCCTCAAATTTGCTTTTGGTTAAACTGCTAATCGTATGGCTTTAAAACCTTATAATCCTCTATTACAGTAGCTCGATGACCTCTTGCTTAAATAACTACATAACCTATAGTCCCATAACCCCCGTCCCATCGAGTTACTGTATTATGGGATTATGAGGTTTTAGAGCCATAGGGTTAGCAGTTTAACCAAATATAGCAAATTCGAGGGTATATTTTGAGGTTATGGCCGACTCCAGACGTGCTGGAATGGAAATGACCCCGGATTCAGATTCAGCGACCCCAAAAACACATAGTACACATTTTCAGGCCCCCACGTCAGAAACTTCGTTATTGGGTATAAGGGTTATGTTGGTAAGGGGTTATAAGGTTATGTAGTAATGGGACTATGGGTTATGTAGTTATTTAAGCAAGAGGTCATCGAGCTACTGTAATAGAGGATTATAAGGTTTTAAAGCCATACGGTTAGCAGTTTAACCAAATTTATCAAATTTGAGGGTATATTTTGAGGTTATGGCCGAACCCAGATGTGCTGAAATAAAACTGACCCCAGATTCGGATTCAGCGACGCCAAGTTCAGTTCAGTTCAGTTCAGTTTATTTATTTGTTAACATAGGTAAAAATATACAGATCTTATTTAAAAACATATAGTACACATAGTGCGACCTCCAGGTCAGTTTTTTTTTTGTGTGGCTGTGTAATTATTCTTTATCTGGCTTATATGTCAGTCTAACGAAGGAGTTTGAAAATGCAAAGGGGATAGATGAAAGCATTCTCGCGCATTCATCCGTGATCTCTGAGTTTTCTTTCGGCCTGTCTTCATCGAGTAGTCTGATAGGAAACGCCGATCTCAACTAGTTTTTCAAATATGATTGACGTGTAAAATTGTTTGTACAAACCTAACAGAAATAAAATTCTATATCGCCCTAAAGCGAAGCGCAAATCATAGTCACGGCGGACCACAGTGCTTTGAATTCCTCCTTAATCACTTCCGTACATTTTTTATCAACCACCGCACACTACAGGCGGAATGCATCGCAACGTATAGCATAGTCAGCTTATAATGTTCCCACTGCTGGGAAACAGGCCTTCTCTTGGTGAAAGGGAGAGGGCCGTATT
The DNA here is from genome assembly GCA_932294355.1 of Aporophyla lueneburgensis. Lineage (NCBI taxonomy): Eukaryota > Metazoa > Arthropoda > Insecta > Lepidoptera > Noctuidae > Aporophyla > Aporophyla lueneburgensis. The sequence continues at coordinate 23,844,372 of OW028755.1, forward strand.
ATATTGGTAGATGATAGATGTCTTAACATACATTTAAGGTTCTAGGACATGCAGGTTTCCTCACGATGTTTTAGTTCACCGTTTTGAGAGCAATAGTGATGCAGTTCCGTGTGGACCTGACGTTAAGTAGAGCACCATCCCATTTTGATGGCGAGGAACGGACGTATTAGACAATGGGCAGCAGCGTTCTCTAGGTATTTTTTTATCATCATACTGCGATCGCCAACCAGCCTGCCTGGGGAGGACTGTGTCCGGCACTGGACCTCTTTCGGTTGAAATACTGATGATGATGAGTGATGCAGCTAATTACGCAAATTAAAACGCCTGCCTGGATCCGGATCTCCGACCTTCAACTCGTAAGACATGGAGGCCCTTACCAATGGGCTCCCACTGCTACCACTCATAACTGCAGCCGGGTGCGGCCCGCCACCAGCGTCATCACTACTTCAGCTCAAAGACGTCCAGTGTTAGCAATAGGCTTCCCACAATTTGGGGGGTTTAACATAATCGCCACACATGGCATTTGAGTTGGCGATCGCAGTACGGTGTTAGAATGCATAAAGAACGCTGCTGCCTATTCTCTAGTATTTCGCCCGTAGTTTGCGATAGTTCAAACAAAGTTTTCTGGGTGAAGCCGAAACATTTTTTCAATGCGATGCGTTGCGATGCGACTCACCCGAATGTGCACGAGCCTTTAGACGTCGCAATGAATACAATAAAATTGCAAATTAGTCCCTATCCACCTGTAATTACAGTTCATTGTCTCGTAAAACAATCAAATTCATTACTGTAATTAAAACATTTGTTATAATAAAGAGGCTTTGAGTTCGTGTAATACTTTTATTTTTTTTATTTTTTATTCCCGCTCTGGGCGAAGCGGGAAGGCGTGTCAGACTTTTACTGACTAAAACCCACCCGTGTTCCTTCAGTTGCCTGAGCCAGGGCCACGGTAACTATTTCGAATAAATCCGCGACCTTGGCAGGATCAGCCGTACTTACCCCTAAAGTCAATTAACATTTTGATATATATACTTGCTCTTTAGTTGACGCAGTTGAGGTAAAATTTCCTTAAATAAAATAAGATCGGCAAAAGATATGCGTCGGCCGGGAATCGAACCCGGATCAACTGCTTGGAAGGCAACTATGCTGACCATTACACCACCGACGCATGTGTTTGATACCTTTAAAATATTGAGCACGAGTTTTTCAATACCTATTTACTAACACAACTGTCTAGGCTTTTTTTTTTGGATGGGAAATCATCAAATGACTTCTCCCGCTCTGGGCGGAGCAGGAGGGTATGTCAGACTTTTACTGACTAAAACCCACCCGTGTTCCTTCAGTTGCCCATGTGCCAGGGTCACGGTATCTCTTTCGAACAATCTCGCGACCCTGGCAGGGCTGTCAAGGCTTTGATATGGTTCATGTACTTTGTTGCGCCACTTCTTCTTCCCAGCTAAAGTACTAGGAAGTGGTGAAGGGCGGGCGTTTTAGAGGACTGTCTTATGTAACTTTGACGTTCAAAAAGCACTCTCAGCCTAGTTTGAATAAATGACTTTTGATTTGTTTGATTTGATTTGTACTGATGAGAAAATTGTCCGTGTGGTGCTGGACTAAAAGTATAGTATCCCATTTATTCCGGTGGGTATCGTAAAAGACGACTAAGGGACTTACTAGAGAATGGGCAGCAGCGTTCTCTATGCATTTTTCACCACACTGCGACCGCCAACCCGCCTGCCAAGCGTGGCGACTATGGCAAATCGCCACGAATTCGGGAAAGCCTATGTCCAGCAGTGGGCATCTTTCGGCTGAAATGATGATTGATAAAAAAAAAACATTTTCACTAAGGGGCCATCCATAAATTACGTCACACGTTAAGGGGAGGGAGGGGGTCGACGAAGTGTGACATTGTGTGACAAGGGGGTGGGAGGGGTCCTAAATTTCGTGATGTCACATTTCAAAATCTATTTTAATCTAAGTGTTAAGTAAAACACGAACTTTGAACTATTAACGAAAAACTCAAAAACATTTGCAACTCTATCTGTTGAGATATAAGGTTCAAATTTCTTGCAATGTTTGATTTGATGTTAATTTTATTAAAAAATCTTTTAAATTGAAATAAAACTAATTTCGGAACAGCTGTTTCAATTCAATAATTATTTTTAGATGTAAAATATGTGACGTCACACTAGGGAGAGGGGTGACCAGCTGTGACAAGGACGGGTCAAAAATCATGAAATTCGTGTGACGTAGTTTATGGATGGCCCCTAACAAAAGAACAATATTTCACAATGCATTTTATAGTAACCAGGCAGGTCATCATTTGCCTAGCTTTTTCCTATGTTAGAATCGGATTTCAATATAACCGGATGCAACTGAATACCAGCAATATTTTACATGTAGCGATTGCCTATCTAACCTCATCAACCCAGTTACTGGGTAATACGAAACCCCTTGGTTAGACCGGTTGTCAGACTTACGGGCTTCGAAACGACTGTCCAAGGTCTACGAAAGACAGCCGGGACCAACGGCTTAACGTGCTTTCCGAGGCACGGATGGGTCTTGGTATGTAAAGATAATCACCCATCCACGGAACAACCGCGGCAAGCGTAGCTTAACCTGAACTATTAACCCGTGCGGCTGTTATTACTTAGCCATAAGCCCCTCCGAGGTGACAATCTCTTTTAAAATCCAGACATAATCTTGGTCAGATCATGAGGAGACCGATTAATGTGTGAAATATTCTTTGAAGGAAATAACCACATAGATTGACTGGATCTGTCCAGTCAGGGCGTGCAATCGTCAGTAATCGTGCTAGTAGATAGTTCTATCACATGCGTCGGTGGTGTAATGGTCAGCATAGTTGCCTTCCAAGCAGTTGATCCGGGTTCGATTCCCGGCCGACGCATTTATTTTTGCTCTAGTAAAACGGGTTACCCGGAGATGTTTCACTGCTTCTGCGTTTGAGGTTCTGTGTTTTTTTCCCAAGTCTATCAAACTGTTATTTGGTGTTTCTATCTCGATGTAGGAGCACAGAGTCTGAACATGTACCCGGTTGTAAAAACATAACTGGCGAAGGATGGTTGTATTATAGGTACATCTTTTCGTAAATAAATAAAAGTCTAAATAAACTGAAACCACGCTTTAATAGAAAACCGAACTAAAAAGTAGAATATTATTTCTCAAAAATTCAAAATATCGATAGAGGGATTAATAAATGAAATCATTTAAATGTGCAAAGCGTTGTTTTAGAATTTTTTTTCTAGTTTTAAGTATGGTTTTCTATTAAAGCGTGTTTTCTTTTTTAAACTACTTATTATTTACTAGCTTCTGCCCGCGACTTCGTCAGCGTTAAATTTCTTGCTCCCCCGACCCTTCCCGTCGCGTCGAATCGCCTACCCGTGCAATTTTCCCCGTTTTTGCAACATTTTTCATTACTGCTCCGCTCCTCTTAATTATATCGTGATGTTATATAGCCTGTAGCCTTCCTTGATAAATAGGCTACCCAACACAAAAAGATTTTTTTGAATTCGGACCAGTATTTCCTGAGATTAGCGCGTTCAATCAAACAAACATACAAACAAACAAACTCTTCAGCTTTATAATATTACATATAAATATATAATATTATATAATATTTTAAGTGTAGGTTTTTTTTTAGTTCAGTTAGCTACTGAAGCTTGTTTTTGGTTTTTGTTTTCTTTTTGCTGTCCTGGTATTCCTGGCCAGGATAATAACAAATTTATGAAATTATTGTATTGTCACTGGTCTTCATAACTTTGCCCAAGTTTCAAATTAAGTCCGACGTTTTGAATGGGGTGAAAATCACGTTCAAAAATTCCCCTAGCTAGCGTCTTCGAAACAAGGCGTGTTGCGTATTATTCACATAATATCTGGTTGACCGAGCTTTGCTCGGTATTTTTTGGTAAATTGTGTTTAAAATAATAAGTTTATGTTCAAGTTGTTTGTCGATAAAGTTGGTCATTGAAAACATGAATAAAACGACATTGTATAAAAATGAATCCTAGCTAGATCGATTTATCGCCTCCGAAACCCCTTGTATACTAAATTTCATGAAAATCGTTGGAGCCGTTTCCGAGATTCAGATTGTATCTAGACACGCGGTAGCGTGTCAAGCCAAGTTCCAGTAACAGAACTGGCGAGCAGCACCGTGTGTAATATTACACGAACCATTTGGAGCCACTTTTGACCCCCTCATAACTCAAAAACTGTTTAACATAAACGTGTCAAATTTGGCTCATATAGTGAGACTTGCAAGATACATATGTGCTTCAAATTTCATAAACACATCTCAAACGGTTATTTAGATATTAACGTTCAAAAATCGTCATTTTTATCACTGACTGACCTATTGATCAAAACTCTAACCCAGTTCCAGATGACCTAGAAAGTTCAAATTTGGCATGCAGATATGTAATTAGGTGAATACAAAGGAATAAATCAGAAACTAGTAAATTTTTATCATTTTATTATAATTTTTCATTTAATTGATTCTATTAGTAACACTTATAACAAAAACTATTTGTATTAATTTTGTTATAAATTTGTTATAAATAAGTACCCACATTTATGTACAAAAAGTAATGATATCCCATCAAAAACATAAATGTGAAACGAGAGCCAAGTTCAATATTATGATATAGGCTTTGCTTGTTGACTTCAACGACAAAAGAAGTGAGATCGAAATGGGTGCCAAGTTCAATTTTCAGTCCTAAAATTTATTTATAACTACATAAAATATAATTTCTTCTTATAACTTATATTATAGCCAAAAGTCTGACTTGGCTAGATTTCATATACGAATTATATTACAGCCTTCGCAAGTTCTAAATCTGTTACTGTCGGTTCTTATTTTATTATTCCGAAAATTTGGCTTGCTGGTAGAAACTAGCCATGCAACATAATAATTCGTATATGAGAACTAGCCAAGTCAGACTTTTGGCTATAATATAAGTTATAAGAAGAAATTATATTTTATGTAGTTATAAATAAATTTCAGGACTGACCATTGAACTTGGCACCCATTTCGATCTCACTTCTTTTGTCGTTGAAGTCAACAAGCAAAGCCTATATCATAATATTGAACTTGGCTCTCGTTTCACATTTATGTTTTTGATGGGATATATATATACAAGAATGGCTCGTTTAAAGGTATAAGATTTTTGCCCCAGAAAGAAGAAGAACGATACAAGTTTTAGATACATACATATTTACTACTTTAAAACAATAGATTTTGATTAAAACATGTCACTTAATCTCATGAGTACCGGTCAAGTAAATAGTTTCTCTTATCTGTACCGGAGCTCGTAGCACCGGGGCACATCAGGGCACATCAGGGCAAAACGGGGTACATCGGGGCACATCGGGACACATCGGGGCACTGAACGTTTTACTGTCGTTACCGGAGCAATACGAACAATACAACTGGTCGACAGTGTTCACAATACATTCGAAGTGCACACTCTAATGGAATTGTTCTTGTTTATTTACATAAATGATATACAGATAGATGTAAGCTGATGCTTCCATTTATTTATTTGATTATATTTGCAGTTTTCTCTCAATTCAGTTGGATTAACTACCACTCTCAAAGTGTGTTTACTACTATATAACCTTTTACAAAACACATAAAATCACACCTATATGTGTCGAAGGAATAGGCAGAGGTGAACTTGTGTCCGGTTTATGGACACAGGATAGGTCCTTATTACATGGGACTTGAGGAAAAAAAACTTTGGAGTGTACTTTATACAGTGTGTGAGGGACAGCCCTCCACAAACTGACAGAGTGCATTCAGCTCCTTATTTTGAATCATATTCCACCGGAATTTTTCTCAGGACTTTTTTTTACGTTTTTTCAGCTTTTTCAGTTTTATTTCAATGTAAAATTACATTATCTGAAAACAGCACACAATTTATGTAAACAATACGGCTAAAATAAAAAGAAACAGCAATGGATGTTGATATACTCTAACGAATGACCTAAAATCAGCTGTTCACTTCCTGTCTAACTACAGAGTTCATCGAATTCGTCGTCGGCGATTGCACAAAGGTGACTTTCCGAATTGATCCGAGATACATTGCGTGTGAGGAAATAAGAAAAATCAGGTTTATTGGATTCCCATAACGGTCATGAAATAATTTTTTGTACTGGTCATCTTAGTATGATATACTAAATTCACCCCATCAGTCTGCGAAGGGCTGTCCCTTACACCCTGTATGTGTACCACCTCTTTCCAACCCTTCGGGAAATACGGAAAATATGCCATGTTGTGTGTGAGTTCCTGAGTTTCTAGGTCACAACCTGGCTATCAAACTCAGGAGCCGCTCAGAGGCCGCATTTGCGACCTCTAGGTCAACTATGTAGTTAGTTTTGAGCCACTATTTTGTGTATATTTTTTTTTGATAGGAATATCAAATAGCTTGAAATTGTCCTTGATCTAGTAGGGACTTACGCTTTTATAAGCAAACTGTTTCACCTCTTAATTTAATCTTATTACCTAATAACATAATCTGCTGGGATACTTACCTCTCTGTAAGAGGGAGTGGACCGTTATACACCACGCTAGCCCAGTGCAGGTTGATAGATGTCACATATCATCGATATTTTTGTTCTAGTACATATCGGTTTCCCCAAGATGCTTTCCTTCACCGTTTTGAGACCAGTGGTGATGAAATTATTTATACAAAGTGAAATTCTTGCTTGCGTAACTCGCGGCTGTTACCAAAAGGCTCTCACTGCCCTACACACAATAGGAGGCATCGTTATTCCGGCTTCAAAATAATTATTTTCCAATCTAACAACTCAATCTTATAACATTAGGGATCCAAGCCTGGGATCGAACCTACGACCTAAAACTCGTAAGTTATGACCATTACCACTGGGCCACTACTGTTCACTAAATTAAAACAATAGTAGGAAAAACAGAATCATCAATTTGATCATTTATTACCATAAAGTACTGTCAGACCTGGGAACTTAACCTACGCTCAAAAATCGCGTTTGTGACCACTACCCAATATCTAAATATCAAAAGGCAGGTACAATTTGTAGATTATCTTTTTTTGCCCGTATAGGAAGTTATTTCAGCTCAAATAAAAATCAAAAGCACAACCAAACAGACCTTCGTAAATGTCTAATTACAACAGAAATATCAGTGCTTTCAACCAAGACGGTACTTTTTATAGCCTAAAGCGATGAATCAATTCTCAAGAGTTTCATTTCTGCCTCTTGAACATATCTCTAAGTGTTATAAGTACCTCTAAGCTGCATTTATTTCCGTTTGAAGCGATCCATTATGAATTTAATGATAATTTATTGGAGTAAGTATTTTTGTTTTTAATTTTTCTTTTGTTGGCCACTGTTGAAAGTTCCTTATTAAAATAGTCGAGAATAAAACGTGAGTGTATGTCTTGCTAAGATGAATTTATCAGGCGTATGGTGAAAATGATAGTCGACTATGGTGGGGTATTTATGGAAAGGTTTCACCGGCTGCGAAGGTTACAGAAGGTTCACCTAACATGCTACCAATATTAAATATGTTTGAGACTAATCCAAGCTGGACGTGATATAACTACTTCTTATAGAGAATTTGTTTCAGTCTCTCTTCGTATAGACAACACTAAACTCATCCCGTCTTACTACAAAACAGTTTTTGCATTTTCAACTTTATTTCAATTTCGGTAAAGATCTTAAAATAAAAAAAAATAAAAAAAAAATGTAAAAGTGTTTATTCACAATGTTAGGTTGTTTTTATACAATATATTAATTCTGCCAAACTGCAAGACAGTTTGTTGGCAGATGTAGCTCCTTTTTTCAAATTTTTGTAATATTACTATATTAACACCTTTTCATTTAAACATATAAAACATAAACAACAATAAACAGAGACATACAATTCATAAATTTTTCAACTATTATTTACAGTGAGGCTTTGGAAAAACATATCTAAAAGGTACTTACTAATTTTACTTTTAAAAACGGTTTTTGAGGTACAGCTGTTAATATCGTCTGGAAGGCTATTAAAAATTGTGGGAACTAGACAATGTCTACACCTTTGACCATAATAATTATTATACGTGGGCACCACAAATCTTTTTACACTATTGTTTCTTTGGGATCTTGCGCGTATAATGTTTTTAGCGACACTTAGCGACTGACTAAATTGACAGTTGTGTAAACATAACTATTAGTCTCCATAACTATTGGTTTCTTAATTCATCATCTTCTGGGTACACTCGTTGCATCAGACCTCTCATCTATAGCTTTCCATCAGGCGAGATCGAGGTCGGGAACAGACCTATTCAGCATTTTTTTTAATTTAGAACTTTAATAAACCTAGTTCTGGCTCGTGGGTTCGAACCCACGTTAATTGTGTCATCACAACTGCCCTCAACAACGGTGAAGGAAAACATCGTGAGGAAACCGGCATGTCTTAGAACCAAAAATTCGAAGACTTGTGACATCTACCAACCCGCACTGGGCCCGCGTGGTGCATTATGGCCCACTCCCTCTCACCTAGAGGAGGCCTGTGTCCCAGCAGTGGGAACATTTATAGGCTGCTGATGATGAAGTACTTGTTGACAATCCTACACTGTTCTCTCATACCTATTAACACTGTATTTTGAAACCATTGTAAAATACAATTATTTTTAAAAGAGTAGGTAACCATGGAGCTTCTTGCCGGCTCTTCTCCATAGGAATCAACAATTTGGAACCGTGCACCTAATTTCTGACTTAAGTGCCCATGTAGGTTTTATGTGAAATAAGAAATAGATAATTATGTGGAATAGATACTTTGATTTGATTTGATTACTCCTAAATACAATCCGGGAACTAAATCACCTCATTAGCGACTTGATAGCCTCATTTTCCGCAATTTTCCGGCCGACCGCAAATATTATTCGATCACATCCGAATCCGATCACATACACATCCGTAGTTCGTAAATTAAAATCACAATTGTATACCAAAATAAAATATACAGTTAAAAAGCTGAAATAAATGAGTTTTTTTTTTAATTTTGAGGGTAGATGTTAGTTATGTTCGTTCTGGGTACGACACTCAACTAACCTGTAGAGCGCCAAGGGGTACCCCTTGGCGCTCTACAGGTTAGTTGAGTGTCAATAGAATCCATGTTCATAGGACCATGATATCATCATGATCGAATTATGTGGTACAATGATGTACAATGTGGACACAGTAGCACCGTAATATCGGTACTTCCGCTTGTAATGATGATTCTATTTTGTTATAGGTCAACTCGTGTGTCAAGTTTACGTATTTCGAGGTAAGTATAATCGGGGCAAAAGGTGTTTGTTTTATTTTATGGCATCATCATCATCATTTCGGCCAAAAGACGTCCACTGCTGGACATAGGTCCTCTAGGGGGGTTTGCCATAATCGCCACGCTTGGCAGGCGGGTTGGCGATCGCAGTATGGTGGTAAAATGCATAGAGAACGCTGCTGTACATTCTCTAGTAAATCCCTTAGTCGCCTTTTACGACACCCACGAGAAGAAATGGGGTGGTGCTATTCCTTACGTCCGGTACACCACACAAATTTTATGGCATAGTTAATTTTATTTTGTAACATAACGAATTTATGTAATTCTAATGTGTATGTAAAATTTGAGAGAGAGATTTTTCCTCTTTAATTCTGTATATATATTCAATTTTGATAGTAGGTATTGTAAAATAAAAATGAAATTTAGGGTCACAAAGTTTTTATTGAAACACTTAAATTCGAATTTTAAGTACAAATCAATATTTTGAAATAGCTTCCTCATATGGCAACGTGTTTTATTATAACACAATTACTTACTACATAAATATCTATAAAATATATAGCTATTTACAAAACTTAATAATACTGTTTCTATATACACTCGCTATCTATAAAACATTTATTTTATATATTCGAAAAAAGAACACTAAAAATGCAAGGCACCGGTTTTAGCACCAAATTTTACAAAATAAATTTGCAATATATTTTGACATTTCGTCACTGGATTTAACAATACATTTAATATGCAAAAATTGTACTTACACAAATAGTGTAATACTTTTAAAACATTATTCGATAATTATAATACATTTTCGTAATAATTTACATTTTGTATAAGAAATATTTTGAAATACAATTTGTGAGCAACTGTGCTCGCGACTGTATGCCATACCCGTACAATACGATGAGTAAAATGTCATTGGTTGGCTTTAGGTAACCGGGGGATATCAAATTATTATCAACATTTATACTAACCAAAATTCTCAGCAGAGCGGAATTTTTTATGTATTATCAGAAGTGGAAGCTGGTAGAGAATTGCCCGGAATCGTTTTTATTGGCGTGCAGTCGGATGCAGCAGTGGACTGCTGTACGCTGATGATAACAAAACAAGAGTAATTTTTTTCTATTTCTATTTTTCTAATCATAAACAAAATATTTAAAATTCCTTTCTTTTAATTAGGTACCTAAATGCAACCAACCAATACCACGATGCTCACAAAACACCACTACAGCAAACTACATCATTAGCGAAGAGGAGTCAACATCAAATCAGTATTTATAGCCCAATAAGTAAAAATGACCTAATATCAAACGTACATAAGACCTAAAATGATTCGTCCCCGCTTCGCTCATGACATAGTCCACACAATATCAACTAAACTATATTTACAATAAATATCACTAGTTTTGTAAGACAGAGAATATTCAGATCTCAACAACATTTAGATAAAATGCTACATACAACAGGTAAATAGATTATTTAGAAATTGCATCGGATTTTGGAAGCACATTGACAGTAAACGTACTATATAAGAATAATTTCAATATTTCTAACAATAGAATACATTTATCATAAGTAACAGATATATTTAAATATCTTACAGTCATAAACAAACAATTCAACAAAAGCATTGGATAATTTATTTTCAGACATAAAACAATTTATTTACATAATTTCTTTAAAAAAGTAAGCACCATATGAAAAATTTTAGCACACTATTTTGATACAACGAACACTCCCGATGCAATTTCTCAAGTCTTAATAAGAAAATACAGGAACTTTTTAAGATAAAGGCACTTTGAAGGAAATACTAACATTAATACTGGTTGAAGACTCCAGACGTGCTAAAGCTAAGCGCACACTGGCGACAAACCGCATTTATATACACGAAGAGACTGTTTAACTCCGACTTATAGTTCCATTGCACTTCTTGTGACTAGCAAAAACAGTATCTCTATTTCGGCGATTCTCAAAAAGAATCGTTTCGCGATTTTCTACTCCATATTCGATATTATGCGCTTAACCTGCATCTTCAAAACAAACCAAGATATTTAATACATCGAAGACTATCGATTAATACATAAAGATTCGACGTACTTTGGATCCATTTCGTCGATCTCACGACCTTTCGTTTCAGGGACGAAGAGTACAACAAATAGGAGACATAGTACTGCTATTCCAGCATACATCCAAAATAGTCCATACAATCCTATATAGTCTTGGAAATCCGTTGCAGTCTTAACATTTACAAATCCACAAAGATGACTGAAGCTAGTAGCTAAAGCACTGCCCGTACTTCTATACTCAAGAGGAAACAGTTCCCCAATAAGAAGAGAAGAAATAGGGCTGATACCCAAAGAAAATGCAATCGTAAATGTTAAAACGCAAAGTAAAGGAATCCAATCATACGTCTGTTCTGATGCCATTAAATCTGACGAATTTCGGAAGACTTCTTGGTAGTATGCAAATGATCCAAATCCGGCGAGTGCTATGGACATCATCACTCCACTTATCATTAAGAGAGGTAGTCTTCCAACATTGTCTATCAGCATTCCTGATAGACATGACGCCAGCAGTTGAGCGACACTCGTTGCAATCGCACCTCCATGAGGATTCATAGTCCTAAAGGTCTTCTTAAACATTTTGACTGCGTAGAAGTTGAACAAGTTTGCTCCAGTAAACCTTTGGAAGAACATCAGCCCACAAGTTATTAATACAGGTCTTGTCATCCTTTTTGAAAGCAGAGCTTTGAACTTTCCAGCGTTATTCCCATTGAAAAGTTTGCTGGCGAGTATATTGGTCCTTATTGTTGCTAATTCTTGTCGTATATCTGCTTCTGGTCCTCGTAGCCATTGCAAGGACTCTTCTGCTTCCTGCTCTCTCCCTCTTAGAAGGAGAGAAGAGGGAGTTTCAGGAATAAAGAAGAGAGCAAAGAATAAGAGAATTGGTGCTGCGGCGACCATGAGCGCGAGTTGATACCAATTCAAATAGGCGCCGATCGAAAATGATATCAGAATTCCAATCTGGCTGAGGATTTTGAGCACTGAACTGAGACATCCTCTGATTTCGGGGACTGCTATTTCTGTGACGTATACCTGGGAACAAAAGAAAAACATGTTAGGAATTTTCATGAATAATTCGTGTTAGATTCTAGCTATAACAATGACTAATTTATTGACAGACAATGATGTTATCTTAGGTTCACTATCTTGATCAGGCGATAGATCGGAATCTGTTTTTAATTCCTATTTAAAGTCAGTGTTTGGAGAGAAGCCGTCAGAATATTCAATGTTTTCTAAGAATTTTACAACCTTTGCATGCAATATTGATTATTTTGCGTTTGCCATCACGAGATGAGAGTCGGGGTGGGCCAATCTAATCACCTTAGACCAAGGACCACACATTGAAGTAATAAAATACATTATACATACTAATTACAGATGTAAAGTGAAACGTAATACCATCTAACGATGCATTAGCTATGCTTTGCCGCCTATAAGCCTATCAAATAAAGATTAACACTGTATCAGCATTATTTTGTTCGTTATCAAGAGATTTTATGTATTCTTCTATTTTTATCGTCTACTATTAAATTAGGGATAAGAGCATTTTGTTTCTCGCCTTCATTTTGGCGTGGGTGTCCAAAATTGTGGTTTTATTAGAATTCTTCTGTTTATTTTGATTGTTATTGGTTTTATTACGTAGTTCAATGACTTTGACGTTGTTGTGTAATAGAAAATAGAAATGATCAGCTGTTTCTACCCACACTATTAATAAAATTTGTCTCGAGTGAAAAAGTTGTGTTTTTAGTGAGAAAGTGTAATGAATAGGTGATTTGTTTCTGCGTTAAGCTATATTATGAGCTCTTTCCGTAAATATTATTGTAGAATGCCTTCACAAGTTGTGTCGTGTCCATCACTTAAATCTTTTCTTTTCTCTAGTTATTTTTTTTTCTATATATAACTGTGTATAAGGCAACTATAAAATAAAATAAAGCCTTAGAAATTACAATATTTTCAACCTTCTGTAACTATATAACGTATATATTATTATCATCTTCTAACATTTCTTTAGTGTTTATGGAAATATGTTTGTTGTTTATGGAAACCTTGGTTTCCGCATTAACAATCACAGCATGATATTATTGCTTCACAGACGAGTGAAGTAACACTCTCCTCCTTTGTCCTACAAAGTAAGAGTGCAGACCACCCTGTGCCAGCCCACACACACTAAATACCACCACAACGCGAAATGACCAAAAACATAAAATTCATGAGTGATTCGACACAATACCAGCCTTGGTTATTGTTAAAGTAATGTATGGAAATGCGTCAATGAGCTGTAGAATTATGTCATGATTTATGGTAAGTATTTCTTGTGACCAGGCTCGAGTTTGTGAAGTCATAACTGGTGTAGTATCGATGGAAGTCACTTGTTTAGTTGGTATCCACCTGTGCGGGATTGTGGGAAAATTGTGACAGGAAATGATTGTGTTTTGTTTTCATTTCGATCTCTACTAAAAAGAAAGTTATTCCTATCAAGCTAAGATAGTTTTTGGTATTGCTGATTTTGGAACCATTACATAGGGTGTACAATATCTCTCTCTGTTAGCCAAGATACGAGCCTCTCCGCAAAGTAGTACGAAACTTCGAAGTGAATTATTTTTGGACGGGCAAAAACACATCGGGAGGACGGACAGCTGTCAAATTGTGTTGTCATTTATTCTAAGTTCGGGCCCCGAACTAATCGTATGTCATTCAGAGTTGGAACCACCAGTAACTTCGGCCGAAACTTTGGACATAATTCTGCCAGCTCACAGCCTATCTACGAATAGTTGATTTAATTGGTACATAAGTAATTTTAAGCACGTTGACATTTAACTTCTTGGGCAAAATATCTATTCACGGAGAGGATTCTGTTATTCTTAAAATATATAGGTAGTATCAATATGTATATTCAAAAGTTATCCTTTGACCCTCGGTAACAGACTTATTAGCTATAAATTGAAGTGGTTGAATTAAAACATCTAAAGGTATCCCAATAGATGTAGATATTTTATTCCAATCAAGATCATTAATTAATATTCTCCACACAACCCTCCTGACAGTACTATCCACGTTCTCACATAAACTTTTTCAAAATGGTTCCGCTTGACAAATAATCATGCAATTCTTACACAAAAACACTGGACATCGGTTCAAATAGTCTCGTAAAATTGTTAACAATAGATTATTTTACATAAATAATACTTAACAAGTCAATGTTACTGCATAAACACAGTAATGCCTTTTTATGTTTTGTTCCAAGAAAACCAAAGACTATGTATAGGGAGATGGGACTGTTAAATTGACAGGTAGTGAAGATGGCGTCTTATGGCGATACGTTCGACTGACGGTAGATTTAAACAATTGACGATTCAATGACATAAATTCTATAGAAGGGCTTCTATTTCGTTCCTCGGTAAGGACTTTACGTCGGGTACCATTCTTAAAATCCCAAAAGTCTGACATCCAGTGTTACTAAAGGACCTTTGACCTTTTTTTTGAGTGGGAAATCACGTCTTCCGCTCTGGGTGGAGCGGAAGGGCGTGTCAGACTTTTACTGACTAAAACCCACCCGTGTTTCTTCAGTTGCCTGTGCCAGGACCACGGTAACTCTTTCGAACAAAACTGCGATCCAGGCAGGATATCGTATAACCTGGGAACTAGGTTGTGGAGGTCAGAAGACCAATTTCGAAATTAGAATCATTCAAAATCCAGAAACTTGTCTATAATGTATGGAAACTTGAGATATTTTTGATAAATTACGACTAAGATCAGGCTATGAACATTCTTATCTCTGTTTTGGCACGAAAATTGCCTCTCTTATAGGCTGTCGCTCCATGTAAAGTACTAGTACCCGGTTAGACTGTATCCTACCCCAACAAAGCAGGGAAAAGACCAGGCAGATTGATTGATCTGAGATAGGCTTTCAACCTTCTATGTTCAAATTCAATTTGATTACCAAATTGGGATGTCAAAGCGTATGTAGATTCTGTGTGGATTTCGATTCGGGTTGTTTTACACAAAGATTCCTGTATCGTGGTTGTGCGATTTGCATGCAAAGGTTTTGTATTATTTATGAGCACATAAATGTGTTAAATCCTACGAATTCAAATGCTATACGCAATCCGATTTAGGTAATGATTTGTTGGTTTTCGGATTATACAGATTGGGGTTAGCGAACCTTATGCGGATAGTTAAGTATCGTCATCTACTAGCTGGGATGGAGCTAGGAAGCATTGTTACAAATAGTATATTAGAAATAACACTTCTCCACTTTTCTGTATTTTTCTTTCGGTTGTAACTTTTTTCTGATTAATTTGAAGGATATATCATCATCATCATCATCATTTCAGCTATAGGACGCCCACTGCTGGACTTAGGCCTCCCCGAATTTAGGGGGGTTTGCCTTAATCGACACGTTTGGCAGGCAGGTTGGCGAGCGCAGTATGGTGGTAAAATGCTTAGCGAACGCTGCTCTCCTTTTTCTATTAAGTCCCCTAAGAATATATCATAGCTATAAAATAGTCGCCACTGCTTAGCAAAAGGTCTTTGTTTCGATACCTGGTTCGGGCAAAGTGTAATTGGGTTGTTCCATCTGGGATTTCTTAATAGTAGCGTGGAGTGTTGATTTGTACCCGGTTAGTGGCAATATTCACGCCCCCTATTATATGAGACTTAAAACATAACTGGTAAAAAGGTGGGTGAACTGTATGTATACCTGTGTTTAACGCTTCGGAAAATAAGGCAAGATATAATAAACATTATAATATAGTCGTAGATTATATTACTTTTAAAACAAAAGGTAATTTTATATTTCGGTAAAAGTAACTGTGTTTATTTTGCAGAAAGAATCATCGTCATCCTTACAGCCGTAAGACGTCTACTGCAGGCTTGTCCTAATTAGGAGGGGTTTGCTATAATCGCCACGCTTGGCAGGCAGGTTGGCGATCGCAGAATGGTAGTAAAATGCATTGAGACCGCTGCTGTCCAACAATAAGTCCCTTAGTCGCTTTTACGACACCCACAGGAAGAAATAGGAAAGATATAATACTTTGCCATAGTAGGTACCCAATGCAACAGTCTCTCTTCTTATAAATAGATGCCGTAATGGGTATAAACCAAAGATGTTCAGGATATTCTCGTCTACCTACATCTTCTCTACTCTATGTCTTCGCCACAATAATGCTCAGAGTGACGTCTGTCAAAGATGGCACGATTCTGAAAACTACGCAGCACACAGCGGTCAGCACATTGCAAATGGTCATTCATTTTACAATAACTTAAATTAAATGCTCGATTGTTTGGTATGCATCACGTTTCAACTCTCGATTATGGCAAACAAACATAAAAATTGTGGTTCTGCACTTAAAATTCATTTGTGTGGTTGTTCCAATCTATAAAATGAGCTCGTAATGTTGTGCAGAGCAACGGCCTTTCGCTTCGAAATTCCCATGCGAATAATCAACTTAGCATTAGCTTTTACAGAATCAGATGAATTAATGAAGTTCACCGATAGGATCGGGCATTTCATTCATAGTATGACCAGACTCGATTAACTCACCGAATGCCGCAATTAGAGACACAATAGAAAAACAATTGCTTATATCGAACTGTGTAACTTAAGACATTCAAAAGGTTAATCGAATGAACCCCGAAAAATCCTGCCAGGGCCACGAGATCTGTTCGAAAGAGTTACCTTGGTCCTGGCATATAGGCAACTGAAAGAACACGGGTGAATTTTAGTCAGTCAAAGTCTGATATCCACCCTCCTGATCCGCCCAGAGCGAGAGACGTGAAGCAATGATTTCACAAGCATAAAAAAAAACACCTGCCGGTTTCCTGACGATGTTTTCCTCCACCGTTTTGAGAGCAGTGGTGATAATTTTTATATCAGTATTCATTTCTTATTATATTCAACTGAGATTGCCAAAGAATGTGTGCTAGGCCTTACACCATCAGTGAGATAAAGGGCCGGACCATTCAATTTTAATGTTCTATAGACTAACACGCGCAATGGTATCTCTCTATATGGTACCTATAATGTTTTATGGGGGACCCTAATGACCATATAAGGTCTTCCTTAGCTTTCTCTGTTCAAAAGCAGTTTCTATAAATGTTATTTTCGTAATGGGTCGGCCTATAAGATTGGTTTATGTTTCCTAAGGTCTTGGGATTTGATCCCTAATGTTATGAGATTGGGTTGTTACATTGGAAATTAATTATTCTGAGGCTGGAATAACGATGCCCCCTACTGTGTTTAGAGCGTTGCGTGCAGTGCCACTGCACACACTCTCTTGTGCAGAGAGTGTGTACATTATTTTCACCATTGCTCTCAAAATGGTGAAATAAAACATCGTGGGTGAACCGCCATGTCCCAGAACCAAAAAATCGCAGATATATGACATCTACCAATGCGCACAAGGCCCTTTGTGGTGGATAGTAATCCGCTCCCTCTCATAGAGAGGAGGCCAGTGCGGCAGCTGTGATAGGATAATTATGTTATTGCATGGATTTTACAAGTATAGTATCAGCGAAATGTTAGTGTACTATAAAAATATTTCTATCTCCTTTAAAGACACGTGTTATGATTTTTGTAATATAACCGAACTATATAATGGGTGAAATTAAATTAATTGTTGCAATGCGTGCTTAATTTAACGTTAATTTTGTTAGATGCCTTGCTTATTGCCAGAGGGTCACAACGGCTAACATTCACCAGCACCCTTATAGCGTAACACACTAATTAATCTAAATCTGAATCATTCAATATATAATTCATTGCTTCACATGTTCGAAAAATTTATATCCACACTGATGTAATATCGCAATGTATGTTGTTGAATTGTCAAAATTAAAGCCATTCTTACTGTGAGTGTGTTTTGCAATTACACTGTAGCAAATTGGAAATAGAACGAACCTAAAGAATTTAACTAACTAGTAAATAAATTAAGTTAAGAAGAAGGGAGAATTATAGAAGAAGCTAAACCTAAAATCCACACTAATATTATAAATGCAAAAGTAACTCTGTCTGTCTGTCTCGCTTTCCTGCTAAAACTACTGAACCGATTTAAATGAAATTTGGTACACCAATAGTTTAGAGCCTGAAAAAGGATATAGGCTACTTTTTATCCCGGTAGTACGTTACCGCGGGATATTTTCCGACCTCCACGCGGGCGAAGCCATTGGCAAAAGCTAGTTAAGAATAAAATACGTGAAACTTACTTGTGTAGTCATATTAATACAACAAATGAGCATGCCCCCGCAGAAGGACGCGGCTGATATCATATGGACACTCGTCGACAGTGCAGTGGCCAGCCACGCCAGCGTGTATGGCAGAGCCATCGCGATGAGCACCGAGCGACGGCCCAGACGCATCGCGAACCCGCCCATTATACCACCGATGAATGCACCTGAGGAAGAAAGAAGATATTTAGATAAGTTTGAAGATCTTTAAATTGGAATGATTGATGATAGTCTATTCAAATTAGAAGCAACAATAGTCATTACTGATAGTAGAAATGTAGTACATGAATCGGCAAACGTAAGGCAGGACGCCTTCGCAGGGTGGTTGGTAGCAGTTAGATAAAAGTTACCGAGCATCCAGCAATTGCAATTTCAGTGCAATTGGAGAGACTTATGCACAAGAGCGTAGCGTTTGCATAAGGAAAAAAGATCTATGCCCAGCAGTCGTTGAAGTTGATTAATGATGCTGGACAGTCGCGAAATTGGGCTGCAGATTAAGGTTATGATTGCCAAAAAGTTCAACGAAAGAAAAAGAAGAAGAAGATTCAATACTTGAACCTCCTCGTCCCCACTTTTGCCGGTAAAACCAGATAAAACCTCGTCAAAAAACGAGGTTTTATCAGAGACACTAAGAGCCATTTTTAATAAACTTTATCAAGGTGTTAGTATCTTGGAAAGCACGTTAAGAAGTCGTTACAGGTCGTCAGCCCGAAAGTCTGACAACCAGTCTTACCAAGGGGTAACGTCCAGTTAGACTAGAAGTCAACACTGATATAGTTAGGAACAGGTTAGGCAGATGATGTTGAACCTATAACTCTCGCACTACAAGGCAAACTCTTCGTCACATATAGTGAAAGATCAAACATATTAATACACGCTTGTTCATTGTCTGTTAGCAATTTAATACTTTGAATTTCAAGGTTTCTCACGATGGTTTCCTTAACAAATAGTCAGCGTGCGTCCTCTTAGATTAAATGTGTTCCTAGTATTTTTTTAAACCTGCTGTCTGCGAAGACAGACAGGCGCCTATGCTTACAAAGAACAGATTATGCTCTTGCTAAGTAACGCACTTAAGCAATTAGTACGTTACGTTGGTCCACTGCATTGCAAGTTAAATAATCTTTACGACTGCACTACAGTACTATGTGTTTTTAGCATCCCGCAAGGCAATTGCATACCAATCCGCACTGGGCCCAAGTGCTGGATTATGGCCCACTCCCTCTCATAGTGAGGAGGGCTGTGTCCCAGCAGTGGGAATATTATAGGCTGATTATGACATAATTTTATTCCTATTACAATCACCAATACTGCAGCTTGAATTAAATTTCGGAATCGGATCTGTAATTCCGAAAACAACCCTACTCTACCACACATACTCACAAATTTTACCTCAATATTGTATTTGTGGTATTTTTAACTCTATCGATTATTATTTCAGTGAAAGTGTCAACAGCGTTGTGACCTGGAATATTGTCTATAATAGTTTTCTGTTTATCTTATATCTATGTTTTATATTGTAGCTATTTGTTATTCCTTTTGAATAAATTTTAATATGAAATAAAATATATAAAAAATATAAGATTACTAATGTCATATTTATGATACTTACATATTACATTTTAAATGTAAGTCAGAGATATCAATAGTTTCAGCTTTCGGGTTTTGCTCAAAAAATTTAGGGCTTAATTAAGAGCTATTCTATGATTGAAATCACAAATTTTTAGAAGTAAGAATTTAGGACAGGATTCAATTTTTCACGTTCAATGGGATTTCACACAACAAATTGAAAAATTCTTTAAGCCCTCAATTCCGAGATTTGTTGGAAAATATTGTCTCCAAGAAAAAGGGACAAATATTCTCTTTGACAACGGAATATGAAATGTTTAGTAGTGTCCGGAGCATTCGTTCCATTTAGATCGGAAATCGCTGAATATTACAGACGCTTTGATACAGGTAGGATTTCTCTTTTTCTGTTTTGTTATTGTTTTCAGATGAGTTCGAGATCGATCGGCGAGATAATGTTTTTTAGCGGATGGGATCAAAGGACCAAGTGTGAAAACCACTTATTTTGTAGGTTGATGATGTATAATTGTTTATTTTAGACTTCAAGTACATACATGTACGGAGGTGGGAATTGATGCCATAGACATTTTCTACCAGCCAACCTTTGGATGATACAACGAAAAACTGTTATAACATACTTAGTACGATTAAATGTCTTCTATACTTCTTCAAATCTTTACATTATTACTGTATATAAAGATTTGAACTTCGTGAGTTTATATAAGGTGTATCTATTCATACACGAAATATTTTAAGGGGTACACCTGTAGATGGTAAAGAAGCTATAGAAGCAAAAAGAAATTTTTTATCTAAGCGTTTTTTAATTTTCGTAATTATTATAATTTTAAAACTACTTGAGACGTTTTGCATAAAACCTTTACTCCAAATTCTATGGCCCGCCTGGCGCTGCGAGGGCGACGACCGGACGGCACGAGCATGGCCGCGGTGTCTCGGCCGTAAAAAAATAAGAAGGAGCCAGTATTTCTTATGTGCGTCAAATAATTAATAAATATTAAATAATAAAAAAAAACCCGTAGAAAAATTTTTTTTTCGTTGCTATAGCTTCTTTACCACCTACAGGTGTACCTCTTAAAATATTTCGCGTATGAATAGATACACCTTATATATAGGGGGCCATCTGAAGTACTCATCTGACTTCGAAATTTTATTCACTAATGGAAAGCCAAGTGTCATAGCTATGTTTTATTTTAAAACCAAAAACTTCACGCGAGCGGAGTCTTGAACAGAAGCTAGTGTGATTCATCATAATCTGCCTTTAAAATAGCCTTTTTCGAACTATGTTGAGGTCGGCTTTCAGTCTAACCGGATGCAGCTGAGTACCTACGTGGAGTGATTGCCTATATGAGCTCTACAATGCAATTGCTGGGTAATACGATACCCCTTAGTAAGATTGGTTGCCAAACTAGTGTGTATATAACGATTTAAATAAATTAATGAACAAAAAGTGAGTATTATTTTTTATATGCAAATCCTCCTAGCTAAGACTGGTAAAGATCTTTATTGTATATCTGCATACACAAAGTCGTTCATCTCCCAATATTTCACGGTAACGACATGCGACAGAAGCGTAGGCAGAGAGGTAATTTATACCTGATCTCTCCCTTCATTAGGCGCGTTTAGGGACACGATATAAATCTACGCGCGGTACCTTTCACGACGAGCCGGTTCATTATTGACAACATGCCTGAATGTTGGGGGATCAGTAGAGATTGTACTGATAAACTACCCTACTGTTGCAGTATTTAAAAGAAGAGGGAAAAAACACTATCTCTCCAATTCGTCATAATTGTTCTTGTGTTTTTTATTTAAATTTTATTATCTATTTCATCATCATCATCATTTCAGCCGGAATACGTCCACTGCTGGACATAGGCTTCCTCTTAATATGGGGGGGGGGGGTTTGCCATAATCGCCACGCTTGGCAGGCGGGTTGGTGATCGCAGTATGGTGGTAAAATGCATAGAGAACGCTGTTGCCCATTCTCTAGTAAGTCCCTTAGTCGACTCTTACGACACCCACGGGAAGAAATGATATAATTATTTATTTAGTGATATTTATTCTAGAGGTATGTATGTTTTTTTTGTTTTTTTTTTTAATATTTCAATTATGGTTTTACTTTTTGATTGTATGTTTTCCTTTCTACTATTACACACGTTGCCTACATCTCTTTTTATCTTCTCTCCTAACTCAGGTATGCTGGTAGAGCTTTCTGTAGAAATAGGCATTACCTTTGTATGTATTTTCCTGTTCCATTCTTATTGTCTGATTATATGTGTGCATAAATGGTTCAATAAATAAATATAATATCGTGCTTGTATACTTTGACTACAAGATGTATTCTAAGCCTTTAAATAACTGGAACACATCCAGGCTGTGGGTTGCTTCTGAGAATGTTGTAACTGAAAGAAATCCAAAAAAAAATTCTCGACCCGGGGATTGAATCCAACGACAAAAGACTACATATTTCAGTCACCAAACTACCCACATGACCTACAAATAATGTGCCCAAAATTATGTCTGGACTAAAAAAGAGACTGTAATTTCTGAGTTTGTTTCAGCCTTTCTTCGCAGAGTAGTCTGATAGAAAACGTCGACCTCATCTAGTATCAAAAATATGATTACCGTGTAAAAATGTTTGTACAAAACTACTTACAGAAATAAAATCATTTAGCGTTTATCAGCAGTCATGCTGGCATCCACGAGACCAATCCATGTAATGGATAGGAAAAGTCCATCCATCATTCGTCGTATAATAAATCAGTCATACCTTCGAAATGTTTATGATTTTCTTTCATACCGGTATCGTAATGGAAATATTATAAGACTGCGTGGCTACTAACATAACAGTTTATGTTTGTACTATGAACTATTAATAACATACTCTTACAATATTTTCCTATTATATTCCATACACTGCTTGAATAAAATTCTTTCTAAGATTTTTCTTTATAGGAATTAAAATTCGTTTATCGGCGACGACCCACTAGTGCCATACGCTAAAATCTATTCTAATATTATAAAGCTGATGAGTTTGTTTGTTTGTTTGATTGAACGCGCTTATCTCAGGAACTACTGGTCCGAATAGAAAAAATATATTTGTGTTGGGTAGTCTATTTATCGAGGAAGTCTATAGGCTATATAACATCACGCTACAACCAAGAGGAGCAGAGCAATAATGAAAAATGTTGCATAAATGGGGAAAATCGCACGCATTGGCGATTCGACGCGACGGGAAGGGTCGGGGAACAAGAAACTTAACGCGGACGAAGTCGCGGGCAGAAGCTAGTACTAATATGAAAATGCGTTTTGGTGTTTCCATGTGGCGCCGGAAGTAATGAATAGCACCATCCCATATCTTCCCGTGGTGTCGTAAAAGCCACTAAGAGACTTACTAGAGAATGGGCAGCAGCGTTCTCTGTGCACTTTACCACCATACTGCGATCGGTAACCCGCCAGCCAAGCATGGAGATTATGGAAAACGCACCAAATTGGGGGAGGCCTATGTCCAGCAGTGGATATCTTTCGGCTAAAATGATGATGATGCAAACGCATTTGTTCGTTTTAATAATTCAAGAAAAACTGAAAATGGAAAAATGCAAAACTGTGTATTGCATCTTTGCTATGCTTTGTGTGGAATTAAAGTTTTCTGAAAATGTTATTGACAGATTAAGTGTCTAAGACTTCAAGTCAACAAAAACTTAAACATTTTCCTCAACTGTTTTCTCTCAAATCTAACCACGGAAAGCAACTTCTCAATACTATTAATTGAAAGCTCCTCAGTTTGAGCGATTGCACTGGGTGTAAATATAACCGGGTATGTGTCTGTCTGTCCCGTTTATTTTGGTCTGGCACGGAATCATCCTGAGATGTAGCAGATTGGTTGGCATAGAATTAAACATTTGATTTCATCTAACTGTCAGGTTTGTTTGCGTTGACTTTTTGCGTTGCTCAGTTTATGTACTTGTGAGCTTCGGACTTATTGAAAGGCAATTGGCAGATGGGTAGATATTTTTTTTCCCCGATTTGTAAATTCCGTCTAGAAAATTAGGTGAATTTGTTTTGAAATATTTTTGATGTTTGAAGTTCATATTTTATATCATCATTTCATCCGAAAGACTTCCACTGCTGGATATTGGCCTGCCCATAAAGGGGCTTTGCCATAATCGCCACGCTTAGCAGGCGGGTTGGCGATGCAGTATGGTGGGAAAATGCATAGAGAGCGCTGCTTCCCATTCTCTGGTAAGTCCGTTAGTCACCTCTTACGACACCCACTGAAAGAATTGGGATGGTGCTATTCTTTACCCCGGCACCACATAGAACAGATTTTATATAATTAGACATTAATATCATCATTACCAAAAAGGGTAACAAAAAAATCTGCCATTTTAAATTAAGTACCGTGAGGACCGCGGCAGTATTTTTTGTTTTTTTTTGCTATTAAAACTACCGTAAGCAAAGTCTAAAAATGATGGTGATAGAAAGGTATGACTTTATCTTCGTCACACTCTTACCGCTGCTTTTAAACTTTTAAATCTGACAGGGCAGCGTGAAAGAGTTTACCTATTTCTCAGTAGCAGCCCGTAGTCTGGATTTGTACCTGGTTGATGGCAATAAGGCTCGCTTCCTATTATATGGCTCTGATTTTCTGGCATGATGTTGTATTTCGAATCATTATACGCAAATATTACTTTTTTTTTATTTTTTTTTGTAATAATTTTTTGTTTTTCTGATGCCGTGAATGTCGCAAATGTACGAGATAGGACATAATACTTAATCATAATAGTGTCTATTAAAAAAAAGTGACTATGTCATTTATGTAAGCTATAAACGATAAAAGCTTGACTATCAATACCACCAATATCCGACAATTTAGCTATTAACTCTGAATTACATAAACTACCAATTCAATCCACGTTTTCACTAAAATTGCAATGGTCCTATTACGTACACAAATACCAAATACATGATGGAATGATACACCAAACGGATGAGAGAGCAATAAATTGCCCGTTAACACAGAATTGCTCGAAAACAAATAATCTGGTGCATGCGCTTCGTATTTCCGTAACATCACCAATCATTTCCATTGTGGGCCTTATAAAGGAGATTGCTCATTGTATAAATTCCATTAAATGAAGCCACTTATAGGAAGTACTTATTACCCAAGTAGCACAAAAGTGCTGAATAACGGCATTTTAACAGTGCACAGTGAATGCATTAGTTGCTGAATAATAGCGTAGACAGCGCATCCTCAGAGGATATAACTCTAATTTGGGCACAAATTATTCAGCACATAGCTGTATAAGAAATCCAATTGACAAATAATTGCATTATAACAACATTATATCAGCATTTATGAGTGTAACAGTCACCTCAAGAGCTGAATATTGCCTGATTAACGAGGCACGTGTTACCTATAATACAGCAAGAAGGACAAATGTGAACATTTATACAGTTGAAATTACACACTGACGGAAATTGTGGAATGTAATAACTTAATATTATTATTATTTTTTTCATTATTATGTACTGTCAGTTTGTAAACATGAAGTGTAGCGTTGTGTGCAAGATCTCGTGCCATTTGGAGAATTAAGTATATCAAATTTAAGGTAAGTAAAACTTTAATTTCTTCCTATATTTGAAATCTTATTGGGGAAGTAACTTTACTGTCAAATACCATATATATTTAGTTCAAAATTTTCACGCGCCCTCGAAATACCACTAAATACTAAAGTTAAACTAACAAAAATGGGCTGATGATAAAATAAATATTTTTGTTTTAGTACAAAAAAAGGATATAAAACTGTTTTCTAAAAAAGAATCTAAATAATTTGTAATCCAAATGAATTACAATTGATATCATATAAAATAAAACAAAATGAAAACATAAAATTTTACAATAATACACAGTAGTGCAGAGAATATGGCGGATGGCAGGTGAACAGTTTTAATGTTAATGTAATGCTAAGGTCTGTACGGGTGTTCACATGTGGCCTGTAATTCAGCCAAGAGTAAAATAGTTTAGCACTTGTGAAATACAAATCAGACATGGATCGATTAGGAGAGTAGTAGTAGGTCACATTTGCGTCAGTTACCTAGATAAGTACCTTTATGGATCCAAGCTTTTAGGGTTCCGCCGTGGTTCTTTTAAAGCCATTTTGTTCCCTTTTTTAGTTGTTATTCGACGATAAGTACTTTATTAAAATTGTAATTTAAGTAGCTGAGATTATAATTTAATTATATGTATAATACATAAGTTATTGATTTATTCAATATGCGACAAAATACCTATAAATTAGTCGGTACATATCTAAAGATAATATATTTTTCTGGCCTAATAATTTAATTACTTCCACATGAAATAGCATTATGTTACGTTAAGTTTAGGTATTTAATATGTTATTGTATCTTTTGTTTTTTTTCCTCAAAAACTGTATAGATAATGTTGTCATTAAGAAACTGATACTTCTATTATAATAAGTATATTTTTCTTGTTTTTACAGAACGAGACTTTCAAAATAGTTCAGACTATAGAGAGAGGTGTTGTCGATCTAACATTTGTTCCTGCACAGTGAAAAACTAAGGAAATTCTATGGTGGCCACCGAGAAGTACTTTTGTACTCCTTGAAATTATAAAAAGATGAAAATTCAAGGCCTGGACCAGGTACTTTAAAAAGGGAACATTAAATAAACATAAAGAAAATTACGTTCGTTGTTTTTTTTAGATGTTAGCTGTACCGGTATTTCCTAACTGACTACCTCTGAGAAAAATTGTCGAAATCTGAAATCTTAAAAAGTCTCGAAAGGTATTAATTTATTACTTTAAAAAAATCTTGGATTTCTCTTAATAAATATTCTTCATTTTTAGGTAAGTACCAGAAACATATAAAACAACAATATTAATTTTGTCGCAACCATATTAGTCCCGAAAATGGGTAGGTTATAAGAAGATTTTTGTAGCAGGGTATTTTTGTACCTACTCAGCCTAATGTCATCAAACACACTGACCTCTATTTATAAAGGCTTTTTGTATTGTTTTGTTCATATGTGCTTTAATTTAAATCCGACGTAAATTTGAAATTTTATTTTATTTCAACTATGTGACGTATATTTTTATTTTGTTGATGCCATTTTATTCTTTTCTGCTGCAGCATTGATACTTTTATCTTAATTTTTGTAATATGGGTACATAACCCAAATTTGCGTGAAACGTGAAATTAATTAATTTCATTTTATTTATTTATTTATTAATAAATATAACATACGGAACCCGTCGCGTCCAATATTCCATTCGCGCATGCCGACACTTGGATCCATGCTGTTATTCGAGTGTATGGTAAACACCTGACTAATAGGGGAAAAGTGAATCTGTATGCAGCATAAAGCATTAAATAACTTCACAAAGTAACTGATTATGTTATAGTGGGTGATATGTTCTCTCTTAAAATGCAACGGTTGTATAGTACACGTGTGGGCTATTATTCAGAAAACTTACAGCTAATAGGGTACTGCAGTACTAAGCGCTCAATAACAGTGACTTTGTGGCGTGTTTGTGGTGCTTAATAGAATTACTGTACAGAAAAAAGCATTATATTTGGCCACGTTTTTTTCGAAACAGCTGTTGCAGCACAGGTGAATACTAATAAGTCTTTATAAATGCTTAGATTACCGCTGTGGGCCTTAAGTGACCATTTATAATGCAGTTCTGTGCTACTTGGGTATCTTTTAGTTACAGTTTCTGATTAGCTATTCAATTTAAATAAGTTGCTTCAAAAAAAAAATAGATTTTAGAATTAATATCCGATTCGACTTAGTAACTTTTTTGTTCTTTATTTCATATTTCGGCATTGGGGTAGGTTTAGAAGGAGGTGGCGTAACGAATTCGATTTTTTTCAAAACTATGAGCTACAAACAGCAGTAGATACGGGGAAGGAGGAACATGAAGCCTTTGCCCTGCAGTGGGACACAAAAAGCTGATAATAGTAATGTCAACACACTTGGAAAAGTATGAATTTGAACAAAATCATCCGGAATGGCAAAAAAACTAAGTTTTAAAAAGTATAGTTTGTATGTAATGAAATGAGAATTGTATAATTTTAATTAAATCAATCTACCTAATCTTTTACTACATCATTCATATTGATTCAAATATATTTACAACATTATTTAAATGTAAATTAAATATAATAAAGCTGAAAACTATTGCTTTGTTTGAACGCGCTAATGTCTGAAACTACCCAATGTATTAATAAAACATCCATTGCATTTATGAGTCAAAATCATGAGAAAGGCTTACTGACTATTTGATATGCTTCTTATTTAGGAGCAGAGAAAAAAGAAGAGAACTCAGAAAGAACCCCAACTGAAAACAAAGTAATGGAGTGGGTGTACGACGTGATGCGACGCGGTGAGG
Organism: Aporophyla lueneburgensis; assembly: GCA_932294355.1. NCBI lineage: Eukaryota > Metazoa > Arthropoda > Insecta > Lepidoptera > Noctuidae > Aporophyla > Aporophyla lueneburgensis. The sequence continues at coordinate 23,872,963 of OW028755.1, forward strand.
TAAACAATAATTACATGGTTGAAGTCGAGGGCAGAAGCCAGTTAATCATAACCAATATACTTGTTTGTATGTCTGTTTTGCCTTCCATATGCATCGCCACAAAATACCAATGTACACACTTCGTAATAGTAACGAATGACGCGGGTTGCAATATTTCTGCATTTACAAACTCGAGCAGACGCAAAATAAACCGATGAGTGTGTTATCTATCAGTTCTCGTTTAGCTGCATGTAGGAGTGAGAGTGTTGGTGTATGTACATATCTACTCAGAATGTTAAGATCTTTACTTTATTTTACCACATGATTTATTGAAAATTTTGTAAATAACACCCTAACAGCTATAATGCGCCAATGCGATGTTACTTCTAAACATATAATATATTCACAAATACACATCCAATATCATTGTTTGTCACCAGATAAAGAATACTTATTTTCTGTCCGACATAATAAAGTAATTAATAATCTTATTGTCATTAATTGAGCACGAACCCAGACTCCGGGCTGATACTGAAAAATTCTTCATAGAAAAACTTAAAAGATAACACTATGCTCGACTTTGGCATCAAACCCAGTACCTCCATTTAGCAGTAGCACCAGACTAACAAGGAAACAAATGAAACAATAAAACGTATTTTCAACCGATGACTGGAACACTAATCCCGCCTCCCAAAACGAAATACAGCGAGAATGCTGAACATCCCAAAAAGTGTCATTCCCGCGAGTGAGCGATGCCCTTTATAAGCGAAAAACAATGTCTTTACAAATACCTATGTCGGCGGGCGACCATAAATTAATTCCAAGACGTTTGAGGGTACAACACTTTTATTTTCTGTATGTTGGTATTCAGGTTGGTACCAATTTAGAATACTGTTCTAATGTATTTATTGATTTATTGGTCGCAGTCTCCGCAGTTTTGTGCAGTGTTACCAGACTATGTTGGAAGTGAAAGGTGGCGCTAGTTGCTATGGTAAAAGAAAGAAAAAATAACGTCAAATCGTTTAAGCGAAAATTGCATGTGACAGACAGATAGGCACAAAAGTGGTTTCATAATAAGTGTAGTAAATTTTGAGCTCGAAATACTGAAAAATTGACAAATCTAATCAAAAAAGAAATAGTTCCTAGTTTCGTCACGGATCAAAATACACTGGTCGCACTGTAGTGTTTTAACCTATTGTAAAAAATAGGGTAATGGTTTAAAAGATTGATGGTTACAGAGTGATGCAATGTTAAATTTTAAAATTGTGTCAATGGAATAACGTTTTCCCATTCACTGACAGTTACTTTTAATCGACGTTTCTAATGGATGTGTTAATTTTGTGATATTTTTATTACTTAAAAGATCTACTAACATAAATAAATATATAATTTAATTTAGGGTAGCGTAATTCTACTTCAATGGTTTTTATCTAAGGCTTTTACCGACTTGAGCCTGTGCCAGTCTGTATTCGCACAATTATCAACTAGTTGCAATATTTAACATTCGCAGCAATTACTCAGCAGCACAACTGCTGAGTAATTGCGTACCGCACAAACAGAGGGAAAGGCTTTCATATTGACAGTTAAACAATATTAATTGCGCTATTTAATTTCTTGAATAGACTTATTCTTCAAGCATAATGGATTAGAAATATCTTTCAAAATTATTTATCACGATAAGTCGACACGGTGGAGCATACGGTGGACCTCTCGCGTCCGGCCCTGGTGCGAGCCATGGTACGGAGCGAGAGGACATGGGAAGCCGTCACCTCCTTCTGCGAAGCAGTAACGCTCGCGAAGGAAGAGGCGGGGCGCGTGAGGGAGTGGCAGTCTCTGCGCCCTCACGTCCCTAGCCGCCGCAGGAGGAGACGCCTCGGGCGTCGGGAGTCTATAGCGGACTCCCGGCCACCGTAGGCGCGAGCTTGTGTGCGGCGAGCAATGGGTAGCTCTCCACCCAGTAACGACCAAGCTCGGGTCGACGCGCGTAGTATTCCACGCGCGCCTCAAAGAGATGTCAGCAACACTGAAGGGGTCTGCTAGGACCGATGCCTGTCAGGGTCGCGAGATTGTTCGAAAGGGAAACCGTGACCCTGGCACATGGGCAACTCAGTCAGTAAAAGTCTGACATGCCCTGCCGCTCCGCCCAGAGCGGGAGAAGTTATTTGATGATTTCCTATCCACCACCAGGTAGTTGACTGCATCACTGGTAGATCATGAGGTCCTTGCTGCATATTACATGGGACTTAAACATAACAGGCGAAATGTGGGTGTAGGTACTACAGGTACACCACTGCGTAACCTTTCGGACAAAACAGGCGAATTTAAATTCATCCATACTATCCATACTATTATACTTACTATCCATATCCATACTTCCATACTATCCATACTATCCATCCATACTTCCATACTATCGATACTTCCATACTATCCATACTTCCATACTAATATTATAAATGAAAAAGTAACTCTGTCTGTCTGTCTGTCTGTCTGTCTGTCTGTCTCGCTTGCCTGCTAAAACTACTGAACCGATTTAAATGAAATTTGGTACACAGATAGTTTAGAGCCTGAGAAAGGACATAGGCTACTTTTTATCCCGGTAGTATGTTCCCGCGGGATAATTTCCGACCTCCACGCGGGCGAAGCCGCTGGCAAAAGCTAGTAATATTATAAATGCAAAAGTAACTGTCTGTCTGTCTGTCTGTCTCGCTTTCCTGCTAAAACTACTGAACCGATATAAATGAAATTTGGTACACAGATAGTTTAGAGCCTGAGAAAGGACATAGGCTACTTTTTATCCCGGTAGTATGTTCCCGCGGGATAATTTCCGACCTCCACGCGGGCGAAGCCGCTGGCAAAAGCTAGTGTTATATAAATGTTCCGTGTGGTGCCAAACGCAAAGAATAGCACTATCCCATTTCTTCCCGTGGGTGTCGTAAGAGGCGACTAAGGGACTTACTAGAAAATGGGCAGCAGCGTTCTCTATGCATTTTACCACCATACTGCGATCGCCAACCCGCCTGCCAAGCGTGGCGATTATGGCCAACCCCCTCAAATTGGGGGAGGCCTATGTTCAGCAGTGGAGGTTTTTCGGCATTAGTGATGAATGATGATGAATACCTTATCAATCAGTATCTTAATAATTTTGAAGGATGTTACTAAACCATTGCTTCATATGTTCGATGAATATGTCTACTCAACAACGTAAAAAGCGCAATGAATGTTGTCCAACTGTCAAAATTGAGGCCATAACTGCAGTCAGTGTGTTTAACGTTTATAGAAAATCTTTGAAATCAATCAATATGTTTCGTTTTCCATAGGAAATTGCTAGAGGCAAAATATTAGCCATTACTAATAACTTCTTGTGCAGAGAAAATATTACCTTCTAAAGCGCTATTAGATAATATTCATGACAAACGCGTTAAAGAGTAACAAGGATGAATAATGACGAAATCAATTTAACTAGTTTATCAATATTCCTTTTAAGGGGGATGCGGTAAGGTCATCAGTGGCGTGCATTGCATATAGGCATATAAGCAGTGCCTACCTCAAAAAATCACCATAAGTCTGTCAATTACATTTTAATGTGTGTCCCGAAATTATTAAAAAATTAACTTAATTATCATACCTGCATGCGTAGCATGACCACCGTAGATAGGGGTTTTGTCGACGGAAGAATAGACAAAATTACAGATTGTAGAAAGATTAAAGACAGAATTAAAGATTGTAGAAAGATTTGTACCGTTTTATGCTGGCGTAGCATGACAGTTCTACCTCTATTCTACCAAGAATAGACAAAGTTCTTTCTATTGTGGTCATACTACGCGTGCTGAAAGAAACCTGCGTTTGTGTGCCTAGACAAGAACAGGCGGCCTACGTGCAATGCACGCCACTGATAGGTCATCTGCCTAGCCTTTTCCCAACTATGTTGGGGTAAGCTTCCTCTCTAACCGGATGAAGCTGAATACCAGTATTTTATATGAAGCGACTGCGTATCTTGACCTCCACAAACCACTCACTGGGTAATACAATACCCCTTGCTAAGACTGGTTGTCAGACTTTCGGGCTTCTGACGACTCATAACGACTGTCAAAGATCCACAAATGACAGCCGAGACCAACGGCTTTTTTTTTTTTTTTTTTTTCAGGATGGGAAATCATCAAATGACTTCTCCCGCTCTGGGCGGAGCGGGAGGGCGTGTCAGACTTTTACTGACTAAAACCCACCCGTGTTCCATCAGTTGCCCATGTGCCAGGGTCACGGTATCTCTTTCGAACAATCACGCGACCCCGGCAGGCATCGGTCCTAGTAGACCCCTACACTGCTGCTGACATCTCTTTGAGGCGCGCGTGGAACACTGCGCGCCGTCGACCCGAGCTTGGTCCTTACCGGGCGGCGAGCTACCCATTGCTCGCCACCCGCAAGCTCGCGCCTACGGTGGCCGGGAGTCCGCAATCGACTCCCGACGCCCGGGGCGTCTCCTCCTGCGGCGGCTAGGGACGTGAGGGCGCAGAGACTGCCACTCCCTCACGCGCCCTGCCTCCTCCTTCGCGAGCATTACTGCTTCGCAGAAGGAGGTGACGGCTTCCCATTCCCTCTCGCTCCGTACCATGGCTCGCACCAGGGCCGGACGCGAGAGGTCGCCGCCGCCGATCGCCTCCACGAGGACACGGCGGTGCTCCGCCCAGAGACCAACGGCTTAATGTGCTTTCTGAAGCACTTGTGAAACGTCAGAAGCTAGGTTCACAGTACCAATTGGTTGATTCCTATGGAGAAGAGCCGGCAAGAAACTCCACGGTTACTCTTTTAAAAATAATTGGCTTTTACAATGGCTTCAAATTATAGTGTTGATAGGTATGGGAGGACAGTGTATATAAACCTGTCAACAAGTACCAGGTACTTACTATAATAGAAAATGGTCTACAAATCTACAGTCTACATGTCATAATTTCATGAAATACTAGCTTCTGCTCGCGACTTCGTCCGCGTCAAATTTTTGTTCCCCTGACCCTTCCCGTCGGATCGCTTTGTCTGCCAGTTTTCGTCCATTTTTTGTCGCTGCTCCACTCTTTTCGATCATGGCGTGATGTTATATAACCTATAGCCTTCTTCAATACATAGGCTAACCAACACAAAAATAATTTTTCATTTCGGACCAGTAGTTCCTAAGATTACAGCGTTCAACCAAACAAACAAACAACTTCAGCTTTATAATATTAAGTATAGATTTATTCAATAGGGTAATATGAACTTAGAGAGTAGTATTGATGATTTTTATAAATATAATTCTATAAATAAATATTTGATACAGTCGACATAAAACTTAATACTGCCCTTTAAAATGCAAAAATTTAAAAACAATTGACTCGCTGGCTACAATGACGCATTCGCCTTAACTACCGTATGATAATGCGAAATGGCCGCTATCTTTACGCCATCATATTTTACGGGGACCGGCAGTTATTTAGCTGACAGATTACCATAATAACTTACAGTTATGTCACTGTGTCTGGCATTAAGGTGGAAGGACCATTATTTTATGTTGGTCCTTTGGGGTGACGCTACTTGTAATGGGTAATAGCTAGAGTTATAATATGTCACAATCAGTATACGTATAGGTGTTCGAAAGAGTTACCGTGGCCCTGGCACAGGCAACTGAAGGAGCACGGGTGGGTTTTAGTCAGTAAAAGACTGACACGCCCTTCCGCTCCACCTAGAGCGGGAGACATCATTTGAAGATTTTCCACCCACAAAAAAAAGTATTTTTATAGGTAGAGCACAGCTCCGACTTACTACTTGTAGCTTCGAAAGGTTAGGTTCGAAACCTAGCAGTCGCTTTACTTTGTGTAAAATAATTACATCACCACTGCTCTCAAAACGGTGAAGGACAACATCGTGAGGAAACCAGCATGTCTTAGAACCAAATATTCGAAGACATTTGACATTTACCAGCTTGTCCTGGGCCCGCGAGTTGGATAACGCCCACTCCGTCACTCTAAAAGGAGGCCTTTTTGTCCCACCACTGGGACCATTATAGGTTGAAGAAGATATTACAAAGTCAACAAAACTAGGATCATCGTCGTCATTTCAGCCAAAAGACGTTCATTGCTGGGCAAAAGACGTTCATTGCTGGGCAAAAGACGTTCATTGCTGGGCAAAAGACGTTCATTGCTGGGCATTGGCCTCCCCCAATTTGGGAGGGTTTGCCATACTCACCACGCTTGGCAGGCGGATTGGCAATTGCATTATGATGCTCAAACGCATAGAGAACGCTGCTACCCATTCTCTAGTAAGTCCCTTAGTCGCCTCTTACGACACCCAAGGGAGGAAATTGGATAAATGATAAATTATTTTATTTCTGTAAGTAGGTTTCTACAAACACTTTTACATGTTAATGATATTTTTTTTTTTAGTTCAGTCGAAACAAACTCTGGTGGATGGATCCTATTCTCACCACACGAAAGGAAACATTCTCATTCATTTTCATTTCACGAAAGGAAAATAGGATATATTCTGCCTATAGATAGCCAGAAGTCTTGGTGATCATACCTCGTTTCAACGGTATTTTTTTACATGTAATTTGAAAATGGGCACTTCGAACCCCGGGCTCCTCTACATCGCGTACCAAGATATGGTGGTCACTCTCTAATCGAGTTGCAAGTATTGGAAACAGCCCGCGGGTACACGGGCGTGCAAGTAATTCAATTATGAGTAATATATCATAATTTTCAGTATTTTTTATGACAGTTTTATAGTTTTTCGATAAATTATAGTCATTTTTTGAAGGTGGGCTGGTTTTATTGATTTTAATGTTGTTTTTTTAGGAGATTTTGTTTATTTTGCCCTCAAGGTAAAGTAGATGCATTTAGTTACGACATTTAGCTGTCTCGGTTATTGTTGGGGCTTGTAGCTAAATAATGACAGCCGCACGGACCGATCGACCAGGTTAAGCTACGCTTGCCGCGGTTGGTTCGTTGATGGGTGACCAACTTTACATACCAAGACCTCTCTGTACCGCCGAAAGCATGTTAGGCCGTTTGCCTCGGCTGTCATTTTCATAGGTTTTATGTGCTTTCTGAGACAAGGAGGCGAAAATGGTAAACCTCCCCAAATTCGAATTGGCCGAAAGACGTCCACAGCTGGGCAAAGGCCGCCCGCCTTTGCCCAGCTGTGGACGTCTTTCGGCTGAAATGATTAGACAAGGAGGGTTCGGTGTATGTAAAGATATTTACCCATCCACTGACCAACCGCGACAAGCGTAGCTTAACCTGATCGATCGACCCGTGCCACTGTTAGTACTTAGCCACAAACCCCTCCCTTCCTCGTAAACTAAACCCAGCTGGCAGTAACATTAAACGGTGTCCGTTTCTACGTCTCGTAGGAAATAAGTTATTTATTACTTTGGCAACCATTACCCAGTCATAAATAATAAATAGGGTAACGGTTAGCAAACTACTATTATAAACGAATCTATGTACGATGTAATTAAATTCTAAAGACCGACCAAATTCGATTTGCGAAAGGTCTGTATGTTGTCGGACGTAAAGAATAGCACAATCCCATTTCTTCCCGTGGGTGTAGTAACGAACTTCACTTTGAGGGTCGAGAAGTTGGAATCGCGCCACAACACGAATTTCAAGTCATTCGTGGTGAGAGTTCCAACTGTACAAATCGAGACCTACCTCAAGGCAGAGTTTTGGCCGAAGGGTGTCGTGTATCGGCGATTCCGCGGAAGGCTACGCGACACCACGCAGCGCAACACGACGCCGTCACTTCGTGTACAATAGTTTTAAATTGTTTTTTATTTGTATGTATGTTAGTCTGTAAGGTATTTATGTTATGGGTTATGTAGCCCGAAATAAATTGATTTGATTTGAATGGGCGACTAAGGGACTTACGAAAGAAAGCTGCGATACTGCGATCGCCAACTCTCCTGCCAAGCATGGCGATTATGGTAAATCCCCCCTATGGGGGAAGCTTATGACCAGCAGTGGATGTCGTTCGGCTGAAATTTTTATGATATAAAAAAAAAACTTTTATCGTGCATTGTCACAAGAACCGAGCGTATGTTCCAAATTCCAGCCTAATAGCTTCAGTGGAAGAGTGTGAAATATTGGAGCCACTGTCTATCTGCCTCCACAACCCAGTTATTGGATAATACGATACCCCTTGGTAAGACTAATTGTCAGACATTTAGGCTTCTGACGACCCGAAACAACCGTCAAAGATTATCACGAATAGCAACCGAGGCTAACGACTTATCGAAGCACGGATGGATATTGATGGTCACCCATCCATGGACCAACCGTGGAAAGCGTTGCTTAACCTGACCGATTGAACCGTACGGCTGTAATAACTTAGCCAAAAGCCCCGGCTACATATCAAGCTATACATTTCCAGTTTAAGTTGACCTCGCATTGTATTGGCTTTTCGTACAGCGAGAAGTCAGCTTATACTGGAAATGTGTAACTTCATTTGTAGCAGTGTGTACCCCCATTGTATACCAATTGAATAGCGTAAGCGCAAAGCCGCAAACTAAGTACTCTGCCTACGCCCGTAAGAGTTAGCTAGATGTTATTAAAGATTTCACTGAAGAAAGTTGTGTAGCTAGTTCTGTCGGTGTTATTCTTGCAAACATGGTCGTATTATACGCTATTATGATTTAACTGGAGATACGTTTGTGGTCTGGCCTGGCTATAGTAACCTTCGACAGGCTATATTAAGATAGGATGATACTGTACACTCGGCAGTTTTTCTGGGCATAACAGTAGACGCCAAACTTCAGTGGGGATCACATATATCAAGCCTAGCGGGAAGGCTCAGTTCGGCCGCCTACGCCGTAAGGAAAGTTAGACAGTACACGGACGTTGATACAGCTCGATTAGTCTATTTTAGTTATTTTCATAGCATAATGTCCTACGGCATTCTGCTGTGGGGCAAAGCCGCGGACATTCAAAATATTTTTGTTCTTCAAAAACGAGCTGTTCGAGCGATTTACCAACTAGGTGCTAGAGTTTCTCTGAGAGATTTATTTAAAGATATTGGTATTCTTACGGTGGCATCACAATTCATCTTCGCCAACATCTTATATATTAGGCAAAACATACACTTGTACACTAAAAACAGTGATATTCATAACATTAATACTAGAAATAAGGACAAACTACGTGCTCCTTTTCACCGGCTTCATAAGGTTCATAATTCTTTTGTTGGTCTTGGTATTACCTTTTATAACAAGCTTCCCTCTGCTTTGCTAGATTTGCAGTTTAATGAGTTTAAAGCTAAAGTAAAATCCAACCTTTGTTCAAAGGCATACTATTCTATCAACGACTACTTAAACTATAAGAATAGTTGGTCGCTGTGATTAACTCAAGACAATGTTTATGTTCTTTCAATCCAGAATTAGCTTTCCTACTGACAGTTTATATGGGTAGTTCATATAATTGTTTTATTTTATTTTATTTTTATTTAACTGATTTTGTTAATTATTTTTTATTTTCTTTTAATTTCACTTATTGTGGACATAATCTACTCATTACAGTGATTTTAAATGAGTTGTATTGCAACATGTAGTTAGCTAGCGACCTCGTCAGCTGTTCATAATATTCTAGCCTGACCAACCGGCAGCAAGTTCGTCATGCTCCCTTAGATGTCACTGCTTGCGGTAGCGTCGGGGGTCGGGTTACCACCTTCCCTCAAATATGGCGAGGGGGGTAATGGCTGACCTTTGCGTTATGCTCGTGAACGGGTGCTGCTTGTGGTGACTGGTCGACTTGCTGACCCTGGTTTTTGTTATTGTTATTTGTATTAACTGTTATTTTATTCTTACTCCGGAGGTCCTAGTTTAACTATTGTAACTTCAACTTAGCAATATGCATCAATGTATGTATATGTATCATTTTGCGTCGTTGAATATGTAAGCGGGCACGCCCTTTATGCCTGGAGGCTTTATTTAAGTTTTACGTTCTGTTTACGATTTTGTTTTATTATTTATTTCAGCTTGAGTTTACTTTTCAATGTTTTGTTCGTATATTGGCGTGTGCTAGCTGACATATGGCGAATAATGTATGTTTTGTTTTGTTTTATAATATTAATTACTTACACGATATTGTATAGAATCAAGTTCTTCTAACTTAACAGACAGCTGTGCTGCTGGGGAGTTTGTTCCGCCACTTCTTCTTCCCAGCTAAAGCACTAGGAAGTGTCGAAGGGCGGGCGTTTTGGGGGGACTGTCTTTTGTAACTTTGACGTTCAAAAAGTGCTGACTCTCAGCCTAGTTTGAATAAATGACTTTTGATTTTGATTTTGACTTTTGATTTTGATTTGATTTTGATTAAAAATTTCACTTTCTGTTTAACACACCACACCATTCTTAGAGCGTTGGCTGATAGGCGAGACTCTCCGATCTTGGTGCGGTGGATACGACTGCACGCAATCACGTAGACATTCCCCAGGATCGACGAGCCCCACACATCTATACTTATATATAATATTATAAAGCTGAAGAGTTTGTTTGTTTGTTTGATTGAACACGCTAATCTCAGGAACTGCTGGTCCGAATTGAAAAAATATTTTTGTGTTGGGTAGCCTATTTATCGAGGAAGGCTATAAGCTATATAACATCACGCTACAACTAAGGGAAGCGGAGCAGTAATGAAAAATGTTGCAAAAACGGGGAAAATCACACGGGTGGGCGATTCGACGCGACGGGAAGGGCCGGGGGAACAAGACATTTTACGCGGATGAAGTCGCGGGCAGAAGCTAGTGTTAGAATAAATGTAACTAACATTAGTTCATAAGTTTTCACTGTTACTAACACTTATAGAAGAAATTCTGAAATAAATGTTACTTATTTATTTTTTATTTTTTTAACTTGTATATCCGCTAGCAAGTTAATAAATCGAAAGCGCGTCGAAGTTTCCTTTAGATCCCTAATACTACATATTATAGCGGCATCTACACCACCACATGCGACGTCATGCAAATTCCTGCACCGCGCAACTAGCAAATATACTACGTTCCGACATTAATCGTCATACTCCAAAATCAATCGTTGAGCAGTTGCCCACCAGGCACGACACCCTGGTCGGATGATCCTACCTTTTCTGGTATGTGCGAGTGTCATCCAGATGTTTTGTAGGTTGTCCATTCACCTGGTTGCCGGTCCTTCTACCATTTTTCTGTAACCATTCCATTAGGGATGTGCTCCAGCCCCCATCACAATGTCTAGCTGAATGTGTCTGGGGGTCTAAAAAGGCCACTTTGGTAGAATCATAATACGAAAATATTATGAATCATATTGTAATCCGTAAAATGGTCACAAACTGACAATTCATAATATTTTCTGCGTAGAATTCATTAACCACAATTCATCTATTTGACAGTTTTGTATGGAGATTCGTAAAATGGTACACATAATATGAATTGCTCTATTGAAGTTTAATGTCAAATAGCAGAATCATAAGAAGTTAGTCAAGAGGAACATTTTACAAATCATATTTGGGATTTTTTGAAAAATATCGTAATAATGGCAAATTTAGGCCTTAAGAAAAATTTTTTGAGCACGCTCGTGATATGTAGCCCATTATAAGTCACCAATGAATTGTGGCACTTCGAAAAATGGACATAGCGTTTCAAATGTGGGACCTCCAGGTTTTTTCAGTTATATAGGCTAAATATACGTCGTGATAAGGTCCATGAGCTGGAGCCGTACATATGTACTGCCGCGCTGGCATGAGTACTACCTACCTTCAAGAATAGTAATGAAGTAGTCAGTTTTAAGGTAGTTCCAAATAGACACTACCATCTAGTCTGTCCCGTGTGGTGCCGGACATAAAGAATAGCATCACCCCATTTCTTCCCGTGGGGGTCGTAAAAGGCGACTAAGGGATTTACTAGAGAATGGGCAGCAGCGTTCTCTATGCATTTTACCATCATACTGCGATCGCCAACCCGCTTGCCAAGCGTGGCGATTATGGCAAAGGCCTCAAAATAGGGGGAGGCCTATGTCCAGCAGTGGACGTCTTGCGGCTGAGATGATGATGATAACTACCATCTAGTGTTGTGAATGTTACAAATTATTACAATCTTCTTTTCATATTTTAGGCACTGAGTAGATCCAATTATTACTTAAGCATCTGGATCACACAACAGGCTAATATGGGCGCACACCATATACCTACACAACACAACATATACCTATATACAACGATTAACGATTAAATACTGATTTAAGATGAACAAGTATTTACTTACTCTGTATTAAAAATGATCCAACTTACATGAAATAAACATACAACCTACCTTCAAGAATAGTAATGAAGTACCTAGTCAGTTTTAATGAAGCAATTCTAAATGGACACTACCATCTACTCTTGTGAATGTTACAAATTACTACAATCATTTACTTAATCATATTTCACAGGCACTGAGTAGATCCACTTAGTACTAAAGCATCTGGATCATACCACAGGTTACCAAGGGCGTACACTATATGAAACACCAAGGTAGTGCATAAAACAGTGTGATAGCTGTAGGTACCAGTAACTTTCTTCTCAGAGTTAGTCACTTAGGAAACGCCGAACTCATCTAGTTTAAAAAAATATACCAAACCTACTAACAGACATAAGCGGCGAAATGTGGGTGTACTATATGTTCACCTCTGCCTAACCCTTCGGGGAAACAAGGCGTGATGTTATGTTATGTTGTGTTACTAACAGAAATAAAATCATTTATCATATAACTCGTAACACTTCAGTGCCCAGTTGAAAAAAAGACTTATTTAAAGTACACACTATTCACACCAAGCTTATTTTTGTAATTTGCACTCAGTAAGTAATAAACATTTCCAGAGGAAATATGTAGGTATATTTATTTTCCATCATACAGCCCGCTCACAGACAGACAGATGGACAGAAAAATGGACAGCAGAGGCTTAGTTATAGGGTCCCGTCCTGGTTACTCTTTGGTTACGGAACCCTAATAAAAATCTACAACCTATGTGGGACATAGGCCTTATATTATACTTTACTTTCACTCCAATTTCATTAGGTAGTGTGTACCTATAAAATATGACATACATTTTACCTTTATACCTATTATTTGAATAAAACAATACACAAAGTTAAAATATTTTAATAAATTTACAATTTTCATGTACTGTATAAAAATCTAGCAATAATCAAATAATGAAACTAACATAAACACTATAGTACATCAGTTTATTTTTCTATGAACATTTTATGTGTTGATGGTAGTCACGGAGCTGCGGAGAGGCAAACGATGACTGCTTGGAACAACTTCACCAGGCTAAAAAAGAAAATGTGTGGTTTTTAAGAAAGTCAAATCATCAGTCAATAATTAACATACCTGTGAAATAAAATGAAATTGAAAATAATAATATTATTGTTTAAGACAACCTAAGACCAACAGTGATGACAGGTTGACAACAATAGTAGACTTGGAGCCCAATAGCTCTTTGTGTTTAGTTAGTGTTTAGTTAAATGGTAAAATTTAGTTTATTTTCCTCTTTGTATTTCGTTATACATATATTTCATGAATGTTAACGATAGTAGGTACTCAATTTTATGTCGAGCCAGAGTGCACATAAAAACGTTATATATGTAAATAACATCATAATCATTTTCAATCGTCATCATAAGTCTTAGTCTCAATAAAAATAGCTGTAGGGTTATAAAACTCCACTCACTGAGGTATCTTGATTGCCGAGTTCGAAGAGTCAAAGCCGCTGTTGTAGCAACGGCAGGGGTAGAGCTTGGTGCTGGCACACGAGTCTGGTCAGAAGTAGACGCTGCAGTGATCTTGACGAAGAGTTTAACAACGACAGAACTTCCACTATGAATGCAGAAAGACGAGCAGAATTTTCATTCCATGCCTATAAATTATTACGTCCAATTAAATACCTTTGAACAGTGATACGATTAAATATTGATATAAGATAAACAAGTATTTACTTACTCTGTATTAAAAATTACCCAATTTGCATGAAATAATTAAATTTAATTTTGTTGATGTTTATTGTTGAATGTTGACATAACCACAGATTATTAAGACCACAGACTAATTATGACATATCTGAAGGGAAAACTTTTATGTATTCGTTGCCAGCTTATAAAGTTTTTGTTGTTTCTAGTTTCCCTTTTCAGGGCTTATTTGTGACATTTTTGTATTTTTTATGCATACTGTAATTAAATAACATTTCAACAGTTAGAAATAATCACTTGTATTTATTAAATCTTCAAAGAAATATTTACCGGTAAAATTACGGTCTTTATTTTTTTCATGCTGCAACATTTACACCAAATGTGATTCGGATATGAATTGAATTGAATAAGATATCGCTAATATTTGTCACCATTTTACGAAAGTTAGAGGAATTGCTAAGGTATTGCTGGGAATTCACAATATGAATTAGTTCTAGCAGAAATGCGTAATGTGGCCTTTTTAGACCCCCTGGACTCGGTTTTTCATACTGACCGTGTTATCTATATGCATAGGTAAAATGAGCTCATTCATATAAAGGATGTTTATTCCAAAATGCGCCAAAATATCAATATGACGAACACTCCTCTATTCTCAGTCATGACCAGATTTTACTATCAGGTTTGTTCTCCCTGCATTAGTAGTGTTTAGACTTATATTATGTATGTAGTAGCATGTCGAGTTTTAACCAAAGAAGTAAATATTTGGAAATACAGTCGCCATGTTTTTCACAACACTGAAACGCAGTTACACAATCTATGTAACTGTATTTTTCATTCGTTGTTTTTAAATGGCATGACGTTTTAAATTGACCCTTAAATATAACCCTTTTATTTTCATAAAAAAATCTTGAACTCGCTAATAAATATAATGATTGCGCCTCTTTTTATCAACTTTACTCCTATTTTAGATAAATACGTAACTCACGCGTTTTTCCCATGGGAGTAGACAGAAACTACACAACGCCACGTGCATACTTTATTTTTTTTTTCAGGATGGGAAATCATCAAATGACTTCTCCCGCTCTGGGCGGAGCGGGAGGGCGTGTCAGACTTTTACTGACTAAAACCGACCCGTGTTCCATCAGTTGCCCATGTGCCAGGGTTACGGTATCTCTTTCGAACAATCACGCGACCCCGGCAGGCCACTTGCATACTCTTTTTGCTTCGTTTATTTTATTTATTTATTTATTTTGGCTTCTCAACAGTGAGTACACTCTTACTTTATAATTATGACATTGAAATCTTAACTCTAAGTGCCTCACTAGTTACAGAAAAGCACCACATGCACTACATTATGCGCAGATAAGAACACAATGAATTAATTAAAATAAGTAACACAAAATTAATAAAAATAGGAAAAAATTAAATTATGCAATTAAAAGCAATAAATAAAATTGGTTTCATAAATTAAAAATAAATTAAGATTGGATTAATAATAAATCAATCAAATTTCATACTATAAATTCTTACATCTGGTCATACACGCACGCCGGTTACTAGTACTACGCACCAGACCTTTCTGCAGAACATCACCAAGATAATATGTTCTCCTAGGGCGTCCCCTTCCAGCGCGTCCAGTCACATCTGCCCTGTAGAACTCTTATTTTGAGGTCCTAAAAATACTACTGTATAGGCAACGGCTACGACCAACTTGAACGTCCCTGTTGGTCGCAATTCTAACTTAACCTAACCCATTTGGTAGAGTATATAGAGCATATCTCCCAGCTTACTAATTGTGTAAAAAAGACAAAAAAAGAGCCTCAAAATAAATAACGTGAATAACTAGAAGAGATTGTTTTGAGGAGTGTATTTTTTCAAAAAGTGCATCATTTGATAATCAATATTTTTTTTTTTAGAGGAGCATTAAAATATTTCCCGGTTTGACTTTGTACCACATAGTAACTTAATTTAACAGTTCATAAGGATGACTTTTAGTAAATAAAAGTTCTAAAGATACGTCATTTAGTAACTGAGCTAAAACAAGATGGCTTTGTTTCAATATTCTTTGTTTACTTGAACTAATAATTAAAAGCATGACTCAAGGACTGAATTGAATTAGAACGAATTTAACATGAAAGGTTTTGTTCTAAAAGGGTTTAAATGTATTTTATTACACGTGTTTTAGAGTTTATTGTGTTGTATAATGTAATTTACTTTGGTAAAGCTTTTGTTTGTATTTATAGATTGAATTATGTGATTAAGACCTGTTTTATGCCGCGATTCATGTTATTGCCTCATTGATCTAGTGGTTGCAAGCGCTACTGTTGAGTATAAGGTCTTGGGTTCAGTTCCCCGGTTGAAAAAGTGGTATTGGGTTTTTCTTTCTAGAATTTCTCAGTATTGAATTTATGTCCGGTCGATAGCAAAAGGCTCCGCCTTTATTACATGGGACTTAAGTATAACTAGCGAAATGTGTACTAAACGGACACCTCTACGCAATCCTTTGGGAACAAGGCGTGATGTTATATAGGTATATCATATTATTATATTCTCCATTTTAATTTAAGCAAGCGTGGTGATCAATGCTCGTGCCTTCTTTGTATTATCAGAGGCTATGCCCAGCAGTGGGATACGAATAGACTAGTATAATTAAGTACGTTTTGAGAGCAGTGGTGATGAAATAATTTACACTGCTTAAGTAAAACGCTTGTTTGGGTACGAACCTACGACTTCCAACTCGTGGGTCGCGGCCGTTACCACTGTGCTACCACTGCTCATATAATTGTACTTTTGTGTAAAATACTGAAAGGCGACCTCAACAAAGTTGGGAAAAGGATATACAGATTGGTTACTCTATACTTTTTATGCTGTACATTATGCAGCGGTGACCAAAACTGACAAGACTGACTACAAGTGTATCTTAGGACAACCAACACACCGTTATCTGATCCCAAACTAGGCAGAGCCTATACTGTGGCAACCAGACAACTGATAAAAATACTTATATATTTCTAAATACATACATATTATAGATAAATTACACCCAGACACATAACAAATAATTGTGCTCATCACACAAACATTTGTCTTGGGTGGGAATCGAACCCACGACCTCCGTCTTAGCATTCAGGGTCACTACCACTAGATTAACAGGCCAGTGACTACAAGTACATCTACAGATAGACTAAAACAACAATACAAATCCGAAATAATTTACTACACAAGACAAAGCCGTGAAGTCACGACTTATATCCCGGATTTACGACTTATCCTACAAATCAATAATGTCAATGATTAATCCAACGGCGATCTATCAATAAATCAATTACGATGTCAGACATAGCCGGGAGCTAACACTATTTATATTTATTGATAAGCCTTACTAATAGCTTCGTAATATTCTGGTTGCTTTGGTATTCTATCCAGGATTATTGATGGATTACGGATAATCTTGGCTAAGAAGAATCGTTGAGCTCCAAAGCTTTTTTTTTTTTTTTTTTGGATTGGAAATCATCAAATGACTTCTCCCGCTCTGGGCGGAGCGGGAGGGCATGTCAGACTTTTACTGACTAAAACCCACCCGTGTTCCTTCAATTGCCCATGTGCCAGGGTCACGGTATCTCTTTCGAACAATCACGCGACCCCGGCAGGCATCGGTCCTAGCAGACCCCTTCAGTTTTGCTGACATCTCTTTGAGGCGCGCGTGGAACACTACGCGCCGTCGACCCGAGCTTGGTCCTTACCGGGCGGCGAGCTACCCATTGCTCGCCACCCGCAAGCTCGCGCCTACGGTGGCCGGGAGTCCGCAATCGACTCCCGACGCCCGGGGCGTCTCCTCCTGCGGCGGCTAGGGACTTGAGGGCGCAGAGACTGCCACTCCCTCACGCGCCCCGCCTCCTCCTTCGCGAGCATTACTGCTTCGCAGAAGGAGGTGACGGCTTCCCATTCCCTCTCGCTCCGTACCATGGCTCGCACCAGGGCTGGACGCGAGAGGTCGCCGCGAGCTCCAAAGCTCCAATTGAGTTGCATGATTATTGACAAATGCGTGGACTGACTAGATATGTCCATTTAGTCTGTGTGGTTCTTTGCTCAACAGATCAGATAGCAATCTACATGGTTTTCACATGGTCTGGCCCAGATTATGACTGGCCTTTAATTGAGATTATGACATCGGAGTTTGTTTCGGCCTTTATCAGAAAGATATAAGGGATTTAAATCTTTTAAATGATATCAGAAAACCTAAAGGTATGAAGAAGACAAACGCCCTAACCTTTAAAATGAAAACTAAGAATAGCATGGCTAATTACACTAAAATACCACTTGTTATTATATCAAACATCAAGATTTATTTATTCTTATAAACCTTTCGGAATTAGTCCTCTAAATAATAGTGAAAACCGCATTAAAATTCGTTGCCTAATTAAGAAAAGCAACGCGGTCACAGAAAGTGACACGAAAAGCGTAATATATTTATCTGTATAGAACACGCAAAATCTTTAACTCTTTGAAATCTTATCTTGATGTCAATTCGATGATGATATAGAAGATATCGGCACTCTTATAGCGCACCACCCTATAAGTTAGAATCTAAATAATTTTGAGGGATATTGTTAATCCATTGCTAACATACAACATAATTAACGCAATGAATGTTGTTAAACTATCAAAATTAAAACCATTCTTACTAGGTATAAGTGTTACATAATTACCCGTAGAACCTTCAAAAGCCACGCTCAAATCTTAGTCACCGGATCAACGAAAGTATAAATCTTAGTAATCTCAGACAGCCGCGGGCGAAAACTATTTATTTACAGATAATTTGACATGTTTACGTGAGGAATAATCAGCGGAGTTTATGATGAAAAGCATGCAGGATGTGCCCGCCATCAGGATCGTATCAGCCTGATGAAGCGCTAATATATATGTGGCTGGCTAATTGGCAGCGGAAGATGACGCTGGAGATACAAATGTCTTGGGTTATTTGGGATTACATACTTTATATCTATAAGTTACGTTTGATAATAATTCTAATACATTTTCTCTATTTTAGATCATAAATTTGTATATTCGAAAGAAATCCCCGAACTCAGTTGTCAGTTATATTTCAGTCTGAAGTAGTACAGGCTTATATTAAAAAATATATATTATTAGCCTTCATTTGAATTATTTATTTTAATTAATCCAGTCATTTGAAAATAAGGTAAATATCCAATTTATTATATTTCTTCTATTGCGCAAATTAAGCAACTTTATAAGCATATTATCAATTAGGCATAATTCTATGCAAACGTATACATTTAAACATTTTTTGAGGAAACATAAACTGCATAGCCAGTCGTTATCAAACACCTTATTACGCGACTCGTATTACTATACATGACATAAAATCCTACAAGCTAACTACATATTTCTGAGCTCTGGAATTAGCTAGCAATCACTCATTAAAATCTAGCTGAGACGTGTTACAAAACTTTTAATACGACGCCTTTTATGGCTATAATGATAGATGTAGGTGGCCAGTGTAACTTGGGCCTAATAACGGCGCTGCTTGCTTAGACAACTGTCATCTATCTGACAAATTCGATACGTTTTGAATATAGTTCCATATTTTATCGTCTATCAAGATTTACTGGGTACTATGAAGTCTTATCAGGGACTTATCCTTGGTCCCATATTTTGAAAATTATGTGTTGCTTGTAATGTATTTACGATTATTTATAAATACTTTATTGTACATACACCAGAAAATAAATAAAATCTTTACTAAAAGAAATGTAAAGTCAAGGAAAAATAATATTTTGTAGTTTGACTATAAACTAATTGTCAGTAGATTCAAATTACAGTTGCATTTTTTTATTAATGATGTCGTAGTGTATAAATTCGTGAAACAATAAAATTTTCGAGATTTAACATTGTACAGTGTAAATCTCAGAAAGAAATTCTGCCATGGTGCAAATGCACAAGTGTATACGCACACAGATGCATTCTCTCTTCCCTCACTCTCATAGTCCGATGGGACGGCAATCCGATGCCACCGGTAAGAGATCAGTTGTAATTTCCTAGGCAGAAGAGCATCGCATCACCAACTTCCAAACTCTAGGCTGTTACTAAGAAATTCTTAATGGCAAAAAACCCTATCACACTTTGCCCGAAACCCAAAGAGTCTATTCTCCACAGTAACATTATTACAATCAACTTAGTTATTAAATAGGCCCTCAAAATCGTTTCGAAATCATTTTACTTCTGTCATCTAATCTACACAATCTTATTCTCTGACATTTATACGCGTATTAATCGTGACCTAAGCAACAAATATCCTTATCTAGGTAATAAACACTAAGATTATATTCACTATAATTGACATTGACACCATTGCACACATTCTTGAATTAACATAGAACATGAAACTCTGAATTATTGAGTACTAGCTTTTACCAGCGGCTTCGCCCGCGTGGCGCGTCGGAAAATATCCCGCGGGAACGTACTACCGGGATAAAAAGTAGCCTATGTGTTAATCCAGGTTATAAACTAACTGTATTCCAAATTTCATGCAAATCCGTTCAGTAGTTTTTGCGTGAAAGAGAAACAAACATCCACAGCGTATTTCCATTCTGTACAAGGCCAAAACGCAACCATAGGAATCTGCTCGCGTATACTTTGTAATACAATTTTTAAACTTGTGATTACAATGTATACACGAATTTTGCGTACTACTTGTATATATGTAGTTTGTAACGTAGACGCGCACGTGCATCTTTCCAATTTATAGAAGGCCAGAATGCCACCATAGGAATTTGGTAGGTCAAATCAAATCAAATCAAATCAAATCAAAATATTTTTATTTCACATAAGCCTGCAAGGGCACTTATGAAACGTTAGAAGCTAGGTGCACGATTCCAAATTGTTGATTCCTATGGAGAAGGGCCGGCAAGAAACTCCACGGTTACTCTTTTAAAAATAATTGGGTTTTACAATGTTTTCAAACAACAGTTTTAATAGGTATGCGAGAACAGTGTAGGACTGTCAACAAGTACTACTAAAACCACCAACCAACCAGGTACTTAATAAAATAGAAAATTGTCTACAGTCTACAAGACCTACAACATTCTCACATTCACAAAATATAAAAGAATTTACTTAAATGATAGTATTACATAAATAAAACATAATAACCTATTTAAACCAAATGTCATTGTTGTTATGACAACCAATAATAAAGAAGTCAAATTAGAATTGTAAGTATATAATGTCAAATTATGAATAGAGTATGTAAAGAAGAATGTAAAAAAAAAAAATCTTAAATAATGTACATCGTCATTTGAGAGCAGTTAATAGACATTTACATGGTCATCCTGTAATGAGCTACCAGGGAAGCCACATGTGCAGACGGAGTTATTGCCAAACTTCCTTGTCTTGAACGTAGTCTTTTATCTTATAATATGCATTTTTGATAAGGACACGCTTAATGTGTGATTTGAACTTTCCGTAGCTAAGTTCAGTAACCGACTTTGGCAACTTGTTATAGAAGCGGATACTGTTTATAAGAAATGATTTACTAGTTTTGGTTAATCTAAATTTAGGTATCACAATTTCATTTTTACTTCGAGTATTTATATTATGGAAATCGCTTCTTAGTTTGAAGAGGCCTAAATTTTTGCGAACATACAAGATACATTCTAAAATATAAAGAGAAGGTAGAGTCAGTATATCAATTTCTGTAAATTTGATTCTAAGAGACTCGCGAGGCTTCATTTTATAGATTGCGCGGATTGCCCTCTTTTGTAAAATAAAAACTGAATCTACGTCAGCTGCCGAACCCCACAGCAGAACGCCATAAGACATAATACAGTGGAAATAAGCAAAGTACACTAATCTAGCTGTAGCTATATCGGTCAACTGCCTTATTTTTCTTACTGCATATGCAGCTGAACTTAATCTACCTGAAATTGCTGTAATGTGGGCACCCCATTGCAACTTTGAATCTAACGTAATTCCTAGAAATTTAGTTTCCGAAATAACATCTAGTTTATTGCCGTAAAGTTTTAAATTTAGATCTACTTGGGGTACATTTGGTAATGAGAATTTAATACATTTAGTTTTGCTTGCATTAAGTAAGAGATTATTAGCTGCAAACCATTTTGAAAGAACAGCTAGACCCTCGTTCACATGTAAAACATCCGTATCTTTTCTATCTATTTAAAAATAAGAGAAGTATCATCAGCGAATAAAATTATATCCGAAAAGTTAGCCATCATGTCATGTCATTAACGTAAACTAGAAATAAGAAAGGGCCAAGAATTGAACTTGGGGTACGCCCATCTTAACAAGAGACCCCGAGGACGTCACCCCGTTAACATTTACTTTTTGTTGCCTGTTTGATAAATAGGAAAGGACAAGATCAGCAGCTTGTCCACGAATTCCGTAATGGTGTAATTTACAGATCAGAGTATTGTGGTCAACGCAGTCGAACGCTTTTGAGAGGTCATAGAAGATGCCAATTGCATCCTGGGACTTTTCCCAGGATTCCAAAATGTGACTGATGAGTTGTACTCCCGCGTCAGTCGTCGACCTACCTTTCGTGAAACCAAACTGCCGACTATGTAAAATCCCATTAGAGTTGAAATGAGCTAACATCTGGTCCAACATGTTTTTTTCATAAATTTTGCTCAATGCTAGTAGCACAGATATGGGTCTATAATTAGAAGGATCAGTCTTACTACCCGATTTGAAAATTGGTACTACTTTACTATGTTTCATTAAATCAGGAAACGTACCGCTGTCTAAACGTTGATTAAATATGCCTGTCAGGACAGGAGCAATTGTGTCAATGATATCTTCAAGAACCTTAACCGAAACCTTAACCGTAGGACTTCTGATTGCCGGGCTTCGATTTAAAGGGTGTTAGGCGGGAGGAGGGGGGAGGTGTAGAGCCTCTCCTGTGAAGGAAAAGTTTCGAAACGCCCCCTTTTGAGTTTTTTTAAATATTGTAACTTAACTTTCGAATTTTCGTGTATCGACATCGATTTAAAGGTCGGAAGAGGTGTGGGGTTGACGAATAAAATGAAGGGGAAGTAGCAACGCTCGACAGAACACATCGCTGACAGGGCACGTCAACAGAATCAAGGCGTTTCCATAGGAGGTCACAGTTTCAACCAAACCTAACGTCCCCAAACCATGTCGATTCTGGCAGGGAGGGCGCAGTTTCAACCTAACCTAACCTAAACTCCCCAAACCATGTCGTTTCTGACACTCGCCGGCCGCTCGTCTATACCTACAGGATTAGTTTGCATGCGGAGTAGCACTGTATATTATGGAACAATTTAGTTACTTTGGCCACTACAAAGTATACACGAGTATTTGCGTACTACTCTTGTATAGATTGGAAGACCTTCATTAAAAAGTGATTTCCAATCTATACGCGACTAGTTTCACACCCTTGCGTTCTAGCCTTGTACAGAATGGAAATACGCACATCCACACATCCATACATCCATACATACAAACTTTCGCATTTATAATATTAGTAGGATTTTGAATCTATTGTTGGTGATTGACAACCCATTCTGATGGTAAGTCATAATATTGTAGTTAGCTGGTAGCTCTTTCGACTAGTCTAAACAAGTTTATTTTCGACTGTAAATGTAGTTCCAAACACCACATAATTGACGGAAATGTTTATTTTTATTTTTTTGACAGCTAAGTGCCTGTATTTCTGTGTTTTGAAAGATATGACTAATCCATTGATTCATTTGTTCGACAAATATGTCTGTTCAATAACGTAAATAACGCAATGAATGATGTGGAACTGTCAGAATGAAAGCCATTGCCACTGATAGTGTGTTACGTAATTACCCCGCTTATCTGCTAGACAAATAAAAAAATGGAACGGTATTTGAATGAGATTATAAGCCAGAGGAATCAATCGAAACTTATCAGGTAACTGTGAAATAAGCAATTACTAGGAATGGACAAGAATAGGCTTTTTTTGCCGGGTGGAGCGGAAGGGAGTGTCAGACTTTTACTGACTAAAACCCACCCGTGTTCCTTCAATTGCCCATATGCCAGGGCCACGGTAACTCTTTCGAACAGATCTTGCGACCCTGGCAGACAAGAATAGGCTTGAGTATCATTCAGTATCTAGTACCCTCATTGCATAATCCACACTATATCCATATATCCATTATCCATATCCATATATCCATAATATTATCCATTATCCATCCGTCCATCCATCCATCCATCCATATATCCATCCATTTCCATCCATCCATTCATATCCATATATATCCATATCCATATCCATATATCCATATTATCTATATATCCATATATCCATTTCCATATTCCATATATTCCATATTTCCATATTTTCCATATAATATTATTATATTATATATTACCAGCTTCTGCCCGCGACTTCGTCCGCGTTAAATTTTTGCTCCCCTGACCCTTCCCGTCGCATCGATTTGCCTGCTAGTTTTCATCCATTTTTCGTTGCTGCTCGCTCCTTTTGAGTTATAGCGAGTCAACCTTAAAAGATAGACATATGCTCTCGCGGACTTTTTTTAGAACTTTTTAAAAGGAACAATTCCGTGATACATGATTTTTGCGTTACTTTAACCGTTTACGCAGCGCACGCAACGGAAACTCTCAAAAGGAATAAATTTTCCCCGTTTTTGCAACATTTTTCATTACTGCTCCGCTCCTCTTAGTTGTAGCGTGATGTTATATAGCCTATAGCCTCCCTCAGTAAATAGGCTACCCAACACAAAAATATTTTTTTAATTCGGACCAGTAGTTCCTGAGATTAGAGCGTTCAATCAAACAAACAAACTCTTCAGCTTTATAATATTAATAATATTAGTATAGATATATATTATAATATTATAATTATATATAATTATATAATTATCTACACTATAATATTATAAATGCAAAAGTAACTCTGTCTGTCTGTCTGTCTGTCTCGCTTTCCTGCTAAAACTACTGAACCGATTTAAATGAAATTTGGTGCACAGATAGTTTAGAGCCTGAGAAAGGACATAGGCTACTTTTTATCCCGGTAGTATGTTCCCGCGGGATAATTTCCGACCTCCACGCGGGCGAAGCCGCTGGCAAAAGCTAGTACACTATATCCTAAACTGAATAATTTTGAAGTATATTGTTAGCTCATTGCTTTATATGTTCGATAACTTTTTCTGCACAATAACGTAAATAAAGCAATGTATGTTGATGAACTGTCAAAATGGGAGCCATTCTTGAGTTACGCATTCACCCGCAAGAAATTTAGAATAAGTATATATTGTGATGTACTGATTTCCTACATTAGAAGGAGATGATGATTTACCATCAATCAATCTATTATCATAAACAAGGATCAAAACATATCCAAATACCTCAAAATCATTCATCATTTTGTTCAATGCGGTAGGTCTGAATTCTACATCCAACCTATGCACAAAATTATGTTGCGCAACCCAATTCAAATTTCAAAATCCGCGGCCGTAATATAGCTCCTTTTATGGAAGTGACATAGCCACCAGGATCTAAGGGCTCGCCTTGGGCCCAAAATGTCACCGCACAGCCCTATCGGTGACGTACAGTCGGCGAAACCAACATGTACAACCGTGATTAGCATTTAAGTAGTAAGCACGATTTTGTAGTCATTTGTAATCGTGTAGCTAAGTAGACATTCTCAGTATTTAGTACTACTTAACGTTCTAAGTTGAAGTTTAAGAGGTATCAAAATTGTTTGTTAGAGACTTACGTGTGATCGTTTGAATGTGAGATAAGAATCTGACATTTTAGATAAATAAATTAAGTTAATTGCGTCATAAAATGTAGTTTTCGGATTCTCCAATTACGGTAATTAGACAGGTTTTACTTCTGTGTGCTCACGTGTAACCAGTTCTTCAATCACACTTAAATTTTTCACACTATACGGTTACGGTTACTACACGGGTACTACACGGTACGGTTTGTCAATGAGGTGTGAAGATCATATAGTCTTTGTCGTTGTTTTCATTTATATTTGGTGCCTTTACGTCAATCTACACGTGGTTTGTAAATGTTTTGATTTTCATACAATTCTACGGTATCTTCTGGTGCGAATTGATGTTCTTACAATAAGGGAATGGTATGAAAATTCATCACTTCAATAACAAAAGAATATGGCTTTTAAGATTTGACACCGTCAATTTAAGTCTAACTGTATGTATTTTGACATTTTTATTAGGGCAGTCTGAACTGTTGTACCGATTGAAACAGAATTAGCATTCCTATGATTTCAGAGTTTAATTTTCCTATCGTGTCTTCACAAACTAAACGACAAAGCTTTTAGTCGTGTTAACTCTACTCAATGGTTGAGACTGTTCAACTCATAACTCGGCTTATTTTCAATCTTGCATTTTTTTTCTTAATTTTTATAGTAGCAATAAGAATAATGTACTCAGGATTTTGTAATATGTATGATGATTTAAAATAGTCGACTTTTCACTTGACCAGTGGGCTGGCCTGTTGATTGACCAACCTTTTTAGGGTTCCGTTGCCAAATGGCAAAAAACGGAACCCTTATAGATTCGTCATGTCTGTCTGTCTGTCTGTCTGTCTGTCCGTGTATGTCACAGCCATTTTTTTCCGAAACTATAAGAGCTATGCTGTTGAAACTTGGTAAGTAGATGTATTCTGTAAACCGCATTAAGATTTTCACACAAAAATAGAAAAAAAACAATAAATTTTGGGGTTCCCCATACATAGAACTGAAACACAAAAATTTTTTTTTCATCGTACCCGTACGTGTAGGGTATCTATGGATAGGTCTTCAAAAATGATATTGAGGTTTCTAATATCATTTTTTTCAAGACTGTATAGTTTGCGCAAGAGACACTCCCAAAGTGGTAAAATGTGTGTCCCCCCCCCCCCCCCTGTAACTTCTAAAATAAGGGAATGATAAAACTAAAAAAAATATATGATGTACATTGCTATATAAACTTCCAACGAAAATTGGTTTGAACAAGATCTAGTAAGTAGTTTTTTTTTATACGTCATAAATCGTAAACCGCAATTTACCTTTCATTCAATCAACTCAAATATAAAAATTTAAAAAATAACATTTAATTTCATAAACACAAGCCTTATGCATAAACCGTGAATACCTACAGGTTTGTACGGAACCCTCGGTGCGCGAGTCCGACTCGCACTTGGCCGGTTTTTATTGATACAGTGTGGCAATGCCGTCAGCCTTTCGGGCAGTTTAGCTGCTGACAACGATGCGCATAAATTTTCTGATGCCCTATGATTCTTTGCTTTTTGTATTCTTGTAGGGTCTGTGATAGCTGTTATCTGACCCACCCTGCCATTGTATTCAATAGCAGGCTTGGCAATGGCAACTTGTAACAGCTATCACAGACCTTATTAGTAATTTAAAGTGTCTATAAATGGTTTAATTTAATAAATGCTATAAAGTTGAGTCTGCAAGAAACGTCTTCTGTGTATAATCTAAGCTTTAAATTCCATCTCTATTCCCAATTTGATCTGACTCGTGTATAATAAATGAACGGAACCAACCGATGTTGTAAGGGATCAACTGTAAACCCATTACCCCGTATCTTAACCCCCTTGTCACAGAGATACGGCAGATATCGACGTTACCGCGCAATTCTGTATACATTGACGGTAAAATATCACGGCCTTGGTACAGTATTGGGGTCTACAATGTATTGAATAGGTTTAGATAAGGAGGTCACGTAGACCTTCACTTATGGGGACTAACGATTTTCTAGGACTTTTTAGTAGCTTCGATTTTCAAAAATACCTAAAACAGGAAATGGATTGGTGATTGTTGAATTTTAATTTTGCGATGAATGGAAAATTAAGTTCAACGTATATCTGTATGGATTGAGGAGCCATGTTTCATTACGGGTAGGTACTATCAATATTAAGTAATTATTAAATTCGCCAGTTTTGTAGGCCCGATCCTCGAATTTGAAGTAAAACCTTTAAAAAATAGAGAATAGGAGGCATATTTCCTCAGCCTATACGAACACCAACGTGTGGGATATCAAATGAACTATTCTGTGACACAGAATTTCAAAAATGTTTTGAACTTTTAAGTTGGCTATCATGTCTCTACCAGCCTAAAAAGGAATTCCATAATGTATTTTTTTTTCTGTCTATGATTTTTTTAAAGAAATATTTAAGTACAACAAACATAATATGCGATCAGTACTAAAACACGGTAAACAAATGCGCAAGTTCTTGCGCTTGACTGGTTTTTAAATCAGAGTAGCAATGTAAAGCTTATAAAATCACGTTAAAATCAAAAGTGTTTTATCTAACACCTGTTTAAGCCAGTATATCAATTAGCAAACCAGTTTGAGTATTATCTGTACAACAAGTGAATTAATTAATTTAATTTAATGAATTCAAAAGATTAGTATAGCGCCAGATTAATTACAAATGCATCGGGGACTACCGCGATAATATGGTGATTCAAGATTTAAATACCAATTTTGCTATTAGGAATATTTAGTTTTTGTTTTATTGTCTCAATCATATCTATAATTTTATGTATCTATATTTATTAAATATAAAGTAAACTTAGAAGATTTTTTTTTAAATTTGAGGGAAATAATGTTATTCTTTCATCGATGCGAAAATCCATACTATCCATACTTCCATACTTCCATACTATAATATTATAAATGCAAAAGTAACTCTGTCTGTCTGTCGGTCTGTCTGTCTGTCTGTCTCGCTTTCCTGCTAAAACTACTGAACCGATTTAAATTAAATTTGGCACACAGATAGTTTAGAGCCTGAGAAAGGACATAGGCTACTTTTTTATCCCGGTAGTACGTTCCCGCGGGATAATTTCCGACCTCCACGCGGGCGAAGCCGCTGGCAAAAGCTGGTTATAAATAAATTTCAAATTTAAAAAGCTCTCAACCAAAACCTTTAAAAAGTAAAAAGTATACGTATTGGCCTTTTAAGTTTAATATGAAGATGTAGGTAATATTTTGATCTAAAGGATCGTCGTATCGAAACCGTTGAACTAATTTTGATAAAATATGTCTAAGAATCACTGCTAGAAAGCCCACTTTTAAATAAAAAAAACTGCACCCAAATCGGTTCACTCATTTAAGGGCTACGATGCCACAGACAGGCACGCGTACCGGTCAAACTTACAAGTTTATAACACCACTCTTTTTGCGTCGGGCGTTAAAAAGAACATATTTTCTAGAAATAACAAATTTAATAAATAAATCGGTAAAACTGATACCACGCAGGATTTTCGCTCCTATCTATCAATGGAGACGATTTACTCCTTATTGTAAGATTTTTTCAAATATATGAAAAAAATAAATGTTTTACATAGCGTTTATTATTCATGTTGTCCGCAATACTTAAGAGCCTATCGATAGTCTCCATATTTCCCGCACAATGTTCCTAGAACTGAACGGTACACCGATACATAATAATTTTTCTCCCACTCAAGTCTCAACAATAGAGTATATTATCACAATACTATGTATTTATTCAGGCCACCTGGATTTCAGATATTAACACCGTTCTCCAATATTCCCTGTGCCTATACTGTTCTACATTATTTTATCGAACACAGTGTATCTGTGTAGACGAGCCACAATCAGAATCTTACTTCGGTGGCAAAAATGTTGCTGGCCGGACACAAAATGCTTTAAATAATAAACGGTTTGATTTCTGTAAGTAGATTTGTATAAACACTTTTAAATGTCAATCAAATTTTGAAAACTAGATATGTTCAACATTTCCTATCTGATGTCTTTGAGTAGTATAGCCAAAAACAAACTCAGAGGTCACAGTCTCTTTTATAGTCCAGACATAATTGTTAGATCATATTTTTAATTGGTGTTAGAAATTGTCTTTTGTGGAAAGAATCACGCGAATTTAGTGGGCCTGTCTAATCAGTGCACGCATTTGTCAGTACTCATGCAGCTCAGAAGCTTTACGGTTTTTGAGGTGCTAATTACAGTGCTTATTAGCGCTCAAATGTCATTGATAGGGCAGTTATTGGTAAACATTTGAGAAATTGTATTGTAAAATCAACATGGTGGCATTAGTTGACATTTCGCCTCGCGCCAAATAACAACAACTCAGCCCCGGTTCCGAATTGCGATAAAAGTGATTATTTCGCGAATCCGACCAAATTTAATAGTCGCAAAATATAAGGGCTATTGAGTAATAATCGTAACGTTACGCGTTGGTCGGATTCGCGATATAATCGCTTTTATCGCAATTCGGAAAGCAGGGACTGTAACACAATTCAGCAACATCTTACCGCTAGTGGTAGTGTCAAGTCTGAAGTCACTTCAGAGTATCCACACATGGGTCACTCGTACCGCCAATCAAGGTCAGCGATAATAAACTGGTCATGACGTTTAGTAGTCAAGGCAACTTGTCGCGACCAAAAATCGGTGGCATATTTGCCATCTACGGTTAGGGTAAGAAAAGTGGCTGTTGCTGACAACTATTGCGGACAACGAGTGGTCCGTCTACGGAAAGCTTTCGTTTGAATTTTGCGCGTGCCTGTACTCGGCGCCGATAGCTATGGTTTATGCGCGACGTGACAAATCGTTGCGCGATCACAGCACCAATTACTGGCAACATTATGAAAGTACAGTTGCTTACAAAAGTTATTGTGAGAATTTTGTGGGACATTTGAGGAAAGGGTGTTGTATTTTCGATTTGAATAGTTTTAGAATGTGTGTTTGCGTTTATGAAGCGTGCTGTAAATTAAACTTTGTTTTGTTTACTATTAAAGCGTTGTCTGTGTGGTGCCGGATGTCAAGAATAGCACCATCCCATTTCTTCCCGTGGCTGTCGTAAAAGATGACCTAAGGGACTTACTAGAGAATGAGCAGCAGCGTTCTCTATGCATCTTACCACCATACTGCGATCGTCAACTCGCCTGCCACGTGTGGTGCTTATGGCAGACCCCCAAAATTGGGGGAGACTTTTGTCCAGTAGTGGACGTCGTATGACTAAAAGGATGATGATGATTAAAGCTTGCTTTTCCAGAGGGATGCAATAGTTCGTAGAGAATTGCTCTTTAAACATAAGAACGGTTTTTACGAGATTGATTTTGGTCTATCCAAAAAATTGGAAAGTTAAAAAGAAACTGTTTCTTTTGAACAGATCCCACAAGCAATAACAATTATCACCATATATCCTATAAACCCAAGATTCTCACATAACGCTAAACATTTACAAAAAAAAAAATACGTTCCAAGAATCAAATAGAGTGGTCAGCGAATAAAATTAGATCATTACTTTCAAAACCATTTCTTACGTGGTAACACTAAACAGATTGGGTGTAAAACGTATCTCTCAAACAGTCTACCAGTACACGGATAGCGAAATGCCTCGTTTATTTATCTTTCCTTGCCAATTTATTACTATTTACTCCAGCTAGAGATAGGGACGTTAATTGGAATCGATTCCGATGTGGTATTGATTTTGGAATCGATTACTCGAGTTCATTTCAATCAGATGTCTCTATGTGAACTTTAGTATCGTTAAATTGATCATTGCATCAATTTAGATTGTAGTTAGCTATTGCAATTTTAGTATCATTAATGTATCAACTATAGCAATTGATGCATAATTGCATGGCTTATTTAGAAATGTCTACCAATATACCAATATGAAGGGGAATATTTAACTGATCCTCGAAAACTTCTTGATCGTTTGTTGGGACACACTTATTAATCCTACAATCCTACTTCTTTACATAGTATAAAATAACGTCGTTCTCGCATCTTTGCGCTTAGATCTTTGAAACTTCGCAACGGATTTTAATGCGGTTTTCATCAATAGACAGAGTGATTCAAAAGCAAAGCTTTTGCGGGCGCAGCCAGTGGCAAAAGCTAGTATATTATAAATGTCAAAGTTTGTAAGTTCGAATGTTTAGATGATGGATGTTTGTTACTTCAATTATGTAGGAACAACAGAATGGATTTGAATAAAATTTGGCACACAGATAGGTTATAACCTGGATTAATACATAGGATACTTTTTACTCTAAGTTAACGCGCTACAACCGGGCGAGAAACGCTATAACCAAGTTGATTGCAGTAACTTGGCTTCTCAGTATTTTTTTTTTTGACCCCAAAGTAACAATTAATCGAGGTCCACAAAAAAAGACACATACATTTAGAGTGTTAAATAGTATTTTTAGGAAGGCCTAATAAGATTTAAGGTTGGATTAAATACTTGCCAAAAACAGACACTAAAATAACAAACAAACCCTACATCTTAATTCTAAAGACAATTACGCAAGTAATGGAATCACTTACCTCTCCAACATCACAAATCGATTCCCTAATCGAATCGTATTCGAATCGAATCCGTATGTCACTTAGTCCCATCTCTAAAGCGAGTATATTTTGTTATCCGACTGTACATGAACTGTTCAACTTTAAATATTAGGTGCGGACAACGTAATTGTTGGGTAAAATGTATTCTGTGTTTGTGTTCCCCATGATTTAAAGCACAAAGTGATTTATTATGAAAACACTGTTTCGCGAACGTATGTACGAATGGAACACACAACAAAACGTAACATTATGTTGGAGTGGGTAAGAGTTTGTGCGTCAGTGAGTGGGGGTGTGTGTGTTGGAGGGTTGTTGTGTTGGTAGCAAATATGGGAGAATTGGAGGTTATTGACTCGTAAAAATTATGTCATACGTTTACTTGTGTTCCTGGGAATGAAGCCAGAGTGTAACAGCTGATTCTGATTGCGTAAATTATTGTTTCAGTAACAGTAAGAGAGACGGCCTACGAATAATTGAATAGAAAATTTCTGTATTTAGAATTTATTCGTTTTAAAGCATAAACTGTTCCTGGACAGAGCGTTATTGAAATTTGTCAACATTTGCGTCATTCAAATTCCAGAGCAGATTTTACACTGCAATTTTTAGGTTATTTTTAAATTAGCTTCGAAATAAAGGTTGTTCTTTTTAACACGCTTTTATTAGCTTTATTCGTATGTGGTTTTAAAATACGAAAACTACACTGACATACGATACAAAATTCTAAACACCCAAAAAAATAGAAAAAAATAATAATTAAATAAACTAAAAAAACGTGCTTGATATCAATTAAAAAATACCTCAAAAAGCACCCCACGCTTTTTCCATTATTTTCTACTTTTTAGTTTGGTTTTCTATGGGAGCGTGTTTTTTAGTTTTTTTAAACTATGTTTAAAAAAAATGTTATTAATACTGTCACTCCTTTATAAATGCGTTTATATACAGAAATTTAACAGTATCCTGTGTATGATCGTTTCTGTATGTGGAGTGCACACCAATACCCGGAAGAATTACGACCATTCAAACTTTTTATACGGGGTTCGAATCGCAGACTAACAATCTTTCGCCAATCGACCTGTCTGATGTGATGTATCATGTAATTTTGTTTGACCCGTCAAGAATCTTATCCTCCTTACGTATAACATGCCCAATACATCTTGACACTTTATGTTCAACCGCAAAATCGCTTACGGATATCTGCTACAATAACAGAAGCATTTTGAAACACCATCATCTTATAGACAAATCTTAGCCTATCGCAGTCCACAGCTGGACAAAAGTCTCTTTAGGACGCGATTTTCACTCCAAGTCTCGTCGGTTCCATTGGTTATCGGCAATTTGACAAACATGTCCACCGTCCAGCTCACTACCACTCCAGTTTGCATACTCTGCGAGCTTTGTCGGTATTTACAGTTTTAATTCTTGTTGAGTGGCGATTCCATAGTATTAAAAGAACGTTTGCATTCTAATCTTGATATCAATCTTTACCTACTAACACCTTAATTGCGTCAATCATTTTACTGTCAATCCATTGCTGCATATGCTTGAAAAAAATTTCTGCAGAATAACGTAAATAACGAAATAAATGTCAATAGTTGAACTGTCAAAATTAAAGTCTTGTACGATGTTCGCAATTAACCCGCCGATTTAGAATTATATTTGTTTTTCTCTACAGATCCAAATACACTGGTCTTTTCTCTCCTAAGTACATAAACGTAAGTCTAAGTACAACCAAATCTCAGCCGGGTACTTTGATACCAATGAACATTGATTGTCGAGTTCGTTGGCATCTGTCAACCGAAATTGTGATCAATAATGTTGCCAGTTGTAAAATGTAGGGAAGTGGGAGAAACGGGTCAGAATTGATGGCAATTTTATTGTTTGTTGTATAACGGTCCCAGTGGAGTTTCCGGTGAAATATGGGTCACGGGTTTCTTCCCGTTATTATGTAAGAATAGAAGGAGTCTGGTGGATATTTAGCATTATTTTCGGGCATGAATAACATTTTAATTCATTCACCGTGTATATTAGTCACCTGCTGTGGTGAAGAAATCACTTTTTTTTTTCAAAAATGGAATGGTTTATCTGTTCACTATTTAAGTATCTTTTCACCGTTTTATTTTTAGATGTTTTACCTCTGAATCCTACTTATACAAGATTATTTTTAGTATATGCGAAACCTGAATATAGTTTGTTCAGAATCAGTAACTGAATCGATTCCAATAATTTTTACACCATGTTATATTTTGTACCAAAAATATTTAATTACGCTTCCAAGTCGCGGGCCTTAGTGTTTTGTTTCGATTTTAAAATTATCATGTCTTTCTCGTATTCAAACGTACATTACACGGAGATGGTACGTACACTAGCTGTTTGTGGTGATCTGCATATGTTTTTGCGTGGACAACCAGGTAACTTATCAAGCTTATAACTTTGTGATTATTAATGACACAGTTTTGAATTTTTTTTTCATAGATTCTTTACATAAAAATACTAGACCCGTGTTTCGGGTTTCGCATAAACAAAAATTAATGTTGTATTATGAATATGAAAGTTTGTGAAGATGTATGGATGTTTGTTACACTTTCATGCAAAAATTGCTGAACGGATTTAGATGAAATTTGGCAAACAGAAGGTTTATAACATGTATTGATACATGGGGTACTTGTTAGCCCGGTAGTACATTCTCGGGGGATAGTTTCCAACCTCTACGCGGGCGAAGCCGCTGGCAAACTCAATATAATGTTATACCAAAACACATGTAATATTTTTTATTGCTTCTTTGTTTGTTACTATGGCACAGATAGGGAGAGGCCAATGTCCAGCACAGGACTGCAATAAGTTGAGTTGATTAATTGATCTGACATAAGCAATATCTAATTGACACGCGGAAATAATGCACAGACACGTACCTAGAAATCAAACAACTACATCTAAAAAATAATTACCCTAAAAAATCCACACAAATCTGTTTACCCCTCAGGCGGATCATCCGTGAAGATATAAAAGTTTACCAATAATAGCGGTAGCACATGAAACAGTTTTAATTGCGGTCGATGTTTTACACGATTGCCTACGTTATGGAATGTTTTTGCTAAAACTAGGGAACATTCACTTTTAAAATCTGTTAGAAGCTTGTCTTTTAGGAGTTCTGTAAATATAATTTACTAGAATTTGCCAGCGGCTTCGCCCGCGTATTATCTATATATTAATACGTGAAGCGAAAACTTTGGATCCCTTTTCACGAAAATTGGGCGGACGGAGGAGTATGAAATTTCGCACACTTATAGTTTATACAGAGAAGAAGTGACGAATGCTAATATTTTTTTTACATTTTGCGTTAAAATACATTATTTTCAATAAATAACACGTTACACACACTACTGTTCATTACCGTGTATCTAATACACACATGCATAGATATTCTTTTGTTTATGGTCCAAATCTGTCTTTATTATTTTGTGCAGTGTTACCAACACCCAGAAATTTTTACCCCTAAAGCTTAAGTAAAAATCCCTAAAATTGCCACAATTACTAAAAAAATCCGCTAAAAAATTATAATGAAAATAACCAACGAATGTTCAGTAATCATAGACCGACATACAGTAGTAATATTTGTCTATATTATTATTTATTACGTGACATTTGTTAATCATTCACTCTGCATTCTTAGTATCGAGGTACCATACTAGAAGTCGATAATACTTTTATTGTAATCAAAAACACAATGAGAAATGTAAGATGGCAAAAAATCCCTAAGAATACCCCTAAAAATGGAACGCCCCTAAAAAATCTCAATCCTCTTATTTATCCCCTAAATTTGGGAAAACCCCTAAGTTGGTAAGCCTGATTTTGTGCCTATAGTCTTACTGAATGTCAAGTATAACCATAGGTAATAAATTAATTTTATAGATATATAACCTATTTCATTTTTAAAATCTATGGTCATATCGAGAATATTTGTCTTTAATATTATTTGTATTAGCGACGATAGGAATTTAGTTTAGATAGAAAAGAAATATTTTTTGTGGTTTTATGGGGAGTGTCAAGTATGGCAGTTTCCCGTTTCCCATACAAAGGTAAGTTTCCCATACAAAACTTAGTGTCGTGTGCAAACTGTAGAGGTTGTATGCCTCACGATTGTACAGCCTGGTTATAATTATGACATTTGGAACCGTCATAGTTAATTAAAAATAATAGGGAAAATTCTATAAAAACAGAACAAATTTCTGTGATAATTCATTCGATATTGTTCCATATCCAGCAGTTAAGAAGTATTAAGAAAATAAAAAAGAGAGCCCTGAAGAAGTATTCTTTACTCATTACACTTACGTCCTGGTCCTGGCCATCACAATCCCGCCAGCGAACCCTCTCCACAGTAGTACAGCGTCAACAATTTGTCTATAGTGTTACTGAATGTCAAATATAACCATATTATTTTTTTACATTTATTATTATCTATATTTTTTCATTTAATAATGTATTTCTATTCAAATGAAGTACAGTCGAATTTCGACCAATGGGCGATCACTAGTACGTATAAACCTTCCACTTGAATCACTCTATCTATTTAAAACCGCATCAAAATCCGTTGCGTAGTTTTAAAGATATAAGCATACATAGGGACCTGCCAGGGTCGCGAGATTGTTCAAGCAAGATATTGAGACCCTGGCATATAACTGCTATAACCTGTAACTGAAGGAACACGGGTGGGTTTTAGTCAGTAAAAACCAAAATCAAATCAATTTCAATCAATCAATTCAATCAATCAATTCAATCAGTCAATTTTTATCAAATTTTTTTTTTTTTTTGTCTGACACACCCTCCCGCTCCGCCCAGAGCGGGAGAAGTAATTTGATGATTTCTCATCCAGCAAAAAAAAAGCATACATAGGGACAGACAGAGAGAAGTGACTTTGTTTTATACTAAGTAGTGAAGCAATTATTAGATAAATCACCATCATTTCAGCCGAAAAAAGTCCAATGCTGGACATACCTAAATCTAGCCCTAGCAAATATATATATATATTTGCTATAAAAAATAAATATTATTTATGAATTACGACCCTTTCAATTCGAAGTGCAAACCCTTAAGCAAACTGGTGAGTTTTATAAATAGATCTCACTCAAGAACAATAACAAACAATAACAACAACTACAACAACAACAACAATTAACAACACAACAAGTTTACTATCTCTCTTTCTTTTTACTCGTCTGTCCTTTTGTCGCAAACCATACTGCTAATTATGAGATCCTGGGTTCTTAATCACAAAGACAAAGACGTTTTTATTTTTATTTGTCTGATATGGTAGGGAGCATGTTGGTTAAGTATAAAAAAAAATATCTCGATTCCTAGGCTGTTAAAATCATTCCAATCCAGCCCGTCCCTTGCTGCCCTCTACCAGCGATGCCCTAAGCCGAGGCCCGTACCCCACAGTCCCTTACCGAGTAGTCGCTCTAGTTTTTTGGGTTCCGTTGCCAAATGGCAAAAAACGGAACCCTTATAGATTCGTCATGTATGTCTGTCTGTCTGTCTGTCTGTCTGTCTGTCTGTCCGTCCGTATGTCACAGGCACTTTTCTCCAAAACTACAAGAGCTATGCTGTTGAAACTTGGTAAGTAGATGTATTCTGTGAACCGCATTAAGATTTTCATACAAAAATAGAAAAAAAACAATAAATCGTGAGGTTCCCCATACATAGAACTGAAACTCAAAAAAGGTTTTTTTCATCTAACCCATACGTGTGGGGTATCTATGAATAGGTCTTCAAAAATGATATTGAGGTTTCTAATATCATTTTTTTCTAAACTGAATAGTTTGCGCGAGAGACAATTCCAAAGTGGTAAAATGTGTGTCCCCCCCCCCCGTAACTTCTAAAATAAGAGAATGATAAAACTAAAAAAAAATGTGTGATGTACATTACCATGTAAACTACCACAGAAAATTGGTTTGAATGAAATCGAGTAAGTCGTTTTTTATTAAAACGTCATAAATCGTAAACCGCAATTTACCTTTCATTTAATCAACAGAAATATAAAAATTAAAAAAAAAACATTTATTTTCATAAACATGAACCTTCTGTATAAACCGAGAATACCTACAGGTTTGTACGGAACCCTTTGTGCGCGAGTCCGACTCGCACTTGGCCGGTTTTTTGTTAGTTGACTGAGAGATGTCATTCGATATAAAAAAGTGAATGTTCTATAAGTTCACCTCGGAGTATACCTTAAGATTTTGAAGTTTGATGTTGAGATTTTAACTTCACCCCTTTTAATTAGTTGTGCAAAACTCTTAACATGCTTGTAAGTAACTAATTTATACATACTACTAATACTTATTTCACAAACAAATGAAGTCGTACATTTCCTTGTTTGTGGACCACTTAAACAATTATTTCTAAAACGTATGTCCGTTTGTTTGCACCGTCTAAACTCGGAAATGGCTAAGCCTTTACTAATTATCGTTTGCAAGCTTTTAGAAACTAAGAATGTTCGGGCAAATAGATGGGAGGTTTTAGTGTCGGTAAACCAACGTTTTCTTAACAGGATAAGTAGAATTCTAATAGGATTTTGTGGTAAACGAACAATCATAAATATTTGCTTATACTTTATAATACGTATAATACTGTTTGATGTATTATACGTATTATAAGCCATTTGTTTTTCAAACGTTTTAAAAAACTGCTAAATATAAATAATGCTTCTAAATCGCGATGGTATACCAATAGAACACCCATATTTTCCCAGTTATGAACTAGTCTCATAAAAAACTTTATTACAAAAAAAAAAAAACAACCGACTCCCTTAAAAACACTACAAAGTGAAAAATAACTTTAATTTTGGCATTCGGTGTCTTAGGATTTGTATTTAAGGTTTTTGCCACCGACTTCCGAAATAAATAATAATAATAAATAAATATCTTAGGACAACCAACACTCTGTTATCTGATCCCAAAGTAGGCAGAGCCTGTACTATGGTAACCAGATAACTGATAAATATACTTATATATTTCTAAATACATACATATTATAGATAAATTACACCCAGACACAGAACAAATAATTGTGCTCATCACACAAAGATTTATCCTGGATAGGGATCGAACCCACGACCTCAGTCTTAGCAGTCAGGGTCACTAGCTACTAGACAAACAGTCCAGTCGTGGTGTCATGGTGGTGGTATGGTATCTACCCCGCACTAATTCCAAACAAACAGTGCATATTTATGCGATAGCAGAAATCGCGGTTGATTTGGTGTCATTTTTTAAAGATTTCCGGTGGCTGTCTCCGGAACTCATCATCAGTTCTATATGAAATTTAAATGGGACCATTTCGGAATAAACCCCTTTCGAACAAAAGAATAATTTTGCAAATCAGTCTATACATGACGGAGTTATGGCTGGACAAAAATTAAAAAAACAATATAAACAGCCGAATTGAGAACCTCCTCCTTTTTGAAGTCGGTTAATAATAGAGGGAACTAATTCTGAATCCATTAATAAGCCTATCTATGAATACCTGCAATACCAAATACTTTCGATAGAGTAGTCAGAACTTAAGAATGACATCCTACTTCGGAGACTCTTGTATTACTCATTACTTACCTACGAATCTCATTAAGTGCTACTTTGACGAAGATAACGTTAAGAATGTCTGACTGATATCAAGACAGCTTATCAACTGCTGTAGGGGAAGAATCATTTAGAGTTTATGATGTCACACTCGTTTGTATAGGGTACTTCACAGATTTTTTTTTACTGACAAAACCTAGGAAAATATTAAGCGATACTATTTTTTTAAGTCACACTAAAATAACGAAGTTGTATACGTTTAAAAATCAATGCTAGACAGAGATAGCATTTCTAGCATCTGTGGTCATAACACAGGAACGCCATGGTAACTTTGCGCCAATACATTAATTGTTACACCAGACATAGAAGAAAAACTTCAAAAGCATGTTACGTCACTACATATTTTCAGATAGATGTCATTAATTTCTTTGCAAATTTTCTTTTTTTATTACATCTTTAAAATAAATATTTTTTAAATAAATGTATATTTTTGACAGTAGTCAAATATCTATATCCACACTATATCCACATCCACACTAATATTATAAATGCAAAAGTAACTCTGTCTGTCTGTCTCGCTTTCCTGCTAAAACTATTGAACCGATTTAAATGAAATTTGATACACAGATAGTTTAGAGCCTGAGAAAGGACATAGGCTACTTTTATCCCGGTAGTATGTTCCCACGGGATAATTTCCGACCTCCACGCGGGCGATGCCGCTGGCTAAAGCTAGTAAGGAATAAATTAGTGCGACTTGACTAATAAGACATGAGGAATTCTTGTGATATTTACATACTCTCTACATAAACTGCCTGTACGCTTTAAACCCTATATTATATGCCCATTCTTTTACTCCACATATCGAGCGCGACTCAATCGCAGTACATTTGCAAACAAAATCGAATTAGTACCTTACATTATAAGTGCTTACAAAAAGGCTTAAACCACACAATGGTAATCGCAGGAGTGATTGAAAAAACATCGATTGCTGGTCGTGCCTGTCCGGCGTACCCCTTGCATGGAGAATTGTACATTATTGAACTTTTTTATAGCCTTAGCTGCAGCTCTGTTTCCTAGAAAAAGTTGTTTAAAGGCGTTGTACTCACGGCGACAAATCAAGCTATACATTTCCAGTATATATGCTGATTTTTCATTGTACGAAAAGCCAATGCAATGCGAGTTCTGCCAATACTGGAAATGTATAGCTTGATATGTAGCTGTATGTACGAAAACTATAAGTAGTCGGCTTGAGCGAAAAAGGTCGCCTAATGTTTTGACCACAGATTATTTTAGGGGACCGGGGTATGGATTTAGTAAGTACGAGGTGAATTGCATAATTGCACCATAATCTATAGGTACTTATAATAAAGCTGTAGAGAGGTCAATTCTGTACATTGAAAATACATTCAAAATTAATATTGGAGGATGAATGGTGATCGATACTGATGCCAAAAATGCAATCAGTAAATTTTTTGTCTGTCTGTCCGTCTGTCTGTATGTGCACGCTTGGGTCAAAAACTACTAAAGGGATTTTAATCAAACTTGGTACGATTGTAGTCCATATTCCTGGGCAGGTTATAGTTTATATAACATAACGCTAAGATACACAGGAGCCGAGCAGTGACGATAAATTTGAAGCAAGTCGGATGAAAATGCGCTTTCGGGCTCTTATCCTCGCAAAATTAACCTGGATTAACACATAGGCTACTTTTATCCCGGTAGTACGTTCACGCGGGATATTTTCCGACTACCACGCGGGCGAAGCCGCTGGCAAAAGCTAGTCAATAGTCAATCAATCACAAAATATTCATTATCATCTACGACATGTCCCTAAGCTTTTCCTAGTTACATTGGGGCGCTACATTAACCATTGAGCCTTTGACCATTTATTGTAAAAATCATTAAAAGAGCTTTCATGAGTTCATTTTGACTGTTAAAATCAGAATGAAAAGTCACTTATTCAAACTAGGCTGACAGGGAGTAATTTTTAAACGTCAAAGTTACATAAGACAGTCCCCCAAAACGCCCGGCCTTCAGCATTTTATAGTGCTTTAGCAGGGAAGAAGAAGTGGCGCAACAAACTCCCCAACAGCACAGCAGTCGTTATGTTCGAAGATTATAACTTTTCTAGCCATTCGTCTCCAATTGACCAACAATGTCATCAAATATTCATCATCTATGACATTTACCTTAGTTTTTACCAACTACATTGAAGTCCTAATCCTTTATGGTAAAACCTATTTGGGAAGCTTCGTCGAATCTTCTCGTCACGTATTCCTCAGAGCCTAAAGATGAAAGTCTTCAACCAGTGCGTCCTACCTGTTATGACCTACGGAGCCGAAACGTGGACACTCACGGTACGGCTGGTCCTTAAATTTAAAGTCGCTCAGCGAGCTATGGAACGAGCTATGCTTGGAGTATCTCTGAGGGATAGAATCCGGAATGAGATGATCCGGCAGAGAAACTAAGTTGTCGACATAGCTCATAGAATTAGCAAGCTGAAGTGGCAATGGGCCGGCCACATTAGCCGTCGAACCGATGACCGTTGGGGTAGACGTGTTCTTGAGTGGAGACCGCGAATCGGCAAACGTCAGGTAGGACGCCCTCAGGCTAGGTGGAGCGACGATCTTCGCAGGGTGGTTGGTAGCAGCTGGATGAGAGTTACCGAGAATCGAGCTGAATGACGTGCAATTGGAGAGGCCTATGTCCAGCAGTGGACTGCTATAGGCTGATGATGATGATGAAAACCTATGATCGAAAAAAAGTTATCTTGAGTAGACATTTTGACAGTTAAGATTATAACGTAAGTAGATATGTCTTTAAACTACTAACCTTAGGTAATCCCGACCATCAGGATATCATTAACCTTAATTATGTCCTTAAAATAGCGTTAGATAAGATAATATGGCTGATAGTCTCCTTTCTTGACGCACATTGCCAAAAAAGTCAG
This sequence comes from Aporophyla lueneburgensis, assembly GCA_932294355.1. Lineage (NCBI taxonomy): Eukaryota > Metazoa > Arthropoda > Insecta > Lepidoptera > Noctuidae > Aporophyla > Aporophyla lueneburgensis. Next base: position 23,915,753 of record OW028755.1, read on the forward strand.
CCCAAGACTAGGTAAAGAAGTTAGCTCTTCAAAAGGCTCTTCCAGACATGGCCCTGCATTGTTAAACTCACATAAAATTCTAAAAATATAATAATAGATTGTGGCCAAATTTTATCGCTTCACTACCATCAAGAACATCTTAGAACCTTTTTTCTTACATTATATCTGAAGATTCTAGAACATAACGACAACCACTTACCTAATAAACTAAGGCTGGCTATCCAGCTGGCCTGCTGATCGCTGACCGTGAACCCTCCATCGTGCGTCTTATTATCCTGCATCGACGCTATTGCTGGCGACATGTACCCCTTGCTGAGGCCTGCTGCGAACGGACCGAGCGAGACGGCCAGAGCTGCCAGGATCTGAGGAAGAGAGAGATGGATATAGTTCTGCTAGTCCGACTTCATGGGCAATAGAAGATAGTTTTTTTTTCTTGCTGACACTCTGGTAGATGTGACACCTAAAACCACACCAAGGGGTATCGTATTATCCATTAGCTGGGTTTAGGCATCAGATAAGCAGTCACTCCATCTATACTTAACATTATGAAGCTGAAGAATCTGTTTGTTTGTTTGGTTGAACGCTATAATCTTAGGAACTGCTGAACAATTATTTTAGTGCTGGGTAGCCCATTTATCGACAAAGGCTATAGGCTATATAACATCACGCTACGACCAATAGGAGCGGAGCAGTAATGAAAAATGTTGCAAAAACGGGGAAAGTGTATTAATTTGAGAGCTTCCGTGGCGTGCGCACGGGCGATTCGATGCGACGGGGAGGGTTAAGGAAGCAAGAAATTTAACAGGGACGAAGTCGTGGGCAGAAGCTTGTGTAAAATACTGGTATTCAGCTGCGTCCAGTTAGACTGGAAGCTGACCAATACATAATTGTGAAAATGCTAGTCAGATTTAGGTGAATGGTAGATGTGATAGAACCTACTTAAGTACCTTGAGTATAAGCGGATTCGGTCTTTAGATCTTTTTTCAAACGAGGTTGAATCAGATTAAGTCTGTTGATAATACTGTAATTAAATCAATCAATGAGTTTATCGCAGCACACAGCGGGATAGTTTTTTAATGAGTCGGCAAAGAAGCCGGAACTGCCCACCTAATGACCTGATGGAAAGTGGGTAATGTCACCTATAACCACGAGACACCATGTGGGGTTTGTCCGTTACCACTAAAGATAGAAACGCACCTGGACGCACCGCAGAAGCCGTGCATGCCGTAGTGATAGCGTTTTATAAGACTTAATATGAAACTAGCTGACCGTACAGACGTTGTCCTGTTTCCTAGAACTCGATAGCAGCGCCACCTACCGGGTCCAATAGTGAATCTAAACCATCCAGGGTGCCATCCAAACGCATACAAAAGAAATCATTCAAATCGGTCCAGCTGTTTAGGAGGAGTTCAGTGACATAAACACGTACAGTATATAAAGATAGTATACGACGTCACGCATCTATCCGCAACGAATAATCTGTATTTCGGTAAAAAGTTCTAGTGTAATGATGTCTGCGGCGCGTACGGCTTCTTCGAGGTGCGAGTCCACCTTAGAGCAGAAGCCGAACTTACCGACCTATGGGCCTTTCTTTGTATCTTAATTGTGAGTATCCACATACTCACAAATTTATATTATTTTGATTTATGAGGCTGTTAAAAACGACAGAAAGCCACCTGCTACAATTTTTAAATACTCATTTTCTTTCGTCCAGTTTCATACCTTATCAGTGGCGTGCATTACATATAGGCATACAAGCAGTACCTATCTCCAAAAATCATCATAAGTCTGTCAATTGCATTTTAATGCGTGTTCCGAAATTATTAAGAAACTAACTAAATTATCATACCTAAGAGAAACCCGCGTTGGTCTGCCTAGACAAGAACAGGCGGCCTAATGTCTGCCTTTACAGAAAAGCAATGCACGGCACTATACCTTATCCTAACCCAGTTCATCTGCCGAACTATATTGTAAAAATCGCACCGTTAAACTATGGTGAAGAGAGCTTGAATTAAGCTTTTATTCTACCTTGTGCTATGGAGTGACACTATTGACAGGTCACTTCACTAATTCTTTCACGGTGTTATTTTACCGGATGGAACGGCTGGCCATTATGCACGCCGGTTGCAAGTATGCGCACCTGACCTTACCAAATACCTAGAAACACTAAACAGAAGCAAAGTTCAAAGATGAACTGCATAATTCTACACTCCATAGTGTAAAGATCAGTCGTACTACTTGTACCAAAACTACGAACAGCTAAACATTTACAACATCGCGCGGCGGGACGCCATATGTCGCGTCTGCACGTCGCGTCTAAAGATCAGTAGTAAACGTCATGTTAACCTTCTTCACGTGGATATACCGACTCATTGATCAGGCAGGTGTCTGACTAATTATTTGTAAGACCTAGGTTCAATTCGAGGGTTGGGCAAAAGATTATAATCCCAAATAATAGGTTTTTCCGTTGCAGGTAATGTTTTATCCCCGACTGCCCGTAAGGGTTATGTTTGTCACGCGTTTCTATTGGCTGGAGGATTTTTTAAGTCCACGTTTGCATGGAAAAACCAGTGCGCAATATAACCCTGCTGCGATATTTTTACGTCTGTGGGCACGTGGTTCATTTTTTTTTAATGACATCTCGCAAGTCACCCTATATGTTTGTCGGCTGCTTAACCGGACTTGCCTGTGGCTACCTTAATAAATTAAGACCTAGCCAGGGATTAAAAACTTAAAACTAGAGCGACTAAGGGCACCCCCTGTAGGGTACGGATCTCAGCTTAGGGCATCGCTAGTAGAAAGCAGCAAGAGACGGGTTGGATCGGAATGAAGGCACACATGGTCTAATACATCAGGTGTCTAGATACATTCGTTTAGGTAGACTAGACTGGCTAGGACTACAACTATGGTTAGGCTATGACTTCCCCCGCTATCTATGGACGGAACGGGGTCAGACTTTGACTGACTAAAACCCACCCGTGTTCCTTTTATTGCCTGTGCCAGGACCACGATACTATTTCGAAAAAATCCACGACCCAGGCAGGCATCGGCCCTAGCGGACCCGTTCAAATGTGCTGACATCTCTTTGAGGCGCGCGTGGAATACAACACGCCAAGTGATTATAGGTTGGGTTTTTTTTTAATCCTCCTCACGATTTCTCTCCATCCACATTCCAATTTTTGGAATTCTATGTGCACTTATACAATGGATCGCCCACTGAGGACTTAATTTGGTCAGTCCATCTCATGGATGACCGTCCGCGTGGTCTATTGCCCTCCACTCTACCCTGCACGACAAGGCGCTCTTTAGTCACCGTCACGCCTCAAGACGTGTCCGAAATATTTAAAATGCGCCTTTGGACCATATCAGAACAGATCTGGAGTAACACTTAACCCTTTATACGACGGCTCAAACAAAGGGTCCACTTCATGAAGTGGACGGCCACTTCTTCACTGTTCAGTTTTATCCTATAAAGGGTTAAAGAACTGCTTAGAACTATAACAGACTGCTTGAAAAGTTAGCTTGTACTGTATTATTTTCACTGTTTTTTCAACCGTTCCAATCGCAATCAAGTCACAGTTATAATTATTTAATTTCTTGCAACGACACTCTCTATCTAATAACCCAACCTTCCAATTATTAAAAAGCCGTCCATCATTACTTTAAATTGGAACACAAACAATTTAATAATAACATATATTAGGAGACCACCTCGGAGATAACCGACACTTTCAAAACCGAGTAACAGTAACATTTAATGTTATAGATTGATTCTAATAGACGCGTATTAATACAGTACCGTGTATAATTTGTTGTTCCCAATATTTGTGACATTTCGTAAGTACCCACAAATTAGTTGAAGAAACTTACCTATGATTTGTAGGAACACCTTTTCCGTAATGTTGTAAGTATAAATTTAACTGAACGTTAGCATTTTTTGAAGGGAGTTATTTTGTCCACCCACATTCCGTCAGTATTTTTTTAGGTCCCTTGGAATATTGGGCGAGCCAAATGTGATGGGTCATAGGCCAGCTCTCTATGACAGGGAGTGGACCGTAATCTGGCACGCGGGTCCAGTGCGGGTTGGTAGATCTCACGTCTTCCATTTTTTGAAGTCGTACAATATGCCGGTTTCAGAAATGATGGGCAGGGCACATTGCAGGCAAGACAGATGGCCGACGGGGCCGGAATGTTCTGGAGTGGCGAACGCGTACTGGAAGACGTAGCGTTGGTACGCCTCCTACAAGATAGACTGAATAACCAGGTGAAGTCCGCAGAAATCCGCTGGGTGCGGGAAGCACAGAATAGGTCGAAGTGGCGGTGCTTGGCGAGGCCCCATCACCAGCAGTGGATGTCTTATAGCTGAAATTATGACATGGCCACTTATGAAATGAAACGTCAGAAGGTAGATGCGCAGTTCCAATTGGCTATTTCCTATGGAGAAGTCCCGGCAAGAAACTCCATGGTTACTCTTTTAATAGAGTTTCACATTTTTTTTTAAATTATAGGAGGGACAGTGTAGGCCTGTCAACAAGTACCAGGTACTGTCCAAAATAGAAAACGGTCTACAAATCTCAGTCTGTAACCCCGCTTCTAACCTTGGTGACTGTCTAGTCATTTAGTAACACCACGGCAGCATGAGATATTCTTGTATAGCTCGTGCCAACTCCGGTGGAAAGTTTATGACGATGACAGACAAGGATGTATCCTCCTCTTGAATTGTGAGTAGAGTTATGTATGGAGTTTGTGTCAAAGAAATTCTTGATGTCTTAGCTGCTATTTAATTGAAGAAAGATTTGGTACTATCAATCTTGGTCCTTTCAATAGGTATTTAAACGAATTCCTAGTTTTAGGTCCTAAAATATTGTATTATTAAACATTCAGTTTTTTTTTTTTTTTTTGAGTGGGCCTTCATCAAATCACTTCTCCCGCTCTGGGCGGTGCGTATCAGGCTTTTACTGACTAAAACCCACCCGTGTTCCTTCAGTTGCTTGTGCCACGGGCACGGTAAACACTGTTTTATTATTTATTATAAACACAATTATTGCACACTCTATTAAAATGATTGCGCCTCTTTTTGGGAACAGCAAAAAGAAAACAATTTTGTGATCCTAAAAATATAAAATAGTCAAATTACTATGACCATCTAGGATGTAACGGTTGATCACAATTCTAGCCTATCCTAACCCCCACTGTAACACTTGTGTATTTATACAATTATGATCATTAAAATCATGAATACAACACTCTAAATGCATTTAATAGGTACCATTGAATGGCTATTTCTATTAATTTTCAAGCCATATTTGTTACGATCACAAACCATATTTTAATCTACATACAATCTGACGTTGACCTGCAAATTGCAAAAAGGATATAGTACCTTGTCGCCTATAGCCATAAAGTTCACTCCGTTTGAATGAAGGCAAAGATTCCATTTTTGAAAATAAAAAAATAATTGTTTAAAACAAGGTTTCATACAAAACCAAACTAAACAGTAGAAAATTTAATAAAAGCGTGAGGTGCTTTTTGAGGGTTTTTTTTTTTAAATTGATATCAAACACCATACGCTTTTTTTCCATTATTTTCTACTATTTAGTTTGTTTTTCTATGAAAGAGTGTTTTTAGTTTTTAACATTAATTTTCTATGTTTTAGTTCGGCTAGCTACAAAAGCGGGGTTTAGTTTTTTTTTTAGCTATCCTGGTGATCCTAGCTACGGTAATGGCACAAATTTACTAAATTATTGTATTGTCATCAGTCCTTAATAAGTATGCAAAGTTTCAAATGAATCCGACGTTTTGAAGGAAATGAAAACCACGTTCAAAGATTTCGTTACATACTATACATACCAGGCTAATAAAAGCGTGTTAAAATATGTTTTTATCGTTCCGGAATGTTGAAATAACATGACTTTCTTATACCATTCCCGGTACACACGAGATATATTTCTCATGTTGAATCGTACAGATACATCAGTGCTACAGGAACATGCTTGGAAGTGTTGTGCACGTACACAGGATCGATCGCTGTGTTGAGCACCATGTGTGAATGGTTCGCTAGTGCTGTGTATGAGGTTAAGTGCGTCGATAACTTAGATATCGATATTTTGAAACAATATTTTTTGTGAAGAGTCAATTTTGAGCTCTCTCTTTGAATGGTTTGCTTGTTATGAGCGTTCGGCTAAGTACGTTGATGTCAGTAGATTTTACATTACTGGGTTATATTTTTAGCATTGTGACTTTATTTTATTTACTAGCTGACCCAGCGAACTTCGTATCGCCTCAGGTTCAATAAACGTTGTAATAACCCTACCTAGTTTGACAACCTGGTACGCGTTGGTGATCTGGTAAGCGTTTTCTAGCTGAAACTCATGTTTGGTTAGCTCCTACCAAGTTATGATAACCTGGTACTTCAAAGGCAAAAAAGCGTTATCTAGTTGACACTCCTTTTTTTGGTAAGCTCCTGCAAAGTTATGATAACCTGGTACGTCGTCGCCATAAAGCTAGCTGACACTTCTTTGTTTGATAAGCTCCTGCAAAGTTATGATAACCTGGTACGTCGTCGCCATAAAGCGTTTTCTACCTGACACATACCCAGAGGGTACAAATATATCGTCATTGCTCAATTTCTATGTGTCTTAGCGTTATGTTATATAGCCTATAACCTGCCTAGGAGTATGGACTACAATCGTACCAAGTTTGGTTAAAATCCCTTCAGTATTTTTTGACCCATGCGTGCACATACAGACAGACAGAATTGACCTCTCTACAGTTTTATTATAAGTATAGATTATGGAACAATAAACAGCTAACTAAAATATGAAATGTTGATATATGAAAATAATTTTATTAGGCTCGTAACTAGTATTAACAATATTGCAGCCCACTACATATAAAATACCCACTACACTATACATTATGACAATGTGTGTGACTTATAGGTACTTCAGGACAGATTTAGGAAATGGAATTACTTGATACAAATTTTACGCATCTAAACTAACCAAAATAATATATTTTGGATACAATCGTTAATAAAAAACTTTAAACTCAATTAGTATCTATCTTTTAAATGAATGTTTAAAAATATGTTTAAAGAATTTTAGAGTTTATCGATAAATATTAAAAATTGCATCTAAGATATTCACAATGTTAGATCCCAAATAGGCCATCAACTTGTTTCAACATCCCCAACCCATATTCTAATTTCGACTGATAATAACAATCGACCTCGATATACATCCCGGGACAACCCTAGTTACTCTATCAGAAAGCGTCCGCTAGACTCCTAACATTTGGACGGGTCAATGACCGACACACTGCCATACATTCTATCCCCCTCATGCAAACATAACCATACACAAGCAACAGCCAAAAAGCAACCTTAATACGACACAAATAAGAGTTATTTAAACTGAAATATGATTAATGGTGTTGACAAATTTAATTCCAATTTTCAAGTCAAGGGAGATTGATCTTTCTTTCTACGGAAATAGGGCTGACATAATAATATTTCGTATGGCAACTAAAATGATGGCTCGCGTTAATGTCACTGAAATTGACGGATTGTGAAACAAGTTCGAATGTGTATAATTTTATTAAAATTGATTATTATTTCATATATTAATTTGTACGACTATTAATTAAGTCGCTGGGTATGATTTATTAGTGTTATCAGTGTTATTAAATATGATGGGAAGTTATTTAGAGTTCCGGATTTAAAAATAGATTTTATTAATTTTTATGAAAGTTTGTAGTTGACTAGTGATGCACCTGCCGCGTGCCGTTTTAAATGATTGAGACGGCCATTTTTGAATTATGACGATGAATATTTTAAATTCCTATTAAAAGTCAGAGAGGAGGCTAAATCACCAGAGCCGCAGTAATTTATCGAAGGGTAAGCTATGCTTGCCGCGGTCATTCGTGGATGGGTGACAATTCATAACATATTGAAACTTCTTCGAACCTCGGAAAACAGATTAAGCTATTGGTCCTAGTTTTTTTTTTGTGTTTTTGTAGGACATCATCAAATCACGTCTCCCGCTTTGGGCGGAGCGGGAGGGCGTGTCAGACTTTTAATGACTAAAAACCGACCCTTGTTTCTTCAGTTGCCTATATGCTAGGGCCACGGTAACTATTTCGAACAAATCCGCACATTATTTTGTCGTCATATCGGTAGTTACCCCTTTTCTAGTCATATCTTCTTTCAAACAGTCCATTGCCCCCGTCATTGGCCATTGGTTTCTGCTGTTATTTGTACATTTACTAGTCATTAATAGTAGTCAGAATCCCGAAACTCTGACAACTAGTCTTACCAAGAGGTATCGTATTACCCAGTAACTGGGTTATGGAGATCAGTTAGGCAGTCGCTCCATGTAAAATACTGGTTCTCAGTTGCATCCGGTTAGACTGGATGAAGACCACAACATAGTTGGGAAAAGGCTCAGCCGATTGAGAAGAGTCAAACAGTATGTGATCATTCTTATTGCCAATTAATACATATACATACATACATACAATCACGCCTTTTTCCCATGGGGGTAGGCAGAAACCACGGAACGCCACCTGCTACGATCTCTACACACTCTTTTTGCCTCTTTAAGGTTCATACAATTGATCATACACACACGCCGGTTGCGAGTACTATGCACCTGACCTTTCTGAAGAACATCACCAATAAGGTCACTATATGTCCTCCTAGGGCGTCCCCTCCCGGTGTTTCCACTCACATCTGCCTTGTAAATACCTTTTGTGAGCGTCCTTCATTCATCCTCTCAACATGACCAAACCATCTAACCAATTAATGTATTCAGTGAAGACTGCATTTTGGCGAGCGTAGTGTACAGCTGGAAGGACCGTGTCGACCTTAAAAACGTGGCTGGGGCAGGCTGGGTGAGGAAGACGAAAGAGAGGGGGTTGTGGCGCAGCCTAGGAAATGCCTACGTCGAGCAGTGGTCTGCGATAGGCTGAGTTGATTTGTTTATGGATTGAATAGTCTGTTTGGTAAATAGTTGACGGTAAGCATTATGTCAGTTAATATTTAGTACAGAAATCGTTCTGTCCGGTGCCGGACATAAAGAATAGCACCATCCCATCCCTTCCCGTGGGTGTTACCTTCTGCTCCCGTAAGAGGCGACTAAGGGACTTACTAGAGAATGGGCCGCAGCGTTCTCTGTGCATTTTACCACCATACTGCGATCGCCACCCTCGCCTGCCAAGTGTGGCGATTATGGCAAAATCCCCTATTGGGGGAGGCTTATGTCCAGCAATTTGAAGACAGTGGACGTTTTTCGGCTCAAATGATGACCATGATGATGTAAGAAAAAGTATCTATTTTTCATATTTATATGTGCATTTAAGAAAGAGAAAAAGGAAGTAAGAAAGAAAAATTGTTTACTCTGTACAAACATAACGCACATAACAAAAAAAGATATAATTATGAAATGCACTCTTACGAAGTAGCCAAAAGCATTCTTTCCATAAAGTTCCCTGTCAAAAGTGTTGCAACTTTTGCATTTCAAACGACTAACAAAAAACTGAGAGTAAATGACAGCTGTCAACCGTTTTTAGAACAACACTCTTATCTCTACATGTCATGGTGGCGCTGTTTGCCAAGAGAAGACGTTTAAAAGCCGTCAAATGCCGTACATTTCACTTGAGTTCTCTATTTCGCTCCGCACACAAGTAAAATATTTTGACAAGTTTCAGTCTCGTAGTAACACAATAAAATCTGTGTTGGATTTATCTGGTTTAATCGAACAATTCGCGTGTTTTTATTTTTACTTGTAATTAAATAAATTCCTTACACTTTTGTTTTTCTAACCCAATGTCGTCTACTCAATTTAAACACTGGCAAATGCCAATGTAGTAGACTATATCGGATTCGCTTGCAATTTTTTAATAACTAGCCGCACCCCACGGTTTCACCTACATAACTCTTGATCGCGTGAGAATATCGGAATAAAAACTATCTTGTATCCTAATCAGGGTCATGATCTACCTATGTGCCAAATTTTATCCAACTCCGTTCAGCTGTTTTAGCGTTAAAGCATGTTTTTTTTTAACTCTTTCCTCTTTATTTTTAGTTTTGGCTATCTGAATTGATAGACTGTCCTGTCTAAATAATAGTTAGTGAAAAAATCGCATAAAAAAGACTTTTAGATTTACCGTTTTCCATTTTTATTATTTTTTTTTCTTAAACTTGTCCAGTTTTTCTTACTCTCAAAACCATAATAGCCAAATCGGTCAAGTCCTCTTATACTCATATTCATTCGTCGAATATAAATTGCATCTGAATTTACACAAAAATAAAGTTCTCAATCGATGCGCCTACTAAAGTACAGCATCTTAATATTACATTTTCATTTTATCTATCTATATATTAATACGTGAAGCGAAAACTTTGGATCCCTTTTTACGAAAACTGGGCGGACGGAGGAGTATGAAATTTCGCACACTTATAGTTTATACAAAGAAGAAGTGACGAATGCTAATATTTTTTTTTAAATTATGCGTTAAAATACATTATTTCCAATAAATAACACGTTACACACACTACTGTTCATTACCGTGTATCTAATACACACATGCATAGATATTCTTTTGTTTATGGTCCAAATCTGTCTTTATTATTGCAGTGCAGTGTTACCAACACCCAGAAATATTTACCCCTAAAGCTTAATTTAAAAACCCCTAAAATTGCCACAATTACTAAAAAAATCCGCTAAAAAATTATAATGAAAATAACCAACGAATGTTCAGTAATCATAGACCGGCACACAGTAGTAATATTTGTCTATATTTATTACGCGACATTTGTTAATCATTCACTCTGCATTCTTAGTATCGAGGAACAGTACTAGAAGTCGCTAATACTTTTATTGTAATCAAAAACACAATGAGAAATGTAAGATGGCAAAAAACCCCTAAGAATACCCCTAAAAATGGAATACCCCTAAAAAAATCTCAATCCTCTTATTTACCCCCTAAATTTGGGAAATCCCCTAAGTTGGTAAGCCTGATTTTGTGTCTATTGTCTTACTGAATGTCAAGTATAACCATAAGTAATAAATTAATTTTATAGATATATAACCTATTTCATTTTTAAAATCTATGATCATATCGAGAATTAGCGACGATAGGAATTTATTTTAGATTTATAAGAAATATTTTTTGTGGTTTTATGGGGAGTGTGAAGTATGGCATTAGTAAGTTTCCCATACAAAACTTAGTGTCGTGTGCAAACTGTAGAGGTTGTATGCCTCACGATTGTACAAGCTGGTCATAGATTGTACAGGCTGGTTATAATTATGACATTTGGAACCGTCATAATTAATTAAAAATAATAGGGAAAATTCTATAAAAACAGAACAAATTTCTGTGATAATTCATTACATATTGTTCCATATCCAGCAGTTAAGAAGTATTAAGAAAATAAAAAACCGGCCAAGTGCGAGTCGGACTCGCGCACCGAGGGTTCCGTACAAAGCTATAGGTATTCTCGGTTTAAATTTTTTTTTTTTAATTTTTATATTTCAGTTGATTGAATGTAAGGTAAATTGCGGTTTACGATTTATGACGTTTGAAAAAAAAACTACTTACTCGATGTCGTTCAAACTAATTTTCAGTGGTAGTTTACATGGTAATGTACATCATATATTTTTTTTAGTTTTATCATTCTCTTATTTTAGAAGTTACGGGGGGGGGGGACACATTTTACCACTTTGGAAGTGTCTCTCGCGCAAACTAGATACCCCACACGTATGGGTTTGATGAAATAAAAGTTTTTGAGTTTCAGTTCTATGTATGGGGAACCCCAAAATTTATTGGTTTTTTTTTCTATTTTAGTGTGAAAATCTTAATGCGGTTCACAGAATACATCTACTTACCAAGTTTCAACAGTATAGCTCTTATAGTTTCAGAAAAAAGTGGCTGTGACATACGGACGGACAGACAGACAGACAGACAGACAGACATGACGAATCTATAAGGGTTCCGTTTTTTGCCATTTGGCAACGGAACCCTAAAAAGAGAGTCCTGAAGAAGTATTCTTTACTCATTACACCTACGTCCTGGTCCTGGCCATTACCATCCCGCCAGCGAACCCTCTCCACAGTAGTACAGCGTCAACAATTTGCCTATAGTGTTATTGAATGTCAAATATAACCATATTATTTTTTTATATTTATTATTATCTATATTTTTTCGTTTAATAATGTATTTCTATTCGAATGAAGTACGGTCCTATTTCGACCAATGGGCGATCACTAGTTTGTATAGATAGAATAGAATAGAAGTGAGGCAGTCTATACGAAAAATATAGAGTTATTCATATTATCGAAAACAGAGAAACATCGTAAAAAGGGTGACTCGTAAAAACTGTCAGTTTACGAGCGAGAGTTGCGTAAATGTAAGTAAACAGCGATTTCAGAGAGCTTTTTGTCGTATTTTCACTGAATATCTTTTTCTCTTCACGCCTGAAAGATACGTATGACAGTATAGTTTCAGGTTCATCATCATTTCAACCGTCCACTGGAAGACGTAACCCTCCCATAACCCCCACAGGGTTTGCTATAATCGCCACGCTTGGCAGACAGGTTGGCGATCGCAGTATGGTGGTAAAATGCATAGAGAACGCTGCTGCCCATTCTCTAGTAAGTCTCTTAGTCGCCTCTTACGACACCCACGGGAAGAAATGGGGTGGTGCTATTCTTTACGTCCATCACCACACGGAACGGTTTCAGATTATGAGTTGACTAAGCAGTAGACCAGACTATTACGTGAGAAATCTTTAGTATAACAAAACACTGAGATTATCTGAGATCACCAATGCATAAAACAGTGATAATACATAACTAGTCTCAACTTTCCCACATTTTTTATTCAGAGACATAAGTAGGTACCACAACGGTGTATTTTACTTAAAATTTAGATTTTTTTTATGACACTGATTGACATTATGTGATTGATTGAACTCACACACTGACTTATAACTTGTTAAAATGTTAGGAAATTCGTATAATTGCCTTTGCAATGTTTGTAAATATGTGAGCACCATGTCTCTATACGTTTTGGTGGACTGATTTATGTTATTTTTATGTTCAAACAGTGCTTACTCTCAGCCTAGTCTCCTCTAATTCACGTTTGATTATGATTTTTTGAGTGCTTTTCCACATGAGTAATTTTGCAAGAAGGTTGTTAGCTAAAGACGACCTCATGTAGTACAGGCTGGCGATAAAATAACTTGAATGACATTCGAACTGTCAAAATTATTTAAAAAGAGAATAGCAAAAAATAAATAATAAAGTAGAAAATAACGGAAAAAAGCGTGGGGTGCCTGATATCAATAAAAAATACCTTAAAAAGCACCCCACGCTTTTTTCCATTATTTTCTACTTTATTATTTATTTTTTGCTATTCTCTTTTTAAATAATTTTCATTTTTAGTTTGGTTTTCTATGGAAGCGTGGTTTTTAGTTTTTTAAACTATTATTTATTTTCTATTTTTAGGGTGTTTCGAATTTTGAGACGTATGTCAGCGTAGTTTGTGACGTATGTCAGCGTAGTTTTCGAAGACAGTTTTTTTGCTGTCCTGGTAACCCTGGCAAGGATAATGGCACAAATTTATGAAATTATCCTATTGTCATCGGTCCTCGATAAGTCTACAGAGTTTAAATGAAATCTGGTCGTTTAAAGTGGGTTCAAATGGCGCTATAAGGAGTCGGTTACAAACAAACATACAAGTGAAGCTAATATAAAGCGTGTAAAAACAGTTGTCGGAGATGGGCTTGACAAGCAAAAGGAAGAACACGAAAATATGAATACGCTTGGCATAATTACGAATGTTACACAACAAATATGTTTCATTGTTCAATACGGTATTGAGAGCCCTAAAGGCTCGTGAGATTCTGATAGTACATACCTGTCTCCTATAAGTATTTCTTCCATCGTTGTTCCTCATCATCATTATCCTGGTTTCAGGAGTAATGTTCGTCATTTTATCACTGCGCCCCTTTTCACACATGTGCACTTTGTTGATCACTTTTGTTAGTATAAACACACTTTTTGTTCACTGTTGGTGATGTCGGAAGTTACGTCGAGTGCGGGATCATATTGTGGGCTGATTTTGAATCTGGAACAAAAAGAAAGATGACGTTAAATTTGCCTGTTCGTGGAACTCTGTTAAGGATATTTTTTGTCATCATATTTTAGCCGAAATTATAATATTAAATTATAATATTTATTTATTGGCAAAGAACATTTGACACAGATTTGCACACACATATTCGTTAAAATATAACGAAATACGTCTACTGCTGGACAGAAGCCTCCCCAATTTGGAGGGCTTTGCCATAATCGCCATGCTTGGCAGGCGGCTTGGAGATGAAGTATGGTGGTAAAATACATAGAGAATGCTGCTATCTATTCTATATATAGTTAGTCCCTTAGTCGTCTCTTACGATACCCAGGAGAAGACACGGGATGATGATATTCTTTACGTCTAGCATCACACGGAACAGTATGTGTCTACGTTTTGATAATAGCTCAAATAGTTTTACAAATCAAAAGTGTTTATTCAAATTAGGCTAAGAATCGGTACTATTTAAACGTCAATATAACATAAGACAGTCCCTAAGAACGCCCGCCTTAGACCACTTCCTAGTGTGTTTAGCTAGGGAAAAGAAATGGCGCAACAAACTCTCCAGCAGCACAGCTGACTGTTAAGTTAGAAGAACTTGATTCTACACATAAGTAAGTAATTAGCTTTACAGAAAATACAACCTTAAATTAATTATTTGCCATATGTCAGCTAGCACCCGCCATTATACTAATAAAACATTGAAAACTTATACTTCAGCAGAAATCCATATCCATACTAATACTTATTTACTATATACTATATACTTATACTATCTAAATCTAAACTATCTATCTAAATCTAAACTTCTAAACTAATATTATAAATGCAAAAGTAACTCTGTCTGTCTGTCGGTCTGTCTGTCTGTCTGTCTCGCTTTCCTGCTAAAACTACTGAACCGATTTAAATGAAATTTGGTACACAGGTAGTTTAGAGCCTGAGAAAGGACATAAGCTTTTTATCCCGGTAGTATGTTACCGCGGGATAATTTCCGACCTCCACGCGTGCGAAGCCGCTGGCAAAAGCTAGTAAACAATAAAAACGTAAACAGAACTTGATATATAAATAAAACCCACCAGGCATAAAGGACACAAAGAACTTATTATAAAAAAAACATATGTGCACCTTTTTCTCAACTGTGGAATTTCCTTTAAGTAAATATATTGGTTGCTCATCAGAAAAACGTGTAAAACAATGAATTTGAATGAATCAGGGAAAGTATTATATTTTCACAAAAAGTTTTTCAATTGAAAATTGAAGACGTTAAGGAAATCCGCATTTAATTTTTCTGTCGAGCCCTTCCCAGGTACGGACTTAATATAAAATGCTTATGCTCTTGTATAGTAACATTCTGGTATGCACCGAAATAAAACTAAAAGCAATTTTTTACAGAAATGCACTTTTGTGTAAAACAAGACAAAACTAAACATAGTATCCCCAAAACAAGAACAGCACTAAAACAAATGACAATCAGAGCATTTGGTCCAACCCCCGCTCTTACACAGAATCCCTACAAAAAAACAAAAATGGCTGACAAATCGATCAACTTACATTGAATTACAAATGAAAATTACACAAGCTCTCCCATCGCCGCCGCCGGTTCACACATTACTACAATACATCGACTAATAATTGTCCACTCAAACACATGTACTATACATACATTTATACATACATACAGAGATGCATCTATAATCTCTATATGACTATCTGAGCGAGACAGGCGATAAGCGATGCTGTGCGATTCATTCATCGGAAACAAGCTTTATTTTATGTTTTTCAAATCAAAAGTAATTTATTCAAACTAGGCTGAGAGTCAGCACTTTTTGAACGTCAAAGTGACATAAGACAGTCCTCCAAAACGCCACTCACCATTTCCTAGTGCTTTCGCTGGGAAAAAGAAGTGGCGCAACAAACTCCCCAGCAGAATAATATTAGACAGTATGCAGATATCGCCTTCTTAGGGGTGAACAGAAACTTCCAAACGCCACCTCCTACGATCCTTTCCACAATACAGACTCCTTTTGCCTCGTTTACGTTCATACATCGCCGATGCAAATACTACGCACTTGACCTTTCTTAAGAACACACGGTTTATTTTCTACTTTTACCTTTGAGTAATATTTACGACTATGACAATAATGTAGTAGCAATTTTGCATCTGATATTAGTGTTTTCATTTTAATTAATTTATCAAATAATGCTTTACTTCATACAAATCCAAATAGTCAACAGTTATACCAGTTTAGAATTTTTCTGGTAGATGGTGCATATATGAAGATAGTGGAACCGAACCCTTCATACATAAACATGATATAATTTTTTAAGCAAAAATAGAGCCCTAGTAGCCTAGCGGTAACGGCCGTGACTTACGAATTTTAGGTCAAAAGTTCGAACCCAGATAAGCCCTTTACGCTGTGTAAATTGTAACATCACCACTGCTCTCAAAATGGTGAAAAACCTCCGTGGGGAAATTGGTATGACCTAAAAATCGAAAACACATGACATCTGCCATTGCCTATCTCTCACAGAAGGCGCCGATGTCCATTAAGCACAAATATTTTAAGCCCTTTGCAGTAATGCACCAATTTCCATCCCGTCATCTCATTCACAGCTCACACAGCGGATAAAAAACCACACACACATACGTAACACCGTCCGTTCTGACCGAGATGACGCTCAACTATTGATTAACGATCAAAACAATTGATAACAATGGCTTACAACTGTGGTAGTCACTTAAGAATGTTTCAATATTTTATTGAGGCGGATATTTTTATGGTAGTTGGAAAAGTTGGCTTGTGGCTTCCAGCAAAAGAAAGCAGTGAAAAGGGAGAGGGAGATTTAGGAGGCCTACAGCAGGTGCACTGGACGTCGGCAGAGGACAGATAATGCCCTCTTCCGGCCCTCATAAATGGGTCCAGGGACGGCGGACTCGGAGACGTCCTCTTCCATCATATAAGGCCCGAGGTGGTGTCGCGTAATGATATTGCAACAGAAGTTAAGAACTTACTCCCCCGCTTGACCATATGGAGGCTGCAGAGGCGGGGTTTCACCATTCAGGGGCTGCGTTGAAGAGTCCTTAAGCATTCCCGTAGCCCCTGGTGCAAGTGCACGAGGGAACACGGGTGGTTCTAGTAAAAAAGTTAGATTTCCACGCCGTTACCAAAAAAATGGGCTTGTGGCTAATGAACAACAGCCACACGAGTCGATCTATCAGGTTAAGCTACATTTTCCAAGGAAAGAAAAGTACATTAAGCTGTTAGTCGTATCGGATTTGATAGCCCAATTATCGAGAAGGGTTTTAAGCTACTTAACATTACGCTTCGACCCTTAGGAGCCCAGCAAAATGAAAAGAACTCTGATAAAACGCTAAGTCTAAACGAAGTTACAGTGCGGACGAGCGATAGGATAAGACGCGACGGTCTACGGCCCAAAATTACACGCGTTCGAAGTCGCGGGCATCAAGTAAAGAGTAGTACAAGGAAAAGCTTGTATTTTTTTTTTTCATTTTATCATTAACACATATAAATTTAAAATCGATGACTACAAATTGTTGATTTGTTCAATAAGTAAGTTTTAGGACCCCATTATCTTCTACATACTATCAGATTAAGGCAAGGTGTTTTCATCCCTGTTTAATTAACTTAAGCAAGAGGCAAGAAGTGTCGTGTCAAAGGACATTTAGCATAATTACAAGACGCCTGTAAACAAATCGTAAAAGCTAACCGACTGAAAACTAAGTGTTTGTTTAACATATTGGTCATCCTTGTTCCACTTAGATGTATTGTCTTCTCTTAAATGTCACTCTGATGTTTACAAATGCAAAATTAAGAAACTGTGGTTGCCATTTGTGGAAATTATATTATACTATTGTGAATTTTCATTTCTCTTTTTTTTGTAATTCAGACTTTTCGTAAATAGGTCTAAATGAGGAACTGACGACCTTGTGAAGGCCGCAAGAATACGCTAGAGAATAACACTATACGGTTGAAGTGGTGGTGCTTTGGGGAGGAAGTTATATATCTATCAGTGGACGTCTTAGGCTGAAATAATCATAATGAAAAGTGTGCAGTGATTCGGTCAATATCTTAAAATATTCCAGGCTTGAAAACAAAACGTATCCGCGTGCTTCTTTCGGTGTGTTCTTCGAAATTCTCAATGTTCTTCAAGATTCCCGATGTTAATCGTTTCACTAAAGTACAGTTAACTTTTTCAACACCCCATAAACATGCTGGTCCAAAAACAAAAGAACTAATATCAAACACCTTTTACCGACATCTTCCGTTCAACTCCAAATTACAATGAAATCACATAAGCACATCCAGGAAATTCTCTAAAACATTAATGAACGGATATATTTTAATTATTTACACAATTACAAATAAGCGAGGTGTTCATCAGGCAGAACAACAAACATGCGTCTGGAAGCCGGATGACGCCGGACGAGACGAAAACGGACCGGAATCGGATGGTGTAAACAGTTGCTTTAGCTAATGTGTTAATGTGGGTGGTTTAGCGAAGGATGGTGCGTAGATAGAGTTAATGATTCTGGATGTAATTGATAAATAATGTGTTATCGACACGTTTTATTTATTTTAGAACGGCTGTATGACGTCACACCTCAGCGAGCGAGCGTTTAGAAAAAGACGGTTCACGAATGGATGGGTCTCATTCCGAACCATAGTTTTCTTTTGAAACTCGTAATAGTACAATTTAGCTTTAGCATGAAATCCAACATTTCAAAGAGATTTTATATAGAGCAATGTCCTTAGCTGCCCTCTACCAGTGATGACCTAAGCTGAGATCTGTACCCCACAGGGTGTGCCCTTAGCGAGTATTCGCTGTAGTTTGAAACCTTGACTGGAGGCCTTAATTTATTAACCTGTCAGATGCCATTCCAATAAAAAAAGCATAGGAGCCAGTCTTTGCGCAGTTCCTAACGAGTCACCAACTATCTGTCTACAAACTATACCTCTTACTCCATAACCTACACTCTGTGAAAGGGGATAACATGTACGAACGTATGTATATGTCCTAACTATTATGTAATGCTTAAATTAGTTTCATTGTTGCGGCTATGTATTGGAAGGGAAATGATTAAATATGCTGAATATGATTTGAAATGTGATACTGTATTTTGATAACATCTATGTGCTTATATTGAACGAATATTATACTAATTTGTGTTATTTCCTATCCTTCCTTCCTGTAAGTAGATAGTTGACACTTTGTCACGACAATATTTTGTCGGTCAATATTTTGAAACCACATGGTGATGGCATTTCCTTGCTGACTGGTACCTGAGACGAAACGCCGAAACAAACTCAGAGGTCATACGTCATTCCTCGTGTAGCTCAACCCAATTTTAGAGAGCTCAACGACCCATCACAAGACGCTACCAAAACTGCAGGACAAATCTATAAATTCCAATAATAGGGTAATTCCGAGGGAGATGGCCATAGTAACTTTAAGACTCTATTGTGAAGGAATAATCCATACTTCCATACTACCATATCCATACTTCCATACTAATTACTAATTTACTAATATTACTAATGGCTAATATTACTAATTTACTAATATATACTAATTACTAATATTACTAATATTACTTACTAATATAACTAATATTACTAATTTACTATTTACTAATTACTAATTTTACTAATATATATATATATATATATATATATTATATATAATATATAATCTACACTAATATTATAAATGCAAAAGTAACTCTGTCTGTCTGTCGGTCTGTCTGTCTGTCTGTCTGTCTGTCTGTCTGTCTCGCTTTCCTGCGAAAACTACTGAACCGATTTAAATGAAATTTGGTACACAGATAGTTTAGAGCCTGAGAAAGGACATAGGCTACTTTTTATCCCGGTAGTATGTTCCCGCGGGATAATTTCCGACCACCACGCGGCCGAAGCCGCTGGCAAAAGCTAGTAATGTTATAAATGCAAAAGTAACTCTGTCTGTCTGTCTGTCTGTCTCGCTTTCCTGCTAAAACTACTAAACCGATTTAAATGAAATTTGGTACACAGATAGTTTAGAGCCTGAGGTAGGACATAGGCTACTTTTTATCTTGGTAGTATGTTCCCGCGGGAGAATTTCGGACCTCCACGCGGGCGAAGCCGCTGGCAGATGCTAGTGTTGAATAAAACATCGAATTAATACAGAACATAAAGTTTATTTATTACCCTTATCAACCATTAACGATAAATCACATTAAAGAATGCAAACACTGTAATTTTAAACTTTCAAAAGAAACTAGGATTGGCCATCTCTCCCAGAGTGTCCGGGAGAGATGGCCATAGTGATCGGGGGAGATGGCCTGAACTCTTTTTGCCTTTCCCCTTTGCTCTTGAGGTTGATTAACTCCTTTTTTTCATACTCGGTGCAGTTTTCATACACCCAGAACATGCAAGTATTGCATTGTATCCAATCATCACCTAACTGTGTCCTGTAATAATTATCACCATAACCTCTGCAATTATTAACACTGACAATCCTCTAGCATTTCAAAATAGGCGTAAACAAATTAAAAATTGTAAGGCTATATCTCCCTTAAATACTATGATACTTTACTTAAAGTAGTAAATAAAATAAAGTAAATAAAAGTTGCTTCTCAGTTTTGTGATTAATTTTTAAGTTACAACACGAGAAAGTTTGTTACTTCAAAAGAAAATATAAATACGGACCAAACTTTCAAAACTTTTTTGTGATTATTTAATGTGTCAATCCCTTAGATTAAATCAAACGTTCTTTAAAAAAAAACAAAGTAAAATTACTCAACTTTCCATATTTTTTTGCAAACAATATCCACTAACACTTGTTGCCCGTGCCGAAACGAATCGGCCTAAATTAAAGTAGTGCCCATCTATGAATAATAACTTGTTTTTTTTTTTCTATTGGCCATCTCTCCCGTACGGCTATCTCCCCCGGAATTATCCTACCTCGTTTAAAACAAGCGTCACATTACTAAGAATAGCACCGATTTTGGGACAAATTCTAAATATAGGAACAGTAAAACAAAAACGGAACAAAACTATTCAGCACATACAAAAATAAATTATTGCTAAACGGAACTGCAAACCAGAATGAGGCTAATATCCATAAAAATACCGGAACGAAATTATTTGCTGCCAGAATTAAATTCGAAGTTTAAATACGCCGAAAATTCTTTACTTTGTCTTTCAAACGTAATTATCATCAGCTTATTGCACGCCATTCAGCTCAATTCTCGGAAACTCTTATCTAGCTGTTACCTTGCGGAGATCGTCGCTCTGTCTAGCTAGTCCTACCTTTCGATTCAACCGTAATAATTACTGGCTATTTTTGAATCGAGGAATATTCTGATATCCCACGCGTACGTTTAAATTTAGAATTCTGCTTTTAGCGACAGATCTTTATCAGAACGAACGTTTTCTTTGCTTGCTTACAAATGCGCGGATTGATAAGCCAATACGATTTTGTCCTTTTGCTTTATTTTCTTTATAAAAGAAATATGTAATGTGCATGTTTAAGAATCAGCTAATATTTATTTCAACCAAAAAGTGTAGATAGATCTCGACCATTCATCTTATTTCCAGTCCTGCAAATATTTGTAATCCTATAAAAACCTCCAGATATATTTTTACAAGGATGTCCCATCAGGCTTGATATATGAACGGATATCCCTTCAGCTTTCAGTACTTCACAAGGCAACACAAATCTATGAACCGGGTCAATGGTAAACCAACAGATATTACTCTACCAAGGCTGAGATGAATGCCAAACATCTCACTTATAGATCTATCTCTAAATAAACCGTCTATCAATGAACGGATATTTATATATAATATGCAGTTTAATATAAATATCATACAACTCTGTTCATTTCTTCCCGGGGGTGTCGTAAGAGATGACTAAGGGACTTGCTAGAAAATGGACAGCAGCGTTCTCTATGCATTTTACAACGTTACTGCGATCGCCAACCCGCCTGCAAAGTATGGCAATCATTGTAAACCCTCCCAAATTGGGTGAAGCCTATGTCTAGGAGTGAACGTCTTTGTCTGAAATGGTGATGATGATGACCACTCTATGCATTAGCTGCCACCAATTCATCATTTCCAGTATCTTTTTAGGGTTCCGTTGCCAAATGGCAAAAAACGGAACCCTTATAGATTCGTCATGTCTGTCTGTCTGTCTGTTTGTCCGTCCGTATGTCACAGCCACTTTTCTCCAAAACTATAAGACCTATGCTGTTGAAACTTGGTAGGTAGATGTATTCTGTAAACCGCATTAAGATTTTCACACTAAAATAGAAAACAAGCAATAAATTTTGGGGTTCCCCATACTTAGAACTGAACCTCAAAAAAAATTTTTTCATTATACCCATACGTGTGGGGTATCTATGAATAGGTCTTCAAAAATGGTATTAAGGTTTCTAATATCATTTTTTTCTAAACTGAATAGTTTGGGCAAGAGACACTTCCAAAGTGGTAAAATGTGAGTGTCCCCCCCCCCCCCGTAACTTCTAAAATAAGAGAATGATAAATCAAAAAAATATATATGATGTACATTACCATGTAAACTTCCACCGAAAATTGGTTTGAACGAGATCTAGTAAGTAGTTTTTTTTTTAATACGTCATAAATCGTAAACCGCAATTTACCTTTCATTTAATCAACTCAAACAAAAAATTAAAAAAAAAACATTTCATTTCATAAACATAAACCTTGTGCATAAACTAAAAATACCTACAGGTTTGTATGGAACCCTCGGTGCGCGAGTCCGACTCGCACTTGGCCGGTTTTTTACATACTATTCCAATATCCCAATCGTCAGCCAGATTACGACTTGAGCGATTTACATCTTGTCTTAGAAGGTTGGACCATATGCGTACAAACACGTATAAGATATCATTTTGGTAGGTAGAGGATGTCATAACATTACAGATAAGCGTCACGACCTGTGATCCCGGGGATCAGCAGATATCATAACCAACACCTGCATGTCGCCGATGACGGAATTAGGTCATGTTTGACAAGGGGTAAGCCTTTCAACATTTATTGGACTGAATTTGGATATGATTCCGGTAAAATTAATTTTTAAGAATATGCAATCCAACTTGACCTACGTATTGGTTTTTGATGCAGCTAGATTTTTTATTTGTTTCATTTCAGAATTATAGTTGGTTAACATGGATTCTACATACAGTTTGGCTAGTCAACGTAAAATCTAAATTAAAGCGAAAGAAGTTGAATTAAAATTTTGCAACGTATTCATGATTTTAATAATTATAATTCTCTGAAACCATATTTGTTACGATTGTGAATTATAATTGAATCAACATACAAGCAGATTGCAAAAAAGGTAAGAACATTTGAATTAAAAAACTACGCTCAACTAAAATTATTTAAAATATCTCTAAACGAGTTTATTTAACCAAACAATAATAATATGAACTAGATTTTCAGTAATAGCGTAGTGTTGACATGTTATTCTATTTCGGACATCGCACGATTTGTGACGGAAACTCTCGACGCACTGAGCTACCTAGGCACAGCAATAAAAATATCCTTGACGTTGTTTATAGAGTTAACGAGACCTACATAATAATACAAAATGATGTGGGAGTTGTAGATAGTAATAATAACAGTGGAATTTATATTGTGATTATTGTGACTACTGATTTGATGGATGAAAACATTTTGGTTCTTTAAGAAGACAACAAACTTTTTGTAGATGCCTTGTCAAAGCATGGAATGTTTTTTTATATTCGTTCAAAATTTTTAGCACGAAATATTATTCATTCCAATTAGGCTAAAAATCAGAGAGAGCACTTTTTGACTACCATAAGCCCTAACGGGTTTAAGCTGCAAAGAAGCAGCACAACGAATACCCCAGCTATATATTTGTCTTGACTTCACATAAGAGATTAACAGACTTTTATATTACTACTCCTATCTTCTAGTAACTGTAGATATACATGAGCACCCCGCGTCTACGGCAGAAGCAACTGAGGCTGTCGACAACAAGCCACTCGAGAATTTGACCACCTTACTCAAATTTACGAGCGGTTTGAGCTCCAAACACAAATATGCGAGTAGTTTGAGTCCCATTTTTAAATACGTGAGCGGTTTGAGCCCCTTACTTGAATACGCGAGTGATTTGGGTCCCATTCTCAAATACGCGAGCAGTTGGTGCCCAGTACTCAAATACACGAGTGGCACGTTGACGACTGCAGTTGCTTCTGCCGTAAACGCGTGTCACTCATGTGTATGCACACTAAGAAGTCAACTGATGATTCATCGTTATTGACATAGTTATTGATGTGAAATGTGATTCCTTTCAAAATATGTGTGCTTTGGTTATGTTCGTTATTTTAAATTCAAATAGAAGTGTTATATTTTGTGCGTTTACTTTTCCCTATCATTATTTGCTACCTCTTTAAAATATATTAGTTCTCAAATTCTTCATCAGCATAACTTCTATTCTATTATTGACTACCATTCATACTTTATGCATGTTGTTCATTACCAATGCGTGTACGTATCACTAATTACGTAAGTTAACTATCAATAAACTAGCTAAGTACTCGCACAACTTACTTTATGACTTCATCTGAACGTTCAATGTTATCATATTTACGACCACAAGCTAATTACAGACTATATTGATTCTGATTTATTACTCACTCTATTATTATGTTAATTTTGTCGTTATGTTGAAGGTTTGACGGATCTTTATTATGAGTTTCATACGATATGTTTTCGGCCCTTGAAGAATCGGAATTAGAAAATTAATTGATATTGAACTTTAGATAACCAAGGCTGTAATATAAATATCTATGACATATAATTGTTGTATGTAGTAATCAGGAGTTGAAGAATATGCCAAAGCAATAAATAATTTATTCATTTTTAAAACATAGGTGATAATAGTCTATGATATGACATATAAAGAGTGTAGTCAGCTAGAAAATGCCGACGCCAACGCCTTGTTTTTAAATATTGACCTTTATATGATCCACTTACAAATATAAACATTTAATTTTACGCAGCTGTAAGTGAAAACAGCAGAAGTCATGGTTGTAGTAGAAGAAACCAAAATCATATGAAAGAAAACAGCCAGTCTAAATTAGCTTATTTAGTCCATTCTGACAATATGGGCACGTGATACGGAAGAATGACGAAAATTTCGAGAGGAAAATTTTGAGTACTCATGTCGATTACTATAAGAGCAAAGAGAGTCCGAAGAAACAAGGGATGGACTGTGAGAATGATGATATGGATAAAAAGGAATTGACTACCGAGATGACGACTGATAGAGAAGTGTAGAAGAAAATGACATGTTGCGCCGACCACAAATAAATTGCGATCAGGGCAGCAGAATGTAGATGGTTCATTCTGAGAACAAGGACAGCAACATGTTTAGTTGTCAAAGCAAAAAATATTTTTTCTCACATAAATCGGTCCACATATAGACTGCTAATTCTTCAGGCGCATATATTTATCTTGGGAAGCATATGAAACATAAAATAAATAAAATATCATACCTAAACTAAGTTAGCATAACCAATTAAATAAAGAAGTAATATAAAGTAAGGGAATGAAAAATATTGACTTAGGCACGTGGAAAAACAACTATTATAATTTATAACCGTTGTGTCAACAAATGAAGTTATTTTTAGTTTTTATAGCGTCATTTGGAGAGTCAAACACGTGCGTTGGTGGTGTAATGGTCAGCATAGTTGCCTTCCAAGCAGTTGATCCGGGTTCGATTCCCGGCCTACGCATTTCTTTTTGCATTTCTTTTTCTGAATTATTTACAAATTATATTAGAACAAGTGTGCTAGTTCTTCAAAAAAAGGAGAAGATTATGTATTCGTCGTTGTTTTTTTCATGTATACCACTCTGAACAGCTCGACAAGCGAATACACTAAACAAAACAAATAGAATCGCTACGGAAATGCATAAAAATGAGCACAAGCTTTCGAAGGCGAGTGACCCGTAACCCAAAAATGTCAATCTCACTAATTTTAATGAAGAGTGTTCTCGTAACGTTAGTGGACCGACACTCTGTCTATCGGAATTATATTGTATTCTTATCAAGCAAAGACTGCATACAGAAAATGTTCCAAATTCATAAATTTTGAATTCGCTGACAAAAATTGCACAAGCAACAGAATTTGCATTGCACTGGGTCGTGCAAAAAAAGCTGGGTTCTGCAAAATTTTAAAGTTAAAACTTTTTACAAAAGTTCCTTTTATAACGAAGATAAGCATAAAGTAATAATTTTTAGGATTTCAAGACCTAGTGGTCGAAATTCGAACATAATTCATTAAAATTTTAACGCATTTCTAAAGTCGCTTAGATCTTTTAAAATACGCAACGGTTTTGAATAGGGATTTCATCAATAGACAGAGTGATCCAAAAAGATGGTTTATATGTATAATACGCGGGTGAAACCGCATGACAACGCAAGTTATTATATAAAATATTAGCTTTTTGCACTCCTCCTCCATATAAAATTTACTGTGCGAAATTTCATATTCCTTCGTCCGGGTAATTTTCGTAGAAAGGAGTAGAAAGTTTTTGCTTACCTTATTAATTTATTATAGACAATCGCTTAACGTTTCGTTGCAGCAATTAATCTATCTAAACCTTTTAACAACGCTATATTTACTGAAGCCAAAACTATTGCCTAATAATTAACATTAAAACAAAATAGTCCAATATTTTAAATGAGTCGGGAACACACCGATACTTTTACGGAAATCATCAAAATTAGTTGAAATTTATTTCTATTTTATGTTTTGAACACTCGGTGATCATTTACGACACTGCAGTGCGTGTCCATTGGCACTCACGATACGGGATTTCTTAAAAAGACAAAAAAAGATTAGGTACCCAGATAATACCGGACAAAACCAAGTTCTTCAAACCTAAGCAATTGCACCTATCTCATCGCCAGCGATTGACGAGGAGCAAGTAGAGCGAGAACTAGAAATGAGTTGGCGAGCAATGAGCAGCGAGCTCGCAACGCTCGGGAGTGATTACTCGCTGGTATGTACTGACGCCTACCCGAAACTGTCAAATTTTCCCAATCAAACTTGAATCGAATATTTTCGCAATAAAGTTGAAAGCCTCTTAAGGAAATTTGACAGATTGTAGTAGCTTTGTGTACTGGCATCTGTACCATGCATGAGGCCCTCAGCGAGTGTTTTGACCGCCAGGCGAGCGACGCTAGCTAGCTACTATTTACTCTTGTAGCTGCAATAATTGAGTCCTCTCCAACTGTCAGCAATCAACTATTAAAGATACAATTAAATGAGCTGACAATGCCTTACCCACATGTTGGGTATTGAAATCGAAAACGAATGGATTAAAAAAAATGTGTTTCTTCATTCGATGGGCGAAGGCCCGTATTCGATCAACTGTTTTTGTATTTCGCGGAATATAGATTTTTTTTATGAATTTCCAAACACCAAAATATACGTTCGGTTGCCTAAATGTACACATTAGTGTCATTCAAAGTTTTGAACAAAAGCATTACCTATATATATATATTTTTTTATTTGTTTTCGATATCGATAGCCAACACGCGGGTAAAGTATTGCCAGCAAACTTCAATTTGATCCTGTATAATTATGTATCTCTTTTACTTATACGGGCATTACAATCTTTTGTAATTTTCTTATGCGAGAAAATCGTTGAGTAGATTATAGACGCTTCTTTGCCGGCGACCAAACAATTGCCTTAAACCAACCTAAGAGAACAAAAGAACATCAATAACGTATAGACTACTATTTGTATTGAAAACAACAAAAACATAAAACGAATAAAAGTAAATTATCACTATAAACACCACCACAAAGATTGATTCTTCCATTGATTGAAAGAAGCCATGTTGACGGATGGGACTGGACTAGACAAAAGGTAATATTTCACTCTAGCGCAGTTCACGCCGCGATTTGTACTACAATGCTTCATAAACTGCAAATGCATTACTTTCAAATAGTTTTTTACCATTTGAAGTTTGTTTTCTCTTCGTTCTAACGTTAATCTTGGAGGATTTCAGGAAGTGGCTATTTTTAAAGAGATGTTTTAGTTTTCCTTGAACTTCAACATCATCAATTCAGCCGTAAGACGTCCACTGCTGGACATAAGCCAAGTCAGCTTTGCAATCATCGCTACGCTTGGCAGGCGGGTTGGCGATCGCAGTATGCTGGTAAAATGCATAGGGAACGCTGCTTCCCATTCTTTAGAAAGTCCTTTAGAACCCTTTAGAGTCCTAGAACTTAAGGGGTTGTATTTCACTTTTTTTCACGTCAAAATGGGATAAAATTATGAATATTAGGGATATTGGTATTTTTTGACAATTCTACGTCATTTACGTTGTTGAACAGAATGATTTTTCAAATATATTGTATGAAGCAATGGATTCGGGATTCGAATTGTGAAAAAAGTATGATTCGGTTGGCATTCTTTTTATTATCAAAAGTGACAATGACGTTTTTGACGCAGAGATTAACGTCTAGATGTATAGCCAAATAACCAAGAATTAATTTATACTATATATATTTTTGGAGCAGTGGTGGCCCAGTGGTAACGACCGCGACTTACGAGTAGTAGGTCGTGAGTTCAAACCCAAGCAGGCGCATTACTTTGTGTAAATTATTTCATCGCCACTGCTCTCAAAACGGTGAAGGAAAACATCGTGAGGAAACCGGCATGTCTTAGAACCAAAGATTCGAAGACATGTGACATCTACCAACCCGCACTGGGCCCGCGTGGTGGATTATGGCCCACTCCCTCCCACCGAGAGGAGGCCTGTGTCCCAGCAGTGGGAACATTATAGGCTGTTGATAATAATATATATTTTTATATTATAAAGCTGAAGAGTTTGTTTGTTTATTTATTTGTTTGATTGAACGCGCTAATCTCAGGAACTACTAGTCCAAATTGTAATTTTTTTTTTTGTGTTGTATAGCCTATTTATCGAGAAAGACTATAGGCTACATAACATTACGCTACAATCAAGAAGAGCGGAGCCGTAATGAAAAATGTTGTAGAAACGGGGAAAAACGCACGGGTAGGCGATTCGACTCGACGAGAAGGGTCGGCGGAACAAGAAATTTAACGCGGACGAAGTCGCGAGCAGAAGCTAGTCAAACATATGAAGAAATAGATTAGTGATTCGGATTGTGAAAGAAATGTGTGAATGTGATTCTGAGTGATTTACGCTATTGAAAGGGTAATTAAACAAATGAAGACGGTATTTTTAAATAAGTATGTAGTCGTATGCTTGTGGCTAAGTATTAACAGCTACATGTTAGGTTAAGTTACGGTTGCCGTGGTTGGTACCCATATGGATGACCATCTTTACATACCAAAACCTCTCCGTGCCTCGGAAAGCACGTCAAGCCGTTAGTCCCACCGGTCATTCGCCAGTCGTTACGCGTCATCAGAAGCCCGACAGTCTGACAACCAGTCTTACGAAGGAGTGTCGTGTTACCCAATAACTGGGTAATGGAAGTCAGATAGGCAGTTGCTTTATGTAAAATATTGGTATTCAACTATATCCGGTTGGTTAAGCAGATTATGATGATATTAAAACGTGATGTTTGCGACTTTGTCATCTTTACTGCATATCGTTCTCATGTCATGTCTAAGTAGGTACTAATTAGATTTGATGAATCATTATTTTGTCTAAGATCATTCGCCTCTAGCATGATAGTCTCCATTTTAAACCGAAAAATATATTATAAATAACTTCGTAATTTTCTCCTTTCACTTTTTAATTTACGTTCCGTTTTATACTTGATTGATGTACATCACGCGACATCCACCAACCAACCTTTTTTTTGTGAGTCAGAAATCATCAAATGACGTGTCCCACTCTAGGGTGGAGCGGAAGGGCGTGTCAGACTTTTACTGACTAAAACCCACCCGTGTTCCTTCAGTTACACATATGCCAGGACCACGGTAACTCTTTCGAGAAAATCTCGCGACCCTGACAGGGGGAGAGGAGGCCTGTATCCCATATTCAGAACGTTATTAAAAGCTTTTGATGTCCTACAGCAGGGCAAAGGCCTTCCTTCTCTCTCTCCACCACTCTCTACTATTTAAAGCTGCTAAGATCAAGCGGGGAGTTTGCCATCGAACAAACTAACACTAGAAATGATAGTTCAACTACATTTATTGCATTATTTATGTTGCTGAATAAGCATTTTTTCCGAACATATCATTGAAAAGAGGCAAATACATTTCTTGTTGTTCCTAAGCCAGCTCATTCCGACATCTCTTTTTTTAATTAACAGTTATTTTGGACTCAATAAAATATCGCCTTGTCCAGCAGTGGACGTCCTACAGCTGAAATGATAACGATGAGACTATGAAAGTAGGTAATTATGTCTAAAACTTGACGGGTCAATGTTGCAAGTGCATGTGTGAGGTGTTTGTAGTCTCTCATCATATTATAAGCCAATTATATTTTGACGTGTATCAATGGAAACGCACAGAGACAGTTAAAGTTCCATGTGTATAAAGTCAATTAAAAGCCGTTTTATTGCAGATGCCACTGCGAGTTATAATGCGGAAGTGTCCCTCTCCCTCCACAGCTCATTAACATTACACAGATAAGTATCATGTTATAAATTTAATGATTCTCTAATCTCACTATGGTTGGAAAGTGGTTGAGAAGAAATTGAATCGTTTCGTCTTAAATTACTTATTGGAATCAGTTGTTAAATCATCCTTTGATTTATATTTTTGCTGTTTTTTATTTTTTCTGTCTAGTGCCGGATGTTAAGACCCGTGGGTCTCATAAAAGGCGACTGAAGGATTTGCTAGAGAATGGACAGCAACGTTCTCTATGCATTTTACCGCCATATTGCGATCGCCAACCCGTTTGCCACGCGGGGCGATTATGGCAACCCCCCAAATTAGGACAGGCCTTTGTCCAGCAGTGGACGTCTTTCGGCTGAAATGATGATGATTTTTATTTTTAGTATATTTTAATTGGCTCTGAAAAATTGTGTCATCTAAGAAAGATGGCCAAGGTAGCCTCCAAAATTCAATTTTTCTTTAGTTTTCTGCAATTTGTAGGTCAACGTACAGTCTGACATGGTCAGGCTGTACGTTGAACAAAATGTGATTCGCGACCGTAACACGTATATCAGTGTCAAGATTTTTGTTGATAAAAATAATAGAATTTCCTTCAGCAATCCTTAGGATGGTGTTGCATCCTAAGGATTTGGCCTGAGTTCTCATAATGAGAACATACCTAAAAATACTGTTACAAATCATGATATTACTTTAACAGTGTCTGGCGTTCTGTGAGAGAAAGTATGCAAGGGGGTCCACTGTTCCATATTAGTTGTTAATATAGGTAATTGTATAACTTTTTGTAATTATTGTCAACCTTTTATGTGTTTCTATGTTAATTAATTTAATTGGTGTTGTACCGTTTTAATTAACTATAAATAAATAAAAATAAATAAACAGTGCTGCCACAGTGGATATTGTAATTCGGTTTTAGAATAGTACAGTTTTCTCGAACTAAATCAATGAAATCACGACAAAAAGAACAGCAAATTTTATTTTTATAACCTAAAAATATAAAAACAATGCCATGTTTTAATAATGAAGAGGGCTGTCTGATGATTATGAAGCTAGGAAACCTTCAAGCCCTTGAGTGATATTGAAGTGTGATTACTTCCTATTTGACCAATCATAGTTGAGGTCAATGGAAGGTCCGTGTTAAATAGAGTGGAAGATAACGGACATAATATTCAAGATGAACTACAATCTATATAATAACACCCGGTAATACAATTGACATTGGCCCTTGCTTATAAATTCACGGCATGTCACGCCTTGTTTACCTAAAAAAAAATAAACTTTATTTCTACAACTTATGTAAACAACAATATAATTATAAGAAGTACCTTTTAAGCAAAGCATTGCTTGTATTAGGTACTACCACTCTTCTGCTTTAAATTAACTATACATAAGTGAGGAATTAAACAATAAATTCAGTGACAATATTAATCCATACTTCCATACTATATATACTATATACTTATACTATACTATATATACTTATACTATATACTAACTACTAACTACTATATACTATATTTACTATATATATATATATTTATATATCCATCCATACTAATAATATTATAAATGCAAAAGTAACTCTGTCTGTCTGTCGGTCTGTCTGTCTGTTTGCTGTCTGTCTCGCTTTCCTGCTAAAACTACTGAACCGATTTAAATGAAATTTGGTACACAGATAGTTTAGAGCCTGAGAAAGGACATAGGCTACTTTTTATCCCGGTAGTACGTTCCCGCGGGATAATTTCCGACCTCCACGCGGGCGAAGCCGCTGGCAAAAGCTAGTATAAAATAAAAATTAAATCTAAAAGCAAAATTAAAATTACAATCAAAATTAAACAATACATTCAATTACCTAAAAGGTTAGATAAAAATGTACCCACAGTAGGTACTCCGAAATTTTATCAGTTAAGTTTAAGTAGTACCATATAATTGGGGCAATTCCAGACTCCTAGATACGAATGAAAAATTTCCTAATAAAATAAATAAATAATAGTTAAACAGTAAAATAATACTAAAAAGTAGGAAATAATTGTAAAAAAAGAGTGGGGTGCTTTTTGGGGTATTTTTAATTGATATCAAGCACCACACGCTTTTTTTATAATATTTTCTACTTTTTAATTTGGTTGTCTATGAAAGCTGTTTTTAATGTATTATTTATTTTCTATTTTTAGTTCGGCTGGATACAAAAACCAGTAGACAAACGAGGCAAGAATTCACGACTCACTTACTAAGAAAAGCTTTAAAACTATGAAGATATTATTAGGAAAACTAAACAAAGATAAAAGTAACAGTCCGAATCATCCATTAAAGTTGGAAACTCCGAAATACGATGACAAAGCTTTTGTCCGAACTCCGTTGACACTGACAAACTGACAGGATGACGCTAATAAGTCTTCAACGGTTTCAGAACTTCACAAATAGTATTATCTTGCTGAAACATCAGGAAGAAGGAGAAAATATTGTGTTTTTGGTTTTAATTTCGGAAAAGAAAACAAATGAACATGTGTTCAAATGAAGAGTGTTCCATTTTGAAAATATTTTCTTAAGAAACTCTTTGGATCAGTGGCGTTAGATCGAATACACACTCTGTATTCGCATCAACCGTGTTCGGCGCTCCGATTGGTCCTTCACCAAACCAGGGCCAATCGGAGCGCCGAAAGTGCTCGATGCGTTTGATCGAGATGGTTAAAAGAATATCGCACTAGGGCCATAGGAGTTCTAAACATGATGGTAGAAGTAGATTTAACTCAATCAATCTGCCTAGTCATTTCCTAAATATATTGAGGTCGGCTTCTAGTTTAACTAGATGCAGGGATCAGTATTTTACATGGAGCGACTCCGTATCTAACATCTACAACCCAGTTACTGAATATCACGATGACCCTTGGTAAGACTGACAACGTAAAGTTTCATTCTGATCGGTGGGTGACAGTTGGGTAGGGTTACTTGTGAATAACGGCCAGGCTTTAACGTGCTTTCCGAGGCACGGAGTGGTCTCGAAATGTAATGGATGGTCACCCATTCACATACCGACCGCGGAAAGCGTAGCTTAACCTTCCATAAGATCTGCGAAAGTCTGATAAAACATAGTGTCAATGTTAAGATCATAAAAATAATTAGAAACATCTAAACTTCCAGGTGGTCACCCAGTGGTCGAAATTCGATCATAATTCATTTTAGACTTAATTTATTTATAATGCATGAAGTATAAAAATATTAGCTTTCTGCACTCCTTCTCCATATAAACTTCAACTGTGCTAATTCATACTCCTCCATTCACGTATTTGTCGTAAAAAGCGGTACAAAGTTGTTGCTTCACGTATCAATGTAGTGGTCAAAGATCGTAAGTAATACCTTGGTTTTCTTTGATTTATTCCACACTAAGTTAAAATAAAATTGTTTGTTTACAATTACCTTCGAGGACAGACGTGGTTGGATTACTTGACGACCTGCCAATTAAGTGAGAAGAGTATGACGTAATTTATGTTAATAACGTTATAGTCACTAGTATCTTAGTCATCAGAGGTAATAAAGATTGACCAGTGGATATTGAGACATAGACGAATACTGAAAGTTCATTTTTAACCGACGAAAAAAACGGAAGAGGTTCTCAATTCGACGCGTATTTATTTTGTTTGTTGTTTTTTTTATGTATGACAACGCATAACTTTTTACATCGTAGTCCGATTATGATAATTCTTTTTTTATTGGAAAAAGTATACTCCGAAGATGGTCCCATATACATTTGGAAAACAAAATCGAACCCTAAGGGTCGCAAAACAGGATTGTTCACTCACTGATTGTAATGTATAACCACGCGTAACTTTATACAAATTAGTCCGATTTTGATAATTCTTTTTTTGATGAACCTACGACGAAAGTTCTGATTATGAATTGGGATTGCTATAAGAGTAGAAGAAGACTAGAGAAACGATAGATGTGACTGTGTAAAATATGATATGGCCAGAAATGGGTTGACCACCGATTTGATGACTAATATAGGAATAGACATAGACATGGAGAAGAAGACATATTGCACCGACCACAAATAAATTGAGATGATAGGGCAAGAGAATTATGACCATAAACAATTGAATCTTTACTAATATTATAAAGCTGAAGAGTTTGTTTGGGTGAACGCGCTAACCTCAGGAACTACTGGTTTGAATTGAAAATGTCTTTTTGTTTTGAGTAGCCTATGTATTGAGGAAGGCTATAGGGTATTTATAACATCACGGTACGAACAAAAGGAGTGGAGCAGCAACGAAAAAAGGACGAAAAGTGGCAGGCAATTCGATGCGACGGGAAGTGTCACGGGAGCAAAAATTTGACGCGGACGAAGTCGCGGGCAGAAGCTAGTGTTATATATATTGCTGTGTATTGTCTATAATTTGTGTGAAAACATTGTCATCGTGAAAGACCATATTATACTTGGTACTAAAAGTTGCAAACAGTAAATGATTACCTAATAGGTATATGCCATGTTAAATGTGCCATAACTGAAAATGTGTTAGAATCGTAGCAAACAGAGTGCTGTCAGCATTTCTGTTGAAGGAAAGTTAAGGAATATGTACCTATATTGAGTAGCGCCAGCGCTGGAGCTCTGTCTCGCATAGGGTCACAGCATTATGCTGAGCGATGGCTATTTTGCGTGGATGTGACGCATGTTTTTCCAAAGCATTTATCTGAATTTGCGTGTATTTGGTCTTTCCTTGCGTCATGTTCGCCGCAAATTAACATATTTTGTTTTTTCTTCTTTTTATCTTTAGGTAATTTAGAAGGTTTTATTTTCATCTGATTTGGGATATTTCGTGTGATTAGGCATGGTTTAATAAACCATAAAGCCTGCTTTTGAAATAAGAACCTTAACAAAAATTCGAAATACCGTTTCTTTCACAAAATTACCAACTTAGTTCGTTCTTAGGTTGTCAAATTTTATATAAAGAACTTTACTAAAGTTGGCATAAATTTCGAAATATAAAAACTGTCACTAGATATCTGTGCCACATTTCCGGGAAATATTTTGCCACGACCAGGAGGCCACCCCTCGACAGATAGAGTGGTATTCGGCTTCACCCCCGCCTCCTAAACGTAATTAACGGATCCCCCTTATGGTATATTGTCCCATGCAATTAGCAGTGTAATAAAACTAAATTCACCAAATTCCTTTGATTCAGAAAATTGAAGCTCATCGAAACATGCAGCGCACTGATCGAATCCAATTAGGATTCACTGAATATTGCGTTCGCTCTACGTTCATATCAGGAAACGATGTTGCAGCACACGATACAACCACTAGTTACATTACACGTTGCTCGTACAGTGTCATTACATCTATCTACCTACTTAATCAAAAAGGGGCGTGGCGTAAACACTTCATATAATGAGTTCCACCTAGCCCACGTCTTAAAGATGGCGATTAAGGTCCAATTTCTCAAAAAAAAGTGTGCATATTTCTTATTTTTTTCTGCCAACGCGTTTTTAACGAACCTGCTCTTCGTGGTTATTATGCGTAATATCGACGGCAAATTACCTTGTATCGACAAGTTACATCTTTATATGGGGTCTTTTATAATTCGCGTGAAAATAAGAGAGTTCGAAAAGAGGCTTTCTTATTTCTTTTTACCATTGCATACAATGACATATATTAGCTTTATTCTAGCTGCTTACATTTTAATTTTTATTATTTGCTTGAGTAGTTTTCTATGTATTTGTTGTTATATTGACATGGCTATCTGACATAATTATGGCAAATGATTTAATTTAAAGTTCTGTGTCTCGTTATGTCTACCTGGATGCAGCTATATGTATACCATTATTTTACATACTACCGGGATCATCTGCTTTACGAGCTTACCAAGGCACAGAGGACTCTCAGTATGTTATAGATGGTCACCCATCCACAGGCCGACCTCGACAAGCGTTGCTTAACCTTGAAAATCGACCTGTATTACTATTTAGCCACTAGCTTCTCGATATTTCTTTCTACTAAATACAATACTTTCTATAATTTCCAGTCTTATCAAGGGGTATCATATTACCCAGTAACTGGGTTGTGTAGGTCAGAGAGGCAGTCGCTCCATGTAAAATACTGGTAATCAGCTGCATTCGGTTCTTGTACATCCATACCTGAGTCATTAGGAGTAGTAACGAGGTTGGTACTCAGAGCCACTCCTTTAAAGAACGTGATGGGTTAAAGATTAAACCTTACGAGTTACGAACTATGAAGGCACTAAAATTGAAACGTGACTTTAACAGCCACATTCAGATTTCATTGATGTAGCTATCAAAATTATTATAAACTCTTGATGGGGGAGTTAGGCGCCATCTGCATAGCAAAAGTGTCAACTTCACTGACAATAAGTGAAAAGGTTAAACCTTTTCACTTATTGTCAGTGAAGTTGACAAAAGCTTAATTTCTTTATTACCACGGCATTATCACCGTTGCACTTTGATTAAAAATTTAATGAACTCCCGAAAAAAAAAACAAAAACCTCTGCTGCCTTTGATCGTAGCGTAATGTTATATAGCCTACAGCCATAAGCTACCCAACACAAAAATATTTTTTCGATCCGAACCAGTAGTTCTTAAGATAATCGCGTTCAACCAAACAAACAAACAAACTCTTCAACTTTAATAATAAGTATCGGTAGATTAGTATAGATTTCAAGACGAATTTTTTGAGATATCGTCTCTCAAATAGTGTATGGGCTATTTATTTTTTGCACGCAATTATATTTCTAACAAGCTCACCCGACAGGCGTTGTCCTGTCAGACTTCATACAAAAAGCCCATATAAATAAATACACACACACACACATCATCAGCCTATAATGTTCCCACTGCTGGGACACAGGCCTCCTCTCAGTGGGAGGGAGTGGGCCATAATCCACCACGCGGGCCCAGTGCGGGTTGGTAGATGTCACATGTCTTCGAATTTTTTTTTTTTTTGGTTCTAAGACATGCCGGTTTCCTCACGATGTTTTCCTTCACCGTTTTTGAGAGCAGTGGCGATGAAATAATTTACACAAAGTAATGCACCTGCTTGGGTTTGAACTCACGACCTACTACTCGTAAGTCGCGGCCGTTACCACTGGGCCACCACTGCTCTCTATAAATAAATAATAGTTTAAAAAAACTAAAAACACGCTTCCATAGAAAACCAAACTAAAAAGTAGAAAATAATGGAAAATAAGCGTGGGGTGTTGTGTTGAAGCGTGTTTTTTAGTTTTTTTTAACTATTATTTATTTTCTACTAGCTTTTGCCAGCGGCTTCGCCCGCGTGGAGGTCGGAAATTATCCCACGGGAACATACTATCGGGATAAAAAGTAGCCTATGTCCTTTCTCAGGCTCTAAACTATCTGTGTACCAAATTTCATTTAAATCGGTTCAGTAGTTTTAGCAGGAAAGCGAGACAGACAGACAGACAGACAGACAGACAGAGTTACTTTTGCATTTATAATATTAGTGTGGAAGTGTGGATAGTGTGGAAGTGTGGAAGTGTGGATAGTGTGGATAGCGTGGATAGTGTGGATAGTGTGGATGTGGATTTTTAGGCTGTTTCGAATTTTGAGACGTATTACAGAGTAGTTTGTGACGTATGTCAGCGTAGTTTTCGAAGACAGTTTTTTTGCTGTCCTGGTAACCCTGGCAAAGATAATGGCACAAAATGAAATTATTGCATTGTCATCGGTCTTTGACAGGTGTGCAAAGTTTGAATGAAATCTGGTCGTCAAAAGTGGGTCAAAATCGCGCTATAAGTCAAGGTTACAAACAAACAAACATAGTAACATACAAGCGAAGCTAATATAAAGCGTGCGAAAACATATTCTGTTATTCCTGAATTTTATGGGCAATTTAAAAAAACCATTACGAACATTTCAAAAACAGGTGTTCCCAAGTGAAATGAGCAGCATTCCAATTTGTTTTTCCTTTTCATTCCAGCTTAAAACATGGTTCATCATAATCAGCCTATATTGTTTCCACTGCTGGGATACAGGGGAGAGGGAGTGGGCTTTCATCTCAGTAATCTACCACATGGTCCCAATGCGGGTTGATAGATGTCACAAGTCTCCGAATTATTTTTTCTAGGACATGCCGTTTTCCTTCACCGTTTTGAGAGCATTGGTGATGAAATTGTTTACGCACAGTAAAGTTCCTGCTTGGGTTCGAACCCACGACCTACCTCTGGGCTATCACTGGACCTTAGAAACATAGGTCAAATAAATAACTTTGTCTTTTGAGAATGATCTATACGCACGACACGATATTAACACCACACTTGTAGGTTACAAGTGTGGTGGTAATATCGTGTCGTGCTCGTTCCGTATCACATAAAATCACTTGCATTTTTAATCGTGCTCATTACGTCCGTCGATCATCGTCGCTGTTCAGTCATGAGCCGCGACGCTGTCAAAAGGATCGCGATATTGATACCACGTACAACGCATGTAATTTCAAACGTCCACGGGAATTTCAAGTAAATTTTTGCAAGTTTTTTTTTAGTTTTACTGGTCTGTTATGTGGTTTTTATAGGGAAATTGACTGGTAATGTTACTGATGAGTATTAAATTGCAAATTCATGTAGGTGCTTAAAGCAAATAATTATGATTAGGGGAAGTATGGCCAAAATGACATATACGGACAAAATGACACACCGGGCTTTTTTCGAAATTGGCGGGGTATAATCCTGCAGTTGGCATATCATTATGTGACGCCGGTCATGGTGGAATACCTGTTAAGTTTATACCACCATTGACTTGGTCACGCCGAAGTTACTTGCAGGAAAGCGTTTTGTGCGCATAAAAGTTTTTTATTTTTATTGATTTCGTCCTGTTTTTGATCAGTTGCTCGTGGTTTCTATTACATCTTTTGTAGTAAATTCAAAAAGTGTAGCATTATGCTGCATTACTTAAAATTATTTATTTATAAATCTCGTGTTTATAGTAATTATGACTTAATTAGTGTTAAGATAACCTGTGGGGCAAAACGACATACTTACATTCGGGGCAAAACGACATACCTTTAGTCAATGATGAGGTTTTCAATATTGATTCGAACTACGATAATGATCCTTAAAAGCAGTCAGAAAAAACTTTTTAACAAAAAATTAAACCGCCGAAAAACTGAAAAGCATAAAATAATAAACCTTAAAATTATGAGTCGGCGCTTTGAGTGTTCCTTGTTCATTGATTTTTCAGCGCCGACTCAAAATTGTAAGGTTTATTATTTTATGCTTTTCAGTTTTTCGGCGGTTTAATTTTTTGTTAAAAAGTTTTTATTTTATGATTTTTTGTGGCTTTAATGTACTAATAATACTTGGCAAGGTATACCCTATCCAACAATAAAAGAATTATCAAAATCGGACCACTATGTAACTAGTTATGCGTGTTTATACGTTACAATCAGTGAGTGAACAATCAATCATCCCCTGTTTTCCAACCCTTAGGGTTCGATTTTGTTTTCCAAATTTATATGGAACCACCTTGGGAGTATACCCTTTCCAATAGAAGAAGAATTGTCACAATCGGACCACTATGTAAAAAGTTGTGAGTGTCAGTGAGTGAACAATCAATCATCCCCTGTTTTCCAACCCTTAGGGTTCGATTTTGTTTTCCAAATTTATATGAGACCCCCTTGGGAGTATACCCTTTCCAATAAAAGAAGAATTGTCACAATCGGACCACTATGTAACAAGTTATGCGTGTTTATACGTTACAATCAGTGAGTGAACAATCAATCATCCCCTGTTTTCCAACCCTTAGGGTTCGATTTTGTTTTCCAAATTTATATGGGACCACCTTGGGAGTATACCCTTTCCAATAGAAGAAGAATTGTCACAATCGGACCACTATGTAAAAAGTTATGCGTGATCATACATTAAAAAAAAAAAAAAAAAAAAAAAAATATACGCGTTGAATTGAGAACCTCCTCCGTTTTTTTTCGTCGGTTGAAAAGGTGAACCCAAGTACAGAAGACTCATTACGCTGAGGACTCGAATGTAGAAGATTTCTAGCTGTGTCGAACGGTGATGATGATGACTGCGCATGCGTTTACTGTAACGACCTCTTTTCCCGTTCCAAGCCCAGCGAGTGCTGGCTACGGTGCAACATTGTTCTCTTTGGGCTCATATTTAATATTTTGTGAAATATGTTCTTCATAATTTTCGTTTTCATTATGTATGTCATTTTGTCCGTACTATATGGACTAAATGAATTTTCTTAGAGGCTTCGATTAATTTAAATTATATTTTTTATATGGGTCCTATTCAATTATGAGTTTACGTAGGTTAAAACTTGTGAACCAAAGATGATTATTCAACCTAAACAGTGATTGTAACTATGTTAATTAAAAATATACTATGATTAAAAAACAAAACCGTATGTCATTTTGGACGTACTTCCCCTAAATAAACTAAATCAAACCTACGCCTTGTAGGTAGTGCAAAAGATACCCAGCTGAGCACTAGGAAACGGTGGGCGTTTTGGGGGACTGCTTTATGTAATTTTGACGTTCAAAAAACTTTTTAACAAAAAATTAAACCGCCGAAAAACTGAAAAGCATAAAATAATAAACCTTAAAATTATGAGTCTGCGCTTTTAGTGATCCTTGTTCATTGATTTTTCAGCGCCGCGCGCCGACTCAACATTTTAAGGTTTATTATTTTATGCTTTTCAGTTTTTCGGCGGTTGAATTTTTTGTTAAAAAGTTTTTATTTTATATTTTTTGTGGCTTTAATGTATTAATAATACTTGGCAAGGTATACCCTATCCAACACAAAAAGAATTATCAAAATCGGACTACTCTGTATAAAGTTATGCGTGTTTATACATTACAATCAGTGAGTGAACAATCAATCATCCCCTGTTTTCCGACCCTTAAGGTTCGATTTTGTTTTCAAAATTTATATGGAACCACCTTGGGAGTATACCCTTTCCAATAGAAGAAGAATTGACACAATCGGATCACTATGTAAAAAGTTATGCGTGGTCATACATAAAAAAAAATAAAAAAAATATACGCGTCGAATTGATAACCTCCTCCGTTTTTTTTCGTCGGTTGAACAGTTCTGACTCTCAGCCTAGTTTGAATAAATGACTTTTGATTTTGATTATTAACCTCTAAGTCCCTGAGAAACCACATTTGGTATGCAAACAATCGTTTTTTAATTGTGTCTGTAATTACGGTAATTGACCGGTTAAAAAGACTCGAATTGAGCTCGTGCTAAATTAATCTCGGTTTCATTTTAGATATCACTACTAGAGAAGTACGGAAGAAAAATACGTATTGCAGTATTTTTCTTCCATACTTCTCTAGTAGTCGTCAGAATCAGAATCATTATTTATTTGTCAAACATAGGTTATTACATTATAAGATCTTATGGCAAATAGTGTTAAATGCTCTATGTTTTGTCAGCTAAGACATACAAATATTTGTGTTATACATTTTTGAATAATTATTATACATGAAAAAGAAAAAAAGAAATGTAATTACAATATTAATAAATTGTCACAGATTAAAATTAGTAAATGAATTTATTTTTACAATATTGGGGATAATTAAAAATTGTCATTCAAGAACTCGTCCAATGTACAATAGCATTTGTGAAGTAGCAGCTGGTGTAGGGTAGTTTTAAATTTATTTACTGGCAAGCATTTAATTGGTCGGGTATTTTGCTATAGACTCGAGGAGCAATGCCAAAGAAACTTTTCTTCATTAATACTGTTTTACATTTTACATGGCTCAGTGCGTCATCTCGGTAATCATCACTTTTCTAACCATATCATCTTTTACACAGTCAATCCATAATTTCTTTGGTTTTCCCCTACCAACCTACCATTATACCATATTTTCGATTATCGTTATCATTATCTGCCTAGCCTTTTCCCAGCTATAATTGAGGTAACTTCCAGGCAAACCGAAGCAGCTCAATACCAATAGTTTACATGAAGCGATTGTCTATCTTACCACCACAACTCTGATACTGGGTACCTCTTGGTACGACTATCTGTCAGAAATTAGATTATCATTTTAAAATTCAGTAGTTCCATAATTACTTATTCACATAAGTACAACCAATACTTCCTCCAACATAATCTAAACTAATATAATAAATGCAAAAATAACTCTGTCTGTCTGTCTGTCTCGCTTTCCTGCTAAAACTACGGAACCGATTTAAATGAAATTTGGTACACAGATAGTTTAGGGTCTGAGAAAGGACATAGGCTACTTTTTATCCCGGTAGTATGTTCCCGCGGGATAATTTCCGACCTCCACGCGGGCGAAGCCGCTGGCAAAAGCTAGTAATAAATAAAAAACAGTGAGCCAACATCAGTAACTTATCGCTCATCCGTAAGATAAACTAACGAACGTATAAACCAGCGCATAATCTTACGCCTTGGTAATAATATCCTATGTTAACTACGTGTGGTAACTATTTGCACTTCACAAGATATTCCTGAACATAGTTTTAACTGTTCTGACTAATTTTCTGCTCATTTGCAATCTGATTTGTTAGCTTACTTTAATTTAACCGCCACTTGCTTATATTACGATGGCCAATCTAGAATTCGTATTTTTGGATGCGGGAAGCACAAAACCGGTTGAAGTGGCGCAGCTTGTGGGAAGCCTAATGCCCAGCAGTGGACGTCTTTCGGCTGTAATGATGATGTTAATGAATGTAGAATATCCTCAGCCAGTCTCATACATGAGTCATTGACTATTAATATAAGGGGAAGTTTGAAGAGGCTTTAGGCTGAAGAGTAACAGCTGCATGGATTTATCGATCAGAGGGGTAATTGCGGAACTTTTTATCGGTAGGAATTGGTTTAATATTCATAGTTAAACAACATTCATTGCGTTATTTACGTTGCTGAGCCGACAATTTATTCGAACAAATGACGCAATGGTTTAGAAATAATCTTCAATCCCATTCAGATTCTGATAAATTGTGCGTTTCGCAATTAGGGTGCAGGTAAAGTTACACTCTC
Organism: Aporophyla lueneburgensis; assembly: GCA_932294355.1. Classification (NCBI taxonomy): domain Eukaryota; kingdom Metazoa; phylum Arthropoda; class Insecta; order Lepidoptera; family Noctuidae; genus Aporophyla; species Aporophyla lueneburgensis. Next base: position 23,959,498 of record OW028755.1, read on the forward strand.
CGCGACCGCTGCGTATAGGGGTGTTTACATTACCTCTCCGTGCCTCGGAAAGCGCGTAAAGCCAGTGGTCCCGGTTGTTATTTGTGGCTCTTAGAAAACCATCAGGTCGTCAGCAGCCCGAAAGTCTGACAAACAGTCTTACCAAAGGGTACCCAGTAAGTGGGTTGTGGAGGTGAGACAGACAGTCACCACCACCAACATTTCAACCGATAGACGACCACTGCAGAACATATGCAGTATGGTGCAAAATAAATAGAGAACGCTTCTGCCCATTGTCAAACAAGTCCTTCGTCGCTTCTTACAACACCCACAGGAAGAAATGAGATGGTGTTAATCTTTACATCCGGCAACACACGAGCTTACAAGTCGAGATTGTCAAATGTTCTCCGTAAGAAGTTCAAATATAAAAAAAAACACTATAATCCAACCTATTTTCGCACCATTTAATAACCGGCGATATACATAAATAAACGACACATCAAAACACAACATGATCGTATATTTACACAAAACCCACGTTTAATAGTACCCCTGCTATTAAAATAACTTGGGTTAAATAAACCTACAGCCTAATCCTATAATTTGCAGCGTTCATACCGAGTTTCATTGCCATACATGACAGGGTTTTAAACAGACAGACAGACAAACATGACACTCACATAAACATATAGAGGTTATGGCCAGAACACAGAGGAATGAACGAATGGAGGAATAACGAGGCGAGAGGCGTTTGTGTAGAACGTTTATGGTCCTTTCATAGAGGCGAGAGAATGGTTTTGCGACGACCATATTTCTTTAGGTCCAAGAGTACCAATTTGTAAGTACTTTTTAGACGTTATGGTATTGACATAGTGATGCTTTTAAATCTTTCCTGACTAGCTGTTGATACACTGAAGGTTACATTTATTTATTTAAAATAGCATGGCCATATCAGCATTAAACATGTGCATGACTATGGCGTAGATAGCATCGATTACAATATCTTGCTGCCCCTAAATTTATTGTAATATGTAAAACTAATCTAAATTAAAACGAAACGAAGCTGGTGCAAATAAGACGCGTAACAGACAACGAAAGCAAAAAATAAGATATAAAAAATTGAGTTAAAAATTAAGAATAACTGCATTTTCAAACACAGACATAATTATGTCCATTCTAACGTACACGTTTATTGAGTGGAATTCACAAGACGCTTAACATACATTTTTATTATTCCATATACTCTTTAATCCGTAATCCAGTTCAATTCTAGGGTTTCACAAGTGTTATAGTTAAAGTAATATCAGAAATAACAGCTTAAAGTGCTGTTGGCTTAACGACTTGTCAATTTATCCGAAGATTTATTATTGTGCCTAAGTGCCTGTAAGCCTAGCTTATAATAAACATTATTATTATAATAGGATTGTGCTAAGATGATGTGCAAAATTTGTTATTAACTTGGCTAAGTTCCAAAAATACGAGATTTTATTACTAATATCCCGTTTCTCAGGCTCACATAACCAACTAGATTCTATCATTTAAAGAAGCCTTATAAAGTGACTTAAACGAATGATAAGTTTTACGTATCCAACCACAGTAGTAGACTTTACTTATGAATATCCCAATAAGGAAATCTGATAAATTATATATCCTCGATTAAATCACAAGAAGCAAATTTTCCGCCACCAAGCCACTTTCCGACCGTCTGCCGCCGATTGGACCAAGAGTGGGTACTTTCTAGCAAACCCCGGTGAATACAAACTAGGGTATTACGTCTAATACTATTTTAAACTTTCCCGCCTCATTCGGTGAAAGTATATACTTAGGCTTCGAATGTTATGAGGTACTAGAACCTCGATAAGTATCGATATGAGATCAAATTCATGATTCCTGCAAGGCTTCCGAGCAATTGGTGGTTGCGGTAGATATGTAAACTTGATTGGCTTCTCTGGTGTCATTAAAGGGACTTATTTATGTGGAAAAGATAATCAACAGCATTCTTGTGTCTAATAAGAATAAATCATTCGTAAAGATGTGAAAATTTCTACTGTTGTCTATTGAATTCGGTTTCAGAAGCCCAGATATATACAGGGTGTCCAAGAACCTGGCGTCCAACTGGATTCCCACGATGCCCCAAGTTCTAACAGTACTCAGAAAAATATTTTAAAAAATCCACCCCATGTACTTACAGAATTATACTGATTTCAAAAAAAAAGGGGAAATGAGCACCCTGTGACATACTTTTGAATGCTGTGACGGCTAATGCTGATAATTTCGATATTTCTTGGAGGTTTTGTAATCTAGGGTATTGCTGTGTCTAAATAGAATGTAAAAATAAAGTACTTATTGTACCATTTTAAAATAAAATATTATTTTAACTAAAGGTGATATGGAAAACTATTGAATTTCGCAACTTTGACCGACTGTAGTGTAAAAAAAATGTACCAAAATAGTATGGCAAGTGACGTCAAATTTTGACGCGTTTATTCCTCTTTTTAAAAAGGTATAATACTTACACATTAATTTGAAAAAAAAAATTTTTGATAATATTTTTACTCAACAACCCAATTTTTACGATGTCTTACAGAATTCTTAGAAAGAAAAATTTACGACGAATTGAATCTAACCTCTAAAGAATTACTATTGTATGGTCATAAAAATAACAACAGGCCTCTCAAAAAACAGGTTAGACCGTAAGGGACGGTATGTGCATGCATCTCACCATAGTGATTCGTTATTACAACAGGAGGGAGCAAGACAGAAACTATCTTTGCGATTTGCTGGTTCTTCTTTATGGTACCCCATTATTCAGGTAAGAGTGAGGGAGAAAAGGTGCGAGTGAGATAGATAGTGACGCTATCTGGGATCGTGCTATTTAGGATAACAGTACGGTCAGTACGCGTCACTGCCTCCTGCCGTTACTACGCACCTCTCTCTTATTGTTACCATTGATCACGTACTACGATTTAAAGCTTTGTTTATTGGACTCGATTACTCTTTGTGCTCTGGACTTTGAAACGAACTCTTTACGACGACCTTTGCCTGTGTTTGGACAGTTTGTGTTTTGTGTGTGCTACCATGGCGACCTACACTCCGCAAGAATACGCAAATATGCACTACATTTATGGAGAATGTAGAGGTAATGGACGAGCTGCAGCGAGACTTTACAGAGAAAGGTATCCGAGGGCTACGCGATATCCCGACCATCGAGTTTTCATTAATGTGCACAGATCACTATGTGACGGGCGGTTCCCCAATCAAGTAGCTGGTGAAGGACGACCCGTAAATGACTTCATACGCGATGAAGTTTTAGAGGCGGTGTCGGCAAATCCAAGCATCTCTGTGCGAGGAATAGAAGCTGATACGGGGATACCGAAGAGCACAGCACACAGTATTCTCCAAAAAGAAGAATATCATCCATACCACGTACAGCGAGTGCAAAGTCTTTTACCTCGAGACTATCCGAGCCGAGTCGCGTTTTGTGAAACAATCCTGCAAAAACATCGAGAAGACGAAAACTTTATCGACAAAATTTTGTGGTCAGATGAATCAACATTTAAGAAGGATGGCTACATGAACCTTCACAACTTGCACGAGTGGCATGTGGAAAATCCGCACTTGATGCGAGAAGATAGATCCCAGTACCGGTTCAAAGTGAACATGTGGACCGGTATTCTCTGTGGGAATATTATTGGTCCATTTGAGATGCCCGAGAATTTGACTGGCGAATCATATTTAAATTTTCTTCAAAATGATTTGCCAAACTTACTAGAAGAGACCCCACCAGATATGTGGTTCCAACACGACGGCTGTCCAGCACATTTTCGCGTATCCGTTAGAGAGTTTTTGGACGAGCAATACCCGAACAGGTGGATTGGGCGATCAGGAACAATCCCGTGGCCAGCCCGCTCACCTGACTTAAATCCGCTGGATTTTTTTTTCTGGGGAACTATGAAGGAGCTCGTTTATGCGAAGCCCATTAATGACATCGCTGACCTTCGTGAGAAGATAACACAAGCAGTGCAGGTGATACGTCAAAAAAGTTACTCGCGAAACATAAAGCGGTCCTTTTTAAGGAGAGTGAGAGCTTGTATTGCCGCGGGTGGTCAACATTTTGAACATTTATTGTAATAAAATATCTTTAAACTAACATTCTTTGCTTTTATTCTACTGGGAACCCATCTACCTGTGTGTATTTCCTTCTTGCTCACTCTTGGAACCGAAGTAAATAATAGTAGTAACATAACAGTTTCTAAGATAAGAAAGGGTCCGACAGTTACCGTTAGTAGGTAGGCACTTCGTAAAAATTGGGTTGTTGAGTAAAAATATTATCAATTTTTTTTTTTTCAAATTAATGTGTAAGTATTATACCTTTTTAAAAAGAGGAATAAACGCGTCAAAATTTGACGTCACTTGCCATACTATTTTGGTACATTTTTTTTACACTACAGTCGGTCAAAGTTGCGAAATTCAATAGTTTTCCATATCACCTTTAGTTAAAATAATATTTTATTTTAAAATGGTACAATAAGTACTTTATTTTTACATTCTATTTAGACACAGCAATACCCTAGATTACAAAACCTCCAAGAAATATCGAAATTATCAGCATTAGCAGTCACAGCATTCAAAAGTATGTCACAGGGTGCTCATTTTCCCTTTTTTTTTGAAATCAGTATAATTCTGTAAGTACATGGGGTGGATTTTTTAAAATATTTTTCTGAGTACTGTTAGAACTTGGGGCATCGTGGGAATCCAGTTGGACGCCAGGTTCTTGGACACCCTGTATATATGTCTCAAAAACATTATAAATATCAAGGATATTTCATGGAGCCACTGCGTATCTGAGCTCCATAACCCAGTAACTGTGTAATACGATACCTTTGGTAAGGCTGGTTGTCAGAATTTTGTTCTTCTGACTACCTATTGTCAATTGTCAAAATTTTACAAATGACTGCCGGGGCCAACGGTTTAACGTACCGAGGAGTATGTAATGGAATGTCATTGATCCATGAAGTAACCGCGGCAAGCGTAGCATACTCTTCAATTTACCAGTGTGTCTATTAACATTTCGTTTCGAGTTTCTTTAGCCGTTTTTGGACAAGTGAGATTTTCACAGCTGAAAGACATCTAATGCTGGACACAGGCCTCCCCCAATTTGGGAGGGTATGTCTCTAGCAAGTCCCTTAGTCGCCTTTTACGTATCCATGGGAAAAAATGGGATGGTGGTATTGTTTACGTCCGGCCCCACACTTCTGAGTGTTGCTTTTAAACTTGGGAGTAGACTATGACCAGCAATGCTAAAGTTGATAGTATCATGTAGACTTGAACTTTGTCTTCTAGAACATAATATAGCCTTAGCCCTTTCCTTGCGTCTTCTAAACACAGTTCGCACGGTATCCGGTGACAGCAGATAAGGACAACCTTCAGGCGTTAGGTATCAGACGCTGCGATGAATGGCAGCGTCTTTGAAAACTGATCCGTTAACAGCGTTCACGTTGTATTTGATACTAAGATTGGATAGACTAAGAGACTATAATACTTATCAGGCTTACTTTGAAATTTAGATTTATTCCTTTATTTGGGACCTAAAGTGACGGGAGAGCAGTAGTGGCCGAGTGGTAACGACCGCGACTTACGAGTAGTAGGTCGTGAGTGAACCTTTGCAGGCGCATTACTTTGTGTAAATCATTTCATCACCACTGCTCTCAAAACGGTGAAGGAAAACATCGTGAGCAAACCGGCATATCTTAGAACCAAAAAACTTTTTAACAAAAAATTAAACCGCCGAAAAACTGAAAAGCAAAAAATAATAAACCTTAAAATTATGAGTCGGCGCTATGAGTGATCTTTGTTCATTGATTTTTCAGCGCCGACTCAAAATTTTAAGGTTTATTATTTTTTGCTTTCAGTTTTTCGGCGGTTTAATTTTTTGTTAAAAAGTTTTTATTTTATAATTTTTTGTGGCTTTAATGTACTTATAATACTTGGCAAGGTATACCCTATCCAATAAAAAAAGAATTATCAAAATCAGACTACTCTGTATAAAGTTATGCGTGGTTATACATTAAAATCAGTGAGTGAACAATCAATCATCCCCTATTTTCCGACCCTTAGGGTTCGATTTTGTTTTCCAAATTTATATGGGACCACCCTCGAAGTATACCCTTTCCAATACAAGAAGAATAATCACAATCAGACGACTATGTAAAAAGATATGCCTGGTCTAACATAAAAAAAAAAAAAATTATACGCGTTGAATTGATAACCTCCTCCGTTTTTTTTCGTCGGTTGAAAATTCGAAGACATCTACCAACCCGCACTGGGCCCGCGTGGTGTATTATGGCCCACTACCTCTCACCGAGAGGAGACCTGTGTCCCAACAGTTGGAACGTTATAGGCTGTTGATATGAAACTAACTCTCTGTGATTGGTATTATGAAAACTCTGTCGCAACTTCAAGGAAGAATAAAATTGGCCTATGGTTTTCTACTAGAAAATAGGCCTTCTGCCTGTGTGGGGGAGTTGACTATCACGTAGACCCAGTGAGGATTGGTGGACGTCATAGTCAGTCATATTGTTGAAGTTTTGCTTTTAGATGTTTACTCACGATATTTTTCATCACCGTCACGAAACACGTGGTAATGAAGTAACGTGCACAAATAAAAGTGTGTGAATACGATGCGTCTTTAGGGAATACAAGCATTTCGAAAGAGTTACCGTGACCCTGGCATATAGGCAACTGAAGGAACACGGGTAGATTTTAATCAGTAAAAGTCTGACACGCCTTCCCGCTCCGCCCAGAGCGGGAGACGTAATTTGATGGTTTCCCATCCACAAAAAAAGGGGGAATACAACCATTATATTACTGAATGAATTTACTGACAGAAAAAGATAAAACTGTGTACAAATATTTGCCCAAATCGTGAGCATTCAATTTTCTTTTATGAGTTTAGTTTTAGCGACCAACTAAAATCCTTTTCATGTTAAACTGAAATGTAAATAAAATAGTATTCTTTTATCAAATATTGGAAAACCCGCTACGAATTTACGATATACTTTTGCGGTTTTTTTGCATCATGATAAATAAATAAATGATGGTCATACAAATTCCCATCTTAATCGACAATTTGGGATAATCGTATGTATTGGGAGTCAGGGAGTGTAAATAAAGATCAATTTGGATTAAATGTATAAAATCACGATTATTTACAGGATGATCTTACAGAGTCTTAACAATTATAATCGAATCGTGTCCAAATAGTTCTTGAAACCGCATTTCATACACGAGGTTCAAGGTTAGTAATATTTTGCTTTCTGACCGCTAGAATAAATCCATCCCATTTTACTGCATAACTGCCTCATTAGTGTGATGGTCACAAACGCTACTGCTAAGCTTGAAGTCCTGTGTTCGATTCCTGTGTCGAACAAAGTGTTATTGGGTTTTTCTTTCAGGAATATTTCAGTGGGAGCCTGGAGTCTGGATTTGTGCCCAGTTGATAACAAGGCCCGCCCCCTAAAATCGCACTTAAACATAACTGGCAAAATGTGTCTATAGGTATAATACATAGCTACATACATAATCAGTCTATAAACTTCCCAATTCTGGGACACATGCCACCAATCTGTAAGAGGGAGTCGGCTCTAGTCCACCACGCGGCCGTGCGGGTGGGTTTTTTTTTTTTTTTCAGGATGGGTAATCATCAAATGACTTCTCCCGCTCTGGGCGGAGCGGGAGGGCGTGTCAGACTTTTACTGACTAAAACCCACCCGTGTTCCATCAGTTGCCCATGTGCCAGGGTCACGGTATCTCTTTCGAACAATCACGCGACCCCGGCAAACGTGCGGGTGGGTAGATGTCACATGTCTTCGAATAGTCTGTTCTATGACATGCCCATTTCTTCACGATGTTTTCCTTCACCGTTGCTTCCTTAATGATAAAACTATCCACGAACACCATGACTAAGGCATGTGTCACTTTAGACGCGAAGTCTGTAAAACCACGCATACCTTGAAAGCACTTGCGACCAGTTTGCGACTGCGGTTGCGACCGCAACGGGTCGCATTTCTTACGGTACTTCCGATTGAGCGATCGCATGTGTATATGTTGCGGCGATTTGGGGTTGCATGTCTTGAAATTGCGTTTATTGGGAGAGTAGAGTCAAGATGTGGAAACAAAAATTGAAAAAACCGGCCAAGTGCGAGTCGGACTCCGCACCGAGGGTTCCGTACAAACCTGCATCCTAATTGCGAAACGCACAATTTATCAGAATCTGAATGGGATTGAAGATTATTTCTAAACCATTGCGTCATTTGTTCGAATAAATTGTAGCTCAGCAACGTAAATAACGCAATGAATTTGTTTAACTATGAATATTAAACCAATTCCTACCGATAAAAAGTTCCGCAATTACCCCTCTGTACGTATTTTCGGTTTAAAAATATATATTTTTTGTAATTTTTATATTTAAGTTGATTGAATGTAAGGTAAATTGCGGTTTACAATTTATGACGTTTTAAAAAAAAACTACTCACTCGATCTCGTTCAAACCAATTTTCGGTGGTAGTTTACATGGTAATGTACATCATATATTTTTTTTTAGTTTTGTCATTCTCTTATTTTAGAAGTTACGGGGAGGGGGGGACACACATTTTACCACTTTGGAAGTGTCTCTCGCGCAAACTATTCAGTTTAGAAAAAAATGATAATAGAAACCTCATTACCATTTTTGAAGACCTATTCATAGATACCCCACACGTATGGGTTTGATGAAAAAAAACATTTTTGAGTTTCAGTTCTATGTATGGGGAACCCCAAAATTTATTGATTTTTTTCTATTTTAGTGTGAAAATCTTAATGCGGTTCACAGAATACACCTACTTACCAAGTTTCAACAGCATAGCTCTTATAGTTTCGGAATAAAATGGCTGTGACATACGGACGGACGGACAGACAGACAGACAGACAGACAGACAGACAGACAGACAGACAGACAGACAGACAGACATGACGAATCTATAAGGGTTCCGTTTTTTGCCATTTGGCAACGGAACCCTAAAAAGTATGCTTAGACAGTTTGCTCATGTTGGGAGGATGAATAAAGGACGGCTTACAAAAGGTATTTACAAGGCAGATGTGAGTGGAAACACCGGGATGGGACGCCCTAGGGGGCATATAGTGACCTTATCGGTAATGTTCTTCAAGAGTAGTTAGGTGCGTATTACTCACAACCGGCATGTGTGTATTACCAATTGTATGAACCTAAACGAGGCAAAAAGAGTTTGTAGAGATCGTAGCAGGTGGCGTTCCGTGGTTTCTGTCTACCACCATGGGAATTGGCGAAATCGAAGAAAACACTTTCAGAACAGCGCACTGTGTTCTAAAACAACGACTAGTGTGTCTAATAGTGACTAGTCTTTTCACTTTTCTAAGTGCTCTATTGTTTTGAAATTCTCAATTTACAAAAGGAATACTTTCACTGCCCGTATCTTAGCTCTGAAAATACCCTGATAACCTAAATAAAATTACTGTATAATATAACTGTTTTTTGTCATTAAAACGAATTACATAATACCAGATGGAATAAGGCTGTGACAGAGAGGCGTTCAAGGACTGGAAGATGAGGATTTCGGTCAGCCGGCGTCAAGATGTGCGGATCACATTGTTGCTATCGCGAGAAAAGCCGAATGAGGCTGGCACAGGAAAGAGGGACAGGGGATTGGCACAAGAGATGCCGCCTATGCCCAGTAGTGGGTGACGTAGGGCTATGGATGATGTTGAAGAAATAATTTATTTATTATTATTATTAGCCGTTGCTGTCCCACTGCTGGGCGAAGGCCTCCCTACTCTCTTTCCACGTCTCTCTGTCCAGAGCTGCCAAGGCCCAGTCTTTATTAAAAGAGTCCAGCTCATCCCGCCATCTCCGTCTGGGCCTGCCGCGATGCCACTTGCCATTAAGCGGGACCCATTGGGTCGTAAGTTTGGCCCACTGATCGTTTGACATACGGCAGATGTGTCCAGCCCAATTCCATTTAAGCGTGGCAGCTTTCCGAGCGACATCAGTTATTTTAGTAATGGAACGGATTGTTGTATTCTTAACCCGGTCCACAAGTTTAATACCCAGAATAATCCGTTCCATAGCTCTCTGGCAAACCCCGAGCGTGGACATCTGCTGAATAAGAAATAATACCAATATATTATTGTCCCAACATCCCAATGGTCTCTTCTCAAACAGAAAAGGCGCGAGCATTGATCACCGCACTTGCCCAAGACGGGTTGGAAATTTCTGACGCATAGTCCAAACCGAAGAAGAAAAGATTGTTTTTTTTTGTAAGTTTCTATGTGTCGCTTTGACACTTAAACTGCCAAACGGATTTACATGAAATTTGACACATGGGTAGACCATGATCTGGATTAGGACATAGAATACTTTTTATACCGGTATTAATACGCAATCGAGACTTATGCGGGTGAAACCTCGGACCGCGGCTACTACTACTAATATTATAAATGTAAAACTTTGTAAGTTAGGATTTTCGTTGTTATGTCCCCAAATTTAATAATATTTTAACAAAACTTTGTTAAACTATTATTTATTTTCTAATTTTTAGGGTGTTTCGAATTTTGAGACGTATGTCAGCGTAGTTTTTGGAGACAGTTTTTTTGCTGTCCTGGTAGCCCTGGCAAGGATAATGGCACAAATTTATGAAATTATTGTTTTGTCATCGGTCTTTGACAGGTGTGCAAAGTTTGAATGAAATCTGGTCGTTTAAAGTGGGTCTAAATCGCGCTATAAGGAGTCGGTTACAAACAAACATACAAACATACAAGTGAAGCTAATATAAAGCGTGTAAAACGTGAGTTTATAGAACACTAGCTTTTGCCAGCGGCTTCGGCTACGTATTTTACATATAAACCTTCCTCTTGAATAACTCTATCTATTGCTGAAAACTGCATTAAAGTCCATTGCGTAGTTTAAAAGATCTAAGTGCACAGTCGCGGGAATTGACTTTGTCACATTAGAAACCTCTAAAATTATCAGCGTTTCTTTACTATATTATATATGTTATATACATATAAACCTTCCTGTTGAATCACTCTATCAATTAAAAATCCGTTGCGTAGTTTTAAAAATATAAGCATACATAGGGACAGACAGACAGCAAAGTGACTTTATTTTATAATACGTAATGATAATGATGATGAAGATTAGCATTACAGCTGATTCAGTAACTTTTTACTTGCTTAAATAAATGTGACGTACATAACTCGTACTAGAATTCTATTTTATTTTCAGTTGATAGTTTTATTTTCTGTTTGATTTATATTTGAAAATCAAATAGTTTCATGTTATTTTCTTAACGACTGAAGTATAAAAGGAAAGGTTTTCGATCGTAAATATAGAGATTTATTGTGAACTAGCTTTTGTAAGTGACTGTACTCGCATTTTCTGCTTCTTGTGAAAAGTAAGAATAAGAATAATTTATTGGTCAAGAAATTACAGTCATATGCGATTGATTCCTGGAACTCACATTAGGATTCCCTGTGTCGTGAGATCCAGGCTCCTTCGTTCCATTAACATTTGCTGGTAGGTATATACAATATGTAGGTTGGTGGTGAAAATATGTTACAGTAAATTTCTTAATTTTATCTAATCTAGAACTAATACACTAAAGAAAACTTAATACTTATACACAGAGAAAATACAAAAGATAACTTAGTATGTATAGGTACGCATGTATGTTGTGTGTGACTGTATATGTGATTGTGTGGTTTTATTAATTAAGATAATCGTGTTACTGTTAAGTGTATCTGGATGTAATACTGGAGATGTATGTAATATGTGTAAGCTTGTGATAAAGAATAATAAATATATAAAAACAGATATGTATTTGTAGTACCATTCAAATTGTTTTATTTCTATTTCTAAAGTCGGGAAAGTATTACGAGCATACCGTGTTTTGGAACAGAGCAGCACAGCTTTGGTCCAGATTTAAAAGGTTTAGACACCACAGAAACTATAGACACATAAATAAATAAAAAATGATCGTATTTTTAAGAACAAAATCTCAGTCGAATCTGTCAAATAAAACTCTAAATGGTCTGCATTTCTGGCAAGATTTTATACTATTTATGAATATCAACATTTTCGAAAAGTTTTTGATATTATAAATATAAGAAACTCATTAAAAAAGTAGATATTTTTAGCATCAAAAACTTTTAGAAAGTGATTCGTTTCAACAAGTTTTTTTTTAACCCCCGACGCAAAAAGAGGGGTGTTATAAGTTTGACGTGTCTGTCTGTCTGGCTGTCTGTGGCATCATAGCTCCCGAACGGATGATGCGATTTCAATAAAAAAAAATATGTATTAAAGGTGACTTATCTGCGAGTGTTCTTAGACATGTTTGATGAAAATCGGTTGAGCCGTTTAAAAGTTGTGGGGGGGAAAGTGGGGAAGAGTAACCGAATGTCAGCAAATATACTCGAGTGGGGTCTCAAATGAAAGCGCACTGAAAGAGAATATTGATGAATTAATCGAGAGTGTTCTTAGCTTCGTTTGATTGTACATTATATTAAGTATATACCTATAAAAAGTACAAAATAAAAAATTAAATTTAAAATTTAAAAAAACCCCGACACAAAAACCTAATTTCCCTTTAAAAAGTAAAAAATAATAAAAATAACTCAATCTTAAAGTACCTAAGAATGTATTAATAATTCAAAAAAAAAAAAACGTCGCGTTGGGGGACCGCTCCGCGAGTGCAGACGTCGTTGACTGCATAGTTAGGTAATAAGATTATTGGTAATTAAATTGTTAGGTTTGAGGCGGTCCCCCAACGCGGCGTATTTTTTTTTTGAATTATTAATACATTCTTAGGTACTTTAAGATTGAGTTATTTTTATTATTTTTTACTTTTTAAAGGGAAATTAGGTTTTTGTGTCGGGGTTTTTTTTTATAATAAGAATACCAACATTTTCTACAAGTGTTATATATTATGAATATCAACAAAAAAACAAGATTGCAACTTGAATTTGATCCTTTCATTTTACCAAAATGTATCTATAACACACACACACAATTCCTATTCTCAATATAGTCCTACTCAACTTCAATAAAACCATAACAATTTGTCCGTACAAGTAAATCAAATAAAGATATAAATAATATTGAAATCGATATGTTTTATGATCACAATGCTCTGTTCTACGCAATGCGCACCTGGCCTGTATATTGACACATGTTCCATTTCATAACGTTTACATAAAACATTGACTGTTATATAATACTTTCTATATTTGAAATACAATATGGTACTTAATATCTAAGGATATCATAAAATAGGATAAGATATTAGATGTAAATGCAACCGTCTCGATCGTGATTCCTATTTTCAACCGACGAAAAAAAACGGAGGAGGTTCTCAATTCGACACGTATATTTTTTTTTATGTATGACCACGCATAACTTTTTACATAGTGGTCCGATTGTGACAATTCTTCTTCTATTGGAAAGGGTATACTCCCAAGGTGGTCCCATATAAATTTCGAAAACAAAATCGTTCCCTAAGGGTTGGAAAACAGGGGATGATTGATTGTTCACTCACTGATTGTAACGTATAAACACGCATAACTTTGTACAGAGTAGTCCAATTTTGATAATTCTTTTTTTGTTGGATAGGGTATACCTTGCCAAGTATTATTAGTACATTAAAGCCACAAAAAATCATAAAATAAAAACTTTTTAACAAAAAATTTAACCGCCGAAAAACTGAAAAGCATAAAATAATAAACCTTAAAATTTTGAGTCGGCGCTGAAAAATCAATGAACAAGGATCACTCAAAGCGCTGACTCATAATTTTAAGGTTTATTATTTTATGCTTTTCAGTTTTTCGGCGGTTTAATTTTTTGTTAAAAAGTTTTTGAATGATGTTATTCCTACTTTGTTCCGTGTGGTGCCGTACGTAAAGAATAGCACCATTCTATTTCTTCCCGTGGGAGTTTTAGGAAGTGACTAAGGAAGTTAATAGACAATGGGCAGCAGCGATCTCTTTGCATTTTACCACCATACTGCGATCGACCCACCTGCCAAGTGTGGCGATTATGGCAAACCCCTCCAAATTTGTGGAGATCTAAGTCCAGCAGAGGACGTCTTTCGGCTCAAATGATGATGATGATGATTTTGTATCATTACCTGTTTTTTGTTTTAAATCTTTGGGACAGTTTTTATATTTCGAACTTTATGTCAACTTTAGTAAAGTTCTCAGAGCAACGTTGATAACTTAGGACCACACCGCGTTGTTAGTTTTATAAAAAAAAACTGTATTTTGATAACTGTAAGGTCCTTATTTCAAAAACAGGCTCAATGATTTTAACCATACTTATGAAAAAGCCGAGGAAGCGACGATCTTTGCAGGGTGGCTGGTAGACACTGTATGAGAGTTGCCGAGAAACGAGCAAAATGGCGCAATATTAAAGAAGCCTATGTCCTTGAGTGTTTTGCTACACGCTGATGATGATGATAATGTTGAAAGAAAATCCCTGTTTCTTAATAAGATTAAACGTCTTTTTACTAACATGCGTTTTATAAAACACGATCAAACTTTAACTCGAGCCGAAATGTTCAAGACAGTTTTTAGTATTTCGATCTTTATGTTGACTTTAGTAAAGTTCTTAGGACAAAAATGACAACCTGGGATCGCAATGAGTTTGTACGCACAGGATGATACATTATTTGCGAAATCCCAAATGCCTTTACTTCAAAAATAAAGTGTTTAAAACCAGACTCAGCATTGCCATTAACGCCGACCACTCATCGCTAATAAAATACAAATTAAAAGGAAATGTTTTCTTCGAAACGGAACGTCTATAAAACGCTATTTTCGTCAATACGAGGAAAGTGATTGTAATAACGGAGATGAATCTCAGAATACAATGTTGTGCTGACTCTGAAAAAGTGCTGGTGCGTTGGTTTTATATAATTCGGAGCGATCAGAAAAATCTGTTGGTGGATGTGAATATTGCAGTGAAGTTCATCTTATGGATGTAGGAACAATAACGAATACAAAAAATACAAAATAGTTTATTTCTTTAACAAATACATGCCACTGAAATTGTGATTGGAGCCTCCTTTTAAGCTAATAAAGCCTGTAATACAATAAGTCCTGAAACGGCAAGTGCTTTAAATGTTTGCCAGTGACTCCCTATAAGTATAACTTATAGGGAGTATAGTAAGTATAACTATACTAACCTTCACGTACGCGTACCTTCAATTCCACTTGTACATATATCATAATTCTATGTTCAGTAGGAAACTACTGTACGTCTGATAATAAGGATAAAGACGCGATTGAAACTTCAAAAAAATATGGAAAACTTTAGAGTAGTAAAGAAATTATGGACAATTGAATCAAACACTCTACAGATGTCCATATTTTCATTCAAATGCACAAGCTTACAACATTAGCCAATCAGCTAGGTATTACGACTGCATCCTTATTGAAATGAATTAATTGAGTTGCACCGATCCCAGCGTGGTTTGACCAGACTCGATTAATCGAATGCACCCCGAGATCTGCACTAGCCTTTGAAGCCTCCATGTTTCATGGTGCTACATAGGTCATTGCATAATAAGAAGTAGAGCGGGGGGCGCTGTAATGGTAGGTAAGACGTGCCCATAGGAGAGGAAAAGATTGTGAGCCGACCGAATATGCATCCATAGGTAAGCATTGGACTAGTGGAAAGACGGGTGAGGAATCTGAATCATTTCGACAGATATTATTTTAAATGTTCGAAAAATGTGTCTGCTCAAACATGTACCTAAATAATTCAATGAATCTTGTAGAACTGACAAAATGTCCTTCTTACGTTTAGTTGCTACGCAATTACTTCTCAGTCCAGTAATTAGTGAATAGTCTCCAAAAGACTCATTTTTGGGAGTATTTGATTCCACCACGCTCTAAAATATTTCTCCAAATAACAAAGAAACACAAATCTTTTCATATGCCAACTAAACTTCTGTCTATCTCATCCCACATCTTACCCAATCATTAATTGCTTCGCCGAATCTCCGTCTGGTTTGAGTGCGGTTTTTGTATATATTCTGTGGCTATTAGGGACTAATTAGGCTTTGTTTATCGTTAACTAGTGTTCGCCCGCGGCTGTGCTCAGGGAGGCAATTTGATTGATGTTTTAAGGGAATGTTGGAAAAGTATAGGGTGTTAGAGTTTGGTCTGTCTACCTGTGTGGCTTTTTAAGGAGAGATGTGCATATCTGACTTTCGTTTTTGATTTTATTTCGAAAGTTATAAAGTTGAATGTAAATGAAGCAAAAGGACAATGGGCCTGAGGAGTATCGTAGAAGGTAGCGTTCTGTACTTTCTAGTAAATCTACATTTACACTAAAGTATACTATACTATTATTATAAAGCTGAAGAGTTTGTTTGGTTGAACTTGTTAAACTTCCTTACTTGCTTGCTATGGAATCACTATTTCGAATTTAAAGAAATTAGTGGTGAACAGCCCATTTATGGAAGAAGGCTATATAACATCGTTCTAAGAAAGTTACGCATTCGAAGTACTCCCACGGGCAGGCGATTCGATGCAACGGGGTGGTTCGGGGGAGCAAAAAATTTGACGCAGTTGAAATTGCGGGCAGAAGCTAGTCTTTTATAGACTTAGTAATAATAAAGCTGCTTTATCTGCTAATTTTATCTGCATATATATGATAGCCCAATCCATGAGCAAGGCTACAGGTTTCTTGAAATCAGGCTAGGACCTTTAGAAGCCGAGCAAAACAAAAGAAGTCGGAAATAACGTAAAGCGAAAACGAAGGCGATGCAATGCGACGAGATGGGTCGAGGAAGCAAGAAACCTAGTAAAAAAAAAACTTAAATAAAACTAATATTATTTGCCTAGAAAGTATTTTGTAGACATTTTCGTATAAACAAATAATGATAAACTATGTCTAAACACAAGATTATGTAAGTAAACAATGTTGGCATATACGTAGCTATCTAATCGTGGGTGTATCGAACTTATATCTAAGTAGTTTATACGCTCCCTGCACACAGGCGAGAAGCGGTACTTATAGAACACTTACCATAGAAATTGTTCTTCTACAGTGGCGTTGCGTTGAAGCGTCGCGCCGGTCGACGGGAGCCTTAACGAAATAGATAAAATTGATAGTTTCTCTGATTTGATGTGCACGAGTATTCCATGTTTATAACTTTTTTATGATATTTTATGTAATTCGGATTACATTACATACGTTTCATTATGGGTTCTATCGAAAACAAAATCAAAACGTAAGTAGTGATGATAGAATTATGATATTAAGTAACCTTAGAATATAAGCGTTTGATTCTAGTCTTTTGGTTGCAAGCAGTACTACTGAACATGTGGTTATGGGTTCGGCTTCCGGGTCGAATAAAGTGTTTGTGTGTTTTCTCATTTGTAATTTTTCTAGTAGTATCCTGAAGTCTGGATTTGAACCTGTTTGATGGTAATAGGCTCGCCCCTTATTATATGAGACTAGCTTCTGCCCGCGACTTCGACCGCGGAAAAATTTTTGCTCCAGGCCCTTCCCGTCGCGTCGAATCGCCTACCCGTGCGATTTTCCCCGTTTTTGCAACATTTCTCATTACTACTCCGCTCCTCTTGGTTGTAGCGTGATGTTATATAGCCTATAGCCTTCTTCAATATATAAGCTAACCAACACAAAAAGAATTTTTCAATTCGGACTAAGAGTTCCTGAGATTAGCGTGTTCAATCAAACAAACAAACTCTTCAGTTTTATTATATTATTATTAAGTATAGATTTAAACGTTCCGTGTGGTGCTGGACGTAAAAAATAGCACCACCCCTTTTCTTCCCGTGGGTATCGTAAAAGGCGACTAAGGGACTTACTAGAGAATGAGCAGCAGCGTTCTCTATGCATCTTTATGAGGTAGGCCTTTGTCCAGCATTGGATGTCTTTTGGTTGAAATAATGAGGATGATGAAACGCAACTGACGAAATGAGTGTTTACTATAGGTACACCTCTGCCTAACCCTTGTAACGTTACAGGCGACATACAAAATAAATATGTTTTACAAGAGATATACTGATATATTGGTCATGTTGAGAGGATAAAAAATGAAGGACGCTCACAAAAGGTATTTACAAGGCCGATGTGAGTGGAAACACCGGGAGGGGACGCCCTAGGAGGACATATAGTGACCTTATTGATGATGTTTTTCAGAAAGGTCAGATGCGTAGTACTCGCAACCGGCGTGTGTGTATGACCAATTGTATGAACCTTAAAGAGGCAAAAGGAGTGTGTAGAGATCGTAGCAGGTGGCGTTCCGTGGTTTCTGCCTACCCCCATGGGAAAAAGGCGTGATTGTATGTATGTATGTATACAGACGACACAGGGTACGTGAGTAAAAGCGAGAAAAGCACCATTGTATACAAATTATACAATTATATAAATAAATATGTACAATATGCTGTTAGTAACCATATTTAATTAAATGTCAACATGTACATAATTACTTTTCCTCTGCTTCGTTGATAACTGATAACACACGACAGGTGGCGCCGCCTAGCGTGCTCACAAGGCGTTACTTGTATTTACAATTAACATTATTTATGTGCTAACATTTAAAGTGTGTTTGTTTGAATATCCAAACGCATAATTAATTGGATGAAAAATGTCTAGTAAGTGTGGTTTACCTGAAATGGTTTGTACGAGGGTCGAAATGAGCTTTGAACCAATAATAAGAATAAAATTATTTACGATTCAAAAATTCCGTATAAGATATACACTTTTAAGACAAAACTAGTTAAAGAGGAAGATACTTTTAGTTAAAATAAATATATATCTTAGGACAACCAACACAACGTTATCTGATCCCAAACTAGGCAGAGCCTGTACTATGGCAACCAGACAACTGATAAACATAATTATATATTTCTAAATACATACATATTATAGATAAATAACGCCCAGACACAGAACAAATGATCGTGCTCATCACACAAAGATTTGTCCTGGGTGGGAATCGAACCCACGACCTCAGTCTTAGCAGTCAGGGTCACTAACCACTAGAATAACAGGCCAGTCGGTTTAACAGTTTAGTTCTCTCTTAATAGTGTACAACTTTACTTTTTTTTAATGTCATCTCGCAGGTCAACCCTATGAGGTTGTCGGCAGCTTAACCGGACTTCCCTGTGGCTACCTAAATAAATTAAGGCCTCCAGCCAGGGCTTAAAAAACTTAAGACTAGAGCGACTACTCGCTAAGGGCACCTCCTGTTGGGTACGGACCTTAGCTTAGGGCATCACTAGACAGCAAAAGACGCGCTGGATCGGAATGAAGACAATCTTACTTCCAAGAAATTCCTTATTTAAAAAAGCAGACAGAGATAAAGTCAAGAATCCGTTTTTCTAATAAAAAGTACAGTTGTGTGCACAAGTGTCCGCGCACTGTTCCAGAATGTGTGCTCGAGATAAAACCTGCGAACAAATAGTGACAGACAAACATTGAAGCGCATCTGTGCGCGGTTGTACAATACCTTGTCTATGTGCTTAAGAGTACAAAGGAAAGAATATTTAGACTTTTCGACACGGTTTTAGATTTTTATGACAATGTATAAAATACTGTTATTATTTGTATCCTTTGGAGATAGACATATAGTATTATAGACTGTTCAGTAGATCTTTTTAAGATATACAATTCTTTAGTACATGATGTTGATCTATCGTTAAAGATTTAGCCAGCTTTGACAATGTCAGCGCTCGAAAATTTTTTAACGATCCATTACAGATCCTTTAAATTTTCGACTTCTCTCTAATATAATATTCACGTAATAAGCATATAAACATTTCGAAAGAAATTGGTTTAGAAGAAGAAGACGGAGAAGCAGACAGACGAAAACTGCGACTTTATACTATTTACTGATAGTAAGTCATAGAGATATAGAACAGAAGAGAGGAGAAGAGAAGAAAAGATGTGATCATTGTGATGGTGAAATAGAAACTATTTGCTCTCCATTTCTCAGTTTCGATCAGAATATGAGCCCTGCTTTCGATTCCTAAGTAGAGCAAAATGTTATTTAGTTTTTCCACTTTTTTGGAGGATTTTCTATAGGCGACTCGTACGAAGCTAATATACTGGGTGTAAGGGACAGCCCTCGACAAACTGATGGGGTGGATTCAGTATATCATACTAAGATGACCAGTACAAGAAATTACTTCGGGACCGTTAAGGGAATCCAATAAACCTGATTTGTTTTATTTCCTCACACGCAATGTAACTCGGATCAATTCGGAAAGCCGTCTTTGTGCAATCGCCGACGACGAGTGCGATGAACTCTGTAGTTAGACAGGAAGTGAACAGCTGATTTTACGCGGCGTTCGTTAGAGTATTTCAACATCCATTGCTGCTTTTTCGTTTTTAGCCGTATTGTTTACATAAACGGAGTGCTGCTTTCAGAGAATGTAATTTTACATTGAAATAAAACTGAAAAGCTGAAAAAAGGTAAAAAATATATATGAAAAGTCCTGAGAATAATTCCGGTGGAATATGATTCAAAATAAGGAGCTGAATGCACTCTGTTAGTTTGTGGAGGGCTGTCCCTTACACTCTGTATTTGTCGGTGAATCGATAACTACTACTTGCAATTACCTTTTCTCATAACTAAATTATATAAAATTCAAAACTTTTATTGATTTTCCTCCTAAACTTAAACATATTAATATTGTTAGTTGTAGACTATCACTTGTCTATCATGATAACAGCCATCTTATCTACAATACTAGATAATATGTTAATGTCAACATGTTGACGCCTTACATGGCCGTCTACTATCAACAATCTTACACCCACGTCTAAAGGGTAGGCAGGGAAGATAGCTCCATCGATTCAGTAGAACATAGCTTTAGAGATTATCAACTGACAACGAAATATGAGAGTCAGAAATGTTATCAAAAACAAAATTAATAATTTCGAGGTGAATATTTAAATAAACTACTTTTGTTTTGTTTTTACAAAAGACGATATTTTAATAAATGCCTGCTAAATCAATCAATCTGACTGTCTTACTGCGTTGGAGTCAGCTTCCAGTCTTACCAAAGGTCAAAAAAAAATCAAAATATTTCATTTCACATAAACCTACAAGGGCACTTATGCAACATCAGAAGCTAGGTGCACAGTTCCAAATTGTTGATTCATACGGACAAGAGCCAGCAAGAAAATCCAAGGTTACTGTTTTAAAATTAACAGCATTTACAATGATTTCAAATTACAGTGTTAATAGTTATGGGAGAACAGACAGCAGAGTACCAGTATTTTACATGGAGCGACTGCTTATCTGACTTTCACAACCCAGTTACTGGGTAATACGATGCCCCATGGTAACACTGATTTTCAGACTTTCGGCCTTGATGTTTCTAGGCATCTAGACCTTACTACATGACGCAGACACATCGCAGGCAGCGTTGAGGTAAACTATAATGATAATAGCATAATTGCTACGCTTTGCAGGCGGTTGGCCATCGCAGTATGGTGGTAAAATGCATAGAGAACGCTCCTGCCCATTCTCTAGTAAGTCCCTTAGTCGTTACGACACCCACGGGAAATATAAGATGGTGTTATTCTTAACGTCCGGCAACACACGGAATATTATGTTAAAGTATAGTTGTGTTTATGTCTTATGTAATAGGGGGCAAGCCTATTGCCATCAATCGGGCCCAAATCCAGACTCCGGGCTACTACTGAGAAATTCCAGATAGAAAAACTCAATCACACTTTTTGTGACCTGGGAATCGAACCCAGAGCCACAAGCTCAGCAGTTATATCCACAAGACCAACACAGCAGTCAAATGTCCATGTCCAAGGCAGTATAATGATGATATTCCGAACATCTGAAAATCAAAAGATTACCTTGACTAGTAACATATTAGGTCTATACCTATGAAATTGCCGTTCTGCAGTACTGGCCATTTCAAATCAAAATAATTTTTGTTTGTCTAAGAATTCTAATTTCAAATTAATTTTATTTTAAAAACATGGAATTCTTTTTCCAAAAGTAGTCATTTGTTTATTGATTAGTGTTACATTTTCATCACATTTCAATCTTTTTCGTCATCATGGATACGTTAAAAATTCGAGTAATTATGGAATATGAGTACCGTCGTGGCAGCAACGCGGCACAAGCGGCACGCAACATCAACGACGTTTACGGAGCTAACACTACAAACCAACGCACCACCTGTTATTGGTTTGCTCGCTTCCTTTCTGGAAATTTCGACCTGAAAAATGAACCTCGCGGTCGTCCGAAGACTTTGGTCGACAATGACGAATTAAAGGCGATTGTGGAAGCTGATGATACACAATCTACGGCTGAATGAGCAGCAGCTTTCGACGTTAGCGTCAAAACAATATTGGTCCATTTGCGTCAAATTGGCAAGGTAAAAAAGCTTGATAAATGGGTGCCCCACGAACTCAATGATCGCCAGCGCGAAGTACGCGTCGAGACGTGCCTTGCACTGCTCAACAGACACACAAATGAAGGAATTTTGAACCGCATTGTTACCTGCGATGAAAAATGGATTCTGTTTGATAACCGCAAGCGCTCAGCAAGTTGGTTGGATCCTGGTTTAGCACCTAAACAATGCCCTAAACGAAAACTTACCCCTAGAAAAGTGATGGTCACTGTTTGGTGGTCTAGCGCCGGTGTGATTCATCACAGCTTCTTACCAAACGGGGTGAGCATTACTGCAGATGTGTACTGTGAAGAACTGAACTCAATGATGGAGAAGCTGGCACATCTCCAACCAGCATTGGTCAATCGCTCGTCTCCGCTGCTCCTGCACGACAACGCGCGACCTCATACTGCACAGCAGATGGTCTCCAAGTTGCAAGAACTGGGGTTGGAAGCTCTCTGTCATCCGCCCTACTCACCAGACATTGCGCCTACAGACTACTACTTTTTCCAGAATTTGGATAACTTCTTGGCGGGAAAAAAATTCAATACCCGAGAGGCAGTACAAAATGCCTTTGAAGAATTTGTTGCCTCCCGTCCAGCTGAATTTTTTAAGAAGGGCATCAATAAACTGCCACTACGTTGGGAGAGATGCATTGATTGCATGGGTGATTATTTCGATTAATACAAATAAAAAATACATGGAAAAAATTCGTTTAGTTTTTTTCATACAAAACGGCATTTTCATAGGTAAAGATCTATTATTAAATCTGACATTTACAAGCAGCTCTTGTAATAATTCTTTCCGTGAAATAATATTTCTTTCTTTCCCCGTCTGAGGGCAGTTACTTCCTCATCTCTGAATTTTATTATACGGCAATAAAATATAAAATCGGTCAACGTTTGTTCCTGTATTCGTGACGTTTAACACAATTTTGTATGTTGGTAGTATCTTTCGGGTGCTGTGCTGTAGGCAAGCCTGTGGGCTCATTGCGAAACATACTTAAAGTAGGAATGTTTTCGATTTTTACAGTTCAACAAAATTCACTGCGTTTTTACGTTGTTGGGCAGACAAATATTTCAAACATGTGTAGCAATGAATTAGGAACATCCTTTAAAAGGTAAGCTTATGAATGGTAGTATATAGACTTGTGTAAGTAATGCGAGTGATGCATTGCGCGTCATATATCTCGGCCGCGTACTGTAGCATTACACATGACTCGACTCAATCAACCATGGCACATGACACTAAAACATGACGCGCGGGTTGCGGCGCGCTGTTCGGTGTTCGTAATATCTCTGTAATCTTTGCTGTGTGTGCAAGCGAGAAGGAACATGCTCCAGTCGGTTGCCTGCGAGATAAGTGAACTATTATCTAGAACCGTATTGTTATTGAAATAAGGTTTACGTTTTATTGAAACCGCGGACTGCCTACGTGATGTTTCAAATCATGACTCGAACTGTATGACACTATGACAGTTCGAGTCATGGTCAATAACTATTGCAAGTCATGTCTATCGTTTTAATTCAATAATTCCTTATATTGGGGGCTTAGATATGAAAGAAAATCGACTATATATATATGAAACAAAATCAAATGTACGCTCCGGCGAAGCGAGGGCGCATTGCGTTTGACCCATGTCACATCACATCACAATATAGGTAACGCGATATCTCATGTAATGATGTATATCTTTTACAACGCGGCATTTCATTACAAAAACCATCGCGCGTGGTGCGTCATCTCGCGTCATGTTTGGAGTCATGGTGTAATGAAACATTACTCGGGACGAAACGTCATGCCATATGACATTACTTTAAAAGGCACTGTTTTGCGCATGTCTAGTAGTATAGTCCTCCAGACCGTATTCCGGCCATGGCGGCCAATTTCAACGGAGACTTTAGCTATCGGCGCGTGAGATATTATAGTGCACAAGTGTGTGCGCAGACACAGGTACAGACAAGGAAAGATGTGTGTGTGTGTGTGAATGGTAGTGTGTTACGCCATTAGGTTCAGATACTCATACACACACCCATAGTCACCCCTTATTCCTATAGGGGTTAACAGAAACATGAGACACCCGCTGCATACATAGTTATATAAGTAACTTTTGCTTCTTCCACTACCTTTCTGTTCTTAAATCTTTTAAGGTTTATAGGTATTAAGATTAAGACCAGGAGTGGCTCAATGGGAACAGACGCTTTATTGCTCTCAAAACAGTGAAAGAAAACATTATGAGGAAAGCGGCATGTCCTAGAACCAAACATTCTAAGACATGTGACATCTACCAACCCGCACTGGGCCTGCGTGGTGGATTATGGCCCACTCCCTCTCACCGAGAGGAGGCCTGTGTCCCAGCAGTGGGAACATTATAGGCTGATTATGATTATGATGCAGGGGGCTTACCCTTCAACCTAATTTTAATTCCAATCTAAAGTCAATACGATTCCAATGTTAATTTTGCATACCCGTGGTTCGGTACTCTTTAAAAAACAATAGTGTCAACATTGGAACAACAACAACGCCCGATCTCGATTCCACTTAGTTCTCCAAAATGGACACCCAATTTAAACACATTTGGCGCTAGCGTCGAACTCAAGAATACAAATCGTCAAAATTCGAATGTCAATCGATCGGAATTAAAATCAAGAGTAAGCACCCAGGTTTATTTTTAACCGACTTCAAAAAAAGGAGGAGTTTATCAATTCGACTGTATTTTTTTTTCTTTTTAAGAGAATGAGCACCGACCATACCTTTATCCATGACGTTCTAAGTATGACAACAGTGGTTTTTCCATGGATGTATCCTAGAAGAAATCAAGAAGTGTACCTAAAACATCAATATTAATTGTCTTAATGTTTCAAATACACATTGAGTAACTGTTGTTGGTTTAGAAGTCACGAGTTGGGAAAACTATCCATAATTAAATATTTAGTTATAATATTGTACTAATTTTACCTGATTAGGTATCGTGTGTTGCGGGACGTTAAGAATAACACCACCCCATTTCTTCCCGTGAGTGTCGTAGAAAGCGACTAAAGGATTTACTAGAGAAGGGGCAGCAGCGTTTTCTGTGCATTTGACCACCATACTGCGATCGCCACCCCGCCTACCAAGCGTGGCGATTACAGCAAACCCCAAAATTAGGGGAGGCTTTTGTCCAGCAGTGGACGTCTTTCGGTTCAAGTTACTAACATTAACATCTAAATCAAATAGTAATAGATTTAAATATCAAGTCTTTTTATAACCTACGAATAGTTTCAGCTCTGGAGGGTCCGAAATCATGTACTAAATCCATAGTAACAGGTTGTGTGTCATGTCCTTGTCACCCATGTATAAAATCTACCAATTTTGTCAACCTTTCTCGAAAGGCAACTAAAATATTGTTTTGTTCATACTTCTCTTCTAAAACTACGACCAACTTTCTTTCCTATAACTACACAATAAGTTATAGATAGTATATAAGTAAGTTGTTACTTAGAAATGCCAATAAGTGAGTGACGTATGTAGATTCGCAGAAATGTCACTCGTTTCAATGCTACTGAACAGCACTGAAGTAACTTCGTAAAACACTAACGGAATGGCTTTAAGTTTGAAAGTTTGACAAGATACATTGCCTTATTTACGATGCTGACCTGACAAATTTTACGAACATATGAATTAATGGATTAGCAATATCGCTAGAAAACCTACTTTTAAATAAAAAAATCGTACCCAAATTGATTCACCATTTTAAGAGCTACGGTGCCACAGACCGACAGACAGACACGCATAACGTATAATTTTATAATACCGTGTAAAAAAGCACGAATTGGGGGAAAATATGCGTCATATCCACGCAACGCACGCTTACTTTTCTCAATAGATGACACCCGTTTCAAAAACATGCCGTTTATCTAAACATCAATAAAGATAAAAAATTAGATAAGTAGGTATAGACCTTATCTCTCATTGATCAAAAGATTGATTGATTCATACCGTACCGTGTAACTTTGATTAGAAAATATATGACTTTAGTATGTCGTATGATAAGGGCAAAGAAGGGTTATAGAACCACGTGTATGGGACATGTTGATAAGCTTGTCAATGGTTTATCAGAAAAGTGAAAGGTATGTAAGTTGTTCCGGACCGTTTAAATTAGTTACTCTATGCGCCTTCGGAACGCGCCCGAACGGAATGACATCTGACTTGTCAGTTTGATTTTGACACTTGACACTTCTCTTGGTTTTGCTTCTTGAAAAGGGATGCCGGTCAAAAATTGCGCGTGCGACCCTGTTGTAAAGTAATCCCTTAGAACCGGTCGTTTTGGTGGACAATAGGTCATGACCCAATTGTTTTGTGTTAATAACCCCAATTTGATGGAGTAATACGGGTTGAGTTTAGGATATATCTTTGTTGAAACTTTGAAGGTTAAGTGAAAGTGACGCTATTGGAAATCGCGTGTTGAAGACCGCATGTTGGAGAGGATCTCTGGCGGGTTGTAGCGGCCGTGATTGTAACCTGGAGAATACTCATAACGTCACAACACAATACAATACACACTCACTTACATACATAAATCCAGGTAGGCCCCAGAAGCAGGTGTCCTTCAACCATGAGGTGAGTCATTTGTTAATTGTATTGCTTCTTCATTTGAATTAAATTATATATTGTCTGCTCCGCGTACGGCGGACTAGTTTCGCTAGCCACTTCTTGACCAAGGGCCCACGATTATCACGCTTCCACATAATAATTGAAATCCTATGGTCGGGGCTCTGGCCTGGCAGCGAACATAAGTTGTGACGAAAACCGTTCAAATTCAAACGATAAGTAATTATGTAAGTTAACGCTGTACTTAGACAATACAGAGAAGGAATTCATTGCTTCAAAATTATAGACAAACATGTTTTGTCATGTTACATCTAAACCTAGGAGCTGGATTTGCCTGGTTGGTGCCCCGGTAAATTAAGCGAACTTAAAAACTACGCTTACCTACATGCCAAGAGCATCCCCTGTGGGGTCCTGTACAAAACCCTAATGGTCTCTGTTCCAGGGGTGTGTCATAAAACACTCTTTTGCATTTATCTATACAGCTATACATTTAATTAAATAAAACTAAAGTGTCTGTTTTGACTGGCCTGTTAGTCTAGTGGTTAGTGACCCTGACTGCTAAGACTGAGGTCGTGGGTTCGATTCCCACCCAGGACAAATCTTTGTGTGATGAGCACGATCATTTGGTCTGTGTCTGGGTGTAATTTATCTATGATATGTATGTATTTAGAAATATATAAGTATGTTTATCAGTTGTCTGGTTGCCATAGTACAGGCTCTGCCTAGTTTGGGATCAGATAACGGTGTGTTGGTTGTCCTAAGATATTTATTTATTTATTTTGTTTGTCATTTCAAATTAATAGCTTTCACTAAAGGCATAATAATGAAAGTAAATACGGTACTTTTGTCTGTCTGTCTGTTGGTTTCGACTAATCTCTGAAGGGCTGGACCGATTTTGTCGGGACTTTTATTGGCAGGTAGCTGATGTAATAAGGAGTAACTAAAGCTACTTTTATTATAGAATAATTCTTTTATTTTAGAAAAATACCTGCATTAATTTCCGACATCCACGCGGGCGAAGCCGCGGGCAAAAGCTAGTTTTCAATTAATATTCCAAGAAAACTTTCTATGAATTGTATGTTTGTCTTCTTCTTCGGACTGTCATCAAATTCCCGATCTATCTTGTATTGTTTTTTCAGCTATCTTATTCTCAGTTTGATTGAAGTTTGAATGTACTAAAGTAATTACAGCCAGCCTTAACAATCGTAAGGTCATCTCATGCAAACAACCTCTACAGTACGGATCTTAGCTTAGGGCGTCGCTGGAGTAGGGCAGCAAGGGACATGCTTATCATCATAATCACCAGCTACAGCCCGACTTTTCCCATTGCTGGGCATATGCCTCTCCTTTCTGGTGACAATCCTCACGCTGTTCTTTGCAACCATCGACATCATAGTACAATTCTATTGTGGAAATAGACTGCTCAAAACTCTTAAAGCTTTTACAATACAAAGGTTTATTTAAACATCAAACACACCAGCACAGACTGGAGAGCGTGCCTACAAAGTAGGCTCAATAAAATATGTTGTGTGCATACGTGGGTCATATGCGAGCACCGTTATACGATTGCTATTGAGTTACCGAACTCTGCGCTCCAAGCCACTTCATGTGCGTCTCCTTTGTAATCCGGCTTTTAGGCAGTTCTAGCTTTATTTATCGTGTTAAAATATATTAAAACTTTTAGAGAGCGAATAAAATTGGCAAAGACGTTGACAACACAGCTATACATCTGTGGTCATGCTTTTTTTTTTGGATGGGAAATCATCTCTGGGCGGAGCGGGAGGGCATGTCAGACTTTTACTGACTAAAACCCACCCCTGTTCCTTCAGTTGCCCATGTGCCAGGGTCACGGTATCTCTTTCGAACAATCACGCGACCCCGGCAGGCATCGGTCCTAGCAGACCCCTTCAGTTTTGCTGACATCTCTTTGAGGCGCGCGTGGAACACTACGCGCCGTCGACCCGAGCTTGGTCCTTACCGGGTGGCGAGCTACCCATTGCTCGCCACCCGCAAGCTCGCGCCTACGGTGGCCGGGAGTCCGCTATGGACTCCCGACGCCCGGGGCGTCTCCTCCTGCGGCGGCTAGGGACATGAGGGCGCAGAGACTGCCACTCCCTCACGCGCCCCGCCTCCTCCTTCGCGAGCATTACTGCTTCGCAGAAGGAGGTGACGGCTTCCCATTCCCTCTCGCTCCGTACCATGGCTCGCACCAGGGCCGGACGCGAGAAGTCGCCGCCGCCGATTGCCTCCACGAGGACTGTGGTCATGCTTAATCTTCAATATTTCTATCGTCTAACATTCAATAAATTACTAAATATACAAATTAAAACAAAATAAACTTATGTCAATTATATTTATTTTGGACACACAATCCCTATCACAGTATTAGTCATCATCATCATCATCATTTCAGCCGAAAGACTTCCACTGCTGGACACAGGTCTCCCCCAAGGACCGCCACTTTCACCGATTATGTGCTTCTTACATCCAACAGAGAAAGGTGAGGTGAGTTGAGGCCATAATCGACCATGCAGGCCCAGTGTGGGTTAGTCGTCACAACTATTTGCCTATAAGCGTGATGCTTGGCACTCACGTTAGCGATCGCAGCATGATAGTAAAACACATAGATAACGCGGCTGCCCTTTCTCTAGAAAGTCCCTTAGTCGCTTTTACGACAGCCGCGGGAAAAAATGGATGATGCTATTCTTTACGTCCTATCGTAAATACTAGCTCTGATACATAGCCTCAATGATAAATCTTTTATTCCTGACAAAATTATTTCAAAAGCACACTCGTCGACGAATGAATAAATAAATAAAATCAAATAACACTTCAATTAAATTGAAAGAAACCTTTATTTGCATAAGTGCAGCAAACAATGAAAGAAAGTGAACGCAGAACAATAATCCCTTCTCTTTGACACATAAAGCTTGAAAACCGTACCGTGAAACAATGCACACGCGCACCGTGTCAAGTGTCAGTAACAAGGCATGCTTTCTTCAGAGCACAGACTACATTATAACCCACAAACACCAAACTATATCAACCTTATAGCCTAGTTCTTAAGGTTGCTTTCTGCATTAACAGGATATAGATACCTTTGATTTTGAACCACTTGAAAATACGTTCAACTTTTGTATGAACGATATTATGTTATTTCGGGATTGTACGATGTTTAAATAGGGATATGCAGGAGTGTAGGGTATCATAACATTCATAACATTAGAGGTTGTATTAGTAAGATTAGTTCTGTAGTCGCCCACACGACTTTGTAACAAGAATATTATGTTATATGGTTTTATTAGTTGGTTTTCTGGAA
Organism: Aporophyla lueneburgensis; assembly: GCA_932294355.1. Lineage (NCBI taxonomy): Eukaryota > Metazoa > Arthropoda > Insecta > Lepidoptera > Noctuidae > Aporophyla > Aporophyla lueneburgensis. The sequence goes on from OW028755.1 coordinate 23,989,850, forward strand.
TGAAAGTAATGTCGTACAAGATGTTACTGATATGTAATAGACCTACATGGAGTTTTAGTATGGCGACTAGTTGAAATTTGATAACAAGCAATAAGTATATGACGTATCTATGGCTCTATTAATAAAAAAACTATAGATAACACGAAACGAAACTTAAACTATGAACGGACTGTGTAAAAGATTATATGGGTAGAAAAATGATAACTAACGAGATGAAGACTAATAGAGAAGTATGGAAGAGAAAAAATATATTGTGCTGACCCCAAATAAATTGGAATAAGGGCAGGACCCGGAAGGAGGCTGGCGAGCGTTACTTCCAAGGTTATGGCAATTACTTAGCTATTTAGAAGTAGTGCAAGATGCAATCTGTCGCATGAAAATTTGATACCGGTTCACAATTTGTCGGTTTGCCATGGACAGACTATAATCTGTCGAAAAAGAATGCGTTAGATTGTAAATGGTTTTTAAAGTTCACAATTTTTCGATAGTTAAATTACAATCTAACGGCATTTATAATTTAACGGCGATATATACATGTAAATTGTTTTAAAATCGATATTTACTTAATGGAAAATCTCAGCGGCCCTTTATGTTAACGAATCCGTATACTGAACTATATTCTCTCTAAACATAATTAAATATCAGAATTTCGGGTATGATGAATTTTGCAATTAGCGTATACTTCCAGTTCCATACATTACCTAAGTACTGCAAGATTACTCAATTACTTTAACTTACACTCGATCGATATTTAGGTATTAGTTCTCGTAAACTTATCTGACTTCAACATTTGCTGCTCACGCCGTTGTATAACGGGATGAGGTATTATGCTTTTTGATATTGGTCAGTTGGCAGTAGCTTTGTCTTTTAAGAGTGAGTTGCACCAACTAACTTTAATCATACCTAACCAATGCGTTGTCAGCTGACAAATCTCAGGCTATAAGATCGGCGTTTCCTATCTGACTACTCTGAGTAGAAAGGCCTAATCAAACTCGACGGTCACAGTCTCATTTAAAGTCCTGACATAATTTTGGTCATGTGCAGACCATGTGGATAGTTGTCTGAAAAAGTCTTTTGAGGAAAGAACCACCAGGCGCGGTCGCGAGAGGCGGGGTCTAATCGAACCTGGGACCTCATGCTCATGCTTTCGACTACTAGACCAACGAGTAGATGTACCTTCCTAAAAATATTCTTCAGTACTCATGGTGACCCCCCCCCCCCCCCCAAATTATAGGCTGCGACCGCGTCAGCTCAACTCAGAACTTAAGGAGCTCAACGATTCGACGAACAATACCAAAGAAAGGTGATTGACCTATGTATGGTTATATAATTAGACGGATAGTCAATTTTTTTGCTATAATTATCTTTTGTTGCCGTGCATTCTAAGAACTTTAAGCAATAACGAGTTTTAATGGTGTTGTTTTTTCCCGTTTCATTTGCAGTAGTAGGTATTTATATAATGTATTTCATAGAGTTTACATTTGAACAGGTATTGTGGGGTGTCACCCAGTAACTGGATTGTGGAGGTCAGATAGACAGTCTTTCCATTTAAAATACTGATATTTAGACTGGAAGCTGACCGAGGATAAGACTAGGCAGATGGTGAAATATTGTGTGTAAATATACTAATATCTGGATGACCGAGCTTAGCTCGGTATTTTTTGGAAAATTGTGTTTAAAATAATAAGTTTATATTCAAGTTGACTATCGATAAAGTTGGTCATTGAAAACACGAATAAAACGACATTTTACGAAAATGAATCCTAGCTAGATCGATTTATCGCCCCCGAAATCCCCTGTATACTAAGTTTCATGAAAATCGTTGGAGCCGTTTCCGAGATTCAGATTATATACAAGAATTGCTCGTTTAAAGATATAAGATAAAGTCAAATGAAAAAATGTAACGATATGGATCAACTATTTCAACTTACTTGTCGCCAACGTCCATACTACGTTGAATACACCGGTTCTTGTCCGATCACCGAAGTTAAGCAACATCGGGTGTGGTCAGTACTTGGATGGGGGTGACCACCTGGTAACACCACGTGACGTTGGCTTTTTGTTTTTTTTTTTTTTCAACCTTTTTTGCACCTACTCTAAATAAGCAGTTTTTGGAGCCTATTTAAAAATTTGAGTGAAAAAGCCGGGAACGGACGCTCTAGGAAGACTTATAGAGACCTTATTGGTGAAAAGAAAGGTCAAGTGCGTAGTACTCTCAACCACCGTGTGTATGACCAGATGTATGAACCTACACGAAACAAAAAGAAGTATATAAGGATGTGGCAAGTGGCGTTCTTTAATTTCTGCGTGAGTCTGTGTATGTATGTAGGAATTTGAAAATGTCCAATACTTTTAGTAATTTCCCAACAAACACCATAGAAAGAACTAAGCAAGCAATTATACAAACACAGACGCCTACACATAAAGCTACTACAATCTGTCAAATTTCTTCAATAGGTTTTCAACTTTATCGCTTAAGAATACGGTTCAAGATTGATTTGGAAAACTTGACAGTTTCGGGTAGCTTGATGTGCTGCCGTCTGTACAGTACAATTCTCGCGAATAACTGTACGAATGAATGATGATTAGCAGAAATTCTTCACTTTCTATAATTGTGAGGAAACACGCTGAGCATTCGATGTCGGTGCTAATGATGGCAGGTTATTTTAATAACTGCGAAACTTTTCGATGAAATTACACGCTTCGACGCACAGTGGAACGAATGTATGGGAGCGGTTGGACGTAGACATGTCCGAAAAATAAGAGTAAAATTATGACAAACTAATGATGCCATCTTATTCGATTACTTAATGCCTTCATAAATTGTGGTGATGAATTTCTTCATAACTCCCATATTTCGGGAGTAATTTGAGAAAATGTGAAATTTTACTATGAAAATGAGTGTATCGAGCTCTCTCCCTCCTGATTCCGGGCTTGTTTCAAGTAGCGGTCTCTAATATCGTAATGCTATTACTAAGAGCTATATTTAATACTAAGACACATAGTGCGCCAAATGTGCACTTTCTGGGATAAAAGGAAATGAAAATTTAAAAAAAAAAACGTTTTTCCCCCATTTGTATTTACTTTAAACCGCAGACAGACTTATTAAGAGGTCTATAAATATATTATATATATACAGAAATATATATTAACAAAAATATTCACAAGAACTGATGAGAGTATGACTTTTAAGTAAGTTGATAATAAATTACCTAGTTTCATTAAAAGTACAATAAATAATTAAGATGTAAGCTCTAATTTACTAAGTTACACATTTTAAAACAATAACATCATTTAATTATCTTCGTCATCATCATCATCATCAATTAATTCAAATTCAGAATCGATGTCCGCTAAATCATTTATGTTAACAAATTCGATATCACTTTTCTCAGAATCCGTAAGCTCATAAAATTCCTTAAAAGAAGATTTTTTTACAAACTTATTTCCTTTTGGACGGATACTTGTAACAAGTGGATCAGAAGACAGTAAAAGATTGTGCATAATATCTTCATTGCATGAGATACTGCTATGCTTTCGAGAATGCCCCTCTCTATATTTTCTAAAATCTTTATTTCTAGCCTCAGATGCCTCTTCGGATAGAAAACCAATGGGCACAATTGACATGTTCTGAACTATGTCTGGCCCATGCATTAAAATTTTATGAAGTGAAGAAGGCATATAATACCATGGGTATAACTCCACGTAAAGCTTAGCAGTATCAAAGCAGAACTCTCGGAATTTAGTTACGTTGATCTTCTCTCCTGATGAAATACACTGCAAGATCACACAGATTTTTCTTAAAAGCATAGCATCTATTCCGGTCAGTTCAGCAGATTTAGTGTAGTTTTCAAAAAATCTCCTTGCCGAGTTGCCATTGTTGGTGGATCCACTGCCTTGTTTCACAACATCGAGAAGTAAGCCCGTTTCTCTTCTTAGAGCCTCTTGAACTCTTTTCTTCCTGTCATCAACTTGCCTTTTTGCTATATCACCCCTTACTTGCCATGATTTTATGTCTAATTTGTAGGAAATGTGTAATAAGCATTCCATTGAGCGAATCCAAGCGTGAAGGGTGCTTAAGCTATATTTATACATGTCCTCGTTTGCGTGTTTATCTTTGATTAACTCTAAATTATTCATTTCTTTAGGACAAGCCTTGCATATGTCACACACTGAAGCTGCTGTATTGGATATAATGGAATGAATTTTAACATCAATCATTGTCAACAGCAGTTGGTGTTTGACACTAATTCCATCAGTGATGGTGGATGGAGTTAAGGCTTCAATCTCTGCTTCGATTTCAGCCATCTCTCTCTGCACATTTTCTTTGGTTTCCTTTATAAACTTAAACAATATTGGCCGGCAAAATGAAGTGGAAGATGGTCGCTCGTTTTCCCAAATTGTTACACCTTTTGAGACGAGCCGCAGTGGTACAAGACTAATCATAAAATTACTAGCAAGATCGATTTGCTCATCTTCACTCGTCCTTTGATGATAAATGCTTTGGCTAGATGATCCGTCAAAACCCCATTTGCTGGTCAATACGAGCTGTTGATTGGGATCAACAGGGGTTTCTAACGACCTAATAAGTCTTCTTGAGGTTAAATCCATCAAGGCTTGTAATTTGATTTTTGCAGAGCTCTCTGTAACTGTGAGATCTTCTTTGGCCGGATAGCACTTAATTTTTTCTTTAACCAACATGTAGTAACTCGGGTATTGAAGAGCTCCTTCTTGAGTGTTGAAATCCCGAAGAGTGTTATAGCGCCATTTCGATAAGTTCATCGATACATAAAGAGCCAATGCCTTCAAAGGGGATATTTCCCGTACCTGAATTGATTTACGTTCAATGAAGGCTTTGATTTTTGAGGCCTCTTCTGGATTCTCCGTCAAGTATTTCATAACATAAGCTGTATCGCTTTGTCCTGCCTTTTGAAGCGCCCTTTCGGCCGAAAACATAATTTCAGCGCTGCTACTGCTGCATGAAAGACTATCTTCAGTGCGTCTTCTTTTTTGCCGGTTACTAAGGTCCTCAAAAGATTTACGAGGACTAGGATGTGTACAAGTTGAAGCATCAGATTTAGCAGGAGAAATTATGGGCTCGATGACGTCACTTATATTTTCTGTAGAAGGTTCCATATTTTCATTCTGTAATTCCGGCCATTGAATTGCAGCCTGTAGCCAAATCTCATGTTTCTTCCGAAACTTATCTGTGCTTCTTCCAGACTGTGTCCATTTTGCATAAATGCGGTAGCAAAATCGACGACACCAGTCTTTTAAACTTGTTTCAGCACTTTCACATAACTGAACACAACTGTTATCTTTTAAAACACTGAACAAATAGTTAAAGTCGCGTAAATCTTTATGTGCGCGTGCGCATAAAGCAACGTGAATATCAAGATTTGTATTAAAATTTGGAAAATACATTGCGAGATTAGCTTGGATACAACGAGGTGTAAATCAACACTGATTTTAAAGTTACTAATAGTGACCTATTTATATAAAATCCAGGTATCCCAGGTATCCTTTGTTAAATATTGCAAGGTAATTAGTTATTGTGATAATTAGTAAATCATGCATGCTAAATTAGTGTATTAAGAGCCATTTAGTAATTAAATAATAGCAATGTTCTTATCAGTAATCATTAGTGCATCAGTTTTATATGTAAACCTTAAGTCCCTAATTATATATCCTAATTAGCTTATATCTTCTCTAATTGGCTGCTCAGAAATGTTATTGTAATAAGGTAAACCTTTAGAAAAACGGTTTTAATCAACAAAATAAACAAAAAATAAAAAAATTGTGTTATAAAATAAACATCACTCTTTATCCCAGAAAGTGCACATTTGGCGCACTATGTGTCTTAGTATTAAATATAGCTCTTAGTATTAGCATTATGATATTAGAGACCGCTACTTGAAACAAGCCCGGAATCAGGAGGGAGAGAGCTCGATACACTCATTTTCATAGTAAAATTTCACATTTTCTCAAATTACTCCCGAAATATGGGAGTTATGAAGAAATTCATCACCACAAGTTATGAAGGCATTAAGTAATCGAATAAGATGGCATCATTAGTTTGGCATAATTTTACTCTTTTTTTTCGGACATGTCTACGTCCAACCGCTCCCATACATTCGTTCCACTGTGCGACGGCTTGTATTTAACAAGTTAACTGCCATTTTGGACTATGTGTCCGACACTTTTTGTTCCATTCAGGCCTTGTCGGACTATATGACCGACAACACATACCAAATCTGAATATGTCGTTGCTGCCGTGCGGCCATGTTTTTGGAATAAATAATGTATTTTTGGAATAAATAATCTATTTAAAGTGAAATAACACTAAGTACATTTTTTGACTTTTTCTGATTTTACCCCTGGCCGTTAATGTGTTAAGTGATCAAACCACTTTTTTCAACTATTTTTGTTTGTTTTCTTTTGGAATGACATCTCTCTGGTCAACCTAAGAGTTTGTCGATTGCTTAACTGAACTTGCTTGAGGCTACCTTAATAAATTAAGGCTTCCAGCCAAGGCTTAAAGAACTTAAAACTAGAGCGACGACTCGCTAAGGGCACCCCTTGTGGGTTACGGACCTTGGCTTAGGGCATCGCTGGTAGATGTGAAATTTTTCGATGAAATTACACGCTTCGACGGCTTGTATATATTTAAGTCATCAAAACACTCTTTTCAATAATTATTGTTTGAATATCATACTTAGTATTACTAAGCCTACAACGTTCTCATTGCAGAGACACAGGCCTCTTGTTTGTGAGTGGTCGTGGGCCGTAATCCGAATTATTCCAATCTGTCACCCTGCTTTGTCCCTTTAGGGGACAGAAAGGACCTGCCAGGGTCGCGAGATTCGTTCGAAAGAGAGGCAACCCCGCCCGGCCCGGCTCGGCCCTGGCATAGGCAACTGAAGGAGCACGGTGGGTTGTAGTTAGTATAAGTCTGACCCGCCCTCCCGCTCCGTCCAGAGCGGGAGACGTCATTTGATGACTTCCAACCCACAAAAAAAGGGGATAGAATAGAACAAAAAAACGTTTGATCTGTTTCCCTGTTACGTTTGGTCTGTTTTCTGTTTCACTAGTAGGGGACAGTTAGGAGTAAATAAAGTTCGAACTGTCCCCTCATTGCTAAAAGGGGCATCTCGTAGATCAAACATTTTTTGCCCGATCTGTGCCCATATGGGGACAAAACAGGGTGACAGATCGGAATAATTCCATAATCCACCATGCGGACCTAGTGCGGGTTGGTAGTATCACTATTGTTTGAATAACATTATTCAATTGTATGTGAAATTGGCGACGAAAACTGAGGTTATAAAATAACCTATAAATTATAAAAATATTATATTAAAAACAGGGTCATCATCATCATCATCATTTCACTATTGTTTGAATAACGTTATTAAATTGTAACTGTCAAATTGGTGATGAAAACTGAGGTTATAAAATAACCTATAAATTATAAAAATATTATATTAAAGCAGGGTCATCATCATCATCATCATTTCACTATTGTTTGAATAACATTATTAAATTGTAACTGTCAAATTGGCGATGAAAACTGAGGTTATAAAATAACCTATAAATTATAAAAATATTATATTAAAAACAGGGTCATCATCATCATCATCATTTCACTATTGTTTGAATAACGTTATTAAATTGTAACTGTCAAATTGGCGATGAAAACTGAGGTTATAAAATAACCTATAAATTATAAAAATATTATATTAAGGCAGGGTCATCATCATCATCATCATTTCACTATTGTTTGAATAACATTATTAAATTGTAACTGTCAAATTGGCGATGAAAACTGAGGTTATAAAATAACCTATAAATTATAAAAATATTATATTAAAGCATAGCAATCATCATCATTTCACTATTGTTTGAATAACATTATTAAATTGTAACTGTCAAATTGACGATGAAAACTGAGGTTATAAAATAACCTATAAATTATAAAAATATTATATTAAAGCATAGCAATCATCATCATTTCACTATTGTTTGAATAACATTATTAAATTGTAACTGTCAAATTGACGATGAAAACTGAGGTTATAAAATAACCTATAAATTATAAAAATATTATATTAAAAGCAGGGTCATCATCATCATCATCATTTCAGCAGAAAGACGTCCACTCCTGGACATAGACCTCTCTCATTTTTTTTACTTCGTTTGCCAGGCGAGTTTGCGATCGTAGAATGGTGGTAAAATGCATAGAGAACGCTGCTGCTCATTCTCTAGTAAGTCTCTTAGTCGCCTGTTACGAAACCCACGGGAAGAAATGGAATGAATTTCAGGTATAAGTATCGATATATTCAAACTTTGGTTTCAAATTTCACTTAAAATTTACATCCACAGGTTCGCTTACTGATTAATTAATTGTTTACATTTCCGTCACATACTTGAGGAAAAGACTTTAGTTCGGGTCGATATGAAAGAAGATTTACATATACACTAGCTGACCCGGCAAACGTTGTTTTGCCATATAAATAATTTCCTAGGCGGGGGTAACTAATTAAATGACGATTGATCAGTTTTCGACCGGAGAGGAAAAATGATTAAATTACTAAAATGGCTATTAAAAAATAAGGGTTGATCGTATAAGGGTGAAAATTGAGGATTGTATGTATTTTTGTATGTTGTATCATAAAAACATAGAAATTAAAAATTTTGTCTAAAAAATAAAAAAATAAATTTAGGGGTGGACTACCCCTAACATTTAGGGGGATGAAAAATAGATGTTGGCCGATTCTCATAGATACCGGATAAGCACAAAAAATTTCATCAAAATCGGTCAAGCCGTTTCGGAGGAGTATGGCAACGAAAACTGTGACACGAGAATTTTATATATTAGAAGATATACGTATTATGAAGAGTGTTAGTTACGTAATAGTGTATAAAGTAATTGGTTTCCGCCATTTTAAAAGCGAAAGTCTCCTAGTGATGTGTGCAGCTGTCTTTGTGATGTGATTTTAAAATAGATTTATGTTCAAACATTAATTGATTTCCAACTTTGTAAGCATATTTCCGTGGTTCGAATCAATCAGTGTTATGTCTAATTACGTTTTCCTTAATTGGTAAGCTGTAATCAAGTTTTGCTGTAAACTTATAATAATCTTACAATAATTTCTAGAGATCGCTGCACGTCATATTCTCAGTCATGTGACCAAAAGAATTATACTAGGCCCTTACTTTTACGTTTTTGAAAAGACATGTCGTAGGTCAACCTATGAGGTTGACAACTGCTTAACCGGACTTGCCTGTGGCTACCTTAATAAATTAAGGCCCCCAGGCAGGGCTTAAAAACTTCAAACTGGAACAACTACTCGCTAAGGGCACTCGCTATGGGGACGGACCTCGGCTTAGGGCATCGCTGGTAGAAGACAGCAGGGGATGGGGTAGATTGTAATGATTATTATTGAGGGACAAATTTAAAGCCACAGGCTCAGCGAGCTGGCTTGAGCAAGGGTCGGGGTGGAACTAGGCTACTACTGCTGCAAATAGAAGAAAATAAGAAAGAAAAAACGTTTATTTGCGGCAAACATGACGCACAGAAAGACCAGAAGTATACAAAAATAAAAAAATAAGGTGTGGGAAAATATGCGTCATATCCACGCAAAACGGCCATCACTTAGCATAATGCTGTGACCCTATGCGAGACAGAGTAATTAAATACAAGTTTATTAAAACAAGCAAATTCTTACGAGATGACCCACAGTAATCTATGAGCGCCGTTCAACCCGGATACATACCTGAAACAAGAAAAACAATCATTATCAACTAATTATAAAGTGCAGGAAAAATTTCCTGAACCTACCGCAAGTATTGTATAGTAGGTAGTTCCGATGTAGGTAAGGAAACCCGCCATACCGCAAGCTTACCGCAGCCAGTAGTAAAGGTATCATTTATTTGTTTATACCGGTATTGACGCGTGCCGTAAATTGCGAAGGAGCGGTAATGACTAGATGTGGTTTGACTTTTAAGTCTGCTGACTAAGTACGTATTGGTGGCGCTATGTATTTTCAAAAGAAAAACACATACATACAATCACGCCTTTTTCCCATAGGGGTAGGCAGAAACCACGGAACGCCACCTGCTACGATCTCTACACACTCCTTTCGCCTCGTTAAGGTTCATACAATTGGTCATACACACACGCCGGTTGCGAAAAGGAAAGAAAAAATCAATAGGAATTGGCTTTATTGAGTAAGAAATCAAGTTCAGGTAATGCGTTAACTTCATCAATTACGGAAAAGCGGTTGAGGTGCGGTCTGACAGCAGATTTGATGAGATGCTGAAATTGGGGTTCAAACTTCAAATCCATATTGCAAAATGTTGAATTTTATTCACGTAGTAAGCATAAACATTATATTCCGTTGCAGCATTGAGAAATTATATTCGATTTTTTTGTAATATGGTTTGCTTTTTTGGATTAAAAAATGTTTATTTCTATTTAGAAAATAAATAACGTTTGAAAGATCATCATAAAATTTTCTTTTATGAACCTTCCAGTGCATTTACCTCCTTGGTATAGAAAGCTCGGTACGCGTGGGAATGCTAGTTACTACGCTTACCTACTTGTTAGAAATACTGTACTGACATGATAGTTTTTATAACTGGCAATACAGGTCATGCACATGATTGGTTCGGATATTTTCGAGTTTTCGGATATTTGTGCGGATATTTTTACGAGAAAAGTTAAGATTTATGTTGAGAAAAAGTTTATCATCATCTGCCAAGGCTTCTCCCAACTATATCGGGGTTGGCTTCCAGTCTAACCGGATGCAGCTGAGTACCAGTATTTTACATGGAGCGACTGCCTATCTGACCTCCACAACCCAGTTACTGGGTAATATGATACCCCTTTGTAAGACTTATTGCCACACTTTCGGACTGTTAAATATCCACAAATGACAGCCAAGACCAACGGCTTAACGTGCTTTCTGAGGCACGGTGGGGTCTTGGTATGTAAAGTTGGTCACCCATCCATAAACCACAGCAAGCGTAGCTGCCCTGATCGATCGATCCGGGCGGCTATTAATGCTTATAGCCTTATTGATTCATCGTGATTTTAACGCTTCTGTAAATGTATTATTCATATAGTTCTCTAGACCGAATTTGGGCAATAGCCCCATTTGTGTGCAGTCTAGCCATTGATGCGGGAAATATTATAGTGTCTAAGTGAGTACGCAGACACAGGTGCACTCTCTCTCTTCCCTCACTCTCATAGACTAATGGAACGGCAATTCGATACTTGTGGAGAGACATGATGCGTAGGATCCATGGGTTAGCATGGTTTCTGATGTTGGAGGGTCACGCTACCAACTTCTAAATAGACAGTACTAATTCTTTATACAGGTCAACTAAAATTATATCTCCTTTTCTTAAGAAGGTAATTATAAATAAGAATATAATATATAGAATAATGGTTATAAGTGGAGTTATTTACATAAAACCAATCAACAGAACCGATAGGTCTATTAGTAAGAACCAGAACAAAATGCATTCAGCAATTCCTGAGATAATCCCAAACAAATAGACAGACACGACGGGGGACCTTGTTTTATAGAATTTAGTGATTCTATATTTCCTATGAACAGGTTCTGGTAAACCATAAAGTTTACGCTCTATAAATATTGTTTTGAAGTATTAGTTTATGGTACGTTTATTTATAAAACATAAATTGTGCTGTTTCTGGTCCCTCCTACGCGATCAAAAGCTGGAAGTGCAATCGACATTCCAGTTCACTTCTGGGTTGTTATATTTTGATTGTGGCCTACTTATAGTAAAATGTGACAAAAATGAAGACATTTTTGAAGACATATTTTTGACATGTATTTAATCGAAGCTGAAATAATTCTTATTTTGCTTTCCTTTAAATATTAATATAATGATTGCGCCTCTTTTTATAAACCATGCGTTATTTAAATTGTGATGTCACAGAAATAATGAATAGCTTTAACTGCGACCAACTTCAACGGTCACTTTACATTTGGAAGACTAACAATATTAGAGGTTTATTCATTTAAAAAGTTTACATCATTAGAAGGTCAATAAGTTTTAAGTCGATCAGAAGATTATTTTCCATTTTATTTTCTATATTATTCTGAAATAATAAGTAAGTATATCCTATTTCTTTCATCTTGATATGAAATTTCATCAAGTATAGTATTTCATCAAGTAACTCACTTTCAACTGTGAAAGAGAAAAATTATAATTTATAAATTTAATTTTCTTAAATGTTTATAAAATTAATTTAATGATCATGGTCATCAAGACACACTCCAGTAAAAAATCAGAAAGTGGCTTCTCAATAAAAACTTTACGACAATTTCATTCTTAATGCTGCTCAATCATTCATTCACTCGTTCACTTAAAATATAATGATGGCGGGAGAGCTGTCAGTGATTTTATTATGGCAAATAGTTCTACTTTATACTTACTGTTGTGGCTTTACAATGAAGATACTTTCTCCGTCTTATTAAATATTTACTGCATACATTGCTGTGTATTCATGGAGGAGAGAAAATTATATTAATAATGCATAGTTCAAAACTACATTATTGAAACACTTCCATTTTAAACATGGCAGCTTTTGCTTGCAACTTTGTACTCTAAACTTTCTCACACAAATTTCAAAGTCATACTACATTTTATTAAGTTTAAAAAGTCTGTATTTATTGTTGGGTTAGGCAGAGGTTATGTTTTGTATACCTACATTTCAAAATAGGGGACGATTGTCATAAATCTGGCACAAATCCAATGATTTTTTACACCTTTGTTCCTATATATCCTCTAAAAATCTTCAAAATTTTACGTACATTTCTTCATAGCTTCAACTCAAGTCAACATTGGAAGTTTCGGATATTCGGATTTTTCGGATATTCTGTGCAACGTCATATCCCTACTGTCTTGAGATTGTGCCCGTATGGTCAAGGAGGTCATGTTTCCTTACTTTGAAGCCTTATTTACTGTTAGATCTGTTCTTTTACGTAATATATATATAGCTTATTATATTGAAGGCCTACGCCCATAGGTTCTGAGCCTCTACAAGAATAATTGGTCTAAATAAGGAATATGTTTGACGTGGGTTTTTTAAACAAACAAATATTTAATCTTAAAGAAATATAAACATAAAGCTAGACAGCTGAAGTATCATATCATGACGTCTAATCGGCCATATTGAATTTTATATGACGTCATATGGTTAAGCTACATCAAGGATCAAAATCCAACAATTCATGATTCTTCCGCCCATATCTAAATTTATTTGGGATTGAAGCAACATGTCTTTTTCTCCATACTTCTTTACTGGCCATCATTTAAAATCTCAAATTAATTCAGTACTTATTTAGTTTAGAGTATATGATAGAAACGGTTCACACATAAAATTCATACTCATTCAAAATTAAAATTAAAATATTTTATTTCACATAAACCTACATGGGTACTTAAGAAACGTCACTGATTTTGGTTCGGTTGATTCTTAAGCCTCCTACAAACCGGCGCGACGACGCGGCAGCGCGACGCGACACTCGTAGAACAATTTTTATGTGAACTTCATGGAAATTGTTCTACAAAAATCGCGTCGCGCTGTCGCGTCGCGCCGGTCTGAATAAGCCTTTATGGAGAAGAGCCGGAAAGAAACGCCACTGTTGTTACTCTTTAAAAAATAATTGACTTTTATAATGTAAATAGGTATGGGGGGACGCAGGCCTGTCAAAAAGGACCAGGCACTTAATAAAATGGTCTACAATCTATAGTCTAGTCGCCTACGTTTCTTTCTTTTGGCTGTCGTTTCCAGATAGGCAATAACTGTCTGTCAACAAGGAATTCAATGGATTTCATCCCGTTTCAAGAATGAAAGAGAAAGATACTGTTGACAGGACCAGTGTGTCATTTAGATCGTCAAACTAAGAATTTTAGAAATGCAGGATTACATTCTCTCTACGCTATTCAACATTTCTAGGATTCTAAGCAAAGTCCAGTAACGGGAAAATAAATTATCATAATCAGTAGGTTTACAGGGAAATAACTCAAAAGCCCTGTTCCCCATTCCCTTGGCTCTGTAGCTTGGATACTTTATGACGTCAATGAAACTGTTTGTCTATGTTTTACATGAAGCGACTGACATTTGTTCAGGTTATTCTCCAAAGAAACACTTCGAAATTCGAACGGTGTCGAAATTTCTTGCAAGAATCTTTGGCGCCAGAATGACATTGACAGGCGGCCATGTTTAGTAAACATTTGTGAAATTGTGACAGGAAATCGCATTTAAAAACAAGATGGCGTAGTTCATTCTGTTTGTGGACATGCGTAAACTGGGCAACGATTTTTTTTCATTTGGCAATGACGTGTTGCCCGTCATCCTAGGTGACAGTCGGCTACCTACCCGGACTTGCCTGAGGCTACCTCGATAAATTAAGGCCTCCAGCTAGGGCTTTAAAACTTAAAACTAAGCGTCTACACGCTCCTGTGATCGACTTCTAAAAAAAAAACACTGCGATGCGAAAAATAATTTAAATTTCGAAACTTGGTGGCGAAAAACCAGACTCCAACTTCTGAAATTAAAGTTTTTTTGTAGTGTTTATTTTTTTTTTAGGGTTCCGTTGCCAAATGGCAAAAAACGGAACCCTTATAGATTCGTCATGTCTGTCTGTCTGTCTGTCTGTCTGTCTGTCTGTCCGTCCGTCCGTATGTCACAGCCACTTTTTTCCGAAACTATAAGAGCTATGCTGTTGAAACTTGGTAAGTAGATGTATTCTGTGAACGGCATTAAGATTTTCACACTAAAATAGAAAAAAAACTATAAATTTTGGGGTTCCCCATACATAGAACTAAAACTCAAAAATGGTTTTTTTCATCAAACCCATACGTGTGGGGTATCTATGAATAGGTCTTCAAAAATGGTGATGAGGTTTCTATTATCATTTTTTTCTAAACTGAATAGTTTGCGCGAGAGATACTTCCAAAGTGGTAAAATGTGTGTCCCCCCCCCCCCCCCCGTAACTTCTAAAATAATAGAATGATAAAACTAAAAAAAATATATGATGTACATTACCATGTAAACTACCACCGAAAATTGGTTTGAACGAGATCGAGTGAGTAGTTTTTTTTAAAACGTCTTAAATCGTAAACCGCAATTTACCTTACATTCAATCAACTGAAATATAAAATAAAAAAAAAAACATTTATTTTTAAACCGAGAATACCTACAGGTTTGTACGGAACCCTCGGTGCGCGAGTCCGACTCGCACTTGGCCGGTATTTTTTGGGAAGTCGGTTGTTTAGTTAATTTTTTTCTAAATTGCACATCACAGCCAGTGTTGGCTTCTATCGATATTTTATGATTCCAAAATTCTGGACCAACTAAGATAAAAGTACCATGTTTACAAAGAGGTCCTCTACACATAGTTGACTAAGAAAGGGTTTGACCCGGTGACCTCACGATCACCATTCAATGTGTTACCTCAGCTATTTGTCGTTACAACATTTACGACCACGGCCCCTGACCGTACCGCCCCGCCCTCTTACCTGCCTGTGTCCCAGCAGTGGGAATATTTTAGGTTGATTAAGCTTATTTTTATTTATTTACAACTCTTATACATATTTTAACAAATTAGTTTTATTTTCTTTGATCTGTCTCGTAAGTCTTTCTAGTCGCAAGCGCTACAGCTGAGCATGGGGTCCTGGATCCAATTCACGGGTATGGCCAAGTGTCATTCTGACCGCGAGTTCGTTCGTGTGAAATTTTGGACGTGACCCGTCGCGTCGTACCCCATCGTGTCGACTTTTTTTTTTTCATTTTACTCCGCTCCTATGGATCGCAGCGTAATGTTAAATAGCTAATAACCTTCCTCATGAATTGGATTATCAAATGTAAAAATATTTTTTCAAATCCGACGCGTAGTTCCAGAGATTACTACAAAACAAACCTCTTTATGATAAGTGTTTATGTAGATCTTTGGGAAATGGGTATTTAATGTACGGGTATGGGTATTTAACATAATGCTGCAACCTAGTGGTTGCAGCATTATGCTTAGATAAGCCAGATTTGGCCCATTATGTCCAAATAAGCCAGATTTGGCCCATTATGTCAAATACCCAGTCACCTTCCTCATGAATTGGATTATCAAATGCTAAAATATTTTTTCAAACCCAAATAGTAGTTTCAGAGATTACTGTCTACAAAGAAACTTACAAACTATAACCCCTTTATAAGTGTCATCATCAGCATTACAGCCTGAAGACTTCCACTGCGAGATATAGGCATCCCTCATTTTGGGGAATTTACCATAATCGCCACGCTTGGCAGGCGAGTTTGCGATCGCAGTATGGTGGTAAAACGCATAGAGAACGCTGCTGCCCATTCTCTAGTACGTCCCTCGCCTCTTACGACAACCACGGGAAGAAATAGAATGGTGCTTATTATTTACGTCCGGGGCACCACACGGTAACAAAAATACATTGATGTCGTGGAGACTGGAGCCTGTACTAGGACTACCTGTGTTACAGGTCTGCAGGCCCCCAAACTATCCGGACAAGCTACAGTAAAACAAGCATCTACTAATAGATGATTATGATGGGATGGAAGACAAAAAATGACTCTCGTATTGATAACGGAGTATACTAAACCAGTTGTATAACAATCCATAATCCATTAGGTAACAATGTCCAAGGCCAAATACCACGATATGGCAAACACTTTCTTTTCTAATTTGGTAACAAAGAACAACAATCAAGTTTGCAAGAATGCCGTAAAGAAACTCGTTTTGCCAAAAATGCGAAATATTTTTTAAGATTAAAACAGATAATATTAATTAGTGAGAGTCCAGGTAGTTTCCTAGAAATGAACACGCAGACGGACAGACAATGCTATTGTGTTCCTCTGTTTAGAAAACCCGTAATACTGGGATTGAATTCTTAAAAAAATAAAATGTAATTTTACATTCTCAATACCTTTTTTTTCCTAATACCTGGAAACCAATCCAAACCGCAACGTTTATCTTTAATCTATTTACAAACTATGGTCACGGCTAGTTTCACGAAAAATTAATTAGCTTGTATGTTTTGCGTTTTTATATGCTGCAAAAAAATTGAACTTGGTAAATATTAAATTATCAGGTTTGACCACAAAAATCGTCGGCCACCTTCAAAGACTTATTCTCTATGGCCACCTCTATCCAAATAGTAGTTTTATTTAATATTCGAAAATTCTATAGTTTTTGATCAAAGTATTTCATCATCAGCCATTTGCAATACAACGTGGCAATATTGCCAGCCATTTGGGCAGTTTTTGCCGATTATAATATTTTGAAAATGTTATATGTTGCGCAAGCTATTCTTAAAAGCAACAATATAATTGTATGAGCTTCTCTAACAGCTTGTTCGAAGGCTGCATAACTGATAGGCCACACAATGACCACACGACACATCACCCATTCAGTACACTTGTAGAATGCTGGCTATTGCCTAATGTAGAGCCACCATACAACAACTAATTTGAAGGACTGTACCAAATCATTATAGGAAAAAGATTTGCGTGTGATGTGAAGAATATAACCATCCCATTTTTTCCCCGTGGGTGTCTTAAGAGGCGACTAAAGGACTTACTAGAGAATAGCCAGCAACGTTTTCCTTGCATTTTACTACCATACTACGATTGCCAACCTGCCTGCCAAGCGTGGCGATTATGGCAAATCCCTTCAAATTGGGGGAGACCTGTGTCCAGCAGTGGTCTTTCGGCTGAAATGATGATGATGATGATCTATCAATAGAAACTGATAGATGGGCAGCAATTTTAAAGTCTTTTCATAAAATAGCTGCAAGTCTCCCGTAATGAATACAATTAAGTAAAATAAATTGTACAGTATACATATAATTCTAATATGGCAAATAAATAGTTTAAGCCATTGAATACCGTAATTACAGACACAATTAAAAACCATTGTGTCTATACCAAATGTGGTATCTCAGGGACTTAGAGGTTAACCAGAAGATTTCGCCGCAAATCTAAACCCGAAAAATTTGATTTAGATATACCCATCCCTATAAAACTTATAAAACTGGTATTTCCAAATTATTCGCTCCATATTTTCCAAACGCCTGGTCTCCCTACCCGTACGTATGGGTAATGCTGACCCGGCGCGCTACGTGCTTGTCCGCGGTTTAGATAACTGCTTGTCACCGCTGCAGCGCTGCAGCTTCTGCGTATGTAGCTACATATTGTGCGTATTGCACCATTTGGAATGGGGCAGTTCTAGGCTATTGTGTAATGGGTATGTTTATTTCGTAATCCTGGTTAATAATGGCGTTAGATTGCTCGTACGTGTCACTTACGTCCTGGTCCTCCCTATAACTGCACTACACGGCGTCCAGCTATCTATATTGGACCTGCAGAAAAGCTTCATGGGTTCAAAGGGTCACGGATTTTTTCAAAATAGTTACCGTGACCTTGGGACGTGCAGCTGAAGGAACATGGGTTTTAGTCAGTAAAGATCTGACACGCCCTCAGAAGTCATTTGATGATTTCACACCAAAAAAAAAAGCTTGGTTCGTATACTGTAGAATAGTTAAGTGAACTCTTTACAATACAACAGTTTATTTTCTGTCTAATCTACGATAAAATCGTAAATTAGATAGAAAATTTGAAAAATGATTTCGTTCATTTTCTAAAGACCAAAGCAAAGAGTATTGTTTTAAATTCCGAGTACTTTATCATCACAAACAAATATAAGGATAAAGATTGCTTGATTGGTACTTTAGTACTTCGGTTCCAGGAAGTAATGCCTTGTGTCGGTGAAGTATGATGCACTATTAGTGACGTCATATGTACCGTTGATCACGTATATCTTTGTCTTTAGACAACTGTTAACCTCGGAAATCCCTTCGAGTTTTAAATAATTCGTTTCCTGATTAATTTCTTGCATGTTAAGAAGATGGGCTGCAATAACGACCTTCAATGCGCTTTTGTGATCACCGATTCGTTTAACTAACGGTGGTCCTAGTATGCTTGCAGGAAAGTTTGTCTGTTTTAAGGTAAACGAACACTTATCAAAGCTGCAGGAAGTGAAGGAGCCTTATCCCCGGCAAATCAGACGTATTGCTGAATTCGGCGCGGATAACTATGCATTTAGTTGCACTCTCTAGATTCTTCAAATCTTTATTTCATCATAATTTATAATACTAGATTAGACGAATCTCTCGCATTTAAAATTACATGTTTGTTTCTTTTCTTACTAGTTTTTGCCAGCGGTTTCGCACGCGTGGAGATCGTGTAAAACTTTTACTGACTAAAACCCACCCGTGTTCCTTCAGTTCAACAAGGAAGGAGGAAGGAAGCAAGGAAGTTCGGTACCTTTTCGAACAAGTCTCGCGACCCTGGCAGGAGACAAGCTATCTTCACTTAAGCTTCGTTGTTTGTCAACAAACGCTCTTCTACATACCACAACAGACGGCGTTTTTGCACCCTTTCAAATTATATCTTCAATGTTAGTAACATGGCTTTTTTTTGGATGGGAAATCATCAAATGACGTCTCCCGCTCTTGGGCGGAGCTGGGAGGGCGTGTCAGATTTATTGACTAAAATCCACCAGTGTTCCTTTAGTTGCCCATGTGCCAGGGTCACGGTTATGATGGCTTACATTCTACCCCTACGCCGTTTGCCCTTCAGATAGTTCAAATGCTTGGCAAAGCATATCTCACAGACACACCCCCTATACATCGATATCAGTTACCCAACGCAATGAATCATCGTCTGTCTGTCAGTAACTATTTAAGTAACGTTGGCTTAACTCCGCGTTCAAAATAGACACGAAGCGTGCCAGTTGACCGACTGGTTCAGATATAAATGTGTTATGTAATTAATGCTTGCAATTGTACTCGTTAATAGATTCATTAGAGTTTGGTTTAAATAATAATTATTCATTGATTACAATGTGAGTGTTTAAGACCATTTTAACAATGGATAAAAACCAATTCATTCATTTGTTTTCACGACTAAGAAAAATATAGGCGCTTCGACACTTTTGACAGGTGCCCGGACCTGATGTTTCAGTGCTGCCATCTAGTGCACGTCATTTCAGAAAACCCTCATTGTAAAAGAATAGATATATGGACCTCAGTAGATTTTATTTGTGCTCGCGACAGGCGCATTTGTTTGACCAGCATCGTTTTTTACAACCAGTCGATTCGCTTCAGTACCGAATGAAACATCTATCAATGTTATCGTAGGAGTCCTAAAAAGGTTGTCCGAAAATGTTTTCAGATGACCGCTAGGAGTATGTAGTTTCGTCAGTCAGGACGTGTTCTGCAGTTTCTGCCTGTACCCCATGAGAGGAAGAGTTTAATGTCGTCTTTTCAACCGAAAGACGTCTACTGCTGTATATGGGTCTCGCCCAATTTTTTAAGGTTTGCATTAGGTAATTGGCACGCTTGGCGGGGGGGTTGGCGATTGCAGTTTGATGATAAACTCGGTCGGATTTACATCCGTACATACAGTTTAAAATATTACTCTTTGATGACAAGTCTACATGGGTTTCACAAAGTGAAAAGTCTACATTTTGGAGGTTTTGGTAGTATAATAAACAATATTTAACGCAACTTTCATTATTTATATAAATTGAAAATCTTGCAGTTAATCGTTATCCCTCAAAAATGTCGAAACTAATAAGATAAAAACAAAAATCTGACAAAAATGTCCAGCATGGCAAGACTTATAACTTAGCTAACTTCATTTCGACTGAGATGCCTAAAACTGGAGTGATTCAAAAATTTGATAGCGCCTTTAATTAGGAATAATATTTTCACTTATCTCCCACAATACAATTGATAAGGTATGTTTGTATGTATGTTTGTCTGCGCAGACGGCTGGGCGTCTATTTCTATGCTCGCTCGCACCGCTTACGCAAACTGCGACAGTTGCCCACTCAGGCGCATTTGTTCACGCTCGCTACGCTTTAGAGGTAGACAGAGCTTGAAAGGTCAGATACGCGACATGTGGGGCATTTCCGTAAAGGTAGTATAAAATAAGTAGATTAGTAAGATAGTTTTGTTGGTGATTTTTTTTTGTGGCTTAACTTATTTCGAAATTTTTAATTCATCATACCATCATCATCATTTTCAACCGAAAGACGTCCACTGCTGGGCATAGGCCTCCACCAATTTCGAGGGGATAGTCATAATCGCCACGCTTGGCAGGCAGGTTGGCGATCGCAGGGTGATGGTAAAATGCATAGAGAACGCTGCTGCCCATTCTCTAGTAAGTCCCTTAGTCACCTTTCACGGGGAGAAATGGCGTCTCTAATCAAGTAAAGACAATAAACTTTATCATCAGAAAGACCTACAGGCCTTTATATTCCTGCCAGCTGCCAGGGTCCCTAGATTTGTTCGAAAGAGATACCGTGGCCCTGGCACACAGGCAACTGAGGGAACACGAGTGGGTTTTAGTCAGTAAAAGTCTGACACGCCCATCCGCCATTCGCCATCCGTCATTTGATGATTTCCCACTGACAAGAAAAAGCATCTATATGGAATTCACTCTGTCCCCAGACAGTGACTTCAAGAAATCTTCAAATCTGGAAATTAACAACTTAATCAACATTTCCTCACTTCAATCAACACTCGAACTTTCACACGATATTACTATCTAATTACTCCTCGCCGACCAATCAGGAGAGGGCACAGAGTGATCAAATAACAGAGAACCAATCAACTGTTGTACTGTTGTTATTAAGACACCGTTATCGACGTGCAATCGCGTCAATCTTGCCACTGAATAGGTTGGTCACAGAAGGTTCACAACTGCTTCATGGAAGGAAAGAGGTTTGCCACGCAATCATGATTATTTTCAACCACTGCCCGACTTCACCTACTGCTGAACAAAGGCCTCTCTTTTCTTCCAGGATCTGCCCGTAATGGTGTCGTTCGCCGACCTGAAAATCATCTTCCAGTCCTTGGACGCCACTTGGTCACTGCCTTACTGCTTCTGTCATTTGTTTCATTTCAGCTGAGAATCAGCCCGTTTTGATTGTCACATTAAGATAGTCCCCCAAAACACCCGCTCTTCACCACTTCGTATTGCATTCACTGGGAAGAAGTGGCGCAACAAAGTTCTGCTAAGCATAGCTGTCTGTTAAATTAAAAGAACTTGATGCATTTTTATATGCAACAATCGCTTGAAATCATTTTTCATGGTATTATTCGAACCCTGGTAGGCACTTTACGCATTTAATTTCATCAAGGTGGCAAGGGTGTTGAGCATAATCTAAAACTAAAAATTCGAAGACACGTGACATCCACCAATCCGCACTAGGCCCACGTCCTCTCGTAGAGAGGAGACTTTTATACCAGCAGTGGGAACAATATATGTTGATTATGCTTACCCCTTACAGGGTCGCGGATTTGTTCGAAAAAGTTACCGTAGCCCTGGCATAGGCAACTGAAGGAACACGGGTGGGTTTTAGTCAATAAAAGTCGGACACGCCCTCCCGCTCTGCCGAAGCGGGAGTCGTCAATTGATGATTTCCCACCGAAAAAAATAGGGTGCCGTCAAAAGTGATTCTTCTGTACCTAACCTACTCAATGTGGTTGGTTAATTGCCTCTTTAGAGCTAACCAGCTCATGTGATTAGCATAATATGGTGCGTACCTACCTGTGGTGTGCGTATAGACAATATAATTATGGCGTTACATGCTTGGGAACATATTCGGGTTACCCTGACCAAGTGTGTGAGATGCAGTTATGTTTACGCGTTTGTTCGTCGAGGGTTATAATATTTTATTAAAATTTTAATTGTTGAAAGTTGCGACCAGATTAAGAGTAAAATTTAACGAAACTATATGCGTGTGAGTTTGTATCTATAATGTTCCCACTGGAAGGACTCAGAACTCCTCTATATCTTTTCTTTATCATTTTCAGAGCAGTAGTGATGAAATATTTTATTTTATAAAGCAAAGCCCGTCTGGGTTTGAACCTCCAACCAACTCGTAAGTCGCTGCCGCATTTTTTTTTTACTGTTATAAAATTATTCGCCATTGGTAAACTAACCGTGACCTATTTCGATGTATGGGGACAACAGTTTTCCAACGGCAAAATTAAGTTTGCCTCTCAATGCAGTTCCTCTTTTGATCTCTCTGAGGTCTTTAACACGTTAATTGCCATAGGTAAAATCAGAAAAAGTCAAAAAATGTACTTGTACTACAAATAAAACAATTTCACTTTAATTAGATTATTTAAATACATTATTTATTCCAAAAACATGGCCGCCAGGCAGCAACGACATGTTTATATTTGGTATGTGTTGTCGGTCATATAGTCCGACAGGGCCTGAATGGAAAAAAGTGTCGGATACATAGTCTGGCATGGTAGTTAACGTGTTAAACAGTTTGCACAAAACCCTCGGTGCGCGAGTCCGACACGCAATTGACAACACGTGGGTAAAGTATTGCTAGCTAATTTAACTTGACCCTGTATAAATTATAGATTTGATGTGAAAGATTTATCGGTTTTATTTTGCAAATAGGTTCTGCCCGCGACTTCGTCTACCGCTGCCCTTCCCGTCGCATCGAATTGCTTGCCAGTTTTCGTCCATTTTTCGTTTGCTGCTCCATTCTTTTTGACCGTAGCGTGATGTTATATAGCCTATAGCCAGTTTTTCAATTCGGACCAGTAGTTCCTGAGTTTAGCGCGCTCTAACAAACAAACAAACTCTTCAGCTTTATAATATTAGTATAGATACAAATATTGAATTGCCTATCGATTTTGTAATGGCAAAATTTCAACGAGACATTGAAAGACACATACTCATATACAAACATTGCCGTTTATCATCTCCGTTATTACTGAGTAGTGAAACAAAACCAAGAGTTCCCTACAACAACAGTTAACAGCTGCTTATCAGCTAAGCAAGCAGTTAAAGTTAACTACAGATAAGATAACGGGGACAAGTTTTATGACTTGCAAGCCTGACACTGATTTTGCACTTCCGAAAGATGTTGCTGACTTAGTATGGAGGTTATCGATAAGAAAGGTTACGTGGGAGTTTGTTTCAATACACATACATTTGACTTGTCTGTTAATCTAGTGGTTAGTGACCCTGACTGCTAAGACTGAGGTCGTGGGTTCGATTCCCACCCAGGACAAATCATTGTCTGATGAGCACAATCATTTGTTCTGTGTCTGGGTGTAATTTATCTATAATATGTATGTATTTAGAAATATATAAGTATGTTTATCAATTGTCTGGTTGCCATAGTACATGCTCTGCCTAGTTTGGGATCAGATAACATCGTGTTGATTGTCCTAAGATATTATTATTATTATATTTAACCTTCCGTAAGTTTGAGGCAGACATTATAGAATGCCAACTGCTACTTTCATACACGCCATGATGAAAGGTTTTCTATGCGAAAAATTCCAAACTTTTTCATCAACTTGGTAGATATGTGCATATATAAGGTGTATCTATTCATACACGAAATATTTTAAGGGGTACACCTGTAGGTGGTAAAGAAGCTATAGAAGCAAAAATAAATTTTTTATCTAAGCGTTTTTGAATTTTCGTAATTATTATAATTTTAAAACTACTTGAGACGTTTTGCATAAAACCTTTACTCCAAATTCTATGAATGGCCCGCCTGACGCTGCGAGGGCGGCGACCGGACGGCACGAGCATGGCCGCGGTGTCTCGGGCCGTAAAAAATAAGAAGGAGCCAGTATTTCTTATGTGCGTCAAATAATTCATAAATATTAAATTTAAAAAAAAAGCCTTAGAATTTTTTTTTTCGTTGCTATAGCTTCTTTACCACCTACAGGTGTACCTCTTTAAATATTTCGTGTATGAATAGATACACCTTATAGATTTCTCTCTGTGAACGCATCCGCGGTTTAGGAGAAAGGTTCAAAGAGAATGTGACTAATGATGGATTAAATGAATGCCTCGTTGGTTTCGTGATCGTAAGCGCGCTTTCTAAGCGTGAGGTCCTGAATTCGATTGCCAGGTCGGGTAAAGTGTAGTTAAGTTATGCCACAAGGAATTTCTTAGTAACGGCCCGGAGTTTGGAAGTTGGTGGTGTGATACCCTAGTGCCTCGGAAAGCATGTTAAGCCGTTGGTCCTGCGCCTGATCTCTCTCCGGTCGTGTTGGATTGCCGTCCCAGCGAACTAAGAGAAAGAGGAGAGACTGACACACCCACCCACAAGCCATGACACAAGAATTCCAAGCCATCATAAAACTTGCATATAGCGGATATCGTAGTTTTTATTTCATTCAGACAAAAGGGTACATTTCAGCCAAGACCTAAATACAAAGATACTCACAAAATAACACAAAGTTATTTTAGGGGAAAAAAACGTGTTAACGTACCCAAGTTTATAATGTTTATGTT
Organism: Aporophyla lueneburgensis; assembly: GCA_932294355.1. Taxonomy (NCBI): domain Eukaryota; kingdom Metazoa; phylum Arthropoda; class Insecta; order Lepidoptera; family Noctuidae; genus Aporophyla; species Aporophyla lueneburgensis. The sequence goes on from OW028755.1 coordinate 24,015,258, forward strand.
GAAGCCATTTCGAGGTAAGCAGGAGTCATTAAATGGGTTAATAGTACCATGTACCGATAAAAGAGAAGTTAAAATACACACTGCTTTTGTTATACTTTTATGTTTAAAAGGGACTAAAAATAAACTTTATATTAGGGTAGAAGAAAGCCCATTGATTTACAAGATGGTCAATTGTTATGATGTTTTTCTACATTATCTGCCTAGCCTTTTCCAAACTATGTTAAATCTACACTAATATTATTAATGCAAAAGTAACTCTGTCTGTCTGTCGGTCTGTCTGTCTGTCTGTCTCGCTTTCCTGTTAAAACTACTAAAACGATTTCAATGAAATTTGGTACACAGATAGTTTAGAGCCTGAGAAAGGACATAGGCTACTTTTTATCCCGGTAGTATGTTCCCGCGGGATAATTTATTAACTCCACGCGGGCGAAGCCGCTGGCAAAAGCTAGTGATAAATAATTTTATTTCTGTAAAGCTAGTGATAAATAATTTTATTTCTGTAAAGCTAGTGATAAATAATTTTATTTCTGTAAGTAGGTTTGTACAAACACTTTTACACGTCATTCATATTTTTCAAACTAGATGAGGTCGGCGTTTCCTATCTGACTACTCTGAGAAGAAAGGCCGAAACAAACTCAGAGGTCACAGTCTCTTTAAAGTCCAGACATAATCTTGGTCACATCATGTGAAGACCATGTAGCTTGGTGACTGAAATGGTCTTTTGAGAAAAGAACCACACAGATTGAGTGAACCTGTCCAGTCAGTGCACGCATTTGTCACTTATATTATGGTTGGCTTTCAATCTAATTGGATGAACCTGAATACCAGTATTTTATATGGAGCGACTGCTCATCTGGCCTGCACAACCCAGTTTCTGGCGAACACTATAACCCTTGGCGAGGCTGGTTGTCAGTTTCGGGCTAAAGACGACCCGTAACGGCTGTCTAAGATCTACGAAAGAGAGCCGGGATCAACGGCTTAACGTGTGATCATGTTACATCTATTCTATTGACTTTTTTTGTAGTTTAGTACATTTTGACACGCGACCAATACCTATTATAGCTTCTGCCCGCGACTTCGTCACCGTTAAATTTCTTGTTTCCCCGAAACTTCCCGTCGCGTCGAATCACCTACCCGAGCGATTTTCCCCGTTTTTGCAACATATTTCATTACTGCTCCGCTCGTCTTAGGTGTAACGTGATGTTATATAGCCTATAGCCTTCCTCGATAAACAGGCTACCCCACACAAAAAGATTTTTTTAATTCGGACCAGTAGTTCTTGAGATTAGCGCGTTCAAACAACATACTAACAAACAAACTCTTCAGCTTTATAATATTGGTATAGATAATATCTATTTCAGGTTTTTTTTTTATATTATTTAATGTGCTTTTTATTTTACAAATGTTGCTTGATTTCTTCACTGATAATTTCTATTACGAGTTTCAATTTAAACGCGGCTGTTAAACCAAGTAAATTAGAACTCGAATAATTACAAAAAAAAAATACTTTCTCCATTAAATCTGAAACACAGTGCTCAGAACTTATAAAAACAGGGACAAAAACTGTGACAACATCTGAAACGTAGATAAAATAATGTAACATAATATTTTAGTGGCGCACGACATCAACATCCAACAAAACTATTATCTTGATTTTTTCTGTTTTTTAATGATAACTAAATTCTAGGGAAGGACCACCTACGACGTTTAAACTTTTTATATCTCTTTACTTAAAAATAATTTCAGACCAAATTGGACTTTACAGCATTTATTCAACGCGCGTTTTAGATCGCGAGCCGTTAGCTTTATAAAGCCATTTTTTCGAATGTTTCGGATGCATCTATATTATAAAGAAATAATGCAGTCACTCCTTTAAATGGACCTTTAATTTTGACAGACACCATAAAGTCAAATTTGCTTTTACTGCTACAAAACTTAACTGTAATCAAAAAGAGACGTTAATCCAATGGGATACGGGTGCGATATGAAAAAGTTGACTACAAATCGCAGTTTGTGAATATTTTCTCCTGATGATGTGTGGTCTGTGGGTTTTTTGTTTATAAATTGGGATATTTGATTGAGTCTACGGTGTAATTAAGTTATTCTGTGAGTTATGAAGATGTATTTTTAGATACAATCATAAAAATTTTGTGTAAACATTTACTTGGATGGTTGATTGCCTAAATATTTTCAAATTGATGAGCAAATAAACGCAATTAAACACTACATATGTCGCTCCATACTGGGTTTTTTTTATAGACTTAATGATTCGGTCATTGTCCATACAGTAAAGTAAAAACGAAAAAAAATACACAGAAGTTACTTTTCCAATTACAATGAGCTGTTCAAAAGCAATCACGCAAGCGTCATTACTTCGCCAAAAAAGCAATATTTATTTTAAAATTTTTCCTCAACCTTTTTCCGAGATAATTCACATTTTGACCCACTGTGTCGAATCTTGACCTGCTAAATGTAAATGAGGGAATCTTCCCATTGGTCACGATCTCTCTAGTAATTTCTAATTTTGACTAACAATGGCACCTCATCCATCTTGTTTTGGCAAATCATCATGTTTGAGTACATCATTTCGAGAGCTTTCAACGATTTTTAGGGTTCCGTTGCCAAATGGCAAAAAACGGAACCCTTATAGATTCGTCATGTCTGTCTGTCTGTCTGTCTGTCCGTCCGTATGTCACAGCCATTTTATTCCGAAACTATAAGAGCTATGCTGTTGAAACTTGGTAAGTAGATGTATTCTGTGAACCGTATTAAGATTTTCACACTAAAATAGAAAAAAAAAACAATAAATTCTGGGGTTCCCCATACATAGAACTGAAACTCAAAAATGTTTTTTTTTTTTTTTCATCAAACCCATACGTGTGGGGTATCTATGAATAGGTCTTCAAAAATGGTAATGAGGTTTCTAATATCATTTTTTTTCTAAACTGAATAGTTTGCGCGAGAGACACTTCCAAAGTGGTAAAATGTGCCCCCCCCCCCCGTAACTTCTAAAATAAGAGAATGAAAAAACTAAAAAAATATATGATGTACATTACCATGTAAACTACCACCGAAAATTGGTTTGAACGAGATCGAGTGAGTAGTTTTTTTTTTAAACGTTATAAATCGTAAACCGCAATTTACCTTACATTCAATCAACTGAAATATAAAAATTAAAAAAATATATATATTTTTAAACCGAAAATATCTACAGGTTTGTACGGAACCCTCGGTACGCGAGTCCGACTCGCACTTGGCCGGTTTTTTTCGTATGTGAGAAACGTATGATGACTTTACACTTTATGTTAGTACGCCACACACAAAACTACTACAATCTGTCAAATTTATTTAATAGGTTTTTAACTTTATTGCTAAGTTATTTGGTTCAAGATTGATTGGGACAATTTGACAGTTTCGGGGAGCTTATTGTGCTGGAACTCTGTACATAATTGGAACGTTCACTCAAATTTTTTGACGTCTGTTAACAAGTGTACGTAATACCTAAGCAATAGAATATATTTTTCTTGCTCACAGTGATTAATAATTTCTACCTATAACATTTCAGACACTAATCTACTTGTTTATCACATGATCTAAACTAGATTACATCAACACGCGTAGCATGACCGCCATAGAAACGGAATTTGTCGACGGAAGAGAAGACAAAATGATAGATTGTATCGTAGAAAAATTGTGTAAAACTGAAAAGAAGACATGTTTCTATTCTTCAGTCGACAAAAATACGATGTCAAGTATGATGACTATTTTTCTGATGAGATAGAAACATTTTTACAGAATTAAAATACATAAGGAACTTTATTTGTTCTTGGTAGAATAGATATAGAATTGATCATGCTACGCCAGCATAAAACGGTACAAATCTTTCCACAATCTTTAATTCTGTCTTTAATCTTTCTATAGTCATAATTTTGTCTATTCTTCCATCGACAAATACCATTTCTACAGTGGTCATGCTACGCATGCTAGACTTTAAAAGAAACTATGACTGTCTTCTTTGAATTTGTCTGGACCCTTAAGACCAAATAGCTGCGTTTCTCATCCGACTAAGATAGAAAACGCAGACCTCCATAACGAAACACACTTACAAAAGCAATGACTTGTCATTTTGACAAATCGACAGCATTCATTGCGCTCTATGCGCTGTCGAGCAGACGAATTTTTGAAACATTTCAATCAATGGATATGGAATTTCTTTCAAAATCGTACAGATTGTGACACTAAATATTTCACAGAATTGAGAAGCTGGATTTCACGCACAGCGGTTTCTTTAGCGACCACTAAAATAACAAGGCACTTGAGACAGTTGGCAAAAAAAATTATCAACAAACAGATGATGTCTAAAAAAAAAGTTACGTACCTCGTGAATCCACGCAGTTGGCCATTTCTGAACATATAAAGTGTGTTAAACCGGTTGTACACAACCCCATAACGTGTGTTTAATGATGGCAATAACCGTGTGTACTGGCCTATAAACCTAGACCTAACCTGGATCCAGTACCTACGTCCGAACGTCTAAAACAAGCCGGCCGTAAGTACCAGGAGAACATAAAACTGCGGGTTGATCGGAACTTGGAACATTGACAAGACAATAGATTTCGTTTCTAGTTAGAAAGTCTATAAAATAATTAACTGCTTATTATTTCTGTTAGCCTAGTAACAGCGATATGAAAATACTAGTTGTATGGCTATTAGAATAGCTAATTATAGTCGTCCACTGCTGGACATAGGCCTCCCTCAATTTCGGAGGGTTAGCCATAATCGCCACGCTTGGCAGATGGGTTGGCGATCGCAGTATGATGGTAAAATGCATAGAGAACACTGCTGCCCATTCTCTCACCTTAGTCGCCTCTTACGACACCCACGGGAAGAAATAGGATGGTGCTATTCTTTACGTGGACATAACACCACACGGAACTAAAAAATGAATGAATGTAATTCAATAAGTATTGGATGAAAATAGACTTGAAAGAGTACCATCTATGGAGTATTTAGCCCGTAGTTTTCCATAGAAAAACTACTTTTTGGAACAGGCAATTAAAATTTTCTGACTGATCGCCGCCGTCACTTTTCTACAGCAACAAAACCATCATCTAGTTTTTTTCCAACAATATTAAATTCGGCATCCGATTTATCCAGGTGCACCGGAATACCAGTATTTTACTTACCACTTCACGTGCCTCGGAAGGCACGTTAACGCCGTAAGGCCCCGGCCGATGTCGCTGCCGCTGCCAGGGTCGCGTGATTGTTCGAAAGAGATACCGTGACCCTGGCACATGGGCAACTGAAGGAACACGGGTGGGTTTTAGTCAGTAAAAGTCTGACACGCCCTTCCGCTCCGCCCAGAGCGGGAGAAGTCATTTGATGATTTCCCATCCAGAAAAAAAATAAATAAAAAAAAGCCGCGGCCAATATTCGTAAGTCTTTGACCTTCGTTACGGGTAGTAAGAAACCCGAAAGTCTGACCACTAATCTTACCAAGAGGTATCGTATTATCCAGTTACTGGGTTGAAGAGGTCAGATAGGCAGTCGCTCCATAAAAATATACTGGTATTCAGCTACATCCGGTTTGACTGGAAGCCAACCAACCCCACCTTTACCTACGTTTGAGAATAGCTAGATTTACTATTAAATTAACATTTTCAGAAACTCTCTTCTTGGTCTACATTTACAAATTGTTTATAAAAACCCTACAAAATATCTGAAACTTCTCAATCGTCCTAAAATTCTTAATTAGTTCAGAACTTAATTAAAACCTTGAGCAAACTAAAACAAAGTTGCCGAAATTAATTAAAATACGAAAATATTCACGGCCACGTCTGCCTCTTAGTTAAAACTTAATTTTGTTAGTCAAACACTGTTTAGCGACGGTTAAGAGCCCAGTTAACTGAACAAACGTGTTTAGAACTATGTTTAATTTAACAAGCGGTTTGACGCTACTTTGCTTGACGAGGTTGTTGCTTTTAGGTAAAGATATAAAATAAAACATGAGGTTTTTTCCTCACACCTACTGAACCCCGATTAAGTCAAGTTTCTGATCTCTTCATCGCGTTAACTGTAACATTTCAATCTTGCGTGTCAGTCCGTCTGTCATCGATTTCAGGCGTGAAATCCGTATCTGCAACGAATCCAGTTCAGATTATGGGAACTTTTTTTGTCTTTTTTGCGACACTTGAGTCAGTGAGTTCACAGCTTTTTTGTAAGATTTGTGAGTCATGCAATTTGCTTTGTACTAAGTACGTAAGTAGTTCGCTTTTAGTTTAATCAGACTTTAGACTGTGGCAATAGTTTTGTTCGTGTGTTTGATCAAGCGTATGAGAAAGATTTTTTGTGAATCTTATTCAGCGAAATTACTTAAGCTTTATTTTTATCGCTGCTGTCAGAAAATTGGGTGAATAAAATACAACGAATTATTGGTAAGCCTCCGTACACACGGCCACAGATCAAGCTATACAGTTCCAATATAAGCTGACATCTCGATGTACGAAAAGCCTATACAATGCAAGGTCAGCTAAAACTGGAAATGTAGGTATAGCTTGCTTAACCAGCTTAGCGACGATTTTTTTTCCCGTATTGAATTTAAACGCACTGCTTAGCATCGAGAATTGAAAAACAAACAGTGTATTTTCAAAGCTCGGTACATTATCGAGAGTTTAAATTCCAGTGCATCATAAAAAAAAATTCGCGTTGAAAAATCACCAATTTCGACAGAGTCATCATCTAGCCTTTTCACAACTATGTTGGAGTCGGCTTCCGCAGCTGAGTACCAGTATTTTACATGGAGTGACTGCCTATCTGACCTCCACAATCCAGTTACTGGGATTACCCAGTATCAAGGGGTATCGTATTAACGATACCCCTTGATAAGACTGGTTATGAGAATTTTGGGCTTCTGACGAACAGTAACGACTGTCTAAGATCTACGAAAGACAGGCGGGACCAATGGCTTAACGTTCTTTCCAACGCACGGAGGGGTCTTCGTATACAGTGGACCCCCGTTTATCCAGCCCCTGTCTAATCCGGCACCCCCTGTAATCCGTTATGTCTATTATTATTGAATATTTTTTTGACATCTTCGCTAATGTAGATAATGTATGACTAAGCGGGAAATGGATCTGTAATTTTTCGGAATACAAGGTACTCTTTGTAAAAAAATCCGGACTATAGGGGGTCTTCTTAGGCAGTACTCTATAATCCGACAAATTCAACAGTCCGACACTGCCCTGCAAAACGTTTGTCGGATTATCGGGGGTCCACTGTATGAAGATGGTTACCCATCCACAAACCAACCACTGTAGCTTAACCCAATCGACCGATTCATGCAGCTATCATTAGCCACAAGCCCTACACTGACTAACTGAGTAAGTAAGTAAATAACCATTTTATTTAACAAAACACTTAGCCTAGGTAACTTCAGTATTGTCTCAATTATAGATAACTATTAAAGATGAGTAAGACTTCTGCCCTCCAAACTAGGAAAGTCCTGTATCTTGAAGGACAGTGTTCTTTAGGTAGATTGAAACATTTTTACAAAATAATAAAATTACGTAATAATTCTGATGAACATATTTATTGTATAGTGTGTGAGATAGAAAGTAAGCCTACTTAATTGCAGCTAATCGTAGCTATGGAAGCAGGGCACTCTAGTACCCTATCCCACGGTCAACTATAGCTGAGAATATTAACAACATTGCCTCCTGTATAGGCGATAAAATAAACCGACCGTATAAGCTTATCGCTGTGCAAGTTGTAAAAACAAATGAAGGCTACATTACTTCTGATATTTATAAACTTGCTACATGTAGGTTTTACTTCAAGAGCTTGCGCGAATGCCATCTTTTTCTATTGCTAAGAGAATGAAAGAGACACGTATAGAATAATGTCAAGTGATGAAAGCTAGATATGGCGAGTAGACGTCAAATTAAAAAGCATAGCAAGTGCTTGGGATCTTAGTTCTAGTACTAAACAAACCGTTTTTATCATGCACTAGCTTCTGCCCGCGACTTCGTCCGCGTCAAATTTTTGCTCCCGTGTCCCTTCCCGTCGTATCGAATTGCCTGCCAGTTTTCGTCCAATTTTCGTTGCTGCTCCGCTCCTTTTGATTGTAGTGTCATGTTATATAGCCTATAACCTCCCTCAATAAATAGGCTACCCGATACAAAAATATTTTTTCAATTCGAACCAGTAGTTCCTGAGATTAGCGCGTTCAACCAAACAAACATAGAAACTCTTAAGCTTTATAATATTAGTATAGATGGAGCGACTGCCTATCTGACCTCCACAACCCAGTTACTGGATATTACGATAAGACTGGGGGTCAGACTTTCGGGCTTGTGACGACCCGAAATGACTGTCCAAGAACCATGAATGGCAGCTAAGACCAACAGCTTACTGTGCTTTCTGTGGCACTGAGGGGTCAATCAAATCAAAATCAAATTATCATATTTCACATAAACCTTCATGGGCATTTGTGAAACATCAGAAGCGAAGCACGGTTCCAATCGGTTGATTCCTATGGAGAAGACGTGGCGAGAAAGTACATGGTTACTTAAAAATAAATGGCTTTTACAATGGTTTCTAATTTCAGTGTTTAAATGTAGATATGAGAAGACCGGGGGTTTTGTGGTATGTTATGATTACCTATCCACCTGTTCTATGTGGTGCTGGACGTAAAGAATACCATCATTCCATTTCTTCCCATGTGTGTCGTAAGAGGCGACTAAGGGACTTACTAGAGAATGGGCAGCAGCGTTCTCTATGCATTTTACCACCATACTGCGATCGCCAACCCGCCTGTCAAGCGTGGCGATTATGCCAAACCCCACGCCAAATTGAGGGTAATCTATGTCCAAGAGTGGACGTCTTTTGGCTGAAATGAGTGCTGACCTACGACTAACCATGGGAAATGTAACTTAATCTAATCGATCGAACTATGCAATGCAAATGGCAATAATGACATTTGGTTTAAATATTGTAATATGTCTTATTTATGAAATACTATTATTTATTAGATTATTTTATACTTTTATGCTTTGTGAGTGTGAGAACGTTGTAGGCCTTGTAGACTGTAGACAATTTTCTATCTTATTCAGTACCTGGTACTTGTTGACAGGCCTACACCGTCCTCCCATACCTATTAACACTGTAATTTGAATCCATTGTAAAAACCACTTATTGCCGGTTCTTCTCCGTAGGAATCAACAATCATCGATAGACGTCAAACAGTAAGTCCTAGAGGGACTTAGAGATTGTATACTCAGTACCTTTATATACAAAAGGTTAACTGCTTCGATAACCCCGTATCAGCTAATATTGTTACGATTATTATCGCTCTATTGTGATTTTCTAACTCATTAAAGTATAACTTTGTACTTTATCGTTGTTTTAAGTTCTCTTTTACTGTGCAAGCATGGCTTTTTAAGCGCTGAGCAATTTTTATAGTCCGGTCCAGTCTGGAGACTGTATTTCGGCCACGGCGGCCAATCTCAACGGAGACTAGCCATTGGCGCGGGAGATATTATAGTGCATAAATGTGTACGTGCACAGACACAGAAGCACTCACTCTTCCCTCAAAGTCAAAGAATTTATTTCAATTAGGCCCAAAAAAGGCACTTTTGAACGACAACTTTTATATGAAAAAAATTTAAAAAACCCCCGACACAAAAACCTAATTTCCCTTTAAAAAGTAAAAAATAATAAAAATAACTCAATCTTAAAGTACCTAAGAATGTATTAATAATTCAAAAAAATACGCCGCGTTGGGGGACCGCTTCAAACCTAACAATTTAATTACCAATAGTCTTATTACCTAACTAAGCAGTGAACGACGTCTGCACTCGCGGAGCGGTCCCCCAACGCAACGTTTTTGTTTTGAATTATTAATACATTCTTAGGTACTTTAAGATTGAGTTATTTTTATTATTTTTTACTTTTTAAAGGGAAATTAGGTTTTTGTGTCGGGGGTTTTTTAAATTTTTAATTTAATTTTTTATTTTGTACTTTTTATAGGTATATACTTAATATAATGTAGAATCAAACGAAGCTAAGAACACTCTCGATTAATTCATCAATATTCTATTTCAGTGCGCTTTCATTTGAGACCCCACTCGAGTATATTTGCTGACATTCGGTTACTCTGCCCCACTTTCCCCCCCACAACTTTTAAACGGCTGAACCGATTTTCATCAAACATGTCTAAGAACACTCGCAGATAAGTCACCTTTAATACGTATTTTTTTTATTGAAATCGCATCATCCGTTCGGGAGCTATGATGCCACAGACAGACACACAGACAGACAGACAGACACGTCAAACTTATAACACCCCTCTTTTTGCGTCGGGGTTTAAATAGAATTTATTCTAGTTGCCCCTTCCAAAAGGTAGATTCGTATGGAGAAGAATGGGCAAGAAAGATGGCGGACCATGAGAGTAATGGTGGAGCCGTTACTCTCATAGTCCGATGAGACGGCAATCCGACACGACCGGAGAGAGATCAAGCGCAGGACCAATGGCTTAACGTGCTTTATGCGTCACGGGGGTATTACACCGCCGACTTCCAAACTTCGGGCTGTACTAAGAAATTCTTCATGGAAAACCCAATAACACTTTGCCCGATCTGGGAATCGAACCCAGAACAAACGGGATAGCCAGGAAATCAGACCAGGCGGTATAGTTTTGACAAAATGGCAATCAATTTGTTGAGCATTTAGCCAACTAAGTCAGGGCCGAATTCCAGTCTATTCGGATACAGCTGAGTACAAATATTTAACATGTAGCGACTGCTCTATCTGACCTCCATAATCCAGTTACTAGGTAACAATATACCCCTTACTATAACTGACTTGTCCGAATTTTAGATTTCTGACTACCCGTAGGGGCGTACTACGTGAGCTCGACAAATGAATGTGCGAATAACACTTGTGCGACAAAACTGTACTGCGACTCACAATAGTTCGAATGCAGGCTTGTGCGACGCACTCGAGCTCACATAGTACACTAGGTTAGGTTAGGTTAAAACCGTGTCCTCCTTCCTACGCACGAGCCGAGCGAGTGAAGCGAGCGGTGCCGCGGCAGCGGCCGGCGAGTGCTAGAAACGACTAGATTCAGTGTGTCGCCAAGCCTGCATTCGAACTATTGTGAGTCGCAGTACAGTTTTGTCGCACAAATGTTATTCACACATCCATTTGTCGAGCTCACGTAGTAAACTCAACCATAGCGACTATCAAAATCTATTCTTATTGTTTAGCGAATTTTAGATATAAAGAGGATCTCTTGGCAAGTAATAACAGCCGCACGGATCAATCGTTCAAGTCAAGCTACGCTTGCCACTGTTATCCCTCTAGTCTGCACGAGCCTTTATTCCTGGATCTTTGACAGTCATTACGGATCATCAGAAGGCCGTAAGTCTGATAACCCAGTCATACCAAGGGATACAGTAATAGTAACTAGGTTGTGGAGGTCGGATAGGCAGTCACTCCATATAAAATATTGCATCATCATCATCATCCTATAATGTTCCCACTGCTGGGACACAGGCCTCCTCTTGGTGAGAGGGAGTGGGCCATAATCCACCACGCGGGCCCAGTGCGGGTTGGTAGATGTAACATGTCTTCGAATTTTTGATTCTAAGACATGCCGCTTTCCTCACGATATTTTCCTTCACCGTTTTTAAAATACTGCATCTGGTAAGAATTGAAGCGAACCCAAACATAGTTGAAAAACGGCTAAGCAGATGATGTTTAGTTATAGAACGTATATGCAAACACACAACTGTCATTTTTTGACAGTTGTTTAAACAGGTTAAATGATATAACACGACAAAATGGCGTAGTGTGCCGTTTTGTTATAGAATCTTTCCCCTGACAGTACATAATGGTACTAGCACTACACTTAACAATGTAAACTCAGCTTTTAATTTACGAACTAATGGCATAGTAAATACTCTCGCACTAGACTACAAGTACTCGACCAATGTAAACAGAGCTTAATAGGTTGCGAATGACCGCACTCAAGACTAACAATGTTTACCAATATTAATTAGTAATGAAGTACTTAATTAATGTTTTTATTCATCGTTAAACATTAGAGCTTTGTTGTTTTCGTAAACAAATTAGGGTACAATAAGCAAATGATGTTGAAGATATTTTTTTACTGAGAATTTGTTTTGGCTCATTTGGTAATTTAAAAAGGGATTAAGCTGAAATTGTTGATTGGAGTTTGATTTTTAGAAGCTCAGAAACTTTTGATAAGAGTCCTTTTCTTTTTTTTTTGTGGGTGAGAAATCATGAAATGACGTTTCGTCTCGTTTTTAAATGTCGCAGCATCATGCCGAGATAGGGGTCCTTTGGCCTCGCACATGACTTTTATTTTCCTTTCTTTTAAATGTTTTTTTTTTTTGTTTCTTTTGTTTATAATTGATTTTTTATTTAATTAAGTATTGTTAAGTATTGTTTTTTGTATAGTTTATGTGCGTGTCCCAATAAATACTTTTTCTTTATTTCTTTTCTTTCTCCAGCTCTGGGTAAAGCGGGATAACGTGTCAGACTTTTACTGACTAAAACCCACCCGTGTTCTTTCAGTTGCCTATATGCCAGGGCCACGGTAACTCTTTCGAACAAATCTCGCGACCCTGGCAGTCTCGCGACCCTGACAGTTGATAAGAGGCCTGGATTGGGGACCGCATATCTGCTAGTGTAGTTAGCCCAGCTAGATGGACCGACGACCTAAAGATAGTGGCTGGGACAGACTGGCTGCGGAAGGCGGAGGACAGAGTATTGTGGCACAGCCTGGGAGAGGTTTCCAGCAGTGGACATTCTGCCCGCGTAGGTATTTTACATTTCTATGTAAAAGCTGATTTACTTTATATAACCGACTAAAAATTTCAAGGTCTACAATCATGTACATAATTCATGGTTACAATTTGCTCGTCAATGTTCCTACTACTCACAAACTTGCAAAAGCTTGACAAAAATCAATATCTTCAGGAGATTTTTAAGCTGTGATCTGAGCTGACACCACATTAAAATCAGTCCTTAAACATTTACACTGAAAATGGGCGTCCTAACTGTGGTGTGATCGTCGATCGTTCGTACTGAGAACAGTGGCTAAGTTTAACTTAGAAGACTTAAAAACATGAAAGTAATAAAACGCAGAGAAAACATAAAAGTTAATACCGAAGAGTCTAGTCAGAATGACCTATACACTTACAAAATGGACTTGTTAGTCTAGTAGTCGTAAGCGTCCTTTTTTTGGATGGGAAATCATCAAATGACTTCTCCGGCTCTGGGCGGAGCGAGAGGGTATGTCAGACTGATACTGACTAAAAGCCACCCGTGGTCCTTCAGTTGCCTGTGCCAGGGATACGGTATCTCTTTCAAACATACCCGCGACTCTGGCAGGCATCAGCCTTAGCGACCCCTTCAATACTTGCTGATATTTATTAGAGGCGCAAGTGTAAATCTGCCAATGAGAGCTCCATCAAAACTGGTCCAGCCATTTGGGAAAACCAAAACAAATAGACAGAAAATGTAAAAAAAAATCTTTTTTTGCTATAATATGCCGTCTACATTTTAATATACATTGTGAAACATACACTTCAATTTTATTTATTTGTATAGGACGAATACTAGTATAAGACAGGTCGCCATCTTGTACTTGTTAACAATTTGTCGTTTAGCACTCATTCCATCCTGATGGAGTTTAACGCATAAAGCATAGTAACTGTGACGTCACGTAGTAGGGAGAGTTAAGGCGTTTTAGACTAACGGAGCACAAAACGCGCGAGTAACTTACATATGGGTTTGTTTATCTTTAAATTATAATACATAGTTGGATTATTTTACAACTGTTTTAACTATATAAGAGGTAGTCTGAAATTGGCATCCGTCACTGAAAAGTTGTGTAGAAAATTGCTGTCGTGATATGAACATGTAATGCATAGGAATGAGTAAAAATGTAAAATATCGTGATGATCATTTTGAGTATGAATGTGGATGGCTACACGAATAGACAGAGGGGCAGACCGTTCTTCGGTCTGCCCCTCTGTACAATAGATGGACTGCGTGAAAAATGATATGGCTAGAAAAGGGGTGACTACTGAGATGAGGACTAATAGAGAAGTGTGGAAGAAAAGACAAGTTGTTCCTATTATGGACTGTCTACGTTTGTAACTTCATTATGTCATTTCTTAACTATAACTATAAAATAAAAGTGTAGTTTTTCAAATGACAGTATATGCTAACCTTTGCATTTTGCCAAATTATTATTATGCCTAACAATATTATGCCTTACAATTTTATATCAAATTGGTTTCCCGATTTTCTGCACCTATGTATGTTATTCACAAAAACTAAATAAAACATTGACTTTATTTAAGTTTTCTGTCCTTCAAAACCACACTTCATACAAATAAAGTAAGACATGAGAAATACGCTCAGTACAAATAGTAGGAACGTGGGAATTATCCTACATTGTATGTCTACAGTCTGTGGTTGACACCAACATAATAAAACTCTTATTTGTTTTTATAATGACCACAAAATGGCGAAACAATGAATAAATACATCAAAATATTATCACATATTGAAAACGAGATCTTAAAGGCTCTCACAGACAAGCCCGACGGGACGCTGCGACACGGTTTTGATAGAACAATTTACATTAAGTTTTCATATAAATTTGTTGTACTAAATCGTTGCAAGCCTGTCTGCCAGAAGAACATTTAGCCCTAGTCTTTTCCGTGTGACATAAATGCTATAGTGCTAGATGAATCCAAATTCTAAGTAACTCAATTATAATTGCTTAGAACAATCCTCTGCACCCAAATCATGGGACGTTTATACAACGAAAACTATGTCATAATCATTAATCAATAAGGTTTATTTTACAATCTCAAAATAAAAATTAATACTCAACATGTTTAAACCAAGAACCGTTATCTGTCAACAAACAAATGCATCTAACTGTCTTCGCCGGTTGCCATGGTAACAGAAACGAGTCATCACTTACTAATTGCTTGAAATTGAAAGAACAAACTATCGTGGACGCCATTCGTTTGACTTAATTAGAAAATACCGATACCCGGGTAGAAAGTACGTACCTACTCATAGTTGACACTTAATGTTAAGACTGTTGCTTCATAAACCTACATACGCTGTATTATTTTATCACGCTTTTCTGTACTGTAAACATTGAATGTTATTTGTAGACCAAAATGTTATTAGAACCTATTTCCATTTCTAGAATTGAGTCACTGTGGTTAGATACAATAATTAGTGTTTTTAGGGTTCCGTTGCCAAATGGCAAAAAACGGAACCCTTATAGATTCGTCATGTCTGTCTGTCTGTCTGTCTGTCTGTCTGTCTGTCCGTCCGTCCGTATGTCACAGCCACTTTTTTCCGAAACTATAAGAGCTATGCTGTTGAAACTTGGTAAGTAGATGTATTCTGTGAACCGCATTAAGATTTTTACACTAAAATAGAAAAAAAAAACAATACATTTTGGGGTTCCCCATACATAGACCTGAAACTCAAAATTTTTTTTTTTCATCATACCCATACGTGTGGGGTATCTATGAATAGGTCTTCAAAAATGGTAATGAGGTTTCTAATATCATTTTTTTCTAAACTGAATAGTTTGCGCGAGAGACACTTCCAAAGTGGTAAAATGTGTGTCCCCCCCCCCCCCCGTAACTTCTAAAATAAGAGAATGATAAAACTAAAAAAAATATGTGACGTACATTACCATGTAAACTACCACCGAAAATTGGTTTGAATGAGATCGAGTGAGCAGTTTTTTTTAAAACGTCATAAATCGTAAACCGCAATTTACCTTACATTCAATCAACTGAAATATAAAAATTAAAAAAAAAACATTTATTTTTAAACCGAGAATACCTACAGGTTTGTACGGAACCCTCGGTGCGCGAGTCCGACTCGCACTTGGCCGGTTTTTTTTTTTTTATTAAAACGTATACGGAAAGGAGAGTAAATGCGGGAAATAAAGTAAATGGTACTCTACATGGGATTCTAACCAGCTAGTTGATATCCGATAAGACACGACTCGGTGTTCACAATGGTGTGCTGGTGCCTACGCTTATGTATCGAAGTGAATGTTGGGTGTGGCAAAAGAAGCATGAATGTGGAATAAATGTTTTGGAAATGCATTCGTAGCGAACCATTTGTGGTGTAACTGTGAATGATAGGCTGAAGAAAACGGTACGGTTTAAAAGAAGATGTAGTAACAAAAATTGAAAAGAGTATGCTTAGATGGGATGTCATGTTGAAAGGCTGAATGAAGGACGGCTTACAAAAGGTATTTCCAAGGCAAATGTGAATGGAAACGCTGGGAGGGTTACATCTTAGGAGGACATATATGACCTTATTGGTGATGTTCTTCGGAAAGGTCAGGTACGTAGTACTCGCAACTGACCTTTCTGAAGAACAGATGTATGAACCTAATTGATGACGTAGATGGTAACGTTCCGTAGTTTTTGCCTGCCCTCATGGGAAATAGGCGTCTCAAACGCCTCGATGTTTTTTGCTCTCTTAGTTGCCGGGATTCACTATTGTCAAATACCTAAAAAAATACTTCAGGCCGCGCCTTTAATAGAGCTAGCTCTTAAAATATTCCCACTCTCGGTAAAAATATAGTGTAACCTAAGTACTTACTCGCTGGGGTAATATAAAATGCAAGATTGTAACGTTATGGTCTTGTTTGTGTAAGAAAATATACATGGACAAAGGAAGGAATAAAAGGAATGCCTGGAATCGCCATTTATTGCTCCCATGATAACCACAATGGGCAAAGAATATGGGGATATAAAAATTCAGTGTTCCATAAAAGAAAAGTGTGAATTGCATCTTTATGTACCTATTCTATAAGAATTTCGTTGGGTTGGCGATCGCAGTACGGTGGTAAAATGCATAGAGAGCGCTGCTGTCAATTTTCTAGTAAATCCCGTAGTCCCTTCTTACGACACCCATGGGAAGAGTATGGATGGTGCTATTTTTTACGTCCGGCACCACCCGCTTTTTATTAAATTTTATTAAATCAATTTCAAATTCAGTAATGAAAGTTGTGGTCGTTGCTTTAAAAAACAGACACAATTTTTATTTGTAAAGCTAGTTTAGCGCACTAGAATGGAACGTTGTTTTTAAGTAAACAGACAAATCACAACAATCGAAACAATGCTCGATACAAACCATAATTTTAAACCGCACGTCAAACCCGTCTGAAAGTGCCAGATCCTTGATGCTCGCTTCAATTTGATTGGTGGAAGCTGTCCCAATCGTTAATAGATCACGCCGTTACACAGCTCTTTACGATTGGATAATTGTTCCAAATTGTTCCGATCGGAGTCTAAAGGAAAATAGAATGTACAGCACACAAAGCTACTACAATCCGTCAAATTCCTTCAATAGAATTTCAACTTTATCGCTAAAGTTTTAGGTTCAAAATTGATTGAGAAAAAATTGACAGATTCAGGAAGCTTCATGTGCTGGCGTCTGTACCATCGTTAAGTCGCTGCGTAATTATCGTGTTGTAAAACTTGTCTGGTGTAGTCTTTATGGTTTTAATTTAAGTGTTGTTTTTAAGGTCAGTTACCTATAAAAGTTTTACTTTTAACAGGCCTAAGTCCAGTGGGGTAATTGCGTAATTCACTAACAGGAGGAATCGCTTTCTTTTGACTGTTGAACAACATTCATTGCGGTATTTATTCTGATGAGATTTTTTTTTTTTTTTTTTCAACAGTATGAAGCAATGGGGAACAGTGATATTGGCCGCGACTTAGGAGTTGCAAGTCTTTTTTTTTCTGGATGGGAAATCATCAAATGACATCTCCCGCTCTGGGCGGAGCCGGAGGGCGTGTCAGACTTTTACTGACTAAAACCCACCCGTGTTCCATCAGGTTGCCCATGTGCCAGGGTCACGGTATCTCTTTCGAACAATCACGCGACCCCGGCAGGCATCGGTCCTAGTAGACCCCTTCACTGCTGCTGACATCTCTTTGAGGTGCGCGTGGAACACTACGCGCCGTCGACCCGAGCTTGGTCTTTACCGGGCGGCGAGCTACCCATTGCTCGCCGCCCGCAAGCTCACGCCTACGGTGGCCGGGAGTCCGCAATCGACTCCTGACGCCCGGGGCGTCTCCTCCTGACGAGTTGTAAGTCTTGGTATCAAACTCAAGCAGGCACTTTACTTTTTGAAAATTATTATTTCATCACCACTGCTTGCAAAATAGTGAAGAAAAACATCGTGAGGTAACCGGCACGTCCTAGAAACCAAAAATTCGAATACATATGACATCTACCAACCCGCACTGAGCTCGCGTGATGGATTCTGACCCACTCCCTCTCACCGAGAGCAGGCCTGTGTCCCAACAGTGGGAATATTATTGGATGAGGATTAGCAATATTCTTCATAATGATACAGATTGTAACTGCGTTTGTTACGCAATTAGTTTGTTGATAGATAAACAAAGACAAACAAGATAGTGATTCTTTAAGAGTTCCTTTCTTAACGGAACCCTATAAAAGAGGCTTTCATTTATTTTTATAACATTAGGCTTAATGGCAAGAATGTACATTGCACAACAATAAAATTATACCACACTCATTAATAAAAGCGTAATGGATCGAATTAATTAAATAAAACCACTCAGTATCGACGATATAATTAAAACATCATCACAACGGCCACACGCTCTGTTCCTCGCTATTGAATCTCACCACAACACGGTATCAATTAATTACTGATACGTGTAATTACTATAATTATATCGTAATAATTGCATGTTTTCATTAAACTATGATGAAATCAATAGTCAGTGGTTTGTGGCTAAGTGAAAACAGCCGCACGGGAGGGGTTCGTGGTCAGTAGATAAATGACTATTTTCACATACCAAGACCACTCTGTGCCTTGGAAAGTACATTAAGCCGTTGGTTCTGACTGTCATTTGTGGATCTTTTACAGTCCGTCAAAGACTCGAAAGTCTGAGAACCAGTCTTACCAAGGGCTATCGTAATATACTGGGTACAGGTATTAGGTTGTGTAGATCAGATAGTTCTGATAATACCATTGATAGTTATTAGTTCGTTCAGCAGTAAGACCACTGCTGGACATAGGCCTCTCCTAACAAAAAAATGGGGAGGTTTCTATAATTGTCCTGCTTGGCAGGCGGGTTGGAGATCGCTGTATAGTGGTAAAATGCATAGGGAACGCTGCGGCCTAGTCTCTAGCTAACCCACTGGTCGCCTTTTACGACACCCACGGGAAGATATATGATGCTGCTCTTCTTTACGTCCAAGACGTCCAAGATACTGAACCTAAAATGATATTATGTATGTTAGTACGACTTGATACCAATTCAGTTCACATGAGGTGAGAGTCCCAGGTATAAGGCCACGTATTGACATGGAGAGCGTGTCTCAAAGGTTAGGTCCGTATTAGTATGTGGCAACCACTTGCTGTACACTTGTACAGACTACAGTTACACAAACTGTGTTGTACCGCAGTTTGTGACCGATGTTGAAGGCTAGGAGAGCAGCGTATGACTTAGAAGCGGTAGACAGCTTTTGGAACGGAGTTATTTTGTTCTGATTGTGGTTGGAGTAAAATTGTACAAAAATCGTGACGTTACGGAAATAGCGTCACGTAACGCAATATTGATGGTTTTTATGGTTTTCGAGGGTGCCAATTGTGAGGTCAAAATAAAATTGGAGTTTTTAAAAATAGAGTAAAAGTGGTTTTATTTGGAGGTGAAGAAAATCAAAATCAAAAGTCATTTATTCAAACTAAGCTGAGAGTCAGCACTTTTTGAACGTCAAAGTTACAAAAGACAGTCCCCCCAAAACGCCCGCCCTTCGACACTTCCTAGTGCTTTAGCTGGGAAGAAGAAGTGGCGGTACAAACTCCCCAGCAGCACAGCTGTCTGTTAAGTTAGAAGAACTTGATTCTACACAATTGTAAGTAGGTAACATTAAAAGACACAAAACATTAAATTAAATGATCTGCCATATGTCAGCTAGCCAACCCAATATTCCAAGAAATAAAATGAAATCTATACTCAAGCAAAAGCAAAAAATATTTATATAATGAAAATAAAAGTACCAAAATAAAAGCCTCCTGTCATAAAGGGCGTGACAGCTTACATATGCAATGCTGAATCACGTTCACATAGCTGTTACGATCCGAGTTACAAGTCGAGACCACAAAATGATAAACTAGGACCATCGGCGTAAAACAATAATACCAACATCAAGGTCAGCAAGACGACCAGTCACCACAAGCAGCATCCGTTCACGAGCATAACGCAAAGATCAGCCATTACCCCCCTTATTTGAGGGAAAAAGCGTAAGGAACTTCGTTCCTGATGATGGCTAGGTGGGGGGAACCCCACACCTTTTTTAAACAGAACTTGTACTACAGTCGAGTTTTACTTTTCGAGTAGCTTAGATATCAATAGTATCATCAGCACAAAAATGAGTGGTCATTTACAAGCAGGAAGGTAAGTTTTGAATTAGGATAATTATTTGAATTATTTGAATTATTCGAATTTTATTTTTTGAATTTGAAGTATTGGAGCTTGACATATTTTCATTTGTACCTGTGAACCCGCTTACTGTATTACTTGGACAATACAATGTTCTATTCTACTCTTCATAATATTGGAACAAGAAACATAAGTCCTTCTTTCCTTTTAAACAAAACCCAACTTTCACTATTAGTGAAACACGACATAAACTATTTTCCCCGCTGTTTTCAAAGCCCTCCATAGAAATACTAGTTTAAAGTACACAATAACATTCATGGTCAAAACAATATTGTGCATAATGTGACCCTTTGTGACTCGCTCGGGGTCACAAAGTCACAAGTACAATAGGTCCCACGCCGGTAACGGTAGTATCAACTATGCCTTACTACCTTTTTGAGAGAGACTGGTAACAGTTTTGTAGGTGAATTTGTTATTAGACTTAAGAGGGCCCTTTCCCGTGTGTCTATCGTCAACGCGAGCATGGTTGAAAAGCTTGTTGTTCCATTCGACGAAATGCAAGCGAGTGAGAACGCGATATTACGAAAAATTGGCGCGCGGAAAATTTTACAGGACGAGGAAATACATGTTGCTTGAAAAAGGCTTACCTGTTTTTGGAAATAATGTTTGTCATGTAGAATCTCCATTTTATGTCATGTGCGAGGATTCTTTACTTTTTTAATGTTTGCGTACATTATGAAAGACTCATGTTCAGGTGAACGTGCAAATAAACAAATTTTCAGTCGTCTTTACTGAATTTGTTTCTTAAAAAACTGGTTTTTTTTTTATTATAAACCATAATATAAATTGTGTTCAAAATATCTAGAGGAAATTATTTTAAAACGCAAGAATGACGTATATATTATACAAGCGTTTGTGTGAGAATTATGACAGGTTGTCTGCTCTTAAGAATGCTTTTACTTGGTAGTAATGTTAAAGATACATTTTTTTTTCTGGATGGGAAGTCATCAAATGACTTCTCTGAGAGCGTGTCAGACTTTTACTGACTAAAACCCACCCGTGTTCCTTCAGTTACCTATATGCCAGGGCCACAGTTTCTCGTTTGAACAATCTCGCGACCCTGGCAGGCATCGGTCCTAGCAGACCCCTTCAGTACTGCTGACATCTCTTTGAGGCGCGTGTGTCCATTGCACGTCTGTCCAGACCTCCTCTCTGTGCAAGGGAGTCGAAGAAATCATCCACGCGGATCCAGTGCGGGTGGTTGGATGTCACATATCTTCAATTTTTTGGTTTTAGAATATGCCAGTTTCCGCTTGATTTTTTCCATCACTGTTTTAATAGCAGTGGTGATATAATTATATACACAAAGTGAAGTGCCTGCCTAAGTCTGAACTCACGACCGTAAATCGGGCCCGAGCACTGGGCCAAAACTGCACCTGGATAAAGCTATTTATAATAGTGTAAAATAATCTCTTATCAACCTGTTATTGACCACTATTAAATATAAGCCCTATGTTCGCTCAGTGAACGGTCAAAGGTTATATACTAATCTGGTGAGAGGAGGAGGAATTAAATGGTGATCACTGTATTGCAATTAGTTCAAGGATAATCCTGACTATTGTTGTACAAACAAGGAAATTAATTGTCACTACGTAAATTGGTCGTATTATAATCATAATACATGAGTTTTAAAGTATGATATGTACTGATTTTGAATATCCGGATAAATTAAATTGGTAGTCAATTTGATGACCCATAATTTTCCCCGAATTTTAAACGAATTGAAATTGTTTATTCTGTAAAAAGGATAATGGATTCACTTTAACATGTCATATAAAAATAAGCTAGATAGAGTCGACACGTTAAAATAGTGATTGGTGCTCAAATTGGAATACCTTTGGTGCCCAAAAAATAGGTGCCCAAACGGGAATACTTCGAGTCGACAATTCCAATCTAAAAACCCCTGAGAAAATATGACGGAACAAACTCAGTAGTCAAAGTCGCTTTTAAAGTCCAGACATAATCTTGATCACATCATGTGAAGACCATGTAGACTAGTATCTTTTGGACCAAAGAATTTCTCGACTGAATCAACCAAAACAAAGAGTGGTGAAGATCTACTTTGTAACAATACGATGTTACGCAACGTATGATATAAAATCACGCTTTCTCCGTAACTAGCTAAGCAGAAGAGTAAACAACACATGTCCGATATTTACCTGACATGTGTGTGACAATAATGTTGATAGATGACATGTGGCGTGACAGCCGTGAACTGTTGAGACAAGGAAATGAGAGCAAATGATTGTGACACACAACATCTCACTTACTTTCCTATAAGGCATTCCGCTAGTTTTCCTTGCGCGCCTCAATGAGATGTCAGCAAAATTGAAGGGGTCTGCGAGATCTGTTCGAAAGTGGTACCCTAGCTCCGGCAACTGAAGGAGTGTTCCTTGGGTGGGTTTAGTCAGTAAAAGTCTGACACGCCCTTCCGCTCCACCCAGAGTGGGAGACGTCATTTGATGATTTCCTATCAAAAAAGGCAGCCCACGAAAGTCATTTTTGTCATTTTGTATAATCACCACGCTTGGCAGGTAGGTTGGCAATCGTAGTTTGGTGGTAAAATGCATAGAGAACGCTGCTGCCCATTCTCTAGTAAGTTCCTTAGGCGCACGACACTCCTGGAAGGAAATGGGTTAGTGCTATTCTTTACGTCCGGCATCACACGGAACAGGTTACGGTGTCAGGTAGTATGTCGATTCAAATATGATTCGTGACCATTCGTGACCGTAAAAAATATGGCTTTACATAATTAATTATATTCATAAAAATCATAAATACAACCCCCTAAGTTCTTTTGATGCCATTGAAAGACTATTTCATGAAAAACTAGGTTACCCTGGCACTTCCCTTTTAAAGGGTACATCGAAATGAACTTAAGTGAAGGTATTTACCTATATTGCATCAAGAATATGTATTCGACCACCCATTCAGTTAAAATCGCTTAAAAACATGATTGGCTTCTCGAGATTTGATAGATGCCAACAAATTACCTAACGTAAATTCTTGAAAGCGTCTAAATTTGAAAAAATGAATATGGAATAGATATAAGAATAGAATAGAAAACTTTTATTTTAGACTGGAGTCCACTTTACTTAACATCTAGTGTTAGTAGGGTACTGACAGAGATTAACAGAATACTCCTTTGCCCAGTAGTTCAGTATATGTTAATTCAATCAGAGAGGTAATTGTGTAAGACACTCATTAGAAATTAATTGATTGATTTTTAATTTTCACAGTTCAGCAACATTCATTGCTTTCTTTACGTTGTTGAGCAGACAAATTCTCCATACATATGAAGCAATAGAAAAGCAATAACCTTCTAAATGGATCAGATTCTGATTAACAGTTTGTTACAAAATAAGGGTGTTAAAATCTCTATAAATGAAATTTTAGAGCCTAACCTGACCGAACATCTAACAACCACTAGCTCTTCTGGGAATCAAACTCAAGAACTCACACTGACCAGCCTCGGCAGTCATGATCATCGCTCATCGATCATTGTGACGCTGCATCAGATATGATGGTAATAGCCACCAGTGTACGTGATCAATCATTGTACGTAATGATCAGTTTTTGTTACCAAATCATTATGGAGGCTCATCATCAAGTGTTGACGAATTTCGTATTAGTTGGTCAAGTCATTATGGTGGAGGAATTATGACTAATTCTTTTCGGTTATTCATACCAAGGTGGATAAAGTTTTAGTTGAAGAAAAAGGAAATAAAACATGTTCTCATTTCGGAATCAAACGTTGTTTAGTATTTCAGAGTTTCATTCCAAAACGCGACAAATTAAAAACAACACTATTTACGAAGAGGCAGATAAACATCAGAGAATAATTAAAGAAAAAAAATTGTCATTGTCAGCCTATATTGTTCCCACTGCTGGGACACAGGCCGTCTTTTAGTGAGAGGGAGTAGGCCATAACCTACAACGCGGGCCCAGTGCGGTTTAGTAGACGTCACATCGTCTTGAATTTTTGGTTCTTGGACAATGTTTCCTCACAATGTTTTCTTCACCGTTTTGAATGCAGTGGTGGTGAAATTATTTACACGAAATATAACACCTGTCTGAGATCGAACACACGCCTAGAACTCGTAAGTCGGGCCGATACCACTCACTGGGTTGAGACTGTTCTCAAAAATAATAATTAATTTAATATCCTGCTAATACGAAAATTTAAAATAGTTCTCTCTTATTCGGGACCTTTTAGTAGAAATCACACTTAAGCTTAAGGGCCTGCCACATCCACAAAGTTTCCATAGAAATTCGCATCGCGCCTTTCTGCGAGACCCTGCGAGAATCAAGAAATTCCAATTAATTTAACATTTATTCTTAAAAAAAAAACTCCATGGATCGACCAATTTGTCTCTCTACAAAAGTTACAGAAACGTACACAGTAGGTACATGCACAAACAACGGAAAAGCACACGCCAACACAGCTACAATAAAAACAAAAGAATGTAAACTCAAAGAAACAAATCACAATCAAATAGTCATTGGCTCTGTTAATTGGCTTATTGGCTATAATAAGCCTTTCATTGCTAACTACCAGCTACATTTTACTACGGGCCGATAAGGACCCGATATTTCCCTCTACTAAACAAACTTACTAGGAAATTAATCCTTGTTTAAAATGAGATTTCAAGGTAATTATGATGCAGTAAAACCCCTGCACGAGTTGCAATGACTGGCCTGTTTGGCTGGCCTGTTAGTCTAGTGGTTAGTGACTCTGACTGCTAAGACTGAGGTCGTGGGTTCGATTCCCACTCAGGACAAATATTTGTGTGATGAGCACAATTATTTTTTTCTGTGTCTGGGTGTAATTTATCTATAATACGTATCTATTTAGAAATATATAAGTATATATGTTTATCAGTTGTCTGGTTACCATAGTACAGGCTCTGCCTAGTTTGGGATCAGATAACGTTGTGTTGGTTGTCTTAAGATATTATTATATTATAGATATTATAATGAAACGAACAGTCGATCGAACGTGAAGCTGATTCATGTGGTGCCTCACGTAAAGAATAGCACTATCCAATTTCATCCCGTGGCTGTCGTAAGTGGCGACTAAGGGACTTACTACAGAATGGGCATCAGCGTTCTCTATGCATTTTACCACCAGCCTGCGATCGCTAACCCACCTGCCAAACGTGGCTGTTGTCCATCAGTGAACGTCTTTCTAGTAAAATGATGATGATGATGAAGCTAAGCTTGCCGCGTCGTAGATGGGTGATTATAAATTACACATAATAATATTTACTTTTAAAGTATTATATTGTTTTAATTATTGTAAATGTGAAGATTAAGTGGGTGTTATTTTTTTTTCTAGGTTCCTTTTCCTCTCATTTATTTTTATCACAGTCTGGCAGTTTGAGTAATTTATGCGACCTACACAAATGTCCCTTCTTTGGTATTGTTCGTCGAATCATTGACCTCCTTAAGTTCTGAGTTGAGTTGCATGATTACTGACAAATGCGTGCACTGATTGGACAGGTCCACTCAATCTGTGTGGTTCTTTCCTTAAAAGACCACTTCAGACATCAATCCACATGGTCTTCACATGATCTAACCAAATTATGTCTGGACTTTAAAAGAGACTGTGACCTCTGAGTTTGTTTCGGCCTTTCTTTTAAGAGTAGGAAACGCCGACCTCATCTAGTTTTAAAAAATATGATTGACGTGTAAAAGTGTTTGTACAAACCTACTTGCAAAAATAAAGTCATTTATCATTTATCACATCGAGACTCGGCCTCGGGAAGTACGTTCAACCATTGGTCCCGGCTGTCAGTTATAAATCTTTGACAGTCAGAACCCCGAAAGTCTGACAAACAGAGCTAACAAGGATTTTCGTGTTACCTAGTAACTTGGTTGTGGAGGTGAGATGGGCAGTTGTTCCATGTATTGTAAAATACTGATATTCAGCTTCATCTGGTATGACTGAAAGGCTTATTAATCTAACACCAGAGATCGTTGAACTAAAGAAAAACCGGCCAAGTGCGAGTCGGACTCGCGCACCGAGGGTTCCGTACAAACCTGTAGGTATGCACGGTTTATGCATAAGGTTTTACTTGCTCGTTTAATTTGTCAATGTATTTCTATTATTTAGTCCCCTTCACTGTATCCGATAATAGCATACTGGACAAATTTTAATGCTACAAGAAGAATGCCTTATTATCCCTTTGCAGAACAAAAGGTTTCATCAATAGAGGATAGTTCGGTATTGATCAGCACGTATGGTCACTTAGAGAAATTAACCGTGGCTTACTCACGATGTTTTCCTTGACTACAATGTAGTAGTTCGATCAGGTTAAGCTACGCTTGCCGCGGTCAATTTTTGGATGGGTTACCATGTTTTCATGCCGAGAGCCTTACGTGCCTCAGAAAGCATGTACAGGCGTTGGTCGCGGTTGTCATTCGTCGATGTTTGATAGTCGTTACGAAAAAGGCCAGGTGCGAAGTACTCGCAACCGGCGTGTGTGTATGACCAGATGTATGAACCTAAACGAAGCAAAAGGAGTATATAGAGATCGTAGCACGTGGTGTTCTATAGTTTCTGCCTACCCCCATGGGAAAAGGGATGAGTTTTTTTTTTGGGTGGGAAATCATCAAATGAGACGTCCCACTCTGGGCGGAGCGGGACGGCGTGTCAGACTTTTACTGACTAAAACCCACCCGTATTCCTTCAGTTGCCCAATTGCCAGGGCCACAGTATCTCTTTCGATCAAATCTCGCGACCCTGGCAGAAGGCGTGAGTTTATTTATGTATAAAAAAAGTGGCTGTGACATATGGACGGACAGACAGACAGACAGACAGACAGACAGACAGACAGACGGACAGACAGACAGACAGACAGACAGACATGACGAATCTATAAGGGTTCCGTTTTTTGCCATTTGGCAACGGAACTCTAAAAAACACAGTCAAGTACTTTACAGTGACTAACGAAGAAAATACTTTTTTTAATGAAAGAGGAAACTGGACTGTTCTAGAACTAAACATTCAAAGACTTGACATCTACCAACCCGCACTAGGCCCGCGTGGTACATTATAGCCCACTCCCTCTCACCGAGAAGAGGCCTGGTTCCCAGTGGAAACATTATAGGCTGCTTATCTACACAGTCATAATCAACCTGTATTATTCCCACTTCTGAGACGACACAGTCCTCCTCTACTTGAGAGGGAGTGGGCTGTTATCTACCACGCGAGCCCAGTGCGGGTTGGTAGATGTCACATGTATTTGTACTTTTGGTTCTAAGACATGTCGGTTTCCTCACGATATTTTCCTTCACCGTTTTGTGAGCAGTGGCGATGAAATAATTTACACAAAGTAATGCGCCTGCTTGGGTTCGAACCAACGAACTACAATTTGTAAGTCGGGGCCGACACCACCGATATCTACACAGTAAAGTCTTAATAAAAATCAACTCGTGAACAAACAGGCTAATGGAGTACATACCACATTGTTTTGATTAATCAATGACTAGGAAACTACTCACTTTTCATAACACATAAAGTTTACGTTCCAACGATTACAAATACGTACATTTACGTTCTGGGTTTTACGGTTTTAACACTGCGGAATGTCAACATTGTTTCGGCAAATGTTTGAGTTCACATGGTAGTTAAAATTTGGGGCAGTAGAAGGTTTTCTGTAGGACAAATATAGACTGAACCCTCTCTATGACTTCGTTATGTCGATAGAATACTGCAGTGTCTTTCATATCCAAAACTCATGTGCATTGTAACACGCTATCAATTAAAATGTAAATCAATTTGAAGCTAATTGCTAATCTATAGCTCCTATAAACCAATCAACAAGTCAGCTCCAAATATTTTTCTTTCTTACAAAAAACTGTTTTTACAGACTGTACTTTGGATAAATCTCGCGGAGCCTTTGGAAAGTCATTTAAAAGATTCATAACATTAACATAATTTTTTCATGGTGGAAAAAGAAGAAAAACATAATCGACCAACGGACCTCTGGGAACAACCTTCGACTGCGTATCGGAAGAATACGTAGATTTAGAAGACCTCCCATCAAAGTGGACTGATGACCTTGTGAAGGCTGTAGGAATCCGCAATATGCGGGCAACACATTTTTAATATATGATAGTAATTTATGTTAATTTATATGTAATATCGATTTTAAATTTTTATATTGTTAAATAGTGTATGCATTGCAAAACCTATAAATATACAGGTAGTTTTTTGAGCTCACCTAACCTTTTAGACCTATTGTATCACCAAAAATCACACTAATAAATACTTATACACTACTTTGACTTTCACACAGGACCGGTCAAAGTGGCGGAACTTGGGGGACGCCTATGTCAAGCAATGGAGGTTGACCGGCTGAAATGATTATAATGGTAGGTTAGTAGGTGAGGCCAAACAGCTCTCAAAATATACTGTGGCACGCAATAAAATCCTGATTAACTCGTCACACATAAACATAATTTTATGAATGTGCTCCACAGTTCTGCATAAGAAATAGATTGCTTTACACAGATTGGAATGCATTAACCTAATTTCTAAAACAGTGTTATTACAAACGATGACAAATAACTCATGTTTTCAATTCAAACCAGGTTGGAATTCTAAACAGTGTCGAAGACTTGAAACTGGCGCGTATTTCTTCATTAAGGACTTGTTTAGACGGAGCACTAACTGCTTAGTTGCTAATGAGAACCATATTTTGCAACAGCATAATCAACCTTTAATGTTCCCTTTGTTGGGACACAGTTCTCCTCTCGGTGAGAGTCGAAAGAGTTAGTCGGTGGATGTTACATGTCTTCGAACTTTTTGTTTCTAGGATACGTCGGTTTCCTCACGATGTTTTTCTTTGCCGTTTTGACAGTAGTGGTTATGAAATAATTTACACTAAGTCAAATGTCTTCTTAGGATCGAAATACCATCTACAACTAAGTCGTGGCTGTTACCACTGCGGTCCACTGCTCAAATTAGGTTAAATTTCAGGTTAAGCTACGCTTGCCGCGGTCAATTCGTGACTATAAATTACATATTGAGATCCCTCCGTGCTATTTTTTTTTTCTTTTTTTTTCAGGATGGGAAATCATCAAATGACTTCTCCCGCTCTGGGCGGACCGGGAGGGTGTGTCAGACTTTTACTGACTAAAACCCACCCGTGTTCCATCAGTTGCCCATGTGCCAGGGTCACGGTATCTCTTTCGAACAATCACGCGACCCCGGCAGGCATCGGTCCTAGTAGACCCCTACACTGCTGCTGACATCTCTTTGAGGCGCGCGTGGAACACTGCGCGCCATCGACCCGAGCCTGGTCCTTACCGGGCGGCGAGCTACCCATTGCTCGCCACCCGCAAGCTCGCGCCTACGGTGGCCGGGAGTCCGCAATCGACTCCCGACGCCCGGGGCGTCTCCTCCTGCGATCCCTCCGTGCTTAGAAAAGCACGTAAACTCATTCGTCACGGCTGTCATTCGAGTATCTTTGACAAGCCATCGGAAGCGCAAAAAGTCTGACAACTGGATGTCTGTCTGGATATAATGTTACCTAGTAACGTCGCTCCATGTAAAATACTGACTGCCTATCTGACCTTCACAACCCACTTACTGGGTAATGCAATACCCTTGGTAAGACTGATTATCAGACTTTTGGGCTTCTGAAGACCCTTAACGACTGTCAAAAATCTACGAATGACAGCCGGAACGAACGGCTTAACGTGCTTTCCGAGGCACGAAGGACAGCGGGCTCTATCTCATGAACCGTAAATAGAGATGCAGTTGAAATATGTATGTACAAAGAGCGTTTTTCTATTGCCTCTTAAACAACAAAGTACCTGGATGACCGAGCTCTGCTCGGTATTTTTATTTTTTTGGTAAATTGTGTTTTTAGAAATTATATTTCAATATAAATTACATTTTTTTATTTTTGTTCCAACAAAAAAAAAACATAGATTTATGTTTAAGTTGATTATCGATAAAGTTGATTATTGAAAACACGAATAAAATGACATTTTCTAAAAAAGAATCCTAGCTAGATCGATTTATCGTCCCCAAAACCCCCTGTATACTAAATTTCATGAAAATCGTTTGAGCCATTTCCGAGATTCAGATTATATATATACATATATAACGTGTATGTATATAACGTATTCATACACGAAATATTTCATACACGAAGCTATAGAAGCAAAAAGAAATTTTTTATCTAAGCGTTTTTGAATTTTCGTAATTATTATAACTAGTGATCGCCCATTGGTCGAAATTCGACCGTACTTCATTGGAATAGAAATACATTATTAAATGAAAAAATATAGATAATAATAAATATAAAAAATAATATGGTTATATTTGACATACAGTAACACAATAGACAAATTGTTGACGCTGTACTACTGTGGAGAGGGTTCGCTGGCGGGATGGTGATGGCCAGGACCAGGACGTAGGTGTAATGAGTAAAGAATACTTCTTCAGGACTCTCTTCTTTATTTCCTTAATACTTCTTAACTGCTGGATATGGAACAATATGGAATGAATTATCACAGAAATTTGTTCTGTTTTTATAGAGTTTTCCCTATTATTTTTAATTAATTATGACGGTTCCAAATGTCATAATTATAACCAGCCTGTACAATCTATGATCTGCCTGTACAATCGTGAGACATACAACCTCTACAGTTTGCAGATGACACTAACTTTTGTATGGGAAACTTACTAATGCCATACTTGACACTCCCCATAAAACCACAAATTTTTTTTTCCCAAATTTAGGGGGTAAATAAGAGGATTGAGATTTTTTAGGAGCGTTCCCTTTTTAGGGGTATTCTTAGGGATTTTTTGCCATCTTACATTTCTCATTGTGTTTTTGATTACAATAAAAGTATTAGCGACTTCCAGTACGGTTCCTCGACATTAAGAATGCAGAGTGAATGATTAACAAATGTCGCGTAATAAATATAGACAAATATTACTACTGTGTGCCGGTCTATGATTACTGAACATTCGTTGGTTATTTTCATTATAATTTTTTAGCGGATTTTTTTAGTAATTGTGGCAATTTTAGGGGTTTTTAACTTAAGCTTTAGGGGTAAATATTTCTGGGTGTTGGTAACACTGCACAAAATAATAAAGACAGATTTGGACCATAAACAAAAGAATATCTATGCATGTGTGTATTAGATACACGGTAATGAACAGTAGTGTGTGTAACGTGTTATTTATTGAAAATAATGTATTTTAACGCATAATTTAAAGAAAATATTTGCATTCGTCACTTCTTCTCTGTATAAACTATAAGTGTGCAAAATTTCATACTCATCCGTCCGCCCAATTTTCGAAAAAGGGATCCAAAGTTTTCGCTTCACGTATTAATATATAGATTTTAAAACTGCTTGAGACGTTTTGCATAAAATCTTTACTCCAAATTCTATGAATGGTCCGCCTGACGCTGCGAGGGCGGTGACCGGACGGCACGAGCATGGCCGCGGTGTCTCGGGCCGTAAAAAATAAGAAGGAGCCAGTATTTCTTATGTGCGTCAAATAATTTATAAATATTAAATTTTGAAAAAAAAAATACATTTAGAAAAATTTTTTTTTCGTTGCTGTAGCATATTTACCACCTACAGGTGTACCTCTTAAAATATTTCGTGTATGAATAGATACACCTTATATACAAGAATTGCTCATTTAAAGATATAAGATTAAGAGCGTCTCTATTCATTGCTTTTTGATACGGAACACGTTTGCGAATCATACTTGCTTTTAGCCGGTTTTTTTAATATTACTTTTTAAAAACGTGTGATAGAGATTCAACTATCCTATTTACATACTTAATTAACAATTTAATGTAATTTCAGTTACCTCTTGAAATATACAAGTTTTTACAAGAAGTCTGGACAAACCAACAAAGGGTTACCGAACGACAAACGTGAAGAAACTGTAATGCAAATAAGTTTTCGCAATGCGCTTGCGCAGGGTTAGTAGACGAACAATAAGACTTCCGCACTCCTTATCTATGCGCCGAGTTGATAGTGGGGATAAAATACGTGCCTTCGACCCCAATAAATCATAGGTACATTAACACAGTAGTAGGTTATACTTAGGTGGTAAATGTCTAGATTGTGTTCCATTAAAATGTTGAAATCTCTACATAGTATAAAACAAAGTCGCTACCCGCGTGTATATGCTTCGATCTTTTAAACCACGCGACGAATTTTAATGCGATTTTCATCAATAGATAGAGTAATTCAAGAGGGAGGTTTATATGTCTAATGCGTGGGCGAAGCCTAAGCTAGTAACTGATAAATATCGAACCTCAAACAATTCCATTTTGCGCTCTACAAAATATTATTGAACACTTCAATATTGCAATTCCTCAAGTGGTGTACATGCTTTCCGCGGAGGGTTCTTGGTACATAAATATGTTCACTAATCTAAGGACCAACTACGTCCAGCGTTGCTTAACCTAATCTATCGACGCGTGCGGTGGTTAGTAATATTATACTAAAGAACTTGCGTATATTTAAAGTATTTCATCTTGTACCTACTCGGCGTACAATCTTAAAGTAGAGCAGTTAAATGATTGATCTAAAACAAAAAGTGCTAAGTAAGCCGTCCCACATCTTAACAATAAAAAAAAAAACAAACAATACAAAAGAAAATGAGTGCACTAAAACTATTATAAACCTACAAGACAAAATAAATGTTTTAGAAGTTTAAGCTTATCAACACAGAACAAATATTTGCATGACATACAGACCTAGGCTACTAGATGCATTGTGCTTATTGATTTCTCTCTGAACGCATCCTCGATTTAAGAGAAAGGATCGAAGAGAATGTGACCAATTAATTATTGACTGATACGATGGTCTAGTGGCCGTTAACGCTATAGCTGAGGATGAGGTCTTGAATTAGACTCTCAGGTCGGGCAAAATGTTACTGGGATTTTGTAGCGGGAATTTCTCAACAGTAGCCCGGTGTCTGGATGTGTGCCCGGTTGGTGGCAAATCCCTATTAGAAGGACTTAAACATCATAATTAGCTTATAATATTTCCAATGCTGGGAGACATGCTTCCTCTCTTTGATAGGGAGTAGGCTGCAATCTCGTGGGTCCAGTACATATTGGTAGATGTCACATGTCTTCGAATTTTTGGTTTTAGGACATGCCGCTTTCCTCGCAATGTTTTCCTTTACCGTTCTGAGATCAGTGGTGATAAAATAATTTGCATTTAGTAAAACGCCTGTCTGAGTTAGATCTTAAAGTCTACGAGTACGCGACCCAGAGGGCACCACTGCACACATGAAGTCTTGCGTTCAATTGCCGGGTAGGGCAAAATATTATTAGGTTTTTCCAGTGTGTGTGCTAGATTGAAAGTAAAGGGCTCGCCCCCTATTACATATTATGTGATTTAAACATAACTAGTGAAATGTGAATAACGAAATTATGTGAACTAGGATTTATTATAACCCATTATATGGGATCCCAACGTAATCTGCAGCAAAACCTTATGTAAAAAAACTTGTTATTAATAACATTGTAATTAAGGACTATAAATAACCCATCAACAATTATCTTGATAATGATAACACATATTACGAAGATAACATACTAATTAAACAAGCTAATTATCTAGTAGTAGATACTTTACCTCAGTAGGAGACGGTAAACAATGACTAACATCTTAATTTTCCATTATTTTAGCAATATAGAGAGATTTATGGAGAACTAGCTTATGCCCGCGACTTCGTCCGCGTTAAATTTTTGCTCCCCTGACCCTTCCCGTCGCATCGAATTGTCTGCAGGTTTAGTCCATTTTTCATTGCTGCTCCGCTACTTTTGATTATAGTGTGATGTTATATAGCCTATAGCCTTCCTCAATAAATAGGCCACCAAATACAAAAATATTTTTCCAATTCGGACCAATAGTTTCTGAGATTACCGCGTTCAACCAAACAAACAAAGTCTTCAGCTTTATAATTTTATAGTATAGATATGGGGTGGTGGATATAAGTCATAGCCGTAGATATTATCGGGAAGAATCGCACTCTAATTACGAGGACATAACAAATTATCAATCAGAATCTAAATCATTTAAAAAAATATTCTGTTCAACAACGTAAATAATGCAATGAATGATGTAGAACTAAAAATGAAAGTTATTTCTACCATTAGTATGTTACACAAATACTCCTCTGAACTAGACACAATGAGCTTTAAACTGAAAGAAATGGCTTGGAAAGGAGGAGACATAGATATTGTGGATGATAATGATAATAGAATCACTCTAACTCAAAGCATTATTTCAATTATAACATTTACAAGCAAGTTTGGACTGCTAAGGTGTCAGACAGTCAGAAATATGAAGCTAGTTGTCTATTTCAAAGCATAGTAGTATCTAATAATCGCCTTAAGTATAAATTTGTTCGATAAGTTACAATAGTATTTTTTGGCTGTGTTTTATTACATAGCAATCGCTTTTACAAATATAAATGCATAATAGTTATATCAATGGCTATCTGTATACTATATACTGCTTTTCTATCTGCTATTAAATATGTAGTATATCCTAATTTATATAGAACAAAATATAGAATCTAATAATGACATCATAATAATATCACATTTGATGAAGAAATTGATATTATATAAAAGGCTGATACGATTTTCAGTAGATAAATATCCGCTACTGTATTCTCCGAAGTACTAGGCAAAGGTATACTACATCCACATTTTGCGAGAACAGTAATATTTAAGTCCCATGTTATTGTGAGCAAGCTTGTTGCCTTCAACCGGGCATATGTCCAGTTTCTTGACTGCTACTGAGAATTTACAGATACCCAATAACACTTTTCCCAATCCGGGAATCAAATCTGGGACCTCATGCTCAACAGTAGTACCTGCGACCTTTAAAACAACAAGGTTATACTAAACTTGATACTACTTAAAATTAATCGGGAATAAAAGAACAAACAAGGGGACGGCACGACCTTGGGGAAACGGATTTGAATGAAATTTCGTGTAGTGGTAGTATATCATGTGGGTACTACCATTGTAAAATATTTCCGTCCAATGCCCAGTAGGAGCTGAGAAAAACGCATACAAAGTTAAGCCCGCACTTGTATAAGTTACATTATATTCCGCTCGAGCGTACCGTGGTGTAAGCGGTAATGCTCTAGACTCGTACTCCCGTCTGTGCAGGTTCGAGTCTACCTAGTTGACTTTGTTTTTCCTTATTTTTCTTCTTATTTTTTAAATTTTTGTATTATATAAACTCTAGAAATAATTTATTAAATAAACTATATGAATCATTTATATTTATATAATTTCCCAACCCCATTCTATTGTTATGTCCAGAGCAAGTATACATTTTGCGCTACACTCGATAGTTTAGAGCACATAGGTGTGCCGACTTATAATTTTTAATTTATACATACAGTAATACCCCGCTTTACGCGAGGGATACGTTCCGGAAAAAATCGCGTTAACTGAAATTCGCGTATATCGAGGTTTATGATTAAACATGTCAAAATTTAATACAAAAAAATACGAATCATTTTAATCAATTAATTTAATTCTAAGAACTCTTTATGCAATACATACTATTAATTATTTTTTACCGAAAAATACATCTATTGTCTTTTGGGTAGCGTTTTTTATATGTCTTCAAGCACTTGTCTCTGCATCTGGACAATTGTTCTAGGTCCTCTGGCCAAAGATTACGCCACACCCCGTTCATACAACTCTTTTTAACTTCTTTCCAAGCCTCTTCTATGTTGTGAATAGCCTTCATAATGTTGTATGACTTCCACCACTCTCGCATAGACTGTCTTCCTTCCCCATCAGTTTCATGAATTAGTTGGCTAAAAGTGCGGCGATGGTAATAAGCTTTAAAGTTTGCTATTGCTCCCTGGTCCATAGGTTGTAATATTGACGTAGTGTTTGGTGGAAGGAACTTCACGTACACTTTTAAGTCTCTGGGCGTATCAAGTGAGGTTGGATGTTCTGGGGCATTGTCTAAGAGTAATATAACTTCAGGTTTAAGCCCATTTCTGTCACAGTAGGATTTGACTGATGGGCAAAAACTATTAGAATACCATGTTCAGAGGAAGCGGGGATTCCTTCGATCATAGAGAAGTTGATGACTACATTATGTTTATATGTACTCTTTCGCGTAATGCGAGGCATTTGAGCGCGACATTTGAAATTCGCGTTATAGTGAAACCGCGCATAACGGGGTCGCGTAAAGCGGGGTATTACTGTATTTATATGATAAATAATTTACATAGTTTATTTAATAAATTATTTAGATAGTTTATCAAATACAAAAATTAAAAAAAAAATAAGAAGAAGAAAAGGAAAAACAAAGTCAACTAGCTAGACTCGAACCTGCACAGACGGGAGTACGAGTCTAGAGCATTACCGCTTACGCCACGGTTCGCTCGAGCGGAATATAATGTAACTTATACAAGTGCGGGCTGAACTTTTTGTATGCGTTTTTCTCAGCTCCTACTAGGCATTGGACGGAAATATTTTACAGTGGTAGTACCCACATGATATACTACCACTACACGAAATTTCATTCAAATCCGTTTCCCCAAGGTCGTGCCGTCCCCTTGTAAGATGATCAAACACCTATCTTGGATGAAGATAGTGATATGAATAGGGCGCATGAGGGAAATGCTGTAGGAACCCTTGACAAGATCTATCATAGGAAGAAACGGGATGACAACCGTCAGTCCACTCCTGGCATTCAAGCAACAGTCAAGCTCATTCATCATTAATTTTTAATCTTTAATCACTTTATACTAGTGAATGGAATGCCTGCACAGAAACCAGAAGGGTACAGTAACCACATGAGCACTACAAATTAATTATGAATTAGCTCAAAGATCACGCATTGACGTCACATTTTAAGCAGAAACTACAGGTTTAAACAGAACGCAACAAACCTTTGTTTTTCCGATTCATATCCTTCATCCTATGTTATTGAGACAAAATGATGGCGTTTTAATAGTCCGTGCTTTCGTAATTATTATTAGGTAAGATTTAGATGAATAAACTAGATACTAAAAACATGAAAACATCCAAGAAGCACAGGAGATCAAAGAACCAGTCGATATGGCAACAGTCAGTATTGCAGCTGAAATGGTGATTATGATTACGACATGATGAAAGCTTTCATTAGGAAGTTAGATCAAGAGCTCGAAGAAAACAGCACTCCTGGACAACATGATTATTAATAAGAGGTTCTTCTATCTGTAGACATAAGAGAAGAAAAGGAGTAAGCAGTCTACAAGGGTTCTCCTTGTAGACTGCTTACACCTTTTCTATTTCCCGCGCATCGTGGGTGCGTTTACCGACACAGATCTCACATGCACAAACATATAAGCGGGACAACTATCACTTGTATCAGTAGGCTAAACCAATATTTGACGAGAAAGGACTGTGTTAGATTATGGATGATATCACTGTGACAATAGGCAATAATTCCAAGAATAATATTCTTGAAATTAATGAAGATAATGCATCGGCAATAGGGACAAATAATAATTGATTTGGGCTAGGAAGTTGGAAAGTCGGCACACGAAAAGCTATGCCAATTTTTAGTAACCAGAAAATAATGCGGCATAATTTTACCTTAGTAGCTTCTACACGTGATTTCATGAAATGTATTATTTTAGTATTCTATAACTCTAACTATGTAGCTGTAGCTTCGTATTAGTGACAGAATTTTCAGAATCGGATCAAAAGTTCCAAAGATACTATGCACAAATTTTATCATCAGCAGCCTGTAAATGTTCACACTGCTAGGACACAGGCCTCCTCGGTGAGAGGGAGTGGGCCATAATCCACCACGCAGGTCCAGTGCGGGTTGGTAGATGTCACATGTCTTCGAATTTTTGGTTCTTTGACATGCCGGTTTCCTCACGATGTTTTCCTTCACCGTTTTTGAGAGCAATGGTGATGAAATAATTCACACAAACACAAAGTAAATTAATTAGTAAATTAATATAATTTACGACCTACTACAACCCGTAAGTCGCGGCCGTTACCACTGGGCCACCACTGCACAAATTTTACCTTTTTATAAAATTTAATCAGGCATGGCCTATTCCTACAAGGTTTTATGCCGATAGGAAATATAAAATACCAATAAATATTAAAAGGAGAAAATTAATTCTATTCCGTAATTGGAGTAACAACTTGACCTTTAACAAAACCAGAACTCAAGTTATCGGTTTTACTCAATTACGGGGAACGGAAAAGTAGAGTAATGATTTGTACGCCCTTTCTTTTCATCCTACTTTTAAATGTCAAAAGGGTTACTGTATCGCACGTTTTATCATCTAGAAATAGAATATCTGTATAATCTTCTGTGATTTTCTCAAAGACAATAGAATTGATTGTGATTTTGATAGTATCATTATTGGCGTTATTATTGATAGCAAAAACAGTCAGATTAGGTTCTCAATGGGGTTGTCAACCATACCGTTAACCACCACAAGATAATTCTTATCAGAAGACGATTTAGATACTAGTATTCTAATTGGTTATGCCACCTCAGTATTTACAGAATTAGTGTTTTCAATGGTGAGACGACAAAAATAGAGCTTCAATACATTTACTGTTTATTTTCCCACTCTAATCATATATATTTTAATTCTCGTACAAAAAGTTGGTAACCTATTCCTAGATCAACCAAAAAAATGCTGATTACATTCCATATCGTCATTACTAAACAAAAACTTGTCAGTGGGCAAAAAAGGTAGAAACATTTTATTAGAATAGTTACCTAAAATATATTATTTTTTCCTCCTATCTAGTTTATTTCGAAATCATTAAATTTGGTAGGTATGCCTATTTCGTTATGATCAAGTTATAATGCCCTTGCTTCTCATGCACGAGTTTAAATCCGGGTAAGTACCAATGGGACTAAGTAAGTACAAACATAGTGCACATATTTTAGACAATGTATTATATATTTTTGCAATAAATCACGATAACTATATTAATTTCGAACCAATTACTTATCCCTGTATTTTTCCTTCAAAAAATCCAATAAGAAAAAAGCAATAATTAGCAATTTTGTACATATTAACTATTAATGATATTGCTGAAAATCGTAAACGATCAATATAATGACTACAAAAATATATAAAAACGAAATAAATAATTATTGTACAGCCAGGTACACTTTGATGTACGAAGACAGTTATCACAAAAGAAATTGAAACAATAGATATGATGTAACTGAACTGACAAATTAATGATTCAATATCAGTGTGAGAACAATTATGCTTAAATAAACAGCCGACCTAGATACAGGAACAAATGGTCCGTGCATATCAAATGCGGCAGTAAATCAAAATGTAACGTAATATAAGAAGTTAACGATGACATTCTTGAGGGAACAGATAGAGTGGATCGTTGAACAATTTTCTATCTACCTGTATGAGACAGATTGAGGCAAATTACGGATTAAATCTAATAACATTGTAAAACTTTTGAAGAATCTTAAGCTTCGAAGTTCGTAGCTGTGTTTTGGTGATTCTTCAATGAAGCGATTAAATAATAAATGGTAGTAAAATAACAATAACATAGAAAAATATATGTTTATAATAAAATATAATGGAACAGTGGCACTTAAAACATTACTGGTGAAATTAGAGTGTTACCATAGGTACTCGGCCTGATCCTTCTGGGAATACAAGCGTAATATTATGTTGTGAACAATGGCCAAGGATTTTGTAAACTTATCTATATCACGAAGGCTATTATTATATTTATCAGTCCACGCGGAAGAATTCGTAGAAAAAAGCGGTCTAATAATAACGTTGACAAATACTATTACTATTTTAATAATAACGACTTTCTGACGTTAAAATCGTAATCCTATTGTTGAGAATAACAAAGACATTACACGATTAAAAACTAGGATGAACCGTAACATGTTTTTCGATTACCATCCAGCGCCTAATATTAACTCTCAAGTGTTGCTGAGTATAAAACATTTATCCTACACTTGACACTAATACGAATTATATAAACAATCTGCCCGATACGATCGCAGATAACAAAGATTGATTTGAAGTGAAACAAGATAAATGATCGAGGAATGTAAATTTCATAACAAATGATCCGATGAATAGCAACTTTTTCTTCCTATATAATCGTAAAAATGCATGAATCACTACGTGTATAAACATGAGCCAACAAGATAAATTCTATGTTTTCAATGCAAAGATCAGTCAAGTTAAAATCCCAACAGAATGCATCAAACCATAAAAATCACATTCCACGGTAAACAGTAAAAGAACTTTATAACCATTTTACTATTCACTGCACTTTAATTAGAAGACTGACAAACTAGAAAATAAACAATGCAGATGAAAGTGTTGATACAAACGAGAATAAAAAGATCGTGCCTAAACAATGGGACTCATTGAAACGCATCGTGTGTAAGAATTTCAAAATCTACTCACCATGCATGTCAGCATCAACACAATGGACCGCGAAACACTTGCACATAAACACACAAATAATTGAAAATATATTTTAGAACTTTTCAAAACACAGACCCTAAAACATTCCCTAGGGGGACACCACAAGTTAATAATTCGAAAATCGTATTTCGTTCGCAACGTGCGCGCGAGTCGGGACGCGGCGTGTCTTTCAATAACGGTCCGCTCCCTACACAGATCGACGACTGACTGACTACGGGCTGCGCCGGCGTCGCTGTTTACTATAACCCCATGAACAAGATTATCAAAAGCTTTCAACGAATTTTCGCCTCTATAGTCGTGGCCGAAAGGTAAATTTTGGATCGTTTACTGTCACTCTTATCCGTCCAAAGCAAGTATTTGTCATTTTGTATGAATGGAAAAATAAACAGTACGCATAGAGCTTTCTGTATGCGTTCGTTTCGTTTTATATCATAACCTTAATTAATGTTTATATCGGTTACAGTCCTTGGCTCGTTTGAGTCTCGCATGACATTATGATTCATTTCACTATTCATTTCACGCTTAGATTACTTTTATTTTGTCCAGTTCATCATGATTATGTTGGTAATATTTCTGGGAACGTGTCTAGTATACTATTTGGATATTTGTGGCATGTGTCCAAATGAAATGTAATGAGCTCTATTTAAAAATGTCTCATTTCACTGTGAACTTTACTGCTGTGTGATTGAAATAAATTTTGTTTGTGTGCTTATGATTGTAGAATGAGATGTACAAAAACGTTTTAATACATTAGTTCATTGTACCTTTATTTTCCTGTTGATCGAAATAAAACTGACGCCGTTGACCTACTAATAGGACAGATATTTATTTCCGATCTTCCCGGTATTACAAGATTGGACTAATTAATTCACAAATTGTTCCTGTGAAAAGTTTTTATAGTGTCACAATTATCTTCCCTATAAAGATTCGAGAATTTTGTAGTCATAAAAGACATGTGACTGTGTGAATGTACATAATTAGGTGGAAACTGTACAAAAAAAAAACTGTTCGTCTAATTACAGAACTTACAAATACTAAAGCGTGGGGGTCCTTCCGCGAGTAACACATTATTATTATTATACTTAGTTACCCGGAGCCTGGCAACAACCGGGATTACCATGCTAGGCGACTAATGACCTGAGTAGTTGTGGGAACTCTTAAACAAGTCAATTTGGAAACAAATGTATTTTGCCAATATCATCCCATTTAGCAAGTTATGGTCTTATGGATGTTCTATTTGCTCCCGTTCCTGATTCCGTGTTGTTTTAGGACAAATATATCAATCTTGAATGTACTCTTTATCTTAATCCCAGATCAGCGAGATATTTGGATTTATTGGGATAACACTTCAATAATATTATTTCAATAAGATTTCAAACATTATTTATTTTAAGAGGCGCCACGCGCCTCATTGATGACTTATTTCACCAAGGACATACTAAACCACAAATAATTTATACAAAATAATATTATGACTACTAAATATGTTCTGTGCCTATAAAATTGTTCTTATTTATGATGGTTTCATCCAAAACAGTCAGAACGAGTTCAATTCAGCTTACATCCTTTGATTCCTATACTCTTAGTCATCAACATACAGTATGGTCATTTCTACAAATATATTACTAGTTTATCTACTGCCAAAGCTAGTAATGGTTAACGTATAGTCTTGGTAAGTGACAGGGTATCAACCTACATCGACTAGTACATTGAAATCATTAAGCTCTCGTTTAAAGCCAATAAAATTGATTTTGGAAGTATTTGTGACAAGACACTTGTCACGTAGTTAGTAGAATCTTGAACTAAATTGAATTAGATAAGAAGAGAGATAAAACAATTGGTGACACATGTAACGTGGACGATGTTGAAGATGATTTTGTTCTAACAAATTGTGTTAGTGATATACGCTCGCTAGAGAAAATTAACTACTAGACAAAGACTATGAGTCAATAAAAGAAAAGTAAAGTTACAAAATCAGACCAACGAAAGAAATCGTAAAAAAATATTAATCTGTTAAGCTTTGCATTCAAGCTAGTGCTATTTCATAGGGTAAGAGAAAAGCTAGCCAAGCTTATATTTCTACCTCAGTAAAAAGGTTAGGTGCATGTGCCTGACTATACTCCGGAAATCAATGAAAAGTGGTCTTTGATTAAAATAATCATTGTCCCATGTAAGTAGTAAAAGGCAACACCTTGGCCCTTACAAAGGTTTTCCTTGGAACGTTACAATACTTAAAATTAACGACCTAGTTGGCAATACTATTGTAACCTGTGACCTGTGGACTAGCTAAGGCGCCTTTGCAATCGTATGCGATATCGTTATTGGCGCACGTGGTTTAGATCGACATTTAAATAAAGTACGCATGTAGACGTTTCATAGAGTTTTGTGGCCCTATGGCTAAGTATCAACAGCCGCACGCCTCGATCTGGTTAAGGTGCCTTTAAGGCATTGGTCCATGGATGGGTGACCATGTTTACATATAAGACCCCTTTTTGCTCCGGAAAGCATGTTGTACCATTGTTCCTGGCTGTCATTCGTGGATCTGTGACAGTCGTCGTTACGGGTCCGAAAACCCGAAAGACTGGCAACCAATCTAACCAAAAGGTTTCGTATCACCTGTTAAAAATGCTGATATTCATTTGCATTCGATTAGACTGTAAGCTGACCTCAACATATTCAGAAAAAGCCTAAGCAGATGGTACTGATGTAGATTGTTACATGCATTTTTTTGATCAAAGAAACTATGGATGGACTGTGTATATAGATTATACGACTCGAAAAGGGGGTAACTGAGATGACGACTAATCGAGAAGTATGGAAGTAAGACATGTTGTGCTGACCCCGAATAAATTGAGATAAGGACAGAAGAATGACGATTCCCTTGATCCCAAGCGACTGGTTGGGACAATCACCATTGTCACTGAAGTAATTGCCATTAGTGGGTGTAATATCATTACATATTATAAAATATTATTATTATATCTTATCTAACATATCTATCTTATATCTTTAAAACTACGCAACGGATTTTGATGCGGGTTTTTTTAATAGATAGAGTGATTCAACAGAAAGGTTTATATGTATATAACATGCATAATATAGTAAAGAAACACTGATAATTTTAGAGGTTTCTAATGTGATGTCATAAATAAACTCATATTTTTTTGCGCTTACATTGCGAATGCTGGCTGAACCCTACGAAACAGATCAAAATAATGTACTACAGTATTGTACACCTTACAAAGTTCTACAAAAAAGTCCGCGATGGTATATGTATATCTCTTAGGGATAACCCACAATAACCATTTTTTATCCTTTAATTTTTATGAGAAACTAGCTTCTGCCCGCGACTTCGTCCGCGTCAAATTTTTGCTCCCCTGACCCTTCCCGTCGCATCGATTTGCCTGCTAGTTTTTGTCCATTTTTCGTTGCTGCTCGCTCCTTTTGAGTTATAGTGAGTCAACCTTAAAAGATAGACATATGCTCTCGCGGACTTTTTTTTAGAACTTTTTAAAAGAAACAATTCCGTCATACATGACTTTTGCGTTACTTTAACCGTTTACGCAGCGCACGCAACGGAAACTCTCGAAAGGAATACATTTTCCCCGTTTTTGCAACATTTTTCATTACTGCTCCGCTCCTCTTAGTTGTAGCGTGATGTTATATAGCCTATAGCCTCCCACGATAAACAGACTACCCAAAACAAAAATAATTTTTCAATTCGGACCAGTAGTTCCTGAGATTAGCGCGTTCAATCAAACAAACAAACAAACAAACAAACTCTTCAGCTTTATAATATTA
Organism: Aporophyla lueneburgensis; assembly: GCA_932294355.1. NCBI lineage: Eukaryota > Metazoa > Arthropoda > Insecta > Lepidoptera > Noctuidae > Aporophyla > Aporophyla lueneburgensis. The sequence goes on from OW028755.1 coordinate 24,060,120, forward strand.
TATATAAATATATATATATATATATATATATATATAAGTATAGATAATGGCTTATTTACGAAGCGATTTTAAGCAATACAGAATTAATTCTTATCCAATTATAAATACATTCGATATGTTGTGCATTTCATGTAGATCAAAATTGCCTTTTACAGCATATCATTAAAATGAATATTTTAGAAGATATTAGAGATTATAATAAAATAGCCGCAGAGCGGCTAGCGGGCCGTTCCGCGTCCGGCCGTCTCGCTTGGTAGCGGTCGGGTAGTGCAGGATTAGTAGGATTGTAATTCATATTACTTGGGCTTCATAGTAAATGCATATCATCATGTGTGTTCGAAGTACATACTCAAAATAAAGCTAATTGTATTATTCCAAGTAAGAGACCGCGAAATATGGCTTAGATGTTTAGATTTTTGGATGGATTTGGATTTTTGGTTATCCTGGATACTTACTGTATATAGCATACCATAGATATTTTATCCCGGTAGTAGTTTCCCGGGTGATATTTTCCGACAGCTATACGGGCAAAGCCACTGGCCAAAGTACTATTCTTATAACTATGTTTAATTTGGTGTCTGGTAAATAACTGAGTGTTTATATAGGTAGAATAGGAGCGTTAAGAAAAATCAGGAAGACTTATATTCAATTCAATCCAGCCCTATGTCGCAGTCTTCTTACTCTGAATACTATTAGTTTTATTTTAAGTACATCAAACACACAAGATATGTAAGGATCGTAGCAGGTGGCGTTCCGTAGTTTCTGCCTACCCCCATGGGAAAAAGGCGTAATTTTATGTATGTATAACATGGATTAATACATTCTTACCGCGGTAATACGTCCTCTTGCGATAATTTCCGACATCTACGCGGGCGAAGCCGCGGGCAAAAGCTAGTGTACAGAATATGATAATGTTAATTTACCAAATTGGGGACAGTACAAAAAACGAAATCCACTAGAAAAACTAAGAATATATTTAGATCTAATCAAGATAAATCAGGAAAAATCTTTTCAGATGTAAACCGACATTAAACAACTATTAAAATATATTCTAAGGTGAAAGGTTAACTAGAATATAAGAAGTATATGTATATTTATCTCTAGTATCCTTTATTGTTTTAATTAGAACAATGTGGACATATAACATAACGATCACTATCACGACTACATCACATTCCTCTATATGTATCTTCTCAACATCATGTTTATTTTGATGACTATCTTTATTGGTAAGCATTAGTTTCTTACCATCTTCCTCGTTCTTATCTGTGTATTCTTCTGATAGGGAAACTGCAATTACTTAATCATATTTCTGCGAAGAGTACAGTATCTTAGCGGGTGACGTAACTGTGGTTTTTGCCTACCCTCTTGGAAAGAACTCGTGACTTTGTGTTTGTAGTAATGTCAAGATTAGTATCAGCATTGAATTAGACCAATCAACTTTCTACTGCATTCATTTTAATATCTTTAATGTTATAAATAAAAAGATGACAACATCTTTTATCAACCTTATCTGTATGTGGTTGTATATTCTTTTAATAACCGACCAAAAATTCTAGTATCAGTTATTCATTATCGTTTCATCCACAATACGTCCATATAGGCCTCCCCCAATTTGGGGGGTTTGCCATAATCGCCACGCTTGGCAGGCGGGTTGGCGATCGCAGTATGATGGTAAAATGCATAGAGAACGCTGCTACCGATTCTCTAGTAAGTCCCTTAGTCGCCTTTTACGACAACCACGGGAAGAAATTGAATAATGCAATGATTTACGTCCGGCACCACACCAAGTTTCAATACAGGATCAGAATCATGTACTTTATCCATGGTAACAGGTTGTGCGTCATAGTCAATAATCACAATTAAAGTGTTCATTAAAGGAAGTGAACGTGCCTGCCGCTGCTGGTCGGCTTCAATAAAATATCATGAGAGAAACAACATAAAGTCAATGTATATTTAAATGTTTAAAAATTAAAGTATTTCCCCCGACCATATCGCCGGCCAAACAGGTTATTACGCATAAAGATAGGATCCTTTTATACCAGAGGCGACAAAAGCCGTCACCAGCTAGTAATGTATTTGACGAGAAAGGAAAGAATTTTAGCAATTTCCCCAGCTAGCCATTTCTATAGGCTTTTCCATTTCAAATACGACTCGGCCCTTCCCATTCCTGTCTTTATCCCGTTAGAAAACCGTAAGAAATGCACATCTTTTCAATACAATGTCAAAATCTTCGAGAATCCCATTGAATGGGAAACCACGAATGAGTCAAAACCCATAATTAAATGAGCAGACGATATCAATTCTAATTCCGTTGAGGTAAAGCTCAAATTCCTTTTTTGATTGACCTTTGGAGCATGGAGTAATGCACTTTAATGTTGTAACGTCATCGTATACTAATGCATCAGAATTTGGACTCTCTGTTTATGGGAATAAAGTTTGAATTTAAGTGTTTATATGAATCACTGCTCTGAGATCGGAAATGATTCGGAAGTGAGTAACACTAACTCACCTGTTTTAATGATATACTTTAAAGGAACTTTTACGGATCCGGTTTATATAAGTACGTATTTCATCCGATGTACATATATAAATGTAAACATTATGAGATAATGCATAATCAGGTCGCTATGTTCTCACTGCTGGGATACAATACAAACCACCTCCCTGTGAGAGGGAGAAGACCATAATCCACCACACGGGCCCAATGCGGTTGGTAGATGTCACATATCTCCGATTTTTTGGTTCTAGGACATGCCGGTTTCCTCACGATGTTTTCCTTCACCGTTGTGAGAGCAGTGGAGATGATATTATTGACACAAAGCAAATAGCCTGTCTGGGTTGAAACCACAACCTACAACTCGGAAGTTGGGGCCGCTACCATTGGGTCACCCACTGCCCTAGGATGAGATATATTCTAATGAGATTATATAACGTGGTAACTATTACAGTTCATTTCGTAGACCTTGATTTGGTCCCAAAACACCATTACCATTATAAATGACCATTGTTTCCAGACTCTCTCGTCCTCTAGTAGTCGTAGACACTACAGCTGAGAACGAGATCCTTTTTTTTTTGTGGGTAGGAAATTATCAAATGACGTCACCCACTGGGTGGAAGGGAAGGGCGTGTCAGACTTTTACTAACTAAAACCCACCCGTATTCCTTCAGTTGGCTGTGCCAGGGCCACGGTAACTCTTTCGAACAAATCTGCAACCCTGGCAGGCATCGAACCTAGCGGATCCCTTCAATTTTGCTGACATCTCTTTAAGGCGCGCGTGGAACATTACGCGCCGTTGACACGGGCTTGGTCCTTACCGGGCGGCGGGCTACCCATTGCTCACCGCCCGCAAGCCCGCGCCTAAGATGGCCGGGAGTCCACAATGGAGAGAATGCGGTCCTGGTGTTTGATTCCCAAAGTGTTATTGTTAGGTTTTTCCATTAGACATATCTCAGCCCTGAGTCTGGATTTGTGCTCGGTTGATGGTAACAGGGCTATCCCCTATTACATGGCACTAATACATAACTGGTGAAATGTGGGTTTACTATAGGTTCATGTCTGTCTAACCCTTTGGGGATTACAAGCGTGGTTTTATGTTATAGACATAGTTCAGTAGGTACTCCCCGATGCAGAAATTCTTCATTAAAAAAAAAATCCGACGATGACACTTTGTGCCGTAGATATAAAAATAGTTAAATGTCAAATTGCTCAATCTGACAGGTATATTAATACTTGCATTTTTTGGCCAATGACCCGGATCATTAAAAGTAGCGCAATTCTTTACCTCTAAATCAGATTTAACAACATCTACAATAGAGATGACCATGATGATTATTCATTTTTTATTGCCAAAAAAGAACGAATTATCGGGCATATTTCTTAAATTAAAAAAACTTTTTACAATAAAATAACAAGGAAGTCGTTCCTTAAAAAACACTACAAAGTCAAAAATAACTTTAATTTATTTTGGAAGTCGGAACCTAATCGCGTTATTCGTTCATTTGTCGCGCAAATACTTAATGCAACGTTAAGATTTATATGGTTTTCACATGGATCCCATTGTCCGAAGGGAACCAAATTAAAATGGGACCATTCGGGAAGCACCAGCTTTCAAATGAAAACAGAATCATGAAAATCGGTTCACCCAGTCAAAAGTTCTGAGGTAACAAACATAAAAAAAAAACGGCCAAGTGCGAGTCGGACTCGCGCACCGAGGGTTCCGTACAAACCTGTAGGTATTCTCAGTTTATGCATAAGGTTTATGTTTATGAAATTATTTTTTTTATTTTTATATTTGAATTGATTGAATGAAAGGCAAATTGCGTTTTACGATTTATGACGTATTAAAAAAAAACTATTTACTAGATCTCGTTCAAACCAATTTTCGGTGGTAGTTTACATGGTTATGTACATCATATATTTTTTCAGTTTTATCATTCTCTTATTTTAGAAGTTACGGGGGGGGGACACATTTGACCACTTTGGAAGTGTCTCTCGCGCAAACTATTTAGTTTAAAAAAAATGATATTAGAAACCTCAATACCATTTTTGAAGACCTTTTTATAGATACGGACACGTATGGGTTTCATGTTTTTTTTTTTTTTTTTTTGAATTTCTGTTCTAAGTATGGGGAACCCCAAAACGTTTTGTTATTTTTTCTATTTTAGTGTGAAAATATTAATACGGTTCACAGAATACATCTATTTACCAAGTTTCAACAGCATAGCTCTTATAGTTTCGGAAAATAGTGGCTGTGACATACGGACGGACAGACAGACAGACAGACAGACAGACGGACGGACAGACAGACATACATGACGAATCTATAAGGGTTCCGTTTTTTGCAATTTGGCAACGGAACCCTAAAAATACAGTCGAATTAATAACCTCCTCCTTTTTTTGAAGTCGGTTAAAAAGAGTAACTTAGATGGTTTGGTCATGTTGAGAAGATGAATGAAGAGCGGCTAACAAAAGGTATTTACAAGGTAGAGGTGACTGGTCACGCCGGCAGGTGACGCCCTACGACAACATATGGATAGTGACCTTATTGGTGATGTTCTTCAGATGGGTCAGGTGCGTAGTACGGGTTCCCTCTATGTGACAGAAACTTGATGCTCCGAATTTTATTTGGCATAACACACTTGGCATAATCTTATTTAAACGAATATTTGTAAGGCATATTTTTTTTAGCATAATCATTTTTTGGCCAAATGTTTATATGCTCGACTTTACGCTGGCATACTTTTAAGATGGCAGAATTTTATTTCGCATAATTACCTTTGGCAGACTTCAATTTCCGCATAATTTCGTTTAGCATAACATTTGTTTAGAGCAATGATTATTTGGCATAATTTCACTTGGCATACTATGAAGATGGCAGAATTAAATGTAGAATAATTTTGTTAGGCATATTTTCATTTCTATTAAACTGCATTTTAACCTTAAATAAATTGAAATAGTGTCTCAAAAAGTCAGTATATGTTGTGCTACAAAATTTATTGACAGAAACGAATCGCTGCAGAACCGACTCCACGCAGTCTTGTCTGCCCTACCCCTAGAGTGTAATTTAAGCCCGCGTAGGCGCGGAGTGGCGAGGCGGCCCGCGAGCTGAGGAGCAGGTGGTTTTGACAGTCGCCGCCGCGGCTGAGGCTGGCCGGCCAAGCCGGCCAGCAAGCCGAAGCGGTGGTGGTGAGCGTAAAACCATCTGCGACGATGAGCTCGCGTGGGACCGCCGGAGCCCCGCAGCGCCGAAGCCGTGACAGAAACCATGCATGCTGCATGTTGCATGCTCGCCTGCATGCTGTAAGCTTGCTTGCATGCTGCATGCTTGCTTGAATGCTTGCTTGCAGTATGCTTGCTTGCATGGTGCATGCTTGGTTGCTTGCATGCTGTATGCTTGGTTCCTTGCATGCTGTATGCTTGCTTGCATGCTGCATGCTTGTTTGCATGCTGCATGCTTCTTCGATATGAAATGTATGCCAAAAGATGATTCTAAGTTTAAAGCTTTTGAGATATGATAGTTCTGCCTTTTAATAACTATCGATATGAAATTATCCCAAGAGACGATTCTGACTGCGAACTTTCTGCGATATGATGGTTCTACTTTTTAATTATCTATACTAATATTATAAAGCTGAAGAGTTTGTTTGTTTGTTTGTTTGTTTGTTTGTTTGATTGAACGCGCTGATCTCAGGAACTACTGGTCCGAATTGAAAAATTCTTTTTGTGTTGAGTAGCCTATTTATCGAGGGAGGCTATAGGCTATACAACATCACGCTACAACTAAGAGGAGCGGAGCAGTAATGAAAAATGTTGCAAAAACGGGGAAATTTTATTCCTTTTGAGAGTTTCCGTTGCGTGCGCTGCGTAAACGGTTAAAGTAACGCAAAAATCATGTATGACGGAATTGTTCCTTTGAAAAAGTTCTAAAAAAAAGTCCGCGAGAGCATATGTCTATCTTTTAAGGTTGACTCACTATAACTCAAAAGGTGCGAGCAGCAACACTAGCAGGCAAATCGATGCGACGGGAAGGGTCAGGGGAGCAAAAATTTGACGCGGACGAAGTCGCGGGCAGAAGCTAGTTATGGAATAAAATTTATGCCTAAACATGATTCTGACTTATAAAATTATGCGTTGTGAATGTATGATAAATTAGTGTATGCCAAACGATTTACTGCGAAATGAAGTTTATGCCATCCGCTGTTATGCAAAATAATATTATGACGAAAAAAAATCTGCCATAAAGGGTGGACCCGCGTAGTACTGGTAACCAGCGTGCGTGTATGACCAGATGTATTTACATAAACGAGGCAAAAGGAGTATATAAGGATCGTAGCAGGTGGCGTTCTGTAGTTTCTGCCTACCCCCATGGGAAAAAGGCGTGATTTTATGTATATAAGGTGTATCTATTCATACACGAAATATTTTAAGGGTCAGGTACCCTTAGGTGGTAAAGAAGCTATAGAAGCAAAAAGAAAATTTTTATCTAAGCTATTTTGGGTTTTCGTAATTATTATAATTTTAAAACTACTCGAGACGTTTTGCATAAAACCTTTACTTCAAATTCTATGAATGGCCCGCCTGACGCTGCGAGGGCGGCGACCGGACGGCACGAGCATGGCCGCGGTGTCTCGGGCCGTAAAAAATAAGAAGAAGCCAGTATTTCTTATGTGCGTCAAATAATTTATAAATATTACATTTAAAAAAAAACCCTTAGAAAAATTTTTTTTTTCGTTGCTATTGCTTCTTTACCACCTACAGGTGTACCTCTTAAAATATTTCGTGTATGAATAGGTACACCTTATATATGTATTACTTTTTGGATGAAATATTTGTCCCCACGCTTCTTCGGTTTATAAGCTTCATCAGAGTGTCATCTCTTCATTTTTATTAGAATATACTCAAGATTTACAAAAGTAGCAGCCCGAAGTCTTGATATGTGCCCAGATGAGAGCATTTGGCTCACCCCATTTACATGGAACTTAAACAATACTGGCGAAATGTGAGTGTACTTTAGGTAAACATCTGCCTTATCTTTCTGGTATTACAGGCGTGATGCTAAGCTACAAAAGTAAACGCCAGAGTACAATTAAAAAACCTACTACTATTACCATGTCTCTTTAATATTGAAGACTAGCTTTTGCGACTACGCCCGCGTGTAGGTCATAAATTATCCCACGTGCAAATGATACCGGGATAAAAAGTATCCTACGTGTTAATCCAGGTTATAAACTATCTGTTTGCCAAATTTCTTACAAATCCATTCAGCAGTTTTTGCATAATTGAGAAACAAACACAAGTCTAAACAACAAAACTTTCACAGATGAGTAGGATGACAAAGAAACTTATGGAAACCATGCAAGATGAAAAGATCTAAACGAGGAACGTCCGGTGGAGGCTCGTTTTTAAAACTAGACTACAGAGAAAACCAACATAACTACTTAATAGAAATAGCAGTCCTACCATATCTATTGGTACTGCATTCGTTGGCAAAAAACTGTTTCCGCATTTAACATAACCATGTTTGTATATGGAAGAAGTATTTTTAAATAAGTAAGAAAGATGACGCGTGTACGTCATTAGGGCATTGATCTATTGGGACTAGGTCTAGTAGAGTGAGATCTTGAAAGGGTAAAGGCGAAGGTAGCCAGCCAAATTAACAAAAATACTCTGTGTTGTTGATCAGAAGAACTTTCGAACAAATATAGCCCCGCAGATCGCATATCAGATCGTAATTTCACCGTCGGCTTCATCATAATCAGCCAATCATATTGTTCCCAAGGCTGAGGCACAAAGCTCCTGAGACGGTGAGAGGGAGTGGGCCTGTGTGAACTTTGAGAGTTAGGGAAAAGTGAGTGTCCCTACCTCTGCGCACATACTTGTGCACCAAAATACTTCCCGCGACGAAGCCGTCTGAAAACAGTGGTGACCCATTGGTATCGGCCCCAACTCACGAGCTTACGGTCCTGGGTTCGAACCCAGGCAGGCTCTTTAATTTGTGTAAATAATATCATCACCACTGCTTTCTTAACCGTGAAGGGAAAAATCGTGAGGAAACCAGCGTATCCTAGAACCAAATATTTGAAGACGTGTGACATCTACCAAACCGCACTGGGCCCGGGTGGTAGATTACAACCCACTCTCTATAACCGAGAGGAGGTCTGTGTCTCGGCGAGGGAACAATATACGCTGACTATGATAATGATGGATCTGGAAAAAGATCCCAAAAAAATCCACTTCGCAAAAAACCAACCCTACAAGTATACAAAGACTGTCCAGAACTACTTTCTTTTTATAACAGATGAATATACTCAAGTGTCTTCGCCGACGAAATTGACAGTACCAACACACAGATCAATGTCAACAGTCAATCAAAGAGTTAGGAAGCACTCGAAGTACTTTATACAAACTGTGGATCAGGAACGGATTTCTCAGACTCCGTAGAGGTCAAGTGCAGATGTTTGTCTCATGAACCGTGTGCCAGTTGGAGTCCGTTTGCTTCGTAGATTCTAGGAAGGAACAAGGGACAATGTTCTGTTTTTGGCACGTTGAGTACCAAGACCGATGTGAGTGTTTGTAACTAGGCAAACTTCGTGAAAGAATAGACATGGGAGCCATCTTTTTGCAGGCGCCGCGATATCTTCGATAATTGTAGGTCGATTAAAAAAATTCTTAATGGTTATGATGCTTCAAGGCTGGTCCATACTGGTTCGACGTTTTGTTCATTATGAAATTCGCAATACGCACTAGATTTGATATACCTAACTAAAAACAGCACTGTATTTTTTTATCTAAAGAACAGGTGTAACTCAAACTCCGCGCCGAAATGGAAAACAGTTGTGCAATTTAACAACAGCAAACAAAATAAAACAAAAAAAAAATGATTTTGCAACCATAAACAAATCATCCATTCTCGAAACTTTTTTGACCGAATGTCTTATTTTAAGCCATGAACAAACGATACAGAACACGATACTGCACTCTAAGACACAAATAGTAGACGTCACTCAAAAAGTCGAACAATGGGATTAAGATATACTGACTTCATTCGCGACACAATCATCAACACTGCGAGAAGAGATGAGACAGCAAAAGCGTTTACAGAAGACCGAATGACTATAAGATAAATGTCCTATCTTATAAACGCGCAAGTAATTCCGAGCGACGCCAACTTCCCTCACTAGTTTAACGACCAGCCTTGTAATTGAAATCCTAAGGACTGGTTCAAACTCATTTAGTTCTTTGCGCGCTGGACTAATAAGATATTTTATTGTTCAAGTTTCAGATACGTTAGGGTTGTCATCAACGTGTTCTTTTTACGGAATATCATAAACAGGCGAATCGTCACTTATGAAAATTTAATATTATCAATAGGGAACCGCACGCAGTTGAAGAGGTAAACGTAACGGTAATGACGATTCGCTCGAATCGGTCTAGTAAATTCGTGCGACTCAACTAAAAAACCTTTTTTAAATGCTAATGAAATTTGATACGGTACTTATAACAAAAAATATGTAAAAAAAATGTGTGTCTGTTCGTTTGTTCCGGCTTATTCCCGAAACGGCCGAACCGATTTTGACAGTACTTTCATAGATAGAGCTTATGTTATATGGAAGTACATGCTCCTTTTGTATCGGTATCACGTTTCTGTGGGATAATTTCTGACATCCACACTGGCGAAGCATCGGGCACAGCTAGTAATTTGCTCGTGACTATATAAGGTGTATCTATTCATACACGAAATATTTTAAGAGGTACACCTGTACGTGGTAAAGAAGCTACAGCAACGGATAAATTTTTTTCAAAATTTATTTTTTTCAAAATTTAATATTTATAAATTATTTGACGCACATAAGAAATACTGCTTCCTTCTTATTTTTAGACACCGCGGCCATGCTCGTGCCGTCCGGTCGCCGCCGTCGCCGTCGCAGCGTCAGGCGGGCCATTCATAGAATTTGGAATAAAGGTTTTATGCAAAACGTCTCAAGCAGTTTTAAAATTATAATAAATACGAAAATTCAAAAACGCTTAGATAACAAATTTTTTTTTTGCTTCTATAGCTTCTTTACCACCACCTACAGGTGTACCCCTTAAAATATTTCGTGTATGAATAGATACACCTTATATATCTCCAGCCGCTTGTATCGATCAATGGTTAAGCTACGCTTGCCGCGGTCGGTTCATGGATTGGTGATCATCCATTAGATTATGGAGACCCCTCCAGGCCTCGAATAGTACGTAAAGTCGTTGGCCCCGGCTGTCATTAGTAGATCTTTGACACTCATCACGTATTGCCAGAAGCCCAAAAACCAACTAGTCTTACCAAAGAGTATCGTTTTACATAGTAACTAGGTTGTGGAGGTTCATATAGGCAGTTGCTCCAAGTAAAATACTAGTATTCATTTGCAGCTGGTAAGACTGGAAGGCGACCCCAAAATAGCTGTGAAAAGGCTAGGTAGATTACATATCATAACATTACGCCTTGTTTCCCCGAAGGGTTGGGCAGAGGTGTACCCATAGTACAGCCACATTTCGCCTGTTCTGTTTAATTGGGGGCGAGCCTATTGCCATCAACCGGGTACAAATCCAGACTCCGGCTAAGTCAATTAATTGAAGATAATTTTAAAAAAATGCTCCAATGTCGGGATTGAATAATTTCTTTGTCTCTACGTTCTGATCTGCCAGTGACCTGAATATTATATTTGTAACACCTGATATTTGTTCCTTTCGTAACTGTACTATTTTACCAAGAAAACATGACGTCATAAGTTTTTATACATCATATAAGCGATCGCATTTCGTCATTGACCACATCGTCAATCAATATCAGTTCAAATTGTGGTCAGCTGCAAGATTATCTTAGAATTAAAAATTCACAGTTTTCATATCTACATCACACTTTTCACGAGAAAAATATCTGTGACCCCCAGAAATTTATGAAAGCAAAATTGGCGTTGGTACTTATATAATGTCTGAAAGTTTTATTTTTTTAATTGAAAGTTTCAATTTCGCTGTTAATATTCAAAACTATAGGTGGTGTTGGAAATCAAACTTATTTTTTGAAATTAGACTCACCGTGTATTTTCTCAATGTCGATTTTAGGACGGCCGCGGCACCCTGACATAACGTTTATATGAATGGATAGTATGTACAGCTCTCTAAGTCCACCATATCTAAAAACATACATACATATAAGAAAATGCTTATATTTTACCCTCGTATAATAGATTCCCTTGTGGTGCCGGACGTAAAGAATAGCACCATCCAATTTGATCCCATGGGTGTCGAAAGAGGTGACTAAGGGACTTACTAGAGAATGGGCTGCAATGTTCTCAACCCACCTACCAAGTGTGGCGATTATGGCAAACCCCCCCCCCCCCCCCCCCAAACAGGTGGAGGCCTACTTCCATCAGTTGACGTCTTTTCGCTGAAATGATGGTGAATGGAATAGATTTAACCCATTGTTTGCTGCACCGATCGACGTCATTACGTCAGCGCCGGTGGTCACTGAAAACCAGCGCTGGGGCTCTGTCTCGCATAGGGTCGCAGCATTATGCTGAGCGATAGCCGTTTTGCGTGGATGTGATGCATATTTTCCCCCAGGTTTATCTTTCTTTCTTTTCTAGATTGAATGAGCTTGAAGTCGCTTATATGTGTCACCGCGTTGTTCTCCTAAACTCTGCAATAGAGATTTTCATATGGTTTTCACCATAATTTCTAGAATATATTCCGAAAGGTTCATAACATGTTCATTTCATTAACATAAAACTTACATCTATTAAAAATTCTCGATGTTTTCTTCTAAGCTAGTTTTAAGTATAAAAGTCCCATAGACAACCTTGTTCGTACTCGCATGTTCCTCGGCGCCGCCAAACGATCAGTTATAAATGCGTTAATTTCTATTCGTTCAAAGTTAATGTAAACTTTGAGCCAAGTTCTCGGCATAACAGTTTGATTTGCTGATAAAAGTGTGGAGACTTTAATGGGCGACTACTGCCAAGTTTTATCGCGTGAAATGAATTCTTGACTAGCCTTTTCCGAACTATGTTTGGGTCGGCTTCCAGTTACACTGAATGCAGCTGAATTCCAGTACATGGAGCGACTGCCTGTCAGAGCTCCATAATCCAGTTACTGGGTAATACGATACCCATTGGTAGAAATGGTTATCAGATTTTCGGGTATCGACTGTCAATGATTCATGAATGACAGTCGGGACGAACGGATTTACAAGATTATTTAAAATTAAGTTGTATACGTGGTTATTAGAATGTAGTTTTTATAGTTTAAAAGAATTTTTTGATAAAAAGTGTTGATGGTTGATATCTTCTTCACTGAAATTTACAATTTGCATGCTTTGTGCCATATCTTTGTATTTAACACCATTGTATACCATGTTTTACGCAAATAAATATTTGATTTGATTACGATTGGTTCTCAATGCATTTTACCACCATACTGCGATCGCCAACCCGCCTGCCAAGCGTGGCGATTATGGCAAAGTACCCCAAATCTATCAAATTATTAATTTACGGACGGGCTTGTATCTTCGTGGACGGACTTAGACAGTAGGCCCGTGCACCTTTTTAGGGTTCCGTTGCCAAATGGCAAAAAACGGAACCCTTATAGATTCGTCATGTCTGTCTGTCTGTCCGTCTGTCTGTCTGTCTGTCTGTCTGTCTGTCCGTCCGTATGTCACAGCCACTTTTCTCCGAAACTATAAGAGCTACGCTGTTGAAACTTGGTAAGTAGATGTATTCTGTAAACCACATCAAGATTTTTACACTACAATAGAAAAAAATAATAAATTTTGGGGTTCCCCATACTTAAAACTGAAATTCAAAATTTTTTTTTTCTTCAAACCCATACGTGTGGGGTATTTATGAATAGGTCTTCAAAAATGGTATTGAGGTTTCTAGTATCATTTTTTTCTAAACTGAATAATTTGCGCGAGAGACGCTTCCAAAGTGGTAAAATGTGTGTCCCCCCCCCCCCCCCCGTAACATCTAAAATAAGAGAATGATAAAACTAAAAAAAATATATGATGTACATTACCATGTAAACTACCATCGAAAATTGGTTTGAACGAGATCGAGCGAGTAGTTTTTTTTTAAAACGTCATAAATCGTATAATGCAATTTACCTTACATTCAATCAACTGAAATATAAAATTTAAAAAAAAAACATTTATTTTTAAACCGAGAATACCTACAGGTTTGTACGGAACCCTCGGTGAGCGAGTCCGACTCGCTCTTGGCCGGTTTTTTTATATTATTATTGTTTAGACAAATCTACCATTTCTTGACCAATCTACATGTTGATAAACAACGTACGCACGGCTACAGGTCAAGCTATAAATTTCCAGTTTTAGCTGACCTCGCATTGCATAGGCTTTTCGTACAATGAGATGTCAGCTTATACTGGAAATGTATAGCTTGATTTATGGCCGTATACACACGAGATAATATCGCGACGAAATTTCTTCGCTCACTGCTTTTTTTTTTTTGTAGGTGGGAAATCATCAAATGACGTCTCCCGCTCTTGGACGGGCATGTCAGGGTTTTACTAACTTAAACCCACCCGTGTTCCTTCAGTGGCCCATGTGCCAGGTCCACGGTGTCTCTTACGAACAAATCTCGCAACCCTGGCAGTTCGCTCACTGCTTAATGTCGACATTTGAAAATAGAATTGTCTATTTTTTCGGTTCGATGAGACTCTACTGGATTCTCAATGTTAAGTCTAAGACCGAGAGTCGAAAATTCACTGTGCGATAAAACCTATGTCCAGCATTAGACTGCTGGACATAGGCCCCCCTTAGCTCCGGCAGTTTGACCGGTTTTGTGATTCCCACACATCCAGTGGATTACTGCAGCCTTCACAAGGTCATCGGTCCACCTTATGGGTGGTCTTCCAACTCTATGTCTTTCGGTACGCGGTCGCCACTCCAGAACCTTTCGGACTCATTGGCCATCTGTTCTGCGAGCAATGTGCCCTGCCCACTGCCACTATAGTGTAGTAATTCTTTGATATCACCCGCTGCGGCATTTTTCCGTGCGAATATCAACTTAGTTTACTTTTACTAAGCTCCGCTATATTATTATCATAATCTATACTTTAATGTATTAGTTCTAGATTAGATAAAATTAAGAAATTTACTGTAACACTGAAACCTACCACCAACCTACATATTGTATATACCAGCAAATTTTAATGGAACGAAGGAGCCTGGATCTTACGACACAGGGAATCCTAGTGTGAGTTCCAGGAATCAATCGCATATGACTGTAATTTCTTGACCAATAAATTATTCTTATTCTTACACTTTTTCTCTAACTTGGCGGTTGCACTATCGTAAGTCCTGCCATACAGGTTCGGTTTCAACTTAAGATTGAAACCTATATGATAACACATTTTCACTTAACAGCTAAGTAGAGCGGCATGCAATCGAGAAAAACAACGAGTGTTTTTATCATGTTACGAATGTCTACAAATAATGTTGCTAATGCTATGGTAAATATGGTAAAGATTTTTTATTTTTTCTTACTACATAATAGAAGAAAATCAATCGAATGTTATTAAAATTGTAAACGTGACGTGTACAACATGATTTATCATCATCATCATCATTTCAGCCAAAACAAAAGAAACCTCCCCAAAATTGGGGAAGTTTGCCCTAATCGCCACGCTTGGCAGGCGGTTTGGCGATCGCAGTATGGTGGTAAAATGCATAGAGAACGCTGCTGCCCATTCTCTAGTAAGTCCCTTAGCGCCTCTTACGACACCCACGGGAAGAAATGGGGTGGTGCTATTCACACATGGAACTACACGAGACAGAGGCACGTTACTAGTTATTAGGAGAAAATCAAACGAATGTTATTGCTTTATTGCATACAATTCCAAACGAGCCAAATACCTAATACGTTTTTGTGGAGTTATCTATTCGCACACAATTACATACATTGATTTTGTGCGAGTCGCTTCAAAATAATATGTATATTATCAACCGACGAAAAAAAACGGAGGAGGTTCTCAATTCGACGCATAACTTTTTACATAGTCGTCCGATTGTGATAATTCTTTTTTTATTGGAAAGGGTATACTCCCAAGGTGGTCTCTTATAAATTTGGAAAACAAAATCGAACCCAAAGGGTCGGAAAATAGGGGATGATTGATTATTCACTCACTGATTGTAATGTTTAACCACGCATAACTTTATACAGAGTAGTCCGATTTTGATAATTCTTTTTTTGTTGGATAGGGTATACCTTGCTAAGTATTATCAGTAAATTAAAGTCACAAAAAATTATAAAATAAAAACTTTTTGACAAAAAATTAAACCGCCGAAAAAACTGAAAAGCATAATTTTATTTTTTGTTTGGTTTAATTTTTTGTCAAAAAGTTTTTTTTTAAAGTGTGTGTGTGTGTTTTTTTAACGTTGTGCTATCCATCCATCTACAGACTTCATCTACTACTGGGCATAGGTCTTCCTTTTCTTGTGCTAATCCCCACGCTCCTGTGCCAGCCATTTTTTTTTTTTCTTTTTTTTTTTCAGTATGGGAAATCATCAAATGACTTCTCCCGCTCTGGGTGGAGCGGGAGGGCGTGTCAGACTTTTACTGACTAAAACCCACCCGTGTTCCATCAGTTGCCCATGTGCCAGGGTCACGGTATCTCTTTCGAACATTCACGCGACCCCGGCAGGCATCGGTCCTAGTAGACCCCTACACTGCTGCTGACATCTCTTTGAGGCGCGCGTGGAACACTGCGCGCCGTCGACCCGAGCTTGGTCCTTACCGGGCGGTGAGCTACCCATTGCTCGCCACCCGCAAGCTAGCGCCTACGGTGGCCGGGAGTCCGCAATCGACTCCCGACGCCCGGGGCGTCTCCTCCTGCGGCGGCTAGGGACGTGAGGGCGCAGAGACTGCCACTCCCTCACGCACCCCGCCTCCTCCTTCGCGAGCATTACTGCTTCCCAGAAGGAGGTGACGGCTTCCCATTCCCTCTAGCTCCGTACCATGGCTCGCACCAGGGCCGGACGCGAGAGGTCGCCGCCACCGATCGCCTCCACGAGGACACGGCGGTGCTCCGCCCAAGCAGGGCACACCTCCACCGTATGCTCCACCGTGTCCTCCACACGATCCTCGCAATGGAAACACCCGGACGTATCCTCCCGCTTTATTCTGAACAGGAACCCACCGAAGCACCCATGCCCGGTGAGAACCTGCGTCAGGCGGAAGGTGAGGACGCCGTGGCGCCTCTCTATCCACTCCTCAAAGAGGGGACTTACCACCGCAATTGTGGCGTGCCCAGCACTGGGTTGCGACAATCGTACCCGCCATATCGCCATGAGATCACACCGGAGTTCTGTCCGCCGTGCCGCGATTTGTCGCGGCAGCGGAGTTTCGCCCCGGCGTTTCGCCTCCTCGCGCCACTCCCACATGTGCGCGAGGACCTTTGCCTCCAGATCCCATGGCGGCACTCCGGCAAGGAGGCTCGCCGCCCCGCACGAGATCGTGCGGTATCCTCGGATTAGCCGGATGGCCATGACCCTCTGGGCTGCACTCAACCGGCGCGCTGGGCGCAGCCTGAATGAGGGCGCCCACACCGGTGCCCCGTAGAGGGCCATGGACCGCACGATCCCCGTGTAGAGCCTCCGGCAGGAGTCGTTTGGACCCCCAGATTAGGCAGGAGCCGCTTTATTGCAGCCCCAGCCCACTCCAGTCTGGGAGCCAAACGTCGGAAATGCTCAACGAAGTTCCACCGGCTGTCGAGGACAAGTCCCAGGTACTTCATCGTCGACTCGACGCCGATGTGAACCCCTCCTACCGTGAGTTGGGAACCCGCAGGTGGCGCGTTTCGAGGACCATGAAAACCCATGGCCTCGGACTTGTGCAAGGCCACCTCGAGTCCCAATTGCCGGATCCTATCGACGATTGTCGCAACCCCGCGTGTCATAATTTCGGCCGCCACCTCGTACGACCTCCCCTGCGCAAGGACCAGCGTGTCGTCAGCGTAGCAAACTACGCTGACACCGCTAGGGAGGTCAGCGCGCAGCACCCAGTCGTAACCGATGTCCCACAGATGCGGCCCCAGGACCGATCCCTGTGGGACACCGCACGACATCTCTCACCAGTTCCATTCCCCCTCGTGACCGGGGTAGATGACGGCCCTATCCGTCAGATAGGCCTCGACCACGCGACAGAGGTAGGTCGGCATCCGGTGATACCGGAGTGCCTCCCTTTTTTTTTTTTTTTTTTTTTCTTTTTTTTTTTTGATCTCGAGGTGGAAATCCTCATGGATGTCCTCTGCCCTGGGGTGGGCAGAGGGGTCTGTCAGACTCTTACTGACTAAAACCACCCCGGTGTTCCGTCCCACACCTACGTCGGGGACCACGGGAACCAATATGTCTTCCGCGATCCCCGACTAGTGCCGGCCCGCCATTGCGAGCCTCCTCACGTTGGGGGGGAGTGAGGTGTTAAACTCCCCCCCATACATCACAGAGAGGCGCGCGTGGAACACTACGCGCCACCATCTCGGGTCCTAAGGAATAGGGGGCGACGGATGTCCCCAGATCCATCGCCCCTGGACCCATTTAGGGGGGCTGGAAGAGGGCGTTGTCCACCCTCCGCCGACGCCCGGTGCGCCTGCTGCGGGCTGGGTGGGCGGAAGATATCTCCCGCTCCCTTTCCGCAGCCTCCTTCTGCGACATGACTGTTTCGCAGAAGGATACCACCGCGTCCCAGGACTCCTCGCTACCGACCATGGACTCAACCACAGCCGGCAGCGATAGGTCGTTGCCTATTTCTGAGACGAGGGCACGACGCGGCTCCTCCCAAGCGGCACATTCTGCCAGCGTATGCCGCGCCGTGTCCTCCCGGCAGTCGACGCAGTGGTGACACCGGGCGTCCGGCTCCCTGTTTATGCGACACAGGTACTTCCCGAAGCAACCATGCCCCGAGAGCACCTGCGTCGTCCGAAACGACAGGGAGCCGTGCCTTCTCCCGGAGTGCCTCCCTAATGCAACTCCAGGGCAGGGTGTTGAAGGCATTGGCGATGTCTAGAGACACCGCCAAGACGACCCCACCCCGGGCCACTGCATCCCCCATCGTGAGGGCTCGCACGCGCATGATGGCGTCCACCGTAGAGCGCCCCTTGCGGAAGCCGTACTGGCCGTCCGACAAGTCCGGCCCCTCCCGCACCAGCCACCCGACGAGGCGGTCTGCAATCACTCTTTCAAAGAGCTTGCCCACCTCGTCGAGCAGCACGATGGGCCGGTAAGCGGACGGAGAGTCCGCTGGGCGCCCAGGCTTCTTAATGAGGACCAGTTTCCCCGTCTTCCAACGAAGTGGGAACTGGCCCCTCTCCAAGCATGCGCTTAGGAATGTGCCAGGGTCACGGTATCTCTTTCGAACAATCACCCGACCCCGGCACGACCCCACGCTCCTGTGCCAGCCTCATCCAGCAATGGCACGAATGTCGTTATGCTACATATTGCATAAAATCATCATCATCTTCTTCATTTCAGCCGAAAGACGTCCACTGCTGAACATAGGCCTCCGCCGATTTGCCATAATCGCCACGCTTGGCAGGTGGTTTGGCGAACGCAGTATGGTGGTAAAATACATAGAAAACGCTGCTGCCCATTCTCTAGTTGCATAAAACACCTAAACTATAAAACGGAAATCGTGACGCAACAAACAAATACATGAAATAAATAACACCTACGTAACACGAAATTATTCACATTGCAAAACGTCAAACATCAAAGAGATTTTTACAGCTTGTAACACCATAAAATACTTTCTTCATAGATTACGGAATGGTGCAGTAAAAAGATTTTAACTAACATATGTTTAACTGTGGGTTCAAGTTGCTTTGAAGGCAGCCGATATCTTTCGCAAACCTTTTTTATAAGTTTTCTGTTAATTATTTTATTACTTGCGAGATGGCTAGAGGTCTACCTTATTTTTATGAGCTGTGACGAAACTGCAGTATCTAGTAGATGGTTCATAGCTTATTTGATGTTTAGCGGCAATCTTAGCCTGCATTGCAGCCAATAGTAGATATGAGTCCTGAAGAATGAATTTATTAATTATTTTCAGCCGAAATAATTCCAATGCTTACCATAAGTGAATAAGAACTTTTATTTTAATGTCACTGAACTTTTAATTGCACTGTGTTAGACAATCCGCTTCCATCTATAACAAATTAAACAAACTTGTAAATATCTACCCCATGACATATCGCGAATGTAAAAAATCATTAACCGACTGGCTAAAATGCAAGAGCTATTGAAACACTTTTGAAACACTTTTATTAAACACCATGCGATAATTTGACATAAAGCGACACTCACTCACTCACTCTCACACACACACACTCACACACACACACACACACACACACACACACACACACACGCGCGCGCGCGCGCACACACACACGCCTTCTTAGATATAAGTTGATTTCATTGTATGTACACTCCTACATTATTGTTTCTAGTTTTAGAAGAGCGGGGTCTCCTAGCACAGGTATTTGTATACTTAAAAGGAGACCTCTTTTTTTTTCCTTAATTTATTTAGGGACATTTATAATCGCAATGCGTATGTCAGTCCCATCGTACCCTAACTACACATTGGTCATATCTGGGCCATGAACCTAAACAACCTCTTCGCATCATCGCCATTTGGCTGAGTCAGGATTTTATGGAATGAGCCTACTTCAAGTCTGTTCAACTTCAAGACCCTAAACAAATCATGTCTCTCAGGAGACCTCTATGTGAGATTAAATACTGTAGAAGTTTGTAAAGTTATTTCTAATATTTTCTAATTTTTTTTATTGGTGTCTTGGTATTTGATAATTTCTCTTTAAAAAAAAAACCTTTTTTTCTACTTTTTAGTTATGGTACCTAGCCCAAACCAGTTCATTTAAGAACTTGCTACGATTATGTAAACAACAGTGACAGGGAAGAAAGAATTAGAACATCATCGAGATACACAAAGTGGATTTAAATGCCGGCTCATCTATGAACCCGTATTCGTCCCACGTGGTGGTTTACGGGCTTACTCCGTCTCATGAAGAGGAGGTCAGTGTCCCAGCAGCTCATTAAAACTCACAGGTATCAATTTGTTTCTTATAGGTCATAGAACGTGGTCGCATCATGCTATTCCACATAACTTTCCCTAAATATGAATAGTACACTAGTTTGATTCATTTTGGTGGCTCTATTAGTTGATTCGCACAAAATAACTCACGAATCGGAAAAATCATAAATTTTAATTACTATAATATTTTCGACGTGCGTGAAATGCGTGCACTGACTGGACAGGATCACTCAATCTGTGTAGTTCTCTCATCAAAAGCCTATTTCACACAACAATCTAAAAGGTCTACACAGGATCCGACCGAGATTATGTCTGGATTATAAAAGAGACTGAACTCTGTGTTTGTTTCGGCCTTTCTTCTCAGAGCAGTCAGTGAGGAAACGCCGACCTTATCTAGTTTAAAAATATGATTGATACACAAAACGTCATCGGATGGTGCCGGACGTAAAGAGTAACATCACACCATTCACTCCTGTAGGTGTCGTAAAAAGCCACTAAGGGACTCACGTTCTCTATGCATTTTACCACCATACTGCGATCGCCAATCCGCCTGCCAAGCATGGTGATTATGGCAAAGCCCCCTAAACTGAGGAAGGCCTATGTCCAGCAATTGAAGTCTTACGGCTGAAATGATGCCGACGACGTCCGAAATTAAAGTTAACTTTCACTTCGTCGTGTTTTTATTTAGAATTAAGTTGTTTTTTTTTTTGCTGAAAAGCTTTTTGGTGTCTAGATCGGGCATCGGTTCTTTACGATGATTCGCTTTCTTTTCAAAGTTCTAGCATTGCATTTCATTTCAACCTGATAACATTTAAATTAACTTAACATGGTATGGCAATTCAAGTTAAAAGGCAAGTTAAACTGGCCATCCCCACTTCCCACCAAGCAAAACTTTTAAAGCAACCCGCATAAAGATATCGCGTCTCCCAAGCTTCGGAGTGACCCTAAAATGTATCTACACTTTGCTCGTCAAAGCGTCACCGGGCAGTTTGTAAAACCGCCAGATAACTGGAGAATGTTAAAAGGTCTCGTCTTGGATAAAGTTACTCTCTGATACTGGGAGATTATAATATTAAGAGTTGTTTTTTACGGCTTGATGTGATAAGGCGGGTAGAGGGTTATTTGTCGGGAAAGAAATAAAATGGGTCAGGAATGTAAGAATTGAAAAGATGCTTAGATGGTTTGGTCATGTTGGGAGGATGAATAAAGGGCGACTAACAAAAGATATTTACAAGGCAGATGTGACTAGACACGCTGGAAGAAGACGCTCTAGCTAGGACAACATATAGTGACCTTATTGGTGATGTCGCTTGTACTGAATTCATAAGTTCTGAGTTGAGCTGCATGATTGGTGTTAAATGCGTGCACTGATTGGACAGGTCCACGCAATCTGTGTGGTTCTTTCCTCTAAAGACCATTTCAGATGGTCACATTGCCACACCAATCTTCTCCTCTGAGTTTGTTTCAGCTTTTCTTCTCAGAGTAGTCAGATTGAAAACCCCGAAGACATTTAGCTTAAAAAAGTATTATTGACGTAAAAGTGTTTGTCAACCTACTTACAGAAATAAAATCATTTATCTTTAATCTTTGCGTGTCAATGTCATGAGAAATTGACACGCAAAGATTAAACCCTACTACGCCACCCCGTATATATTTTTTTAAATTCATTTGTACTGAATAGTTTATTTCTGTTTCCAGATTGAAGAAAGCTGCTTTCTAAAAGGCTACTTTACGATACCAAATGTTGGAACCCGTTATTTATAATAATAGTACGATAAAATAATAAAAAATCCTTTAGGTCAGTACTTTCTTCCCGTTATGAACAGACTTTCAATAAATATGAGCGCTAACAGAATTTTTTATTGTTTTATTTGGTAAAATTTTAAAAGGGTAACAGTTTTTAACTGTTTAATTGCTGTTATGTCACTATTTCCGTATTTCGGATATATGAATAATACAAAAAGAACATTCGCTTTCTTTTTCCAGTAAGTAACAAAATTAAAGACAGAGTATATAGTTTACTTTTGCACCGCACCATACTTGTAACGGCATGGCAGCTCAATCACGGTGGTGACGGAATTAACTGGTACTTATAGCACAGGAGTCCTTCTAGTTTAAGCCCAGTTGCACTTGTTCTGTATCTTGCCTATTACTTATACCTAAGGTTTAATTTAAGGTTTTACCAATTCATTTTTAGGGTTCCGTTGCCAAATGGCAAAAAACGGAACCCTTATAGATTCGTCATGTCTGTCTGTCTGTCTGTCTGTCTGTCTGTCTGTCTGTCCGTGTATGTCACAGCCACTTTTCTCCGAAACTATAAGAGCTATGTTGTTGAAACTTGGTAAGTAGATGTATTCTGTGAACCGCATTAAGATTTTTACACTAAAATAAAAAAAAAAAACAATAAATTTTGGGGTTCCCCATACTAAGAACTGAAACTCAAAAAAAAATTTTTCATCAAACCCATACGTGTGGGGTATCTAGGAATAGGTCTTCAAAAATGGTATTGAGGTTTCTAATATCATTTTTTTCTAAACTGAATAGTTTGCGCGAGAGACACTTCCAAAGTGGTAAAATGTGTCCCCCCCCCCCGTAACTTCTAAAATATGAGAATGATAAATCTAAAAAAAATATATGATGTACATAACCATATAAACTTCCACCGAAAATTGGTTTGAATGAAATCCAGTAAGTAGTTTTTTTTATTACGTCATAAATCGTAAACCGCAATTTACCTTTAATTCAATCAACGCAAATATGTATAAAAATTAAAAAAAAAACATTTAATGTCATAAACATAAACCTTATGCATAAACCGAGGATACCTACAGGTTTGTACGGAACCCTCGGTGCGCGAGTCCGACTCGCACTTGGCCGGTTTTTTATTTGTTTAAAACCTTAAACTTATTTAGATTTAAGGTTTTCAACAAATATAAATTCCTATTACAATAATCGTTTTATTTTATTTCATCCTACTTTTAATTTAATAATATAAATGTGGAAGTTTGTATGCTTGAATGTATGTTATTCAATCACGCAAAAACAACATAACTGATTTGGATGAAATTTGGCACTGGGTGAAAAGTATCCTTTGTGGTCAATCTATAACCTGGATTACAACAAAGAATAAGTTTCACCATCACGGAGGCAAAGCCGCTGGCAAAATCTAGTTTATTTATAAAGGTACATCAACAGCTTCTGTGTGTATCATAACATAACATCACGTCTCGTTTCCCGAAGGGTTAGGCAGAGGTATTAGGTACACCTATAGGGCTATAGTACTCCCAGCTTCTGTGTATAATAAAAGGTGTATCTATTCATACACGAAATATTTTAAGGGGTACACCTGTAGGTTGTAAAGAAGCTATAGAAGCAAAAAGAAAATTTTTATCTAAGCGTTTTTGGATTTTCGTAATTATTATAATTTTAAAACTACTTGAGATGTTTTGCATAAAACCTTTACTTCAAATTCTATGAATGGCCCGCCTGACTGCGAGGGCGACGACCGGACGGCACGACCATGGCCGCGGTGTCTCGGGCCGTAAAAAATAAGAAGGAGCCAGTGTTTCTTATGTGCGTCAAATAATTTATAATTACTAAATTAAAAAAAAACCCTTAGAAAAAATTTATTTTCGATGCTATAGCTTCTTTACCACCTACAGGTGTACCTCTTAAAATATTTCGTGTATGAATAGATACACCTTATATACAATCAGGGACTTGAAACGTTACTCCAATCTCTCTCTAATAACGTTACGCGTAGTTTCAGTAACGATAATTTGTACCGTTCCACCAGGATCGTAACTAAATATTTTTTTTGGGTACAACGATATGCACAACGGAACGAAATCTTAAACTATTTAGTAACAATAACAAAAATATATCGTTATTAGTTTAACGAAATAATAACGTTATTCATTTCAATACGCAACCTTGAGGGCTGAGGCACATAAGTACCTACCCATTACATTATTCCCGCTCCTCGCTTGTCCCCGAGTTTAATACGGCAACGTAACATTGCGCCGTGATTGTTTGTTTACTGATTTCTGTCGTATATTTTGAGTTTGACAGTTTTTCTATTAAATCATGGGCCGTAAGAAGAATTTTGTATACAGATATTTTTTACTGAGTTACGACAAACATACGTCGAAATGTGATGTTCCACCTACAATCTTAAATAACGATTAATGATAATTTATCGATGATAGATAAAAAGTTAACATGTGAGTTGTATATTGCAAGATAGTAGGATGTTATTTGAAGAAAGTTTTCAATGATATTTCGGTTTCGTGATCGCGTTGGCGGCAAAATTGTATACCTACCTATTCGATATTACGATGACAACGTTATAGTTAGGGACTCCTCGCCCGCTCATTTGATTTTGATTTATTCATAACGTCCGCGAGCACGACTAATGTTCTGTTTACAATTACTAAAGGTTTGTCGTATAGTATTTTATAAAAGAATTCGTATTGCAAACTACTATATAGGAAATGCATTGTTTAAAAACCCGTTAAGTTTTGTTGCGAGTTTTTAAATAACAAACTAACACTGTGCCCGCGGGGTCTGCGTAGATTTCGCCAGGGCTTGAAATACCGTTAAAAATATGGTATCGTTACAGCCTTTTCATGCAGATATCGTTATCTAATAAATAACGTTACAATATTTAACGTTATATCTGGAACATTTTATCTTTAAACATATGTAACGTTAAAATCTACGCTATCGTAAATTTTATCGTTATGAGTTAGTTTTGTTACCGTCGCTCTCGTTCAATCGCAAGAGTGTCAGACAGCAGCGACGCTAAGACTGTGCCGTACGACTATTTGCGTGTTTAATTCTCATTGCTATTCTGAGTCGTGCTTGTTCTTGTGAATGTTGCTTTCAAAGTGATTTAAATTTAGTTTATTACCTAACTTTGATTTAGGTAAATATCTAATTGTAAACATTTTTAGATACATTTTTTAGCCAATCTTTAGATTAGAAAACATGCTAAGATTGTTTACATTTAGTTAACTACCTAAACCGACGGAATGTAGACTAGGAATTATTTATCTCAGGTCTCCAGCTGTACTATACTTTTGGGACATATAATGTTGTTACGTAGATCGTAAGTCTAGAAGCATCATGCTAACTCCGTCTCAGAAAGGGGCAGTGTGACGTAAATCGAAAAGTCTAGAAACATCACGCTAATTCCATCTAAGGACGGGGCAGTGTTGGAAACTACTAGAAATGACACGCTAACGCCATCTGTTATCGAGTAGCAAGTACTACACGAAATTGTACGTATACGCTACTGCCATCTATTGTCGAATAGTGGGATTAAACAGTTCAATGGAAGTTACTAGAAGCTTCTACGCTGTGGCAGTGTCGAATGTTCGAGAATGTTCTGCTCGGGATATAAATAGCGGATTGTCGGGCCGACAAGCAGTTCGATTTCGGAATCGAGCGAATACGATTCGAGTGATACAGTACAAGCGAAACAAGTGATTCCAAGTGACGTTTCTTGTAGTTGCGATATTTGTGTTTATTAAATTAAACTGTGTTGTGTGTTTTGGTAAATTGGTTTGAATTGATTTATCCCGAACCCCAGCTCGTAACATTTGGTGTCAGAAGTAAGGGATAAATTATGCCAGTTTTACCGAAGGAGGATACGGAAGGTATCCGTACCAGGAGTCAGCGCCAGCAGGAGGAGGAACTTCTAGACAGACACCTGGGGGTAATCAGCCAACGATGGAGCCAGTCTCCCAAGCGTCTGGTGTTCCTACAGCATCACCAGCCATGGATTTTTCTGCGCTAATGGCGATGCTGCAGGAGCAGGCCCGCCGACAGGAAGGACAGGCCCGCCGCCTACAGGAACAGCTGCAGTAGGACAAAGAGGAGCAAGCTCGCCGGCAGGAAGAACAGGCCCGTCGACAGGAAGAACAGGCCCGCCGCCTACAGGAACAGCTGCAACAGGACAAAGAGGAGCAAGCTCGCCGACAGGAAGAACAGGCCCACCAACAGAAAGAACAGACCCGCCGCCTGCAAGAGCAGCTTCAGCGTGATAAAGAGGAGCAGGTTCTCCTTTTGAAAGATCTACACGCGACATTTGGCAAGGACATCAAAGCCATGAAGGAGACTGTTCAGATACATGAAAATCGTATCTCCGAGGCCGAAGTCCAGATCGCTGATATAAGAAAAGCGGTTGGAGTTCTGAAAGCTGGAGATCGGACTACGGCTTCAATAGTTGCTGCACCTTCCGTGCGCGGGTTTAAAGTGCCACCCTTCGACGGAACATCTTCCTGGTCGGCATACAAAATTCAATTTGAAGCTGTCATGGAAGCAAATGGGTGGACAACAGGCCAGGCCATGACCGCGCTTACTTTGGCCCTTCGTGACCAGGCCTTAACTGTGTTAGAGGCTCTCGGCAAAAATGTTACCTACGAGCAGCTTGTTGAGGCGTTAGAGGCCAGATATGGTGACGCGCACCCGGAAAACGTTTTTCGTGCCCAGTTGAAGGATCGTGTGCAGCGCAGTGGTGAAAACCTTCAGCAGTGGGCCCTGGAAATCGAAAAGCTGGTTCGAAAGGCGTACCAGACTGCGCCCGCGCTCATCGAGGGTATACTAATTCAAACCTTCATAGATGGCATACGGGACCTGGAAGTAAGGGCTGCTGTGAGACTTGGGCACCATGAGACCCTCAAGGACGCCTTGGTTCATGCGTTGAAGGTGGGACCTGGAAGTAAGGGCTGCTGTGAGACTTGGGCACCATGAGACCCTCAAGGACGCCTTGGTTCATGCGTTGAAGGTGGAGGCAGTAAGGCATGATCATCGAGCCCATCGCATCAGGGAGGTTGCGGCGTCACCTGTTCGTGACCGTGTTAGGTACAGCCCTAAATGCTACACTTGCGGAGAAGAAGGCCACCTTCGGTCAAGTTGCCCGAAGCGAAGCACAGCTAACGAAGACCAGACCCAGGAAAGAAGAGCGGCTGAGATCACCGCTCAGCAGCAGGAAAACTAATAAACGCCAGGACTGCGGGGCGGGTGGTGGCTGGTGTCAAAATAGCCCCAAGAATTTCGGTCTCATAAGCCCATGATGGGAACACCCTAGTCATAAAAGGTGAAGTGAACGGAAGACCATGTAAGCTGACATTGGATACTGGAACTTCTCGCACGTTGTCAGTTCCCAACTAGCGAATCGTTTTCTTGGGGATTTCTTCGGTAAGCATGACGGCGTAAATTTAGTAACAGCTACCGGTCAGCATTTAACCGTCCGTGGTGAGAAAAAGGTGAAGTTAAAACTGGGTAACACAATCTACCGACATAAAGTCATCATGGCCGACATAGTAGACGACTGCATCCTAGGTTTGGACTTCATGCGACAGCACTGTTGTGAGATGGACGGTAATCAAGGAGTCCTCAAATGTGGGTCAGAAGAAGTCTTCATGGAAGGTGCACCATCAGGGAAAGTGTACTGCTTAAATAAAATTGTTCTTCCTCCCCGATCAGAAACAATACTTCCAGTTAGTCTTCCACATAATTCTGGGCAGAAAAACCGATGTATTCTCATTGAAGGATTGGATGAAAACCTTCCATGGAAAATTGCGCGGACCTTGGTAAAGGCAATCGACGTTGCAGCCGTACGCATACTGAACCCAAGTGAAAAGGAGCAAGTAATCAAGAAGGGTACGTTGATGGGTTCCTGTGGGGAAATAGCTTGGATGCGTGAATGTCAATATCAGCCTTCTTAAAATAATACCCAAACTCTAAGATTTAACGTGTTAAATCTTTTAGAAGACTGTCATAAAGATTTATCAGAAGAAGAAAGAGAGACGGCTAGGAAGATGCTACTTCAGTATGCAGACTTATTCTCCAGAAATGATGCTGACATAGGGAAGACTGGATTAGTTCAACACAAAATTTATACCGGAAATGAGTTACCAATACGACAACGACCAAGAAGATTACCAGTGGCAAGAGAAAAGGAGGTCGATACCATGATTAAAGGAATGGTAAAGGATGAAGTTATAGAGCCTTCATCTAGTCCTTGGTGTTCTCCTGTGGTCCTGGTGAAAAAGAAAGATGGCAGTATGCGCTTTTGTGTAGAGTATCGTCGATTGAATGACGTTACTGAGAAAGACAGCTATCCACTACCCCGGATCGACGACACACTGGACACGCTGTCAGGAATTAAGTGGTTTACAACGTTAGATCTAAAAAGTGGCTACTGGCAAGTGGAAATAGACCCTAAAGACAAGGAGAAAACTGCAATTTCTACGGGAAAGGGACTATGGCAGTTTAACGTCATGCCATTCGGATTGTGCAATGCTCATGAAACTTTCGAAAGGCTAATGGAGCTCGTTCTCACGGGACTAATTGGAGACGCCTGCCTTGTCTATTTAGATGACATCATCATCGTGGGCCGCACATTCGAAGACCACCTTCAGAATTTGGAACGTGTTCTATCAAAAATCCGAGGAGCCAATCTCAAGTTAAGTCCAAAAAAATGCTCATTCTTCAGACAGCAAGTAAGCTTTTTGGGGCACGTGGTTTCGAAGGAAGGAGTACAAACAGATCCTGAGAAAATCGTCGCCGTAGTAAAGACATTGCAGCATTTCAGCAAATACTTGCTTGGACGCAAATTCCACCTGCGAACTGACCATGCTTGCATTAAAGTGGTTGTTGCAGTTTAAGAATCCAGAAGGACAAGTGGCGAGATGGATTGAACTGCTACAAGAGTACGGCTTCGCAATTGAACATCGTAGTGGGAAGTCTCACGGTAACGCGGACGCTTTATCAAGAAGACCTTGTCCTGAAGACTGTAAGCATTGTGTCAGGCAAGAAGATAAGGAAACAGTACCTGTCAGGATGTTAAGAACGGACCTTAGTGACGAGTGGAAGGAAACCCTACGTCATGCCCAGCAGAGTGACCCAGACATTAGGCCAATTCTCGAGTGGATTAAAGCTAATGCTCCCAACCCCAAATGGTGTGATGTTGCAGCGATGAGTACCACCACAAAAAGTTATTGGGCACAGTGGGAGAGCTTGGTGAACCGGGATGGTGTCTTGTGCCGAAAATGGGAAAATGCTCGAGGGAATAGCTGTCACCTGCAAATGGTAGTCCTAAAACCGATGGTACCAGAAGTTCTACGGCTCTACCACAATGGTTCTTCAGGTGGTCATATGGGAGTAAGAAGGACTCTGTTAAAGATCCTAGAAAGGTTTTACTGGATCCATTGTCGAGAGGATGTGGAGGACTGGTGTCGCAGATGCACCAGTTGTGCAGCGGTAAAAGGACCACACACACGCAGCAGGGGTGCATTGAAAGTGTACAACGTAGGTGCCCCCTGGGAACGAATAGCACTAGATGTCGCTGGGCCATTCCCCGAAAGTGAAAGTGGAAATAAATATTTCATGGTTGTCATGGATACTAATCCATGTGAACTATCACCAAGTGGCCGGAAGTCTTCGCCATCCCTAATCAAGAAGCTTCAACAGTCGCTGATAAATTAGTGCACGAAGTCTTCTGTCGGTTTGGGGTACCCTTGGAAATCCACAGCGATCAAGGAAGAAATTTTGAGTCTTAAGTGTTTCAAGAAACATGTCGGGTTATGGGTACTCACAAAACCAGAACCACTTCATACCACCCACAATCAGACGGAATGGTGGAGAGATTTAATCAGACGTTGGAAAGATATCTGGCAAAAGTTGTAGCAAGCAGACAAAAGGATTGGGACAAGCACATACAACCGCTTCTTCTGTCATACCGAAGTGCAGTTCACGAGAGTACAACTGTGACGCCAGCCTTCGCGAACTTTGGAAGGGGGTTAAGGTTGGTAATTAATTGATAATGTAATGGAATTTGAGGATGTAATGTTTTGTCTATATTGAAATTTGAGAATGTAATATTTTGTTTGTACTGAAATTTATAACTAATTTTTTAAAATTGGTAAGATTGGTAAGAGAAGAATTTACTATTTAATTTGTATTTATACCAAATATTTGCACACCTGTCATGGTAGGATATGGTCTAAAGCTCTTATATAAAAATGTCACCTCTTGAACTACCCATATTTCGCAAATAAATGATTCTGATTCTGATTCTGATTCTGATTCTGAAGGTTACCAGCTGATCTAATAACCGGCATTCCCCCTGATTCACAGTGTCAGATACGCTGTCTACTACATTGTTTACGTCATTGGTAATGCCGACGGTAATGATGACGTCGGTCATCTTAGAATTATAACGAAGGACGTCGTAATGTGTGTAAATGTGTTTTGGCCCTAAGATGTAGTTTAGGTAGGTATACTTAGTAGGTAGCCGACCGACGGCGACAGTCGCACCAATTGAAGTGGTTGACTGTGAAATAACATTATTTTATTACAATAAGTTTTAAAAGAAGATAGAAATATAAAAATATCTCATTCTTCAAACGAAATTTTTTATTACATATTTATATCTAATTACAGTCGACCACATGGTAATAACATTTGGACCTTTAACTGATTTAGTGCGGGATGTTTTATAAAAATAGGAGGTCAAGATATAGGTAGGTACATAAGATGGTTATAATCGCCATGCAGTCGACCATATAGGTAGAAAATCGGCA
The DNA here is from genome assembly GCA_932294355.1 of Aporophyla lueneburgensis. Taxonomy (NCBI): domain Eukaryota; kingdom Metazoa; phylum Arthropoda; class Insecta; order Lepidoptera; family Noctuidae; genus Aporophyla; species Aporophyla lueneburgensis. The sequence goes on from OW028755.1 coordinate 24,091,313, forward strand.
CTGAGCTACATAAGTACCTACAGATAACAATTAAGTATTTTAAAACTTACCTTTAATTTTTTTCTACCCTCTGGCACTAAACAAGTTGAGGTGTTGTCATAATTTATTTCAAAATATCTATAGACGACATTTTTTCTCACGCCCCATGTTGAACTTTTCGTTATAGTTACTCAAAACACAAAAATTAAATCAGCTGTAGTAGCTAATCTAAATGCAAGTAATAATTCGCGAGCGCTAAGCGTGTCCTGTACGCGCGTCCGACGGCCGTGAGAGTTGAGATGACGACAAACGAAATGGCAACAGCGCGTCAGAGGAGCGCGCGCCGCCGGCCGCCACCCGCCGTGCCACGCCCGCGCGGCCTTGGAGAAAACGGCAACGTCGCATAAAATAACCAAAATATACCGTTTACTTGTTACCGCTATTTTCACAATAACATTAAAAATATCGTTAATTTTTAACGCAATTTTTAACGTTCTTATAATGTTATGCTACCTAATTAACGCTACCAAATCATACCGATATGCAAGTATCTCTATGGAAATACCGTTATTTAACGTTATTTTTAATGTGAATTGGTATCGTTTTCAAGCCCTGGATTTCGCATAGGTTATGCAGATTTTTACAGATGAGGGAATCTTTATGATCGGTTTAGCATTTTTTGAGTTATTTACAATGGTAAATAGTTCGTTAGTTCGTTAGTTCTCCTGACACAGTTTTTTTCCGTTTATAAATGATAAATGATTTTATTTCTGTAAGTAGGTTTGTACAAACACTTTTACATGTCAATTAAAATATATGTATGTATGTATATATGTATTTGTGTATTAGTATTTATACTTGTATTTTATAGTTGTTTCCGATATATCTATCCCATTTGTTGCACCTGCCATGTTTTATCTCTGCACCACCCTAAGGTTGACTGGTAGAAAATGCCTCAGGCATTAAGTCCGCCTTTGTACAGTATTTTTTTTTACTTGTGCATAAAGTTTTAATAAATAACTCAAATACAATGGTAATGACAAACCAACATAATTACAGTAAATTAAAGCATTTTTTAAATATTATTTGTGTATCAATCAATCAATCAAAATATTATTATTTTACATAAGCCTACAAGGGCACTTATGAAACGTTAGAAGACTACTAAACTGTACCTATACATATCATAAATTAACATTTGGAAGTAAGTAGTTAGGTAACTTTAGGTAGATATCTAACTATTCTCCATTTATATTTATAGCATAAAACCTCTATTATATTGTTTAACATAGCATAACTAGAAAAAACATAAACTTAACATCACGCCTGTACTCCCAAAGGGTTAGGCAGAGTTGTATCCCTAACACCCACGTTTCACCAGTTATGTTTTAGTCCCATGGAAGAGAGAGCGAACCTATTGTATTTAATTGTAACTAGGGATTGCAAAATCCGGATTATTTACAAATCCGGATTTACAAAGTATAACCGCACACAAATCCGGACTATCCGGATTTTTCAAAGGTTTTTATTTTATTTAAAAAAAAGTTTACGTGTAAATTATACAACGACACTCAAGGGACTGTGCACATTTCAACGTTATAGAGTTGTCGTTAAATGGAGAGAAGAAAAATCTGTATTAGAAAAATTTAAAAAAAACCGAGCCATCCCTGCATCCCGATGCTTTGAAAGAAAGTAAACCAAGTTCTTCAGCAAACTTCTCCGCCTTAGCTTTCACTATCGGCCCGACATTGGCATATTATGCTGGCGCTGTCGGTGAAACCATGATAGTATAGCTTGATCCAAATCTTCGTATTTAGGTTTCTTATTTGGAAAATTTTCCATCCTGCTCTGCTTGTAGAATTTTTTCTTTATTTTTCGATATGGTGGACACGGTAGAGCGACTAAATCCAAAGCGTCTGCCAACATCACTTAAAAACGTAAAACTTTTTCGTCAATACACACTGATTTTCTCTTACTTGCCATGTTTACAGTTAGAAAGTTTGTGAGCAACTTGGAATATGATAACGTATAGATAATCCATAACTCCTAGTAACAACACACGTGCAAGCAATCCCAATTTGTGAACAAAAGAACGGATTAGAAAGTTCGGTATGATTCCGAAACTAAACAGGGCCTGCATCACTTTCTGGCAATGCAGGAAAATGATAGGTAAGAAGTGGGGCCTATCCCCCAAAATCATACTTTGGCTGTACACCACAGTGATGATCACCTACGGGGCCGTGGTCTGGTGGCCCCGCACCAAGCTTATTACAGCCTACAACAAACTGCAACGCATGCAAAGACTAGCCTGCATGGCGGTCACGGGCTGCATGAGGACTACTCTGACTGCAGCCATGGACGCCATGCTGGGACTACCACCGCTCCACCTGTTCATACAGCAGGAAGCCACGATGGCGGCAGCGCGTCTGGATGCAACTGACCTCTGGCGAAAGAGAGACACACAACACACCACGCTACTTAAGGAACTCAACAATGAGTTTCCCATCACTAAGGCCGGGTGGTTAAATGACCGGGTGTCTAAACAATTCATTTTTGATAAAAAATACAGCATCCAGCTTCACGAAGATCGCCGATGTGGAGGTTTGCGCCCCACTGAGCTGCGCATCTTCATGGACGGATCAAAAACAGACAGTGGCACAGGTGCTGGAGTCTTCTCGCAGGACATCAACATACATATAGCCACACCGTTTGGAGTCCACTACACAGTGTTCCAGGCTGAATGCATTGGGATCACTCTTGCTGCTTCAGCCATTATGGCCAGGGCAGTTAAAGACCACTCGATCCGCATACTCTCAGATAGTATGGCTGTTCTGCAAGCACTGGACAGTTACTCGATTGACTCTGGGCCACTATACGAGTGCCACCAGCGCCTCTACCAGGTGGGTAGCCTCAATAATATAACCATTCAATGGATAAAAGGACACAGTGGTTCGCTAGGTAACGATGCCGCCGATGAACTTGCCAGAAGGAAGTCGAGCATGACACCAGTGGGACCAGAACCCATCGTGCCACTCCCCTTTGGGTTCCTACGCTCTCTTGTAACAAAACGTACCAGGAATCTACACTGTGAGCTATGGGTGGCATACCAAGGAAGCACTTCCTACCATCGATGCCCGCCTCACAAAGCAGGTCCTCCGGTTAGACAAACGACAGCTGCGTTGCTGCGACAGCAGCAATAACTGGCCATGGGCCGTTTAATAAACATCTATTTGTCATAGGAGTTACAGACAGTCCGCTCTGCAGGGCCTGCATTGAGGACGACGAGACAGCAGCGCACGTGATTCTAAACTGCCCGGCGATCGCCACATACAGGGTATATGATTGTATGGAAGACAAGCTAAACCATTTAAAGTGGAGTGATTTCGACGCTTTAGTGAGTTTGTCGTTAAAGCGAATGACGTTACATAGAGTTTACATTGTTTTTAGATTTGTCACGTAGTTTACGCTAAAATATAATTAAGTTGGTGGTTGAAGACACGTGCTCTATTTTATAGGTTTACAAAGAAACGCTATATTGAAATTCGAAAAAAACGGATTTTAATATTAAAATTCGAATTTATATGAGGACGGAAAATCCGGATTTTTCAGTAATTTTCGAATTTCGAACTATCCGGATTTCAATCTCTAATTGTAACTTGTTCTCAAAAAATAAGGGGTACACTAGGCAACTTGCTCACCCCGCAGCGTTTTTGTTCCTTGTAGAATTGTTTTGTCCGTCGTAATTTCTAAACGAAAGGTCCGATTCGAATAATATTAAAGAGGATTTTATATTTACAATTGGTGGGGCCAGTATTTACACCTTTGGCCCTGTCCGCATCGCGATTTTTCACCGCGCGATTATCTTCTCGTAGTTCGCTAACTTATTGAATGTAATGGGATTGCCACACAGGCGCGGCAGGAAATTCACGTGGAAAAAAATCTGTGGTTTGATGCAAATTGAACGCGATGCGATGCGGATTAATTTCCACGCGAATGTTTTGTTCAGTATTAACTAGTTTTGACTATGGCCCGCACTGTGAAATAAAATTCGCGCGTTTCGCTCTGTCGTGCACAGGCGCCGGCGCTATTAACAGGATGTCGCGCGCATAGTCTCCCACCCGATCTGCCCGATCTGCGGAGTTATCAGAAAATGTCGATATTGCTAACATAACATAACATCACGCCACGATTCCTCAAAGGTGTAGAAGGTGTAGAAGACACCCACATTTCGACAGTTATTTCAAGTCCCATGTAATGTGTAGGTGGCGAACTGGCGAGCCTATTGCCATCAACCGGGCATAATCCTAATTCGAGTATATCCAAAGTACCACGACATAATATTCAAGTCGAAACTGTAGGAGGAAATTAATTTCAAGATATAAAAGGTGTAAGGGGAATGCTTCCGAGAACAAACAGATAGTAGGTGATAGGGCTAGTTATTCTTAATACGCAACCATTTTTTTTTTTGGAAATTTTTATTAAATAGGTACTAGCTTCTGCCCGCGACTTCGTCCGCGATTTCTTGTTCTCCCGACCCTTCCCGTCGCGTCGAATCGCCTACCCATGCGATTTTCCCCGTTTTGGCAACATTTTTCATTACTGCTTCGCTCTTTTTGGTTGTAGCGTAATGATATGTAGCCTATAGCCTTTCTCAATAAATAGGCTACTCAACACAAAAAGAATTTTTCAATTCGGACCAGTAGTTCCTGAGATTAGCGCGTTCAATCAATCAAACAAACAAACAAACAAACAAACTCTTCAGCTTTATAATATTATATATATATATATATATAATATAGTATAGATTACCATATTTTTTTGCATTTTTTGTAGAGACGCCAGCATATCAAGCTACCCGAAACTGTCAAATTTTCTCAATAAATCTTGAACCTAATACTTTAGCGATATAGTTGAAAACCTATTACAGAAATTTGACAGATTATAGTAGCTTTACGTGTTAACAGTTAAATGAACCATTATTTGAGATATAAAACATATACTTTGAAAAAAAAAATTGAACTTTAGCATGCAATGTAAATTCAAATGTAAAAATCAGCTGATCATCGCGCACGGCGACAAACGCGTGGTCGACGACCCCAAGTACTGTTGAAAAATTGGCTGACTGTTCTGTTGAAACATAAAATCATCGTCACTGTCACCTGTAAATAATGAATAATATCTTAACCCAAACTTTTATACACCGGACAATAACTGAGAATTTTTAGATAGAAAAAAAATAATTCAAATATCTGTAGCCCACATGACCAGTGAGGCAGAAATAACAATCGTATTCATTCGTTAATAGTTAAAATGATAGGTACTCACTCATTATAATAACAGAATGAACCGATGCGACGTGTAGGTATAATATAATAAAGTTTACACAAAATATACAACGTGCACTAGAGTAATTAATAAATGCTTGGATACGGCGCGCGGCGATGCGATGGCATATACGAGGGTGCGATGGAAGGAGCGGTGTTCAGCGGGCAATTTTTTAAATATAACGTTATAAGTGAGACTGTAACGTTTCACCTGTAATGTTATTAAAAGCGGATATAAGCATAACGTTACTGATCCTATAACGCTACTTGTTATATTGTTCTTCAACAATAATATTCCATAACGTTATTCTTTATAACGTATTTCATATTTTTAGGTTTGAGTATCGTTACAAAATCTGAAACGTTATAAGGTAACATTTAGTGTAACGGAACAAAATTCATTTCGTTTTCAAGTCCCTGTATACAATACATATTTCAAGAAGGTACTATAGGTAACAATAGCTTCGGACTTCCACAGTCGTCAATTACAAGTTAGCCAACAATCTCGAAAGTATCAAATCAAATAGGTATCATTTATTTAATTTTTTTACTCTTGTCACAAAATTAGGTACATAAAAGACAGTCTCCAAAATTATAGCAAAACCTTTTGAAACTTACGTTTGTTTTTTATCAACATAAAAAGAACAGAATTTAGCCCCGTTATTTTAATGTAACCACTTAATACAAAGATATAAAAATATCAATTATTGAAATGAAAATGAGATGATATTGGAAAGTATAGCTTGCAGAAGCTATTTAGTAAGTATAACTAAGTTTATAAGTAATATAAGTATATCAAAATAGCTTTTGCCAGCTGCTTTGCTCCCTTGGAGATCAGAAATTATTCCACCGAACGTACTTTTTTGCGTGATTGAGTAACAAATATTCAAGCATACAAAATTGCACATTTATAATATTAGTGGGACAGTATGAAATAGATTTGTAGTGACCAAAACCTCTTAGACCCAGGTCCACATTATCAACCGGTCCACTTCAGATTCAGTACGGGTTTATTAAAACGTGGTGTTCGTTTGATATTGCTAAAGTTATCCTTATAGTTCTGAAACAGATCTGAGTGGGTATGCTGGGAGGGGGACGCCCTAAAAGGACATAGTGATGTTGTTGGTAATCTTCTTCAGAAAGTTCAAGGGCGTAGTACTTGCAACCGGCGTGTGTGTATGACCAGATTTATGAACGTAAACGAGGCAAAACGAGAAGCAGGTGGCGTTTTGTAGCTTCTGCCTACCCCCATGGGTCTTCCCAGGCGTGAGTTTATTTATGTAAGTATGTATTTCTAAACCCCCTAAAAGATTGCAAAACAGGAAAAAGATAAACTAAGACGCCACATGTGAATTAAAATAAATATCATCCCCTTGCAATCAACATAATTCCTTACTTCCGCTCTGTGAGGAACCCTAAATTCCCACAAAAACCACTCGTACGGAACCACTAGTCCTTAAGAAAATATTACTTGTCTTGTGCGTTTTAGGGGAGAGAACGCAATAAACTTTGTACCTTGTTGCAACCGAATTAAAATTTATTTTTACTTGAATTTGGTTTAGAAAATGCGTTTAAAGTTGGACAGTGGATTTCCGATTTTATGACTCTAAAAATAAGGTAGAAATCAAATTGATATGAAGTTATTTAATAATTTCTGGGATTACACCTGTCGCGTCAATTTTAAATTACACACTCATTAACATAATTTATCGAAAATGTGATTATTTGGACGTAAACAAATGACTCTCATATCCACATACCATGACGAGTTTCGTGAAGGGAGGACCAGCAGAGAGCTAGGTGCATGAAATGCATGTGACGACCAGAGGGGTAATTGCGGAACTTTTTATCGGTAGGAATTGGTTTAAAATTCATAGTTAAACAACATTCATTGCGTTGTTTACGTTGCTGAACCACAATTAATTCGAACAAATGACGCAATGGTTTAGAAATAATCTTCAATCCCATTCAGATTCTGATAAATTGTGCGTTTCGCAATTAGGGTGCAGGCTTTTTTGTGGGTGCAATATCATCAATTGCCGTCTCCCGATCTCGGTGGAGCGGAAGAGCGTGTCAGACCTTTGCTGAAAAGCTAGTAGATAATAAAGCTGATTGAACAGTTAAACGCGCTTACCATTGGAAGTACCAGTACATACAATTACGCCTTGTTCCCAAGGGGGTAGGCAGAAACCACGGAACGCCACCTGCTACGATCTCTGCACAATTCTTTTGCCTCGTATAGGTTCATAAAATTGGTCATACACACACGCCGGTTGCGAGTACTACGCACCTGACCTTTCTGAAGAACATCACCAATAACGTTACTATATGTCCTCCTGGGGCGTCCACTTGCGGTGTTATGTACCAGTAAGGTTAGAAAATTGCATTTGATAGCCCAATTCTCGAAGAAGTTTGTAGGCTACTTAACATCACGCTACAACCCTTAGGAGCCGAGCAAAACGATAAAACATAAAAATAACGCTATGCCAAAACCGAAGTATAAGCGCATGCGGGAGATACGATAGGAGGAACGGGAAACAAGACATTTCACGCGAACGAACGAAGTCGCGGGCAGAAGCTAGCTGTATGTGTAGAACTGATTTCATTGAAACATGTATTAATAAATAAAAAAATTAATTCACTTGACAACAGAATAGATGGTAACCTAAGTATGTTTGCCTACTTTTTGAAAAATAAAACCATGTAAACCGCTGACTTCTAAGTAATTAAATTACTAGAAAACTATGTGTTTGTGACTTATTGCCGACTACTAAAATATACAAACGTTCTAAAAATACTTTTTAACCAAATGTAGGTGTTCCCAATACATAAATACAGTTATTTAAGCAATACAATAGTTACTTTTACAAAACGATGAAAAACCTATCGAGATCACGCCCGCCATTGAATGACGTCATTGCGCATCGAAACCTGTTGATAGGCGCTAGAAAGTGATCGTATAATTTGTAACCACTAGCAGATGCGTCGGTGGTGTAATGGTCAGCATAGTTGCCTTCCAAGCAGTTGATCCGGGTTCGATTCCCGGCCGACGCACATTTTGCATTTTTTTTGTAAGTTTTTTTTAATTATTTTATGGTATTGTTTGTAATGGTCGGATAGTCATTGTCAGTGAAGCAGAAGAAAAAAGAAGTTTTTTTTTTAATGCTTTGTCATTAAAGAAAGTTCCGTGTGAAGAAAAAGATATAAAAGAAAACCACCATCCCATTTCTTCCCATATGTGTCGCAAGAGGCGACTAAAGGACTTACTAGAGAATGGGCAGCAGCGTTCTCTATGCATTTTACCACCATACACCTGCGATCGCCAACCAGCCTGCCAAGCGCGGCGATGATGGAAACCCACCCATTGGGAGAGGCTTATGTCCAACAGTGGACGTTTATCATCTTATGTGATGATGATGGTGATGAATATATTTTAAATGCTAAGGTATTAAAGTAATTGTTACTGTACTACTTTTATAAAAAATCAATTATTTATTATTCCTACCATCCTCGCATGCATAACAATAATCATATTTCCCAAGTATTAATAAAACAAAGAGTTAAATATTATAATAATAGAAAAGCACTTGGTAACTCGATACTGCACTTCAGTTCTCAAAACAATACATTACAGGCGGTGAACATAAAGTAATTAGTATGCAGACATTTTGTATATATAATAAACAAACAGGCGGAAATATCAGTTTCAATATTGTTTTACTAATATCATAATTATATAATTGCTTAGACATTATTTTAAATAAATAGACTCACGCGTTTTTCCCATGGGGGTAAGGAGAAACTAAGGGACTCCACCTGCTACAATCTTTACATTCTCTTTTTGGGGTTGGAAGAGTGTGTTCTCCGCCCTCCGCCGACGCCTGTGCGCCTGCTGCGGGCTGGGTGAGCGGAAGACATTTCCTGCTCCATTTCCGTAGCCTCCTTCTGCGACATGACTGATTCGCAGAAGGATATCACCACGTCCCGGGACTCTCACTACCGACCATCGACTCGACCACGGCCGGCAACGACAGGTCACTGCGTACTCCTGAGATGAGGGCACGGCGCGGCTCCTCCCTAGCGGCACACTCTGCCAGTCCCTACGCTCCTATGCCAGCCTCATCCAGGTTTTGTCCTGCAACCATTGGACGACACTGTGTCACAACCTTACTCCACCAGTCATCACTGCGCATTGCCAGGTGTCCTGCCCACCTTCATCGGAGCTCCATAACATGCTCTCACATAATGGACACCTTCGTACATCTTGGTATCTCGACGTGTCCTAAAGTCACTCCTTCTTCCTATAGAGGTAGGCAAAAACTACAGAACGTCACCTGGTATGATCCATACGTACATCTTCTGCCTCACTTAGGTTCATATACCAGGTCATACACACACGCTAGTTGCGAGAACTACGCACCTAACCTTTCTGAAGAACATCTCCAATAAGGTTACTATATGTTCCCGTAGGGCGTCCCCTCCCGTTGGAAAAAGGCGTGAACTTATGTATGCACGTATGTAGGGACTGAGGGAAAATAACTTTAATTTCGGAAGTCGGTGATGTAAAACTACAGTGCATATCCAAAGCCATCGACTTTCGAAAATAAAGTGATTTTCCACTTTGCACTGATATTTTTGGAAATTGGTTGCTTTTTTTTAAAACAGTTTCCTTAACTATTATAACGGATATAACCAAAAAGATCATGAAAAATAAATCTATAATATATTATATAATATTTTAATATTATAAAGCTGAAGAGTTTGTTTGTTTGTTTGTATGTTTGTTTGATTGAACCCGCTAAGCTCAGGAACTACCGGTCCGAATTGAAAAAATATTTTTATGTTGGGTAGCCTATTTATCGAGGAAGGCTATATAAAATCACGCTACAACCAAGAGGAGCGAAGCAGTAATGAAAAATGTTGCAAAAACGGGGAAATCGCACGGGAAGGCGATTCGACGCGACGGGAAGGGTCGGGGAACAAGAACGCGGACGAAGTCGCGGGCAGAAGCTACTATAAAATAAATAGACAATCTACCGCGTTTCGCTAATGATTGAAGCATAAAGCTTATGACTCTTAAGACGTAATAAATTCGCCGTTTTCCTCATCTGAAATAGTTGTCTTTATCTTTCTTCTAATAAATAACTGTCAATTATTGCGATTAATTCACAATAAAATCCACAGCACACTCGATGAATGACCTGCGACAAGATTTGACCATTCTAAAATCACGAGATAACAGTATTACGAAATGAACTTGATCTTGCGATGATTCATAAAAATCTAGTACTCATGGAGGATGCGAGAGCCCGCGAAATTCCAATTTTCTTAGTACCCATAGTTCATCTTGTTAGGTTCATGTATCTGCATTTATTAAATGGAATAAATTGCATAGTCCGCGTATACTGTTCCCACTGCTGGGACGCAGGCCGCATCTTGGTGAGAGAAGTTCTTCTAACGCTGTACTGCTGGGGAGTTTGTTGCGCCACTTCTTCTTCCCAGCGAATGCTCTGGGATTTCGTGAAGGGCGAGCGTTTTGGGGGACTGTCTTATGTTACTTTGACGTTTAAATTGTGCTGAATCTCAGCCTAATTGGAATAAATTCTATACAACAGTAGATAGACAAAGTAATTATAAATATATTATACAAGATTATTTTTAGTATATGCGAAACCTGAATATAGTTTGTTCAGAATCAGTAACTGAATCGATTCCAATATTTTTTTCACCATGTTATATTTTGTACCAAAAATAATTAATTACGCTTCCAAGTAGGACACCGAACGACAATACGTATCCACAATCATCTGTGCGGGTCACGGCAGTTCATAGCACGCGTGGGCGCACAGCGAGACGGTGACGACGGGTAACAACTCCCTCCCTCGGCTCCCTCAGTCGTCCGAATGCCACCGATTGATGAGCACGTATCGCGATAACTTTGTGATTATTAATGATACAGTTTTGAAATTTTTTTCATAGATTCTTTACATAAAAATACTAGACCCGTGTTTCGGGTTTCGCATAAACAAAAATTAATGTTGTATATATTTAATGCTATGAATTTGACTTTGAAAGCGTGAAATGTACGTAAGAATCGAAATGTGATGGGTGTTTTAATTACATAACGTCCCACACACACATACATTACACACAAGAATTTAATACAGGGAGCCCATAAGACTCCTACAGTACTATGACTCAATACCTCCATACGCGTCTGATGAAAATTTGGGAATACCACTGAGTGTGCCAATTGTAAACGATGAACTGTGGATTAATTGGATAGTTGCAAATTAACTTAGCGTGGGATGCATTGTTGCATTCTGAGTCAGCTGGGTCAAGGACAATATCGTTTTAGGATTTGATTAGCAAAATCAGCCTATAATGTGCCCACTGCTGGGACACAGTACCTCCTGTCTTCGAGTAGGAGTGGGCTGTAATCCACAAACCGAGCCCAGTGTAGGTTAGTATATAATGTGCTTCCGTTTGTGAACGATATTTTTTTTTCAGAGGTCCCAGTTTGAGTTTCTTATAACCATCACAACTTTACGTATAGAGCGCGTCGGTGCTCCGATTGGCCCTGGTTTAGTGAAGGGCCAATCGGAGCGCCGAATGTGGTTAAAAGAGACTCACACTAGGGCCACTGTTTGCGAAATCAGTCGTTTAAACTATGTCGAAAATCAAAATTTACGAACTTTACGAACTTCAAAATTACATAAGACAGTCCCCCAAAACGCCCGTTCTTCACCACTTCCTAGCTAGAAAGAAATGGCGCAACGAACTCCCCAGCAGCACTCATATTTTCAAAAAGTTTTAAAAACTATTTCATCCTTGGAAAATGAGTTGTAGTGTGTAACATTTAAGTCCCGACCCGCTGCGATCCTTTTGCCCATCCACCCATCTTCCGACTGTTTATTCGGCTCCAGATCATAGCGTGATGTTCAGTACCCAATTACGAGCTCCTAAGGTCAGATTTGAGCTGCATGAATTGATTCCTGATAAATGCGTGCACTGACTGGACAGGTCCACTCAGTCTGTGTGGTTCTTTCATCAAAAGGCCTTTTAAGACACCAATCCACATGGTCTTCACATGATCTGGCCAAGATTATGTCTGGGTTTTAAAAGCGACTGTGATCTCTGAGTTTCTTTCGGTCTTTCTTCTCAGAGTAATCAGATAAGAAACGCCGACCTTATCTAGTTTTAAATAAACTAATAATATCATTGACGTGTAAAGTGTTTGCAGAAATGAAATAATTTATCAAATTATCATCTGCCTAGCCTTTTCCCAACTATGTTGGGGTCGGCTTCCAGTCTGACCGGATGCAGCTGAGTATCAGTATTTAACATGGAGCGACTGCCTATCTGACCTCCACAACCCAGTTACTGGGTAATACGATTCCACATAGTTAGACTGGTTGTCAGACTTTCGGGCTTCTGACGACCCGTAACGACTGTCTAAGATCTAAAAAGACAGCCGGGACCAACGGCTTGACGTGCTTTCCGAGGCACGGAAGGGTCTTTGTGTGTAAAGATGCCCACCGCGGCAAGCGTAGCTTAACCTGAACGATCAACCCGTGTGGCTGTTATTACTTAGCCACAAACCCAAAAATCATTTATCAAATGCAAGAATAATTTTACAAATCCCACTGCCAGTTCCAGAGATTACCCCCTACATACAAACTTACATACAAAAATACCTCTTTTATGTCATCAGAGCAAAGCCATATCTGTGCTCGCATCAAGTCTTCATGCCATTATTCATGTCATCTCCCTCGGGAGGAAACACTACACAGTCTGCTTAATTGCTTTTCCCAGTAGTACATAAGATAAGTAATACGCAATTTTATTATCAGTTATTTGCCTACTTACTCCAAACAGTATCTAATGAATGAGTTCACGTACGGGTTTCCCCAGAGCACTTCGAAGAATAGTGATGCTGTATTTGGCTGGTGGTTTTATATAGGCTGTTTCACGCATGGACCAACAATTTTTATGGGTATTGGATGGGTCATGTGCTGTTTTTCACCCACAGACCCCATGTTCTAAGTGTCACTGTAATCGATATATATGTATTTATATGAATATTTTTGGTTGTTTTTGAAAATTACCTGAATCATCGTCTTTAAAACGACTTATTCAAAAGAATACTTGACGAGCTTTGACACATACATACATACAACCACGCCTTTTTCCCATGGGGGTAGGCAGGAACGCCACCTGCTACGAACTCTACACACTCCTTTTGCCTCTTTAAGGGTCATACAATTGGTCATACACACACGCCGGTTGCGAGTACTACGCACCTGACCTTTCTGAAGAGCAACACCAATAAGGTCACTATATTATTATGTCGAGCTTTGAAACTCTTAAAAATGAATAAATCTATGAAAAACAGCGACATTTCTTTCGTAGACAGTCGTTTCGGGGACCACTCTTTAGAAGGGGTAACGTATTACCCAGTAACTGGGTTGTGGGGGTCAGATAGGCAGTCGCTCCATGTAAAATTTTGGTACTCAGCTGCATCCGGTAAGACCGGAAGCCGACCCCGACATAGTTGGGCAAAGGCTAGGTAGGTTTTATGACATATGTATTTTAATTTTTGGATTTAAACTCAAACTCGAGCAACGACTATAAGTGAAAGCGTCACTTTATTGTCCTCATACAACAGCATAAAAATATGTTTATTTTAAAAAACGAAGTTAACCGCTATGAGATAAGTATGCGATAAGATTGTGACTAGAATGCGAACAAACCGTTTTTTTTTTACGTTTTTTGCATTTTCTAGGTCAATGTTTGATTGTGATGATGTTTTTAATGATTATATTTTTGTAAATAAATACTTGGAACGGTCACGGATCATGTTTTGTTAGTTGCGAAAGTAAAAGGTCTTGATACACAGAGTCTATATAAATTAGCTAGCAAAACTTCACGGACTTACTGATCGATATCTGAACATGAAATAACAAAAAACCGGCCAAGTGCGAGTCGGACTCGCGCACCGAGGGTTCCGTACAAACCTGTAGGTATCCTCGGTTTATGCATAAGGTTTATGTTTATGAAATTAAATGTTTTTTTTAATTTTTATATTTGAGTTGATTGAATTAAAGGTAAATTGCTGTTTACGATTTATGACGTATTAAAAAAAACTACTTACTGGATCTCGTTCAAACCAATTTTCGGTGGAAGTTATATAGTTATATACATCATGTATTTTTTTTAGATTTATCATTCTCTTATTTTAGAAGTTACGGGGGGGGGACACATTTTACCACTTTGGAAGTGTCTCTCGCGCAAATTATTCAGTTTAGAAGAAAATGATATTAGAAACCTCAATACCATTTTTGAAGACCTATTCATAGATATCCCACACGAATGGGTTAGATGAAAAAAAAATTTTTGAGTTTCAGTTCTAAGTATGGGGAAACCCAAAATTTATTGTTTTTTTTATGTTTTAGTGTGAAAATCTTAATGCGGTTCAGAGAATACAAGCTTCAACAGCATAGCTCTTATAGTTTCGGAGAAAAGTGGCTGTGACATACGGATGGACGGACAGACAGACAGACAGATATGACGAATCTATAAGGGTTCCGTTTTTTGCCATTTGGCAACGGAACCCTAAAAACTAAAGGCGTTCTGTTTCGGGGTCACCGACCGCTGGTACTGTGGTTACTTGAGGTATGAAATGAAGTTTTTTTTATCCTGTTTAGATATCGTGTTACCACATAAAAAACTGATTTTTAAGCTAATATTTTAAGTAACCAAGTGTGCAAGGTTGATGACCTCAAACAAAATTTATCAAATTAATTTCTTATTTTTTATTATAATTAAAATATCGATATACACAACACGCCTGTTGGGTTTCGGTATGTAATTTAATTCGACCATGAAGGTCTTTTTTTTTTTGTTAGCGGGAAATCATCAAATGACGTCTCTCGCCCTGGGCGGAGTGGGTGTGTGTGTCAGACTTTTAATGACTAGAACCCACCCGTGTTCCTTTAGTTGCCTGTGCCAGGGCGACGGTAACTATTTCAAACAAATTTCGCGACCCTGGCAGGGTGGCAAGGTCTACGATATTATTGTTTTCTAGGACGAATTTTATTAGACGTTTCTGTTCGTTTATCAATTATTTTACGATATAGGATTAAGTGGTATGATTTTAATGATAAATAAAAAGAACCTAGAGTGAAGGCCATGTTTACTTCCGGAAGGGAAATAAATATGGCCCTTGATAATTTCTACGATTTTGTAAACGAAGATAGTGAAATTAAATTGTTTCCTCAATAGTATTCGTTTGTATTTTCCTTGTTATGTTACACCGAGAGTTGAAATTTTTTGCAAAAAAAAAGACTTCCAAATAACACTACAAAATGAAAAACCGGCCAAGTGCGAGTCGGACTCGCGCACCGATGGTTCCGTACAAACCTGTAGGTATTCTCGGTTTATGCATAAGGTTTATGTTAATAAAATTAAATGTTTTAATTTTTATATTTGTGTTCACAGAATTCGGAACACCACGCTGCGTTTCAAAACGGGTATAACCGACGTAGGCAAAAAGGCTGCCAGGCTCAAATGGGATTGGGCGGGCCACATTAGCCGTATGCCAGATGACCGCTGGGCAAAGGTTTGCACACAATGGGTGTCTGAAGATGGACGACGCCACCGCGGTCGGCCCAGAAAGCGGTGGCGAGATGACCTAGATGCGTACCGCGACGACTGGTTTGAGGTGGCGCGGGACAAGAGTTCCTGGAAGAAATTGGGGGAGGCCTTTGCCCAGCAGTGGGACCGTATAGGCTATTAAAAAAAAATTGAGTTGATTGAATGAAAGGTAAATTACGGTTTACGATTTATGACGTATTAAAAAAAAACTACTCACTTGATCTCGTTCAAACTAATTTTCAGTGGAAGTTTCAGTAATGTACATCCATATATTTTTTTTAGTTTTATCATTCTCTTATTTTAGATGTTACGGGGGGGGACACAATTTACCACTTTGGAAGTGTCTCTCGCGCAAACTATTTAGTTTAGAAAAAAATGATAGTAAAAACCTCAATACCATTTTTGAAGACCTATTCATAGATACCCCACATATATGGGATTGATGAAAAAAAAAAATTCAGTTTCTGTTCTAAGTATGGGGAACCCCAACATTTATTGTTTTTTTTTTTTCTATTTTAGTGTGAAAATCTTAATACGGTTCACAGAATACATCTACTTACCAAGTTTCAACAGCATAGCTCTTATAGTTTCGGAAAAAAGTGGCTGTGACATACGGACGGACAGACAGACAGACAGAATGACGAATCTATAAGGGTTCCGTTTTTTGCCATTTGGCAACGGAACCCTAAAAAGTGTTTTTGTACATGTGCCTATTGCCCAGATTTGAAAAAAATAAATGGTAGCCCAATTCTTAATGAAAGTTAGGAAGCCGCTAGCCGACCAAAAAGAAAAAAGGTCGTAATGAACGCTAAGTTAAAAAAGCCAAGTACATAATAGCGGAGGCGAGCGATGGGATGCGATCATGCGACGCAGTGCCAAAATTTCAAAAGGACAAAATCGCGGGCAAAGTGCTATAACTTAATAATCTGTGCTATGACCCTTATTTAAACACCCATTCTGAGCTGTTCACGTCTTAAATCGCGTATTTTAATTCACAAATTCTCTCACGCGATATACCAAGCCTCCGATCTATCAATTCCCATATTAGAATGCAAACATTCATAGATTTTCTTAATAAACTAAATACCGGAAGCTTATCATACCTCAATTCACCTGCTTAAACTTTACTGTTACTTAAATACCTTTGATTTATCGTAAAATCTTTAAATCTTTTACTTTCTCTGCTAACAGGTCAAGTAAACTTGGATCCTTAACCATTTTCTTCTACTACCATCTTTACTTGACCCTTCCATTGATGAAGTTTAGAGACCAGAAGAAGCTGGTTTTTCAAAAAACCCTATATAAAACCAGCATAACCTAGTCTGTACGTAGAGAGGTCAATGTATACTGGCTAAACCTACTACAGAGTACAATACCCAGTATTATATGAACTCTGCATTGGTTTTGTTTTGTGGTGAGTTCATTAGCATTCTGTAGTGTAATCCCATTGTTTGTCGGCGACTTTGTGTGTTCATATAAAATAACACAATAACTTTAACTTAATAAGGAATTTCCTTGTAATAGCGACAACTTAATTCATAGAATTAAGTAACAATAACTCAGTGGTTATGGCACGAAATAGTGATTTCAGTTGCACTATTAAAGAACCAACTCCTAAAGCGCATGAATTGAACAGCACTATTAGTGTCAAATGCGTGCACTGACTTGACAGATCCACTCAATTTGTGTTGTTCTTTCCTCAAAAGACCATTTCAGTCACCAATCTACATGATCTTAACATGATCGAATTAAACATAAAAACTTTTTGTGAAGTCGATGGTAAAAAACTAAAATCAGATCCAAAGACTTCCGAAATTAAAGTAATTTTTCATTTTATAGTGTATTTTTGGTTGTTTTTTTTTTTTTTTTGCCAAAAAAGTTTTTGATATTTTGATGTTAGAACATGAAAAGAACAGTGGCGAACTCCCAAACAAATTTTTGTTGACATTTTTTTTTTGCGTCTGCCTATGAAAAATATGTAAAAGTATAGAGATTGAATTGCTGAACAGTTTTGTCTTTAGTTATACTTTTATAGGAAGTCAGGAATTAAAGATATTTCAAGTTGAAGTTTTAGAGGTTATGTCTCGTCAACAACAAATTTATCGAAAAAGAAATATAGAAATACCTATTTATAGCATACTATCATTAATAGAAATGGATTTTAAATCTATACTTATAATATTATAAAGCTGAAGAGTTTGTTTGTTTGTTTGATTGAACGCGCTAATCTCAGGAACTACTGGTCCGAATTGAAAAATTCTTTTTGTGTTGGGTAGCCTATTTATCGTGGGAGGCTATAGGTTATATAACATCACGCTACAACTAAGAGGAGCGGAGCAGTAATGAAAAATGTTGCAAAAACGGGGAAAATTTATTTCTTTTGAGAGTTTCCGTTGCGTGCGCTGCGTAAACGGTTAAAGTATCGCAAAAATTATGTATGACGGAATTGTTCCTTTTAAAAAGTTCTAAAAAAACGTCCGCAAGAGCATATGTCTATCTTTTAAGGTTGACTCACTATAACTCAAAAGGAGCGAGCAGCAACGAAAAATGGACGAAAACTAGCAGGCAAATCGATGCGACGGGAAGGGTCAGGGGAGCAAAAATTTGACGCGGACGAAGTCGCGGGCAGAAGCTAGTACAAAATAAACTACGGACTACGTATTCAGAATATTAAGTCCAACTGACGTGCGTACTGCGTAGGTCTGCCACATGGTCCACGTAAGTAAGTAGGCAGGTACTTACCTACTTAATTATATGTTCAGAAGAATATTTATTTAGTAATAATTTTAGTCAACTATGTTTAGGGCAGTTAGTTATAGATATATTATAGTATGATTTATTACATGGTAAGGGTAGCTCATTTGTAGGTATAGAAAAAAACAGCTTTTTTTTCAAATATTTATTCCTCATCTTCTCTAACCACAATTGCAGTTGACACACATGATGCGTGTAGGCCTTACACGGTTACTCATCGTGATAAACAAATCGATGCACACACAACAAAATCCAAGGTATCAGGCAGAATCGGAATCCAGAGTCACAGCAAAATGTCGTTTAGGCAATCAGTCCGAAACCTCAGGCAAGCACTAGTCATACAGGGAATCGTAAATCTCAGAGTCCATAAGCAGAAGCAGTCGATGAAGTAGAAAATCACGGAGAATTGATAGAAAACAAAATAACGAGACGCACGCGAAAACAACAACAAGTTATCAGTGACGGCCGATTGACAATTTAAATGTCATGTTTTTTTTTGCGATGTTGCCATACTCGCATTGGACTACGATGTCATTTGTACGTATTAAAAAAATATGACCGCTTAGCACAAGCAATCATTCTTATTTTAATATTTGTATTCTGATGCAGAAATGTATTTCCTAAGTATATTAATGCAATACGTAAAGCCACAGCGTATGTAACTTGACTAAGATTTATATTACATGGCAACATTAAAAGTATCGCTTATCCAAAAGTCATGAAGTCAAGCAAGAAAGAAAAAAAACGAAGGCATGCTTATTTATTAGCATCAATAATCTAGTCAAATAAGCTCTCTAATATGACGATTTTTTTTTCAGACTTTGATAGTACTTATGTTTGATTTCATAAAACTTAGTAAATTATTTCGTCGGCATCTAGTAGGGTGACATACGTAGACGCTCAATAATTTCATCAACAATTCTCTCGCCGGTATCCTTTCCTCAAGACGTTATACAACATTACTAGAAATCTATTTAAACAAATTTCAACGAAGTAGGTGTGACAAATTTCTTCAGAAAACAGACTGTGTGACATCATATTTAATGGGGAGATAGCCCATATGTGAAACATATGTTTGCCGTCGTAAATTTTAACTCATTCATGAGTGCCAAGCAAATATTAATCACTACTCTACGGCGAAAGACAATGGGAGATCCCCACTTATCATAAAGTCTATATTTAGTGATCTAGTACTTCGAATAAGGAGAACAGACGTAATGGCACTGCACTGTTTTGTTCATACAATACTAACGACGCATCCCATCTTCACATGAATGTAATGTTTTTTTTTGTGGGTGGGTACTCATCAAATGACGTCGCCCACACTGGGCGGAGCGGGAGGGCATGTCAGACTTTTACTGACTAAAACCCACCTGTGTTCCTTCAGTTGCCCATGTGCCAGAGCCACGGTACCTCTTTCGAACAGATCTCGCGACCCTGGCAGTTATCGGACCTAGCAATGCAATGAATGCATGTATGAATGCAATGATGATATCTCAAAACATTGAGATTTTGTTGGTTTTGTATCTCACTGACGTCACGCAGAATTCTGCATCGCGCAAGCAGAGTATTTTTTTTTTTTTAATAGAACGACCATCCGATCCATCGTCGGGCAATTGCCCACCAGACACGACACCCGACTGGTCGGAGGGTGCTCTCTTTTCTACGGAGGAACTTTACACCCTGTTCCACGTAACTCTAAATTTCTTTATCTTTTTGTTATATCTAAGTAAAATACAAAATCAAAATCAAAAGTCATTTATTCAAACTAGGCTGAGAGTCAGCACTTTTTGAACGTCAAAGTTACAAAAGACAGTCCCCCCAAAACGCCCGCCCTTCGACACTTCCTAGTGCTTTAGCTGGGAAGAAGAAGTGGCGGAACAAACTTCCCAGCAGCACAGCTGTCTGTTAAGTTAGAAGAATTTGATTCTATACAATTGTAAGGAGGTAACATGCGACACAAAACATTAAATTAAACGATTTGCCATATGTCAGCTAGCCAACCCAATATTCCAAGAAATAAAATGAAATCTATACTCAAGCAAAAGCAAAAAATATATTTATAAAGTAAATAAAAGTACAAAAATAAAAGCCTCCTGGCACAAAGGGCGTGACAGCTTACATTTGCAATGCTGAATCACGTTCACATAGCTGTTACGACCCGAGTTACAAGTCGAGGCCACAAAATGATCAACTAGGACCATCGGCGTAAAAACTAATAAACAGGTAGGTAATTAACAACAATACCAACATCAAGGTCAGCAAGACGACCAGTCACCACAAGCAGCACCCGTTCACGAGCATAACGCAAAGATCAGCCATTACCCCCCTCGCCATACATAATATAAAGTCACACCTTCTTCCCATAGAGGTAGGAAGAAGCTGCAGGACGCCATACGATCCTTACATACTCCTTTTGCTACTCCCTTTACTACTACGCATGTGACCTTTGTGAAGAGCATCACCAAAAAGTCACTATTGCATCACCAATAAGGTCGTATATTATGTCCTCCTAGGGCGTCCTCTCGCGGTGTTTCCACTGACATCTGCCTTGTAAATACCTTTTGTTAGTCGGCGTTCATACATTCTCTGTACAATACCAACTCATAAGGATACTCTTTTCAATGTTTGTTACTACATCTATATATAGCCCTCCAGACCATATACTGGCCATGGCAGCAAGTCTCAATAGAGACTAGCCATCGGCGCGAGAGATATTATTAGTGCACTCTTCCCTGACTCTTATATTTCGATGGAACTGACATCCGACACGACCGGAGAGAGATCAAGCGCAGGACCTACGTGCTTTCTGGGGCACGGGGGTATCACACCGCCGACATATATATATGCCAATATGCACAACATCTTGGTAAAATGTTACACATATTTAGTGGTACACATGTAAAATTAATAATCAACTTTATAAAAATAAATAAAAATGAATTCTCTAATTCTTGTCAAATCAAAATCCGTTGCGAAATTTCAATACACAACAACGCGGTAGGTAAACGGACAGACAAGAAAAGCGACCCTATAATATGTACATAGACGATGAAGTTAAGGGAAGACCCCTGATAATAAAACTGTGCGGAAAGAACGTACGTCATATACCAGATAAACATCCCGTACCACACATACAGCCTTTTAAGCCTTTTAAGGTACTCTACCCATTGTAAACAGCCGAAGCAAAAATTGCCATATCTTGTGCAACTTCTTCTCTCGTATATGTCTTGGACTCTCTAGTATGTTTGTAATTGCTTACTACACAAATACAAAATACAAAATGTTTATTTACACACCTTAGCTTTTTTTGCTCGTATTACTCTAACATTGACCTACAATATATAAGGTGTATCTATTCATACACGAAATATTTTAAGAGGTACACCTGTAGGTGGTAAAGAAGCTACAGAAGCAAAAAGAAAATTGTTATCTAAGTGTTTTTGAATTTTCGTAATTATTATAATTTTAAAACTGCTCGAGACGTTTTGCATAAAACCTTTACTCCAAATTCTGTGAATGGCCCGCCTGATGCTGCGAGGGCGGTGAGCGCGGCCGTGGTGTCTAGGGCCGTAAAAAATAAAAAGGGAGCCAATATTTCTTATGTGCGTCAAATAATTTATAAATATCAAATTTTGAAAAAAATACGTTGAATTTTTTTTTTTTCGTTGCTGTAGCTTCTTTACCACCTACAGGTGTACCTCTTAAAATATTTCGTGTATGAATAGATACACCTTATATATTTTTTAAGATTTTTCAAAATATTAGACGATCGTTAAAAAAAAACTAATTAGTGATATCTTAAAACCCATAAGCATTTTTTTTTAAATATTGTTAAGTAGATTCGGAGAAAACTGGATTTAAAAAAAAATGTTTTTTACTCAAAAACGCGTGACATTTCGGAATTGAAACTGGGCTGAGATATTTCCACAGCATAAAGTATAACAGAAAAAAAAATCCCGATTGCAATGGGGGCATTTTACCCCGGCTTATCTGGCGAGGGCCTTTGTAATTGTTACTATGTGATACGCATTTAGGATGTTGGTAACATCACTTGTGATTGTTTTCTTAATGCAGTTTGATATTATTCATTTGTTTTGAAAGCACAGCCTCATCACTTACACGTATGCCATACAATTTTATATCTTAACTACATTCTACCCTCGTCATTCATATTTCTTGTTCCCACCGCGTCACATCGCTCTTTCTTCGTGTCTCTCCCAGCATTCTTGCTGTCTTTGGACTATCAAATGCTAAAAGATTTAAATTCCGAATGTTATTTCCAGATATTAGCACCATCAACTAAAAAATAAAACGTTGTGACCGTTACGTTACGTTACGAACGTAAACGAAACAAAAGGTGTATTTATTCTTAAATACATATATCCGTAGCAGTTGGCGGTCTGCAGTTTTGACCTACCCCCATCGGAACTAGGAATGAGTATCTGTATGTATAAAATCAGACTAATAGACCGAGTTTCAAAGGTCGAGATACGAAGACGTACGAAGGTTTCCGTCATCGTAGAGCGTGTTATTGAGCTCCAATGGAGTAGAGCAGGACATCTGCCAATGCGCAGTGATGTCAGATAGAGTAAGGTTGTGACAGAGGGTCGTCCAAGGACTTGATGACGAGATATCAGGCATCCAGCGATGAGATAGGCGGACGAAATGGTTGCAGGAGAAAATCTGGATGAGGCTGGCATAGGAGCGTGGGGACTGGCAGAGTGTGCCGCTTGGGAGGAGCCGCCGTGCCCTCATCTCAGAAGTAGGCAGTGACCTGTCGTTGCCGGCCGTGGTCGAGTTGACGGTCGGCAGCGAGGAGTCATGGGGCGCGGTGGTATCCCTCTGCGAATCAGTCATGTCGCAGAAGGAGGCTGCGGAAAGGGAGCGGGAAATACCTTCTGCTCACCCAGCCCGCAGCAGGCGCACCAGGAGTCGGCGAAGGGCGATAACACCCTCTTCAAGCCCCCCTAAATGGTTCGAGGGGCGAACACCGGGGTGGTTTTAGTCAGTAAGAGTCTGACAGACCCCTCCGCTCAACCCACGGTGGAACACATCCATGAGGATTTCCAACTCGAGATAAAAAAGGAGCGACAGTGGGTGAGGTCCGGCTGCAGATGATAATGCTGATGTGTATATCTTTTAATCAAAATACATATACTCGTATCTACTTAATGACCGGTTATAAATAAAAACACTTCAGTGTGAAAACCACACGCGAGGCGTGATAATAACAAGCCTGGCAATATTCTGAGTAACAATAAATTGTAGAAAGTAATAATAATTGAAACTTAACGTACCAAGACTAATACGACGCCCGTGCTTAAGATCTACATAATAAAGCCTTTAATATTTCACGAGAAAGTCAATCTTAACATTTACACAGATTGTTTGACGCCGAAAAATAGGGTTCCTTGGGCTAGTGGTGAAATAAAACACGATGAAGAAAATTCATCAGCATTTCAGCCGAAACACGTCCACCGCTGGACGGCCTATGTCCCCCCAGTTTGGAGGGGTTTGCCATAATCGCCACGCTTAGCAGGTAAGTTGGCGATCACAGTATGGTGGTAAAGTGCGTAAAGAACGCTGCTGCCCATTCTCTAGGAAGTCCTTCAGTCGCCTGTTACGACACCCACGGGAAGAAATGGGATGCCGCTATTATTTACATTCGGCACCAATCGGAAAAATACGTAGAAGAAACATACGTTGTTGGTAAAAGATTTAATCAATGATCTAAGTTAACAGAGAACTTAATACAGAGTGGCAATTCGACATCGATATGATAATTCTATGGATATTTTCAAATTGCTGTTTCATACATTTTAACCGCGTAGGTATTGCACTTTTGTTTTAAACCTATGAAACATTTCAATACAGTGAGGTTCAAAATCATGCATTGAATCCATGGTAACCGATGACAAGAATTGCTGATTGTAATTAAAACTTACCCTTGATGTAAATAAATTTAAATCATACTATGATCAAGCCTAGTATCTTCCCTTCTATAATAGGGTCGGCGGCGGCGTCCAGTCTTACCGCATGTAGCTGAATACCAGTATTTTACAAGTAGCGACTGCTTATCTGACCTCCACAACATAGTTACTAGATAACACACCAACCCTTGGCAAGACTGGTGGACAGACTTTTGGGATTCTGACTAACCGTATCGACTGCCAAAGATCTACGGGGTAATTGATAAATGATAATCGGTATGTTATGGATGGATACCTACCCATCCACGGCTCGACCTCGGTAACCGTTGAAGACCCGTGCCGCTGTTATTACCCACTTACATTTGTACTAGACACTAAACTACTTCATCATCATCATCATTTCGCCGTTAAACGTCCCCCGCTGGACATAGGCGTCCTCCAATTTGGGGGGATTTGCCATAATCGCCACGCTTGGTGCGGGTTGGCGATCGCAGTAAGGCGGTAAAATGCATAGACAACGCTGCTGCCCATTCTCTAGTAAGTCCCTTAGTCGCTTTTTACGACTCCCGCGGGAAGAAATGGGACCCTAAGCTGCTTAAGTTAAATTAATTATTTTTATACAGAACCCAGTTAACATAGCCTCCCAATTTTTAATGAAGACCACACATCGCCCGCGACTCTCTGACAGCGTTTCTTCACACCGTGATTTAACATAATTCGTTCACTCATTACACGGCTATTCGCTCCCAAATTGTCTGTTATACGCGTCTTATGGTAATTTGGACCACCTTCAGAGCTTCGCAGTTGAAAATTTGCAAAATATTCTTTAAAATGTTGAACATTTTTTGTTGATGGGAGTAATTTTTCTGTCGGTTTACCTTATGTGATGTTTGTATTGAGTGAGTTAATTTAAATGTTTTATTTTATGACATATTTTAATTTGGATTTAAAAACAAATTCAAGCATTTATGTGTACTAAACCATTGCAGTTGCGTGTTCCGTGTGTTGTCGGACATAAAGAAAAGCACCATCCAATTTCTTCCCGTGGGTGTCGTAGAAAGCGACTAAGGGACTTACTAGAGAAAGGGCAGCAGCGTTTTCTATGCATTTTACCACCATACTGCGATCGCCAATTCGCCTGCCAAACGTGGCGATTATGGCAGATGCCCCCAAATTTGGGGAGGCCTATGACCAGTGGACGTCTTTCAGCTTTAATGATGATGATGAACATTAAGAATATTTCCCAAGGGGTTAGGCAGTGGCATACCTACATTTACATTTCACCAGATAACCTCCTGGGACCCCGCGTAATTTTTTTAGAACAAAATCACTATGTCGGATAGGCCCAGGCTTTATTTATTTTTTACTGAACGATGTTCCCGCGTACTAGTATTAGGACAAATTATTAGAACTAAGATAATAGTTTCAAACATACCCTTAAAACGTACAGAAGAAATACCCTACAGTAAAGAAAATATCAGTAGATAGGTTATACTCCTGAGTAGAATTCCAAAAAGAACAACAATAAGATTAATTCCATTCGTGACATTATCAACAATTGAACCAATACAATAACCCGTTATATTTTTTCTGGAAACCCATTACAATTGTCGATTCATAGCCCATCGAGTGCTACAATTTCTTTGTACTGTCATACCGTGTGTATGTCTATTTGTGTATATACGGACACATGGGCCGAAACCTTTCTCGGAAGTCGGGTAAAACCCAATCGCTTTTGTTTTTCAACTGTTTCGATTCCTTCCGCATAGATTTGCCCATGTTTTGATGGTGTTATTTATGGGAATTTTGGGTGGGATAACCCATGGGCAGATGGATCTATGAAGGCAGCTGGAATCAATTTGGGTTGGGAAGGATTAATAATAAAAGGGTCTAGCCGTAATAATTACTCCTAATATCTAGTCGGTGAACCTCTACAATATAACATAGATTACGATATTGTTATCTATCGGGGGCAGTTTGGATGCAGGCATACATTCAGTAGTAGACTTGAAGTTGGTGAAACAATGCAAATAATCGATCAACTGTTTTTGTCATTTTGGAATATTATCAGTCATTTTTTTTTTAATTTTCCTAGAAATTAAACATGATAGTCGTTTTATTATATGTCAGTGTCATTTAACGTTTTGAACAAAGGTGGTAAAGATTTTTTTTTATATTAGTAAGTTTTGTGCAAAGGGGGAGTATTGGTTTTTTTTTTATTAATTTTCGACATCAATACTCAAAACGACGGTAAATTAATTCTTCTGTATATGTTTCCGAAGATGTTTGAAATGTACTTTATATTAACTGAAGACTTCCTATTATTATTGTACAGTACTGTTTATCCCACATTTTGTAAGCCTACCATATGTGTAGACATTTGACGTAATCATTTATAGACTCTGACGTATCCCCCGCTAAGAAACATAGAACAAATCTACTTCCCACACAAGTAAATATCGTGATACAAAAAATATATTAACATACCAGCTTTTACCAGCGACTTTGCCCACGTGGATGTCGGAAATTATCCCGCAGAAACGTAGTACCGGGATAAAAAGTACCCTATCTATGTGTTAACTCTTTCAGTCTTGGTGGTTAGTGTCGTAACCACCTCTTTCCGAATTATTTAATTAAAATCTGTGCCATGTAGCGACAATCAGTAGAATCACCATAAAAGCTTGAATCTTATATGACAAGAAGCGACCAGTTGGTGGTTTATTGAATTAATGACAGTTTATTAGCGTTAAACATAATATTGCGCTAACGAACTTTTATTCGCATGTTTGATAAAAGAAACTGTGAAACGGGTATGTAAGCCTTTTTCTTCAATGTTTTTGCGGCGAAAATCTGGTGGTTAGTGACAATAACCACAATGACTGTTGTGGGTTTCTGGTCATAACCTTCATGAAACTTATGCATGTAACTATTAGTGTCTTTTCGTATTTTGTAACAGTATGTCGTGCCGGCTAACAGATAAAGAAATCACAGAATACTTGTTTAGATATTTCTTCAGCTAACGAGAGTATTTGTAACGACAAGGATGACGAATATACAGAAGTTCAGCCAAATCCGCTGGTGTTAGTTGATTTGATTGGAGAAATTTCAAGTAAACGATTATAATAACTTTGATTCCGACGATGACCTCCGTTTGTCTAGCTTAGTACGCCGGAAAAATGCTGAACATAACAATAAAATATCTCCAGTACGTACCGTATGGCAATGCAAAACATGTTAAGTGCCCCCTTGCTTTCGCAAAAGAAACACTTGTTTTCTGATTGCCATAAAAAGTAATGTTACATCATTTAGCCTGTGGAAAGTTCATTGTAACACAGTATTTATAAATATTATACATCATTCATCATAGTTTTCTTTGTATCAATAGTCACGGTGGTTAGTGTCACTAACCACCTCATTCCTCGAAAGCCTTAACAACCAGATATTTTTTTCCTAGTGTATGTGATATTTTGGTTGTTAATGATGCTAAAACTAAAATAAAAATCTTCAAAATATTCTTAATGTAAAAGCGTGACTGAAAGAGTTAATCCAAGTTATAAACTATCTGTGTGCCAAATTTCATCTAAATCCATTTGTCGTGTTTGCGTGAAAGAGTAACAAACATACATCCATACTCACATTTATAATATTAGTAGGATGTCATAAAAAGGACATCGGAACATGTCGAAATAATACAAATTCTGCGCGTGAGAGTACTACAAAGATAACTGCTACAGAAGGTAAATTCAAAATCAAAATATTTATTTTCACACATGGGCACTTATGAAAAGTCAGAAGCTAGGGCACAGTTCCCATTGGTTGATTCCTATAGAGAAGAGCCGGCAAACTCCACGGTAGCTCTTTTAAAAATCATTGGCTTTTATAATGGTTTCAAAATACAGTGTTAATAGGTATGAGAGAACAGTGTAGACCTCTCAAAAAAGTAATCAGGTAATTACTAAAATAGAAAATTGTCTGCATTCTACAAGGCCTACAACTTCCTCACATTCACAGAATATAAAATAATCTACATAAATGGAATACTTGATAAATAAAATTTTAATCAAATTACATGATTGCTATCATCATCATCATCATCATCATTTAAGACGAAAGACGTCCGCTATTAAACATTGGCCTCCCCCAATAAGAGGTATTTGTCAAAACCGCCACGCTTGGCAGGCGGGTTGGCGATCGCAGTATGGTGGTAAAATGCATAGAGAACCCTGCTGCCCATTCTCTAGTAGGTCTCTTAGTCGCCCTCTACGACACCACGAGAAGTAATGGGATGGTGCTATTCTTTACGTCCGGCAACACACGGAAATATGATTGCTATGACAATCACTAATAAAGAGTTGAAATTAAAATTGTAGATTGGTATTGTATTTTCTCCCATCGTGGGTATGCTGGACGAGATTTCTATAGAAATAAGCATCACCTCTGTACCAATTTTTCTGTTATATTCTTCTTGTCTGTTTATATATGTGTGTACATAAATAAATAAATACATAATGTCATATAATAAGTGAAAAAATATGGTGATCCTTCTGTTCTTTCTTACTTAACTTTCACGTAACCTGCTCCCGCGCACGCTCGCTCGATGTTTACCGATGATATCCGAAGTCAACTTCGCCCAAACCGATGAGTCAGTGATTCTGGCCTTCTTTTTGTCTCTCTCAATGATACCTGTCAACACGCACGTATGTGCATTTGGGACGTTCGCGTTATGAAATACTTCCTGTCCTTGTCATTTCTTTATGAATGAAGAGAGACAGTGATATACTATAACATCATATAAACTTGTTAATGAATAAGAGGAATCTTTATTGATACGTTTGTAAAAATTAGATTATCGTTACAGGTTTTATTCGTAACTTAACAAATTATAACGAAAGGCGAGCAGTGGTCTGCCAGGGTCGCGAGATTCGTTCGAACGAGTTACCGTGGCCCTGGCATATAGACAACTGAAGGAACACGGGTGGGTTTTAGTCACTAAAAGTCTGACACGCCCTCCCGCTCCGCCCAGAGCGGGAGAAGTCATTTGATGATTTCCCATACGACAAAAAAAAAACGACGGGTTGCACTCCGGGAGTGCCGGCAGAAGTGAAAACTTGAATATTACCGTTGTGCATTTTCGATATTTTGGAAAGGTTACGGAATAATTTTGCACGGATTGCTTTAATTATCAGTATAAAAGTACTATCATTTATGTGGTAGAATACAATATTTATTTATTGCGCTATCGTACACAAACATGACAATTTATATTACATTAAAAAGTTTATCTCTCAGAAAAATCACTCTCCGTCCGTCTTACGAATTTTCGATCAGGTCACGTGTCCTGACGCGAGTTTAACATGTTTTACCCATTACAAAAATAGTGCACAACGCCGCTAAAGAAGTTTTCTCTTCAAAAAAGGGAGAGCTGTGGTGACCACAATGTGACTTACGAGTTGTTGGTTCAAACTGTCAGGCGCTTTACTTTGTGTAAATAATTTCATCACCATTGCTCTTAAAACGGTGAAGGAAACCATCGTGAGAAACCATAGAGCGAAAAATTCGAATACACGTGACATCTTACAATGCGCACAGGGCCCGCGTGGAGTATTATGGCCCACTCCCTCTGACAAAAAAAGGCCTATGTCTGGCAGTGGGGACTTTATGGGCTCATTATGCTTAGACATGGAAGCCGCATATATTATTATTTTATCACTGGTATTGCAAAATGTAGTGAATAGCGAGAATCGAGGCGAAACCTTAAAAGGAATTTTAACATTGAAATCTATCTATCTCAATATCGTTTATTGCCGAAAAGACTAATGTGCTTTCTTTGCAGACAATCTTCTGCAGACAAGCAGCTATTTGTTTCGCAGACAACCTTTTGGGAGGTCTAAACAGAGAAAAATAAAGACTATAAAGCAAGTAGGCCATAACAGAGGGGAACCCGTCCTAGAGACTGTTATTAAAACAGGAGGATGCATACCAATCTGGCAGGTTGTGACAACAGGTTGGACCTACTGAACCAGATACAAAGCTAGCGAGATTGATAGGCAGTTTGTTTATGCCAAATGTGAAGTGAAATGGGTCAGTGTGACATTAGGGGCGAGGACCAATCACACGTGCTGGCGCGACACACTGAGCACGCAAGTGTGAGATTCATTGCGCAAGGTTATGTGCAAATTAACCAATTAATTCGATTTGGTTATGTCTATATATTTAAGGTAATTTAGTGCTCTTTTTTCATTGTTTGTGCGCCGATTCAAAATTACTTACGCGTCTTATTTATTACTTTTCATTTTTTTCGGCGTTTTAATTTTTTTGTTAAAAAGTTTTTATTTAATATTTTTTTTGTGGCTATAATCTACTAATTACTACATGCTTGCAAAATCGGGCCATCTCTAAGAAGGTATGCGTGGTCATACATTACAATTAATGAGTGAACAATCAATCATTCCCTGTTTTCCTACCCTTAGAGTTAGTTTTTTTTCCAAATTTATATGGAACCGACTTCGGAGTATATACTTTCTAATAAAAAAAAAATAATTATCAAAATCGGACTGCACTATAAAAAGTTATGCGTGGTCACACATCAAAAAAAAATACGCGTCGACTTGTGAGCCTCCTCCGTTTTTTTCAGCGGTAAAAAAATAGTATGTTATAGATATCGTAAAGTGATACAATTTATGTTTAGGTAGATAAACCTAATCATTATGGTGTCGGACGTAAAGAAAAGCACCATCCCATTTCTTCCCGTGGGTGTCCTAAGAGGCGACTAAGGGACTTACTGGAGAATGGGCAGTAGCGTTCTCTATGCATTTTACCACCAAACTGCGATAGTGGTACTGCGATCACCAACCCGCCTGCCAAGCGTGGCAATTATGTAGGGGTCTACTAGGACCGATGCCTGCCGGGGTCGCGTGATTGTTCGAAAGAGATACCGTGACCCTGGCACATGGGCAACTGATGGAACACGGGTGGGTTTTAGTCAGTAAAAGTCTGACACGCCCTCCCGCTCCGCCCAGAGCGGGAGAAGTCATTTGATGATTTCCCATCCTGAAAAAAAAAAATAAAAATAAAAAAAAAAAAAAAAAAGCGTGGCAATTTATGGCAAACCCCTCCCCCCAAATAGCCACATCTAGTTTTTAAAACATTGACCAAAAAGTCGACGTGTAAAAGTGTTTTATAAAATCTACTTACAGAAGTAAATATTTCATTTCATTTCGGATAACCTTCGCCATTAAAGTCTGGAAACTACAATTCAGTGGAGTTGTATCCTATCAGATTGCTGATAGGTAATAATATCAAGTAGCTCCTAGTAAATAGTCAGGCAGACAACATGACGCCACCGTGTTTGTCTGTATGAGAGTCTGAAATTAGATCAGAAACTCACACATGTTGCCTTCCAGTTTCATTAGTGATGTAACCTGCATTTATTTGAAAAACTGCGCTCTCGCCGTTATCAGAATACCATTCATGTTACCTCTCATACAACCGCATTTTTCGGCAAAAGTGTGCTAGGTATAGCCTCAAAAATATACAATAATATGTGCTATTATTGATCGAAGAATAATATACCAGGAGCTATTAGAAGTAAAGATTGACTGGGATCTTTTAAGAGGTCTTTATTTAATTTCCTTCTAAATAGATGTTACTACTCCATCACCGAATTTACTACTGATAAACAGAGATATGACGGTTCCGAGTTACTAATTAAACACTCATGATTTTAATTATTTGCCTTTGTATGTTATATATGTTAAATATAAATGTGTTTAGTTATAATAGATTGTAAGTTACCTAACTGTCATATTTTGATTGTTTTTTTTTTTTTTGATTGGTACTATTTATTTTTTTATAATGTAATCTGTTTGCATGCCACATTAAATTAATTGTTTGTTTGTTTTAATTTTGTACGCCATTTATTGGCAAAACATAATGCACATATTTTTGACATGGACTATCTGTAACTATACCTATGTTTAACAAAATAAATGATTGATTGATTGATTGATGTCTGCCTCGTTAGTCTAGTGGTTTTAAGTGCTACTACAGAGCAAAAGGTCCTGGGTTCGACACGCTAACAGAAAAAGAATATAAGGTGTGGTGTGACCAGACGGCTGGGTCATTCTTTGGCCAAAGAATTAGCATTGCCATTCAACGTGGCAATGTTGCCAGTCTTCTGGGCACGTTTCCAGATGACAGTGATGCGGACGAGTACTTCGACACCTAAGTGTCTTTTGTTTTTATTTTTATTTGTATAGTTAGTGATTTATTTTTGTATCCTTACCTGTAAAATATCTCACAGAATAAGGTGAGGTAGAATTTACCAAATAATTATACTATAAATAAACTATAATAGGTACACTTTAGGTAGAGACTACAAGACATCCAGTAAAGATATAGCTGACAGTGAAATAAAAAATTCCGTATCAAAGTAGGTATTCAATTGAAGCATACGCGAAAATAGGTACTCCCTTTTAGCTATCAAAATAAAGTATGCACGGCGACAAGTTATACATTGCCAGTTTAAGTTGACTTTTCATTGTACGAAAAGCCTATGCAGTGCGAGGTCTGTTAAAACTGGACATGTATAGCTTGATGTGTAATAGCCGTGTGTACCTAATCCCCACTTATAATATTATAAATGCAAAAGTAACTCTGTCTGTCTGTCTGTCTCGCTTTCTTGCTAAAACTACTGAACGGATTTAAATAAAATTTGGTACACAGATAGTTTAGAGCCTGAGAAAGGACATAGGCTACTTTTTATCCCGGTAGTATGTTCCCGCGGGATAATTTCCGACCTCCACGCGGGCGAAGCCGCTGGCAAAGCTAGTCTATAATATTAAAGCTGAAGAGTTTGGTTCAATTTTTGTATGTTTGGTTGTTTGAACGCGCTAAAAATAGACGTGCATATGTTGGCGTATGAATGTGATGAAGATTTTTCTCCCAAAGGCACGAGGCAAACATCTGCGTTTGAATGAACTGAGACAACATTTTCTCACATGGTAGGCTGGTTTTTAAAACGCAAATTCTCGTCCAGAAATTGCCGAAATACCTGATTTAATTCTAATGTTGTTTAAAATCAAAATTCATTTATTCAAACTAGGCTGAGAGTCAGCACTTTTTGCGTCAAAATTACACAAGACAGTCCCCAAAAACGCCCGCCCTTTACCACTTTCTAGTAGAGATGGGTCGTCGACGTAATTTTCGTTAACGAAACTAGACCGCTCATCATCGTTCATCGACGAGTCGATCAACTAGTTGAATTCTTCGACTAGTTCACTTGATTACGATGCGTTCAATCTAAACGTATAACGATGAAGTTTTCGGTACGACTGTGGACTACTCCCTCGCATAATTCTACCAGTTCACTCTAACATGTCAACTAAAATCCACTCTATTACTATGGACCTAACGATCAATTTCGCTGGTATCAACGCCCAATAACCGACTAAGTTTGGGCATCGTCGTAGAGTTGGCCGTATGTAAGAACATAGTGGACTTTTGATTTCAGCCATCTATGAATCGACTAGTCCACGCTTCAATGATAGACCGTCCACGCGTTGAATCTACGTCGACTGTCGATTTAAACCGTTCGTTGATTCGACGCCCATCTCTACTTTCTAGTGCTTTAGCTGGGAAGAAAAAGTGGCTGGAGCTGTCTTTTAGAATTAATATTTGTTTAATAATAACCAGTGGTGGCCCAGTGATAACGGCCGCGACTTACGAATTCGGTCGTGAGTTCGAAGTTCGAACCCAAGCAGGCGTTTTACTTTGCGTAAATTTCATCACCACTGCTCTTAAAACGGTGAAGGAAAACATCGCGAGGAAAGCGGCATGTCTTAGACCCAAAAATTCAAAGACATGTGACATCTATCAACCCGCACTGAGCACGCGTGGTGGATTATGACCCACTCCTAAGGCCTGTGTCTCAACATCACATCAGCAGCCTATAATGTTCCCAACATTATAAGCTGCTGATGATGATGTTGTTAAATACATTTTAACTCATTATAAAATCTTTCTGCATAGGTAGCACAATTGTTGAGGAAAGCTATTTAACACTACGCTAGGACCGTTAGGAGCCTAACAAAAAAAAGTCAGAAAAAACACTGAATATAAAACCGCAGGCACTGCAGGCAGGCGATGGCGAAGCGATGCAACGGCCAATGGGGGGTGGGTCTGGGAAACAAAAGATTTCACGCAGACGAAGTCGCGAGTTGAAGCTAGCCTACACTAATATTATGAAGAAGAAATATTTTATTATTTGTAAAACTCTTTGTAATGGTTAAACTCAAAAACTACTAAATCATCATCATCAGCCTAGCCTTTTCCCAACTATGTTGGGGTCGGCTTCCAGTCCAACCGGATGCAGCTGAGTACCAGTATTTTACATGGAGTGACTGCCTATCTGAGCTCCACAACCCAGTTACTGGGTAATACGATACCCCTTGGTAAGACTGGTAGTCAGACTTTCGGGCTTCTGTCGACCCGTAACGACTGTCTAAGATCTATGAAAGACAGCTGGGACCAACGGCTTAACGTGCTTTTCAAGGCACGGAAGGGTCTTGGTGTGTAAAGATGGTCACCCATCCACGGACCAACCGCAGCAAGCGTAGCACCTGAACGATTGACCCGTGCGGCTGTTGTAACTTAGCTACAAGCCGTTCAAAAACTACTAAACCGATTTTCAAAATTCTATCACCTATGGATACCTATAATATTGCGGAGTAATGTGAGGTATAAACACGGACGAAGTGACGGGCAAAGTCCTAGTTGATATTAAAAATATGTCACATAATTATGTTTACACTTCAAATTGACTTCCAGTAAATCTTCAGGATATTGTCAGCAATCTAGGTAAGATTGCTGACTGACATAATTAAACATCAACATCGTATTTCCATTATTTGTAGACAATCTGACGCCTTGCATTCATAGTTGTAACATATTGCACACAACTGCTCAACCAAACTTCTTAGAAATACTTGTTTTTGCCATATAGAAAAAAAATTGTTTTTCTGTTAATAGCGTTCATCCAGCGCGGGCTGGCAACGTCGCATTTCTAGTGGCTTTTCGTGAGTATGAAATATAAATCAAATCACAAATTCGGTTTCAGTGTAGCACTATACCGTTTGTATTTAGAATTATTTTTAACTCTTAAATAAAAATATTCAATAATGACAAATGACTTTATCAAACAATCTTGAACCTCATACTTTAGCAATAAAGTTGAAAACCTATCTAAGAAATTTAACAGATTGTAGTAGCTTTTTGTTTTGGCGTCTGTGTAAACACTTTTACAATCAAATCAATGATAATTATGTTTAAAACTAGATGAGATCGGCGTTTCCTATCTGACTACTCTGAGAAGAAAGGCTGAAAAAACCTCTTGAAGTCCAGACATAATCCCGGTCAGAGGGGTAATTGCGAAACTTTTTATCGGTAGGAATTGGTTTAATATTCATAGTTAAACAACATTCATTGCGTTATTTACGTTGCTGAGCCGACAATTTATTCGAACAAATGACGCAATGGTTTAGAAATAATCTTCAATCCCATTCAGATTCTGATAAATTGTGCGTTTCGCAATTAGGGTGCAGATCATATGAAGACCCTGTAGACTGGTGTCTGAAATTGTATTTTGAGGAAAGAACCACACAGGTTGAGTGGACATGTCCAGTCAGTGCACGCTTTTGTCACTAATTGTGCAGCTCAACTCATTACTTAAGAAGCTCAACGATTCGAAGAACAATACCAAAGAAAGGACATTTGGGTAGGCCACATAAATTACTCAAATTGCCAGACCATGATTACAACATACTTAAGAAAAAAAAAAATACCTACATAGTCTCCATTGGCTACGTGTGGTGCCAGACTTAAAGAATAGCACCAACCCATTTCTTCCCGTGGGTGTCGTAAGACGACTAAGAGACTTACTAGAGAATGGGCAGCAGCGTTCTCTATGCATTTTACCAGTACCTATACTGCGATAGCCAACCCGCATGCCTAACGTAACGATTTTTGTAAATCCCGCAAATTGTGGGAGGCATTATGTCCAGCAGTGGACGTCTTTCGGCTGAAATGATGATGATGGTGACAGTCTTCACGTCACAATCGTAAAAGTGCTGTGATTTTTATAGATACCGTAGTTTTTGCCAGTGGCTTCGCCCGCGTATTATACGTATAAAACTTCCTCTTGAATCACTCTATCTATTAAAAAAAACCCCATCAAAATCCGTTGCGTAGTTTAAAAAATCTAAGCATACATAGATACAGACAGAGGGAAGCGACTTTGTTTTATACTTTAATAGAGATACCGAAATAACTGTAAAAAAATAGCTTACAAACTACTATAAACAAACGATTTACTGCATCCCTGAAAAAAAAAATAAACCACAAGAAATGCGATGTTGCCAGCTCGCGCAGGACAAACACTCTTAAATTAAAACAGAAAACAACAAAAAAACTGTTTGTGATCATTATTGAGTTATGTTTCGCATCTGTCAACGCAACTGATAGTGTTATCTCTGCTCCCTGTTAGGATGCTGTTCCCGAAATAACTTTATCACCTTGACCTACTAACTAGACAAACACATGCTTCTTTTAAATTTCAGCCTACGTACACACGAACGTAAATCAAATCAAAATCAAATAATTGTTATTTTACACTAGCTTTTGCCCGCGGCTTCGCCCGCGTGGATGTCGGAAATTAACGCAGGTATTGTTCTAAAATCAAAGATTTTTTTCTAAAATAAAAGTAATTAAATCAGCTACCTGCCAGTAAAAGTCCCGTCAAAATCGGTCCAGCCATTTCAGAGATTAGCTGGAACAAACAGACAAAAGTTTAAAAATATGATTTTTTGGTGTAAGTACCGTATTTCCTTTCATATGCATTTAGTGAAAAGCTGTTAATTTGAAATTACAAAAAGACACTTCAGTTTTCTTTATTTGTAAAGATGTATAGATTACTTACTATATTGTATAGATAAACCTGCATGGGCACTTATTACTTACTACTTCAGAAGCTCTTTTGTTTTTTTCAGAGTGAAAAATCATCAAATGACGTCTCTCACTCTTGGCGGAGCGTGAGGGCGTGTCAGACTTTTACTGACTTAAACCCACCCGTGTTCCTTCAATTGCCTGTGCCAGGACCACGGTTACTCTTTGGAAACAAATTGGCGACCATGGCAGGCATCGGCCCCAGCGGACCCTTCAATTGCCTAGTAACTGGGTTGTGGAAAAAAGACACCCAAATCGAATAAAATCTATTAATATTTTATTTCACACAAACCTATGTACATGGTTGATTCCTATGGAGAAGAGCCGGGAAGAAACTCCACGGTTATTCTTCTAAAAATAATTGGCTTTTATGAGTGTTTCAATTTACAGAGGGGCTTGATACTTAGTAATAACAGCCGCACAGATCGAACGATCGCTGTGGTTGATCCGTGGGTGATCTTTATATACCAAGATCGCAAGATTCGCCCCGACTGTGGATCTTTGACGGCCGTAACGGGTCGTCAGAAAGTCTGACAACCAGTCTTGCCAAAGGGTACCGTATTACCCAGAAACTGAGCATATAGCAAGGTTAGTGCAGCTGATAGTGTATGGCTCAGTGGCGGATTCGATTCTCACAGAAAAACATAAAGTAGTCTACTTTTTTTAATTTCAGAGTGTAATTGTGTGTCCCTGTGATGTCGGACGTATAGAATAGCATACGCGTCGAAAAAGGCGACTAAGGGATTTACCTACTAGAAAATGGGCACGCTTGGCAGCCGGGTTACTGATCGCAGCGTGATTGTAAAATGCATAAGAACACTGCTGCTCGTTCTCTAGTAAGGCACCTTTTAGAATAGAATAGAATATTTTTATTTCAGGCCGGAGTCCATAGGGTTAGTAACAATTTTTCTATACGTGTAGTGTTATTAGGTTACAGACACAGGTAAAAATTTAAAATTACAATTAAAATTCAGTATGGAGCCGCATCCATCTCCGCAGCATCGGGGAAGCCCGCCGATCTGCGAATACACTGAGAGTACTGTTGGTGCTGCCGCGAACACGAGTCATCAGGGATGCACACCTATTTCTAATAATGGCGGCAAAACCCTCAATATTCTTATCGGCAAACATCCCTGACACAGTACTACGCCACGGCAGCCGCAGCAGCACTCTCAGTGCATTGTGCTTTTACGAGACCCACGGGAAAAAATGGGATACTGCAGTATACCTCACAATATTTTCTTTCAATAATTTGACTACAAAAACTGACCTTGTGAAAACTGAACTAAAAGTCTATGGACATGGCATTGCGACGGCAAATTGTTCGTCCCGTTATCCTTACAATTTTTAATACCGAAACTCCTTGAACCAAAAGTTGTTATAGATAAAAGCATTCTTCCCTTAAGACTGATAACAAGAAAGTTTCCCTTAAAGTGTGTCAAGGCTAACAAGGGATGTCTGGGGTTGTGTCGAGTGAGGGGGCGATAACGTTATCTATGCATCGGTACAAAAACTGCAGTGTAGACATCTGCGGGGCGAGCCGTACGAAAGACGAGATAAATTATGTCAAGTCTTATAATTTGTCTTAAGAAAAAACGGTTATATCGCCCAAACTATGACAAATTCTTTCACAACGGGTTGTCAGAAGCCAGAAAGTCTGACAACGAGTCTTATCATCATTTCAGCCGCCAGACGTCCACTGCTGGACTTAGGCCTCCCCCAATTTGGGGGGCTTTGCCATAATCGCCACGCTTGGTAGGCGGGTTGGCGATCGCAGTATGGTGGTAAAAATCGGTAGGTCCCATTTGTTCTATGGAACATGACGTGATAGAACAAATTGAGAATATATTGTCCCTATTTGTACTATAGAACAGTTTGTACTTTTTGTCTCAAATTGTTCCATAGAACAAACTAAGTATATAAACTTCTTGAAGTTGATATGTAAACTGGCCACTCGCTACCACTTGTCTTAGTGACATTGATGATTCGATGGTTACCAAGATGGTTACTCACCGACAGAAATTTTAACGGATTTTGAGAGAGCTGCAGTCGCAGGGTACTCACTTCTTTATTGTTGTTTGTTTACAATGATTGGATTGGATCTTTGCTAATCGTAATGTTAATATATGTATGTCTTATATGTATATCTCATCATGGAAGAATTTGGGAAAAGCGATTCCCATTCAGTTCTGTGCATTCACAGACAAATAAATGTTCATGTTCCAAAGAACAAATGGGACCTACCGGTAAAAAACACGTAGAGAACGCTGCTGCCCATTCTCTAGTAAGTCCCTTAGTCGCCTTTTACGACACCCACGGGAAGAAAGAGGGTGGTGTTATTCTTTACGTCCGGCGCCACACGGTAGTCTTATCAAGGAGTATGGGATTACGTAGTAAATAGGTTGTGGAGATTAGACAGGTTGTCGCTCCATGCGAAATACTGATATTCAAAATCAATCAATCACACATACAGCACATTATCGACAGTTGCAACTGCCGTTCGTGTGTAGGAGACTCTACATCTCCTACGGTTGGGTTTTCATCTTGAACAGCGGATACCAAAGAATTCGCTGATTGACAGATATACTTTTTAAAATTATCATTATCATCTTTCATATTTTACTATGGCTGAGGAATGATATGATAAGACAACATATTGAAGTCAAATATAAAAATATC
Source organism: Aporophyla lueneburgensis (assembly GCA_932294355.1). Lineage (NCBI taxonomy): Eukaryota > Metazoa > Arthropoda > Insecta > Lepidoptera > Noctuidae > Aporophyla > Aporophyla lueneburgensis. Next base: position 24,131,637 of record OW028755.1, read on the forward strand.
TTATTGAAGGGATGAATAAAAGACGGCTTACAAAAGGTATTTACTAAGCAGATGTGAGTGAACACGCCCAACAACCTAGGAGGATTTAAGATTTAAGATTTATTTATTTCAGTTTTCGATTAAGTACATTCATTTTATAACAATTACAGTACGATCAATTAAGCTTTATCTTATAAATTTAAAAGACATCTGTGTCTGAACTAGATAAATTAATATCTGTATCTCAGACATCAGCGCTCTTCCCTAAAAATGTAACATTTTTAAGCTAAGGACAATTAGTAGTGACTTTACTGATGATGTTCTTCAAAAAGGTCAGGTGCCTAGTACTCGCAACTGGCGTGCATATATGATCAGATGTATGAACCTAAACGAAGCAAAACATGAATGTAAGGATCGTAATAAGTGGCACATATAACTTCTGCCTACCTGCATGGGAAAAGGGCGTGAGTTTATGTATGTGCCTATGTATGTATGTCATCTTTCAATATAACCAACTATTCCTGGCCAAACATCCACCAACCTTACACATCTTCTACGAAAATTACGCCAACTAAATTCGCTCAAAACATCCCAATAATAGCTTCTAACATTCGAGAAGATACCACAACTTCACACGTTCAATTCTTGACGTGCGAATCAATCAGCGGTCGTCGATCAGTCTGGCGATACACATATACGTCGACACGTGTAGCGTTCAGCCTCCGAAACTGGAGCGGAAATAATACACGAGTACGTGGTTCTACAGACGTGGTGTGGTATGTATAACGTGACGTATTGGCACTATAGGACAATTTTACCAGTAAGTTTTGGAGGTAGCAAGCGAGGGCGGCGAAATTTGTTGATGATAGATTTAAGTAGCCTAATCATAAAACATTTCATTTTTAGGGTTCCGTTGCCAAATGGCAAAAAACGGAACCCTTATAGATTCGTCATGTCTGTCTGTCTGTCCGTCCGTATGTCACAGCCATTTTATTCCGAAACTATAAGAGCTATGCTATTGAAACTTGATAAGTAGATGTATTCTGTGAACCGCATTAAGATTTTCACACTAAAATAGAAAAAAAACAATAAATTTTGGGGTTCCCCATACATAGAACTAAAACTCAAAAATGTTTTTTTTCATCAAACCCATACGTGTGGGGTATCTATGAATAGGTCTTCAAAAATGGTAATGAGGTTTCTAATATCATTTTTTTCTAAACTGAATAGTTTGCGCGAGAGACACTTCCAAAGTGGTAAAATGTGTGTCCCCCCCCCCCCGTAACTTCTAAAATAAGAGAATGACAAAACTAAAAAAAATATATGATGTACATTACCATGTAAACTACCACCGAAAATTGGTTTGAACGAGATCGAGTGAGTAGTTTTTTTTTAAAACGTCATAAATCGTAAACCGCAATTTACCTTACATTCAATCAACTCAAATATAAAAAATTTAAAAATATATATATTTTCAAACCGAAAATACCTACAGGCTTGTACGGAACCCTCGGTGCGAGCAACCGAGTCCGAGTCCGACTCGCACTTGGCCGGTTTTTAAACCGACTTCAAAAAGTAACTTATCAAATTGTTTTATAAATGACTAGCTTCTGCCCGCGACTTCGTCCGCGTCAAATTGCTCCCCTGACCCTCCCGTCGAATCGAATTGCCTGCCAGTTTTTTTTTTATTTTTCGTTGCTGCTGCGCTCCTTTTGATCGGAGCGTGATGTTGTATAGCCTATAGCATTCCTCAATAAATAGGCTACCCAAAACAAAATTGAGAATTTTTCAATTCGGACCAGTAGTTGCTGAGATTACCGCGTTCAAACAAACAAACAAAAAAAATCTTCAGCTTTATAATATTAGTATAGATGTACCGCAACTTCAGAGTTTTGTAAGTCCTACGTTCCACCAGACAGTCGCTTTAGTTTGTCTAAATAATTTCGTCACCACTGCTCTCAAAACGGTAAAGGAGAACATCGTGAAGAAACCGGCACTCGGTTGGATTTCTTCAGTCTTTCTTCATGCCTTGAAAGTTCCTCTTCATCTTGCATTACGGTCTAAGTTTCATGATTCCAGACCATATAAATACACATTCTACACTATCCTTCTGATTTAAGCTGAACAGTTTGTTTGTTTGGTTGAACGCGGTAATCTCAGGTCCTAATAGAAAATTTATTTTTGTGTTAGGTAGCCTATTTATTGGGAAAGGTATATAACATCACGCTTCGATCAAAAGGAGCAGAGCAACAGTGAAAAATGCACGAAATCTGGCAGGCAATTTGATACAACGGGAAGGGTCAGGGAAGCAAAAATTTGATGCGGACGAAGTCGCGGGCAGAAGCTAGTTAATTTATATTAATACTAGCTTCTGCTCGCAACTTCGTTCACGTTAAATCGCCTGCCCATACGAGGTCTTCTTATTTTTTCTCGGTTCCTAAGGGTCCTATCGTGATGTTATATAGGCTACCCAATACTACACGTAGATCTTGATATTAATACGTCTAATCAAATAAACCAAAAGAAGAAGAAGAAGAGTTTCGTATGAAGCTTTGATTACAATCATAAAAGTTATAGTGAGCCAACCTGAAATATTTTAAAAAGCTCACATAAAGCACGTATTTAAATCTTACAGGGGCACGTGCATGTGTTGCTAGACAGACACCTGATTCAAATATAGACAACAACATAACTTGTGCAGAAAATAAAAATAAGCTCTGTTTGTTTCGTTTCACTCGCCGAGTTGGTACCGTAACATGCATCATTCTTGCACGTCAAACAGTTAATCAGTAGCGAAGCTCACTGTAGTGCGAAGGCCAAGATCCCAAAGCACCTTGCTATATTTCAGTTAGTAACAAAATGTTTTGGGATACTTTTATCACTCTTAATCTTATTATTTCTTACAAAAACTCTCGAAGTTCTTGTTTTTATTGAATGACATCTCGCAGGTCAACCTATGAGGTTGTTGGCTGCTTAACCAGAGTTATCTGTGGCTACCTTAATGTACTAAGGCTTCCAGGGCTTCAAAAACTTAAAACTAGAGCGACTACTCGCTATGGGGTACGGACCTCGGCTTAGGGCATCGCTGCGATGGACTGAATCGGAATGATCTTGAACTTCAATGCATAAGATTGTTTTTATTCTGGTAAGCAGTTTTATCCAAACACTTTAACGATTACACGTCATTATAATTGAAAGAATATGATGAGCGCAAGAAACTGAGCGACTTCAGGAAATCGCTCGGCTTAAGTGGGACTGGGCCAAACATTTCCACTGCACGTCAGAAGAGAAATGTGCGACTAGAACCACCGATTGGGTCCCACTAAACGCACAACGCCATCGCGGCAGGCCGAGACGAAGATGGCGGGACGAGCTTGACTCCTACCGAAAGGACTGGCAGTGACACAAAGACTATAATTTGTGGTGGCCCTGAGGAAACGGCCGGGAATACGAGTTTTCACGACGTTTTTATCACCAATTTATTTCATCAACACTGCTCCCAAATACAGTGGTGATGAAATAATTTACCGTGATTCTGAAATTAAATTACATGCGTTCTTTTGGAATTCTTCGCCGGCTCTTCTCTTTGTGACCTTTTAGAACAGTGCACCAATTATGAATCCAAACAGTAACGGCTTTATTACAAAACAAGGTTTTTCTTTCGACGTTCTTTAATCCATTTTTTGAAATTCGAATGTAACTATCATTAAAATAAAGTTATTTTTACAAACCTGAAAACTTAGTCCAGTGCCAGTGTCCGATTGTCAGTTCTTTATTAAGAACTTTACCTTTGTCGGATTAAAGTTCGAAATTCAGAAATGGCTCTTTGTTTGAATCCTGGGTCTGACGATAAACCGTGTGCTCATCATCATTATTTCAGCCAAAAGACGTCAACTGCTGGACATAAGCCTCCCGCAAAAAGGCAGTTTTACCATACTCGCCACGCTTGGCAGGCGGGTTGGCGATCGCAGTATGGTGGTTAAATGCATAGAGAACGCAGCTGTAGCAGTAAGTCCCTTAGTGGCCTTTCACTAAGGGACTTACTAGAGAATGGGCAGCAGTGTTCTCTATGCATTTTACCACGGGAACGAATGGGATGGTGCTATTCTTTATGGCCGGCACCACACGAAGAACTTGGCTCACTTTTCAACCTTATTATTTTTGGGAGGAAGTTTACCACTATTTGTATTTGAGTTAAATTTGCCAGCTAGAATCGGAAATGATCTGCTTACACATTTGTTACGTTAATCATAAACACATATTATTAACTAAATAACTAATTGTTTATTTTGGCTATTTTCCTGTTCGACGCAACGTTCTAAGGAAACATAGAATTGTTGTAGATATTATGAATGTATGCTATAAATAGTTGCTCTAGTAACTTTCATGTTACAATCATGGTTTTATTAATAGTTACCGAACTAAATGGGCATGATTGTTTTACCATATTAGTGCAGAAAATAATACCTACATTATCAACACTTCTTAATCAGATTATTCCCACTGCTGGGACACAACACAGGCCTCTTCTCGGTGAGAGGGAATGGGCCATAAACTACCATGCAGGCCCAGTACCATGCAGGGATGATAGATGTCACATGTCTTCGGATTTTGGTTCTAGAACATTCCAGTTTGCTAACGATGTTTCCTTCACCGTTTTAAGAGCAGTGGTGATGAAATAATTTACGCAAAGTAAAGTGCCTGCCTGGGTTTGAACTCACGACCTAAAACTACACGTGCAGCCTGTAGACCAAATTTACCCACCGGGCATACAGCGACCTGCGTGTACAATACAATAACGCATTCAGGGTGCTTTTGAGACTACCATGAAGATGTAGCGCGTCAGGGATGTTCGCAGAGGCGTGCGTCGACGGGTTTGCCGTGATCATGCAGAGGCGCTGCGCTTCCATGGTTGAGCGCTTGCGGTCCTCCTCCAATGGCATCCTGAATGTGTTCTCAGACCGGTGGGACTCTTCCCTCTTGCGAAGGTGACTGAGAGTTCATACCCATTTAGGAAAATGAACTGATGAACCATTGAACGATCAGTTCAATGTTTCATTCGTTTATTTTATTTTTATTTAATACTAAGATTAGGGTAAGTTGTTTTTACTACTAACATTATATAGATTTATTTCTGAAATAAATATTTTGAAATTTAATTTTAAAAACTCGTAAGTCAAAGCTGACACCACTGGGCCACCAGTGTGAACTAGTGAGGATTTTATGACTCTCAGAGTATTGCAAGAAGCAGAGGGAAGGCAGAGGTGTATTAAACCCACATTTTACTGTGTATATGTATACAGTCAGAGCAATCAATTGACACACTAAGTCAATTTACTGTTCTAAAGCCATTACATTCAACTGTAATAATATCTTAGGATAACCAACACACTGTTATCTGATCCCAAACTAGGCAGAGCCTGTACTATGGTAACCAGACAACTGATAAATATACTTATATATTTTTAAATACATACATATTATAGATAAATTACACCCAGACACAGAACAAATGATTGTGCTCATCACACAAACGTTTGTCCTGGGTGAGAATCGAACCCACGACCTCCGTCTTAGCAGTCAGGGTCACTAACCACTAGACTAACAGGCCTGTCAAAAATGGACAGTTGAGATTACAATATATGCGGATAATTTAATTTGGTAGACAATTTGATTATAAAATAGTCTGTCTCTACAGTTCCATTTCATAGAGGGCGAGCTTGTTCTCATTAACCGCACACATTTCTGAAGTCCTGCACGCGTAGCATGACCACCATAGAAACGAGTTTTATCGATGGATGAATAGACAAAATTGCACGGCGATGTTAAAACTGAAGAGAGGAAATATTTATATTCTTCAGTCGACAAAAATCTACGTTGTCGAACATGGCAACAAATTTTTTCTACTTTTGAGTTGGAGTTTCAGTTGGGGGTACTTACATTTTTTTACAGGATTTTATTAATTAAAATCATGAATACAATACTCTAAGATCGTTTAATCCCACTGTATGACTATTCAGTGAAAAATTCCTTAGCAGACCCACCTAAATTACATTAGCTAGGTACCACTCTCTTGCTATGGAAAGAATAACTGTCTTTGTCTTCATAGAAACCCGAGTCTACGGGTCGCCCCGTGCTCGGGCCGAAGAGATGTCGAATTGAATAGAAAGAACTTTTGTCTATTCTTGGCTTAGAATAATAACGCATAGAACCGCAGTAGTTGCACGAAAAGTGAAGCCATTTCAAGGTAGCCTTTTAAGGCTAAGTACGACTTTCGGACCGTTAGTACTAAATACCAAGTGCTATTGTAAAGAGCTCCCGCAATTTCACCAAAAAATGACGTACTGTGTAGTGAAAGGGTGTCACAACTCATCACATAACCACGGAAAACATTTAAAGATCTCATTTCACGGGTAACTATTGCCTAACATCATATATTTTTGATTAAAACATTCATCAAAACAAAATAAATAAATCGTAAATTTGACAGACGCCATTACAATAAAAGTGTTGCTAGGTAAAGAAAAATATTTTACCCCATTTTTTTGTTATTATAACTATGTACTGCAAATTTTAGTCAAAAATCACATTTAGGTAGGTATTTTTATTAGCTAATACTATTGGGGGTCCCGCTAGCCACGAAAAAGAATTTGTTGGTTTCGTTTTGTTTTGATGAAGTGAAGATGTTTTTAATATTTTTATGTGTTTTAGGATAAATTATACCACATGATCGTGTTTTTTTTTTTATTCTAATGAATACCAATTCATATATTTTGAATTAGTCAATAAAGTTTGCCACTAGGGGGCAAACAAATTCGGATGTTATCTTTAAAGATAACATCCAAATTTTTACCACTTTTAGATTTCCTTCTGATCCAACTGTTGCTGCTCGATGGATTGAAAAAATTAGACTTAATCGCAAAGAAAACTATTGGAAGCCAACTAAACACACTAAAATATGCTCGATGCATTTCGAGGAAAAAGAAAAATATATTACTAAAGGTGGCTTGTGTAAATTACGTCAGGGTGCTGTACCAACTAAGGTATGATAATATTTCTGGTATAATATTAGTAAGTCATTCATTAAATAAGTAAATAAAAAAACATAATCATTATCAAATTCATGGTTTCCCCCTTAGTACTTATAATTTACTGTATGGTTACTGTTGTATTTTTAGGATCTGCATATTTTTTGCACAGAAGAGAGTAATGACGTATATAATAACATACATGATCCTCATAAACCGGAGAAATCACTACTGGTTAGTTTTTTTTATATTTATATGCAAAATATGTAACTTAATTAATAATCTTTTTGCATATCTAGTGTATAATCTTGTGATCGTTTATTAGGGCGCGTCTTCTAATGAAGCTAAAGAAAATGAAAATTTTGAAACTCTGCCTATATCTCAATCCCGACAGCATCAAACAATAAATGGCAACGAAGCACATACATCGAAAGTACCTGTGTGTAATAATGACCAGATTGTAAGTCAATTTATGCCTAATTATTGTATACACGCCTGATTTCTATTGTATCAAATACGTTCATCATAAAAATAAAACTTGTCCTCAGATATCTCAAGAGATTGATATGGACTTAGAATCTGTTTTTGACACGCCTCGTAAGTCAGTGCTACGTAGAAAACTAGCCAAAAAGAACTCGCTTCAACGTAAATACAGAAACAAAATTAAGACATTGCAACAAAAAGCACGTCGCTTAAAGAAAAAAACATTAAGTTTACAAAATATTTTAGTAAATTTGCGAAAAAAGAGGTTTATTGATAATGACGTCTCAAATATGTTGTCAGAAAACGTGTTTGCTGCGGAATTGTTTAACAACTTAATTAAAAAAGCATCAAAGAATAAAAAGCATCCGATGCCAAAATATACGCCGGAATTTAGAAAATTTTGCCTAACATTGCATTTTTACTCACCACGGGCATATAATTACGTCCGTAGAACTTTTAATTCGTGTTTACCGCATCCAAAAACTATTTATAACTGGTATCGCAATGTTAATGGTTCTCCTGGGTTAACGGATGAAGCGTTCAAGCTATTGGAAAACAAAGTAAAATGTTCAGAAAAGAAATTGATATGTGCTATAGTAGCCGATGAAATGGCAATACGACCGCAAAATATAAATGGAGGCCATGGACAGACAGACGTAGGGATAGGCACGTCTGAATGTAGTACGAAAGCTACGGCTTACACATTTATTCTCGTTTGCCTAAATGAGCACTGGAAAATTCCATTGGCATACTTTTTAGTTCATGGCCTATCCGGCGAGCAAAAAAGTAACATAATAAAAATGTGTCTCACAAAATGTGAAGAAGTAGGTGTAAAAGTAGTTGCCATCACCTTAGACGCTCACGCTACCAATATTTCAGCAATGGAGCTATTAGGATGCAAGATAAAAGACTACAAAAATATGAAAACTACATTTAAGCACCCAGTAGCAGATCATGACGTAGCTGTGTTTTTGGATTCCAATCATATGGTTAAGCTAGTCCGAAATCATTTTGCGGACAAAAAAGAATTTTTAGACCAAGAACAAAAAAAAGTTAATTGGGAATTCCTAACTAAATTAAATGACATGCAAGAAAAGGAAGGTTTACATTTAGCTAACAAATTAAATCGTAGACACCTCGAGTTTAGAAACTCTGTTATGAAAGTAAAACTAGCTTCCCAGTTGCTTAGCAGGAGTGTAGCAGTTGCAATAAAGTTTTGTCGCGAGATCTTAAAATTGGACAGTTTCAAAGATAGTGAAGGAACAGAAAATTTCATAATGCTCTTCAATAATCTGTTTGACATTTTTAATTCTAGGAGGTTAACGCAACATGGGTTTTGCCATCCCCTTTCCCGTGAAAATAAAAAAGAAATTTTTGATTATTTAAATAAAGCTAAAAAATACATACTTAACTTACAGATAAAAAATACCAGAAAGCGTAAATTTAATAAAAATGACAGTACAATACAGTTAAAAATAAAAAGCTTTCAATCCGTCCTCGCGGTCAAGTGCTCCCCTGGTTTTAAAGGACTGCTCGTGTGTATTGAAAGCCTTATGTACTTATTTAGGACTCTGGTTGAAGACACACAGGAATTGAAATATATAACCACCTATAGGTTAAGTCAGGATCACATTGAACTGTTTTTTGGGTCAATAAGGATGAACGGTGGACACAATGATAGCCCTAACGCCCTACAATTTAAGGGCAGTTATAGAAAATTACTCTGCCACATGGAATTGCAAGTCGGCGGAACGGGAAATTGTGTACCACTTGAATATATTTCAATTTTGACGTGCTCATCAGCTCTTCAATGCATCAATGCTTCCACTATAGCAGAAAGATTTGACGACGCAGACGAAGAATTGATTAATACAATCCCAATTAATAAGGATATCGAATTATTTGAAATGGCGTCCAATGATGACCCCGATTGCAAGAATCACATAGTCGGTTATATTGCAGGCAACGTTGTGAAATATATCACTACTCGAATAAAATGTAGATTTTGTGTGGACAACATGCTAGCCAACGAAAAACAGTGGTTTCATAAATTGGTGTGTTTGCGGGACCAAGGCGGATTGATTTACGCTTCTAAAGAAGTTTACTCGATTTGTAGTATTGCTGAAACTAGTCTGCAAAATTATATAAACCAGAGTGCACAGAAAAGCAATTCAGATAAAGAGCTAACTCTTAAAGTTATGGCCAAACTCATTGGTCGTTCTCTTTTTCCAATAGTAGAAGACCACGTTAATTCCCAGCATCACGACACAAATCTAGCGCGGCTTATTGTAGAACGTTACCTAAGAATTCGATTCTTTTATGAATCCAAAAAAGTTAATATTTCGCGAATAGCGTCATCAAAGCGGCAGTTGTTTAGAAAACAGCTGCAAATTCAGGGTTATTAAGTAAGATAGTTTAATCTATCTTGGTATATGAAATGAAATGAAATGAATTGCACCGATCCCAGCGTGGTTTGACCAGACTCGATTAATCGAATGAACCCCGAGATTTGCACTAGCCCCTGAAGCGTCATGATTCATGGTGCTACATAGGCCATTGCATATCAAGAAGTAGACCGGGGGGCGCTGTAATGGTAGAGAAGACGTGCCCATTGGATAGAAAAGGATTACGAGCCTACCGACTATGCAGCCTTAAGTAAGCATTGGACTAGTGGAGAGAAGGGTGATATTTGTCTATAGGAGGGCATCTTTTCACGTCGTCGCCGGCATGTTGATCCAGGTCGAGCTTCTCCGATGCATCTTTTGGTGGAGTTAACCGTTTGCTTGGCTCTTTTCTATGTCGAGGCTTCGCTATGTTCCGTGTTGTTGTTTTCTTGGTCGTTTTCTGAGTTCTCGCTGATATCAGTTTCTGGTTTTTTGTAGATATCACTAGCCGCTTTCTTGATCTTATTTCTGTCTCCAGCCGTGTCCCTCAAAAACTGGATATCCTTGTCGAAGTATTTCATGTCCTGTTTTAGGTTGTCATTTCATTAGTAAATAGGTCGTCCGACCTTCTTAGATTTGGGCCTGTACTGCATTGCTGCATGAAACAGGTGTGGTTCAGAGCATCTGAAAATGTGTCGCACATTCTGTGGGTCTTGGTGCGTTTTGTTATGGTTTTCCCGTCTAAGATTTGACGCATTTTCTCTGTCTCGGTTTGTTGATCGAGTCTCTCATGATAACTCGTTCGTATCTTCTCGGTCTTGATCGGTTTGCCTTTGTGAGTGCTGATACTTTTAAGTCATATATCATACAAGGTAAGATAATATCTCCAGCTTGTCCGTCCTAAACTTGATTCCCATGTCGAAGTACTCGTATTTCATGTCTTGTTTTAGGTTGTCGTTCCATTTGTAAGTAGGTCGCTCGACCTTCTTAGATTTGGCCTTGTACTGCATTGCTGCATGCATGCGTTGTGTGGTTCACCGTGTGCTAGGTAGCACATCCTGTGGTCCCCGACGCGTTTTGTTACGGTTTTACCGATTTAAATTTGATGCATTTTCTTATGTCCGCAGTTTCCTGGTTTCCTTTTTTCCTAGCTTGGTCAATCAAATCATGACTCAACTCGTTCATTTCTTCTGAGCCGCAATAATGTGGTATTGGATTCGTTTTAGTTCTTCCAGCTCATCTGTAATGAGGATAAGGTCGTCCGCAAATGATAATACCATCGGGAGTGTTGATGATTTCCTTTGTTTCTTTCGTCGTCGGTCGAAGCGGGCCGAAGGCCCTTGGACCTTTTTTTTTCCTCTCATTTGGATATCGGTACCCTGCTTTTTTTTTCCGGTTTTGTTTGTTTGTTTTTTTTCCTGTGGAATGTGTTGAGCGTTTGCATGTGTTTTGCGGGGTGATTATTTTTTTCCCTAGTTCGGTGAAGCATATTTATCACGTGTCTGCATGTTTCTTGTTCTGATATTTAACCTTTTGGAGTGTTATATGGCTTTCTTTTACGTGATTATACATATTGGAGTTATTTGGTTGCTTGCTTTGTAGAAATTTGGCCGTCTGTAGGTTAAAAAGGGCTAATCGGTGGTCCCTTGAGTAAATCGTCTGAAGAGTCAGAGTTACCTCCGTTAGAATGTTCCAGGGTACTTCGATGTTTTCATTCGTTGAGGTGATTACTACATTTGCTAGTTTTTTGTTATACAGTCTTGGTATTTTGGTTTGGTAGGATTTCTATTCAGCGCGGCACAGTTGCATTGTTTGACATACTTGGTCTCAACCGTTGTTACATTCGTACCATGTCATTGTTTTTGTGTTTGTTTTTTTCCCCTTTTTGTTAACTGTTCTATGATATTTTGATCTTGGCAGTCCCCAAATTATTTTATTGTATTCTATTTGAAGTGTTTCCCTGTTAGCAATATTCATGAATAGTTCGCCGTTGTAGTTGGAATCTTCATGCTGAAGCGTGTGTTGCATCGAACCTTTGCGTTGGGTACTTCGACCTCGACCAATATGGGCGTTGAAGTGTCGTATTTGCAGCGCACCTGTCCTTGTTTTTCGTCTAATCAAGTTTAATACGTTTGTGAAGGATCTGATTGCTTTCTAAGTACAGCTGTACGGTTGTGTGTAGTTGTATGATGCGTTGGTTGAACTTTGCGTTTTGTTTATCCAGTTGTTCTTGTATTGTTACTTTGATCAGGACCCAGCTATCATAGTTCTTCGTGTAGAGGATGTGTATATGTATTAATGGGTTCTCTCGATCGCCGATCGGTGTTTTTTTGCGTTCTGTTTATGTGTACATTCATATTTACGAGTTACAATTCGGACGCGGTGATGATGGTATATTCGATATACCAGAATGTTTAATTAATTGCACGGTTATGTATTTTGTTATCCTTTGTTCCTGGAAAAGAATGCTGTTGGGGAGAAATTCCTACATATTATTTAGAAGTGCTAGGCGAATTCTATTCTTCCTTCCAAATCATATGTAGCGAGATTTTGACGGATATTCTTGTGATCAAATGTTATATGGTGAGATATCTTACTAGACAAACAGTTCCCGTCTTTTGTGATGGGTACGATTATAAAGATTGTTATTACTTTTGTTTAGTCAAACACATTTGTGTCAGTAAGGGGCTGAAACTGTCTAATTTGTGAGCTTGACCTTTTTTTTTTGTTTTGTATCGTTATCTGTAGAGCAAAAACGTCTGGTGCAAACTTAAGAGTTCGAGGTATTTTTTTATTATCTCTTCAGTCCACATGTATATTTACATTCCGGTGACCGTGGCCTTTTGCAAAACAATTTGAGGAATTTGTTACCATGGTACACACGTCGACAAATCAAGCCATTCATTTCCCGTATAAACTGACTTCTCTTTGCACGGAAAGCCTATACAATGCGAGGTCTGTTAAAACTGGAAATCCATAGTTTGATATGTAGCTGTGTGTACACTTATAAGATCTTTAGATAAGGCATCTTTAACGATATCACATTTAGTGTTACAATAATAGCGTGAATTTGTTTGTGTGACGACACTGGTCCGCAACGGCTGCTTGAGATGACGTTGTGTGCGCGCGCGCGCGGCATATCTAGGCCCGTCTACGCAGTTTAGCTAACGTATCCCTGTAATATTAAGAACGGTCTCACCAGGTCTAGCGCCATGGGTTACTCGTCCTCCGGCAGTCAGTCTTCACTACAGCCTGAGCTTATGACACTTTTGCACAGAGAGACACACACAAAAAACGCGTTTTGATTTCGAAGTCGGCCGAGCCAACATGTGTTGCGCGCGCGCACAGACGACCGCTTGCGACGAGGGTTCAGCTTGAACTCCTAGTTTAATCTATCTTGGTATATAATAAATATTTTTAATTTCATGTTTTTATTTAATCGTTTTTCTACTCGCGAATCCTTGAAACAGTTCCATTTTTCCCACTATTTGGGGAAAATGTCATTTACTTGCAACATTACTAGTTTGCTTCTGTGTGTGTCGGTGAAAGTTTTTACGTGCCGCTTTTGCACACATTGATTGTGTTGTGGCTTCAATTTTAAACGGAATTTTAAATGAAGCTATCTCTCTATGTATTATTACTCTAAGATTCTTGGTAGAATAGAGATACAATTGGTCATGCTACGCCTACAGGTGGGTACTGAGGAACATTTCTTTATCCTTACAGAAAAAGCCAACATGGCACATGGCATTGCACTTTTGACAGAAATAGTATCTCGTTTTCTTCATTGACATAAAAAATTACTACTGAATATAAAAAGTTTCTACTACTTCCAAAACGGGCAGTACATTACAAAACACATAGAAACATTCGAAATGCTTCCATTATCACGTACTATAAAAGTTGCGTCCATTAAAGGTCAGTTAGTCAAAATAACTACAAAGTAAATGACATCACTCGGACAGTTCAAACATCACGCTGAAGACACATTTGGGTGTAGAAAGCTTTCAGTTCGGGCCCAAATTAACGCTAATCGCTGTACAAGTTATAAGCGACAGCGAGTTGTTAACTGTGCGGGAGTAAAATGGAATAACATAATTTGATTACTATTTCTTTTTACGATGTTGTTAGTCTAGTGGTTGTAAGCGCTGCTACTGAGTATGAGGTACTTGGTTCGAATAAAGTGTTTTTTGGCTATCTATAATTTCTCAGTGGTAGCCCGGAGTCTGAATTTGTGTGACGTTGGTGGAAATTGCATACATGGAAGAGTGAGGTCCCCTGTGTCTGCGCACAAACTTATGCACTATAATATCTCCCGCGCCGAAAGCTATTCTCCGATGGGATTGGCCGCCGTGGCCGTAATACGGTCTGGAGGACTGTAAATGGGACTTAAAGATAATTGGCGAAATGTGGTTGTGCCAGTGGCGAAAGCACCATATAACACGATTCCTACCGGCTTGCCTTCGGGGATTCGCATTGGTAACTCTATCACTATTAAAAATACAATAGTATGTAAATAGTGGCTACTATTGTCAATAAATATAGTTACACTACGGGTATTTAATTTACCATAACATTCAAACAACAAAAAAGGTTATTTATAGCTTTGTATTACAACAAAAGAGAAATTTTCTAAATTAACCCGGCGCCAAAACGTCATTATCGGGAACTAAAAATTCATACAACAGCGATCCCGTAATGATGTCACTTTAGGTCACGTGGCACCGCTTGATATGTACGAGAGCAAGCCGCTGTACAACGGGTTATGACAGAGACAGGTATAGAAAAATGCGTCAGCGAGAACGAGATAGAGGAATATTGCATATTTTATTCGGTTTTCAGCTGTTCAATTTAATTGTATTTAATTCATTACATTCCTATATTAATTTTAGAATGATAGTAAGTATTCTTTATTGATGAGTCAGTAAGTTAAAGCCGACTTCGCATCGGCTTCTCTTTTAGAAAAAATTACACCTCGCCGCTGGGTTGTGCAGGTTGTGCTATATAGGATGCCAGCAACATCGCCACACAACCGTTACCATAGATTCAGTACCTGCATTATACACATGACATTTTCTTACCGGTTTTTTTTCATCTACTGTTTCATAGAAAAGTGCAATTCTTACGTAATCAAATTATATGGCCTAGCAATTTTTATTTATATACACACTCCTGCCTTATATTTAGAGGTTATAAGCGTGATGTAATCGTATGTAATACAATGGACGCTATCCATTTTAAGTCGTCACTGCATGTGTCAAACCCGTCTGCATTCTGATATGACGTCCGCTCTCGCGTCTGCTTATCACCCACACCACGTACCCTCAGTTTGTTTGTATAAGGCCCTTTGCATGACAAATTGCTCCCCCGCCGCGAAAGTTCATGCCCATTGTTTATGTTAGAAAGTTTTTTTAAACCTTATTTATCTATGGTCCGTGTGTGCCGTGAATTTGTAGAAAAAATAAAACCATCTCTATGGAAGGCAGCGGGAGACTTACAGGTCAAATGTTACGATGGTCACAGATAAGATTTGTTTTTGAAATTACGAAGAAATGTCAACAATTAATTAATTGTTTGGGTTAACTTCCGCGTTCAAAGAAAGGCCAAGTGCGAGTTGGACACTCAAACGAAGGGTTTTTATAACAGTAATAATAAAGCATGTTATGCCGAAACCAGACAATTAAACTAACAATAATGGTCAAAATAAAAATCACAAGATATCTCGAATTTCAGTGTGCCTCGTGGCATAGGCCCTAAGAATTTCCATTGACGTCTGTCGTGAGGTACTCTCCTCCAGTTTGGACCTGCTGTCAGCTTTATTTCCTCCTCCCAGCGGGTAGGCTGCCTACCCCGATTTCTTTAAAGGGGTCTTTACCATTGTACAATATTTTATTATCATTCTCCAATTTATTTAGGGTCGGCGCAACATACAGGTAGTATTTTTCTACCACACTTCTCTATTAGTCGTCATCTCAGTAGTCACCCCCTTTCTATCGTGTCCGTTTCGATTGCTCGGACATAGTATCGTAGAAGAAAAACGACCATGTCTCCATTGAGAAGGAATTTGTAAAACACTAGCAGTGATAGTCGAAAATTCGTAGAAACAATATCCAGAAAGTTACACAGGTTTAACCATGGCCGCGTGCCTGCGCGGTCGCCGCATAGAGAACCGCGCGGCCACGCAGTTCTCTGTAACAGAGCTTAGTAGAGGTCCCATTCTTTTTGCTAACCACTGATACGATTTCGTAGAAAATGTAGATAGTAAGTTCAAGCTCAAATTCTTTTGCTAACTGCGCCTGCGCCGGACAGACGGTTAAGTTCGCGATAGAATATTGAATTCTCTACAAATTATTGACATAGCGGCCAACCCGCACTGGGCTCACGTAGTATATTACGGCTAGGGCATGCAAAACCGGAAAGTCATCAAAACCGGTTTTGAACATCGTTTTTTTGGGACCAAAACCGAAAACCGGAGCTAGGACCGGTTTTAGCAAAAAAAATCGAATGTAGTATAATTTAAAAAGAAACACCATTTTTTTTAAATACCCACTAAGTCTACAAATAAAACAAATTGTGTGATACATTTCTTTTTAATCCAAACCATAATAATTGTACAGATAACAATGAACTTACAATAGTATAAAGATTAATTAACTGAGATCAAATCAACAACAAGTAAGTTTTTGGTATCTTTGGTACCTTAATAGGTACCGTAAGTTGGGGTGATTTTGCACCGAATTTCATTATGTGATTAGTAAATTTCAAATGGAAAGTGCTGTATGTTCATTTAAACTAAAGGACTTTTAGTTATAGAAAGACTAGGTATTCAAAATTGTTTTTATTGTCTAATTAACAATGGCACATAATCAGGTACACAATTTAAAAAAAAAAAATTTGGCGCAAAGTATTCCCTTCGGGGGGAATATTTTGCGCCGTTTTATAAAATCAGCCTTAACTCATAGAAAATAATACTGGCGCAATCATACCCCGCATCGTTTTTGGCGCAAATCTTTACTCAACACCGTCAAGCTCTTTGACGCTGAAAAAACCTCGCCGAGAGATAAGTTTTGGAGGGTCAATGCTCCCAAGGACATTTTCCCACTCATAGAAGTTAATGTCTTTTTTCTGTGGCCATTTCCAGGATTTTAAGGACTTAGCCATTGCATCGACAGTTGCTCCTTTCTCATCGAAGTCGATAATGAGACCAGGGTACAGTTTCTCATCATATTTTACCACCACAAATGACTCTTTCTCACGTCTCACATCTTTGAATCTCGTTTCTGGTCGAGGTGGATGATTACTCTCCTCTGGGCTGTTGGGCTCTAAAAAGCAACCATCAGGATCGTCTGAATCATCATGTAATGAGTAAGCGTCCGAATCGTAACCAGTGCGTGGCCTTGAGCATGAGGCAATGTTGTCATCTTTGCCGTCAAAAACTTCTTCGTTCTCAGCCTCTTCTTCTAATAACGATACTTCATGAGCAATGCTTTTACCAGCAGCAATTTCAAATTTCTTCTTACGTCTCTTTGGCCCAGACTCTGTGATTGTCTTCCGCTTTGATTCCAGGTGATCTATGAAAGATGCCGATACTATTGTGTTGTCTACATCGATTGCCCCTGGTATTCTCGCAAGCAATTCATTCACGTTACAGGGGTAGATACCGCATTTGCGGAAACCGTTTTTCAAGTTGCTTCTCACATTTGGCTCGATGTTTTCTAAGAATTTCTTTAGCAAACTAGGAAAAGTTTGTTTCGGTATCGTTGGGTTTCTGGTTCCTTCAGAACTTTCCTTCCATTCCGTTATAATTTTCCGCCACTCAGCTTTCAAAGGACGAAAGAACGCGACATCGAGCGGCTGAGTTATGTGAGTGCTATTTGGCGGCAGGCACACAAAAGCAATGTCGTTATCTCGACAGAGTCTCAATGTCTCAACCGATAAATGGGAAGCCAAGTTATCCCCAATCAACATCTTTGTGCCTTCCATTTTCTTAAGTCTTGGAATCATAAGATTTTTTAGCCAATCTGAAAATAGCTGGTGATCAAACCAACCTGAAGGAGAGTTGCTGTAGTGGCATCCTTTGGGACCATTCTCGGTCCATGTATCCCATAATTTCTGGGATTTGTACACTACGTATGGGGGCATCAGCTCACCTGAAGCGCTACCACAAAACATGATCGAAGTACTCGATTTTGACGCGTTGCAAATTTTTTCAGGATATTTGCATCCCCTTCGAACAATAACTCGTTTTTGGCCGGGATCGTCTGTTAAGTTTGTTTCATCATAGTTAAATATATGTGTAGGAGGGATGTCTCTAATTTGTGGTGTTAAATTTTCAATGTACTCTTGTAAAATTTCTTTTGATAACGCTGCCCTGATCTTCTTGATATTTGTTGCAAAACGCACTGAGAGGGTAGGATGGCGTTTCAAAAATTGTTTAACCCAGTCATTTCCGGGCGTATTATTCTTAAATTTTCGAACAATGCGTCCAGATTTTTCGAGATAAATTTTGACAACAATTTTGAGGTCATGCTCAGTTAATGGAAACCCATAGGTGCCCATTATCTCAATATGTGACGCTATGGCTTCCTCTTCCTCATCTGTAAATATTTGAGGCTGACCAGGTCGATTCATATGGGCTTTTTTTATTTTATAAACCAGAGTTCTCCGCGGAATGTTGAAATGTATGCTAGCTTCCCTCTGCGACATTTGCCCAGACTTAATAGCCGCCAGACATAATTCCAACTGTTCCTTGGAGTAGTCAGCATATTTTCGAGCGCCTAGTTTTCTTTTGTAGACCCTCGGCATGTTGCAATATCTATAAAAAGCAAAAGAAGTTGAATATTACTTGAAACGAGTATACTTTGCGCCAAAATGGGTATACTTTGCGCCAGGTGCAAAGTATCCCCATTTTAGTGGCATTTCGACCTTGCGTTAAAAAAAATTACCTAAAATTAAATTCATTGAATTATGGAATGAAATACTTTCTTATTAGACAAAAAGAACAAATAACGGATGTAATATTATTAGGCTTACCTGCATAAGTACAGTGATTGCACGGGTACACACGGATTTTACCAAACTTTTTTTTTTGAAAAACTTTCTACTTTCTCGTTGTCACTCTTTGCACAGGTAATAGCAACAATGGCGACCTGTCAACTTCCATGACAGAACATTGACATCTTATGATTGCGTTCAGACATCAATAACACCATAGAGTTGTAAACTTTTTTTTTAATTTTATTTTTAAAGTCATACGGATTTGGAGCAAAGTATTACTGGCAGGCGCAAAGTCACCCCAACTTACGGTATCAAAAATAATATATTTTAAACATAGAAAACACAATCAGCATTTTCAAATATTAAACACAGCCACCCACAATTACCAAAAAAAATCAACATTTTTGTAACTTTGAAGACGAACTACAAAATAATATTATTATAATATGATTCATATTGCACTAAAAAGAGATCAATAATGAACTATGTATACTAATTTAAATAAAGCATAAATCACTTGTTTTCAAGAGATCGCTGTTCTTGATAAAGTGATCTCAAGAATATAAGTGCATCCAACATTCGATCAGACAGCGAACTTCTTATTTTGTTACAGAAATACACAGCACTCGAAAACACCCTTTCAACACTTGTTGGTAGAACATATAATAAATAATTATATGCTTCGGTGAGATACACACCCCGATGCCCTCCGCTTTCATACATGGCTTGCTCTACTTTTACGAACCCAGCCAGATCGAAATCTGACCGATTTTTGGGGGTTCTCTTTCTCTTGCATTTGTGTAATTCCTTCTCTAGCTGCTCTTGAAGAGTTAGCTCTTCAGCGTCAGATGATGACGATTGCGAAGGTATGGACTGCTCGGTGAGAACTGCGGTGATGGTGTCTGTGTCCTCGGGTTTATATTTTAGCTGCTGCAACAAGTTGTAATAGTTTCAGTTATTTCAGCACCATTGGGTTTGGGAAATGTGTCATCATCATCTTGGGCGGAGAAGTCTTCCCAATCATGTAAATAGTGTAAAACACCTGCTAGAAGGAGACGTCTTTGCTTTATGCGACTTCTCAAATTAGTCGCTAGCTTGAGACTCAAAACGCTGTTTTGTTCGTCAAGCTTCTTAAACATAAATTTTAATGTTGTGTCAGCTGTGTGCAGCGTAGCATCACGTCGGCACAAGGACAGAACAGTGAGTTTGACAACATTCAAGCTGTTGTAAATTTCAGACAGAGTTCGAATTTCTTCTTCGGAAAAAGATATCTCAGTCTTCCAATCTATCAGGGCTTTGAGGACTGAGTTTTTAATTTTTAAAAACACTCCGATCATATCTGACATACTTGACCATCGTGTGCGGCAATCGAGTTGCAATTGTATGTCTTTTTTGTGTTCCTCCAAGACATAGACCCGTAATGCGTCAGCTTTTAGAGGGGATTTTCTTATAGATTTGACCAGTTTGCGAACTTTTGTGATTGTTTCCCTGTACAATTCTGGATGTGATGTAACAGCTGGGGTTTCAATTTCTAAACCTCCACTGAGATCTTCAGCTCGTTCGTCGTCACTATCGCTTTCTGATTCAGAGTCGTCTTGTGCGTGTGTAGGGGATACCTGAATAGACGCTGCTGCACGTTGTACGGGTTCGCTACTTTTTTTATACAGAGTATCGATCACCGCTAGCTGGATACCGTGAGCGAGACAAATCTGGTGATGTCCTTTAATGTATCTTCCCATCTTTACCATCACACTCGCACCATCGGTTGTTACTGACACAATGTCCTCATCTAAAGATACGTTAAATTTTGCAAGGTGGGCTCGCAATATGTCTAGTGCATTCAATGCTGACATTGAACCAGTGATTTTCACAATCCCCAGATTTTTATAATTAAATCCTCCAAAAGCAATGGAATGTAAATTTACGTTCATATATCTTTTGTTCCTCAATGATGTCCATTCATCTAACGTTATTGAATATCTATGCCCAGCTTGTTTTAGGACTGATATTTTGTTTTTTATCTCTGCTTTTAATTCGTATGTTTGATTCAAGACTATCTTTGCGATAGTGTTTGGTGATTTCGGGAGTTCCAAGCCACTTTTTTTGAAGAGGTGTCGTAGGTCTTGGCTGTCTGTAAACAGTCTAAAGGTACAGCCGTCTAATGCTGCCATTCGAGAGACGACCACCTCCATAGAATCGCTTGACTTAAAAAAGTCTGTCATTAGTTTTCGCTTCTTTGTTTCCATTACAAGTTGTTTTTCTTCCAAAACTCCTGGAGTATCAGCCGCCCGAGATGTTGATGGAGTAGAATCGGTTGAAGTTGAAGCTATATTTGAGTGTACTGATCGAAAATGCGTGTGTAAAGCGGTAGTGGACCACCACCAGTTTTTATGATTTTGTCACACGTTTTGCATTTTGCAGACTGTCCATCTGTTGCTCGAAGAAAATGTTTCCATATACTATTTGATGTCTTGCTCTTGTGGAAATCGGTGTATTGAATATTTTTTGGAGTTGACCTAAAAGAAAAAAAAAATAGAATCGGGCGAAGTTTATTTAGTTTAGGATGTTTTTAAATTCCGTGCATTTTGGTGTGTTATTAGGTAGTACATTTTTTTCCATGCATTCAGTTTAGACATTTTTAAAGCCAGTACCGCACTGACCGCGATGCCACGTCACGTCAACACGTCAAATAGAGCTAGAACCACACCATTAAAACGCCACCCGACGCGACAACACGCGTTTTCATTGGTTAAATGTTTTAAAATTACACTACTAGGAGAACTGTAGCCTAATGGTGCATGCATCATTTGACGTGTTGACGCGTGTCGTCGCGTCGCGTGTCGGCCATGTGGCTCTGGCTTAAGGCATGCTGATTGGCTACAGTTCATCTAGTTATGTCTTTTTAAACGCTAACCAATGAAAACGCGTGTCGCTGTCGTCGTGGCGTCGGATTTTAATAGGTTGGTTCTAGCTAAAATTCCGCGCATTTCGGTGCGTTAACACTAGAGGTGACTAGACTAGTCTATGGTTAAAAAATATCTTCTGTCACTTTGGTTAATGTTTACTTTATTACTAATAAAGGAAATATTATAATAACGTAAACATTATTATTAATAGTAATAACGTAAACATTAACAAATTAAGATTTTTAGAGAAATTGATTTTTATAGATATTAAATCTGTAAAAATCATTTTCTCTAAGACTTGGAAAAATTGGCACAAGAGTTCTACTCTTACGTTATGGCGCAATTACACCTGTACCTTGATTCACGTAAATCAAACAAGACAAATATCGTTGACGTTTAATTGTCGTTCGGTCGTCCTATAAGTCCTACCCAAAATAGGTATTCACGTATTCTTTGAACGGGATTCGATAGAACGACAATCCAAACGGCTCAGAACAGAACCGAATCAAAGACTTTTGTCAGTTATAAAATTATCTATTTATATAACACGAATAATAAAACACAAGTTTTAATTAAATCTTGCTTGCTGTCACAAGTGGTGAACCATAATGTAATATAATTCGGGCTAACGCAGCAACTACTGGATGTAATTGCGCCCTTCGTGTTGTTTCATCCACGAGCTCAACATAAATGTACATTAAAAGACACAAAATATAATAAATTAATAACTAAGTAAATACTCACATTTTGTCCTAGCGTCGAAGGCGAGGGCGGCGGACACGCACTTGCACTCCCGGTAAGGGTATTACTGCAACAACGCAGGCGCAGGCTGGCGGGTTACGGGTGCGGGGTGCGGGGGTAGTGGAGGGAGGCGTGTAAGTGGGTGGATGCAGGCTGTGTTCGGTTCGGATACATTTGATGCCTCAAAATTAATTATTTTTTGAGTGTTCGAAAAAAATGTTGATAAAAATCAAAATGTTAATTGTTACTCAATAATGGTAAAACCGGAGCTGAGCTCCGGTTTTGGCTCTCAAAACCGGTTTTCAAAAATCGTTAAATTTTGGCCGATTTCCGGTTTTGCGCAAAACCGGAAAACCGGTTTTGCAAGCCCTAATTACGGCCCACTTCCTCTCACGGAGTGGAGGCCTGTGTCCCAGCAGTGGGAACATTATAGGCTGAGTATGATTGAAATGGTCCACTGACTGCTTCATTAGTGTAGTGGTGGTTTACTACTGGAAATAGGCCTCCTCCACTTTGGGGGGGGGGGGGGGGTTTGCTATAATCGCCACGCTTGGCAGGCGAGTTGGCGATGGCAGTATGGTGATAATATGCATTTTATCATAGAGAACGCTGAACGACTACTTTACCTTTGCGCATCAACTGTGGATGGCGCTCAGCATTTTCATTTTCATACATTCTCATTGTTGCATCCAAATATTTTGCCCAGAAAAATAATTAAAGCAATCCAAATTATTTAAACAAAAACACATCGCCATAGTTTCGTTTGACGTATAAAAACAATTCGCAGGCGCTTACAATCCAATTCGAAATTCAAACAAACATTACATAACATTAATAAAACAATTTTCACATTAAAAACATTTTGAGGTTAACATAGCTGTGATGACATGCAAATCACACCCTTATTTCCACGAAACAAAGTCCATGACTGCAGTTACATACTAAAAAGAACCTTAACACCAACGAGTTAAAGTTGAAACTATGTTGTTTGGAGGTCGGTAGAAATGTACAAATTCGCGGCCTATATTCGCCGACGTCCGTTTGAATTCGGGACGAACGGCAGTTGAAATTCGATTAATTCGATTTTCGGCAATGGGTCGGCGAGGCCGGGCGACGGAATACTGTGACTCTCATACGTTCATGAGTCATGGTAAAAGTGGGGGGGAATGAAAGTATGTGCTCTACTTAGCATATCCCGGTAGAAATATTTAAATATGCCATCTGTATCCCAGCTACCAGCAGAGCAATTGCGTAACACACGGTATAAATGGATTTAATTTTGACAGTTCAACAGCATTCATTACGTTATTCACTTTGTTGAGTAAACACATTTATGGAACATATGAAGCAATGGCAGCGAGCAAGCGATAGCAATATCCTGCTAAATGGTTCTGCTTCTCATTGATCATTTGTATCTATCACATAATTGATTTACCTGACATTAACTTTGTATTATTTTTACCTATAGTAATTTTGTTCTAAAGTGCATCGCCGGTTGGCTTCCAGTCTAACCGGATGCAGCCGAGTACCAGTATTTTACATGGAGCGACTGCCTATCTGACCTCCACAACCCAGTTACTGGGTAATACGATACCCCTTGGTAAGACTGGTTATCACATAGTATACGTAAGTAATGGCATACAAAATATTGTAAAACATTAAAAAAAATAACGGTAGAGTTTCTTGACCATTCTTCTCGATTGTAAATTACGTTTTAGAAGGGGCGACTTGAACCTTATATTTTATTTTGGTGTAAAATGTTGACGTTAAAACGTACCTTTATTAATTTACCTGTATTTGAAATAAACTATTTGACTATTACATTATCGATAGGCAGTTTTCAGTTAAATAACAGGCTATTGCGATAGCAAATTTTTAGTTGGTATTTGCTTAAAAAGCTGTCAACGGTGTTTCGCGGAGCGATTTCTGCATCCCAACTACTCATAAGCATGTATCTAGAAATAGTTTTGAGGGATTTTACAGTCAACTTGATAAGTAATTCATAAATAGAAAAAAAAACTATTACAAAGAAAACAGTACTTACTTAGTCCTTATAATTTACTTATGACATCGCGGCATGGAGGGATGAGCTACTCTTTTAATAAATATTAGTCCTCGAGAGCTTAGGACCGAGAGAGGTGAAAAGATAGTAGGGACGCCTTTGCCCACCAGTGGGACATTAATCCCTAATAATAATAATATAATCTAAATCTAAACTATTCTAAACTATATATATAATATTATAAATGCAAAAGTAACTCTGTCTGTCTGTCTCGCTTTCCTGCTAAAACTACTGAACCGATTTAAATGAAATTTGGTACACAGATAGTTTAGAGCCTGAGAAAGGACATAGGCTATTTTTTATCCCGGTAGTATGTTCCCGCGGGATATTCCCGACCTCCACGCGGGCGAAGCCGCTGGCAAAAGCTAGTAACTTATAATTTGCAAGTAAGTACAGAGGGATAGCATTATAAAATGCTATCATTTGTCAAATTTAGTTGAACTAAGATTTTCTACGACGAACCAAATTCATCGTCATCATCTTTTCAACCCGAAGACGTCCACTGCTGGGCATAGGCCTCTCCCAATTAGGGGGGGGGGGTTGCTATAATCTACGCTTAGCAGGCTGGTTGGCGATCGCAATATGATGGTAAAATATATAAGGTGTATCTATTCATACACGAAATATTTTAAGAGGTACACCTGTAGGTGGTAAAGAAGCTATAGAAGCAAAAATAATTTTTTTATCTAAGCCTTTTTGATTTTTCGTAATTATGATAATTTTAAAACAGCTTGAGATGTTTTGCATAAAACCTTTACTCCAAATTCTATGAATGGTCCGCCTGACGCTGTGAAGGCGGCGACCGGACGGCACGAGCATGGCCGCGGTGTCTCGGGCCGTAAAAAGTAAGAAGGAGCCAGTATTTCTTACGTGCGTCAAATAATTTATAAATATTAGATTTTAAAAAAAAATACATTTAGACAATTTTTTTTTTCATTGCTGTAGCTTCTTTACCACCTACAGGTGTACCTCTTAAAATATTTCGTGAATGAATAGATACACCGTATATAGAACGCTGCTGCCCATTCTCTAGTAAGTCCCTTATTCGCCTGTTACGACACCCATGGGAAGAAATGGGATGGTAATTCTTTACGTCTGGCACCATACGAACGAAAGAACTAAATCCATCTTGTTTCAAAATCACGGCTATCGAGACGTTATTTAGTTTGACAGTTCTAAAGCTTCAATTGTCTTTTCCTTTAGCGTTCTGTCGGTAGACATAGCAATACTATTATTTTAGCTGGTGAACAAACGAATCGGCACGATTCTCTGATTATTTTTTATAGAAGACGGTGTTTGACCTATGAACCATCCTATCGCTAAGACATATGCGTCATTTCACACGAACCCACCAGAATCAAACCCATGTCATGCTTCGTTGCAATATTCAGTTTGGAGCGTATTCTCCGAAAATCTGCCACAATTCACGTGCACCTGTTAAAAATAAACTGTATCGTCCAACTCGGGGTAATGCAGTCTACGTGAACATCGGCACAGCATACACAAGAGCGGACGCAGAGTAGAAAAACACACAGAAGGCAAATTCATTATACAAGGTGTAAGAAATTGAAATTTTTGAACCTCTTGGCTCGAGGGTTGAAATTCGAACACTGTTTTATATTCGACGCGCTGAGATTCTCTCGCGCTGCACTCTGTTGGATTCTCAATGTTTGGTTCCACACAGAAATTAGAAAATCCTGTGCGCTAAAATCGCAATTTTAGCCACTTTAAGGCGCTGCCCGATCGTAGGACACCGTCAAACTCTCGCTCAGTTAGGTGTATTGGTAGTTTGGTAACAAACACTAAATAGAAAGAAAGAAAATACGTTTATTTGCGGCAAACATGACGCACAGAAACACCAGAAACATACAGAAATAAAAAATAAGGTGTGGGAAAACATGCGTCACATCCACGCAAAACGGCCATCACTCAGCATAATGCTGTGACCCTATGCGAGACAGAGTCCCAGCGCTGGTTTTCAGTGACAGCCGGCGCTGACGTGATGACGTCGACCGGTGCAGCAACAATCATTAAATAAATACTAAACATTAATTATCCTTAGATGTAATAATGATGTTTAACAAAATAAAAAAACAAAAGTGGCAACATTCCGTCCCAACTGCAATCTGACGCAGGCGCCGCCAGCTTTGGTAATCTGTGGGAAAACTGACAGACAACGAATTTGACAATGACACGCGTAAATCTTTGGTATTTGTAAGTTTGTATGCAATTTTTAACAATTATTTTGATATTTGCCTATAAAATCGACATACTGGAAATTATTTTCTATTTGCAGTAGATACTTATTAGTACTAAAAGTTTTGATAAAGAACAAAATTTAAAAAATAATTATAAACAACATTGATATAGTGTTTGGTTGAAGAAAAATAGTACTTTAAATAATTGTATTGTAATTACGAGAAACCACTAGAAATGCGACGTTGCCAGCACGCGCGGGATGAACGCTCTTAAAGACAAAGCGTCAGGGTAGGGGTTAAATTCAAATCCGAAATTAAAATTTTCTGATGTGTTTTATAATTTACAGGTCATTCATCAGGCTTTATGTTAATCTAAATAGGATTCGCGGTCGTAACAAATATTTATTTATAGAACTTATCATTATAAAAATCATCAAAGCAACTAACGTATCATATTACGATGTTGAATGACTATTTCATAGAATCATGACATTTGAGGCAACTTGTAACTTAAGGAGTTACATTGCTGATTTTAATACTGTGAAGGCATATTGAAGTCGCGAATCATATTTTGGGGTTATTGTACCAGAACAAAATCAGAAACGAAGTTATCCGGAAAATAACTGGACTTTCCGACATAGCTTGCAGATTAAGCAGGTTTAAATGGTAGTGGGCTGGTCAAGTTTATCGAAGGATCGATGGCCAATAGAGCAGACGAGTCCTGGAGTGGAGACCGCGTATTGGCAAGCGTAGTGTGGGACGCCCCCCAGCTAGGTGGACCGACGACAAAAAGGTGGCTGGGACAGACTGGACGAGGAAGACGCAGGACAGGGTATTGTGGCGCAGCATGGGAGAGGCAGTCCAGCAGCGGCCTGCGATAGGGAGAGTTGATTGTTCCCACAATTACGATCAAGTTTACTAAGGGACAAACTATGAAAATCAACTGTTCCACAAACTTATGTTCACAAAACAAAATGTAAGGAATAACTTTTTCGAGATTTCACAGTAAGTGTCAAAAACAACCACAAGAGGCGACAGCAGACAATTTCTAACTTGATGAAGGACGGGCCTTACATTTTAGGCTTTTGAAGTGAAAACTTCTTTAGCGGCGTTGTGCACTTTTTTTTGTAATGGGTAAAAAATGTTAAACTCACGTCAGGACACGTGACCTGATCGAAAATTCGTAAGACGGACGGAGAGTGATTTTTCTGAGAGATAAACTTTTTAATGTAGTATAAATTGTCATGTTTGTGTACGATAGCGCAATAAATAAATATTGTATTCTACCACATAAATGATAGTACTTTTATACTGATAATTAAAGCAATTTGTGCAAAATTATTCCCTAACCATTCCAAAATATCAAAAATGCACAACGTTAATATTCAAGTTTTCACTTCTGCCGGCACTCCCGGAGTGCAACCCGTCGTTTTTTTTTTTCTTTTACAGTGTTCGTAGGAATATAATTAAATAACATGTGTGAGCACCATGTACCTATCTATCTATTATAAGTATGGTAATTTTATTATAGCTGCATCTTTTTCATGTAAATAAAGTATGCAAAAATTGTAAAACATTTTAAAAAGAGTAATGAGAGTTTCTTGCCCATTTCCTTCCATACAAACTACCTTTTGGAACAAGCAACTAGAATCAAAACAGACGATTCACATATCGCTATGAATATAAGACACGCCAAAACGCAAATGCACAGGGTAGAAGGAAACATGTTCCAAAGAACGAATATAAAGTGGGCCTTCTGGACCCATATTTCGTGATGTAAATCAACAATAAACAAAGACAGATAAAAGCTTCGGCGCCAGAAGATGACGAATTGGGACGATTAGGGTAACGATTAGGTACCCACCTACCTACCTACTGGATAAAAACTCGGCTCCGAGGTCTGTGAGGATCCGATGGATAGCTAACGATCTAAACATACGACCATGTTTGTAACATGAGGACGCAAGTGGCGCCATCTAGTTTTATTACAAAGTAACTGTAATCACCAAAAAGGTTGAATAACTCCACGTACAGAGGCCAGCACATCAAACTACCCGAAACTGTCAAATTTTCCGATTCAATCTCAAATCTATTAAAGCAATTTGACAGATTGTAGTAGCTTTAAATGCGTGTCTGTACACACGGACGTAAATACATATATCGCGACTGTATTTTTGTAGGTTTATCGCCAAGATTCAAAAATCGAACAGTAAAACACACTGTTCGAGTTTCGACTCGCTGAGATGCTCTATTGGATTCTCAATGTTCGGTTCAACACTGAGAGTTGAAAATCGGGTGCACAAAAATATACCACCGCGATTTTATTAAGTTAGGGTGAATGGACCTTATTAGAAGGCTGAAAGTCACCCAAAGGGCGATGGAGAGGGCTATGCTTGGAGTTTCCATACGCGATCGAATCAGAAATGAAGAGATCCGTAGGAGAATCAAGGTAACTGTCATAGCCCGAAGAATTGCTATACTGAAGTGGCAGTGGGCATGGCACATTGCTCGCAGAATAGATGGCCGATGGGGCCGAAAGGTTCTAGAGTGGCGATCGCGTACCGTCAAACGTAAAGTTGGAAGGCCTTCCACAAGGTGGACCGCGGACCTTGTGAAGGCCACAGGAATCCGCTGGATGCGGGAAGCACAAAACTGGTCGAAGTGGCGGAGCTTGGGTGAGGCCTATGTCCAGCAGTGGACGTCTTTCGGCTGAAATGATAATGATAATGAATGTCGTCTTAGGCCACGTTCAAACAGACGTAAAAATAACGTGGCCGGTTTTTTTATGCACTGGACTTAAACGCACTGCGTAGCACCGAGAATTGAAAATCGAACTGCGTGTTTTTTCACTGATGCACTCTGTTGGATTCTCAATTCTAGACTCAACACCTAGAGTTAAAAATCCAGTGTGCAAAAATATATTTTTACATTCGAACGACAAGTGACACTGGCTGGTGAAAATGACTCCAGCCGAGCGTCGCGTCGATGGTTCCGCGGCGGCTGTCTTCTGATGACAGATGATGTGATAGGAACCGCTGTCATACCATGTCTTGGGGCTTGTGGCTAAGTACGTACAGCCACATAAATCAATCGATAAAGTTAAGCAACACTTGCCGCGGTTGGTCCGTGGATGGGTGATCATCTTGACATACCAAAACCCTTCCGTGCCTCGGAAAGCACGTTAAGCCGTTGGTCCCGGCTGTCATTCGTGGATCTTTGACAGTCGTTACGAGTCGTCAGAAGCCCGAAAGTCTGACAACCAGTCATACCAAGGGGTATCGCATTACCCAGTTACTGGGTTGTAGAGGTTACATAGGCAGTCGCTCCATATAAAATACTGGTATTTAGCTGCATCCAGTTAGACTGGGTCCCATTTCTTCTCGTGGGTGTCGTAAGAGGAGACTAAGGGACTTACTGGAAAATGGGCAGAAGCGTTCTCTATGTATTTTACCATTATACTGCAATCGCAAACCCGCCTGCCAAGCGTGGCGATTATGGCAAACCTCCCCAAATTGGGGGAGGCCTATGTCCAGCAGTGGACATTTTCCGGCTGACATGACGATGATGGTAATACCTATCCAACATAGTTGGGAAAAGGCATGCAGTCGATTGAAGGGGCTGAACCATCAATATGATGACCATTTCTGGTAAAGGCTATCCTGCGTCGTTAAACAAATCGAGTCATAAAGAGTTAAGCGTGGTGTCGATTAGCCGATATGTTTGGAAAGGAATTCGTAGTGTATTGTTATATGTTTTTGATTAGTGGACACATTTGTCTGGTATGTTATCGACGGTGGAAATCACAAATTTCGTAAGGGGCGTTTAAAGCCTTGTCCATTACGACATTTATTTACATTATTCAAACTGCATATCAGAAATCACCAAATGGCATGCTGCCGCGCTGTACAGTAAAATGTATACTTAAGTAAAACTTAATCATTAAAAAAATAAGTGCATCAACTTTCCCCCAGATTTCAGGCGGATAACTTAAAGTAAAAAATTACATTTGCCTCATTTTGGTTATTGATATTTTAAGTATTGGTTGCAAATAATCGTCTACCAAACGAAAAGCGACAGTTATATTAATTTTTAAATGGCCCCAAATAAAACCCTCTTAATTGCATAACACAATTTACAATCAGATTCTGAATTATTTTGACCGTCATCATTGCGAATCCACTATATATTATTTTGACACAAAAAAAAATGTGTTCAACGAATTAAATAATGTTCTGAACTGTCTAAATTAAAACCATTATACTCCTATGCTGTAACTGTCAATTCTAGATACACCTAAAAGTCACAGCGGTGACAGAAAAAGAAAAGAAGAAAGATCTAACATACCTTTATTTAGCACCAACTAAAAACTAAAAAAAAAATAAGTTATTCACCTAAAACTCTTGGATTGTGTCAAAATATGTTTCCTTTCCACATGAAAATTCTACAATTTATTTTAGCGTCAATCATTCACGCTAAAAAAATCGCCAAGGGGTCAAGCCGTAGCGAATCAGTTTAATCCGAATCAAAATAATAATAACGAAAAGGCTAGCGGAGTATAGTGATTTTATAACAAAATAACAATTAGTAGCCCTTCACCGATCGCCGCAAGAGGGCAGCACCGTTACAAATATTAGTTTAAACTCTATTGTGTAGACCTACCCTAACGTTGCGGTAGGGTGGCCATTATAAAAAAGGAAGTATGATTTATTCAAATTTCGAATACATTTTTAAATTGTTTAAAAAGGTAACAGTCTGGTCTGTAAGGGTTTAAAAAAAAGCTGTGTAGTATAGGCAAAGGTAAACAGTTTGAACTTTTTCAAACTAACCATTGGCATTATGCTGACGAAGTGGTGTTCAACAAAAAAAGAATTCTTTACTGTCGTTGAACAAATATTATAGAGATATGTAGAGCAGCATACTTAGCCTCTGTAAAGGTTGTCTGTCAAAAGGACCCTACACCATTTTAGTACTCGTTTCAAAATTGAATATACAGCGATTGTTTTCATAAACCAACAGTTATGCGATAGGTGTGTAAAACTGAACACTTCCTCTTGAACAGAAGAGCAAAAATTCAGTCTTAATTTTAATATTATAACTAGTTTCTGCCCGCGACTTCGACCGCGTCAAATTTATTGCTCCCCAACCCATCCCGTCACATCGAATCGCCTGTCCGTGCGAGGTCTTCTTATTGGTGACTTTTTTCTTTGTGCTTCTTAGGGTTCTAGCGTAGATGTTATATATCTATCGTACAATTGTATAGATATTATGTACAGCGCCGAACCTTTACGGGTTCTGGTACTGTTAGAGTGCCCAGAGAAATTGAAAATGAAAAAGTCATTGCACCTACTAAATTATCTGGCCAACAGTGGAGTATTAGGATAAAAGCATTCCGAATAATTCAAACCAATAAATTCTCCTAAGCAACCAAGCCATCCCAGAGATTTAAAAATGTATCCTCAAAATCAGAACAAAAAGTCCCCAATTAAAACATATCAACCACGGTACATTTAACCCCATGAAATATGGTAACCCAACTAATTCAAGGGTCCCTTCAGACGAACACAATGGGTATTATCCCCGGCCCCCATGGACCCTATACACCTGGCAAGCGCGTGCCCTTTATTTATAAACTGCCATAAATTGAGAACAGCTTTGTAAAGATAAAAAAAAATATTGTTAAAAAATTGTCCGATATATATTTATTTAGGGCCAGGTTTTTTTGGCAAACATCATGGTTACACTGTGTTGGTTTCGTTGGTGGTACCCACCGTGTGGTGCCGGATGTAAAGAATAGCACCATCCCATTTCTTCTCGTCATAAATGGCGACTAAGGGACTTAATAGACAATGGGCAGCAGCGTTCTCTATGCATTTTACCACCATACTGCGATAGCCAAGCCGCCTGCCAAGCGTGGCGATTATAGCAAAGCCCCCCAAATTGAGGGAGGCTTATGTTCGTCAGTGGACGTCTTGCGGAAATGATGAAGCTGTTGGTTTTAATGGACAAATCTTAATAAAACCTTTTATTTCAGACACAAAACGTCTATTTGGAGGTTATATGAGCTTAGAAACTACAGCTAGTGTACAACTACCAGAGAATCAACACAGAATATCCATTATGTATAAAATACGTGAAGCAAAAACGTTGTACCCCTTTTATGAAAACTACGTGTACGGAGGAGTATGAAATTTGGCACACTTAAAGTTTATAATGAAGACGGAGTGCAGAAAGCATTTTTTAAATGATGGTCGAATTTCGACCACGGGGCGACCACTAGTATTTATAAGTAGGTACGCCACAGTGGCATTTCGGCGTATTCAATGTCCCAGTATGGGGCTATCCCACTTTTCTGCTATTGGGGCTGGCCGGAACGTACTAATGCAATCTACCGCTGGGGCATCCTTTTCATTCCGATCCAATCCGTCCCTTGCTGCCCCCTTCTAGCGACGCTCTAAGCTGAGGTCCGTAACCCACAATGGTTGCCCTTAATGTGAAGTCGCTTTTTAGGGTTCCGTAGCCAAATGGCAAAAACGGAACCCTTATAGATTCGACATGTCTGTCTGTCTGTCCGTCCATATGTCACAGCCACTTTTTTCCGAAACTTTTTTTTTTTTTCATCAAACCCGTGTGGGGTATCTATGAATAGGTCTTTAAAAATGATATTGAGGTTTCTAGTATCATTTTTTTCTAAACTGATTAGTTTGCGCGAGAAACACTTCCAAAGTGGTAAAATGTGTCCTGTAACTTCTAAAATAAATGAATGATAAAATTAAAAAAATATATGATGCATTACCATATAAACTTCCACCGAAAATTGGTTTGAACGAGATCTAGTTAGTAGTTATTTTTAATACGTCATAAATCGTAAAACGCAATTTACCTTTCATTAAATCAACTCAAATATAAAAAGTAAAAAAAAAACATTTAATTTCATAAACATAAACCTTATGCATAAACCGTGAATACAGGGTTGTACGGAACCCTCGGTGCGAGAGTCCCAACTCGCACTTGGCCGGGTTTTTAGGTTTTGAAGCCATGGCTTTATTAAGGTAACCACAGGCAAGTCCAGTAACTAACCCACCACTTCCTAGGTTGATCTGCGAGATATCATTTCGAAAAATATGAATAAAAAATGATTATTTTTCACAACTCAGGCCCTCAGGGTTTTCTCTTCAGATGACAAATTGACTTGAAAAGCGAGTAGTTAGAGACGCCTAGTGGTGATAATAATGATAATTGATGATGACCGTCGCGTAAGCAGGCCGATTTATCTTTCTAACCTTACTTGCCTTACTGACTGGCTATTTTTCACTATGGCCTTATGGACCTCTATATTTGAAGACGTCTCGGCGATCACAGACCAGTCGTTGCGAGCGCTTTAACTGCTAGATATTGTGCATGTTTGTTTCGTAAATCGAAAATGATAAGGAAATTATAAAATAAAACAATAAGCCCTATCTTTTGGTATAAGTTTCACATGGTTTGATGAATCTCTTCAAGATACACGTTATAAATAGCGAACTCGTGTCATCTTTATGCCTTTTTTTTATCGAGCCAATTGTTTTAAATCACATTTCTATCTTCATACAGCGCTCCACAGTATGTTCTATCCTAAAATATATTATTTTATGGAAACATCTCATTTTGCTAGATTTACATAGGTTTGAAAAAGTTAAAAAGTACTGCAACCTCACCTTACGGAATCTTGTATTTAAAGTTTTTTTTTTCTATTTATTTGACTGCTTATTTTTTGGAATTATTTAAAAAGAGTTAAAACAATCATAGGGCATAAATAAATTCGTCCGTATCACTGTCAACAGGAAAATTACCCAAAAGGCTGGCAGAATTGCCGTGTTTCATGACGATGCTGATTCTTTGGCCAAAAAATAGGTACCTATGTGTAATTTGGTAGCAAATGTACCTACTTACATTGGATAATTTTAGTAGATACCTAGTCAATTCCATATTCATTCATATTTATATTCATTTATTACATTTCATATTGTGAAAACTATGTTATCAAATGTTTGACCATCTTTACATACCAAGATCCTTCCGTGCCTCGGAAAACACGTTAAGCCATTGGTCCCGGCTGTCTTTCGTAGATCTTAGACAGTCGTTACGGGTCGTCAGAAGCCCAAAAGTCTGACTAAGGGGTATCGTAATACCCAGTAACTCGGTTGTGGAGGTCAGACAGGCACTCGCCCCATGTAAAATACTCAGCTGCAACCGATTAGACTGGAAGCCGACCCCAACATAGTGGGGAAAAGGCCGGCAGATGATGGTATCAAGGATTTAAGCTATGTAAGAAATGCTATTGTAAATGATTAACATGTTGTAGGTATTTTTAGGGGTACCGCATGGATTGATCGATCGAGCTACGCTTGCCGCGGTTGGTTCGTAGATGGGTGACATTTTTACACGCTTTATAATAGCTTCACTTGTATGTTTGTTTGTATGTTAGTATGTTTGTTTGTAACCGACTCCTTATAGTGCGATTTTGACCCACTTTAAACGATCAGATTTCATTCAAACTTTGCACACCTGTCAAAGACCGATGACAATGCAATAATTTCATAAATTTGTGCCATTATCCTTGCCAGTGTTACCAGGACAGCAAAAAGCTGTCTTCGAAAATTACGCTGACATACGTCACAAACTACGCTGTCATACGTCTCAAAATTCGAAACACCCTAAAAAATAGAAAATAAATAATAGTTTAAAAAAACTAAAAAACAAGCTTCCCGCTGCCCGATCAATAAAAAAATACCTTAAAAAAACTCCCCACGCTTTTTTTCCATTATTTTCTACTTTTTAGTTTGGTTTTCTATGGAAGCGTGTTTTTTTCGTTTTTAAACTATTATTTTTTACATACCAAGACCCCTCCATGCCTAGTAAAGCTCGTTAAGCCGTTGGTCCCGGCTGTTATTCGTGGATCTTTGTTAGTCTTTTCGGGTTGTCAGAAGCCCGAAAGTCTGACAACCAAGGGGTATCGTATCACCCAGTAACTGGGTTGCCAGTTGTTCCATGTCATTATAATCAGCCTATATAGTTCCCACTGCTGGGAAACAGGCCTCCTCTAGGAGAGAGGAAGTGGGTCATAATCTACCACGCGGGCCCCGTGCGAGGTTGGTAGATGTCACATATCTTCGAATTTTTTAATCCCGGTTTCCTCACGATGTTTTCCTTCACCGTTTCGAAAGCAGTGGTGATTAAATAATTTACACAGAGTAAAGCGCCTGCCTGAGTTCGAACTCACAACCTACAAACTCGTAAATCAGGGCTGATATTAGTACTGCTCCATGTAAAATACAGATATTCAGTCGCATTCCTTTCGTTCGGAAGCCGACTACAACATATTTGGGAAAGGTTAGACAAATGATGAATTGGAGATGGTTGCGTCAGTCATGCATCTGCCAATTACTTTAAAAAGAAACCGATTGTGAAACATTTGTGATTTGTTTATACAACAAACCAGAAATAAACTATACTATAACGTTTAGTAATTGACAGGCACATTCACAAAGACCAATTATAAATTAGTATCGGATATCAAAAGACATCATATACCGCGTGTTACTGGGGACCATTTGGCCTGATTTCACCGCTCGACAAGCGAGGTGGCACGGCGAGATGAGCGAGAAATGAGCGGATCTAGCTGAGCGAGACGAAGCTAACATGGGAACTTACGCCAAGAAGAGCCTGTCTTCAGTACAATAAATTATTATTAATACTAAATTAAATCACTTGATCTGTTAAAATACATACATACATAAACTCGAGGGACTTACTAGAGAATATAATATAATAATATTATAAAGCTGAAGAGTTTGTTTGTTTGTTTGATTGAACGCGCTGATCTCAGAAACTACTGGTCCGAATTGAAAAATTCTTTTTATGTTGGGTAGCCTATTTATCGAGGGAGGCTATAGGCTATATAACATCACGCTACAACTAAGAGGAGCGGAGCAGTAATGAAAAATGTTGCAAAAACGGGGAAAATTTATTCCTTTTAAGAGTTTCCGTTGCGTGCGCTGCGTAAACGGTTAAAGTAACTCAAAAATTATGTATCACGGAATTGTTCCTTTTAATAAGTTCTAAAAAAAAGTCCGCGAGAGCATATATCTATCTTTTAAGGGTGACTCACTATAACTCAAAAGGAGCGAGCAGCAACGAAAAATGGACGAAAACTAGCAGGCAAATCGATGCGACGGGAAGGGTCAGGGGCTTCGATCAATAATAGCACTAGATAAAGGATCAGGAACAAAAATAAGGCGCTCAAGTGGCCACGTTTGCACACACTTACACATTTATATTTCTTACTACGAAATATAGAAAAACGTTTCATAATAATAACAACTTCAGTTTATTATAATCCTTAACACTCAAACATAAAGCATAATTACGATTGCAAAATATTCATATTTAAGTCCTTTTGTCATCGGAGAAAGGTAAAGAGCAATAAATTTAAAATGTCCCTTAAAAATCAAAAGTCATTTTGATATAAGTACAAAATTATTTATTCTAAACTGAAACTTAAAGTCTAAGCAATATGGTTAAAAACAATGTGTTGACAATTTCGTGCTTACTCTATTTTGGAACTAGACGTAGTTCTTGGTATTACATTTCAATGCTCAGAACACAGTACGTATGGAAAGACGTAGAGTTGCAGAATATAATTTTTTAGGTGAAAAGGTACGTTTTGATGGTGGCAAACATTTTTAATCAATTTAAAAAAGTAGTAGGACTAAAATAGTATAATAGTTATTTTATTTAATTAAGTGCGGGTTAAATCAATGTGATCCACCCGTATAATAAATGGGTGCGTCTACTTTTATGTACTAGTATTTAGAAGTTAAATTTGTATTAAATCAAATTATTTTTTCATTTAAATTAAAGTTCAAATATGAATTTTTATAAGGTTTGTATATTTCTTCTCCTCTTTCTTTCGCTACAATAGATACCCATTCTGCACAGCGAAATGGCTCGCTTGGAAATCTACAAACAAAAATAAAATATAAAATTACAATACTACTTCTTGCATTCTCTGTTCCAGAACAGACAATGTTTGTTACAATAGTTGGTGCGTTGTCGCAAACATTGGTCAAACAATCATAATATGTATTTGCTAAATGATTTATATTTACTATTTGATTGTTTTTATTTTATGAAAAACACTTAAAGATTTAAACTTATGGAAAAAAAGATATTCCTTCCAAAAACTCGGTGCTACAGTGGTTATTTACACAATTTTTGAACGCGTGCTGCGGCATTTAGGACGTCTTATCGTTGGCTATCATTGGACCAAACTAATTTCAAATAAGAGCACAAAAATATTTGTGCTCTTATTTTTCCGGCCGTTTTTGAAGCGCTCATCGGGAATCTAGTACATTTTTGATCGAAGGTCAGGGGAGCAAAAATTTGACGCGGACGAAGTCGCGGGCAGAAGCTAGTATAATATAATAATATACAGGGTTACTGGTAACTCGACGTATTCCTTGCAGGACATCATGGTAGGGTTAAAATGCAACAAATTAAGCCACCAAATGTTCTACCGAAGTTCAGTAGTTTTGAGTTAGTTAGATTATTAGTTTTTTTTATGAAAAATCTCAGATTAAATCATTTGGAGCCAATTTAAAAATGATTTACGGCGCGACTGTTCTGAAATTTAAGTTAATATCATAGTTCATGCCGTAGCAGATCTTTTTTAATAATGACAGTTCATAAATGCCTAAAACCTTGGCAAATATCACTAATCAAGCATTAAATTTTTAGTAATTTTTGCTATTAGTCCATAAAAAATGTTGTCTAGTGCAAAAAAAATACTACGCCTGATGTACAAATTACTAGGAAAATATCTTTGTCTTACCAGCTATTCAGAAAGGTATGATTGTCAATACTTTTGCATGTGTGACAGGGCAGGGAAGAGTTTTATGGGGAGCAGGTACAATTGCGAGACGGTCAACCTATTGTTTCGTATTCATAATTCGTAGTTTTTACCTGCGCTTGAACTTCAAACACTCGGCAAGCTTTGTGATTGGTCACTATTGTTCTCTCGACATGACACAAGGTGCGACTTTACAAAATCTGGTCGTCAGCGTCAGTTAGTTTCAACTCTACGTCGCGCAAGCTCGTGTTTTGTTATTTGGCTATTTTCCTAACTGTTGCCGCGTGTCTTGCTCTTGTGCTGTGCCGTGCCTTCATAAGTGCTGACTATGGCTGCATATTCTAACCCTGAATACGCTGACATAATGTACTGTTACGGACTTAGTGACGGTAACGCTGCTCAGGCTCGGAGAGAATATCAACTTCGCTTTCCCAACCGCCGACTCCCACACGTTAGTGTTTTTGGATCGACTTATCGGCGACTGTCTGAAACTGGCAGCGTCCAAAGTAGCAGGCAAATTGACACTGGACGTTCTCGGAGATACATGGCTGAAGACGAAGAGCTGATTCTTCAACGTTTTATTGACGACCCCAACATATCGACAAACATCGTAGCGCGTGAGCTTGGTATGTCACAGTGGAAAGTCTGGTCTGTAGTTCACTTGTCAGGCCGACATCCATATCACTATCAACCTGTCCAGTCATTAGAAGAGGGAGATCCGCCGAGACGGCTTGAATTTTGTCGTTTTATGCTAAATGCTGACGCCGAAGGCGAAAACTTTTAAAAAAACATTCTGTAGACCGATGAGTCATGTTTTGACCGTGATGGTATCACAAATTACCACAACTTACATTACTGGGCACCGAAGGCAGAAGCAAATCCTAAGACACTGAAACCAACCGCATCCCGGCGTAGGTTCTCGCTTAATGTTTGGATGGGTATTATCGACGACAAATTAATTGGCCCACATTTTTTACCCCGAACACTAAATGGGGAACTTTATGAAGATTTCCTAAGAAATCATTTAACACCACTGCTCACGGATGTACCGGAACACAGAAGAGCAAACATGATTTATCAACATGACGGACGTCCAGCCCACTTCCGAATCACAATTCGACAATTGCTGGATGAAACCTATCCAAACCGATAGATAGGGCGCGGTGGGCCGATTCCCTGGCCTGCACGAAGCCCTGATCTTACGCCGCTAGACTTTTACGTCTGGGGTCATATGAAAGATCTAGTTTATGTGACTCCAGTAAATTCAATTGAAGAACTAAGGGCGAGAATAACAGATGCAGCGGACCAGATGAGGGCAACAATCACATCAAGAATCACAAAAACTGAAGTGAGAAGCGAATAAGAACATGTATTCGAAACCGAGGGCAGCATATCGAACAAGACGTGTGAAAGTGTATTTAATGTTTTTATACTGATATTGATTAAAAATAATGCAGTAATTATAATTATAATTATAATTATAATAATTATATAATAATTCACGAATTTTTTTTATTTGATTTTCCGAATAATCACCTTTTTGTGAGACGCACAAAATGTAGTCCATAACTTTGTATTAACTTTCATACCTTTTTGGATAGCTGATGAGACAAGGATATTTTCCTAGTAATTTGTACATCAGGCGTAGTAATTATTTTTTTTCACTAGACAATATTTTGTATGAAGTAATAGCAAAAATCACAAAAAAAATAAATGTTTATTTAGTGATATTTGCCAAGGCTTTTGGCATTTTTGAACGTTTAATTATTAAAAAACCGGCCAAGTGCGAGTCGGAATCGCGCACAAAGGGTTCCGTACAAACCTGTAGGTATTCTCGGTTTATGCAGAAGATTCATGTTTATGAAAATAAATGTTTTTTTTTTAATTTTTATATTCCTGTTGATTAAATGAAAGGTAAATTGCGGTTTACGATTTATGACGTTTTAAAAAAAAACGACTTACTCGATTTCGTTCAAACCAATTTTCGGTGGTAGTTTACATGGTAATGTACATCATACATTTTTTTTAGTTTTATCATTCTCTTATTTTAGAAGTTACGGGGGGGGGACACACATTTTATCACTTTGGAAGTGTCTCTCGCGCAAACTATTCAGTTTAGAAAAAAATTATATTAGAAACCTCAATACCATTTTTGAAGACCTATTCATAGATACCCCACACGTATGGGTTAGATGAAAAAAACCATTTTTGAGTTTCAGTTCTATGTATGGGGAACCCCACGATTTATTGTTTTTTTTCTATTTTTGTATGAAAATCTTAATGCGGTTCACAGAATACATCTACTTACCAAGTTTCAACAGCATAGCTCTTGTAGTTTTGGAGAAAAGTGGCTGTGACATACGGACGGACAGACAGACAGACAGACAGACAGACAGACAGACAGACGGACAGACAGACAGACATGACGAATCTATAAGGGTTCCGTTTTTTGCCATTTGGCAACGGAACCCTAAAAACCGGCCAAGTTCTTTGGACGCTGCCAGTTTCAGACAGTCGCCGATAAGTCGATCCAAAAACACTAACGTGTGGGAGTCGGCGGTTGGGAAAGCGAAGTTGATATTCTCTCCGAGCCTGAGCAGCGTTACCGTCACTAAGTCCGTAACAGTACATTATGTCAGCGTATTCAGGGTTAGAATATGCAGCCATAGTCAGCACTTATGAAGGCACGGCACAGCACAAGAGCAAGATACGCGGCAACAGTTAGGAAAATAGCCAGATAACAAAACACGAGCTTGCGCGACGTAGAGTTGAAACTAACTGACGCTGACGACCAGATTTTGTAAAGTCGCTCCTTGTGCCATGTCGAGAGAACAATAGTGACCAATCACAAAGCTTGCCGAGTGTTTGAAGTTCAAGCGCAGGTAAAAACTACGAATTATGAATACGAAACAATAGGTTGACCGTCTCGCAATTTTACCTGCTCCCCACAAAACTCTTCCCTGCCCTGTCACACATGCAAAAGTATTGACAATCATACCTTTCTGAATAGCTGGTAAGACAAAGATATTTTCCTAGTAATTTGTATATCAGGCATAGTATTTTTTTTGCACTAGACAACATTTTTTATGGACTAATAGCAAAAATTACTAAAAATTTAATGCTTGATTAGTGATATTTGCCAAGGTTTTAGGCATTTTTGAACTGTCATTATTAAAAAAGATCTGCTACGGCATGAACTATGATATTAACTTAAATTTCAGTACAGTCGCGCCGTAAATCATTTTTAAATTGGCTCCAAATGATTTAATCTGCGCGATTTTGACCCACTTTAAATGACCAGGGTTCATTCAAACTTTGCACACCTTTCAAAGACCGATGACAATACTATAATTTCATAAAATTGTGCCATTATCCTTGCCAGGGTTACCAGGACAGCAAAAAACTGTCTTTGAAAACTACGCTGACATACGTCACAAACTACGCTGACATACGTCTCAAAATTCGAATCACCCTAAAAAAATAGAAAATAAATAAAAAGTAATTAATGAAGAGAATGTTGTGAGAAATATTTTGAGGATGAATGTGGATGACTATTGTACGGAAAGACAAAGAAACGATAGATGGACAACGGTGTGAACACACCGGTGATTGCCGACATAACGACAAATCGGGATAAGGGTAGAAGAGTGATGATTATCTGTTAAAATGGTAACTATTGCCCACTGTTACGTAACGACTTCGTTAATTTAAGTTAAGATATACATACCCATCAAAAACATAAATGTGAAATGAGAGCCAAGTTCAATATTATGATATATGCCTTGGTTGTTGACTTCAATGAAAAAAGAAGTGAGATCTAAATGGGTGCCAAGTTCAATGGTCAGTCCTGAAATGAATTTATAACTACATAAAATATCATTTCTTCTTATAAGAAGAGTAAGAGAGTTATAACTTAGGATAATATATTGTAGCCAAAGGTCTGACTTGGCTACTTCTCATATACGAATGTTCATATGTTCATATACATATGTTCGATGGCTAGTTTCTACCAGCAAGCCAAATTTTCGGAATAATAAAATAAGAACCGACAAGTGGATTCCCTCTATCTGGCAGAAACTTGATGCTCCGAGTTTTATTTGGCATAACACACTTGGCATAATCTTATTTACACGAATATTTGTAAGGCACAAAAAATGTTTAGCATAATCATTGTTGTGCCGAATGTTTATATGCTCGACTTTACGCTGGCATACTTTTAAGATGGCAGAATTTTATTTCGCATAATTACCTTTGGCAGACTTAAAATTCCGCATAATTTCGTTTCGCATAACATTTGTTTAGAGCAATGATTATTTGGCATAATTTCACTTGGCATACTATGAAGATGGCAGAATTTCATTTAGAATAATTTTGTTAGGCATATTTTCATTTCTATTAAATTGCATTTTAACCTTAAATAAAATGAAATAGTGTCTCAAAAAGTCAGTATATGTTGTGCTACATAAATATTGACAGAAACGAATCGCTGCAGAACGGACTCCACGTAGTCTTGTCTGCCCTACCCCTAGAGTGTAATTTAAGCCCGCGTAGGCGCGGAGTAGCGAGGCGGCCCGCGAGCTGAGGCGCAGGTGGTTTTGACGGTCGCCGCCACGGCTGAGGCCGCATGCCGCAGCCTGCATGCTGTAAGCTTGCTTGCATGCTGCATGCTTGCTTGCTGCATGCTTGCTTGCATGCTGCATGCTTGGTTGCTTGCATGCTGTATGCTTGGTTGCTTGCATGCTGTATGCTTGCTTGCATGCTGCATGCTTGTTTGCATGCTGCATGCTTCTTTGATATGAAATGTATGCCAAAAGATGATTCTAAGTTTAAAGTTTCTGAGATATGATAGTTCTGCCTTTTAATAACTATCGATATGAAATGATGCCAAGAGACGATTCTGACTGCGAACTTTCTGCGATATGATGGTTCTACTTTTTAATTATTATGGAATAAAATTTATGCCTAAAGATGATTCTGACTTATAAAATTATGCGTTGTGAATGTATGCTAAATGAGTGTATGCCAAACGATTTTCTGCGAAATGAAGTTTATGCCACCCGCTGTTATGCAAAATATTATTATGACGAAAAAAATTCTGCCATAAAGGGTGGACCCCCGACAAGTTACAGGTTTAGAACTTGCGAAGGCTATATATATATAATATAATTCGTATATGATAACTAGCCAAGTCAGACCTTTGGCTACAATATATTATCTTAAGTTATAAGGAGAAATGATATTTTATGTAGTTATAAATAAATTTCAGGACTGACCATTGAACTTGGCACCCATTTAGATCTCACTTCTTTTGTCATTGAAGTCAACAACCAAAGCATATATCATAATATTGAACTTGGCTCTCATTTCACATTTATGTTTTTGATGGGATATCATTACTTTTTGTACATAAATTATTAGTAGGTACTTATTTATAACAAATTTATAACAAAATTAATACTAAATGGTTTTTGTTATAAGTGTTCCTAATAGAATCGAATCAAATCAGTGAAAAATTATAATAAAATGATAAAAAATTACCCGTTTCTGATTTATTCCTTTGTATTCACCTAATTACTTAACTGCATGCCAAATTTGAACTTTCTAGGTCATCTGGAACTGAGTTAGAGTTTTGATCTATAGGTCAGTCAGTGATAAAAATGACGATTTTTGTACGTTAATATCTAAATAACCGTTTGAGACGTGTTTAGGATTTTTAGAGCACATATGTATCTCGCAAGTCTCACTATATGAGCCAAATTTGACACGTTTATGTCAAATAGTTTTTGAGTTATGAGGGCGTCAAAAGTGGCTCCAAATGGTTCGTGTAATATTACACACGGTGCTGCTCGCCAGTTCTGTTATTTGAACTTGGCTTGACACGCTACCGCGTGTCTAGATATCCCAGTGAAATTCCTGTTTGTACTCTTTGATACTTAGCAAACAATTCCATGCTTTGTAGACTGCTACAAAATTTATGCGGATATCATCAGTCGCCATTATAATAAACCTAGTCGTATTAATACGATATATCCCATCTCAATGGATCAAAAGGTTTGATTCC
Source organism: Aporophyla lueneburgensis (assembly GCA_932294355.1). Lineage (NCBI taxonomy): Eukaryota > Metazoa > Arthropoda > Insecta > Lepidoptera > Noctuidae > Aporophyla > Aporophyla lueneburgensis. Next base: position 24,176,363 of record OW028755.1, read on the forward strand.
TAAAAATGCGATTCATCATTATCACCCTATAATGTTCCCACTGCTGGGACACAGGCGTCCTCTCGGTGAGAGGGAGTGGGCCATAATCCACCACGCGGACCCAGTACAGGTTGGTGGATGTCACATCACTTCGTGCAGCGACGTTATGACGGATGATAGACAAGCCATCGGTTGCTAAAACGTTTGTCGATGCCGTCGCACCTGCACGCGTAGCATGACCACCGTAGAAATTGGTTTTGTCGACGGAAGAATAGACAAAATTGTAGATTGTAGAAAGATTAAAGACAGATTAAAGATTGTAGTAACATTTGTACCGTTTTATGCTGGCGTAGCATTACAATTCTATCTCTATCCTACCAAGAATAGACAAAGTTCTTTCTATGGTGGTCATGCTACGCGTGCTGGCCGTCCTGAGCGGCGTGCGAGCGCGACTGCGCCTCTGTATTTAAGAACACAGCATTCAGCCGTCATTGGTCGCTGTTGGAGTGTAGTCAGATAGAGGATCTATCTCCCCTCATGGCGAAACTAAAGCTTTAGCGGGAAATGTACCAATAGGACCCTATCCTTATAGTAACACAATACAATGTTTTTGTTCAAGTAAAATTAGCCGACAAATGTGTGTGAACCGTGCACACGCTTTAAATGTTTTGTTTTTAAAAGAAAACACGTGTTTTCGTGTGAACATTTATACAAACTGCTGTTTTTTTTTAAGTAAATAATGTTTGAGTGACAGTCCTGAAATGTGGGGCTTTTACACTCTCTTTCGATGTTGATAATGCTACAGCTAGTAAAACTGTTAAGGCGCGGGAAAGAGCAATTTTTTAGGTATTTGACAATAGCTCATTGCGGCAGCAAAAAAGGTTGAAAATAGCGATGTGTTTGATGTTTTTTGAATCGAATGACCAAAAAAAAATAGTGTTGCAGTATAAATTTATTTAAAAATAAATGCACGGAACAGTGGAATAATTTGTAGGCATTTTTTTAGTTGGTTGAATTCCCTTTATTATCAATGTTACATAAAATATGATAGTTTGTGCCCAGATTTTTGAGAAATTTGCGATATTTTTTTTTACCATTTTTATCATGATATTTATTCACAAATATTTTTGAAAGAGTCCAGTATTCCACTTAGAACACACATGAAACAAAAGTCAAGTAACGTTCGGTGAAACAAAACTATTTATACTACTTATCTTGATTTAACTAGATTAGAATTTGTAATCTTAACAGAAATCTCTAAAATAATATTTCTCAGTCTACTGGCATTACAAATAATTTCCAAAGTTATCAGTATCCCGTCGGCACCGGTTAGCTACGTCCGACCCACGTCTGTCACACCTCGTAATGCGAAGCGTGAAGATATTGGTAGTGACTTGTTTCAGTGTTGATATTATTCTTGATGCCAACATTATAACGATGTAAGGTAGGGACGTCTTGCTAAATTACACAGCTGTACGAAGCACTTACGAGTTGTAGGTCGTGGGTTCGATTCCAGGCAGGCGCTTTACTTTGTGTAAATAATTGCATCACCACTGCTCTCAAAACGGTGAAGGAAAACATCGTGAGGAAACCGGCATGTCCTAGAACCAAAAATTCAAAGACATGTGACATCTAGCATCTTTGCTGGGCCCGCGTGGTGGAAGTCGGCCTACTCCCTCTCACTGAGAGGAGGCCTGTATTCCAGCAGTGGTAACAACAGAGGCAGCAGAATCCATTGTTGGATCCCCATTCTGCACAAATCGAGGTCCTTGCCTCTTAGAGTATGTGAAACCTTCGGTTATGACTATCAAATTCGAATTTTTTATTTTTAAAATATTATTGTACTGAATTATATTTTTTATTTTTTTATTATTAATTACTTTCCTTTTTTTTATTAATTATTTATTGGGAATATACACTTTGACATTTTGATTATTGCTTTATACACTTTGACATTTTGATTATTGCTTATACACTTTGACATTTTGAATATTGCTTAACTATGACATGAATATATACTCTGAGGAGTATACTATTATTATTATTTTAATAATTTTGAATGTGAGGACTATGTAGATGTTTGTTTTTTTTATACTTACTCATTTCATTTTAATGATAATCTGGCAGTTTGAGTACTTAATGCGGCCTACCAAAATGTCCTTTCTTTGGTATTGTTCGTCGAATCTTTGTGCTCCTTATGTTCTGAGTTGAGCTGCAAGATTACTGACAAATGCGTGCATTGAATGGACAGGTCCACTCAATCTGTATGGTTCTTTCCTCAAAAGACCATTTCAGACACCTCTATGTACATGATCCTCAAATTATCAGACAGCGACCATCTCCTGATTTTATATACACATTGATATTGATGAATTTTACCTATACAATAACATTCATATTTACTTTTAAAGTATTATATTGTTTTAATTATTGTAAATGTGAACATTAAGTGGGTGTTATTTTTTTTTCTAGGTTCTTTTTCTTCTCATTTATTTTTTATCACAGTCTGGCAGTTTGAGTAATTTATGTGACCTACACAAATGTCCCTTCTTTGGTATTGTTCGTCGAATCATTGACCTCCTTAAGTTCTGAGTTGAGCTCCATGATTACTGACAAATGCGTGCACTGATTGGACAGGTCCGCTCAATCTGTGTGGTTCTTTCCTTAAAAGACCACTTCAGACACCAATCCACATGGTCTTCACATGATCTAACCAAATTATGTCTGGACTTTAAAAGAGACTGTGACCTCTGAGTTTGTTTCGGCCTTTCTTCTCAGAGTAGTCAGATAGGAAACGCCGACCTCATCTAGTTTAAAAAAATATGATTGACGTGTAAAAGTGTTTGTACAAACCTACTTGCAAAAATAAAGTCATTTATCATTTATCAATATCTTTGACGGTTATTACGAGTTGTCAAAAGCTGAAGAGTCTTACAGCTGCATGAAACCTACCCCTTATTTTTTTGAATTTCTGACATAAAGAATATCACCATCCCATTTCTTCCCGTGGGTGTCGTAAAAGACGACTTACTAGAGAATGAGCAGCAGCGTTCTCTATGCATTTTATCACCATACTCTGATATCCAACCCGCCTGCCAAGCATGATGATTATGGCAAAGCCCCTCTTGAAGAAGGCTCTATCATCAGGCTGCAACGCTTAGGAGCCGAGCAAAAAGAACGCTAAGTGAGGATATCGTAAGATTCCACTGAGACAACATCACGGGCAGAATGTTGTTAGTACCATAAAGGAAAGACTGCACTCATCCTAGTAAGTCTTCACTTAAGAAAATCACCATTTACAGTTTACATAGTAACTTTAATTGCAAATTCTAAACCAAACAAAATGCCATCATTAGTTATCACTAATTGTGCAGTCCCATGTGCAACATCCCGCGAAGATATTAAAGTAGTAAAACATGTTACCCCCTTATCTCCAGCACAGTCGGTTATACGCTGACAGCTGTCATTATTCATATTACGAGTTGCGCCTGCGACGCATAAAAGGTATGCAATCTACAACGCCATGTTCGGTTAGCATGCCTTGATGATGGCCGGGAGCGTTAGCAAAAAATTTTACCAGACAATATTGTTTGGTTGCCTCTGAGTTTGTTTCGACGTACGTGCACGCTCATCACTTCCAAACAGTCACATCATATATACACTCATCACATACACACACCCTTTACATAAACACACCCTTTACATACACAAACTCTTCACATACACACACTCTTCACATACACACACTCATCACATACACACACTCTTCACATACACACACTCTTCACATACTTACACACACTCTTCACATACACACACCCTTCACATACACACACCCTTCACATACACACACTCTTAACATACACACACTTTTCACATACACACACTCTACACATACACACACTCTACAGATACACACACTCTTCACATACTCACACTCTTCACATACACACACCCTTCACATACACACACCCTTCATATACACACACTCTTCACATACACACACTCATCACATACACACACTCTTCACATACACACACTGATCACATACTCGTACATATACTCATCACATACACACATCATTTTGGTTACCTTTTAGTCTGTAATTTTAGTGAAACTTACTAAAGCGTTGCTTTTGTTTACCATCATTTCATATTGTATATTGAAAGAGTCTGGATCCTGCGACACAGGGTATCCTAGGGCGGGATCCAGTGTCACACTTAAATACTGTAAAAGTTTTTATAAACCTATAAACTAAACTAAATGTGTATCGCCAGACTGAACTACGATAGGTGATTGATTCGCACGTCAAGGATTTTGAACGAGTGACGAAATCTTCTCGAATATTAGGAGATATTTTGAGTGAATTTAGCTGGCGTGTATTTTGTAGAAGATGAGAAAGGTTGGTGGATGTGTCGTCTGATACAGAAATAGTTGGTTATCTTAAAATATAACAGACATACATACATAAACTCACGTCTATTTCCAAGGGGGTAGGGCAAAAACTACGGAACGCCAAGTGCATCCAATCCTTGTATACTCCTTTTGCATCGTTTAGGTTCATATATCTGCACCCTAATTGCGAAACGCACAATTTATCAGAATTTGAATGGGATTGAAGATTATTTCTAAGCCATTGCGTCATTTGTTCGAATAAATTGTCGGCTCAGCAACGTAAATAACGCAATGAATGTTGTTTAACTATGAATATTAAATCAATTCTTACCGATAAAAAGTTCCGCAATTACCCCTCTGGTCATACACGTACGCCGATGGCGAGTACTACGCACCTGACCTCATATAGTAATCACCGAACTCATCTAGTTTTAAAACATGATTTATTTTGACGTGTAAAAACTTTGGTACAGACCTACTTACATAATGAAATCTTTTATCATCTATACTAATATTATAAAGCTGAAGAGTTTGTTTGTTTGTATGTTTGTTTGATTTAACGAGCTAATCTCAGGAACTGCTGGTCCGAATTGAAAAATTCTTTTTGTGTTGGGTAGCCTATTTATTGAGGAAGGCTATAGGCTATATAACATCACGCTACAACCAAGAAAAGCGGAGCAGTAATGAAAAATGTTGCAAAAACGGGGAAAATCGCACGGGTAGGCGATTCGACGCGACGGGAAGGGTCGGGGGAACAAGAAATTTAACGCGGACGAAGTCACGGGCAGAAGCTAGTTATGAATAATAATTGCATTTCTTAGATTTAGAAAGGGTGCCTAAGGAATATCGTTAAAGAAAAAGCAGAAGCGACCTATCTGCAAAATAGAAAGCTCAGTTCAGGGTAAAAAAGAGGTTTCTGGATTATCTAAAGGTACTCTTCTTCTTTGACTTTTGAATCAATCGCAAAAAGTATTTGCTGATTATGCTAGCTTATATACTGGTAATTATATCATAAATTGTTTATTGTTTAATTTTTCAGACGTGATGAGTATCGATACCAAGTTTACTAACTAATTTAATTAGACTATGAATATTAAAAACATGAATGTTTAAGAAAAATTATGTACCCTGAATAAATGGTATTATTATTATTTTATTAAAGCCTGTGCCATCTGACCGTACTTCGGAAACATTTATTACCTTTGTTTGTATCTTTGCATTCCGCTTATCAAACATTGGTTATTGCATCTTCATTTAGCACTGCAATACAAAACCTACCTTAATCCTATCACGTTACAGTTGTATACGAATTGTTATTGTTTCATTACTACATTCGCCTGTTAGTAAAACGATTTAGTGGCCCCGCCCCTTAAGTTTTAATCGCAGCAATCATAAATATTGTATTTTGACACAGTATAGTTTAGACCAATAAACTAAAATTTACTTAATCTGCTCAATTTTAAAGCTTGTTCCATGTAGTGCTGAACGTAAAGAATAGCACCACCCCATTTCTGCCCGTGGGTGTCGTAGAAAGCAACTAAGGGACTTACTAGAAAATGGGCAGCAGCGTTCTCTATGTATTTTACCACCACACTGCGATCGCCAAGCCACCTGCCAAGCGTGGCGATTATGGCACCCCCAATATTGGGGGAGGCCTATGTCCAGCAGTAGCCGTCTTTCAGCTCCAATGACGATGATGATGATGATGATGTCCTAATGTAGGTCATGGTCTACCCATGTGTCAAAAGATATCGACGTAAGAAGTCGGTGTCGACATGGACGTGGTAAAATCGAACAGAGTGCATCCAAGCATTGTTGAAAATACACACGGTTCAATTTTTAATCGCCACGCTTGGCAGGTGGGTTGGTGATCGCAGTATAGTGGTAAAATGTATAGAGAACGCTGCTGCCCTCTAGTAAGGTCAAGTCTAGTAAGGTAAGTACTTTAAGATATAGGATACTTTTCAACCGACGAAAAAAAACGGAGGAGGTTCTCAATTCGACGCGTATATTTTTGTTTATTTTTTTTTTATGTATGACCACGCATAACTTTTTACATAATGGTCCGATTGTGACAATTCTTCTTTTATTGGAAAGGGTATATTCCCAAGTTGGTCCCATATAAATTTGGAAAACAAAATCGAACCCTAAGGGTCGGAAAACAGGGGATGATTGATTGTTCACTCACTCACTTACTAGAGAATGGGCAGCAGCGTTCTCTATGCATTTTACCACCATACTGCGATCGCCAACCCGCCTGCCAAGCGTGGCGATTATGGCAAAGCCCCCCAAATTGGGGGAGGCCTAAGTCCAGCAGTGGACGTCTTACGGCTGAAATGTTCACTCACTGATTGTAATGTATAAACATGCATAACTTTATACAGAGTAGTCCGATTTTGATAATTCTTTTTGTATTAGATAGGGTATACCTTGCCAAGTATTATTAGTACAATAAAGCCACAAAAAAAAAAACTTTTTAACAAAAAATTAAACCGCCGAAAAACTGAAAAGCATAAAATAATAAACCTTAAAATTTTGAGTCGGCGCTGAAAAATCAATGAACAACCATCACTCAAAGCGCCGACTCATAATTTTAAGGTTTATTATTTTATGCTTTTCAGTTTTTCGGCGGTTTAATTTTTTGTTAAAAAGTTTTTTATCCCGATATTTCCACGGAGTCGACACTTATGCGGGTGACACCGCGGGATGCAGTTAGTCTTCCCTCAAATAAGTCGAGGGGGGTAATGGTTGATCTTTGCGTTATGCTCGTGAACGGGTGCTGCTTGTGGTGACTGGTCGTCTTGCTGACCTAGATGTTGGTATTGTTGTTAATTACCTACCTGTTTATTTGTTTTTACGCCGATGGTCCTAGCTTATCATTTTGTGGCCTCGAGTTGTAACTCGGGTCGTAACAGCTATGTGAACGTGATTCAGCATTGCATATGTAAGCTGTCACGCCCTTTATGCCAAGAGGCTTTTATTTTGGTACTATTATTTACGTTATTAAAATATTTTTTGCTTTTGCTTGAGTATAGATTTCATATTATTTCTTGGAATATTGGGTTGGCTAGCTGACATATGGCAAATCATTTAATTTAATGTTTTGTGTCTCTTAATGTTACCTCCTTACAATTAAAAGTATAGAATCAAGTTCTTCTAACTTAACAGACAGCTGTGCTGCTGGGGAGTTTGTTCCGCCACTTCTTCTTCCCAGCTAAAGCACTAGGAAGTGTCGAAGGGCGGGCGTTTTGGGGGGATTGTCTTTTGTAACTTTGACGTTCAAAAAGTGCTGACTCTCAGCCTAGTTTGAATAAATGACTTTTGATTGATTTGACTTTATATGTAAATCCCAAGGAATTTCTCAGACAAGTCATGTTATTTCACCATTTCCTCAATCGCGCTGATAAATCGGTTCATTCCAAAAACATTATTTGGGCCGTTATTAATACGACAGAAACAGGTGCAATTGAAAGATTTGCAATGAGAAATGTATTGCAAAAAGAATGTTAAAGCAATAAACACAGATGAAAGAAATTAATGTCTATATTATTGGAATATCTCTACAATGCTTAGTATTTATGTTCCTTTGTTTTAACGGAGTGAGTAGAACAGTGAACGGGATATAAATAAACTGAACATTTATTTTTGTTGCTGTGTCCTTTATCTTACTGAAATTTGATTGGATAGAGCCATTCAAATTTGTGGGGTTCTTTCTTCGAAAGACCATTTCATTCACCAATCTACATGATCTTCACATGATGTGAACACGACTATGTCAAGACTTTAAAAGAAACTGTGACCTCTGAGTTTGTTTTGGCTTTTCCACTCAAAGTAGCCAGATAGGAAACGCCAAGCAGCAGGCGTAGCATGACCAATTCTATCTCTATTCTACCAAGAATACACGAAGTTCTTTCTATTCAATTCGACATCTCTTCGGCCCGAGCACGGGGCGACCCGTAGATTCGGGTTTCTATGAAGACAAAGACAGGTTATTCTTTCCATAGCAAGAGACTGGTAACTAATGTAATTAAGGTGGATCTGCTACGGACATTTTCATTGAATAGTCATACAGATCATGGATTAAACGATCTTAGAGTATTGTATTGATGATTATAATTAAAATAATCCTATAAAAAATTGTACCCTCAACTGAAACTCCACTCAAAAGTAGAGAAAAATTACTCGCCATGCTCGACATCGTAGAATTTTATCGACTGTAGAATAGAAATATTTCCTCTCTTCAGTTTTAACATCGCCGTGCCATTTTATCTATTCTTCCGTCGACAAAACTCGTTTCTATGGTGGTCATGCTACGCGTGCAGATCTAGTTTTGAAAATAAGATCAACGTTTAAAAGTTTTTTATAAACCTACTTTCAGAAATAAAATCTTGTACTATTGACGAGCTTTTGCCTGTGGATTCACCCGCGTATTGTACATATAAACCTTCCTCTTGAATCACCCTGTCTATTGATGAACAGCGCATCAAAATCCGTTGTGTAATTTGGAAGATCTAAGCGTACAAAACCCGGTAATCGACTTTGTTTTATACTATGTAGAGATTACTTAGCCACAGGCACTTCTAAAACTGACAGTACGTATTTGGTGAAATCAAATCTGAGATTGAGCTAAAATAACTGTTACCATCTCTGCATGGGTATCAGACCGATTAAAAAGGTTTTTTGGTTCTCTATTGTGTGACCTAACTTTTTTATCCATAATCTAAAGAGACATGATTTTTAATGTCCTAATCATCTTTTGTCCGAATGATAACTTGTTCGAACTAAATAACACATAATGTCACATACCATAAAATTTAAATCCCTAAATGCAAAATGCCCTAAATCCGTTTGGCATAAACATTACAATCAGTACTATACAAAAGACTTAAAACTGTTTTCAATAAAAGTTATAAGTCCTAAACTCAAATTAGTTTATGTTTATCTATCCTAATTATATTTGAAAAACAAAGTAGTACAAAGTTCATTAAGAACTTCATTATTTTACCAAATCCAACTTATACAATACATAAATAGTAAAGATGCGAAAGCATTATGGCTTTTGTATCATCAAGGCCTGGTATGGTGCTTCATGCATTATCATATCACTCAATAAAACAGTTGATTGTGAACATGTGGTTTTATTTCCAACTAAAATGCAAACAAGCATTTACCACGCATGCAGCATGCATGCAAGCAAGCAGCATGCATGTAGGCAAGCAACATGCAATCGAGCATGCAAGCAAGCATTAAGCATGCAAGCAAGCATGCAGCATGCAAGCGAGCATGCATCATGCAGCAGGCATGATTTCTGTCAATGCTCCGGTGCTGTGGGGCTCCGGCGGTTCTGCGCGAGCTGAGGATCAGGTGGTTGTAACGATCACCACCTGCTCCTAAGCTCGCGGGCCGCCTCGCCCCTCCGCGCCTACGCGATTCTAAATTACACTCTAGGGGTAGGGCAGACAAGACTACGCGGAGTCGGATTTACAGCGATTCGTTTCTGTCACAAAAACCTAGCTTGTGGCAATTTTTTTACTGCTTATAATTTTACAATAAATGTATATTCGGAATAATACACTTTATACAATACAATACTTAGGACATTTATGACTTTATAACATGCAAAATTAGGAGATTTAATGATTATGGTATTTGATATTAGGTCAGAATAGTTTTAGAAGTAAAGATAATTATGTATAACAAAACTTAGATTTTTTGAACATTATGGTTACTGACGTTTATAGCTAACGTGTAAGGGATAATGATTTTCGGACAAACAATTTTAGGAGAAGAAAGGGAGTACCAGGTTTTTTCTATACTTTTAATTATTTATTTTAATTTTAATTTAAAGATGATATGACTAGTAGCTAAATAGTTTTTTTTTTAAGAGTTTTTGTTATTGACGTCTAAAATCCGCCATTTTGTTTAATATATATCAAACTTATTATATATAATCATCCCACACCATACCTACACATTTAAATCTAACTAATCCAAACAGCGTAAAGGATTCTCCGAGGGTAAAAGGAACACATACAAGATACGCATGAAATACATAACCCTATCTTAGTTCGTAATTGGGTAATTAAATAAAAGACTATTCTAATTTGACATACTGTTTATTCTCAACTGTGTACACTTCGTGAATTGATCGCTACGTCTTTATGATTCCAATAAATATAAATATTATGCTAGTTACATCTTAATATTACCACTAAACTATACTTTATAGTATACACATACATATATACTATACTAGCTTCTGCCCGCGACTTCTCCCGCGTCAAATTTTTGCTCCCCTAACCCTTCCCGTCGCATCGAATTGCCTGCCAGTTTTCGTCCATTTTTCGTTGCTGCTCCGCTTCCATAGCGTAATGTTATATAGCCTATAGCCTTCCTCAATAAATAGGCTACTCAACACAAAAATATTTTTTCAATTTGGACCAGTAGTTCTTGAGATTGCCGCGTTCAACCGAACAAACAAACTCTTCAGCTTTATAATATTAGTATTGATTACTACTTAACTATTATTAGTAAAGTATATCTACGTATAATACGTTATTATAAACAGCATGTATAGGAAAGCATCAGTCTATAATGTACCCACTTCTGGGACACAGAAGAGAGAATGTACCGAAGTCCACCACGCGGGCCCAGTGCAGGTTGGTAGATGTCACATGATGTCTTCGAATTTTCTTCACGATGTTTTCCTTCACCGTTTTGAGAGCAGTGGTGATGAAATAATTTACACAAAGTAAAATGCCTGTTGTGGTCCGAACCTAAGACTCGTAAGTCGTGACATTACCACTGAGCCACCATAGCTCATGTATCAGTAAGGAGTCCCAAATATAGGCTGATACACCACCATGAGAAAAAACAGCCAGGCTGAAGTAGTAGTGGGCTGGACACGTCGTGATATTCCACCCGGAGATATGGGCAAAGATTGTCACTCACTAGACGCCTGAGGAAGGGCATCATCGTCGAGGTAGACCAGAAGGTGGTGTAACGATCCAATAAGGTTTGTAGATCCAACACGGCTAGAGAACACACAAGACATCAGGTTTTGACGCGCACTCGCTAGGTTCCATTGAGGTAGTTGATCAGTTTGTTGGTATGTACAGACGCCACCAGGTCAAGCTACCCTAAACTGTCAATTTTTCCCAATGAACCTTGAACCTAATGCTCTGTAAATAAAGTCGGAAATCTATCAAAGAAATCTGACAGATTGTAGTAGCTTGATGTGTTGGCGTCTGTACCACCCTTTTTTTTTTTTTTTTTTTTTCAGGATGGGAAATCATCAAATGACTTCTCCCGCTCTGGGCGGAGCGGGAGGGCGTGTCAGACTTTTACTGACTAAAACCCACCCGTGTTCCATCAGTTGCCCATGTGCCAGGGTCACGGTATCTCTTTCGAACAATCCACCCTTAACCCTAGATAACTAAACTATTTTCGTTGTTATATGGTTACTAAACATTCGTCGAACCGAGTACGCGAAATAAATACATTTTTTGGAAAAATATTTATTAATCACAGGAACTTCTGAGATTGGTACATTCTTTGGATCATTATTAAACAAAAAATAATCAAAACAGTAATTAAGAACTATTCTACACAGCCACAGCATATATCGATGTTCACCTAGAAGTATACGAACACGAGAATCGCGGGTAGGTAGGTCGTCGAACGGACGAATGTTTAGTTATCAAGGGTTAAATATGACCACACTTGTCTAATATATGCTGTATAACTCATCAGCTGCTTATAAATGTTCCCACTACTGGGTCACAGGACTCCTCTCGGTGACAGGGAGTGGGCCATAATCCACCACGCGGGCCCAATGCGGGTTTGTAGATATCCCAAGCCTTCGTATTTTTGGTTCTAGCACAGTTTCCGCACGATGTTTACCTTCACACAAAGTAAACTGTTTTAGTTTGGAGTTTCCCTACGCGATCGAATCAGAAATGAAGAGATCCGTAGGAGAATCAAGGTAACCGACATAGCCCGAAGAATTGCTAAGCTGAAGTGGCAGTGGGCAGGGCACATTGCTCGTAGAACAGATGGCCGATGGGGCTGAAAGGTTCTTGAGTGGCGACCGCGTACCGGAAGACGTAGAGTTGGATGGTCTCCAACACGTCGGACTGATGACCTTGTGATGGCCGCAGGAATCCGCTGGATGCGGGAAGCACAAAACCGGCCGAAGTGGCTTAGGGGAGGCTTATGTCCAGCAGTGGACGTCTTTCGGCTGAAATGATGATGATGATGAAACTGTTTTAGTTCGAACTAACGACCTAAAGCTCGTAGCTCTACTTACTATGTAAACAGCAGTGACAGTAAGTTTGATTAAATAATCAATATACACAAAGTTGATTAAATATGTATAAAATAAAAATAAGAAAGAAGCCAACTTAAACTACCAAATATACGCACAATTTTCTCACACTAAATAATAATCAAAATGGTCCACAGTTGATGAAAATATCGATGAACATACATAAAAACAAACATACAGACGATCATACATTTTCCTTTCTTCTAATCGGTCAAAAATCGATCATTCACTTGATATTGGAGGCATGTAACGGATGAGTGAATGAATGATAAGAATGAACATTTTTATGTAAAATGGTGCCCAAGATACAGGCTAAGTTTGGGACCAACGCTACCTCAAAAATTTAATTTTAATGTTGAAATAAGCGATCTTCTTTACTTTTACAAAGCTGCCAAATGTGTCGAAGCATACGTAGATTTATTCGGTTTCGACTTCTCCCTCCTCTGGGTGTTTCCTTTCCTCCTCTGGGTTTCTCCTTCCCTCCCATGGGTTTTTCCTTCCCTCCCTTAGTCGACCATCACTCTTGGACTCGGTCGTTGAGGACTCCTCCGACGTTGACTCGTCCTCAGTTGTGTTATAGGCCCAAGCTTCGACTTGGAACCGGTACATGTAATAGAACCTTAACATGGGTATGCGGATCTGAAAGCATACGTTAACTACCATTACAGATGGAACAATAACCTTCAAGGTTATTGTTCCATCTGTAATGGTAGTCCATGATCAAGATTTTATATACTAGTTTCTGTCCGCGACTTCGTCCGCCAATTTTCATCCATTTTTCGTTGCTACTCAGCTCCTTTTAATTGTAGCGTGATGTTATATAGTCTATAGCCTTCCTCAATAAATAGGCTACCCAACACAAAAATAATTTTTCATATCGGACCAGAAGTTCCTGAAATTACCGCGTTCAACCAAACAAACAAACAAACTTGTCAGCTTTATAATATTATAAGTATAGATTTTTTGTAGCTCCTATGGATACAGTTTAGTATATCTCGCCATTTGAATGGGAAAATTTTTGATTTTAGGTTGAAAGATGAAGATCTTCTATCAAGTCGTATTCTTATATAATCTTGCAACTGGTTTGAGGCCAAATCAGTTAAATTTTGCCATACATCTGAGCAGAATCAAAACATAAGAACGTTATTATGGCATTGAGAACACGTCATTCAAGCCTAGAAGAAATGATCAGTGCCGTGGGAATGTTAGAAGCTAATTATGGGCCACGTGCTGTGTCAATCGATCTGGGCACTACACAGAGTGTTATAAGTCGACTTTGGTCACGTTACCGCATCACTGGCAGCGTGGCAAAGTGACATGGAGGACGAGCTCGCATCACCGCACGCAGACAAGATTGTTACATACAAATTACTGCTCGACGACAACGCAGACGACCGCGATGAAGTTTGGTACGATGCTTCATAGCTCTTCAGGACATTACATTATAATGTCAAGTTAATCCCGGTATTTAAATGTGATAAACCCATCATAATTATGAAAGCAATAATTGTGAAAAGATTTTATGCTGAGAATACTTCCTCGATCAACATATTTCATTTAATCACTCTAAATGTATATTTCAAATAGCACAAAAAAATATTGTTTTCCAATATCTACAACATGGTGTTGGTTTTGACATTTGTGAACTATTAGGCCACTGTAGTAAGTAATACCTTTACTACAGGGGAGTCGAGCTCCCACACTCGCGGCTGCCCCAGTCGGTACGGCAGGCCCACCTTCACGCAGATGATCAAAGTGTCGTGAGCAGCGTCAATCTGTACAATGATTTGCAAATCTTTAGAACTAATAAATCATTTCACACAGACTCATGACATAAATACCTCATAGACTAACATACGAAAATGTAACATTAAACTTGGGAGCTTGGTTTTGGTTATGCTTCCATGTAACGTCTTTACACAACTCCTGCCAGCCAAAAATCTGAGCTAAGGGAGTCAGCGTTCTGGATCCCGGGAACCTGGAATTTTTTGCTATTCGGGAATGACATCTCGCAAGGATCGCCAAGGAGTTTGTCGGCTGCTTAACCAGACTTGCCTGTAGCTACCTAAATAAATTAAGGCCTCCAGCCAGGGCTTAAAAACTTAAAGCTAAGTGACTAGAAGCTAAGGGCACCCCCGGTGAGGCACGGACCCACGACCCGCCGTTAATATTTACAACGAGCCCCACACTAAACAAAATTATAGAAATAAAATAATATTTTATCACTCCTCTCCTCATAATCATAAATCTTTCTTCGGTTGAACGTCCACTGCAGGACATAGGCCTCCTCCAGGCTCCGCCAGCTCAACCGGTTGTGTTTCTCGCATCCAGCAGGCGGACTTAAGTGGCAGTGGGCAGAGCAATTACTCGCACAACATTGGCCGATGGAGCCGAAAAGTTCTGGACACGTACTGGAAGACGTAGCGTTGGAAGATCTCCCATAAGGTGGAGCGGTAACCTGGTAAAGCCTGCAGAAATTTTATAATTAATTACTAATCTAATTAGATTATATCAAAACTCGCGTAAAGACAACATACCTCAAGATAATACGTCATGAAAGTCTCGGTAACAGGTTTCATCTGGAATATCTCGTGGTAAAACTTGAACATGTCATCGGCTGCTTCCCCCCTGTCGTAGCAACGTAGGCCTCCCATCCACCAGTGGCCAATCCAACCGTGCGCAATCATATCGTAGATGGAGGCTCGAGGCATGATGAAACCTGTGTGGAAGGAGTAGGCCTAGGTTCAGTTTGAGTCATACAAGACTATCAAAGGATGGACTGTTAAATGAAAAACATTCATTACGTGAATTTACGTAAGATAAGGTTACCGATTTTTCACAACCCTGTTTTTTTCTGGATTTTCATTCACTATCATTTCAGCCGAAAGACGTCCACTGTTGGACATAGGTCTCCTCAAGAGAGAGGTGCCATAATCGCTACGTCTGGCGGGCGGGTTGGCGATCGCAATATGACAACGCTGCTGCCCATTCTTTTGTAAGTCCTTAACTAGAACTAACAATTTGTTTGACTTGATTGACGACTGAAGCAAGAGAAAGGTCTGTTGCTATTTCACCATAAATTTTTTTTTTGTCTTCTTCCCAGCTTTTCCCATCAATGTTAGGGTCGGCTCCCAGTGTTATTGGATGCAGCAGATATTGGCATTTCTTCTCAGGGATCAGTCATCTAGGAAATACCGGCGCCATGAAGTTTTAGATAGATAGATAAAACATTTATTTAGTGCACACAAAAGCACAACACAACACCTAAAACTACAATTAAATGATGAAAAAAACAATAATAAAAAATAAAAAAACAAAACACGGTGACATTATATCCCCTAATGGAAAAAAAAACAAACTTACAATAAGGGTAGTTGACACACTATGACATAATACAAATGACAAGGTGCGGTGTGCGTCTCAAGGTTGCACCAAATGGGAGTCCAGCTCAGCATGTGTCAGGTAAGTACACCTTTTTTTTTTTTTTTTTTTTTTTTTTTTTTTTTTTTTTTTTTTCAGGATGGGAAATCATCAAATGACTTCTCCCGCTCTGGGTGGAGCGGGAGGGCGTGTCAGACTTTTACTGACTAAAACCCACCCGTGTTCCATCAGTTGCCCATGTGCCAGGGTCACGGTATCTCTTTCGAACTGCGAAAACTGCGTTGTGCTCAATTTGTAACAACAGATTTGAACCCGACTGCGATGGTTATCCGGAACACACGTACCGATCAATGAGTCAAGAATCCAAAAACAAATGGCGCTGCAAGGTGTGTATTAAGAAAAAGACTACCAATTCTACAGAGTCATCCAATGTAACAGTGAGAAAACCACAGACATATCCTTCTATAATAACGCCGCTCCCAACTCACAAAAAGACAATACAGTCGACCCCTGACCAGGATTCTCATGTATTGACCGATTACGATACATCTTACGAAATTGACACCACACCGAATAAACTCTCAAAAAGTGTAGATGGCACTACAACTAATATATCTTCGATGTCCGAAATGCAAGATACAATAGCCCAACTGACTATAAAACTAGAAAGCACGGAGAATGAGTTAGAAAATACGATATTAGAAAACAATGATTTAAAAAGGCAAGTGAACAAGTTGGCCCAAGAAATTAATGTTTTAAAGTCGTTATGTCATTCTTCTACAAGCAAAGAAAGCAGCCCCCTAAACAATGACAAAAAGAAAAGACACTCTCGTTTGAGTCAAATCGCGTTGTCTACTCCCTCCTCGCCGAAACTTACTACAGATGCTGAACGTAATAATAACTTTATATATTTACATCTGCAACAAAATATCTTAGCCTTACAAAAGGATCTACAAATCGCAAATAATGAGATAAAAGCTCTAAATACGCAAATAGAAGTTTTGAAACAATCTCTCAGGACTACACCAAAACCAGAGCAGATTTTTTCAGCCAATACCAGTACACCAAACCCAATTGCCTCAAATCTAAAACAACACATACCTGGAAAAACAATAAGGATATTTGGTGCACAACAATGCGTTGGTCTGTCTGCTGCCCTTATACATTCAAGAAAGACTACACAGTATGAGAAGTATGGAGTCCTCGCCCATACGATGCCAAACGCACAGTGCGACACAATAATAAAAAGCTGCACCAACATAAACTTACGACCAGGTGACAAAATCATAGTATCTTTAGGTGAAAATGACTATAATATAGGACATGTATTATCTCAGTTAAAAACTATATTACAGACATTTTATAAGAATAGTATAATAATATTAAACGTTTCAAAAAGTAGCCATTTAGATGTTGACAAATTGAATTATCGTATCAAAAATATTTGTAAACATTATAAAAATTGTCATTTCATCAATACCACACACCACAATGTATCTGACATTTGCAAATCTATAAATTACATATTAGATTGTGAATATTATAACCATAAATATCTTAATCCAGTTGAGCTCAGGAAACATCTCGCGAGTAGCAAATCAAGTTCTTTGCCAAAAACGGAGACAAATGTACCCAAAAAAGGAACTATTCCCTTTTATTTTAGAAATAGCAATACTAGTGGAACTGAACAAAACGTAAGCTCTCAAATTCCTTCTGAAGTGCAAAAAAAAGGTACTATACCATACTATTTCTCTACTCTCACAAAGAACGATACATTTTTTCGTACCTAAGAATACAACGCCTACATCACACAACTTTAGAATACTCCACCAAAACATTGCAAGTGTGTTATCTAAACAGGAACTATTGGAGTTAACATTACAGGAAATGCGTGACTTACATAATGACCCCCATGTTATTTGCCTCTCCGAAACATTTATTAAAAAAGGCCATGAGAACTATCTCAAGCTATCGGATTTTGAAATGGCTACAAATTTTTGCAGAGAAAAACACAGAGGTGGTACTTGCATTCTAGTCAAAAAAGGTATATGCTACAAAGAATTACAGTTTATAAAAACACATGCGTCGGTTAATACGTTTGAGGCATGTGGCATAGAGTTAGAAAATAAGAAATTAGTAATTATTTGCCTATACCGTACACCTCATTCCGATCCAAACCAATTTCTAACTAAGTTAGATAGTATGTTATATGATTTATACAAGAAATATAAATCTAGGACACGTATAGTTTTAACAGGTGATTTTAATATAAATACCTTGAAAAGAAGCAAAATCACTAGAGAATTTCAAGACTTAGCAAACATACACAATTTAAAAATTCATATTGAGGTAGCTACTCGAAAATCTACTTGTATAGACCATATTTTGAGTAACATACCTGATGCAATCCCAGCAGTCCTACCACTTCATCTTTCGGATCACGACACAGCACAAATGTTAAGCTTTCCTTTAAGGCTTCAAAAAACAACAGCCGCAATATACCATATCTACAAAAGAGACTACAGTCTAGATAATACGCGTAAATTCCGTGAATGCTTGCAAAATCTATCCTGGGCAGATATTTACATGGAAAGCGATGCAAATACAGCATTCAGTGCTTTCCATGAATTAATATGTTTATTTTATAATCTCTGTTTTCCGAAAGTTAGGATAAAGATAAATTTTAACAATAAAATAAAGCGAACATGGATAAGTAATGGTCTTAAACAGAGTTCTAAAACGAAGCGTTTCTTACGATATCAATATTATAAGAATAAAAATGTAATAAATAAGAATAGATATACCTCATATTCAAAACTACTAACAAAGTGTATCCATAATGCTAAACGAAATGCCAATATAAAGTTTATGAATAATAATGACAATAAGTGTAAAGCCGCATGGACAGTCATAAGAAACGAAATACACACAGACGCCAATAAAAACAACATTGAACACATTAAAATTGACAACACCATACTTACCAAACCAGCAGAAATAGCCACTGCCTTCAACAGTCATTTTGCAAATTATATTCCTACTCATAATTGTACAAATGGCTGCCGCAGTGATACCCTAACTGCTAACTCGATGTTCCTCACACCCATATCCGAAAATGAGGTGAGGAAACAGATACTATTGTTGACAAATACCAACTCTGAAGGCTACGATGAACTTACCACCCGTATTATTAAGACATGTGCTGGTGAAATAAGTGGGGTGCTGACTTATCTTATTAACCTGTCCTTCTCACAAGGTGTGTTCCCTAACGCTTTAAAAATATCTGTTGTTAAACCTATATTTAAAAAGGGTGAAAAATGTGACATGAATAATTATCGCCCCATAACACTGATACCCATCATGTCAAAAATCTATGAGAAATGCATGTATCAGAGAATAGTAAGCTACTGTGAGAAATTTAACATTATAAAAAAAGAGCAATTCGGCTTTCAGAAACATAAGTCCACATCCCTAGCCATCTTTTCACTTTTGAAAGTAGTATTGAACAATGTTAACAACAAACAGCTAACGACCGGGCTATTCTTTGATCTGTCAAAGGCGTTTGATCTGGTTACACATGATATTTTGTTACAGAAACTAGAGGCTATCGGTATTAGAGGACTGCCACTCCAGTGGATATCGTCGTACTTAACTAACAGGCAACAGAGAGTCACTGTCAGTAAACTTAATGAAAGTAGGGAAATGACAGAATATTCGTCTGAATATATATGTGTAAAACGCGGCATTCCCCAGGGTAGCATATTGGGCCCTATCTTATTTCTGCTCTATATAAACGACATAGTTAATGTAACCAATCATAAATGCTTCCTTTTTGCCGATGACATTTCAATAATTGTTACTAGCGATAAAAAATATAAATCAATTGCGGATCATGAAGCGGACATAAATAATACAATAGACAATCTAATTCAATGGTTAAATAATAATAATTTATCTATTAATCTTAATAAATCAGTATATATCCAATTTAATCAATCTTATAATAATACATTTAATTTTAAAATGGACATTCCGAAAATTATACAAGTGACACAAACTAAGTTTTTAGGAGTAGTAATCGACGAACATTTAGACTGGAAAGCACAGGTTGATGCTGTATGCAATAAAATAAATAAATTTGTCTATGCTCTGAGACAAATAAAAAAAGTTACTAATTTAAAAACAGCTGTGATGTCATACCGCGCATATGTTGAGTCCTCACTACGGTATGGACTGATGATGTGGGGAAATAGTACTGATCATAATAGAGCATTTGTCGCCCAGAAAAAATGTTTACGAGCTCTATACGAAATTCCATCTGACGAATCATGTCAGCCTATATTTAAAGAGCTTGGTTTGCTACCGTTACCTTCATTATATATATATGAAGCATGCATGTTCGTTCAAAAACACAAAGAACTATTCAAAACAGCAGAGGAGATAAGCTCTCGAAGTAGACGAGACCAATACAGACTTGTGCTGGATGTACTGCCTCGATCGGTGAAATATAATAAAAACTCTCTGGCTATGTGTGTACGCCTGTATAATAAATTACCAAAAATGTTTAAAACTTTAAATTGTTCATTATTCAAAACCCAATTATATAAATGGCTAAATAATTATAATTTCTATAGTATTCATGATTTTTTTAATATGTAATCAATGTAATGTATTTCAATGTCATAATGTATTTTAGTAAGTAAGTTTGCACGCTTTAGTTTTAAGCAAAACATGCTTGATCTATATTTCTAATAACACCGTGTATACCATGTTTTATGCAAATAAATATATCTTATCTTATCTTATCTTAACAATCACGCGACCCCGGCAGGCATCGGTCCTAGTAGACCCCTACACTGCTGCTGACATCTCTTTGAGGCGCGCGTGGAACACTGCGCGCCGTCGACCCGAGCTTGGTCCTTACCGGGCGGCGAGCTACCCATTGCTCACCACCCGCAAGCTCGCGCCTACGGTGGCCGGGAGTCCGCTATTGACTCCCGACGTCCGGGGCGTCTCCTCCTGCGGCGGCTAGGGACGTGAGGGCGCAGAGACTGCCACTCCCTCACGCGCCCCGCCTCCTCCTTCGCGACCATTACTGCTTCGCAGAAGGAGGTGACGGCTTCCCATTCCCTCTCGCTCCGTACCATGGCTCGTACCAGGGCCGGACGCGAGAGGTCGCCGCCGCCGATCGACTCCACGAGGACACGGCGGTGCTCCGCCCAGGCAGGGCACACCTCCACCGTATGCTCCACCGTGTCCTCCAGACGATCCTCGCAATGGAAACACCCGGACGTATCCTCCCGCTTTATCCTGAACAGGAACCCACCGAAGCACCCATGCCCGGTGAGAACCTGCGTCAGGCGGAAGGTGAGGACGCCGTGACGCCTCTCTATCCACTCCTCAAAGAGGGGACTTACCGCCGCAATTGTGGCGTGCCCAAGGTAAGTACACCTGACGCTGATATTCTGCTGGATCCCTGCAGTGACATACGGACGTCGAGTAGATCAGATAATTTGGTGTTTTGACGATGTGTTATGCACGGAGTTAAATTATGTAAGTAAGTTTACCCGCAATTTAAAACAGACTATATAGTAGTGTTGTAATAAGAAACGTTTTTGTTTATTGTGTTGACTGTGTTTTGATTACTTGATTGTTTATAAAGTTTATAATGTAAATGGAAGAGAGAGGCTTACGCCTTGCAGTGGGACAATACAGACTAATCGGATTAGATAATATATAAATGAATAATCTTATTATTATGAAAGTGGCGATATAAAATAAACTATCTGGCTTAAATATGTTTACAGTGAGTAAGTATGGATAAATAAAATATGTCAGTTTTGAGATTATTTTACAATTATTAACATCACAAACTACTTAGTAAATGACCTACTGATATTGATTTTAGGGGAACACGGAACCAGTTATATAATGGATGCTCCCCTGACCCTTCCCGTCGCATCGATTTGCCTGCTAGTTTTCGTCCACGTCGTTTTGAGTTATAGTGAGTTAACCTTAAAAGATAGACATATGCTCTCGCGGACTTTTTTTTAGAACTTTTTAAAAGGAACAATTCCGTCATACATGATTTTTGCGTTACTTTAACCGTTTACGCAGCGCATGCAACGGAAACTCTAAAAAGGAATAAATTTTCCCCGTTTTTGCAACTTTTTTCATTACTGCTCCGCTCCTCTTAGTTGTAGCGTGATGTTATATAGCCTATAGCCTCCCTCGATAAATAAGCTACCCAACACAAAAAGAATTTTTCAATTCGGACCAGTAGTTCCTGAGATTAGCGCGTTCAATCAAACAAACAAACAAACTCTTTAGCTTTATAATATTATATATATATATATATATATATATTATATATATTAGTATATTAGTATATAGATGTGTTCGAAACAGGTATACCCACTTTTTTTTGAGATTCGATAAGAAACTGCCGCAGACGAGCTCTGAAAGTGCCAAGACATTGGAGATTCCTTATCGGCGGAGGAATATTGTTCCAGCATTTGGATGCGGCGTATCTAAAACTTCCCCTGAAAGCAGCAGTCTTGTGCGATTGAGTGGCGAGCTGTTGCGAGCACTGCCTACTTGCGCATTCTCTTTTGCTAGCGATCCAGCTCAGTTTTTTGTACAAGTATGACGGCTGCTTGTTCTTTATTACTCCAAAAAGTAGGCATGCCAAGTGTAACTTACGCCGTGACTTCATCTTGAGAATAGAGTGTTTATTTAAGAACGGCGTTACGTGACTTCTTGGTGGAATTGTGAAGCAGAATCGAGCACACGCGTTTTTCACCCTCTGGATCAGTCGTTGAGTTTTAGCCAGTAGTCGAGGGCCAATAACCGTGTCGGCATGGGTTAGGTTGGATAGCACGAGTGACTCAACCAGCTGGATCCGCAGCTCCTCTGATAGATAAGACCTTATTTTATAAAGGACCTTAAGCCGGTAAAAACAAGTGCGCACTGACTCTGCTACGTGCACTTCGTATCGCAACCCAACGTCCATGTTCAGACCCAGATTACGGGCCTCACTGACTCGACTCACCGACTGACCCAGCAGAGTAACGTTGAGTGTTGCTGGGACTGCACTGATTTGGTTCTTGGTTCCAAACAGCATGTATTTGGTTTTAGTGGGGTTAAGTACCAAACCGTGATTTTCAGACCAACATGCTATCCTGTCAAGATCATCGTTCAGATCCTTTATCGCGATGTCATAGTCACTTGGCTTAAAAGAGATATAAACTTGTATGTCATCAGCGTAAATATGGTACCTACATCGCTTCAGGGTATTTATGATATCCGCACAATACAAAATAAAGATTATGGGGCCCAGTATTGAGCCTTGCGGGACTCCTCTGCAAACGGAAGTGAGTGACGAAACAAGAGATGAGCCATTGCTAAGTCGTATTTCGACTCGCTGCTGTCGGTTGGAAAGATAGCTTTGGAACCAGTTTATAGTATTTTGGTCAAATCGATAGTAGTAAAGCTTTGATAGAAACAGATCTATATTTATGCAGTCAAAAGCCCGCGAAAAATCAAGTAGAACAAGAAGCGTGCAGAGGCCCTTGTCCTGTGCTGCCAGAATGTTATCTGTCACGTCCAAAAGAGCCGTAGAAGTACCACGCTGTTTACGAAAACCCGACTGAAGTTCAGGCAGAATGTGTTTATCTTCTAAATATTTTGACAGCTGCTGACATACCGCCTTTTCAGCAATTTTAGATAGGCAAGGCAGTATACTAATAGGCCTAAGGTCCTTCAACTCAGTTGGATTTGTTTTTTTAGGCAATGGTCTAACGATCGCAATTTTCCAGATGTCTGGGTATGTTGCTGAGACAATTGACCTATTCACAATGTCAGTGATGGCTTTAAGTGTATGAGGGAGTGTAAGCAAGAGCATATTTAGAGTCACATTGTCACAGCCTTTTTTTTTTTTTTTTTTTTCAGGATGGGAAATCATCAAATGACTTCTCCCGCTCTGGGCGGAGCGGGAGGGCATGTCAGACTTTTACTGACTAATACCCACCCGTGTTCCATCAGTTGCCCATGTGCCAGGGTCACGGTATCTCTTTCGAACAATCACGCGACCCCGGCAGGCATCGGTCCTAGTAGACCCCTACACTGCTGCTGACATCTCTTTGAGGCGCGCGTGGAACACTGCGCGCCGTCGACCCGAGCTTGGTCCTTACCGGGCGGCGAGCTACCCATTGCTCGCCACCCGCAAGCTCGCGCCTACGGTGGCCGGGAGTCCGCTATTGACTCCCGACGCCCGGGGCGTCTCCTCCTGCGGCGGCTAGGGACGTGAGGGCGCAGAGACTGCCACTCCCTCACGCGCCCCGCCTCCTCCTTCGCGAGCATTACTGCTTCGCAGAAGGAGGTGACGGCTTCCCATTCCCTCTCGCTCCGTACCATGGCTCGCACCAGGGCCGGACGCGAGAGGTCGCCGCCGCCGATCGCCTCCACGAGGACACGGCGGTGCTCCGCCCAGGCAGGGCACACCTCCACCGTATGCTCCACCGTGTCCTCATTGTCACAGCCTTCAGCGTTCGATTTTAGCTGCGGAAGTATCGCATAATTTGATCAGGAGTTACCGGTTGTAACGCAAATGCGAAGTTCTCATCACCATAACTATGAGACTCGAAGAAAGTGCGTTGCGATATATTGCAGACTGGGTTACCAGGAACTTTCAGAAAGTGATTATTGATTTGGTCTGGATCTCTGAAGTGAGAGGGAAGGTCTTCAATTTGATTAGTTTTTGTTAATACAGTGCTTTTTAAATTTTTCCACAAAGTTTTAGGGTTACTTTGGTTATTAATATTAAATTTAAAGAATGCAACTTTTTCTCTAAATATGGAGTTTATTACCAAAAACTTAAGCTGCTTGTAGTAAGCCTTTTAGGAATCTGATTTCGTTTCACGGTAATTGGTCAGAGCGTCATTCCGCAAGTGCATCATCAATTTAATTGTAATTTATTTTGTATTTTAAACATCCACCAACAAAATATTGACGTGTATAAGTATTTTAAAAGATTGATCATCCTTTGCATCTGGCAAAACTGTCGCTGAACTTAATAATTATTATGTTTTTTCCCTAAAGAAGTGAATAATTGTGTTATTTTTGATTGAAAGTCAGTATCTTAAACAGAATAATGTAAACCTGAAGAATGTCAAGCTTAGAACTCTTACCGAATGGATCGTCTTTGGCGAAGGCTCCCACCGCCTTCCCTGTGATGGCGGCCGTAATCCAGGGCACGTAGGGGTGGATCATGATGTGCTGCGGCGGGGCAGGGGGGCGGCGCGAGCGCAACGGGTCCGGGCATTGATGACCACCTGGTCACAAAGATGGATGTCTATGCTAACTGGATGAAGCTGAATACCAGTATTTTACAAGAAGGTGTCGCTTATCTGACCTCCACAACCCAGCTACTAAGACTGATTGTCAGACTTACGGGCTTCTGATAACCCGTAACGACTGTCTAAGATCTACGAAAAACAATCGAGATCAACGGCTTAACGTGCTTTCCGAGGCACGGAAGGGTCTTGGTATGAAAAGATGGTCACCCATCCACAGACCAACCACGGCATACGTAGCTTGACCGATTGACTCGTGCGGCTGTTATTACTTAGCGTCACTCCCTGACTTACCGATCTATCTTATAACAATCTCACCGTCAAAACGGAAAAGTGAGTTATCATTCCACTATGGACTTAGGGACGTCATCATCACCAGCATATATTGTTCCCACTGCTGTGACCCAGGCCTTTGATAAACTATTCTGTGTAAATCTATTCTAATCTCCTTCTCTTTCCTCTCTCCATCTTCTCTTCTATCTATCTATTCTTTTCTATTCTTCTTTCTATCTTTCTTTCTAATCTATTCTGGCAATGCCTATAGCATCAGGTGGATCGACATCTCACTTCGCCTAACTTTTCATGGTGAGAATTTTACAGAGTAGACCGGCTTCCAAGTAGCACAAAAGTGCTGTATAACAGCATTTTAACAGTGCACAGTGGATGCATTAGTTGCTGAATAATAGCGTAGACAGCGCATCCTCAGAGGATATAACTCTAATTTGGGCACAAATTATTCAGCACATAGCTGTATAAGAAATCCAATTGATAAATAATTGCATTATAACAACATTATAGTAGCATTTATGTGTGTAACAGTCACCTAAAGAGCTGAATATTGCCTGATTAATGAGGCACGTGTTACTTATTATACAGCAAGGAAGACGAATGTGTACATTTTGAATACTTTTATACAGTTGAAATTACACACTGAGCAAAATTGTGGAATGCAATAACTTAATATTATTTTCATCCCCCCATCTCGGAAAGAGTATTTTTGCCCTTCGATACCTGAGTGCAAAAGCCGTTTTTATCCACTAGAGGATAAAGTAAATTGAATTTAGAACATCGTGTGCACTAAGTTTCTGAATTCAAAACATCATTAAATCTATTTACTTCTATCTCCATGGTGCCGAATTTATCATTCAACCTTTTTCTAATTTGTAAAACTTAGACTCGGAACCTTCTTGATGTACTTTTTTTTTAATTTGCTTTGCGCGCGCCATTTTACTATTCACGTCACCAACATTACAGTACCTAACAAAAATATTACACTCGACTTAAGTAAGTGTAGCAACGTTACTTTCAATTTTTCTTAATTATACCTAAGTATCATTTGAAATAATTTAAAGATTATTCTGTAATACTTACCTATCATAATGTAGTACATAATAAATGTTAATACCTAAACTGAAATAAAAGTATCTTGTGATTGAAATTCTTTTTTTTTTGCATATTTAGTCATTTCCTCGCTGAGGTGGGATGAGAAGTTACGTGTTGCACTCGAGTGCAAAGATTTTTCACCTCGTGCTCTTTTGATTGCCTCGCTAACGCTCAGGATTCTAATTTTTGAATCACTCGCTGCACTCGTGATTCAATTTTAGAATCCTTCGCTTGCTCGTTCATCAAAATTGAACACGCGGTTAAAAAGCAACCTTGCACTCTTGTATAACAAATAACTATTACTTTTCTTTGATATGAACTGTCAAATTGTAAAACATGAAGTGTATCGTTGTGTGCAAGATCTCAGGTGCCATTTGTGAGAATATACATACATAAAATTTAAGGTAAGTAAAACTTCGATTTCCGCCTATTATACTATTTGAAATCTTATTGGGAAGGTAACTTTACTGCCAAATACCATACATATTTAGTTCAAAATTTTCACGCGCCCTCGGAATACCACTAAATACTAAAAGAAAAGCATCCAAATTAGAATTAAAATAAAATTAATATGTTCGTTTTTGTACAAAGAAACCAAAAAAAACTGTTTTCGTGTAAATAATTTTTAATCCAAATTAATTACAATTGATATCCTCTAAAATAAACAAAAATTAAAAGATAAAATTTTATAATAATACAAAGTAACGCAGTGAATATGGCGGATGGCAAGTGAACAGTTTTAATCTCAATGTAATGCTAAGGTCTGTACGGGTGTTCACATGTGGCCTGTAATTCAGCCAAGAGTAAAATAGTTTAGCATTTGTGAAATACAAATCAGACATAGATCGATGAGCAGAGCCGTATTGGTTCACATTTGCGTCAGTTACCTACCTTTATGGATCCAAGCTTTTAGGGTTCCGCCGTGGTTCTTTTAAAGCCATTTTGTTCCCTTTTTTTAGTTGTTATTCGACGATAAGTACTTAATTAAAATTGTAATTTAAGTAGCTGAGATTATAATTTAATTATATAATATGTATAATACATAAGTTATTGATTTATTCAATTTGCGACGAAATATCTATAAATTAGTAGGTACCTATCTAAAAATTATGTATTTTTCTAGCCTAATAATTTAATTACTTCCACATGAAATAGCATTATGGTACGTTAAGTTTAGGTATTTAATATGTTATTGTATCTTGTGGTTTTTTTCCCTCAAAAACTGTATAGGTAGTGTTGTCATTTTGAGAAACTAATACTTCTATTATAATAAGTATATTTTTCTTGTTTTTTACAGAACAAGCCTTTCAAAATAGTTCAGACTATAGATAGAGGTGTTGTCGATCTAACAGTCGTTCCTGCATAGTGGAAAACTAAGGAAATTCTATGGTGGCCACCGAGAAGTACTTTTATACTCCTTGAAATTATAAAAGGATGAAAATTCAAGGCCTGCACCAGGGTGGTACACCCTAAATTGTACTTTAAAAAGGGAAAATTAAATAAACATAAAGAAAATTACGTGGTTTTTTTAGATGCTAGCTGTACAGGTATTTCCCAACTGACTACCTCTGAGAAAACTTGTCGAAATCTGGAATCTTAAAACGTCTCGAAATTTATTCATTTATTATAATTAAAAAAATCTGGGATTTCTCTTAATAAATCTTCTTCATTTTTAGGTAAGTACCAGAAACATTTAAAACAACAATATTAATTTTGTGGTAACCATATTAGTCCCGAAAATGTGTAGGTTATAAGAAAATTTTTGTAGCAAGGAGTAACTACTCAGCCTAATGTCACCAAACACACCGACCTCTATTTATAAAGGCTTTTTTGTATTGTTTTGTTAATATGTGCAATTATTATTTATTGTTACTTTAATTTAAATCCGACGTAAATTTGACATTTTATTTTATTTCAACTATGTGACATATATTTTTATTTTGTTAATGACATTTTATTCTTTTCTGCTGCAGCATCGTTACTTTTATCTTAATTTTTGTAATATGGGTTATGTCTGAAATAAATTAATTTCATTTTATATATTTATAAATATAAGTACGGAACCCGTCGCGTCCAATATTCCAATCGCGCATGCCGACACTTGGATACATGCTGTTATTCGAGTGTATGGTAACACCTGACTAATAAGGGAAAAGTGAATCTGTATGCAGCATAAAGCATTAAGTACATTTTTGTTAAATAACTTCACAAAGTAACTGGTTCTGTTATAGTGGGTAATATGTTCTCTCTTAAAATGCAACGGTTGTATAGTACACGTGTGGGCTATTATTCAGAAAACTTACAGCTGATAGGGTACTGCAGTACTAAGCGCTCAATAACAGTGACTTTGTGGCATGTTTGTGGTGCTTAATAGAATGACTGTACAGAAATAAGCCTTATAGTTGGCCACATTTTTTTCGAAACAGCTGTTGCAGCCCAGGTGAATACTAATAAGTCTTTATAAATGCTTAGATTACCGCTGTGGGCCTTAAGTGACAATTTATAATGCAGTTCTGTGCTACTTGGGTTGGGAGCTGTATTCGGTTCTTAATGCGAGTGTCATTACCTTGTGACAGAGCTACTATAGACCAGTGCCCCGTATGCTCGTGAATGAGGGAGGGTGCGCCTGATCGGAAGCCACAGCCGGTGGTGCACGCCATCCTGTTCTGCGTCATCTTTGTCGCGTTCTGTGGATAAAGAAGAGAAGAGAAGTTCTGTTTATGAAACACTTATAGCTGACCTGAAACTGTGCTTGTTTGTAGGAATGTATCAAGACTTCTAATGTCTCTCTTTTTCAGTGATAATAAATACGGATTAGTGTCCGCAAGTCCACGTCAATACGCGTGTTTTACGTATAGAATTCCATGTAGGTGGTAAATTGTATTTTCTTTAATACTAGCTTTTGCCAGCGGCTTCGCCCGCGTGGAGGTCGGAAATTATCCCGCGGGAACATACAACCGGGATAAAAAGTTGCCTATGTCCTTACTCAGGCTCTAAACTATCCGTGTACCAAATTTCATTTAAATCGGTTCAGTAGTTTTAGCAGGAAAGCGAGACAGACAGACAGACAGAGTTACTTTTGCATTTATAATATTACTAGCTTTTGCCAGCGGCTTCGCCCGCGTGGAGTTCGGAAATTATCCTGCGGGAACATACTACCGGGATAAAAAGTAGCCTATGTCCTTTCTCAGCCTCTAAACTATCTGTGTACCAAATTTCATTTAAATCGGTTCAGTAGTTTTAGCAGGAAAGCGAGACAGACAGACAGACAGAGTTACTTTCGCATTTATAATATTAGTGCGGATAGTTCTTCATATACGCAACGATCATTCAGCGCCCTGCGCGTCCAATATAACAATGCGTTCAGGGCGTTGTTGGGGCTGCCGCGTTGGTGCAGTGCGTCGGGTATGTTCGCGGACGCACACGTTGACGGCTTCCACGCCGTGCTACGCAAACGATGCGCAGCGGCGCTCTGCAGGTTGCGTGCCAGCACCAACAGCATCCTGGCTGTTATTGCAGATAGGCTGGATACGCGTTACGTTCAGCACTGGGTTAATACCCACATTAGGAAATAAGTTATTGTACTGTTTATCTTATTTTATTTTTATTTCATTTTATTTTATTTTTTTATTCTTTAAGTACTAACACTAGTTTCATAAGTTTTACTGTACTAACATTCTATGGATTTTTAAATCTGAATTAAAAAGTTTTTATTTTATTATTTATAGTGCGGATAGTGCGGATAGTATATAGTATATATAGTATATATTATATATATAGTATATATAGTATATAGTATGGATTATTAATTATTATATATATACAACATTAATTTTTGTTTATGCGAAACCCGAAACACGGGTCAAGTATTTTTATGTAAAGAATCTATGAAAAAAATTTCAAAACTGTATCATTAATAATCACAAAGTTATAAGCTTGATAAGTTACCTGCACCCTAATTGCGAAACGCACAATTTATCAGAATCTGAATGGGATTGAAGATTATTTCTAAACCATTGCGTCATTTGTTCGAATAAATTGTCGGCTCAGCAACGTAAATAAAGCAATGAATGTTGTTTAACTATGAATATTAAACCAATTCCTACCGATAAAAAGTTCCGCAATTACCCCTCTGGTTGTCCACGCAAAAACATATGCAGATCACCACAAACAGCTAGTGTGCGTACTATTTCCGTGTAATGGACGTTTGAATACGAGAAAGACATGATAATTTTAAAATCGAAACAAAACACTAAGGCCCGCGACTTGGAAGCGTAATTAAATATTTTTGGTACAAAATATAACATGGTGTAAAAATTATTGGAATCGATTCAGTTACTGATTCTGAACAAACTATATTCAGGTTTCGCATATACTAAAAATAATCTTGTATATATAGTATGGATAGTATGGATAGTGTGGATGTTGATATTGATTGGCTTGTTATATTGATATTATAACTGCCAGGACCATGTTTTAATAATTAAATTAGACAGGAGTATCATCCGTCGCGATGGAGTTAGTGGAAGCAAGCGGTCATCGACCCGAGCGGGGCCACGTCGCACCTCAGCGCATTGATCATGCTAACTGCGCATGCAGACCGTGCGCAATTAGTTGGGTTCGATTCCCAATCCTAACAGTATGTAATTCTCTAAGTTATCTATTTAACCCCTTTATTGGAAATCCTCGTGCAAAATTCACACTTCAAGACCTAGCGGTTTAGGTTATGCGTTGCTTGTCGGTGAGTGCATTTAAAATGTTTCTATAGGCGTATTGTTTCGTTACCTCTATGGTGTCCGGGCCGTCATACAAAAAACAAAGTTCTCTCGGCAGTATGGAAACTCTTTCCACAGTCTTATCTTCTTCTATAAAATCTCGCGGTACATCTGAAAACAAAGTAAAGCCTGATCTACACGGTGTTTTTTAACTGCTTGTGGCACGCAATAAGTTGAAACAACAATAAAAGTTTTACACAAAAGCGGGAATACATGGCTTCCACGCCATCATGCAAAGCACAGTGTACACGCCAGCCCCAACAGTATCCTAAATGCTATAGCAAAAATGTGGGATAGCGCCATACTGGGAAATTGGATACGACTAAACCACTGTGGCGTAGTAATGAATAGAGCATCTTGTTAATTCTTTGGTAGATGTAAACAAGAACACTAGTTTCTAAATCTTTTGTATACTAACCAAATTGATGTTATGTGTCTGTTTTTTATGCAGTATTTAGAAGGTGCAAGTCAAGTTGTGCTTTAATTTCATTGTATGCCAGCTAATGAAGTTGTGCTGTAAATTGGGCTTAAGAACAACGAATTCCATGTAAAGCGCTTTTTTTTCTGTAGCGGCTGTTTTTTCCAAACCCAAATATTTTAAATTTTCTAGGAAAAGTATGTACTGTAAAGGTTGTCTCCAAAAGTCAACCTTATATAGTTCTGGCTGGCAGTAAACCAACTCAACCGGAGTTGGTTTACTGCCAGCCAGAACAATATAAGCATTCTAACAGTCAAGCGAATTTAGAATGAGCTTTCAAATTATTTGAATTTAGAAAAACAAAGGAAAATAATAGAAAGAAAGAAAGAAAATACGTTTATTTGCAGTAAATAAGACGCAAAAACAAACTGTTGTTTTAAAAAGCTCAACCGGAGTTGGTTTACTGCCAGCCAGAACAATATAAGCATTCTAACAGTCAAGCGAATTTAGAATGAGCTTTCAAATTATTTGAATTTAGAAAAACAAAGGAAAATAATAGAAAGAAAGAAAGAAAATACGTTTATTTGCGGTAAATAAGACGCAAAAACAAACTGAACACAACAAAAATATTAAAAAAATAGCTGGGGAAAATATGCGTCAAATCCACGCAAAACGGCCATCGCTCAGCTTATTACTTACTAGCTTTTGCCAGCGGCTTCGCCCGCGTGGAGGTCGGAAATCATCCCGCGGGAACATACTACCGGGATAAAAAGTAGCCTATGTCCTTTCTCAGCCTCTAAACTATCTGTGTATCAAATTTCATTTAAATCGGTTCAGTAGTTATAGCAGGAAAGCGAGACAGACAGACAGACAGACAGAGTTACTTTTGCATTTATCATATTATAGCTTCTGCCCGCGACTTCGTCCGCGTCAAATTTTTGCTCCCCTGACTCTTCCCGTCGCATCGATTTGCCTGCTAGTTTTCGTCCATTTTTCGTTGCTGCTCGCTCCTTTTGAGTTATAGTGAGTCACCCTTAAAAGATAGACATATGCTCTCGCGGACTTTTTTTTAGAACTTTTTAAAAGGAACGATTCCGTCATACATAATTTTTGAGTTACTTTAACCGTTTACGCAGCGCACGCAACGGAAACTCTCAAAAGGAATAACTTTTCCCCGTTTTTGCAACATTTTTCATTACTGCTCCGCTCCTCTTAGTTGTAGCGTGATGTTATATAGCCTATAGCCTCCCTCGATAAATAGGCTACTCAACACAAAAAGAATTTTTCAATTCGGACCAGTAGTTTCTGAGATCAGCGCGTTCAATCAAACAAACAAACAAACAAACAAACAAACTCTTCAGCTTTATAATATTAAGTATAGATTACTACTCTATGCGAGACAGAGCCCCAGCGCTGGTTTTCAGTTTTCATTGTTGTACACACGGCTACAGGTCAAACTATACAATTCCAGTTTTAGCTGACCTCGCATTGTATAGGCTTTTCGTCCAATGAGATGTCAGCTTATACTCGTCATGTATAGTTCGATGTATGGCCGTACATACATACGAGCTCATGGAATAAACGCAATAATTATTATATCGTTGTATCATGCCGCAACCCCCATAATTATTTATAGTACTTACCACTTACAAAATCGACGTGGAATAACTTGGACCTGGTCAGCTTTCCATTTTCGTCAACCAAATAGTTTTTGAACGGTATACAAGCAGGCAACATGTATTCTGAAAATGTATGGAAAAATGTATTTTTTTACTTGATATGTTTTCATATTTCATTAGTGGCGAAAGGCGGTCTACTAATGACACAGCTCTATATAACCTTACTAAGAATACAGGCGTAATGTGATATTTATAAATAATAAATGATTTTATTACTGTAAGTAAGTTAATACAAACACTTTTACACGCCAAAGATATTTTTCTAAACTAGATGAGGTCGGCGTTTCCTATCTGACTACTCTGAGAAGAAAGGCCGAAACAAACTCAGAGGTCACAGTCTCTTTTAAAGTTCAGACATAATCTTGGTCACATCATGTGAAGATCATGTAGATAGCTGTCTGAAATGGTCTTTAGAAGAAATAACCACACAGATTGATTGGACCTGTCCAGTCAGTGCACGCATTTGTCACTAATCGTGTATCGTATATTATTTACTTATAGGAAAACTCACATACGTGAATGACAATGGAGTCATCTTACATACATAGAACATAATTAATGAAACAAGTATCAACTATGCACATCTATCTACTCCTTCATAATAAACGAGTATGGATATACTTGTATAAAGTACCGGTTACGTGTGGTGCCGGATTTAAAGAACAGCACCATCTCATTTCTTCTCGTGGGTATCGTAAGAGGCGACAAGGGACTTACTAGAGAATGCCCATTCTATAGTAACTCCCATAGTCGCCTTCCACGACACCCACGAGAAGAAATGAGATGGTGCTATTCTTTACGACCGCATCACATAACTAGACTGTACCTGTAAAATGACAGTTATAGTTCCTATAAACTGCCACAGATGGCACTACAAACTTACTAGACTTGACAGGCGTGATCAGCTTCATGAGGGCGAGGCTGTACTTGGCCCCGAAGTGCTTGTACTCCGGGTGGAGCAGCACATCAGCTATGGGCATCAGCAGAATGGCTGGCTCGCACTCGGTGCCAGCCGCGATGTCTTCTAGCGTCACGTGACACTCGCCCTCGTCTCGCTCGTAGTCACCGAAGATCACGTTGCCTCTAAAAATTGGGTTAATCTATACTAATATTATAAAGCTGAAGAGTTTGTTTGTTTGTTTGATTGAACGCGCTAATCTTAGGAACTAGTGGTCCGAATTGAAAAATTCTTTTTGTGTTGGGTAGTCTATTTATCGAGAAAGGCTATAAGCTATATAACATCACGCTACAATCAAGTAGAGTTGCAAAGGACTCGAGTCTTCGAGTCCTAATTTTAAAGACTCGACTCAATTATGCAAGACTCAGTGTGCTCAAAAGGTTCGGAGTCTACATATAAGCACTCGAGTCTTAAAAAGGACTCAAGTCTTAAAAAGGACTCGAGTCTTTAAAAGGGCTCAAGTCTTAAAAAGGACTCGTGTCTTAAAATAAACCCGAGTCTTAAAGAAAAACTCGGCGCATGAAGATGAAACTTGTACCTCATCATTCGAAAAGACTCGAAAGGAGGCAATAAATTCAATTTAGTGATTATGATGAAACTTTGCGTACAAATAAATCTGACGAGTTATTCGAGTTTTTTCGAATGATGAGCTACAAGACTCGAGTCGTTATTGAGACTCGAGTCCTTTTTAAAACTCGAGTCCCTTTTTTAGACTCGAGAATGACTCGGGCTCGGCTTGACTATAGACTCCGAGCCTTTTGAGCACACTGAGTCTTGCATAATTGAGTCGAGTCTTTAAAATTACGACTCGAGGACTCGAGTCGTTTGCAACACTACAACCAAGAGGAGCGGAGCAGTGATGAAAAATGTTGCAAAAACGGGGAAAATCTCACGAGTAGGCGATTCGACGCGACGGGAAGGGTCGGGGGAGCAAGAAATTTAACGCGGACGAAGTCGCGGGCAGAAACTGGGTATGACTATTTGTATCGTATTTGTTTAGAGCTGACGATCTTTGTTTATTTGATAAGGTTCACCAGCAAATTATTACGCTGCATATTCCCTCTGCATGGACACAGGCCTTTTCACTTCCAGAGGGAGTGGGCTATAATCCACCACGCGGGCCCAGTGCGGGTTAGTACATGTCACATGTCTTCGAATTTTTGGTTCGAGGATATGCCAGTTTCCTCACGATGTTTTGAGAGCAGTGGTGAAGAAATAATGTATATTAAGTAAATCACCTGTCTGGGTTCGAACTCACGACCTATTGAGTCGCGGCCGTTACTCCAAGGCCACAACTGCCCTGCAGCTGGCTAAAATAACTAATCCTACTAACCTGCGAGTATTATAAAAATGTGAACGTTTTGTATGTTTAGATGGTTATTTCTCAATCACGCAAAAGAAGGCACACCTAAAGTTGATAACCTGGATTAATAGGTAGGATACTATATACTTTCCCTGGTATAATTTCGACCTCCACGCGAGCGAAGCCGCTGACAAAAGCTATTAATAAATAATACTAACAGTGCGTATCCCACAGGTATTTGCGCAGCATCGATGGCGGTGGACAAGACGAACTGTCGGCTGATGAGGATCACGCGCGGGACCCTGAAGTAGTGAGGGGTTCCGTTCTTCACTGCAACAAAACATTCAATGGGCGGTAAACAGTCCTTCGTTAATATTTGAAAGTAGCCAGAAAAACACAAAAATCTCACCAAGAGTCTTAAATAAAATAGTTTCGTGTTACCCAGTATCTGAGTTGTGGAGGAAATATACTGCAGAGAGGCAGTCACTTCATGCAAAGTATGGTATTCAATAGCATCCGTTTACACTGTAAACTAACCCAAACACAGTTGTGAAAAGGCTAGGCACAAGTTCAAAGCATTGTTGATAGACCATGCAAAACTAAAATAAAGGTTGGAGGGACACAAACATTGGCTCACGTATTGATACATTGCTCCCCGTTTTCTTGTCAATTCAAAGTAGTCATCATGGCTGATAGCAATGTTGCTGATGGCACCAAATAAGTGAGAGCAATAATAAATCTCTCTCTCGTTTTATGGATTATAAACAGGTAAAACGAAAAGATTGATTGCACAGCAGCAAGAAATGATTTAAGGCATCATCTACTAGTGTCTCTCAGTCTGTAACATCATCAGGCCGGACATCACCCATAGCTAGAATAAGGCTTCTGTTTTCCTGTACCAATCATTTACTGTGAAGATGGACGATGGTGAAAGTATTTAAATAAAAATACTATATTCCACTTTCGTCCATCTTTACAGTGACTGGTTTTCAGTCAAAATTCCACTAATACAGCACACTGCACAGTGACCCATCGCACACATTGGTCCTTCGAGCCGAATACCGTTACAATAAAAAGCTGAAGCTAGATGGGCGGATGTCATTTGTAGATTACAGTATTCTTCCCTCTCAAATCCCTTACCATGTATGTACTGCAGGGCCCCCAGCCAAGTGAACTGCAGCTCAGAAAGTGGCCCTTCATCAGGACTGTACCCCGGGTCGTCGTGGCAGTCGAAGAACTGGCCCTTTATGAACACCATACCTAATGGAACAAGATTGGGTGAAATAAGAACTGAATACAAAAGAATATGATGAGATGGTACCATGTTGACTTCTTTCTTGCAATAAAACATGTACCTACCTACAGAAGATGTATTATGTACATAGAGAGCAAAACTAGACGATAGAACTGATAAACCCTTTGCAATATCTTGACTTTGCAATGATCACAATGCATGAAATTGTATGGGAGATTTCAGGCTGGCTAGGTAGCGTGCGTGGGGGAGTCTTCTGACAACATTTGGTCACAGTGAGGGAAGAGAGAGTGCACCTGTGTCTACGCTCACACTTTCACACTAGAATATCTCCCGCACCAATATCTCCGTTGAGATTGGCCGCTATGGCCGAATTTTAGCCTGGAAGAATATTAAGTAGGACGCGTATTTACAATAGAAATGTATTCTTTTTTAATTTTCTGGCCAATGGGAGTTGTGTTAATCGAAATGTGATTAGGGATGGGATGTAATTACATAATTATTATCATTCATTCATCAACATACTCTCTAAGTGAGAACTAGCTCAAACATTGTGATTTCATGCAATAGGGTCATTTAAATTCAAAGCCTTTATTGATGACCAGCTTTTGCCAGCGGCTTCACCAGCCTGGAGGGATGGGATGTTATTACATAATTATTATCATTCATTCATCAACATACTCTCTAAGTGAGAACTGGCCTCAAACGTTGTGATATCATGCAACAGGGTTATTTAAACTCAAAGCCTTTATTGATGACCAGCTTTTTCCAGCGTTTTCACCAAACTGGAGGTCGGGAATTATCCCGCGGGAACATACTACCGGGATTTAAAATACCTTTTGTCCAGGTTATAAACTATTCTGTGTGCCAAATTTCATGCAAATTCGTTCAGTGGCTTATGCGTGACAGAGTCATAAATATCCATCCGTCCTCACATACTTTCACATTGATAATATTAGTAGAATTTGTAGGATAGGATTTTAATTACCGTCGCTTTCATATTCAAAGGGATAATTTTCAACTTGACCTTTAACACATGTGAAGAAAAGTACTTACAAGTAACGCATACTAAGAAGATGAAGACTATATTTCTCCACATCTCACAACACAGGTTTAAACCTACACCTCAAACCGCATTTTAAAATCACTAGTCTCGCCTCTGATACACCAAAGAATGAAGTAAACGACACAGTTTACATTCATGATCAAAGAATGCGTGTTTACTACCAGTTTTGATGCAAAATTACAGAAATGCTATTGTCAATTTTTGTGTAACAATATCTAAGTTATTTTTAGGGGTATGCAGTTCCAAATGAGGGGCTTGTGGCTAGGTAATAACAGATGCACGGATCGATCGATCACTTTTAGCTACGCTTGCCGCACTAAATGCGTGGATAGGTGACCTTCGTACCAAGACCCCTCCGAGCTTCGGAAAGCACGTTAAACCGTTGGTCCATTTGTGGATCTTCGACAATCTTTACGGGTCATCTTGTTCCGTGTGGTGCCGTTGCCGGACGTAAATAATAGCACCAATTTTTCCCACGAGTGTCGTAACAGGCAACTAAGAGACTTACTACAAAATGGGCAGCAGTGTTCTCTATGCAATTTACCACCATACTGCGATCGCCAACCCGCCTGCCACGCGTGGCGATTATGGCGAACCCCCCCAAATTGGGGGAGGCCTATGTCCAGCAGTGGACGTCATTTGGCTGAAATGATGATGATGATGATGACGGGTCATCAGAAGCCCGAAAGTCTCATAACCAGGCTTACCAAGGCGTATTACCCAGTAGAGTTGTGGAAGTCAGAAAGGCAGTCGCTCCATGTAAAATACTGGTATTCAGCTTCATCTGGTTAGACTGGCAGCCGACCCCAATATAGTTGGGAAACGGCTAGGCAGGTGATGATGGTGATATTGCTCCAGTTGAGGATGCGGCCAATGTAGGAGTATCTCCTATACATGCGTCGCTCACCATTCCTTAGGACCCGAGATGGTGGCGCGTAGTGATAAATGATAAATGATTTTATTTCTGTAAGTAGGTTTGTACAAACACTTTTACATGTCAATGATATTTTTTTAAACTAGATGAGTTCGGCGTTTCCTAACTAACTACTCTGAGAAGAAAGGCCGAAACAAACTCAGAGGTCACAGTCTCTTTTAAAGTCCAGACATAATCTTGTTCACATCATGTGAAGATCATGTAGATTGGTGACTGAAATGGTCTTTTGAAGAAGGAACCACACAGATTGAGTGGACCTGTCCAGTCAGTGCAAGCATTTGTCACTAATCGTTTAGCTCAACTCGGAAAATAAGGAGCCCAACGCTTTGACGAACAGTACCAAAGAAAGGACATTTGGGTAGGCCACATAAATTACTCAAACTGCCAGATCGTGATTACTGAGAACGAAAGAAAACGAAATTAAAAAAGACCCACATAGTCTTCACATTCACAATAATTAAAACAATGCGATACTTTACAAAGTAAATATTCATGTCATTGTATATTTAAAAAATTATCAATGTCAATGTGTATATATAAAAAAAAAGAAACGGATATAATTTTGTTGGTCAGATCATTTGATGACCATGTAGATCGGTGTCTGAAATGGTCTTTTGATGAAAGAACCACACAGATATTGCCACTAACTACTCAAACTGCCAGACCATAATCAAAAGTGAAACAATGACCCACATAGTCCTCAAATTCTCAATAATCAAAGTAATATTCATACAATTAATATTCATGTCACGTGAAATAATAAAAAAAGGTAAAAATAGCAAAATAATAATAATAATAAACCAGCAGGGCAGCATGTGGCGAGCTGTTGGGCAGTAGCGACCCCACGGACTCGATCTCCTGGGAGAATTCTTGTTCCTCATCTCTGGCTTTCCTTTATTGGCCGGCTGGAGTGAACACTGACGAGGTTCAGAGCTCCCGCCTCATTCTTGCCTTTATTGGCTGGCTTGAGTGGAGAGAGCAAACGTGCTCGGGGAAAGGAAGTATTCCAGTAAGTGCTCGTAGGGACTTGACCATCTTCCGGGCTCTGGGATAGTTCTGAAAGCCGTGGAATACCTCTCCACTTCTCAAGCACCTTAGGAAGTGTTGCCCCCTTGTCACTGCGTCACCATGTGCCAGCGACGTTTCCCGGGGGCCCATTATTGAGTGTGCAAGTCACCCCCTGCCATTTTATCCGTGTATACAAATCATTGATCAGGCAGGGGCCATAGTCCTTCCATAGTTGCGGTTACTAATCCACTAAAACCATCCAAACCCATAGCCTAATTTTCTTTGTTTCCATATTCTGTAATAGTTCTGCTCCAACCGGGGATTGTCCTTGGGTGCACTTGCATAGTGCATACAGGGATAATCGTCGGTTGGTGCCCCCCATCATTTAAAATTGTCTAAGGGGCCTCTGCGAGTTGGCTTCGGCCCCTCGTACGCCTTCCAAAGGACCGGGATCTCAGGGTCCCGAGATATGTCAACAATATAAATAAAAATAATAATAATAAAACAACATTCAGTGTAGATTTATCGGAGCAGCTCAATCGCAGGCCGTTTTATCCTCAATATAGTCTTTAACAGTATAATAGGCTTTCTGACATAATTTACGCTTTATAAAAGATTTGAATTTATTTAGGCTTAGTTCTTGAATGAGGCTAGGAAGTTTATTATAAAAACGAATACATTGGCATCTAAACGAGCCACCTATTTTCTTGAGCCTGGTCTTAGGAACAACAAATTTTTGTTTGTTGTGTTCCACGTGCGCCTCTCTGTAATGTATGGGGGGAAGTTTAACACCTCACTCCCCCCTAACGTGAGGAGGCTCGCAAAGGCCGGCCAGTCGGGGATAGCGGAAGACGCATTAGTTCCCGTGGTCCCCGACGTAGGTGTGGGACGGAACACCGGGGTGGTTTTAGTCAGTAAGAGTCAGACAGACCCCATGGACATCCATGACGATTTCCACCTCGAGATAAAAAAAAGGAGTATCTCCTGTGCTGCTGGCTCAAGTTAGTAAAAGTAAAAGAGGCATTCAGTCGGTAGGACTCTGACATAAATCTCCATTTTCCTTAGACAGAGAGTATCCATGAAGATTTCTACAAGGGAAAAATAAAAGTAGGTATGTGATTAGTTGGAAATATGTTGTCTTTGGCAAAGATGGCCAATAGTAGGTGCATAACCATGCGTCGGTCGGCAGTTCTTTACCTGTTGGGTATCTATTTATATAAAAACTAATAATAACATGGCCTAGCGTGTAGATTTGAAGCTTAGCTCTACATGAAATCTGATACCTTTTTGTCAGTGTGTGCTACATATATGGTTTCGCCTAGGTTATATTTTACAAGAAAATGTTTTTGGTGGTTTAGTTATCTGTGTGCAAATCAACTTGTGGTGTTAGTACAACGATGTTATGGACGGTTGAGACCACAATAGTAAATCGAAATCTAGATTTATTTTCCAAGTTCAAAGTTAGTTCATTTTACATTTATTCCTATGGTTTTAACTTATGAGTTATCATCAGTCAATCTGATAAGTTTTAGAATGTTAAACTTATAATCATCTTCATCTCAGCCCGGAACCACCCACGGATGGGTATAGACCTCCTTTTCGGCCATACTTCTCGGTTCCGTGCGTCTGTCATCCATGTTT
The DNA here is from genome assembly GCA_932294355.1 of Aporophyla lueneburgensis. Lineage (NCBI taxonomy): Eukaryota > Metazoa > Arthropoda > Insecta > Lepidoptera > Noctuidae > Aporophyla > Aporophyla lueneburgensis. The sequence goes on from OW028755.1 coordinate 24,218,214, forward strand.
CCCGCGACTTTGACGAAATCATCCAACCTACTTTTGGACGGACTTAGTTTCTTTGCCTAAACTTTTTTTTGGGTGGGATATCATCAAATGACGTGTCAGACTTTTACCACTCGAACTTGTGCATCTCGAATGCGGTGGACAATGTCCTCCAGTATTAAATTTAACTTAAATTGTTACTTTTTAAAGCTTATTGTCAGAGTTTTTGCACCAGTAATTCTTGGCTCCACTGGAAAAGGTCGCTAAATGTTCTACGCGTCCAATTAAATAATATGTAAAGGATGTTCTTCCGACTGGCTCGTTTTTGCAGTGCCTCAGAAATGCTTGCGGTAAACATACCGATGGATTTCACGCCATCATACGCAAAAAAACGGCCCCACTCCTGAGCAGAATAAGAGACAGTCACAACAGGGCTGTGGTGGCAGACACTGCCTCTGCCATAACAAGACAATTTGGGAGAAGACTTATACCCTAGTTTCCATTTGTCGTTGTCTATTCGTTGGGTAGTCTTCTCATTAATTCATCTTTAGTTTAAGTTACTAACAATAGTGTTTTAAGCAAACCAAAAACTAATAATATATGGATTTTTGTGGTATTTTAATGTATTCGATTTTTGTGTTCGGATAGTCTTAAAGAAGATAGAGTATGCTTTAGAAATGTGGTGCTGGAGAAGAATGCTTAGCATAACCTGGACACAGTTTCAAAACAATGTCTCAACCCTCCAAGCACTTGGCATCAAACAGCGTCTTTCTTCCATCGTCCAAGGTCGTATTCTCGCTTTCTTTGGACATTTCACACACCGAGACGACACATCGGTGGGACGACTTGTCGTGCAGGGAAAAGTTGAAGGCACAAGAGCTCGTGGCAGGTCGCCTATGCGTTGGACCGATCAAGTCAAAACTGCACTAAAAAAAAGGCTGCAGTACGTGAAGCGCCACCACACGAGATGTGGCGACCATGACCAAAAGTAAGATGGGATTCTTAAATACAAGAATATTCTTAGACTATCCCAACACAGCAATCATCCATGCAAGTCAGCAAGCAGCAATCAGAATTGAGATCATTCACAAGTAGGTACTGAACCGTTGCATGTTTGCAAAAATCGTACTTGTCCTTAGACAACAGGTTTCATCAAAACAGTAAACATAGTTGAAAGAAAATAATAACAGTTAAGAGTCCGACCGAACTTCGTGGTTGCTTTTTGGCAATTATCGGCTGTTCATTTTGTTTTTTTTTTTTTTGTTTTGTTTTGTTCATCATTTTAGCCGAAGGACGTCCACTGTTGGACATAAGCCTCCCCCAAATTTTGGGGGGTTTGGCATAATCGCCTACGCTTGGCAGGCAAGTTGGCGATCTCAGTATGTTGGTAAAATGCCTAGAGAACACCGCTGTCCATTCTTTAGACTTCAAAACGAAGGAAGTTCTCATTTCGTCAATATTTTTTTTTGTTTATTTTATTTATTTATTAATTTATTTATTAAGTACATGGAGGACTTACAGCTAAATAAAACAGACAAAAAAAATATTAGACATCCGAAAGCCAATTACAAGTCCTCACGTATAGACTTATATTAATATTATGGTGTGAGCACATAAACAAAAAACACATCATCTTAATTAAAGAAAAAGCTATTAAAGTACTTAGCATATGACTGAAATAATAGAGAAGGAAAAAAAAACAAATAATAAAATCTACCGCTACTTGAAAAATTTAAGGCTTAAGCACCTTCTGGCTGAATTCACACTTGTTGTGTAGTATTGTTCCGCGATATGTCCGGTAATTGAGGATCGATTTCGAAAATTCTTTTTTTAATGCATACGGTATGCTTCAGGATCGGTTCCATATAAGTTTTATTAACTTTGCTATATTTGCTTTGTTTTATCAACTTGACTAGGTTTTGAGCAGTGCGTGTCAGTGATGACCTATGGCACTGAAACGAGGCGTAAAGTGAGCTGGTCGCTCATACGAAGGCGGAAAATCATCCAAAGGGCAATGGAGAAAGCTAAAGCATAGCTTACACTGCTTTATACTGTTGCGCACTCTAAGTCACCTATTCCTCGGACATTAGCCGCTACTAACGCTCTCCTGAACTCAAACACAGATATTGATATATTTGCAAATGAATGGAAGATGATACTGTCAGAATGTTTGAATTTTTGTGAGAAGAATGCATGACTGTATTAAATTCCAACTAATATTATAAATGTGAATGTAAGTTTGTCTGTTACGCTTTCACGCGGAAACTACTTAATCGATCGTCATGAAACTTTGTACACAATATTCTTGGGGGTATTAGAAGTAACATACGATACCTTTTATGAAAAAAAAAAATACGAAAGATAAAAAATTGTTTGTCAAAAAATCTTAAAATCTAGCTACTTCAACGCCATCTAGCATTCCAGTAATGAAGTTCAAAAAAAAAATTTGACGCAGACTAAGTCGCGGGCAGAAGCTAGTAAGTTATAAATGCAAAAATAGTATAATTATAATTATGTTTAAATAGTATAATTGGCTTCGGCCATACTATTTAAAATAAATAAATAATAACGTAACTTCACGCCTTCATTCTCCAAGGGGTAGGCATAAGTGCCTATAGTACACCCACCTTTCAACATTTATATTATGTTCGCCTGTTGTCATGCCATGAAGCTCTCCCATAAAGCCTATAGCACACTAACCCGGGATACAATTTGCGTCGCATTATGTCGCATCATTACGCGCGTGCGTTCATGTCGGCATGTGTAATAGCCTAATGACATGCATTCATATGCGGCGCGATCCAATCGGCGCCGGCGCAGCCATCTGTTGCCACGAGAGGTTTAAAAGAACATTGTTTTGGATGAGGCTTTTGGTGAAAGGAAATTAAAACAAAATAAGCTGAAGAATAACCTTCACTTCTAGCTGCCTAGTCCTCAAAACGCTCGCCTTTTACTGCTTCCTAGATGAGAAGAAGAAAGCGAGCAAGCGTAATTCAATAGAGGAATCATCAGCATCAGCATCTATCTAACCTTTTGCTCAACTATGTTAGCGTCGGCTTTTAGTCCAATAGGTTGCATCTGAGTACCTCATCATAGCCGTAAGACGTCCACTACTAGCCATGGTACGGAGCGAGAGGGAATGGGAAGCCGTCACCTCCTTCTGCGAAGCAGTAATGCTCGCGAAGGAGGAGGTGAGGCGCGTGAGGGAGTGGCAGTCTCTGCGCCCTCATGTCCCTAGCCGCCGCAGGAGGAGACGCCCCGGGCGTCGGGAGTCCATAGCGGACTCCCGGCCACCGTAGGCGCGAGCTTGCGGGTGGCGAGCAATGGGTAGCTCGCCGCCCGGTAAGGACCAAGCTCGGGTCGACGGCTCGTAGTGTTCCACGCGCGCCTCAAAGAGATGTCAGCAGCGCTGAAGGGGTCTTCTAGGACCGATGCCTGCCGGGGTCGCGTGATTGTTCGAAAGAGATACCGTGACCCTGGCACATGGGCAACTGAAGGAACACGGGTGGGTTTTAGTCAGTAAAAGTCTGACACGCCCTCCCGCTCCGCCCAGAGCGGGAGAAGTCATTTGATGATTTCCCAACCTGAAAAAAAAAACGCCACGCTTGGCAGGCAGGTTGGCGATCGCAGTATGGTCGTAAAATACATAGAGAACGCTGCTGCCCATTCTCTAGTAAGTCCCTCAGTCGCCTTTTACGACACCCACGGGAAGAAATAGGGTGATGCTATTCTTTATGTCCGGCACCACACGGGACCCTATCCGACCCTATCTGAGTACCTACCAGTGTTTTATATGGAGCGACGGCCTTTCTGACCTCCTGAGTGTATAATACGATATGCTATAGACTGGTAGTCAGAATTTCGGGCTTCTGAGGACACGTAACGACTGTCAAAGCTCCACGATTAACATCCAGGCCCAATGATTTAAAGAGCTTTCTGGAACACGGAGGGGTTATGTAAAGATGGCCACCCATTCACGAACCAACGGCGGAAAACGTAAGTATAACTTTCATTGCGTTATTTGCGTCATTGGGCATATGAAATCTTCGGATATACGAAGCAATGGATTCGCAATATCCTTCAAATTAATTTCGATTCTAATTGAACTGCAGATTATTGAATGCCAAACATAATAATTGAATCGGCTGGAAAGCAGATCCCTAGCAAAGTGTTCATGGTTTAGTTGTCATCATCATCATCATCATTTCAGCCGTAAGACGTCCACTGCTGGACTTAGGCCTCTCCCAATGTGGGGGGCTTTGCCATAATCGCCACGCTTGGCAGGCGGGTTGGCCATCGCAGTATGGTGGTTAAATGCATAGAGAACGCTGCTGCCCATTCTCTAGTAAGATGTCATGAGCCTTCTTCAATAGATTTCATCACGAGCACATCAGCAAACGGCTGTTTTTATCGTCATATTTAGCCTTTAATGTTCCCACTGCTGGGACACAGGAATCCTTTCGGTGAGAGGGAGTGGGCCGTAATCTACCACGTGGGCCCAGTGACGGTTGGTAGATGTCACATGTTTACGAACTTTTAGTTCTAGGACATGCCAGTTTTCTCACGATGTTTTCCTTCATCGTTTTGAGAGCAGTGGTGATGAAATATATTAATTTACACAAAGTAAAGCGCCTGACTAGGTTCGAACCTACGACCAATAACTCGAAAGCCCTCTTCTGTTTTTATGTACCAACTAGCTTCTGCCCGCGACTTCGTACGCGGATCCTGTTGCTTATGCGACAGCGACAACGGGGTCGTCAAAATCGAAGATCTGAAACGTCTGATGTAGAATTCTAAGGCCCGGGGACGGGAAAACAACGGGATGAGCGAGACGATTGGAGTCGTTCCAGATCTTTCATTTTTGTATGTCAATAGGAAATGCCCATCAGACTAAACAACTTTTGCTAAGACGTCATTCCTTAATATGTTATTAAGAGTTTTACTTAAGAGTTCCACAACAGGTGTTCCAGATCTTCAAATTTATTCTCACAGCAGAAAATGCTCTTCACGTGAAATATTTTTTGCTATGGCACCATTTTTATATCTCTAATACTTACTTTAGCTGGTCTGTTGCGGTCTGCATCAGGTGTTCATTTTCCAAAATAAATTATGTATAGCCTATATGTTGCCACGTTCACGATCAGCGGACAGTCGCGCATCATGTTCCACACTTGTCTCTAGAGACCTAGCAGCAGATGCGTAGATACGCCGAGAACTCAAGCGCAATTTTCTATCAGTGAACGTTTCCGACTCGAGAGACAATGCGTGACGTTCACGATCAGCGGACAGTCGCGCATCATGTTCCGCACTTGTCTCTAGAGACCTAGCAGCAGATGCGTAGATACGCTGAGAACTCAAGCGCAATTCTCTACCAGTGAACGTCTCCGACTCGCGAGACAATGCGTGACGTTCACGATCAGCGGACAGTCGTGCATCATGTTCCGCAGTTGTCTCTAGAGACCTAGCAGCAGATGCGTAGATACGCTGAGAACTCAAGCGCAATTCTCTATCAGTGAACGTCTCCAACTCGAGAGACAATGCGTGACGTTCACGATCAGCGGACAGTCGCGCATCATGTTCCGCACTTGTCTCTAGAGACCTAGCAGCAGATGTGTAGATACGCTGAGAACTCAAGCGCAATTCTTTATCCGTAAAAGTCCCCGACTCGCGAGACAATGCATGACGTTCACGATCAGCCGACAGTCGCGCATCATATTCTTCACTGGTCTCTAGAGACCTGGATGTAGATGCATAAATACGCTGAGAACGCAAGCGAGCTTCGCGATCCGAAGATGTTTCTACGGAGCGAGTTGCAGCCTGATGTTCTCGAATAGCATCAAGTCTATCCTGACGCTCTTCGCTAGATTCTTGGGATCTTATGATCCTCAATCTTTTAGCTCCTTTGGAACGTTGGGAAAGATTTGACCTCTTTCTAGGCATGGTTACAGTTTTATTCTGAAGATACCTGATCAATTAAAATCTAAGTGACAGCTCATCTGCGTTACCGGGTAGGCTACCGTGTCACGAAGATAAATGGAAAAGGAAATTAAACACTGAAACATCATAAGCTCGAAGGCATATTTCTTCGATAAAATAAAATAAAATGGGAGTTTTAGACAGTAGAGTCAAATTTTCAATGATTCCTAGAATTTTCATCGAAAATCAGTCCTAAACTGTTACCGCCTTCATCGCGTGGAGGTACTCCCACCTTATGTTATTTTATAATAATACAGTGAAATTAGTGATAGCTTTGATTTTCACATCAGGTGTTCCAGATCTACAATCTTTATACGTCAACAGAGAGTGCTCATCAGGCTGAACAACTCTTGCTAAGACGTCATTCCTATATAATTATGTTATAGTGTAGCTGGGCTCCTGGAGTTCCACATCAGCTTTTCCAGATCTTCAAATTTTATACGACAACCGAGAATGCTCATCAAGCTGAACAACTCTTGCTAAGACGTCATTCCTATATATGTTATAGTGTAGCTGGGCTGTTGGAGTTCCAAATCAGCTGTTCCAGATCTTCAAATTTTATACGACAACAGAGAATGCTCATCAGGCTGAACAACTCTTGCTAAGACGTCATTCCTATGTATGTTATAGTGTAGCTGGGGTCTTGGAGTTCCACATGAGCTGTTCCAGATCTTCAAATTTTATACGACAACAGAGAGTGCTCATCAGGCTGAACAACTCTTGCTAAGACGTCATTCCTATATAATTATGTTATCGTGTAGCTGGGCTCCTGGAGTTCCACATCAGCTTTTCCAGATCTTCAAATTTTATACGACAAACGAGAATGCTCATCAAGCTGAACAACTCTTGCTAAGACGTCATTCCTATAAATGTTATAGTGTAGCTGGGCTGTTGGAGTTCCAAATCAGCTGTTCCAGATCTTCAAATTTTATACGACAACAGAGAATGCTCATCAGGCTGAACAACTCTTGCTAAGACGTCATTCCTATGTATGTTATAGTGTAGCTGGGGTCTTGGAGTTCCACATGAGCTGTTCCAGATCTTCAAATTTTATACGACAACAGAGAGTGCTCATCAGGTTGAACAACTCTTGCTAAGACGTCATTCCTATATATGTTATAGTGTAGCTGGGCTCTTGGAGTTCCACATCAGCTGTTCCAGATCTTCAAATTTTATACGACAACAGAGAGTGCTCATCGGGTTGAACAACTCTTGCTAAGACGTCATTCCTATATATGTTATAGTGTAGCTGGGCTGTTGGACTTCCACATCAGGTGTTCCAGATCTTCAAATTTATTCTCTTAGCAGAAAATGCTCATCACGTGAAACAATTTTTGCTATGGTACCATTTTTGTATCTCTTATAGTTTAGCTGGTCTGTTGCGGTTCTGCATCAGGTGTTCAAGATTCCAAGATAAATTATAGCCTATATGTTGCCCAGACTTAATACCTATACAACAAAAAAAAAATCATTTAAATCCGTCCAGTAGTTCCGAAGATTAGCGTGTACAAACAAACAGACAAACAGACATACTTTTTTTTTGGTTTCGTGCTCTATTACTGTTTCTAAACCCCCCTCAATTATTTTTTTTTTTAATATATTCATTCAATGTACAGACACAGTTCTTTACTGTTTTATTATATGTATAGATTTCAAATTATGGTATTTCGATTGATATCTTTACTTTTATCGGTCGGACTACGAGCAACATAAATCAAATAATCTCACATTAAAATTCATCATACCAGCCGACAAACATCCACTGGACATAGGCGTCCTCCATTTTGGGAGGTTTTGCCATAATCACCACACTTGGCAGGCGGATGGGCAATCGCAGGATTGCAGTAAAATTCATAGAGAACGCTGCTGCCCATTCTCTAATAAGTCCCTTAGTCGCCTTTTACGACACCCACGAACAAAAAACTACATTCTTTACTCGGTCATTTTCTCTATAGCAATAAACAGAAAGACCCAAAAATGGAATATTATATTATTCTTAAATCCTCTCCTATCATTGGCTATGCACTGCACACCATTGATTACCCCTGTAAGTGCAGACAATGTGTTAGCACCACTCACAAATTGTGCACATCCTGTACATGGCGAGGCGCGAATTTTAATAGGTAGTTTATTACTTTGTCATATTTTGTATGATTGATGCATCTGGGTACCAGTCTCACCAAAGGCTATTGTGATACTGAATATAACAATTCAATAGTTGAACTGCACATTTACTGACAAACGCGTGCATTGACTGGACAGGTCCACTCAATCTATGTGGTTCTCTCCTCGAAACACCATTTCAGTCACCAGTCTACATGGTATTTACATGATCTGATCAAGATTATGTCTGGACTTTAAAAGAGACTGCGACCTCTGAGTTTGTTTCAACCTTTCTTCTCAGAGTAGTCAGATAGGAAACACCGACTTCATCTAGTTTAAAAAAAATATGTTTGACGTGTAAAAGTGTTTGTACAAACCTACTTACAGTAATAAAATAATTTATCATTTAAGATGACCAATCCAATGCATTGTTCATCATCATCATCTGCCAGTCCTTTTCCAACTATATTGGTGTCGGCTTCAAGTCTTAAAACATGTAACTGAATACCAGTATTTTACATGGAGCTACTGCTTATCTGACCTCCACAACCCAGTTACTGGGTAACACAATACCCCCTGGGTAAGACTGGTTCTCGACCCGTAACGACTGTGAAAGATCCGCGAATGACGGACGAGACCAATAGCTAGGCGGCGGCGACCTCTCGCGTCCGGCCCTGGTGCGAGCCATGGTACGGAGCGAGAGGGAATGGGAAGCCGTCACCTCCTTCTGCGAAGCAGTAATGCTCGCGAAGGAGGAGGCGGGGCGCGTCCTCACGTCCCTAGCCGCCGCAGGAGGAGATGCCCCGGGCGTCGGGAGTCAATAGCGGACTCTCGGCCACCGTAGGCGCGAGCTTGCGGGTGGCGAGCAATGGGTAGCTCGCCGCCCGGTAAGGACCAGGCTCGGGTCGACGGCGCGTAGTGTTCCACGCGCGCCTCAAAGAGATGTCAGCAGCAGTGTAGGGGTCTACTACGACCGATGCCTACCGGGGTCGCGTGATTGTTCGAAAGAGATACCGTGACCCTGGCACATGGGCAACTGATGGAACACGGGTGGGTTTTAGTCAGTAAAAGTCTGTCATTTGATGATCTCCCATCCTGAAAAAAAAAAAAAAAAAAAGACCAATAGCTAAACTTGACGAGACACTACCATCTTTACATACCAAGACCTTTCGGTCATCATCATCATCATCATCATCATTTCAGCCGAAAGACGTCCACTGCTGGACATAGGCCTCCCCGATTTGGGGGGGTTTGCCATAATCGCCACGCTTGGCAGGCGGGTTGGCGATCGCAGTATGGTGGTAAAATGCTTAGAGATCGCTGCTGCCCATTCTCTAGTAAGTCCCTTAGTCACCTTTTACGACACCCACGGGATGAAATGGGATGGTACTATTCTTTACGTCCGGCACCACACGGTACCTTTCGGTATTGGTTTGTAAAGATGGTCACCCATCCTCCGAACAACCGCGGTAAGCGTAACTAAACCTGATCGAAAAACCTGTGCGGCTGTTTATTAGTTAGCCACAAGGAGAGAGCAGCAGGGAACGAGCTGGGTCAGAATGAATGAGGGCGCTCAGCGGTTAATCGCGATTATATTTGTTTGTTGTAGTATCGAGCGTATTTTTACCCGACTTACAAAAAGGAGGAGGTTCCCAATTAGATTGCATTTTTTTTTAATTTTTTTTCCCTAAGAAGTCCGTCATTTATAAACGGATTTATGAATTCTTCGTATGTTTAAAAGGGACAGATACTTATCGAGTTGTGCCGAAAAAACTTGGTCAAGTTCGGATTAGTGGCTTTTAAGTATTATTTCACTTAGTTATAGCACTCAGCAAGTGAAGGGAGTCGGTAGTGTTATTTTTTTACACGCTTTATATTAGCTTCACTTGTATGTTTGTTTGTTTGTATGTTAGTATGTTTGTTTGTAACCGACTCCTTATAGCGCGATTTTGACCCACTTTTAACGACTAGATTTCATTCAAACTTTGCACACCTGTCAAAGACCGATGACAATGCAATAATTTCATAAATTTGTGCCATTATCCTTGCCAGGGTTACCAGGACAGCAAAAAAACTGTCTTCGAAAACTACGCTGACATACGTCACAAACTTCACTGGGTGTTTCGATTTTGAGACGTATATCAACGTCTCAAAATTCGAAATACCCTAAAAAATGGAAAATAAATAATGGTTTAAAAAAAACTAAAAAACACGCTTCCATAGAAAACCAAACTAAAAAGTAAAAAATAATGGGGAAAAAGCGTGGGGTGCCTAATCAATAAAAAAATACCTTAAAAAGCATCCCACGCTTTTTTCCCATTATTTTCTACTTTTTAGTTTGGTTTTCTATGGAAGCGTGTTTTTTAGTTTTTTTAAACAATTATTTTTTTAATAAAACTTTTCTTATTGTTCATAACACATCTTACAATTCGAGTAATTGTTAAAGTAGGATAAATAAAAGTTATGTCAAGTGTAAATCACCCCAGAAAAATAAACAGAATCCCTCGGGCGAAGCCTCGGTCTTGCTAACTAGTTCGTCATACATTAGACAGGACCTGGGTTTCTTGTAAGTCCCATTCCCCATTAGTCATGCAAGACACACGGTCTATTAGTTAACTAAGCGCCCATGCTTCATACAGAGTGACAAAATTGACCATATCCTGGACACGACGAGCTGCGAATCTTAATATCAAAGCTTATATCAATATTGTTTATTACTTTGTGTCGAACGGAACTGGGTCGTGCCATTTGTATGGCACTCGAATATGTATGGTAGCTTTAATCTAAATGAAGTTTTGTACTAGTATCTAATAAGAGGTTCTTCATCAAAGAATATTTGAGAAAATAGTTTATAGTTATATTTGGCTAAGTAACAATCAAACACTACTATATATATATATATATATATATACTCGATACATTGAACGACAATTATATCATCATCATTATCATTTCAGCTTCCCTCAATTTGGGGGTAAACATAGAGCAACACGGGGTCCGCCGGTGGTCCGTGTTGCTCTATGGGGGTAAAGTATGTTTGGTAAAATGCATAGAGAACGCTGCTGCCCATTCTCTAGTAAGTCACTTAGTCGCCTCTTAGGACACCCTCGGGAAGAAATGGAATGGTGCTATTTTTTACTTCCGGTACCACACGGTACATTACTTCTCATGTTTTTAAAATTCGACAGCTCGTCAATGTTAATAACGCAATGAATATTATTGTATTGACAACATGTATGGCTATGGGCTTATGAGTGTGTCACGCAATTATCGGCTTGGAAACCTGTCTTCTTTTACATCTTTTCATATTAGCTGCAAAAAATAAATATCAGTCATTCAAGAGTTTCGAAGACATGTAACATCTAAACCGCACTAGGTGCCCGTGGTAGATTGCAGTCCATTGCCTCTTGGAGAGAAGACTCTGTATCCAAGCAATGGGAACGTCGGTGAGTAGAGGCTGGAGCACTGAGGCCACCCATAAAGACTCTTTTAATGACCCCAAAAACATAGGCTGCTCAGTCATAGGTCTTTACCAACATATTACAAAGTAGCATACATCGTCGCGCAAACTGAACCCATGAATTCAGCACATGATGACCCCCTAGCATACAAACTTTTTATTGATTATCTAAAATAGCATCAGCTGTTTCACAGAAAAGTGCACTACCAAACGCAGTCAAAATGAATGTCAGAACAATTATTTATACCGACTAAATCTTTCAAAGCAGGGGTTCAGAATCATGTACTGAATCTATGGTAAAAGGTTATTCGTCGATAGGCCCTGGCATCCTAATTAACACCATTACTTGTATACTCAGTTTGGTAACTTTGGTTTTGGAAATCATCATTTTCCTGTCCTTATAAACCGAATTGATTTGGAGTCGGCGCAAAGTGTCAAAATTAAAATATTTTATTTGTCAAAATTAAAATATTTTATTTGTCAAAATTAAAATATTTTATTTGTCAAAATTAAAATATTTTATTTGTCAAAATTAAAATATTTTATTTCACATAAACCTCAGAAGAAACGTCAGAAGCTAGGTGCAAGGTTCCAAATTGTTGAATCCTATGGAGAAGAGCCGGGAAGAAACTCCACGGTCACTCCTTTAAAAATAATTGGCTTTGAAAATGGTTTCGAATTACAGTATTCATAGATCTTTTTCTGCTATACTTCTTTATTAATCGTCAAGCGAAACAAACTTTAAAAACTGAACAAATGTTAAATCACCGAAATTTTTGAAGATTTGGGATTTCAGCGAGACTTGCAGCCTCCAAATACGTATCTATTGAGAATAATCTGCCCACCTTGAAAGAATGACGGCATGATGTTATCTTTGTATCAACAACGTAACACATAGAACCACCATAGGGGTATCAACATAAGAATTTAGTGCAAAAACTATTGCGTCAGAAACAATTGCCTATGTGCTATATAAAGGAGAGTTTCCTAGTTTTTTCCACAGTTTTGTAATATTGTGTAAAAAGATGGCAGTGTGCAGTTTAATAATTGCGACTTTAATCGGGATTAGCTTTTCAGCTGGTAAGATAATTCTTTGATATCTCTTATTAACGTCTTTATCTGAGAATCTATTTGGTCTTCCTTAGGATTCACTTAGAAGTCAAATAAGGCCGAGAGTTAGCATTTATTGAAGATCAAAATTACAAAGACAGTCCCACAAAACGCTCGTACTTCACTACTTCCTAGTGCTTTAGCTGGGAAGAAGAAGTGGCGCAACAAACTCCCCAGCAGCACAGCTGTCCGTTCGCTTAGAATATTATGATTAAGTACAATGGTAAGTAAGTAATGACGTCTTTATCTGAAAATGTGTTTTGTCTTTCTTAGGGTTCACAATCCAAACTACCACAACCCTGCCAGAGTCGTGGATTTGTTCTAAAGAGTTACCGTGGCCCTGGCATATAGGCAACTGAAGGAACACGGGTGGGTTTTAGTCAGTAAATGCCTGAGACGCCCTTCCACTCCACCCAGAGCGGGAGACGTCATATTATGATTTAGCACGCAAAAAAAACGACCACAATAGTCAAAATCAAAACCAAAATCAAATTAGGCCGAGAGTCAGCAATTTTTGAACGTCAAAATTACAAAGGACAGTCCTCCGGCACGCCCGCCCTTCACTACTTCCTAGTGTTTTAGCTGAGAAGAAGAAGTGGCGCAACGAACTGTCCAGCAGCACAGCTGTCTGTTAAAAAGTCAAAAGAAACTCATATCATAACACATATCATCTTCATTCACGAAATAATCTTAAAGAATTCATCTTAGGAAGATGCTCAAGATGAATTCTTTAAGATTATCGTGAATGTGTCCGCTAGGACCGATGCCTGCCAGGGTCGCGAGAGCTGTTCGAAAGAGATACCTTGGCCCTGGTATATGGGCACCTGAAAGAACACGGGTGGTTTTTAATCAGTAAAAGTCTGACACGCCCTTCCGCTTCCCTAGAGCGGTACACGTCATTTGATGATTTCCAACACAAAAAAGCCAATTTTTTTACGATCGCGAAACATATCTTAATCCATATACAACTTGACATTGACCTACAAATTGCAGAAAACAAAAGAAAATTTAAATATCGGGCTACTCTGGACACCTCGTCCCTGTAGCAAGACAAAGGATAAATCGTCCCCCTTTGCATCACCACTCTCATGAATCATAAATATATTATAATATTATTAAACGCGACTAAGGGACTTAATAGAGAATGGGCTTCAGCGTTCTCTATGCATTTTACCACCATACTGCGATCGCCAACACGCCTGCCAAGCGTGGCGCTTATGGCAAAGCCCCCCGATTGGAGGAGGCCTATGTCCAGCACTGGACATCTTATGCCTGAAATGATTATGAAGATAATAATGAGATATACTAAGAAATTCTTTGTTACAAACCGTGTACCCGATGTGATTTTCCATCAGCAACTTCATAGGAGCCTTAGTGAATGAGTTTCCAAAAAATGATAATTGAACTATCTGTCACTTATAAACAGAAGTCTATAAAAATCTATACAACCTTTCGTCCCCTTTTTAATTGCTTTAGGGAATTGAATTTTCGAAAATCCTTCCACTTTCACTGTCAAAGATCCACAAATTAAAGTCAACAACCAACAGCTTTCTGACGCACATAAACCACATTAAGTGTAGCTTGAGTTTAGTTTTCAATATTTTGTTGGTGGTATATTGGCCTGTGCTAGCTGACAAATGGTGAATAATGTATGTTTTGTTTTATAATATTAATTACATACACAATATTGTATAGAATCAAGTTCTTCTAACTTAACAGACAGCTGTGCTGCTGGGGAGTTTGTTCCGCCACTTCTTCTTCCCAGCTAAAGCACTAGGAAGTGTCGTAAGGCGGGCGTTTTGAGGGGACTGTCTTGTGTAACTTTGACGTTCAAAAAGTGCTGACTCTCAGCCTAGTTTGAATAAATGACTTTTGATTTTGATTTTGTTGTTAGTGACTCATTTTGTTCCCTATCGCAGTTAGCCCTACCATCATAAAGAAAACTAAACACGGAATCAGTTCCTAAAAATGATAAAAGCTATTGAACTAGACAGAAGACATCCACTGCTGGACATAGGCCTCCCCCGATTTGGGGGTGTTTGCCACAATCGCCACGCGGATCGGCGATCGCAGCTAGGTGGTAAAATTATTACAGAACGCTGCTGCCCATTCTCTAGTAAGTCCCTTAGTCTCCTCTTATGACAAGCACGGGAAGAAATGGGATGGCGCTATTCTTTACGTCCGGCAATACACAATGATATTACAACTAAAACAATTGAAAACATCACCAGAAAACAATTGAAAACATCACCAGAAAATAATTGAAAACATCACCAGAAAACAATTGAAAACATCACCAGAAAACAATTGAAAACATCACCAGAAAACAATTGAAAACATCACCAGAAAACAATTGAAAACATCACCAGAAAATAATTGAAAACATCACCAGAAAACAATTGAAAACATCACCAGAAAACAAATGAAAACATCACCAGAAAACAATTGAAAACATCACCAGAAAACAATTGAAAACATCACCAGAAAACAATTGAAAACATCACCAGAAAACAAATGAAAACATCACCAGAAAACAATTGAAAACATCACCAGAAAACAATTGAAAACATCACCAGAAAACAATTGAAAACATCACCAGAAAACAATTGAAAACATCACCAGAAAATAATTGAAAACATCACCAGAAAACAATTGAAAACATCACCAGAAAACAATTGAAAACATCACCAGAAAACAAATGAAAACATCACCAGAAAACAATTGAAAACATCACCAGAAAACAATTGAAAACATCACCAGAAAACAATTGAAAACATCACCAGAAAACAAATGAAAACATCACCAGAAAACAATTGAAAACATCACCAGAAAACAATTGAAAACATCACCAGAAAACAATTGAAAAAATCACCAGAAAACAATTGAAAACATCACCAGAAAACAATTGAAAACATCACCAGAAAACAATTGAAAACATCACCAGAAAACAATTGAAAACATCACCAGAAAACAATTGAAAACATCACCAGAAAACAATTGAAAACATCACCAGAAAACAATTGAAAACATCACCAGAAAATAATTGAAAACATCACCAGAAAACCCCGACTTAGAGATTTTAGTTAGTGACCTGACGGGATATCAAATACTTCGTCAAGTTAAAAAGGAACCTAGGAATGCTGAATGAACGCTTATAAATAAATAAATATAAACATAAACAACCTATAACGTTCCCAATGCTGGGACACAGGCCTCCTCCCGGTGAAAGTGAGTGGGCCGTAGTCCGCCACGCGAGCCCAGAGTGAGTTGCCAGATGTCACATGCCTTCGAATTTTTTTTGTAGAACGGTTATCACGATGTTTTCTTTCACCGTTTTGAGAGCAATGGTGATGAAATAATTTATACAAAGTAAAGCCCTGTCTGGGTTCGTACCTACGACCCTCGTAAGTCACGGCCGTTACCACTAGACCACGAGTACTCTATAAATAAATAGTTATTGAAATAACGGGTGAATGTATGGTCTAACTATGAATACGATCAAATATTTCCGGACTCCATAAAACAAAACATTAATTTTTTTACCTCTACTGAACCTAAGTACCGAAAGAAATACCTAAAAAAAGATTACAGAATTCGAATAACGTGTGAATTTTAAACAGTTTTCCTGCCCTTCTTCACACAATCACACATAATAAGGTAGATTAACTTGATTGTAGCCAATAAGTACCTCTATTAAGTAAACGAGATCAATAACAACTAAAGTTCCTACCATCTATCTAGACACAAATGTCAGTACAAATATCCGCAATGCACAAAACTTAACAAGATAAGTCTCTGCATAGCAACTATAAACCAATTCAGTGACCTTCAATTGTACTGACCTCAATTCTGAGTCGCCTACGTCAGCGTCATACAAAACTTAATAGTTAACTTTTATTTCCATCGTACTAAAGTTCAAATTCGTTCGAAGCAGTGTTATTGATTGCATGCAGTAAACGCAAAGTGAATTATCAACTACCTGTGACGTCAGAGTCTATTTTTATCTTTTCAGAGTGATTAGTTGGTGCTTATTGACAATTTCGAACTTTATATACATGTCAGGATGGCCGAGCGGTCTAAGGCGCTGCGTTCAGGTCGCAGTCCACTTCTGTGGGCGTGGGTTCGAATCCCACTTCTGACAAAAACTTTTTGTTTTACCATTGTTCAGTTTAATCAGTTTGAAGAAAACAAAATTTCTTTATTCGCTTTCTTATTTTCATTTTCATCTTCACACCTTTTAATTAATCACATTTTGTTTGAATTCAATAATTTTCAAACTTACGACATTTTTGCCAATGAACAGCGTCAAATTTTCTACCGAATCTGCTCAGAAAGTTTTATTCCACTTTCTATTTAAAAATCTTAAAACTTCGTGTTACAGTATCATCAGAACTCTTCGCTTCCTCAACTCCAGAGGCTCGTGAAGATTGGGAGCGCATCGTGGGTGGGTTCAAGGCCCCCAATGGCTCTTTTCCCTACCAAGTCTCCCTTCGCGTATGGGGCACGTGGCACTTCTGTGGGGCTTCTCTTGTGACGCCTAGAGTTATACTCACTGCAGCGCACTGTGTTGACAGGTGAGATAAGAAATATTATCTGATTTTCCCATTTAAATGAAATGTTTATTTCTGTAAGTAGCTCTTCTAAGACACTTACACGTCAACATAATTTGGTCAATATTTTAAAAACTAGAAGGCGCTGGCATTTCATAGCTGAATGTTCCCTGAGAAGAAACGACAAAACAAACTCAGAGTTCATGGTCTCTTTAAAAATCCAAAAATTACATTACTTATTACAATATTGTATGATCTACTATCTAGTTTACAAACTAGAATAACTTGTTAAACGCATAACATCGCATTACGCCCCTATTTATACCCGTAATTAATATTGTGCGAATGTTTACACTGTCTTCTGTTTGTCTGCTATGATATAATTTGCAGGCGCTGTTTCATGTGATGATAGAAAAAACTTTTTACAAAAAAAAAAAACAACCGACTTCCTTAAAAAAAATACTATAAAGTCCAAAATAACTTTAATTTCGAAAGTCGGTGTCTTAGGCTCTGTATTTAAGGTTTTTGCCACCGACTTTCCGAAAGTAAAGTTATTTTTGACTTTGTAGTATTTTTTTTAAGTCGGTTGTTTTTTTTTTTGTAAAAAGTTTATATTTTTAAATTTTTTACTTATGGTAAATACTCCGCACTAATCTAATCGCGTTATGCATTCATTTGTCGCGCAAATACGTATCTAATACAATTTTAAGACTTATATGGTTTTCACATGGACCCCATTGTCCAAATGGAACCAAATTGAAATGGGACCATTCGGGAAGCACCAGCTTTCAAATAAAAAAAGAATCATCAAAATCGGTTCACCCGGTCAAAAGTTATGAGGAAACAAATATAAAAAAAAAAAAAAAAATACAGTCGAATTGATAACCTCCTCCTTTTTTGAAGTCGGTTAAAAATAGAAAATATTTTTATTGTCCAGATAATACAAAAAGCAATCATAGGTTAAAATCATATTGAGATTTCATGAGTAAATTAAATATTATCTATACCTAGTTACAGTATATTATTTGCCAGTGAATCCCAAACTAGATAGTTAGTCTGTATTTGGGGGCTCAAAAGAAAATCTTTCCATTTTGTTTGTACGATGATATTTCAGTATTCTGAAATATCATCGTAAAAACAAAAAGGCAAGATTTCATTTTGAATGATTTAATTACGAGAATTATTATCCTCGTAATTAAATCGTTCAAAATGAAGTCGCAGTCTCATCTCGGTGACAATCAAATGTCAAAAACTTGTCAAAAAGTACGGAAACACGTGGTATTTTTGACAGCTTCAGACAGATTTTTAAATTACGAGAATTGCCTCTCTGAACTGAACTTGTACACACAGCTACATACAAAGCATTTCCAGTTTTAGCTGACCTAGCATTGTATAGGCTTTTGGAACAATGAGAAGTCAGCTTATACTGGAAATGTATAGCTCGATTTGTCGTCTTGCGTACTAACCTAAGTTACTAAACTATTCTCATTCTAAATTTCGTTAGTCTTGTTTCACGATGGAAAGTCTCAATACCGTATTCTATTATAAGGAAGTGCATAGTTTTGGGAAAAGTACCTATTATCTAACAACCATCACATATTTATTTATTTATTTAAACTTCTCGCACACAAAAAGGTACAAAGGCGGACTTAATGCCTTAGGCATTCTCTACCAGTCAACCAAGGGTGGTGAAGAGATTACATGGCAGGTGCTTTGGTTGAGAGGAACAATAATTATAATATAAACAATAATAAGGAACATATTCTACTTCTTTCCAGACTAAAACCTCAATACTTCAAAGCTGTAGTAGGCACGAACCAACTCCGTGCCGGCGGCACAGCATACGACATCCGAAAGGTAGTCATCCATGAGGAATACGATGACTATATCATTCGGAACGACATCGCCATTCTGTTCACTGAAAAGGAGATAGACTTCGGAAGCGAAGTGGATGCTGTGGAGCTGAATGATGAGCCGGTTATGAAGGGGGAAGAGCTGGTGCTGACTGGGTGGGGAACTACGTCGGTGAGTTTTTGATTTCTAATCAAGAATGCATTTCTTTTGTTTTATGATAAAATTTGTTTACAAGTTTTCGTGCAGTGTTTTGTTTTCTACTGAGATTGTTCGTAGTGTCTTCGTTCAATGGTCAAAAATAAAGGGATAACAAGCTCAATATAAGTACCTAATAGTTCTTCATACCGATGTCGGATATGCAGCCAAACCAATCTCTCCGTAGACTGGCCATCGACGCGGGCTTCGATCAATAATGACGCGGGAGATATAATAGAGCACAAGCGTGTGCGTATCCGCAGACAGGTGCACTCTCTGTTCCCTCACTCTTATAGTCCGATGGGACGGTAATCCGACACGACTAGAGCACAGTATACTAGAGAGAGAAAAGACGCAGTACCAACGTCGGCAGTTTGATGTAATTTAAACTAAATAAAAAATATTGCAAGCAATAGCTTACGTACGACTGCTTGCTCCGACTACGTCTAGTCACAAATATTTGGTTCTATTATAGTACTTTAGATGCCTGCAGTACCTAGTATCTTTATCTTTACTTATTATAAAGCAAAGTCGCTTGCTCCGTCTGTAAGCTTAGATCTATTAAACTACGCAACAGATTTTAATAACTAGTTTAGTTAAATTTATCACTTTTAAAACAAAGAGATATGAAAAGTTCTTCATCAACAAATTTGGGTTTATAATGAATAAATACATTTTTCTTTCTATCAAATAAAGGTTTAAATAAATGACGCCGACAAAATATTCAATAGCAATCAGTCCCTATCACGCACATTAGTCCAAACTCCTGACCAAGGCACCCTGCCGGCGATTAAAGAGAAGCAAGTAGAGCTAGCCACTAAATACGAGTGCGAGCAGCGAGTGTGTGACGGTGACGAGTAATTACTCGCTGGTATAACTGGATGCACTTGAGTCTGTCCAAGTGAAAACATTTGCCAGAATTGAATTCACCCGCCCCCTTCCCTTTCTCTCTCACAGCTGACACCAACTAATATACTCTCTAACCCCGTTTGCTGTGCTGCTCAACTGTTACTAATACACACACTGACACACTGCTGCAATGCTACTGCTGTCACTGTTCACTTTTGTTAATCTTATCGTATACCTTTAAACGAGCAATTCTTGTATATATATATATAATCTGAATCTCGGAAACGGCTCCAACGATTTTCGTGAAATTTAGTATACAGGATCTTTCGGGGGCGATAAATCGATCTAGCTAGGATTCATTTTTATAAAATGTCGTTTTATTCGTGTTTTCAATTACCAACTTTATCGATAATCAACTTGAACATAAACTTATTATTTTTAACACAATTTACCAAAAAATACCGAGCAAAGCTCGGTCAACCAGATATTATATATAAAATGAGCTGTTACTGATGCTACCAACGCTACCATCTTGACAAAATTTAGACAATGACAGGTGCACAGCTACGGAAATCAGGTTATGATATGCGTATGCGCATGTGACCTACAATCTTCCGTATGTATGTTAAACGAGAAAATCGTTGAGTCATTTCTTCGTCGGTAGTGAAACAGGTGCCTTTACACGATTCATGCTCCTTGACACAACCAAGTATAAACCCCAAGTCCACTTGTCAACAGTACCCAGGCCGTTTGCCCAACGACCTGATGCAGCTGGAGCTGAGGTCCATCACGTATGAAGAGTGTAAAGAGGCACACAAGAACGTTAATGCTGTGTTTGAGACCCAGATCTGTGCGATGACGAAGGCTGGAGAAGGGGCTTGTCATGTAAGTTTCAATCTTATACCCACATTTTTGGTATCAACCTCTGAATACATTTTTCTTTGAGTAGTGATAACTCCGTGGAATCGGCCGTGACTTACGAGTCGAAGTCGTAGATTGCAGCCCCGTCAGCCGCTTTAATTTGTGCAAATTATTTCATTAACTCTTAAAACGGTAAAGGAAAACATCTTTAGGAAACCGGCATGTCGTAGAACCAAAAATTTGTAGACATGTGATATGGCCAACTCCCTCTCACACAGAGAAGGTCTGTGTCCAACACTGGGAACATTATCGGCTGATGATGATAATTCTTCTGCCTCTCTGTGAGAGGGAGTGGGTCGTAATCCACCAACGAACCCAATGCGGATTGTTAGAGTGACTTGTCTCCGAATTTTTGGTTCTAGGATATTGCCGGTTCCTAACGATGTTTTCCTTCACCATTTTGAGAGTAGTACTTATGAATTTAAATACGCAGAACAGTTAAGGGCCAGCCTGTGTTCCAACTCACGATACCACTGAGCCACAACTACTCTTGTCGAGAGAATAAAATAAAAATCTGATTGCAGACCACAAATACACCATAAAAAATTGTAAGTTTAAAAAAAAATACAAACTACTCTTCTTATCTCCATATTTCAGGGGGACTCCGGTGGTCCATTGGTGAGGGAAGGTCGTCAGATCGGCATAGTGTCGTGGGGCATACCCTGTGCTCGAGGCAAGCCTGATGTCTACACAAAGGTAACACCGACCGAGCCCTAAATATAGAACGTGAAATAGTGTAGATGAGTTAGTCTAGTACCTATTTATTCATGTGAAATTACTAAATAAAAACGGTTTTATTGGCATTACACCAAAAAATACACCTTAAAATTATAATAAACAGAAAACAATGATTTTTTGCTAAAAGGGCCTCAGCTCAGCACAATTTCAAATGACAACACAAGGTGTAATACATGAAGCTGATTTTCAGCTGCAACCCATGAGTTGGCCATACTCTAAAATAATAAAAAGATATTACTACTTACCTGTAGATGATATTATTATGTTTCGTAAAGGACGTCATTCGCTTCATATTTCAGAAAAAGAAATCTCAGAGATATCCTGTGTAAATCTGAATACTGACAGTCAAAGGTCTTAAGGTCCACTCTAGAGAAATCCAGAAGCATTAATGGATTAAGAATGACTGCTCTAAAATTTCGATCTCTCACTTAAAATCGATACGCGGATGCAAGAATCAAACACGCTTTCCATGTCTACGAAGAATAGACACAGCTCTTTGTCAGACAAAGTGACATTTCGCTTCTCTATTATTGACATCGCTCCGTAGAAATCCTTCCACAATCTGTCATTATATCATTCATTTCTAACGATCTTTGTCTTGGTCCTTATTTATGTTGACTATTCTAGGAAAAAGTTTCTATCCCAAACTGTCAAAATCACACTGACAACTGACAGATGTCTAAGGTAGTAAAGACTATTTGATTTTGTAATAGCCATGCTAAAGACAGTAGAAAACTTTCCTGTCTACTCGGAAGGTCATTTTTGGCTACTATTCCGTTGACAAAACCGTGCCACGAGCACCGTTTTGTTAGATCACCATTTCTATCCCATTCATACCGTCTTTTGTCTCCCCAGGTGGAAGCCTTCATGCGATGGATAGAGAAGACCCTATACGATGACGACGAAGACCACGTGAAGTACATCCACCATCACAAGCATCACCGGAAGACTAATAGACACTGAGCTGAATGTACCTGACTAATTGTATTGTACAGAATTTAAGTGATTGAAATAAAAATGTTAATGATGTTTCTGTAAATTGGTTTCCTAACTGACTATTCTGAACTGCCCTTTTTTCTGGGTGAGAAATCGTCAAATGAGGTCTCCCGCTCTGGGAGGAGCGGCAGGGCGTGTCAGACTTTTACTGACTAAAACACACCCGTGTTCCTTCAGTTGCCTATGCTAGGGCCACGTTAACTCTTTCGAACAATTGACAGGATTCTGAACTGCCCTGTTGGTCTCGTAGTCGAAAGCGCGACTGCTGAGCGTGGATTCCCAGTTTCGATATCCAGGTCGTGTACACTAATTCATATACCACTACTTGTTATGTAAACAGTAGTGACTGGAAGTATCTACATATTTCTATTAGACCATGATCAAGGTACACAAAGTAGATTAAATACATGTTAACGAAACTATCGCAAAAGTACCAAAGGTTTATGTGGGACCATCCCTGAGGCGGAAGAGCAGTGATAGCCCAGTGTTAACGGCCGCGACTTACGGATTGTAGGTCGTAGATTCGAACCCAGGCAAGCGCTTTACTTTGTATAAATTATTTCAACACCACTTCTCTCAAAACGGTGAAGGAAAACATCGTGAGGAAACTGGCATGTCTTAGACTAAGATGACATGTGACATTTACCAACCCGCACTGGACCCACGTGGTGGATACCTGAGGCATACCTTTTCCATTAAAAAATAATTTTCGTTATCGATCCTCACTGGCTAGAAATACCACAGTACATACAAAAAAAAACTGAAAAATTTTGAACCTCCTCCTTGAAGCCGGTTTAACAGAAAATAAAACACATTTTCTATAAAAAAATCTGCTATATTTAAAGCATGCATAAACCTAATATCACAGCAGTCTGTCGCGACTGTCCTTTCAATATAATTACATTAATTATATAATTATTATAAAATACAAAATACAACATTTTAAAATCATTATCAAAATGTAAAATTTCACACCTTGATTACTAATTCACCATAATAAGCAAGATTATTTTAAGATATACATAAATAAGACCAGGCCAGTCTTGCCAATGTGTATCGCGTTACCCAATAAATGGGATGTGAAAGTTAGTCAGGCAGTCGCTCCATGTAAAATGCTGGCTTCAGCTGCATTTGGTAAGACTGGAAGCCAACCCCAACATAGTTGGAAAAAGACAGAAAAAAAATTGTGAAATAGCAACAGACTTTTCTCTCGCTACAGTCGACGACAAAGTAGTTTTAAAATACTAATAGTACCTATACACAAATTGTTAGTTCAGAAAACTAATTCTTAAAGGAGAATGATCATTCCATACCTATCAAAAATTATTTTAAAAATTATTATGTCCATTTAAGTAAAAAGTTATTATATTTCTAAAATGATCATTATCCTTTCTGCATTATAAAATGTATTTTTCCATGACTTTTTTATACATCATACACCCTCTTACCTATATCCCTCAGAATAACTCTCTTACCTACTTTAAAAATACACTGTTTTTAGTTTAACTTTGTATGACGGCAGGCTTATTTTGTAATAAATGTATCTACAGAATGCCATAACCATGACAATTTGGTACGATAATTGATACTGATGACATTCACTGTCAAAATGCCCTAAAAAGCCATTTTCAGTTCGAAGTGTTTTAAATACTTCATTTGTTTCTAATTCGTTTTCAGATAGACATGACATTGCAATTAAAAAATTATTTATCGCGACTATCCTACAGATATGAAATTATTTTCATGGTTTTCGACCAATATTTTCACGGGCACTAATTAATTTATATACCAACAGTACAATCAAAAATAGTTCTGAGTTCAAATTCACAGAACGCAGATATTTTTCCAGTCTTATCATTCGTTACAAACAATATATCACCACTTTATATAATATTCACCCACATAATATTTCAATAAAAAAACAACCGACTTCCTTAAAAAAAACACTACAAAGTCAAAAATAACTTTAATTTCGAAAGTCGGTGTCTTAGGCTCTGTATTTAAGGTTTTTGCCACCGACTTCCGAAATTAAAGTTATTTTTGACTTTGTAGTGTTTTTTTTAAGGAAGTCGGTTGTTTTTTTTGTAAAAAGTTTTTATTTTTTAACTTTTTAGTTGTGGTAGATACTCCGTACTAATCTAATCGCGTTATGCGTACATTTGTCGCGCAAATACGTAATGAATTTTAAGACTTATATGGTTTTCACATGGACCCCATTGTCCAAATAAAACCAAATTAAAATGGGACCATTAAGAAAGCACCAGCTTCCAAATAAAAAAAGAATCATCAAAATCGGTTTACCCAGTCAAAAGTTATGAGGTAACAAACATACGGTATTCGTTCATTTGTCGCGCAAATACTTAATGTAAATTTAAGACTTATATGGTTTTCACATGGACCCCATTGTCCGAATGAAACCAAATTTAAATGGGACCATTCGGGAAGCACTAGCTTTCAAACTAAAAAAGAATCATCGAAATCGGTTCACCCAGTCAAAAGTTATGAGGTAACAAACATAAAAAAAAAAATAAAAAAAAAAAAATACAGACGAATTGATAACCTCCTCCTTTTTTTGAAGTCGGTTAAAAAAGAGCGAATTTTAATAATTATTTAAAATTACCTTTGTCCAAAAGGTACCTACGATAAAAATCAAATCAAGCCCCATAATCTTATTTAATGTAAAGGCTTGAAAGTTTTGACTTTTAAAACCTCAAAAAAAATTAGCACAATGTTCAGACTTTTGAATTTTTTACATCATTTCCAAAATATAAATAGAAACAACTACGATCAATATTCTTAAACGAATCCATACATAGTCGAAGAATTCTTGAACGTCTTCATTGAAAATATAATCGTAGATTTCATTTTCTGCGCTCTCCGTGCTATTTTTCTCACCAAAAACATAAATATTTTCTAATTTGTTCGTAACATCTTTACCAAAAATACCAAAGCTCATAACATTTTGGCTATCAACGGCTTCTAATGTCACCTGATGAGGAATTCCGTTGACATTTGTTTCGAATTTGAAATTTTCGGTTGGTAGCACTGCCCCTGACTGAATGATTGGATATTGCGAGTTTTGTTTTGTGAAGTTGGCAGTGATGGCAATTCTTTCGAAAAGCATGTTTGATTTTTCAGATCTGTAACAACGATAAATTCATTATTAATAATGACTATAATTATGAATGAACTGTATTTGAAAGACAAAAGTTACATAATATGTGTAAAAATAAATTTTATCTACTCTCGTATCGTAATATTCGAATTACAAACTTCAAAACGAGTTTATACTGACATACTTTACAAACACAATACCGAAGTTTAAAAATAGAGTTATTTTTTTCAACACATTTTGTGTAACAAAATGATGATTAAAAAAAACAATTCATTACCAATACAATAAAGTAATACACTATCAGTAGGAATCGCTTTCATTTGACAGTTTCACAACATTGCCATGTTTACGTTGCTAAGCAGACAATTTTCACGAACAGATGAAAGAATGGACAAGCCATAATCTTCAAAATGAGTCAGATTCTCATTAACAGTGCATTGCGCAATTAGGGATTAGGACAAATCCAAGAAGTTAATATCACTAAGAACCAAAAAGAAACACTCGTGTGATACTATTGAAAATCTAGCCCATGGCTTGCTTTATAAACACGCACTATTATTTTAATCTATTAGTATATGCTACAGTAAATTTTTCAGTCTTTTGTAAATCTGTAATTTTAGCCAGAAATACAAACACACGCTAAACTGAAAATTGTTATTCCAACCGATTTTGTAAAAAAAACTTGTAGGTAAGATAATGTACAATATTTTATTGACTTACCCTGATATAACGCAGATTTCGGTCCCAATATCGTGGCTGGCACTGAAGGGACGGACGCCATTAAATGCTGCTAAACTGTAGCTAGCTTCGGGCTTAGCAACTGAAAAGAAGAAAGGGAAATATTAAAAATCCATTTAATTTACGTAACATATCTTCTATATTTTTTCATGATTTTCCTATATGTTCCACTGTGAGACTTGATTATTATTTGTCAGTTATGAATGTGAAGTGGCGAAAAGAAACGTATAGGGGTTTTTTATTAATTAAAATGAACTTCTCATTTTATATTAACGTAGAATTTGGATGTTTTGAGTCCAACAATTCTAGTAAAATCAATGATGTTATGCAAGAAGTGCTAGATTTTTTTTAATGAAATGGTAATCTTTTTTTAATCTGTAATCTTTATTTACTCCCTCTCTGAAATCATGGTAACCCAGGTAGGGTTACCATGATTACAGGTAACATAACTAATTAGAAATGACAAAATTAATGCATAGAATTTTACCTGGAGAACCAATCTTGACATAAAAATCACAGCAGAAGCTCCTATGACAGATAGTCTCTTTATAACCCTTGGAGCTCGCTTCCAGATCCAGACGCTTTATGACGTAATGACTCAAGTCTTCACCAGGGAGACTGAGGGTCGAAGGTACCATAGGTGCATCTGAAATTAAAGAATTACTTTAAATATTTGTATAACGGCTTAACCAAAAAAATTCACCAGGATGACGGTCCGGGAGACAGTATAATAGCCCAGTGGTATGGGCCCAGACTTAGGAATACTAGGTCGTGAGTTCGAACCCAAGCAAGCACTTTAGTTTTTAATTTCATCACCAGTGCTCTTGAACGGTCAAGGAAATAATCGTGAGGAAACCCGCTACTTAAAAACGTATCGAAGACATGTGACATCTACTAACCCGCACCGGGACCGCGTGGTAAATTATGGCTCACTGTCAGAGAGCGTGAGCCTCACTCCCTCAGACAGGAAGCCTGTGTCGCAGCTGTAGGAACATTATAGACTGATTATGAGGTGGAGATGGGTGGACAGCATTGTTGCTATCGCGGGCAAAATCTGGATTAGCTTGGCACAGGAGCGTGAGCATAAGCATTTGAAGAGAAGAGAGGCCTATGTCCAGCAGTGGGCGAAATCGGATGATGATGATGAAGGTACCCAAACTTTTGAAATCGAACAATTTTGCTTAACAGATGCAAATATCTAGGTTGTGTCGTACCCAGTTAGCAACACAGTAAAAATGTTCTATTAAAAGACAATATAAAATGTTCTCACAACCCTCAACATTTGGAACGTCAACAAACAAAACTAAAATAAATATATTGACTGCATATTTCCAGTAAAATAACCAAACATAAAAGTAACCAAGTGCGAGTCGCACATAATTGGTCCCGAAGTCCGTACCATCGTAATTTAATTTTTAATTTTAGCCTTTATTAACAATCTTACAATCTAGTTACATAAATAATAGTTAAAAGAAAAATAATATATTTGTTCTTCAGACATCAGTTTCCGAAGATTGTTTTGCCTTAGCATAGGCCTCCCCCATATTTTGCCATAGTTCCCGGTCATGGGTTTCTCTCTTCCACATTAGCCCAGCTATCACCTTCACATCGTCGTCCCACCTACGTATCGGGCGTCCTCGTTTCCTCTTGGGTACCATTCGGCTATTAATTTTGCCCATTTCTCTTTTTGTCTCTGATAAGGTGGCCTACCCATTTCCATTTCAGCTTTTTTATCGTATATGATACGTCTGCTATTTTTGTTTTTGCCCTAATATGTTTCAGGCTGATTTTGTCCTTTCTCTTAACATATTTAACATAATTTGTTTTTTGGCTTCAGTGAAAAGAACACGTTTGTTGTACAGATACCCCCATTAATTTTGAACTTTCTTTTCTTTTCACACTTCTTATTATAGCGGTCGTACACAAACACATACACACACAGACACATTCTGTGACTGAAAATTAATTTCAAATGTCGACCGAGGTTCAAGACGGCTGAATGGAGAGATGGCTGCGGTTGGAAGGAAAGAAAATGAGTTTTTTGCGGTAAACATGAAGCAAAGAAAGGCCAGATACAAAACACAAAAAAAAGACATGCGTCACATCAACGCAAAACAGCCATCTCTCAGCATAATGCTGTGACCCTATGCGAGACAGAGCCCCAGCGCTGGTTTTCAGCGTTCAAGAGAGCCCTGTGACAGGCAGACGGACAACGTAGCCTTAGTAATAGAGTCCCGTTGGGCTCTTTATGTACAGAACCCTAAAATATAGCATACAACAACAAAGCTTCTATTCGTAGATTAACGACCGACGTCATATTTTCTATGATCGTTATCTAACATCATACGATGCTCACGCGGCGTATCTATGCCCACAATAAACTTTGAAAACATGTTTGTAATCAAATCTATGAAAACACGCCGTTGACGTGCTTAGATTAGGATTAGTAGTCATTACAGTGATTTGAAAATATAACTTGGGTTTTGTTTACCTACGTCATACAGAGTGGTAAGGACATTGCGGCGCAAAGTGGAACCCTAAATACAGCACATGAATGGAAGTATAATAGGAACATAGTGTAGAAATTGTTCGTCGGGTACCTATCATAAAAAATAGCTGTTTCATAGAAAATTGCAATACCTACGCAGTCAAAATATGTGGAGCAGCATTTTGTTTTAAATAACTAACGTATAATTCCAACACGAAAGGGTTCAGAATCATATACTAAATCCATTGTAACAGCAGGTAACATCGATGCCACCCTGTATTTTCCAGTTTTATTTGTCAACAACAGACCACCAGTTTTTTTATTTTTATGTTTTATTTGTGTGTTTTTTTTTTATCACCGCCAAAGTCGCCGACAAAATCTGTTTGCGCAACTGCCTTGCAGAACAGTCGCCAGAGCTGAATCACCTGTATGTCGCACATTGAGGATGCTAAATACTCCTCCTATCCTGACAGCCAAACCTGAATGTGATGTGTTTGCGGACGAATGGAGTAGAATTATGCGAGTATGTCTGTTGTTCTGTGAGAAACAGTATACCAGGGAATCCACTGTTCCATGTTAGTAAGTAGCGAACAATTGGTTATTATGACACAAATGTCTGCATTGCATAGTTTTGTTTTCATTCTATGTTTCTATGTCAATTAATGTATTTGGTGTTGTACCGTATTAATTAACTATAAATAAATAACAGTCGGGTTACGCCCTAAACATCGCCAAGGTTTTTAGAATGCAGAAGGTAAGACAAAACACATTCTAATAACATTTCCCAGGTTCATTCTGGGGCATTCGGGTTAGTAATGGCGTTGTTGCATGATTCGTAAAAAATGCTATTAATAAAGAATCTTCGAACTTTGAACAGACGATGTTATTGGCACAAATCAAAGAATCATTTTGTATCAATACAATCATTTATACGCGAACCATCAATTGTGGTTATGATCGTTCAATTGAAAAAGAACGAACAACTGACAACTGACAAAACTGAAAGTATCTACATTTATTACATGAATTGAGTTCATGTGGATCACATGTAGCGACGAATGCGTGCACTGAATGGACAGGTCCACTCAATCTGTGTAGTTCTTTCCTCAAAACACCATTTCAGTCACCAATCTACATGGTCTTCACATGATGTGATTAAGATTGTGTCTGGACTGTAAAAGAGACTGTGACCTCTGAGTTTGTTTCGACCTTTGACCCGTGTCTCGGGCCGTAAAAAATAGAAAGGAGCCAGTATTTCTCTTGTGCGTCAAATCTATACTAATATTATAAAGCTGAAGAGTTTGTTTGTTTGTTTGTTTGTTTGATTGAACGCGCTAATCTCAGGAACTACTGATCCGAATTGAAAAATTATTTTTGTGTTGGGTAGCCTATTTATCGAGGGAGGCTATAAGCTATATAACATCACGCTACAACTAAGAGGAGCGGAGCAGTAAAGAAAAATGTTGCAAAAACGGGGAAAATGTATTCCTTTTGAGAGTTTCCGTTGCGTGCGCTGCGTAAACGGTTAAAATAACGCAAAAATCATCTATCACGAAATTGTTCCTTTTAAAAAGTTCTAAAAAAAAGTCCGCGAGAGCATATGTCTATCTTTTAAGGTTGACTCACTATAACTCAAAAGGAGCGAGCAGCAACGAAAAATGCAAATCGATGCGACGGGAAGGGTCAGGGAGCAAAATTTTGACGCGGACGAAGTCGCGGGCAGAAGCTAGTTATTTATACTTAAATATTAAATTTTGAAAAAAAAAACATTAAAAAAAATATATATATATATATTTAATGTTTCTTGTGCGTCAAATTATTTATAAATTATAAATTTTGAAAAAAAAAACATTAAAAAAATATATATATATATATCTTTTTTAATGTTTTGTTTTTATATTTATATATAAATATATTTTTTTTTCAAAATTTAATCTTTATATATTATACATATATATAGACCTTCTCTTTGTGAGAGGGAGTGAGCCATAATCTATCACACGAGCTCAGTGCAGGTTGATAGATGTTACATGTCTTCGAATTATTGGTTCTAGGACATGCCTGTTTCCTCACGATGTGTTGAAATGAATGCAAGCAAACCAGCATAATGTAACCCCTGCTGAGACAGATGCCTCCTCTCCTCTCCTCATGTGAGAGGGCGTAGAACATAATCCATCACGCGGGCCCAGTGTGGATAGACGGTAGTTACATGTTTTAGGACATGACAGTTTCCTCACGATGTTATCCTTCACCATTTTATGAGCAGGGGTGATGCAATAATTTATACAAAGTAAAATGCATGAGAGTATCCTAAAATACTGAAAAAAAACCTGTCAATAATGCCAAATTCTTACCATTTCCACCATTCTTATGTAGTTCAGCAACTGCCAATTTTTCAGTTCCAGTCTTCAAGCCAGCTTTTCCAGAGTAAATGCCAGATGTAGACACCAAGTTAGCGTTATTGACGAAAGACCAAGATGACGCGAATTGACCAGCTGTAACAAAAACATTTTTATTTATATTTTCTCTGTAATTTTGATCTTGAGGCAGAAAACAGCTTGAAATCAAGTAGACATAAACTACTGCATTCTCGTCATGTTGGTCAAAGTTTACAGAATTGTGTCATCACCTGCTGAGCCATTTTCCAACTACATTGGGGTCAGCTTCCAGTCCAACCGAATACAACTGAATACTGAATAACAGTATTTGACGGAATTGTCTCCTAAATAGCAAGAAATTGTGAATTTAGATTTATTTTCCTTTGGAAATCTTAACACAAAACCTAAATATGAACAACTGTTTTTATAAAAATTACAGTTTTTAAATAAGAAGACTGCCTCTTTGGTCGCAAGCGCTAATCATGCTGCTGATCATGAGGTCTTGTCAATTCCTAGGTCAAGCAAAGTTGAATATTAACCTTATAAGCAAGGTTTTTACTTTAGGAATTTTTCAGTAGCACCTCACCCCCTTTTACTTGAAACTTAAATAACTGGCAAAACTTGGTGTACTACAGGCGCACCTCCACATAAACCCTTGGATTATACAGGCGTGTCTTTGTTAAGTTTTAAATAAGATAGTATCCCAACTCACCATTTAAAAAAGTCACGTCAGACTGCCAGTCTCCAGTCATCACGAAGTTCTTCACTCCCTTCAAATGCTCTGCATCATACAGAACTATATCCTCCTCCATAAGGACACCGAAAGTCACTCCGAAGTCTGTGGTAAACGTCACCAGGTCGGAGTCTGATGTCGTGCAGTTGGCAACATCGTTTTGTGGCTTTCTGGAACTAAATGTTTTGTAGGTTAGTTTTAGATAGAAGAAATTATGGGTGGACTGTGTAGATTGTGTAGAAGATGATATGTCTAGAAAAAGGGTGACTCGCGAGATAACGACTAATAGAGAAGTGTGGATGAAAAAGAAATGTTGCGTCTAAGACAAGAGAAGGTAGATGGTTGATAGATAGAGACATCTATACTATATAAGTATATACTATATTACTATATCATTACATATTATAAAATAAAGTCACTTCCCGCTGTCTGTCTGTCCCTATGTATGCTTAAATCTTCAAAACTACGCAACGGATTTTGATGTGGGTTTTTTTTAATAGATAGAGTGATTCAAGAGGAAGGTTTATATGTATATAACATGCATAATATAATAAAGAAACGCTGATAATTTTAGAGGTTTCTAATGTGATGTCATAAATAAACACATTTTTTTGCGCTTACGTTACGAACGCTGGCTGAACGCTACGAAATAGCTCAAAATAATGTACTACAGTATTGTACACCTTAAAAAGTTCTACAAAAAATTCCGCGATGGTATATGTCTAACTCTTAGGGATAACCCACAATAACCATTTTTATCCTTTACTTTTTACGAGAAATACTGGCTTATTTATGAATGCGATTTTAAGGAATAGAGCATTAATCCTTATCCAATTAAGTACCTTAAATAAATTGTGCATTTCATCTAGATCAAAATTGCCCTTTACAGCATATCATTAAAATGAATATTTTAGAAGATATCAGAGATTATAATAAAATAGCCGCAGAGCGGCTAGCGGGCAGTCCCGCGTCCGGCCGTCCCGGTTGGTAGCGGTCGGGTAGTGCAGGATTAGTAGGATTGTAATTCATATTACTTGGGCTTCATAGTAAATGCATGTCATCATGTGTGTTCGAAGTACTCAAAATAAAGCTAATTGTATTATTCCAAGTAAGAGACAGCGAAATATGGCTTAGATGTTTAGATTTTTGGATGGATTTGGATTTTTGGTTATCCTGGATACTTACCATGCATACCATAGATATTTTATCCCGGTAGTAGTTTCCCGGGTGATATTTTCCGACAGCTATACGGGCAAAGCCACTGGCCAAAGTACTATTCTTATAACTATGTTTAATTTGGGGTCTGGTAAATAACTGAGTGTTTATATAGGTAGAATAGGAGCGTTAAGAAAAATCAGGAAGACTTATATTCAATTCAATCCAGCCCTATGTCGCAGTCTTCTTACTCTGAATACTATTACTTTATTTTAAGTACATCAAACACACAAGATATGTAAGGATCGTAGCAGGTGGCGTTCCGTAGTTTCTGCTTACCCCCATGGGAAAAAGGCGTAATTTTATGTATGTATAACATGGATTAATACATTCTTACCGCGGTAATACGTCCTCTTGCGATAATTTCCGACATCTACGCGGGCGAAGCCGCGGGCAAAAGCTAGTATACTATATACTATTAAACTATATAATATTATTAAGCTGAAGAGTTTGTTTGTTTGATTAATTGAACGCGCTAAACTCAGGAACTGCTGGTCCGAATTGAAAAATTCTTTTTGTGTTGGGTAGCCTATTTATCGTGGGAGGCTATAGGCTATATAACATTACGCTACAACTAAGAGGAGCGGAGCAGTAATGAAAAATGTCGCAAAAACGGGGAAAATTTATTCTTTTTGAGAGTTTCCGTTGCGTGCGCTGCGTAAACGGTTAAAGTAACGCAAAAATCATGTATGACGGAATTGTTCCTTTTAAAAAGTTCTAAAAAAAAGTCCGCGAGAGCATATGCCTATCTTTTAAGGTTGACTCACTATAACACAAAAGGTGCGAGCAGCAACGAAAAATGGACGAAAACTAGCAGGCAAATCGATGCGACGGGAAGGGTCAGGGGAGCAAAAATTTGACGCGGACGAAGGCGCGGGCAGAAGCTAGTAGAATTATATGAGTATGCTTTATTTTACCTAATCCATTGTTACAATCAGTAACTGTGTAACTTTGCCGCAATTATATTGGAGTCGGCTTCCAGTCTAATCGGTTGCAACCTTGCAACTGAATATCAGTATTTTACACTAGCTTTTGCCAGCGGCTTCGCCCGCGTTGAGGTCGGAAAATATCCCGCGGGAACGTACTACCGGGATAAAAAGTACTCTATGTCCTTTCTCAGGCTCTAAACTATCTGTGTACCAAATTTCATTTAAATCGGTTGAGTAGTTTTAGCAGGAAAGCGAGACAGACAGAGTTACTTTTGAATTTATAATATTATAGTGTGGATGGAGCGACTTAATTTAAATATTTTATAATTCCTCATTTAACACTAAAATTAATATATTATGTACAATTATATAAAGTTTATAAAAACGGAGAAAAAAGAATCAGAGTGCTTTAAAAAACTCGTCTGCATCGCTGTCAATGGGAAAAATTCCCAAGGCTGGGAAAAATTCCCAAAGGCTGACAGCATTGCCACGTTGTATGACAATGCTGATTCTTTTCTTTTTCTTTCAAGAGTCGACCAACCGCTTGGCTATGTTTCGAAAAACCAAGTGGGCTTATTACTGTGGTGTGGCTGTTATTACTTTAGTCACAAGCCCCTTTTTTATAAAACCATTAGTTGGTATTATTTGACTTTATGAAATCTTCAAATCCTATCTATCCTATATCCTATCCTATCCTACTAATATTATAAATGCGAAAGTTTGTATGTATGGATGTGTGGATGTTTGTTACTCTTTCACGCAAAAACTACAGAAACGGATTTGGATGAAATTTGGAACACAGTTTATAACCTGGATTAACACATAGGCTACTTTTTATCCCGGTAGTACGTTCTCGCGAGATATTTTCCGACCTCCACGCGGGCGAAGCCGCTGGCGAAAGCTAGTTACTGTATAAAATTATCATATTCTAAAACTATGTCAAAGAAGATAAATACTCAATCAGACATGGAAAAGTTTAAGAGATAATAGACATATAATTGGGGTAGTCCCAGTACCATGAGATATCATTATCTGCATTGCAACAATCGTTACTTAGTGCTAATTAAGATTTAAATGGTGAATCTATTTTTGTAATTGAAAATTAACATGCTACTTTTTCCAAACGCTAGAAATCTTTGTTCGAGGAATTATGTTTTTTTTACACATTAACATACAAAAAATATCTCATAATATTAATTTTATTTTACGGTTAAAATATATCTGGCGGCGGAAAAACTATCGGAAAATCCAGCCCTAAGTGTTATAAAACTTTTTTTTTAAATATGGATTTAATGTCTATCTTAGCGTGATGCTAATTGTATTAGTGGTATTACACATGTTTTCGGGTCGGCATTATTCGGCACACCTGACCGGAAAAATCAAATATTTGTAGATAAGATCAGTATAAAGCCAGTTAGCAATGGCTTTGCCTGAATGGTGAGGAACCGACCGGAAATAGTGTTTTAATTTTTTTATTGCTGAATAGGCCTGCTCTTTACCTTAATCACACTTGATGGACAGTGATGGATAAGGTCTATGATGTCAATGAGCTGCCCAGAAGATATCTGTTCACTCTAAATCCAGAGCGGGTTGATGCCGAATATGTAGTAATTGTTTCACGTCGGCGCCGAGCAACAAATAATGCCGACCCGAACGTGCCGACCCAAACAATTGCACCACCCATAAATAATGTATGTAGTAAAATTTATAAAATACTTACACAGCAACAATAGCTCCTTTCCTGTCGAAGACCAGGTTGCTCCTCACAGTCACATGTCCTAGCTGGCACCTCACCTTCTCATACAAATGCACCACCACATACAAGCCCGCTTGTCTAGACGCCTGCGATACCACGCTTATCACCTGCAACAAAAGAATTACGATGTTTAACAAACCATTTAATATGTCGTTAAGAAATATTGTTTCTTATAGAGAACTTGAAACTCACATCGTCGTTGCGCTTACAAAAAACGCTATGTGTGTTTTAAGATCTTTGTATTTGCTGCAAATTTGAGATTTATTTCAAAACACGCTAGCTGTAAAAAAAACATTTTT
Organism: Aporophyla lueneburgensis; assembly: GCA_932294355.1. Lineage (NCBI taxonomy): Eukaryota > Metazoa > Arthropoda > Insecta > Lepidoptera > Noctuidae > Aporophyla > Aporophyla lueneburgensis. Next base: position 24,254,593 of record OW028755.1, read on the forward strand.
TGATAATTTCACATAGCAGTTTTTGTAAGCGCAACGACGACATGCATTTATTTCGATTAAAACAAATATGAACGGGCACTTTTTAATACTAATAATTTATTTGATAAAATTAAACCGTTTATCAAAAACAGTATATTTAGCTAACAGTAGTAAACCCAAACAATTATAGTGCTTAAAGACAAACTATTTCTAAAATAAAATACTACAAGTGCAAACTAAGTAATCACAATCAGGCTATATCGTTTCCACTTCTGGGAGACAAGCCTCCTATTGGCGAGAGGGAATGGGCCACACGGGCCCAGTGCGAGTTGGTAGATGTTACCTGTCTTCGATTTTTGTTTTGTTCTAGGACCATAGGCCATGCCGTTCCTCACAATGTTTTCCTTCACCGTTTTGAGAGCAGTGGTGATGAAATAATTTACAGAAAATAAAGAGCCTGCCTGGGATTGAACCTACAACTTGTAAGTCGGGACGTTACCACTGGGCCACCACTGCTCTCACACGCTCCCGATCTATGTTAATTCAAACTTGTGTTTCGACCAAACAATTGAATTGCCAAGGTGGTCAGTCAATCAGAAAGATGAAGCTAGTTGTCCATTCCAAAGCGTAATAGACCATACGCAGGTAGGTAATAACAGCTTCACGGATCGATCCATCAGGTTAAGCTACGCTAGCCGCGGTTGATTCGTAGATGGGTGAACATCCTTACATGCCAAGACCTTCCGTGCCTTGGAAAGCACGTTAAGCCGTTGGTCCCGCCCGTCATTTGCAGATCTTTGACAGTCGTTTGTCGTCGAAAGTCTGACAACCAGTCTTACCCAGCTGTATCATATTACCCAGTAACTGGGTTGTAGAGGTCTGATAGGCAGTAGCTCCATGTAAAATACTGGTATTCAGCTGCATCCGGTTAGACTGGAAGCCGACCCCAATATAGTTTGGAAAAGGCTAGGAAGATGATGAATAGACCGTAGGTAACTATGGAGAAGAGCGACCAATCGCCTACCTCTTCTTCTCCACTCATCAAAATGTCTATTACTCATTCTGTTATGCCCATGAGTTTCCTCCTTCCTCATCACATGCTCATAACACGTGCCTATAAATAGTTTACATAATGGCGAGTAAATAGGTTGCATAATCCCATAACAACTTTATGATTAATAAAGACAATGGTATTGGATATGCTCCTACCTGCACACTATTATGAAATCTATTGGCAGGTGTATTCCAGGGTTTCAGTGCGTCTATCGGGCTCTGGGTAAACACCGGTGTAATTACTTAACACACTATTAGCAATAGGTTTTATTTTGACAGTTTATTAACATTCATTTACGTTGTCAAAATCTCCCTAACAACTATCATTACAGGTGTATACCGGGTGATTAAAATTATGGGGTGATTCCCGATTTCCCCAAGTCCGAAGTTCCGCAAAATGATTTTTCATACTTTCATTCCCAACTTCCCCAAAATGTAAAATTAATCTTACTACGAAAAATATATAAAATTAATCTAATTTACTAAGTTCTTAAATACAAAACAACAACATTACATTAGCCTTCTCTAATCTACACTGTAACTTGAAATAAACAACAGTATTTTTGCGAATTCACTCAAATGGCATGTAAATATATTGATTTTCATGTGAAGATCGTTGATAACCCGAATTGCGCGGGTCAATGGTGTTCAGGTGAGATAGTACAAATTGGTAGCAATGAATTAGCAATATCATTCAAAGTGATTCGATTGATAGTGTAAAGTAATTAACAACAGTAACCCTTTACTGTCAATTATATTTTGTCTACGTGACGTTACTCGCGCATGCTTCAAAAATTAGGGTGAGCTTCGTTAGAGCGAGAAAGAGCAACAATAATGCAGATTTCTACTTGCGATAGACCGAGATGGAGTATAGCACGCGGGAGATGCATGGTAGGAATGCTTTGTGTGTGAGCGTTTTTTATTGTTGTTAAGGCGGGTTCATATGAGGAGTTTCAAAAAAATGGTACAATGTTCATTTTAGCATGTCCCTCAAGTTCATATTTTTTTACCGAAATTCAGAGCATTATTATAAGTTGACTTGTTACTTATCTGGTTATTCAACTTTTGTAGTTGGGTTTTAGTTTTATGATTAACTGAAAATTGAATTTATGTAAAAATGTTTACTAAGCCGGAGCCTTTAATTTTCGTATGTACTGTGACATTTTAGATTTAATATTACTGATTTTTTTCTTAAACACCTTGACATGATTTGTTATTTTTTATAAAAATTGAACCTTGTTCTTATTGCTAAGTGTTCTATGTATAGCTTAAAATAACTTTAATCTATTTAAAATCGCGCCTAAATGTTGTCCCCGAAAATTGTTACTTCTGGACATATGGGTTTTGTTATCTCATTTTCTTTAAAAATATTCTACCAAAATAATTTTATGTTTCGCAAAGGCCACCCACATGGCTTACATTAAATCGGTAATTAAATAAAAAAAAACCTCAGTGTCATTTTTCGGAGATGTGACGAGTTTATGCGGCTGGCTGGACTGGAGAGAAATTCGTTTTTTTTTTAACTTACCTCGTCATAGTTGTCTGTAGATCCTGTTGGCTCCAGTGGAGGCAGAACCAGAATATCAATGCCCTGAAAATAATATTATTGTTAAAAAATTTAAAGAAGATTTTTCTTATTTGCTTCATAGTAATGCAAAATATATTTGAATGACACGTCGGTAAGTGCAATAAACAATAACAAAGAACTTTATGAAAATTCTTCAAACATGAATAATTTAGCAATCAAGGAAGCGCGGAAATTCAAAATACTTTGATCGTGCATGAGACAAGTCACTGACCTAACAGCTGATCCCCGCGTGCTGTTTATTTACAAACATGTTCCGAATTTGAATTACCACATTGCACCGCGTGGTTTTCATGCTTGCAAGGAAAAGTTCTTAATTTGAATTTTGTTGCGATGCTTTGTTTGTCAAAAATATTTTGGTTCGCAATTCAAAATGATTAAGAAAATTAATCGTGTGAGCTATTCCTTTGAAATTAAATTAGTTTATGTTGCAAGAAGGTTATCTCTGTTTTTCTTCTGCATTTATAAATGTGTGTTGCGTGAGAGTGTTTGGAAAACATTGTTATCGTAATAATAACATGCTTGTGATCTCTGATACTCCTGTTGATTTGACTGGAAAAGTATCTCTGCACTGACCTAAGGGATAAATTAAATACTTTTGATTAAGTATAAAGTTGACGTTGACGACGTGTTTATACAGGAACTGCATATGTAGCTTGATATGTAGCCGTGCGTACGTTGACTTACTGACAGAAATCAATAAAACTTTTCTTAATAATACGTTACGTTATGGAAACGTTAGCTTTATTACGAGAATAGACAGTCTATTTTTAGTCGTACGATAGCAGACAGTGCAAAGACATTTCTACATTCTTTATGATATTCTTACAAATATGACTCACCGTTTTGCCAGCATTGTGGATGAAAGGTGTAAATTCGCTTATGTCTTTGTTTTGAAGGTGCAGCACACCTGCTTTGTAGGTCTGAAACAATGATTATTATGTTATAGACTTATTGTATTTGTTCATTAACAAAGAGTGAGTCGTTACTATGGTAGAATTAATTATCTATGATTTTGTCATAAAAGAGGAGGACAGGCTGTTGTGTCCCAGCATGGGAGATGCCTATGTCCAGAAGTGGACTGCGATGGGCTGAGTTGATTGATTGTCCTAAAAGCTCTGAAATTGAGGAACTGCGGGAGAGAATTTGATATTTTAAAAATTACACGTGAAATTGAATGGGTAATTTCGTAATTATTGGTGATAAATTATTTGTAACTTGGAATTAAAAATAATGATTAAAACTTAAAATAACTACATGGTATTTTTTTTACTCAAGCCCAACCAAATACTCGTCCGAAAAACTTAATCATTAAGAAACAAACAAAAAACAATTTTATTTCAAAAAAAAAATCTTGACGAAAATAATCCCATTGACAGCTTATTTACTTCTGGGCCAGTCTATGCCCAATTACATCTCTGTACAACACAATTAGAGGATACAATCCCGAGATTCGGGATCCCGGGATCACGACCGTTTTCTGGACCCGAAAATCCCGGGACTATACTTGGCTAATCCCGGGATTTTAGGGATTGCCACAAACAAGCCTAATTTGTATCCCGTAGTCCGTTGCGCCTTGACAATAACCTTGCCTAGATTATACGAATAGCATTTATTACATAACGATAAAAAACAACCCTTAGATACGCCGTCGTACGATACGTACCTACTATACACAGTACACACTAAACAGGTACAGTCCTGTCCTAATATACATATGTTTGTCGTAGAACTTAGCAGGGACTTAGAGGGAAAGTTACAGCTGGAAATTAACAAGAGTATGAAATCCAAATGTACAAGTCCTGAAGTACAAGTACAAAATGAATGGGGTTGGCGAATATTGTAGTATTAGACGTGAAATGAGCCTGTTCAAAAATGGAAGAGTTCATGGATATCAATTAGTAACAGCATATAAGTATCTACACGTATTGTTTATTCCTCCAACCAGCGTAGAACCTGAGCAAGTGTTTTCAGCTGCTGCTTATGTTGGCAATAAACTACGAAGCAGGCTTGGAAGTCAAAGATTGGATGCTTTGATATTTTTCTGCAATTATATTTTCGAAATTTTTTTTTTTTTTGTGTTGTCTTTTTCATTTCTTGCAAAAGTATAGTTTTTTTTTTGTCGTTATCTTTTCTTATTATATTGTGATTTTTGTTGTGCGAAGACATTAAAAAGATTTTTTTAAATTATTTTAGTTGTTTTTTTTTTCATTTTAGCCCAATTAGAAACCACATAGACTAATCCCGGGATAGGCCCGCGATCCCGGGATTACGCTTCAAAAATCCCGTAATCCCGGGATTGAAAAATATGCTCGGAATTGTATCCTCTAAACACAATGCACCTAGAACAACTACAAAGGAGTTTTTATGTCACCAATTCATGATGAATCTCATTCCGAATGAAAACGCCTACGTGACAATGGTCCACGCATTCCCCTACTTCGAAATTTGAAAATTAAATTAGGGCACAGGGAGATTCCTTCTCTAGAGCGAGAACGAACAACAACATTAAACGATAACGTTTGCGTTAGAAAGAGATGGAGCAACAACACGCGGGGAACGCATGATTGGGGAAGCTTTGTATGAAGGTAGTCTTACAGTATTTAAAGCTTTGTTTTGGTTGATTTTATTTTTAGATTTTATGAATAAGTAATTAAATTTTAAAATGGCTTTGTTTAATTATGTTTTTGTTATAAAATTGTGTTGTTAAATGCACTTTATCGAAGCAATTTCAATAATAGTGGATCGTAAAAACATATAATTGCTTATACCTACTTCATAGTTTTTTTCAACTGTCAAATAAAATGCGTAAAAGTATAGTAAATTATATCCTTAGGATTTTGCATAATTTCCGCTCGTCAATGATGACAGCAATTCACTTAGTTTTGATTATTTTCTATTATAAGAACATGTGAATTAGGTAATAGCTGTCATCAAAATGATTTATTACTGAATATAAAATATTTAGTTATTCAATAGCCTTTCAAGGATTTTTCTTTCATGAGAATACAACAAAAAAGCTTTGAATAATTGAACATTGTTTCTACCCACATTAATGATTAAAAATAAATAAAAATGACTTGACTTGGCAACAAGTTGGTTATTTTTGTTTCTAAAATTATCTAAGTTAACTAATAGAAGAACTAATAGAAGAAATTAAAATTTTAATTTTAAAAAGCAAAAACAAAAAGTCTCACCTCACTGGCCATAAAAGAATTCACACACATAAAACAAAACACTATGCTTATTAAAACCTTCATCGTAATTTTTATCACTGCCACAAAATAATTAAAAATAAAATTGTAGATATAATATTTTCAAAATGGCGGGGAAGTTCGTCCTGCCCAGTTGGCGCGCGGCGCGGTAATGCTGTATTTTGCTTCGGAAACTCAGCCAGGGTGAATAATATTGCATCTGATTGCGGCCTGTACCACGATATTATCGTTTCAAAGATAAACGACAATAATAAGCCGGGTGCTATCGGTTGCGTGGTATAGAGGAAAAGGGCAGTAAACAGCAGTATAGAATTTGTTATCACTGGGTGTAAAATGATGTAATCTACAGCTTATCTTACGTGTGTAGGTTAATGTCACTAAGCCTGCATAAAGAATTCACGATGGGACACTTTTTTCACACTCAAAAACAGTACGCATGGCTATTACTTTGACAGTTCAACAAAAAATTCATTGCATTGATTACGTTGTTAGCTAATGATTTTTTTTTATACTAAAGGAGCAATAGATTAGCAATATCCTTCAGAATTATTCAGATTCTGATTGATAGTCTGTTACGCGATAAAGGTGGTGTTGAAGTAGGTAACTTGAATATTATTTGAATAAAAAATTCTTGCAGCTAGCAGTGTTTTTTGTTTGGAATAAGTTCTCTTCAGATTCTTTGCTTGGCAAAGTTTCTGGATTACCAGATGAGACATAATTAAGTTCTAAACTCCGGTTTTCGACACTGACATAGCCACCACTTATGTACGAACTTTTTAAAGTCTTGCTATGATGTCATGCCTTCCTTTTTATAACATAATATTTCCTAAAACAATGAATTAAAAAAAACCGGCCAATTGCGAGTCGGACTCGCGCACCGAGGGTTCCGCACAAACCGTTTATGTTAATGAAATTAAATGACTTTTTTTATTTTTTTTTATTTAAGTTGATTGAATGAAAGGTAAATTGCGGTTTACGATTTATGACGTATTAAAAAAAACTACTTATTGGATCTCGTTCAAACCAATTTCGGTGGAAGTTTACATGGTTAAGTAAATCATATATTTTTTTTTAGTTTTATCATTCTCTTATTTTAGAAGTTACGGGGGGGGACACACATTTTACCACTTTGGAAGTGTCTCTCGCGCAAACTATTCAGTTTAGAGAAAAATGATATTAGAAACTTCAATACCATTTTTAAAGACCTACTCATAGATACCCCACACGTATGTATGGGTTTGATGAAAAAATGTTTTTTGAGTTTCAGTTCTAAGTATGGGGAACCCAAAAAAATTATTGTTTTTTTTTCTATTTTAGTGTGAAAATCTTAATGCGGTTCACACAATACATCTACTTACCAAGTTTCAACAGCGTAGCTCTTAAAGTTTCGGAGAAAAGTGGCTGTGACATACGGACGGACGGACAGACAGACAGACAGACATGACGAATCTATAAGGGTTCCCTTTTTTGCCATTTGGCAACGGAACCCTAAAAAGAACCGTGGAGTGTCTTAACGGCTGTTTTCCAATGGAATCGACCAATTGGAACCTAACTTTTGACGTTTCGTAAGTGCCCATGCAGGTTTATGTGAAAAAATATTTTGAATTTCCGTACCACTTTTTAAATAGCCTTTTTGGCCCTGTTTAAGGCAAAAGCCTCCTCCCTTTCTTGAAGACTTTTTTTTTTTCAGGATGGGAAATCATCAAATGACGTCTCCCGCTCTGGGCGGAGCGGGAGGGCGTGTCAGACTTTTACTGACTAAAACCCACCCGTGTTCCATCAGTTGCCCATGTGCCAGGGTCACGGTATCTCTTTCGAACAATCACGCGACCCCGGCAGGCATCGGTCCTAGTAGACCCCTACATTTCTTGAAGACTTGAAGTCAAATCGAATCAAAAGTCACTTATTCAAACTAAGCTGAGAGTCAGCACTTTTTAAACGTCTGAACTATCCCCCAAAACGCCTGCCTTTCACCACTTCCGAGTGCTTTAGCCGGGAAAAAGCTATCAAAGGCAACCAACCATCTTTTTCTCGGTCATCTGCGATCGTCATTTGGCCAGGGCTGAACTCTAGTCTTATAGCTAGACGGCCAAAATCATGGGCGCAATTTACGCAATCCTGTAGAGATGGTCTGACAAAAACTGCAATTATGCTAAGTCAAACCACAATCATGCATAACACAGGAAGCAAAGATTGCATTAAACATACTAACAGATCATATCGCACATTTTGAGTTCAAATGTCAAACGATATAAATAGACGTTCGTTGCGTCATTGCCATTGTAACTGAAATTAGTTTGGGAAAGAGATTAGGAGGCCGTGAGACGAAGGTGAGCGAATCATGTAAATTACTCCATCGTCATTTCGAATCTTTCATTAACCATTACTGGTTTTGACCAGTTTTGTGTAACTTAATGACCGTATTATTAAGGTAGTGACGAGTTTCTACTGAAGTTTATTTTCCATACAAAAAGGACAACACAGGAAAACACTTTTACACGACAATCATATTTTTTTTAAACTAGATGAGGTCGTTGTTTCCTAACTGACTGCTCTGAGAAGAAAGGCCAAAACAAACTCAGAGGTCACTGTCTATTTTAAAGTCCAGACACAATCTTGGTCACATCATGTGAAGACCATGTAGATTTGTGATTGAAATGGTCTTTTGAAGAATGAACCACACAGATTGAATGGACCTGTCCAGTCAGTGCTCGCATCGTGCCTTGTCACTAATCGTGCAACTCAACTCGGAACATAAGAAGCATAACCATTCGAAGAACAATACTAAAGATAGGACATTAAATAAAAATAAAATGCATTGCTTTTTTGTGCCACTTCTTCATGTCAGATTGAACTAGGAAATGCTCTAAGGCGGGCGTTGTCGGAGACTGTCTTATGTAATTTAAGCGATTGTTGACTTTGATGAGTATTTATTTTCTAGTCTCCAACGCAGGCAATGAGCTAGCTTTGAGTTTTCCAGTTCGATATGGTGTCAATTCTGAATTTGATTTTGATAGAGTGGTTCTACCTGGAAGAGCACCCTTGCTAACTTAGTAGACGGTTCAGAGACTGGACAGTGGAAGGTATGGAAGGTCGGCGGGGTAATAGCATAACAGACTTGCAATGTCAAAGTAATTCATTTTGTCATTTAAACAATATTCATTGCGTTATTACCATTATTGAACGGATATTTTTTTCAAAAGCAATAGTTAGCAATAGTTATGAATTTTCTTTCCAATTCCTTCTGATTGTGACAGAAAGTGTGTTACACTATTGGGGTGCTGAGACTATGGAGTCGTTGCAGTTCTAATATCATCATTCAGAGCCAACCCAATCCAGTACATCAGCCTGCATTCTTCAACGCCATTCTTTCCGATTTACATGGGTAAGATTGGCACAATGAATTTCGTCTTTTCCCAACTATGTTGGGGTTGACTTCCAATCTGACTGGATCAGCTGAATACCAGCATTTTACATGGCTGTTACTAGAGAATGGGCAGCAGCGTTCTCTATGCATTTTATCACCACACTGTGAACGGCAACCCGCCTGCCAATCGTGGCGAGCCTGGCAAAACCTCCTAAATTGGGAGAGGCCAATATCCAGCAGTGGACATGATGATGATGACATGGAGTGACTGCCTATCTGACCAGCACAACCCAGTTACTAAGTAACACGATATCCCTTGGTGTATTAAGTAATCATACATAATTTATGATAACCAATAGAAATTGTACTTGTTGATCTTTGTCAACGTGTACACGTGGGACTCACGTGTTTTCTATACTGAATGAATGATTTGACCGTGATATAATTGAAATCTGAAAGATTTCGTTGGTAACTGATTCGGGTTACTTAAGTAGGTAGATTATTCACAATCATAACTACTAACAACTTAATCACATACATAAACTCACGTTTTTTTTCCCATGAGGACAGGCAGAAACTATGTATGTATCTATGTATTTATTTTTATGTATATAATTTGTTTGTATGTATATAAGTATATTCTTATATTATTTGATCAATTGTATTAAGTTAATAGTTTTTGATTATGAGTATTTTATTTTCTCATACTCTTACACACGCTGTCTACATCTCTGTATGTTCTCTCCTATCGCAGGTGTACTGGAAGAGATTTCTTTAGAAATAAGCATCACCTTTGTACAATTTTTTCTGTTCTTTTCTTCTTTTCTGTTTATATATGTGTGTACATAAATGGTTAAATAAATAAATAAACTACAGAACACCATCTGCTATGATATTTACACACTCTACGAATCGCGTAACACAATATCAATTACAACCAGAACAATTTTGAAGCATCTTGCTTAATCCATTGCTTCATACGTGTGAAAAATATATCTGCTCAACAACGTAAATAACGCAATGAATGTTGTTGAACTGTCAAAATAAAAGCCATTTCTACTGTTAGTGTGATAAGCAATTGACCCGCAGGTCATACACATGACCTTTCTTGCTGAAGAAGGTCGCCAATAAGGTCATTAAATGTCCTTCTCCGACAGTTCCCTCTCAGCGTTTCCACTCACAGCTGCCTTTCATAACATATTATAATAACTGAGTGTGAGTCGGAGGATGGCATATGCCTTCCATTTTGTTTTTCTACGTCTTAAGAAACTGGTAGGTATGTCTTTTTGGGACATAACAGTTTCCTCACGATATTTTCCTTCACCGTCTAGGTATTTTTATTGAAATTAGTCATTCAATTGATTTTCTATATTGCATTATTGTGTTTATGATTCTTACCTGTAAGATAATATCTAACTTTGATAAGCGATAATCTATTACTCATGAAGTTTTGCTGATAAAAATATACTTATTCCATTTTTAACTCAGTGACACATAAGGAAAATGCTCCCGAAATAAACCCGAGTGCGGCCCTGACCGAAATATGTAACATAACAATAACAAAGAAGTTTCACACAGAAAATTTAAAGTTATCTGAAAATTATTTGTTTCAAAATCAACTGAGATGAGCTGCATCATCATTTCAGCCGAAAAATGTCCACTGCTGGACATAGGCCTCCCTCAAAGGTTTGCATAATCGCCACGCTTGACAGGGTTGCAAGTGCTGACGGAAAGAAAGACATTATTGGAAGATTTCTTTATTTTACAGGTGCGCAGCAGGTTAAGTAATTTAGATTACTTAATAACTAATAGACTAGTACATAAGAGGAAGTCTGAAACTGGCACCTTCAACTGATAGGTTGTGAGGAAATCGGTTGTTATAATATGGACATGTGATTCGGAGGAATGAGGAAAATATTGTGAGGAAAGTTTAAAAACAAGAATTTAAATGTGGATGGCAAAAGTAACCGCCGAGATTACGACTAATAGAGAAGTTTGGAAGAAAAAGTCGACCCTAAATAATTTCCAATGATGATTGTAATAGACTAGATTGTCATCATCATGATCATTTCAATCGCGAAAATATTCACTGCTGGACATTGGCCTCCACCAAAGGGTTTACCATAATCGCCACGCTTTTTTTTTTCTGGATGGGAAATCATCAAATGACTTCTCCCGCTCTGGGCGGAGTGGGAGGGCGTGTCAGACTTTTACTGACTAAAACCCACCCGTGTTCCTTCAGTTGCCCATGTGCCGGGGCCACGGTATCTCTTTCGAACAATCTCGCGGACCCGGCAGGCATCGGTCCTAGCAGACCCCTTCAGCGCTGCTGACATCTCTTTGAGGAGCGCGTGGAACACTACGCGCCGTCGACCCGAGCTTGGTCCTTACCGGGCGGCGAGCTACGAGCTACCCATTGCTTGCCGCCCGCAAGCTCGCGCCTACGGTGGCCGGGAGTCTGCAATTGACTCCCGACGCCCAGGGCCTCTCCTCCTCCGGCGGCTAGGGACGTGAGGGCGCAGTGACTGCCACTCCCTCACGCGCCCCGCTTCCTCCTTCGCGAGCATTACTGCTTCGCAGAAGGAGGTGACGGCTTCCCATGCCCTCTCGCTCCGTTCCATGGCATCGCCTCCACGAGGACACGGTGGTGCTCCGCCCAGGCAGGGCATTCTTCCACCGTATGTTCCACCGTGTCCTCTAGATGATCCTCACAATGGAAACACCCGGGCGTATCCTCCCGCTTTATCCTGAACAGGAACCCACCGAAGCACCCATGCCCGGTGAGAACCTGCGTCAGGCGGAAGGTGAGGACGCCGTGGCGCCTCTCTATCCACTCCTCAAAGAGGGGACTTACCGCCGCAATTGTGGCGTGCCCAATAATCGCCACGCTTGGCAGGCGGTTTGGCAAACGCAGTATGGTGGTAAATTGCATATAGAACGCTGCTGCCTATTCTCTAGTAACTCCATTAGTCGCATGTTACGACATCAATGGGAAGAAATGGGATGGTGCTATTCTTTACTTTCGGCGCCACACGGAATACTAGTTTTAGAATTAATATAAATATCTGGATGCGGTCATCAAGCTCGGTAGCTTTGCTCGGTATTTTTTGGTTAATTGTGTTTAAAATAATAAGTTTATGTTCAAGTTGATTATCGATAAAGTTGGTCATTGAAAATACGAATAAAACGACATTTTATAAAAATGAATCCTAGCTAGATCGATTTATCGCCTCCAAAACCCCCTGTATACTAAATTTCATGAAAATCGTTGGAGCCGTTTCCGAAATTCAGATTATATATGTATACAAGAATTGCTCGTTTAATTTACCTATGAAATTGCAGTACTGGCCATTTCAAATCAAAATAATTTTTGTTTGTCTAAGAATTCTAATTTCAAATTAATTTTATTTTAAAAACATGGAATTCTTTTTCCAAAAGTAGTTATTTCTTTATTGATTAGTGTTACATTTTCATCGCATTTCAATCTTTTTCGTCATCATGGATACGTTAAAAATTCGAGTCCCGACCCATCCACCCACTGGACTTTACCACTGGTGGGTGGACGGGTAATTCACGATTACCCTTCCACCCACTATGCTAGTGTGAACAAAAATTATCGAAGCACAAAACTTATAAATGTAAATCGTCAATTTGGACTTGTTCCCAAAAACAAAAACTGAAATGTAATGGATCTGTGACGTAAGTACCAGTAAACTGATGTCCATTCCACAATAAGACCCGGCCATGTTTACGATTCACAATTTTTAATTCCGTGTTAATTTCCATTACTCTCTAAACTACACAATATAAATTACAAAAGCAAATTCCTTGCAGAAAAGTGCATTAAAGATTAGTGATTAGTGTGACATCAGAAGTCATTCAAGTGATATTTGTTTTCTTTAGCCAGTGGTTTTTCATAAAGAGATTATATTCAAAACGATTATATTAAAGAGGAATATTTTGTGTTTATTAATATAAAAGTAAAACTTTTTTTTTAATTTAGCGAATTTTTAAATTAATCGATAATTTTTGTTCACTAGCATAGTGGGTGGAAGGGTAATCGTGAATTACCCGTCCACCCACCAGTGGTAAAGTCCAGTGGGTGGATGGGTCGGGACTCAAAAATTCGAGTAATTATGGAATATGAGTACCGTCGTGGCAGCAACGCGACACAAGCGGCACGCAACATCAACGACGTTTACGGAGCTAACACTACAAACCAACGCACCACCTGTTATTGGTTTGCTCGCTTCCGTTCTGGAAATTTCGACCTGAAAAATGAACCTCGCGGTCGTCCGAAGACTTTGGTCGACAATGACGAATTAAAGGCGATTGTGGAAGCTGATGATACACAATCTACGGCTGAATTAGCAGCAGCTTTCGACGTTACCGTCAAAACAATATTGGTCCATTTGCGTCAAATTGGCAAGGTAAAAAAGCTTGACAAATGGGTGCCCCACGAACTCAATGATCGCCAGCGCGAAGTACGCGTCGAGACGTGCCTTGCACTGCTCAACAGACACACAAATGAAGGAATTTTGAATCGCATTGTTACCTGCGATGAAAAATGGATTCTGTTTGATAACCGCAAGCGCTCAGCAAGTTGGTTGGATCCTGGTTCAGCACCTAAACAATGCCCTAAACGAAAACTTACCCCTAGAAAAGTGATGGTCACTGTTTGGTGGTTTAGCGCCGGTGTGATTCATCACAGCTGCTTACCAAACGGGGTGAGCATTACTGCAGATGTGTACTGTGAAGAACTGAACTCAATGATGGAGAAGCTGGCACATCTCCAACCAGCATTGGTCAATCGCTCGTCTCCGCTGCTCCTGCACGACAACGCGCGACCTCATACTGCACAGCAGACGGTCTCTAAGTTGCAAGAACTGGGGTTGGAAGCTCTCCGTCATCCGCCCTACTCACTAGACCGGCGCAACCTACAGACTACTACTTTTTCCAGAATTTGGATAACATCTTGGCGGGAAAAAAATTCAATACCCGAGAGGCAGTACAAAATGCCTTTGAAGAATTTTTTGCCTCCCGTCCAGCTGCTTTTTTTTAAGAAGGGCATCAATAAACTGCCACTGCGTTGGCAAAGATGCATTGATTGCATGGGTGATTATTTCGATTAATACAAAAAAAAATACATGAAAAAAATTCGTTTAATTTTTTTCATACAAAACGGCATTTTCATAGGTCCTATTATCACCAACTGCAGTACGGTAAAAGTATGAAAAAACAGTGAATCTAAATAAAATCTCGGAATAGTTTACTTTTCATCCCAATACATAAATATTCTGGACTTTGTGTTCGTGTCAATGAAAGGTAAATAATACCAACTCTTCATTGAACCATTGAGACGAATGCCTGTACGTAACTATGGCGTACGTGATCATAACCACATAGCTATCAACACAGGAACTGTCTAAATAAGTTAGTCACCATTGGCATTCAACAGGTAATGAGAAAATATTAATAAAACGAAACAATTTTAGTAAACAAGATGTAATAAGTAACACTGCAGCTGCGTTGGTCTAGTGGTCTTAAGCGCTACTGCTGTGTAGAAGGTGCTGGGCTCGATTCCCAGGTCAGGTAAAATGTTATTGGGTTTTCTATATTAAATTTCTCAGTAGCAGCTCGTTATCTATATTTGTGTCCAGTTGATGGCAATAAGCTATTACATGCGCCCCCTATTATATGGGACTGACTGCATAACTAGCGAATTGTGGGTGTATTGTACGTACACCTCTGCCCAACCCTTCGGGAAAACAATGCGTGATGTTATGAAATTTAAGTAAAAGCAACAATCAGCAATGGTGAAATGCTGGCAGAAAATAACGAAATCATATTATATGGATACTTCTATGCCGTTCTCAAAACGGCGAATGATCGTGAAGAAATCGGCATGTCCTAGAACCAAAACATTCGTAGACATGTGACATTCCACCAACCTGCGGGGTAAGTGCGTTACACACTAACGTAACGTACAAATTGCTTAGTTTGTGACAGTTCAGCAACTATCATTGACGTTGTTGAGCAAACTAAGCAGGTGTAAATCAGGGTTGATTCGTCTAAAGGGCTCTGGGTATTCAGCGGTGTAAATCTCGACGCACATGGTAGCTGAATTCAAATTCGAATATTTACGGTGATAATGAATGGAACAGTTATCATTATTTTTTATAACCTACTAAAATGTCATCGCAGAAGGGTAGAGAATCTTGTAATGAATCCATTGGTAAATTGTGGCGCGTGAATATCCCTGCCACCCTGTCATCTCATTCTCCTGAACTTATCGCAGTTTATTTGGGATCGGCGCTACATATATTTTTCTCCACCCTGTATTTTGTACGAATTCATCAACTATTGAAAAGCATGACCACGCAACGTCGCCGTCTATCCACTCAAAATATTATGAATTAAAATCTAAAGTTGACAAAATCTCAATGTTTAGTCATCAATGGCAATGAATTATAGATATCAGCTATGTTATAATTAATTAAATCTAGATTTATGAAACGATAACTGTACGCATCGAAAATTCGTGAATGAGTAACATCGAAGGATATGAGTCAGTGGCTAATAAAGATTTCAATTACTTAAGAACGACCATTCTTCCGATGAGATAAAAAAGATTTGGATTAAATAAAATGAAAAGGTTAGGAAAAGAAGGTATTTTACAACTTGGCTGAATTATGTAAGAAACTCATTGCGTGGCGTAGCTTATCCTCCCACGCAGCGTATCAGTTCTCTAGACGCAGCCTTACCTGGAGTAGCTGCATAGAGTCGGCGCGGCGTAGCTTCAGCGTTACGCCGCGTAGTTCCGCAGGCTCGGCGTAACAGATACCTTACACAGATTAGCTGCGTAGGCTCGGCGTAGCAGATACGTTACATGGATAAGCTGCGTAGACTCGGCGTAGCAGCAGCTTTACGCGGATTAACTGCGTAGGCTCGGCGTAGCAGATACATTACAGATTAGCACCGTGGACTCGGCGAAGCCGCAACGTTACGCGGCGTAGCAGCAGCCTTTTTTTTTTCAGGATGGGAAATCATCAAATGACTTCTCCCGCTCTGGGCGGAGCGGGAGGGCGTGTCAGACTTTTACTGACTAAAACCCACCCGTGTTCCATCAGTTGCCCATGTGCCAGGGTCACGGTATCTCTTTCGAACAATCACGCGACCCCGGCAGGCATCGGTCCTAGTAGACCCCTACACTGCTGCTGACATCTCTTTGAGGCGCGCGTGGAACACTGCGCGCCGTCGACCCGAGCTTGGTCCTTACCGGGCGGCGAGCTACCCATTGCTCGCCACCCGCAAGCTCGCGTCTACGGTGGCCGGGAGTCCGCTATTGACTCCCGACGCCCGGGGCGTCTCCTCCTGCGGCGGCTAGGGACGTGAGGTCGCAGAGACTGCCACTCCCTCACGCGCCCCGCCTCCTCCTTCGCGAGCATTACTGCTTCGCAGAAGGAGGTGACGGCTTCCCATTCCCTCTCGCTCCGTACCATGGCTCGCACCAGGGCCGGACGCGAGAGGTCGCCGCCGCCAATCGCCTCCACGAGGACACGGCGGTGCTCCGCCCAGGCAGGGTACACCTCCACCGTATGCTCCACCGTGTCCTCCAGACGATCCTCGCAATGGGTAGCAGCAGCCTTACGCGGCCAGCTTTTTGCGACATAGCTGCGTAGACTCTGCGTAGCAGTTGAGTTATGTATGCTAGTGAGAGTCATGTGTGTGTAGCAGTGCATACTAAAGTTTTATTTATTTTATTACCATTATATCTTTGACAATGACAATGTTTATGAAAATAATTATTTACTATAATGCTTGTGTTCACGCCTTCAAACCATGCACTTCTATAAATAAATTAACATGATTGCAATGTTCTGATAAAGCATAATTAACCTTATTTATTAATACGCTAATGACCTATTTCTTGTTACTTTGCGGTCTACCGTGTATGTACTACGTGCTTGTTGATCCATCTGCGCCTGAAGGGCATATCTTGCATGGTAACTATTTCGTAACTATTTGGTAACGTAGTCTACATTAAATCACTTTGAAATGTTCAACTGGTAAATAAAGAACGACGCAAGAACTTTTAAGGCTGATGTCAGTGGCAATGTGGGAATGCCTCTACTGAGGGGACGTCCTAAAACTCCTACAATTTATAAAAACATGCAAGTCACTTTATTGGTGACTTTCTTTGAATAAGTCAACGGACCATACAAGAGTTTTAAATCAAGACATATTTTAAAAAAAACAACAGCATAAAACACACCGAAAAATAACTTTAATTTCGAAAGTTTTTGACAAATAATTAACATTAACACCAGAGACGCCAACTAACTAAAGTTATGTTTTACTTTGGAGTGTTTTGAAGACAGTTGTTTTATTTTTTATTTTCATGAACTTATTTTTTTTTTTCGTTTTTTAGCTGCACTAAGTAAATAACAGTATAACAGTAACAGGAAGGTAATTCCTATAACATTATCACCAAACACATTAAAAAACAATAAAACAGAATTCAAGTCCCCTTTTTTAAGTCAGTTAAAAAGTAATTGACTCTATACCATAGGAACTATAACTTGATACTCTGGTTTTGATTACCTCCTTATAACAAGAATTACACTCGTACATAAGGTGTATCTATTCATACACGAAATATTTTAAGGGGTACACCTGTAGGTGGTAAAGAAGCTATAAAAGCAAAAAGAATTTTGTTTTCTAAGCGTTTTTGAATTTTCTTAATTATTATAATTTTAAAACTACTTGAGGCGTTTTGCATAAAACCTTTACTCCAAATTCTATGAATGGCCCGCCTGACGCTGCGAGGGCGGCGACCGGACGGCACGAGCATGGCCGCGGTGTCTCGGGCCGTAAAAAATAAGAAGGAGCCAGTATTTCTTATGTGCGTCAAATAATTTATAAATATTAAATTTTAAAAAAACCCTTAGAAAAATTTTTTTTTCGTTGCTATAGCTTCTTTACCACCTACAGGTGTACCTCTTAAAATATTTCGTGTATAAATAGATACACCTTATATAAACTTAGGGTTGTTTGCAAGTAGCTTGTTTCTAGGAGAAGCAACTCTAAGATAAGTCACTTAGTACAAATTACTTGTAAATCATGATTGATAGTAAGTACACGGGTACACCTACTGCAATAAAGATTCATTCTTTTCAATTATGAGTACGGAAGTTGGTCGTTTAGACAACTATTTTAAGAGAACATTCTATTCTCTTCCATAGAATATGAAGTACCTATATATTAATCTTCATCAGGGCAAACTTGGAAATCTCTAAATTGACTTTGAACTCAAGACAAGACATTCTCCGCAGATGCGGTTCATGGACGGCTCAGGGTGCTTACTCTTTTAATTCCGATCGATTGACATTGAAATTTTGACGTTTCGTATTCTGGAGTTCGACGCTAGCGCCAAAATGTGTTTAAATTGGGTGTCCATTTTGGAGAATTAAGTGGAACCGAGACCGGGCGTTGTTGTTGTTCCACTATTGTTTTCAAGAGTACCGAACCACGTGTATGCAAAATTAACATTGGAAGCGTACTGGCTTAAGATTGGAATTAAAATTAGGTTGAAGAGTAAGCCCCCAGATCTCAAATGCATATGTGGCACCTCCCCACATACAATGGCCCTCCTACCATCCTGCGTCGCATGCCTGTCACCTGTGCATTTGATGATCTTATGACTGCGTCAGGGAGTGAAATTCTCGCAAATGAATTTTGGGCCAAAGATGTTTAAACTTTTTGCCATCGAGATGCTAAAAAGATCGTGATCAGGTCGTATTCATGTCGGATCCTCTACATAAGATGTTGATTAGAATAGTGTCAGATATGTGGGCGCAGAATCAGGATACGGGTAAACTAGAGAAATAACTCCGTACTATTTAGTCCATACTGGTCATTGTTATAGTCAATTACCTATAGAGAACTAAACTCTGAACTTATCACGTCGCGACGATCACTGTCGAAGGTGCTCGTCAAGCTGGAGGGACCAAGGATTTTGTTAAATAACTACGTATACATCGAGCTATCTAAAATCTATAAGTACTTTAATATTATAAAGCTGAAGAGTTTGTTTGTTTGTTTGTTTGAATGCGCTAATCTCAGGGACTACTGGTCCGAATTGAAAAATTATTTTTATGTAGGGTAGCCTATTTATTGAGAAAGACTATAGGCTATATAACATCACGCTACAGTTAAAAGGAGCGGAGCAGAAACGAAAAATGGTCGAAAACTGGCAGGCAATTCGATGCGACGACGGGAAGGGTCAGGGGAGCATAAATTGACGCGGACGAAGTCGCGGGCAGAAGCTAGTAATTGCATATTTAGCAAATATTAGATTTACAGACCTAAACTTTTATGTAGGATGAATTGAAATCCAAGATTTGCTCCTTCCATATTGACGAACACACATTCAAAGCCATAATTTTACGGGAGAGCGTTTTGAACGTAAAATAGTGATAATTAATAAAAAAAAATGAGTTTATTTCAAGTTACAGGACTCATATGCAAACAGATACATAAAAGGGTACAGACAGGATAACAAGCACAGGAAACAAAACGGAAGAACAAAACTATCTTCTCCTATTTTACATAGAGCATTACCAATGAAATAGTTGAGGCTTATACAACTGTAACATTTTTTTTGTTTCAAAATACCGTACCTACTTCGACACTTTGAGAAAAAATATTGTAATTATCTTTATATACGTAAGTGAATATCAGTAAAATATGAGAATCAAACAGAAAAAAAAATCCATGAGGAAACAAAGGATTCTGACTCGAATACTATGTAAAAGAGTGAATTTCGTGAAAAGTGTAGTTGACTCTTTCTACTTTGATGCCGTCGCACTGTCTACACGGAACGTCAGTTTTGTCTACTCTTCCGTCGACAAAACGATGCTCGTAGTAAGCCTGCTGTTGCCAGAACAGGAGTTTGTTCTACATAAACTACTGTCCTACAAAAGCGTATGGCTCGTACGTGATAAACTAGCGCTATCACTAGATAATCTACTTTCAATCAACACATCCTCTGAACATTATCGGTTACTTACACCTGACGAGGAGTGACGTCACTAAGAGCGTGAAGACGAAGCATTGGTCGCGTGGGGAACGCGTGATAGTGATACTGTACTGATTAACTTGTCAATAATTACATAATGTAGTATTAAGATGTCTGTCAGCTATTATTATTTGTTGGTTTATCTTTTTATTTTAACCCAAATGTCCTTTCGGTCTTTTCCCATTTTTTCCCGAAAGTGTAGTAAGAGGCGTTTAAGGGACTTACTAGAGAATAGGCAGCAGCGTTCTTTAAGTATTTTACCACCATACTGTGATCGCCAAGCCGCCCGAAGTTCAGTCGCCTGTTAATTTGTCAGCCAAAAGACGTCCAATGCTGGACACAGGCCTCCCCCAATTTGGGGGGATTTACCATAATCGCCACGCTTGGCAGGCGGGTTGGCGATAGAATGATGGTAAAATGCATAGAGAACGCTGCTGCCCATTCTCTAGTAAGTCCCTTAGTCGCCTCTTACGACACCCACGGGAAGATGGATGGTGCTATTCTTTACGTCCGGCGCTACACTAACGCTTGTTGATCTTCCATTGTCGCACATTATCCATATTTCAATAGCTTTTGTCAGAAACACAAAAGTTAGGAAAAAATGTTTTCAGTAACAATTTGCAAGTAAATTTTCCAGCAATATTCTGTTTCCAATTTCCTGTGAGTTTCCGTTCTCGACAACCGACCTTCCGAAGGAGTAATGTGTGGAGTTTAAATTATTGTGCCTAATGTTTCCCCAATAAGAAAATGGTTATTGGCTGCCTTGTTGATCTTGTGGCAACAAGTGCTTCTGCTGAGCATGAGGTCTTTTTTTTTTTTTTTTTTCAGGATGGGAAATCATCAAATGACTTCTCCCGCTCTGGGCGGAGCGGGAGGGCGTGTCAGACTTTTACTGACTAAAACCCACCCGTGTTCCTTCAGTTGCCCATGTGCCAGGGTCACGGTATCTCTTTCGAACAATCGCGCGACCCCGGCAGGCATCGGTCCTAGAAGACCCCTTCAGCGCTGCTGACATCTCTTTGAGGCGCGCGTGGAACACTACGCGCCGTCGACCCGAGCTTGGTCCTTACCGGGTGGCGAGCTACCCATTGCTCGCCACCCGCAAGCTCGCGCCTACGGTGGCCGGGAGTCCGCTATGGACTCCCGACGCCCGGGGCGTCTCCTCCTGCGGCGGCTAGGGGCGTGAGGGCGCAGAGACTGCCACTCCCTCACGCGCCCCGCCTCCTCCTTCGCGAGCATTACTGCTTCGCAGAAGGAGGTGACGGCTTCCCATTCCCTCTCGCTCCGTACCATGGCTCGCACCAGGGCCGGACGCGAGAGGTCGCCGCCGCCAATCGCCTCCACAAGGACACGGCGGTGCTCCGCCCAGGCAGGGCACACCTCCACCGTATACTCCACCGTGTCCTTCAGACGACCTTGAGTTCGATTCCCGGGTCGGGCAAAGTGTTATGGTTTTTCCCATATGGAATTTCTTAGTAGCAGCCCGGAGTCTGGAGCCCCTTATTACATAACTAGCGAAATGTGGGACGTATAGGTACACCTTCCACCCTTTGGAGTACTGGCGTGATGTTATATATTGTGGGAATATCGCGAGGAAACGAGACCAAAAACTTGAAGACATGTGACATCTGCCAACCCGCACTAGACCCGCGTGCCAGATTACGCTTATTCCCTCTCACAGAGAGGCGGTCTGTTTCCCAGCAGTGGGAACATTACAGGCATCTATACTAATATTATAAAGCTGAAGAGTTTGTTTGTTTGTATGTTAGTTTGTTTGATTGAACGCGCTAATCTCAGGAACTACTGGTCCGAATTGAAAAATTCTTTTTGTGTTGGGTAGCCTATTTATCGAGGAAGGCTATAAGTTATATAACATTACGCTACAATTAAGAGGAGCGGAGCAGTAATGAAAAATGTTGCAAAAACGGGGACAATCGCACGGGTAGCCGATTCGACGCGACGGGATGGGTCGGAGGAACAAGAAATTTAACGCGGATGAAGTCGCGGGCAGAAGCTAGTATATGATATGACTGGAGCAGTTTACTATCTACTTCCTCGCAGGATGTCGGTTGTGCCATTGTTTCCCATACAAAACAAATACTTTGTCCTTGCCTAATTCACATGCATACCTATATCATGTGAATTTTGCGTTTGGCCTACAGACCATAGTTCCATGTGCCGGACGTAAAGAATACCACCATCCATTTCTTCCAGTGGGTGTCGTAGAAGGCGACTAATGGACTTACTAGAGAATGGGCAGCAGCGTTCTCTATGCATTTTACCACCATATTGCGATCGCAAACCCGCCTGTCAAGCGTGGCGATTATGGCAACCCTCCCAAATTGGGGGAGGCTTATTTCCAGCAGTGGACGTCTTTCGGTTTACTGGATGATGATGACAGACCACAGCATAGAATTTCGTAGGTTTTTAAATTATAAGTGATTTTATTTCTGTTAGTAGGTTTGTACAAACACTTTTACACGTCAATCATATTTTTAAAACTAGATGAGGTCGGCGTTTGTTATCTGACTACTCTGAGAAGAAAGGCCGAAACAAACTCAGAGGTCACAGTCTCTTTTAAAGTCCAGACATAATCTTGTTCACATCATGTGAAGACCATGTGGATTGGTGTCTGAAATAGTATTTTTAAGTTGTCACACCACTATCGACGACCTTTAAGTTAAATAATTCAACAATTACGATAATTAAGGAAACGATTCATACCAGGTAAATTAATTACAATTTCTTTGTTTTCTCTGTAGTGACTTATTAGGGAAGTGATGCAGGCGCCCTTTTGTCGTACCGTCCTTGAGAGAGCAAGCACCTGATTATAGATTCAAAATGGATTTTAAACATAATAAACCATTAGGTGCAATCCGTTTTTTGGTTTAAAACCACATTTAGCGTGTAATGTTCGTTTAAATGCGTGTAATGTGTTTATTAGTAGAATGCTGGGGTTTCATGCGAAGTGATCTAGACCACATCGACCACATTAAAACCCGTTCATCACCATCATTATCATTTCAGCCGAAAGATGTCCACTGCTGGATATAGCCCTCCCCCAGTTTGGGGGCGGGGTTTGCTATAATCGCCACCCTTGGCAGGCGGGTTGGCGATCGCAGTATGGTGGTAAAATGAATAGAGAACGCTGCTGTCCATTCTCTAGTAAATCCTTTAGTCGCCTATTACGACCACCTACGGGAAGAAATGGGGTGGTGCTATTCTCTACGTTCGGCAACACAAAGAACACCCTATCACAACAATTCTATTTTTTTATATTTAGACTGTTTTAGACATAAAAAACTTTGTTATTATTTCCTTATTCAAGGTCAGTCCGATAACCATTTGGTAACCTTGTCAGTTAAAATGTCGCGGTAGTGATAACTCTACACGTTAGTTAGACGATAACCTTTTGTTTTAATTAGTTATTTCACGTGTTTCGTTACCTTCTCGCTTCTAATCTGCGATGAGTTTAAAAATAGAATTGAGATATAAATTAATTATGTTTAATTTTGTATCTATATAGAGTCTTTGTTGACCCCAAATGACTTGTATTTTATATGTTTAATTTTCAACATATATTTTTATAGGACACAAGGGTAATAACGATCGGTCGATCGAGTTATGCTACGCTTGACGTGGTTCATCCGTGGATGGGTGATCATCTTTACCTAACCAAGACCTTTCGGTACCACGGAAAGCACGCTCGTAGTCGCACGTCGTCACTCGTCAGAAATCCGAAAGTCTTGACAACCCGTCTTACCAAGACGTATCGAATTACCCAGTAACTGGGTTGTGGATATCAGAAAGGAAGAAATAAAAAAAAGCAAAAATGCAGACTGTCTTTGCATTTTTGCTTTTTTTTTACCCGCCCTTGGCCCGCGTGGTGGATTATGACCCGCTCCCTCACTCTCATTGAAAGGAGGCCATTATAGGCTGATGATTATGCTTATAGTCAACGGAGCAGTCTTTACTACAGTTCAATAATTATGTTTCTCTACTTTGAGCAAATTAAGTAAGTAGCAACAAATGTGCAACAATTTTATTGCAATAATTGTATATTTTCCATAACAGTGAGGGCGATGCATGATAAAACCCTTCCCTACACCGCCACACAAATTAAACCCCTGTGCCCTACCAACAAGAATCAAATTCCTGTTACACTGGTTTTGCTTACAAGAAGGAAACTAACACTTTACATTGAAAAACCAGTTTAAACTTTAGTGCAGTAAAGTCTAAATTCGAATGCAGTGATAACTGCAACAGCTGATTACATACATTTGATAGTACACCATCAACACGCACTGCAAGAGTGATCACACCTTACATTGAAAAACCAACTTAACATTCAGTAACATAAAGTCTAAATTTAAATGTAGTGATAACTGCAACAGCTGATTACATATATTTGATAGTACACCATAAACACGAACTCCAAGAGTGACCGATCACACTTTACATTGAAAAACCAACTTTTTTATTCTGGCCAAAGTCTAAATTTGAATGTAGATATAGCGGATTACTTGCATGATACACGCATTGCAAGAATGATCACCAAATTGTTATCACACTTTCTTATCAATTGGAATAGGTCGGATTATGACGCTTACAATATGATTTAATAAAAAAATGGAATAATGAAGATCAAACAGAAAGTTTATTGCTATCTCGACTAGCATCGGGACGTCCTAGATTCTAGGACCTAGAAAGATATACCTTATTATAATGACCTTATTGGTGATATTCTTCAGAAA
Organism: Aporophyla lueneburgensis; assembly: GCA_932294355.1. Lineage (NCBI taxonomy): Eukaryota > Metazoa > Arthropoda > Insecta > Lepidoptera > Noctuidae > Aporophyla > Aporophyla lueneburgensis. The sequence continues at coordinate 24,279,626 of OW028755.1, forward strand.
GGTCTGGTGCGTGGTACTCGCAACGCAGTTTGCGTTTATGACCAAATTTATTTAGGAACATCGTCATCATTATCTGCTTAGCCTTTTCCCAATTATGTTGGAGTTGGCTTCTAGTCTAACCAGATGCAGCTGAATACCAGTATTTTACATGGAGCGACTGCCTATCTGCCCTCCACAACCCAGATACTGGGTAATACGGTACCCCTTGGTAAGACTTATTTAGAAACGTAAGGGACGCATAAACTGAAGACAGATTACATCTATACTAATACTAATTACTAATATTACTAATAATATTATAAAGAGTTTGTTTGTATGTTTGTTTGTTTGATTGAACGCGCTAATCTCAGGAACTACTGGTCCGAATTGAATTTTGTATAGGGTAGCCTATTTATCGAGGAAGGCTATATAACATCACGCTACAACTAAGAGGAGCGGAGCAGTAATGAAAAATATTGCAGAAACTGCGAAAATCGCACGGGTAGGCGATTAGACGCGACGGGAAGGGTCGGGGGAACAAGAAATTTAACGCGCACGAAGTCGCGGGCAGAAGCTAGTATTCTATAAGCATCGTAACAGTTGGCATTCTGTAGTTTCTGCCTACACCTTATGTGAAAAAGCGTGATTCTTTGGTCGGTCCGAAAAGCACATAAGCTAACTACATACCCAGTTTTCTACAAAACCACTATCACCGAAAACGACCAGACGATTTGAGGTGGTTCACCAGATGGTCATCATTGTCTACGTCTAGCCTTTACTAATGTTAGAGTCGTCTTTGAGTCTAACTGGTTGCGAAACGTAGACCTGATCATCATCATGTGTCTAGCCTTTTCCCAACTATGTTGGAGTCGGCTTTGAGTCTAAACGGATGCAGCAAATAGCAGTATTTTAAACGGAGCGACGACGGCTCTTCTGACGTCTACGACCGAGTAACTAGATATACGATACCCCTTGGTACGGCTTGTTGTCCGACTTTCGGGCTTCTGACTACACTAAACAACTGTAAAAGATATACAAATGACAACCGGGACCTTCCCGAGGGACGGAGGGGTCTCGGGGTATGAAATTAATGACCACCCACCCACGGACCAACGTTGGCAAGCGTTGCTTTTAACCTTGAGGATCAACACATGAGGCTGGTATTAAGATGTTCTACAATGCAATATCAAAGAAGACATAGATCTGATACGATGCCACCCCAAAAACAGCTGAAATTGTTCATGTTCTTATACTACCCGTACTCCGAAACTTTCAAACCGGACAATGCAATAGGTAGTGCAAACATCTTCCGGCAGGGTCAATTTGGAGGTCCCTGAACCATCTTAAAACCCAAGTGGGAAGGTTTAAGTAGGAACTCGTAAAGTGGAGCTATCTCAACGGAATGGCAGCAGGGTGTAGATGCAGATTTTCTTCACCAATTTTGCTCCATCAGTCCAATCGTACCCTCTGTGCCCCAAGATTTGCAGCCTGAGTGACCTCTTCGCTGCTACTGATAACGCCGTGGAAGTGGTAAAGATTTTAGCCAAGAAAATTTAAACAAGTGGAGTGACAGCAACTCGAAACAGAATCCATCTATACTATATATATTATTTTTTTATAATATTATAAAGCTGAAGAGTTTGTTTGTTTGTTTGTTTGATTGAACGCGCTAATCTCAGGAACTACTGGTCCGAATTGAAAAATTCTTTTTGTGTTGGGTAGCTTATTTATCGAGGGAGGCTATAGGCTATATAACATTACGCTACAACTAAGAGGAGCGGAGCAGTAATGAAAAATGTTGCAAAAACGGGGGAAATTTATTCCTTTTGAGAGTTTCCGTTGCGTGCGCTGCGTAAACGGTTAAAGTAACGCAAAAATCATGTATGACGGAATTGTTCCTTTTAAAAAGTTCTAAATTAAAGTCCGCGAGAGCATATGTCTATCTTTTAAGGTTGACTCACTATAACTCAAAAGAAGCGAGCAGCAACGAAAAATGGACGAAAACTAGCAGGCAAATCGATGCGACGGGAAAGGTCAGGAGAGCAAAAATTTGACGCGGACGATGTCGCGGGCAGAAGCTAGTAATATATATAAGCGAGTGCAAAGGTAGTACCTACTTCCCCTGACTGGTTCTTTCACCAATACTTCAACTACCAAATACCAAAACGTAAACTAACAAACTAGAAAAAGTGATCTTGGTTTCCCGAAGGTTTAGAGCATGCCTCTTGTTAAAATCCAACCATTGTCTAAAGGCGTATCTACTATTCCATCAACGATTATTAAAATGACAAGAATAGTTGGTCGCTGTGATTAACTCAAGACAATGTTTATGTTCTTTCTCCAGTAGTAGCGTACCTTGCGACATATTTTTTTATTTATTTATTGGTATTGACATGATCTATGCTTTGACATATTATAAAGAGTAGTATTGCATAATGTGGTTAGCTAGCGACCTCTACAAGTAATCATTCAATTCTTACTTGAGCAACCGGCAGCAAGTTCGGATGTCAATGCTTGCGGTAGCGTCGGGGGAAATCATTTTGTGTCTCTTAATATTTTACTATACACCATAGTATAGAATCAAGTTCTTCTAACTGGACAGACAGCTGTGCTGCTGGGGAGTTTGTTGGCCACTTCTTCTTCCCAGCTAAATAAAGCACTAGGAAGTGGTGAAGGGCGGGCGTTTTGGGGGGACTGTCTTATGTAATTTTGACGTTCGAAAAGTGCTGATTCTCAGCCTAATTTGAATAAATGACTTTTGATTTTGATTTGATTTGATTTTGTTATCAACCGGGCACAAATCTAGAGTCCAGGCTAAAAAAAAACTCCAGATATAAAAACCCTTCCCGATTCCGGGAATCGAAACCAGGACCTCATGCTCAGCAGTAGTCTTCCGACCACTAGGCCAACGAGGCAATCCTGTCCCAAAACTTTAAAAAATAGGTACTTTTATTTCTTTTCGGCAAAACTCCTAAACGTTGCAAATAACGTGAAGAAAATCTAATCAAATCAAATATTTTATTTATCGTAATCATTAGTTAGATATTCTAATGACGTAGACGACGTCTAAGATCATGCAAAACATGTTTTGTATATTCGTCAGCTAGATTAGATGACGTCATCTGTAGCCCCCACTGAGTTTGTTATCACTCGTTATCTTTATAATAATCTATATATTAATACGTGAAGCGAAAACTTTGGATCCCTTTTTACGAAAATTGGGCGGACGGAGGAGTATGAAATTTCGCACACTTATAGTTTATACAGAGAAGAAGTGACGAATGCTAATATTTTTTTAAATTATGCGTCAAAATACATTATTTTCAATAAATAACACGTTACACACACTACTGTTCATTACCGTGTATCTAATACACACATGCATAGAAATTCTTTTGTTTATGGTCCAAATCTGTCTTTATTATTTTGTGCAGTGTTACCAACACAAAAATATTTACCCTAAAGCTTACGTTAAAAACCACTAAACACAATTACTAAAAAAATCCGCAAAAAAAATATAATGAAAATAATCAACGAATGTTCAGTAATCATAGACCCGGCACACAGTAGTAATATTTGTCTATATTTATTACGCGACATTTGTTAATCATTCACTCTGCATTCTTAGTATTGAGGAACCGTACTAGAAGTCGCTAATACTTTTATTGTAATCAAAAACACAATGAGAAATGTAAGATGGCAAAAAATCCCTAAGAATACCCCTAAAAATGAACGCCCCTAAAAAATCTCAATCCCCTTATTTACCCCCTAAATTTGGAAAAACCCCTAAGTTGGTAAGCCTGATTTTGGTCTATAGTATATATTATATATTTATTATAGTATAGTATAATATAATAAATATATAGTATATATTTATTATAATAAATTAATTTTATGGATATATAACCTATTTCATTTTTAAAATCTATGATCATATCGAGAATATTTGTCTTTAATATTATTTGTATTAGCGACGATAGGAATTTAGTTTAGATTTATAAGAAATATTTTTTGTGGTTTTATGGAGAGTGTCAAGTACCTATGGCATTAGCAAGTTTCCCATACAAAACTTAGTGTCGTGTGCAAACTGTAGAGGTTGTATGCCTCACGATTGTACAGACTGGTCATAGATTGCAGGCTGATTATAATTATGACATTTGGAACCGTCATAATTAATCTATACTTATATAATATTATAAAGCTGAAGAGTTTGTTTGTTTGTTTGATTGAACGCGCTAATCTCAGGAACTGCTGATCGGAATTGAAAAATTCTTTTTGTGTTGGGTAGTCCATTTATTGAGGAAGGCTATAGGCTATATAACACCAGGCTACGGTCAAAAAGAGTTGAGCAGCAAACGAAAAATGGACGAAAACTGGCAGGTAATTCGACGCGACGGGAAGGGGAGCGAAAATTTGACGCGGACGAAGTCGCGGGCAGAAGCTATTAAAAATAATAGGGAAAATTCTATAAAAACAGAGCTTTCTGTGATAATTCATTCCATATTGTTCCATATCCAGCAGTTAAGAAGTATTAAGAAAATAAAAAAGAGAGTCCTGAAGAAGTATTCTTTACTCATTACACCTACGTCCTGGTCCTGGCCATCACCATCCCGCCAGCGAACCCTCTCCACAGTAGCACAACGTCAGCAATTTGTCTATAGTGTTACTGAATGTCAAATATAACCATTTTTTTGTTTTTTTTATTATGTATATTTTTTATTTAATAATGTATTTCTATTCAAATGAAGTACGGTCGAATTTCGACCAATGGGCGATCACTAGTAAATAATATTATTTGATGAAATAGCATAAAAATTGAGGTCGCTAACCGATAGCTATATCGGTTAGCGACCTCAATGACCTCTGTATTGGAGGGGGGGCGTAAGCTAAAAGAAAAGGCATTTTCCTGCCCTTATTCCAATTTATTCGGAGTCATCGCAACATGTCTTTTTTTCCATATTTCTCTATTAATCCTCATGTTGGTAGTCACTCCCTTTTGAGCCATTTCATCTTTCACACAATCCATCCATCGTTTCTTTGGTCTACCCCTATCTTATAGCCATCCAAATTCATACTGAAAACGTACCTCACGACATTTTCTTCATTCATTCGCATCATATGCCTATACTATGGCAACCAATTTCCACACAACTTTTCAACCACTGGTGCCACTTTCAGACTTCCTCTAATAGTACCAACTGTATTTTGAAAACATTGTATAAGCCAATTTTTAGGGTTCCTTTGCCGAATGGCAAAAAACGGAACCCTTATAGATTCGTCATGTCTGTCTGTCTGTCCGTCCGTCCGTATGTCACAGCCACTTTTCTCCGAAACTATAAGAGCTATGCTGCTGAAACTTGGTAAGTAGATGTATTCTATGAACCGCATTAAGATTTTCACACTAAAATAGAAAAAAAAAACAATAAATTTTGGGGTTCCCCATACATACACCTGAAACTCAATTTTTTTTTTTTCATCGAACCCGTACATGTGGGGTATCTATGAATAGGTCTTCAAAAATGGTATTGAGGTTTCTAATATCATTTTTTTTCTAAACTGAATAGTTTGCCCGAGAGACACTTCCAAAGTGGTAAAATGTTTGTATCCCCCCCCCCCCCCCCCAGTAACTTCTAAAATAAGAGAAACCGAAAATTGGTTTGAACGAAATCGAGTAAGTCGTTTTTTTTTTTAACGTCATAAATCGTAAACCGCAGTTTACCTTTCATTCAATCAACTGAAATATAAAAATTAAAAAAGAAACATTTATTTTCATACACATGAACCTTATGCATAAACCGAGAATACCTACAGGTTTGTACGGAACCCTCGGTGCGCGAGTCCGACTCGCACTTGGTCGGTTTTTTAATAAAGTAACCGTGGTGTTTCTTGCCGGCTCCTCTCCGTACGAATCAACAATTTGGAACCGTGCACCCAGCTTCTGACGTTAGATAGCATAAGTGCTAGGCGTGTGCGCCACGCCGCAACGCCGTCGCCGCCGGTGGTTCTGAAGCACGCCGCCGCCGCCGGTCACGAGACCGGCGTGAAATCGGCGTAGATTTGCCATTAAATACAATGATTGTGTCAACTGCTCTTCTTGATCCTAGGTTTCAGGGGCTACATGAAATTGATATTTACCTAGAAACAATTGGCCAAACCAGAATCTCATATTTGTCGCGAGAAATCTGGAATAATCTAAAAGATTCCGATCTAAAATGCACGAAGTCTGAACAGCAAACAGATCTTATTCCCAATAATCCCAAAAACGAAAGCCCATCTGAACCTCAGTTATTGCTTCAATTGTCCAAAAAACATTCTTCCACGTCTTTTAGTACAGATGCTGTTACGAATCCATTGAAACAGAATGTTGGAAATACTTCGCGGCAGTGGATGCTGGAGATCTTTCTGATGGAGATCTTCTCAAGTACTGGCGTGAATGAAGATTACCTTTCCCTTATTTAAGCACATACGCGCAGTCTATCTTGTGTGTTCCAGCAACGTCGACACCAAGTGACAGTGTTTTCGGTAGCAGGTTTTTTTTTTTTCACGCGCCCCGCCTCCTCCTTCGCGAGCATTATTGCTTGTGATGGTGACGGCTTCCCATTCCCTCTCGCTCCGTACCATGGCTCGCACCAGGGCCGGACGCGAGAGGTCGCCGCCGCCGATCGCCTCCACGAGGACACGGCGGTGCTCCGCCCAGGCAGGGCACACCTCCATCGTATGCTCCACCGTGTCCTCCAGACGATCCTCGCAATGGAAACACCCGGACGTATCCTCCCGCTTTATCCTGAACAGGAACCCACCGAAGCACCCATGCCCGGTGAGAACCTGCGTCAGGCGGAAGGTGAGGACGCCGTGACGCCTCTCTATCCACTCCTCAAAGAGGGGACTTACCGCCGCAATTGTGGCGTGCCCATCGGTAGCAGGATTAACCTTTAATGCAAAACGTAGCAGATTGCATCCAAATAATATTGATAAAATTATATTTATACATGATAATTACAATTCGTGCAAAAAATTTGATTAATAAGTGATAATAAGTGTATTATTAATGTAACATGCTGTTTTTTCAAAAAAATAATAGAAAAAAAAAAAAAAAAGGTAACAGAATCTGAATTACTTTTCTCCTCTCTGAAGTCTAAATCAAAAGTCCTGACGCCGATTTCACGCCGGTTACGCCGCCGCCGCCGTCAAAATTTTGGCATCACGCCGCCGCCGCCGATCAAAATGAAATCGGCGCACACCTCTAATAAGTGCCCATGTTTATGTGAAATAATATAATTTTGATTTGTTTAGAATTCCCCTTGAAAGGGGTTCAATAGATGATGCAGTTTGGATGGCACTCGGCTCATACAAAGATCGGCATCATCAACATTTCAGCCAAATGACGTCCACTGTTGGACATAGGCCTCCCCAATTTGGAGGGCTTTGCCATAATCGCCACGCTTGGCACGCGGGTTGGCGATCGCAGTAACGCTGCTGCCCATTCTCTAGTAAGTCCCTTAGTCTTCATTTACGACACCCACACTAAGAAATGGAGCGGTGCTATTCTTTATGTCCGGCACCACAAAGATACGCGTGAAAAACAAAACCATGATGTCACGCAGTCGGGGAAAAGAAAAGTACCTAATGTGGACAAACAGATAAGTTTGACGCTAATTAAGATCATTATCATAGTTTTCATAGCAACAATTTATAAGCAGCTTACAAGTACGTAAGTAGGTACCTATTTCTATTGAAATCCCTTCTAAATTGTACTACCTGAAATGATTTATCATCGTTAATATGTTAGATTGCCTGCACGCATAGCATGACCGCCATAGAAACGGAATTTTTCGACGGAAGAGAAGACAAAATGATAGATTGTTTCATAAAAAAATTATGTAAAACTGAAAAGAAGAGATGTTTCTATTCTTCAGTCGACAAAAATACGATGTCAAGTATGATGACTATTTTTCTGATGAGATAGAAACATTTTTACAGAATTAAAATACATAAGGAACTTTATTTGTTCTTGGTAGAATAGGATAGAGAATTGGTCATGCTATGCCGGCTGTTGTCGGTACCTATCGACCTTCAGGTGGAAATCCACCAAGCCACATCAACATTTGATATGTACATAACACCATGGATACTTCTCATACTTCAAGGCCACTGATCAGCACATTTATTGCGCATTTATTGCACTATTTAAGAGGCCGTATACAAAGGAGATGTTCCAAAATGTATGGAGCCTGGGCCAGGTCCTTGTACACTATACTAAAAAATAGGGAAATTCATTTAAAACAGTTCTCAACTGTCCAATTACTTTAAAATGGCTTGGTTTGCTGGTAAACACAAGAAATTACAGTTGAAATTGCAACACACAACAAAAACCTGTCATGGCGGTAAGCTGTCATTTTGATTGATTAATGACGTTTGACATGTTTATTTCTGTGGAGGTTGAAGGTTGACCCCCGACTTTGTGGTTGTAAATATGGAATACTAAACAAAAGACGGTACCATATGAGCAGATGTGAAAATGTAATACGGACCAAGCAGAGACTACAGTAGTATGGGACCAAGCGACGATAGCGATTGTGTCACTAGGGCCGAAATCTCTTGCAGTCTAAACATAAGCGCTACGAACTTTCGCGCATGTTCTCTCACTTCGCCTCATGTCACCTTTGGTTCCTAAAAATGTTACTGCGCAGCCTTCTTCGCGAAGTTCGGTCTCGCCAAGATAAATCGGCCGTGCTGTACTCTCTCTGTGAAAGTCCTAACGTACCTGGTGATTCTCTATGATGAATGTAAATAAATAAAGACCCTCCCCGGTGCGTTGACAAATCTGGATTATTCAGAATGATTTTTTATTGCCTAATTGACTAACCATAAAAATAAAACCTAACCATAATCCATATCGCAGTATTTGAGGAGTACTTCGACAGAAGTAATGTAGCGATCTTTTGATTTCAACTATCTACAAAAGAGAGTAAAAGTAGACTTCAAGTATACCATGTGTAGGTACACAAATATATTACTAATGTAAACTAAGACATGTAGGTACCTACTAAATAAAACAGCAGTTTATGTTTTATATCCATTTATTTACTATTTATTCATTTTATAAATCTTCTCTCACTAATATGTCATCCAGAAATGAAGCTGGTGCTGCAATAGTCGCCGGATGCCGAGCCCAATCCAAAAACCAAACAATGGTCATGCGCACAGCAACCTACTGTTCGCTGTCCAGAGATACAGCTGTAGTAATAACTAATTATTTTTTCATCCCATCTTGTTCCTTGTCTCGCCATCAGTATGTATGTGTAATAAGTTCTCACTGAATGATGGCGAGACTTTATACAACCCCTACTTAATACTGGGTTCTGTTGGGATGAGGTCGCTTGTGATACTATTTCCAGGTGCTCAGATATTTCTACCTGAAATGACCCACGTTGTCTCACATGTTCGCCATAATAACTTTGTTTTATTTGATAAATGCCCAACGCAAATATTATTAGATTTGACATTGTCATTTCAGGAAAAATATCTAACTCTGGAAGGTGAGCTCATCAATGTTTGCAGCTCTTTGCACATTTCTGCGTGCAGAGACCCAGCATGCAGAACATACAAGTCCACCTGATGGAATCTGGGCAAACAAAAAAAATAATATTATTAATCATTTATCTATAATCAATTAATTCAGTAGTAATGCTAACTATAAATAAACCTCAAAAAAAAAAGATGAGATTCTACCTCTCTGGGATAAATTCTTGTGATAATTTCATTCCACTCAGGTCCTTCTGGTATTGAGTGCCTCCGTCTTCAGCTAAGAGAGCAAAAGCACCATACACAAGTATTCAAAACTGCTGAGGAAGCTCTTCACTAATGACTTCATCTTGTCAGAATGCTTCTTGCTCGAACACAACATGAATAACATACTAGGCTACCATCCAGTATCTATAACAAAATTACTGTATTAACTAATGACAATAATAACTATTAAATAAAATATCAATTATTTATTTATCCTGTGGACCCCTCGAGTGTCATCAAGTCAATGTCAACAACCTAATACTTATGTCTCTTGGTGAAATTCTCTCAGAGATCAGGTTCCTTTAGGGCCATCTGGAAGGGCGTGAGCACGCCTCATATGTAAAGAGCGTCGACACCATACACAAACATTTGTATCACAAGCTCATACTCTTCATGAGGAGGAGAAGACGTCTTCATGTGATATATCACTGTGTCAGCCGGAACAAGAACAGACATTTTCTGCATTATGTTCGCAAAACAATTTGCACACATGGTACCATTTTCATCCACCTAAAAAGGAATATTAATTGTGTTATTATTTCAAATTCGGTCCATATAAAAAACAGTAATTCTAAACAATTGGAGTTCTCACCTCATGGCGAAGATCGTTTTCAATTATAGAAATGATGTCAGGACCCATATTACCAAATGTATAATATATATTGGCCATCTTCATTAATAACAGAAGAACATAAAGCACAGGACACCATTTTCATATCACCTAAAACAAATTATTGTCGTAAGTATAATAATATTAGCTAGGTCTAATACTGATGTGCCTAGGTACGATCGTGGCCACAAATTGCAGTCCCAACTACAGAAGGCCTAACTTTTATCTGTATGTAGGTAAGCCAAGCGAGTCGAATTATTTCTCTGAATTAGGACTGCACATAAGAACGCAATGATAGTACAAAAATATCTTGGCACGTGGAAATTATGGTATGTGTACAATTGTAATTGAAAAGTAAATTGTTTACCTGACGATGAAATGATGAATCAGTTGATTTTATATCGAAACAACGCAGTCCAAACCACACGAGAAAATCGAAGTCCTTACAATACGAGTGACTGCTGACACTGTTATGACAGCTGACAGTTCTCTTTCTATGATCAATGGTCGATCTATGGTTTACTGTCATTGTTTTTAACTAAATCAGTGAGACGCCATGTTGAAAATCCATAAAAATAATTGATAAATATCAATTAACTACCACAACAGTATACGTTTGATTGAATTATCTGTATTTTTCCCGAATTCCACGGATTTTTCTCTTTTTTTTGAGTTAGTGTACACAGACCTGGCCCATTTTGAAACATCTCCTTTCGTCAATTTCACTGATTTATTGTCCGTATACACCGCGCGACCTACTCTTAAAATTTGATGAAATTTTGCCAGGAATTAGTTGTAATTTGTTACAATACACACCTCTTTTCCTGAATTTGTTACAAAAAAACCGGCCAAGTGCGAGTCGGACTCGTGCACAAAGGGTTCCGTACAAACCTGTAGGTATTCTCGGTTTATGCAGAAGGTTCGTGTTTATGAAAATAAATGTTTTTTTTTTAATTTTTATATTTCTGTTGATTAAATGAAAGGTAAATTGCGGTTTACGATTTATGACGTTTTAAAAAAAAACGACTTACTCGATTTCGTTCAAACCAATTTTCGGTGGTAGTTTACATGGTAATGTACATCATACATTTTTTTTAGTTTTATCATTCTCTTATTTTAGAAGTTACGGGGGGGGACACACATTTTACCACTTTGGAAGAGTCTCTCGCGCAAACTATTCAGTTTAGAAAAAAAATGATATTAGAAACCTCAATACCATTTTTGAAGACCTATTCATAGATACCCCACACGTATGGGTTAGATGAAAAAAACCATTTTTGAGTATCAGTTCTATGTTTGAGTATCAGTATGGGGAACCCCACGATTTATTGTTTTTTTTCTATTTTTGTATGAAAATCTTAATGCGGTTCACAGAATACATCTACTTACCAAGTTTCAACAGCATAGCTCTTGTAGTTTTGGAGAAAAGTGGCTGTGACATACGGACGGACAGACAGACAGACAGACAGACAGACATGACGAATCTATAAGGGTTCCGTTTTTTGCCATTTGGCAACGGAACCCTAAAAACTAAGGCGCTACGACCAAAAACAGTTGGCCGCTAGAACCGCCACTTGCCGTAGTGATCGTCCGTGATTACACAGAAACTAAATAATGCAGATAGGCGAATGATACATCAAAAGAAAAAAACCGGCCAATTGCGAGTCGGACTCGCGCACCGAGGGTTCCGTACAAACCTGTAGGTATTTTCGGTTTAAAAATATATATATTTTTTAATTTTTATATTTCAGTTGATTGAATGTAAGGTAAATTGCGGTTTACGATTTATGACGTTTTAAAAAAAAACTACTCACTCGATCTCGTTCAAACCAATTTTCGTTGGTAGTTTGCATGGTAATGTACATCATATATTTTTTTTAGGTTTGTCATTCTCTTATTTTAGAAGTTACGGGGGGGGGGACACACATTTTACCACTTTGGAAGTGTCTCTCGCGCAAACTATTCAGTTTAGAAAAAAATGATATTAGAAACCTCATTACCATTTTTGAAGACCTATTCATAGATACCCCACACGTATGGGTTTGATGAAAAAAAACATTTTTGAGTTTCAGTTCTATGTATGGGGAACCCCAAAATTTATTGTTTTTTTTCTATTTTAGTGTGAAAATCTTAATGCGGTTCACAGAATACACCTACTTACCAAGTTTCAACAGCATAGCTCTTATAGTTTCGGAATAAAATGGCTGTGACATACGGACGGACGGACAGACAGACAGACATGACGAATCTATAAGGGTTCCGTTTTTTGCCATTTGGCAACGGAACCCTAAAAATGGTCAAAACTTAAATATACAAAAAGTTATGCTATATTTAGTTTTCAGGTTAAGTGTAGGTATAGGTACGTATCTCACCATAAAATCAAATTAATATGTATGGACAATTAGTTGCTAATTTGTTACAGCAAATAAACAAGAAAAATACTAGAAAAAAGGTTCAATATTTTTTTTACAGTCGATTTTAGTTGGCCGCGCGGACGGCAATATGCCTAAAATACAATGGCGTTTATTTCGTTATTAAAAGTAGGTTCAAGCTTAGTTCTAGTACTAATCGACAGGTATGGTAGCCTAGTTTGGATAAATGTGGCGAATATAACTACAGGCTTTATATTTTAGGAGATATTCACTAAAATATAGTAGTATGAAACTGTATTAGAGTAGAGTGACCATAAATTTTCATAATAAAGTGAGACTGAATCGTCATTATTGGAATGTTCGGTAGTCTTATGTTAATTTTTTAGGGTGAAACTGTTTAAGACATCCTATAGCATCTTTATCTTTATTACATATTATAAAATAAAGTCACTTCCCGCTGTCTGTCTGTCCCTATGTATGCTTAAATCTTCAAAACTACGCAACGGATTTTGATGCGAGTTTTTTTAATAGATAGAGTGATTCAAGAGGAAGGTTTATATGTATATAACATGTATAATATAGTAAAGAAACGCTGATAATTTTAGAGGTTTCTAATGTGATGTCATAAATAAACACATTTGTTTGCGCTTACATTGCGAACGCTGGCTGAACCCTACGAAATAGCTCAAAATAATGTACTACAGTATTGTACACCTTAAAAAGTTCTACAAAAAAGTCCGCGATGGTATATGTCTAACTCTTAGGGATAACCCACAATAAACATTTTTATCCTTTACTTTTTACGAGAAATAATGGCTTATTTATGAATGCGATTTTAAGCAATACAGCAATAATCCTTATCCCTTCGATCAATAATAGCACTAGATACAGGATTAGGAACAAAAATACGTCGCTAAAGTGGCCACGTTTACACACACATAGACATTTACATTTCTTACTACGAAATATAGAAAAAAGTTTTATATTATTAACAACTTCAGTTCATTATAAACCTTAATACTCAAGCATAAAGTTTAATTACGATTGCAAAATATTTATATTTAAGTCTTTCTGTCATCGGAGAAAGGTAAAAGCAATAAATTTTAAATGTCACATGAAAATAAATAGTCATTTTTATAATAAGTACAAAAATATTTATTCTAAAATGAAACTTAAAACATAAGCAATAAGGTTAAAAACATTTTATTGACAATTTAGTGCTTACTCTATTTTGAAACTAGACGTAGTTCTTGGTATTACATTTCAATGCTCAGAACACAGTAAGAATTGAAAGACGTAGAGTAGCAGAATAATAATATATTTTTTTTAGGCTAAGGTTCGTTTTATATATGGTAGCAAATATTTTTGACCGATTTAAAAAAGTTGTAGGACTAAATTAGTACAATAGACATTTTATTAGGACATTGCTATGAATTGTCTGCGGGTTGGCTCATTGTAATCAACCCGTATATAGAAATGAGTGCGTCTACTTATGTACGCGATTTAGAAGTTATCACACTAGTATTATAAAGGTAAAGGTTTGTGAGGGTGTGTGTGCCTGTGTGTGTGTGTGTGTTTGTATGTTTGTTACTTCTTCACGCTAAAACGGAGATAGCTTATAATGGATTAACACATAGGCTACTTTTTATCCTGGTTTACGCGGGTGAAACCGCAGGGCAGAGCTAGTAAAAAATATTTAGTACAATTAATAAATCACAAATCAATTTTTACAATCTGCGTACCTGAATTAATTTCCTCTAAATAAGTTGAGTTTGTTATACAATTGTCGTTTTGATTTGTTTTTGATATCTCCCGTTCCTTTTTTACATATGTAATGTAGGTACGTCAAAAAATTTTTCAACTACTGATTTAAGTAAAATAATTGCGTGATTGTGTTCATTTCCTCCAGGAAACACATTCTTGTCAATATATAATTTCAAAACTGTTGTACATATGAAGTTGCTATCATACCTTTTTTAAAGCTCGTCAACCAGATATTACATATAAAAATGAATCCCTATTTCCCTTGGTCACGCCAAAACTTGAGAACGACTTTACCGATATCATTCTTTTTTTTTTTTGTAAGTTTTTTAATACTTTGTAGAAGGTTCTTAAGGAAAGAAAAATGATGAAAATTGCACAGAAAATTGGAAAACTTCACGACTATTTTAACTTTCGCGCGTTTACATTAGAATAGTCATAGCCAAGGCGCCATAGTCATTAATTAATGTACCTGTAATTTAGGAACTGCTGTTTTAATCAATCGACGTCGGTTAGTATTTCCGGATATATCTGATTTATCAAAGCGATCCGAACATATAACCGAATTCTTAGCTGGCTTATAAAAGTCATCTCTTCTTTCTCTGGCGACAATCGAGATCCATTCTGCACACGTAAATGGATTGCTAGGAAAGCTAAAATAAAAAAGGAAAGCTAATTATCGAATGAGAGTCCAACAAACAGACACAAAAGTAGCATCAACCAATTTTTAACCAACCAATTTTGAAGATCTGGTTACATTTTTTTTTTAATTATTACAATACAAATCTACTCCATGCATTTACTGTTCTGTTGAACAAAAGTTTGTGCGTATGTTGGCGAGCCTTGGCCAAACATTTGTAGCGGTGGTTTAAAATCGGTAATTTTGTTCAAAATTTGGTATTATTTGTTAGTTTAAAGATTAAAATATAACTTATTCTTCATGTACATACTTACTGAAAATAATATATTTCGGTCGCTATATTGCTTTTTCGGGGATTATTCTTGCAACTTTTAAATACACACTGCGGCATTGTGAAACGTGTTTACATTGGCTGTGTTTCAAGCTAACTAAACAAAATAAAAGCTCACGTCTCAAGTGCGCTTATATTTACCGAGACGTATTTTTTGCGCCGACCCGATATCTAGTGCTATTATTGATCGAAGCCTTATCCAATTAAATACATAAGATACGTTGTGCATTTCATGTAGATCAAAACTGCCCTTCACAGCATATGATTAAAATGAATATTTTAGAAGATATCAGAGATTATAATAATAGCCGCGGAGCGGCTCGCGGGCCGTTCCGCGTCCAGCCGTCCCGGTTGCTAGCGGTCGGGTAGTGCAGGATTAGTACGATTGTAATATTGCATCAAAATCCGTTGCGTAGTTTTGAAGATTTAAGCATACATAGGGACAGACAGACAGCGGGAAGTGACTTTATAATATGTAAAGAAGAAGTAAGAGACCGCGAAATATGGCTTAGATGTTTAGATTTTTGGATGGATTTGGGTTTTTGGTTCTCCTGGATACTTACCATATAGGATACTTTATCCCGGTAGTAGGTTTCCCGGTGATATTTCCCGACAGCTATACGGGCGAAGCCACTGGCCAAAGTACGATTCTTATAACTATGTTTAATTTGGTGTCTGGTAAATAATTGAGTGTCTGTATAGGTAGAATAGGAGCGTTAAGAAAAACCAGGAAGACTTATATTCAATTCAAACCAGCCCTAAGTCGCAGTCTTCTTACTCTGAATACTATAGTTTTATTTTAACCCGTTGAGTGCCGCTAATTACAGACACAATAAAATTAAAAACCATTGTGACTATACCAAATGTGGTATCTCAGGGACTTAGAGGTTAAACACACATGATATGTAAGGGTCGGTTCCGTAGTTTCTGCCTACCCCCCGGGGGAAAAGGCGTAATTTTATGTATGTATAACATGGATTAATAAATTCTTACCGCGGTAGTACGTCCTCTTGCGATAAATTCCGACATCCACGTGGGCGAAGCCGCGGGCAAAAGCTAGTACTTTATAAAAGTCAAATTCACAAATCGATAAAAATAGCTTTATTCAAAATCAGCATACAAGCAAAAATCAAGTAATATAAGTCATTTTTTTTTTTTTTTTAATAAACTACCATAACATTTATAAATTAACTGAAACTAATGTAAGACACAGAATGTAGACACATTTTCTTACAGGTACTTATTTCAATTTTAGAATAATTTTAAAAATATATATAGTGATTTTATTTTAAAAATGACATAGTGATCTATTTTTGTGCCTGGTATAAATTTTATAGCACTAACTAAGAAAAAATCTTTAATGTTAATACTAATCGGTACTTCAGTGAGTAAAACTGAGGGCGCTACATTGCAATTGCAGTCTTTATGTTAGAAAAAAGTTTTTGTTATTTCAGTTCTACAGTTTAGAATTTACCTTTTTCTTTTCTATAAATATTTTTAGTCAGGGGCCTAGTCCGGCGTTATTTAGATTTTAATTAACTTTGATGTTTTGAAGTTTTTTGGAGTAACAAGGCTAATGTGTATGAACAATAAGTTGCTAATTTATTGCAGCAAATACACAATAAAAATACTAGAAAATAGGTTCAATCATATTTTTAAAGTCGATTTTAGTTGGCTGCTCGGACGGCAATATGCCTAAATTACAATGGAGTTTATTTAATTATTAAAAGTAAGTTCAAGCTTAGTTCTAGTTCTAATCGACATGTAACGTAACCTTGTTTGGATAAATGTGGCGTAAATAAAATTACTATATTTTTAAAATTATTCTAAAATTGAAATAAGTACCCGTAAGAAAATGTTTTAACATTCTGTGTCTTACATTAGTTTCAGTTAATTTATAAATGTTATGGTAGTTTATAAAAAAAAAATATTTTGTTTCTGACTTATATTACTTAATTTTTGCCTGTATGCTGATTTTGAATAAAGCTATTTTCTTAAAGAGTTTCACCTTAAAAAATTAAGATAAGACTACCGAAAATTCCAATAATGGCGATTCAGTCACACTTTATTATGAAAATTTATGGTCACTCTACTCTAATACAGTTTCATACTACTATATTTTAGTGAATATCTCCTAAAATATAAATCCTGTAGTTATATTCGCCACATTTATCCAAACTAGGCTACCATACCTATCGATTAGTACTAGAACTAAGCTTGAACCTACTTTTAATAACGAAATAAACGCCATTGCATTTTAGGCATATTGCCGTCCGCGCGGCCAACTAAAATCGACTGTAAAAAAAATATTGAACCTATTTTCTAGTATTTTTCTTGTTTATTTGCTGTAACAAATTAGCAACTAATTGTCCATGCACATTAGCCTCTATTAATTTGATTTTATGGTGAGATACGTACCTACACTTAACCTGAAAACTAAATATAGCATAACTTTTTGTATATTTAAGTTTTGATGATTTTTATTTTTGTAACAAATACAACAAATTAAGACCTTCCTTTTGATGTATCATTCGCCTATCTGCATTATTTAGTTTCTGTGTAATCACAGGCGATCACTACGGCAAGTGGCGGTTCTAGCGGCCAACTGTTTTTGGTCGTAGCGTCTTAGTTTTTTTTGTAACAAATTCAGGAAAAGAGGTGTATATTGTAACAAATTACAACTAATTCCTGGCAAAATTTCATCAAATTTTAAGAGTTGGCCGCGTGGTGGAAACGGATATCTGATTTACTTGATTTTACAGATAAAATACTGTTTTTCTAAAGGTTGTAATTATCATTGAAATCTACTGCTAATTAAAACTAGTACTTGGGTACATTACAAGATGGCTTGTTTTACATCTATGGTACCCACATGTAGCTAATAATTAGGTTGACATCCCATTTAATAGGGAGCGAGCCATCAGCCCGGCACAAATGCAAACTACAAGCTACTACTGTGAAATTCTAATTATTTTTCTGTGAATTATTTTGCCCGACGTGAGAATCAAACCCAGAACCTCATTACTCTACCATGGCCACGGCAAAGGCCACTGAAGGACCACGAGTGGGTTTTAGTCAGGGCCTCATGCTCTGTAGTAGAGCTTGCGTAGACCAATGAGGCAGTCAAAAGTAATAAACGTTTTGATTTATTTAATAAATCTTTTATTAAGATCACCAGTTCAGCACACAGTCTTGAGCTTATAATCAAAGGCCATAGCAATATATGAATTTGGAAAAGTAGCTACCGCTTTTCGAGAACCAAATAGAAATAATCCGGTGATAACCTTCTCAAAGTCGTTGCTATCGGATTAAGAGAAGAATGCGCTCTTTATCAATTATTTTACCAGCATGCAGTTTACTTATCGTGATGATAATGCAGAAATTGCATAAGACCTGAAATTATTGTGTTTAATGATAAATGTTTCGGGTGACATAACCGTCTAGTTCCACCTACTGAAAATGTCGCACTTCGACATGAATTGCCTTGGCTTGGCTTAGCATAATATGGGCGGTAATCTATCACGCGAGCCCAGTAAGTGTTGGTAGATGTCACATGTCTTCGAATTTTTGGTTTTAAGACATTCCGGTTTCTTCACGATGTCTTCCTTCACCGTTTTGAGAACAGTGGTGATGAAATTATTTAAACAATGTAAAACGCCTGCCTGGGTTCGAACCCACGACCCACAATTCGTAAGTCGTGGCCGATACCACTGAACCATCACTGCTCTGGCTTGCTTTGGAAGTCTTGAACCTGCTCAGTTGGAGTTCCACAGCCGACTCCTGCCTGAAGTGTAAAAGTGGTGCTGTCCCACAAACAATGCGGCACTTAATATCGTGTCCTGTTGTCTGCACGCCACAGGAGTTGATGGACGCTACTAAAGATGCCAAGCTGGTAGCCAAATTCAGGTCTAGCTGTATAGAGATTACTATCGAAACGCTAAGGAAAAGAATGCTAAATGCTCAGCGGTGCCTTATGCTCAGTATTTTAAAAATCGAAGTGCCCTAAGTTAGTTACTGCGTATAAATAACGCTTGTTACGCGGACGGAGTCGCCGTGTGCCGCGACAGTGGCTGGCGAACGCTACCTTGAACTCGGTCACGGGTTTGTATTTTAACTCACTGAAAATAAAGTTCAGTCTCTCTCTATTACAAGATTACCTGTTTTACGTCGAGCCTTAAAGTAGATATTTACCGGTAATTTCGACTCAGTGCATGCCAACGTCCATACTACGTTGAATACACCGGTTCTCGTCCGATCACCGAAGTTAAGCAACATCGGGCGTGGTCAGTACTTGGATGGGTGACCGCCTGGGAACACCACGTGACGTTGGCTTTTTGCATTTTTTACTGAGTATTTACAATACTTTCAATCAACAGAAATACTGAAAATTGTATAAATGAAAACACATTTGTGTTTTTTTTAGTATGACTTATATTTAGTAGGCATAACTAAATTTTACTTTTTGTTGTTTTTTTTTCCGCTTCCATATTACTATAACATTTTTCTTAAATATTTGTTTTAGTAAATATGGGAAAGCGTAAGGACAACTATTGTAAGAAAAAATTTGGCGCTCATTTCCGTAAAAAAAGCCGTTATCATGAAATGTACGTATGTATATTTTATGATATTAGTTCCAGTTATTTTTTTTCTCTAACATTCGATATGAGTGTCGTGGCTTTTGGGGGTGGCGTTTGTAAATCTGGCATTCAATTTGAAATCCAAAATGGCGAATGCAGCTTTTTCTCAAATGTTCGATTCGGGTGTCGTGTAATGGGTTTTGGGGGGTGGCGATTGCAAATCTGGCATTCATTTTAAAATTCAAGATAGCGGATTTAACTTCAACTTTTCCGTTATACTCTATATATTATATATACCACATTTACCTATGATTTTCGCATGTTTTTGTAAATTAAGCAAGGTTTCATTACATTAGGTAATTATGTATACATTTTTTATCACAGACTGGTTTTATTATTACAACACCTACCACTTACCCATCTACCCTGCCTACCTACTTTACCGAGTAAAATTCCCGGGCGTGCAAGTAAAATTCATAATGCCAAAATTTCATAGCAATCGGATGAGTAGTAACTGATAATGTAGGTAATTTCCTATATCTATATATATAAAAATGAATCCCTATTTCCCTTGGTCACGCCATCACGCGTGAACGGCTGGACCGATTTCACTTTTTTCTTTTTTGTTGTGTTTGTTATTGTCAGGAGAAGGTTCTTATGAAAGAAAAACAAAACAAAAAAAAAAATTGAAATCGGTCCAGCCGTTCACGCGTGATGGCGTGACCAAGGGAAATAGGGATTCATTTTTATATATATAGATAGATAGATACCAATTCGAATTAAATAGTTATCGTTAAGACAGGACAACGTTTGTCGGGTCAGCTAGTCGTACTATATTTATACCTACATTATCCTAGATAACCTGTTTTGTATGAGCCATATAGTAGGTATTCAACGGTAAATTCGACTCAGCGTATGCCAACGTCCATACTACGTTGAATACACCGGTTCTCGTCCGATCACCGAAGTTAAGCAACATCGGGCGTGGTCAGTACTTGGATGGGTGACCGCCTGGGAACACCACGTGACGTTGGCTTTTTGCATTTTGCACTGATTTTCAACAATACATACTTCCTTTTATATTGATTATACAAAGACATTGTAAATTGTACGAATAACTTTAACATCGGAAGTCGCTATCTTTCGTTTTATTTTTTGTTAATTGCCACCTACTTCGGAAATAAAGGATACTTTCACTTTATAGTTTTATCCACAGCTAAAAACCTGAGCATTTATAAAAATAACGAAAACCCCACCCAAATCGTAGCAGTAGTTTTTGGGAAAATCTATAATTTTAATTAAGTAATCGCCCTCATTTTGTAAATTATTTATATGGGACCACCCGTAAAGCATACATATCCTTTCCACTCATCATCATCATCATCATTTCAGCCGTAAGACGTCCACTGCTGGACTTAGGCCTCCCCCAATTTGGGGGGCTTTGCCATAATCGCCACGCTTGGCAGGCGGGTTGGCGATCGCAGTAAAGTGGTAAAATTCATAGAGAACGCTGCTGCCCATTCTCTAGTAAGTCCCTTAGTCGCCTTTTACGACACCCACGGGAAGAAATAGGGTGGTGTTATTCTTTACGTCCGGCACCACACGGTACACCTTTACCTTTCCACTAACTTGTTAAATTTAAAATTGATCTTCAATTGCTTGAGATATCGAGTAACACCATACAAATCAAAATACGGGCGAATTGAGTAGGTATCTCTTCCTTTTTAAAGTTGGTTCAAAATTGATAAAACAGACTGAGAGCAGCACATGGCAAGAGTTTAAAAAAAAATCATAGTCATAAAGTGCTAAGTTGTACAAAGAAGGTCGCGCATATCAAACGGCTCCTCGGGCGACGCGGTTTGTATTTTAACGCTCTGGTAATAAAGTTCAAAGTCTTATACAAGATAACCTGCACCCTAATTGCGAAACGCACAATTTATCAGAATCTGAATGGGATTGAAGATTATTTCTAAACCATTGCGTCATTTGTTCGAATAAATTGTGGCTCAGCAACGTAAATAACGCAATGAATGTTGTTTAACTATGAATATTAAACCAATTCCTACCGATAAAAAGTTCCGCAATTACCCCTCTGTTTTACATCGAGCCATATAGTAGGTATTCAACGGTAAATTTGACTCAGCGTATGCCAACGTCCATACTACGTTGAATACACCGGTTCTCGTCCGATCACCGAAGTTAAGCAACATCGGGCGTGGTCAGTACTTGGATGGGTGACCGCCTGGGAACACCACGTGACGTTGGCTTTTTGCATTTTGTACTGATTTTTGCACAGAGATATCGTAAATTACATAAACAAGTAATATTGCCAAATGGTAACAATACCTACTTTAATATTGGAAGTTCCTTTTTTTATCTTACTTTTCGTTTCTTACCACCTATTTCAAACGTTTTCACTTCGTAATGTTTTTGGATGTTAAAATTATGTTATTTTTTAACGAAAAACCCGTTTAGTTTCTACTTTTTAGTTGTTTCTACACCTGAAAAAAATGCCTGAAAAATATAAAAATAATAATAATAATAATAAACCCGCAGGGCAGCTTGTGGCGAGCTGTTGGGCAGTAGCGACCCCACGGACCCTATCTCCCGGGAGAATTCTTGTTCCTCATCTCTGGCTTGCCTTTATTGGCCGGCTGGAGTGAACACTGACGAGGTTCAGAGCTCCCACCTCATTCTTGCCTTTATTGGCTGGCTTGAGTGGAGATTCGCAAGAGCAAACGTGCTCGGGGAAAGGAAGTATTCCAGTAAGTGCTCGTAGGGACATGACCATCTTCCGGGCTCTGGGATTGTTCTGAAAGTCTTGGAATACCTCTCCACTTCTCAAGCACCTCAAGAAGTGTTGCCCCCTTGTCGCTACGTCACTATGTGCTAGCGACGTTTTCTGGGGGCCCATTATTGAGTGTGCAAGTCACCCCCTGCCTTTTTATCCGTGTATACAAAACATTGATCAGGCAGGGGCCATAGTCCTTCCATAGTTGCGGTTACCAATCCACTATAGCCATCCAAACCTATAGCCTAATTTGCTTTGTATCCATATTCTGTAATAGTTCTGCTCCAACCGGGAATTGTCCTTGGGTGCACTTGCATAGTGCATACAGGGATAATCGTCGGTTGGTGCCCCCTCATCATTTAAAATTATCTAAGGGGCCTCTGCGAGTTGGCTTCGGCCCCTCGTAAGCCTTCCAAAAGACCGGGATTCCAGAATCCCGAGATTATGTTAACATATACATAAAAATAATAATAATAATAATATTCCACAACTACCACACAACGCCATCTAGTCCCAAGCTAAGCAGAGCTTGTGTTATGGGTACTAGACAACTGATAAACATACTTATATATTTCTAAATACATACATATTATAGATAAATTACACCCAGACACAGAACAAATGATCGTGCTCATCACACAAACATTTGTCCTGGGTGGGAATCGAACCCACGACCTCCGGCATAGCAGTCAGGGTCACTAACCACTAGACCAACAGGCCTGTGTAAAAACACGAAAACCCCACCCAAATCGCACCAGTAGTTTTGCAAAATCAATAAAATTAAGTCATCGCCCTAGTCTTCCGCCTTCATTCAATGAAATTTATATTTGACCGTGATTCATATCATATTCATAAATAATATTTTTGCACTTATCTTACCAATACTTATTTGCCAACAGATATAGCGTTAATTGTATATACAACTTTACTAACAGAAGTCACTGTCTTTGTTTTTGTATTTTCCGTTTTTGCCACCAACTTCCGAAATTGAAGTATTAGGTATTTATTTACGTTTTTATTTTTCGCTTTTCATTTGGTAGGTTGTTATCACCACTAAAAAACTTTCCTGAAAAATATAAACTAATAAAAATAACGAAACCTCATCTAAATCGAATCACTAGGTTTTGAGAAAATCAATAATAAATTAAGTCATCCCCCTAATTTTTACATTACTGCTAACGCATACAATAAATATCCTTTCCATAAAAAAAACGAATTCGATCCACAGCACAACTGCCAGAGATATCGCTTAACATTTAATGTATAAAAATACAGTCGAATTGGGAACCTCCTCATGTTTCAACTAAAATAGACAGTTCAAGCACGGGTTCAAGCGGCGCATCGCAGAAGAGTTTGAAACTTTAACGTGAATGTCATATAGTTCTAAGTTTTACGAGCAAGGTCGCGGATATCATAACACATAACATAACATAATAACATAATATTTATTCAAAAATAAAAGGCTTAAAAATATGTACAGTTTTGCTTATATGTAAATTATATTCTAAGATTTACGTGCCTGAACTAGGCAATCCTGTGTTTCAGGCAAGAAGAGGCTAAATAGTCTTATAAAATAAATAAATAATCAAAAGTTGAGAGTAGTCAAATTATTATATAAATGTTAAGTAGTTTATATCTTAGTTTGTAAAATTTAATAGAATTAAATACCTAACGTACATAAGTGAATAATTACTTTAGCACAGTTAATAAATTCTCTGTTTCTTCGTAAGACATACTTTGGAGAGCATCATTGAGAGTTCTCTTACAATTTGTGTAGTTCAGTGAATAAATTTGTGCTATAGAGTTTAATCTATTATAGAGGAGGGGGCCGAGGTACATATAAAATTTGGACATAAAAGCATGTTTTGTTCTGTTTTGTGGACAGACTATATCTTTACGTCTTTTATTAGTAAATCCAGCGCTGTAGGGTAGAGCTGCGTGTTGTTTTAATACAATGCCCATTATAAATAGCTGTCGAACTGTTAATACTTCACAAGATTTGTATAGTAGGTTAGTAGGGAAAAGGAAAGGGCGGAAAGTAGACACTTTGAGTATCGCTCTCTGAGCTCTCTCGATAGTTAATAACAATGTTTTACCCGCTCCACCCCATGTGGTAATACAGTAAGTTAATATCGATTGACATAGAGCAAAGTAAACTTGTCTAATTATTTTTGGGTCAGCAATATGGCGTAACTTTTTAAAAACAAATATCAACTTGCGAATTCTGCTATTTAAAGTTTCAATATGTTTTTTGAACGAAAGTGTTTCATCCATTATAACACCAAGGTATTTTGTTGTATTTGCCATTTTGATGACAGGACAAACACATTGGTTATCTGTAGGCATAGCGCAATAATGAGCATATATTGTCGAGGTAGGGCAAGTTGATGTTTGCTTACGCATCGAAAACTTAATGTAATTTGTTTTGTCTGCATTAAGTGTGAGTGAATTATATTGAAGCCTTTATTAACAACATTAAATCCGTGTTGCGCAAATTTGTAGACATTGTTTTCTGAGTCAGCTGAGAAAAGTAGGGCAGTATCGTCAGCATAAGAAACAATTTGGCCGTGCTCTAAGTTTAGATTACAAAGATCGTTTATGTAAATCAAAAAAAGTGTAGGACCCAAAATACTTCCTTGGGGAATTCCGAAGGACGTGTTTTTTTTTATCATTACTGAGAACATTACCAATCCTTACACATTGGGTACGGTTTTCTAGGTAGCTCTTAAATAGTTTCAGCTGGGTCCCTCTAATACCTATGGCTTCAAGCTTGCGCAACAGAACAGAAATAGAAACCGTGTCAAAAGCTTTCGCGAGGTCCAGGAAGATTCCTACTGCATGGTTATCATTATCAAGTTCTTTTGATAAATAGTCAGTCAGATGGTGTACGGCATCGTCTGTTGACATTTTTGGCCTAAATCCAAACTGCCGTTTCGATAAAATTAATTTATCCTCCAAGTATTTGTATAGCCTTTTATTAATAATTCTTTCTAATATTTTAGACATAGAAGGCAGTAAGGAAATGGGTCTATAATTTGTTATTTGTTCTTTGTTGCCCGATTTATAAAAAGGGACAACAACAGCCTTTTTTAGGCAGTCAGGAAAAATACCTGTAGATAAACATTTTTGGAAGATATATGTAAGATGTGGTATCAAAATGTGCCTGAACTGTTTAATAATCTTATTTGGTATGTTATCCCAGCCTACTGCAGAGTCGTCTTTCAAACTCATAATTATCGTCTCTACCTCAGCCTCGTCAGTGTCTAACAACGCAAAGGATGATAAAATAGTGCTACATTGAAATGGTGTGCTTGTTAGATATTGTGATTGGCCCCGAACTTTTTCAGCTAAACACTTCCCAACATTCACAAAGAAATTATTTGCAATGTTGGCAGATGTTAACTGTGATGAGTGTGCTTGTAATAAACCTGAAGATGACTGATTTTGTTTTGAGCTGTACTTACACTTTTAATAATATTCCAGATTTTTTTGTTATTCGTACCAGCCTTTTCAAGTGCAATTTTATCGTAGCTGCGTTTTACTTTTTTTAGGAGATCGTTACAAAAGTTACGATATCGTTTATACGACTGTTGTAGAATTAAATTATCTGGGCTAGATTTAGTTTTCATATGCAGTTTATCTCTATGTTTCATACAACGTATGAGTCCTGCCGTGACCCATGGTTTTATGTTGTAGTTTTTGTTACTTAGCCGAGATTCGACAGTGTTTTTCTGAATTGCATGTTGCACCTTTTTTATTAGGTACAATGTACAAAACTGTGGATCAGCGGAATCGTAGACTGGGTCAAAGTCGATATTGTGTAAGTCTTCTTCAAGTTTATTTACGTTTAAACGAGTAATCGTGCGAGTGACCACTTTAGGCAATTTACAATTTAAAATGAATAGGGAAGCACTGTGATCGGTTATTGTTGAGTTAATTACAAGGGCAAGAGCAGGGAAATTCGATTTGAGTATTATATGGTCCAAGCAGGAGCCACTTTGATGGGTAGGAAGCGTGTGAGTGGGAAGCAAACCATGGAAGGCGCACAGGTTAAGGTATTCCTCAGCGAATGCGTCAGCACTTTCTGGACGAATGTTGATATTAATATCTCCAATCAAAATGGTATTTTTGAAAGATGATATATTCTGTAAGGCTTCGTTTAGAGAGACAGTGAAATTGCTTATATTTCTAAAAGAAGGGGAGCGATATAAGGCTAGTATCGCGAATTCTGAACCAATTTTAATTATCAATCTGCTACAGTCGTGCATATTCGGTTCCTCGACAGACACATTGAGATGGTTTCTTACATAAACAATCACTCCATCGTTCTGATTGTGGGTTGTGTTACTTTTGTACATATTATATCCCGGCATTAGTGGTATGTTATATTGTTTTGAAAGCCAACATTCGGTTAAGACAATAACGTCACAGTTTATGTCTAGACGTTGTAGGAAAATGCAAAAAGTGTCATAATTCTTAGAAATACTCCGAATATTTTGGGTTAGTATGGTTAGTGGACTAGAGTAGGAGGAGAGATATTGTTTACAATGTTCAACGTCACAAGCATGGGATTCGGCTACAGAGAATTTATCTATATCCTTAATTAAATTACTAATCATAATTATAAAATAACAATAACAAGGGCTAGAAAAATACTTAATTAACGGCGCTCTTAGGCACCACCATAATCGATAGAATTTATGTACCTCTTTTCTGCCATTATTTTCGCTGGACAATCATCAGCACTTGTCTTGTGGTTGCTCGGCTTTTTGAATTTCAAGCAAGTAGCGCATTTAGGTGTCTCAGCCTTCTTTGTGCAATCTTTGATTGAGTGACCCTGATCACCACAGTGGCCACAGGTATTGGTGGTTTCCCGACATGATTTGGCCGCATGTCCGTACTGCTGGCAGTTATAACAACGTGTAACAAGTGTAAAGTCTCTGACGGGGCATGATGACCAATTTACAAACACTCTGTCTTTAGTTATCAGGGCCTTACGTATTTCTGCAGATACTTCAATTATATAATTGCAGGTTTCAGCGTCCTTCTTACCTGACTTGTGACTCAACTTAATGGAGGTCAGAAATGTCTCGAGGCTGCAATTGTTAAGGTTCTCGGCTAGATTTTGGTTGAATAAACAGGTGAAAACTTCATTCTCTTGCATAGATGAGGGCACTCCGATAACCACTACTCTTGGCTTCCTTTTTGGGGGCTCGTCTACTGTAAGGCCTGAGTTTGATAAAACCATCGATTTTTTGACCTTCTCAATGTCGTCTTTTGATTCTGTGCTGATAATAACACCGCCATTTTTTGTTTTACGCAGTCCTCTTATTTGGAGTTTCATTTGCTCGGGGCAAATAATTTTTTGGACAAGTGATTTGGTCTCTTCACTAGACTTCAGTTTATCATTAGGATATATAGCAACTGAGCTTAATTTTATTGGCTGTATAAAATTGTTGGTATCTTTTTTTACCATGTCGGCAAAGGAATTTTCCGTCACTGGTTTAATTGAGGCTCCGATTTTCAGCTTCAGGTCTTGTAATTGTTGAGACAGATCAATTTGGTCCTCGACTGTTTGGACGGTGGAGTGGGCCCGGACGGCTCTCATTTTTAAGGACTGGTACTGGACTGCCATCTGCGATGTTCCGTGACAAACTTTTCGGCATAGGTTACTTATCCGCAGTTTTTGCTCCATGTTCAATTTGCCCTCAGATGTAATAGAGCATACTTCATTGAGGCACTGCTCAATGGATGACATCCAGTTCTGGATTTCCGGCGTTGCTATCACTTCAATCCCGTCATCGACTCTTTGGCTGGGCGGTTTAGGAGGAGAAGTGGGTGCGGGCTCGGGTGCAGGTGCAGGTGCGGGCACGGGCACGGGTGTAGGAGGCGGGCTCCGAGCACATCTGCCACCCCGGCTGAAGGGGCTGGTTGCCATTCGGATACAAGTTATTTACTTGTTAAAAACTTTAACACATTTTCACATTAACCATTTACACATACCTAACATAATATGCGTACGTATTCAGTTTGCGTTACTACCGGCTATTTGGTGAAAACTAGGTCACGATTCAGCAAGTAATTATTTATTTATTTTTAATAAATCTTTGACACGTCTGTTCACAACGAAATAAGTCTGCTAAAAAAACGGCTATAAAGTTCAAAATCAATGCTCTTTGGAGATTATCTGTGTTACATTGAGCTATAAAGTAGATATTTACCGGTCATCGCCCTAATTTTCTACTTTATTTATAATATTATAAATAATATGGGACTAACCCTGAGGAATACATACCTTTCCATTAAAAAAGAATTTTCGAATCTGATAATAATGTAAAAAAATCTGAAAATAATGCAAAAAGCCAACGGTCACGTGGTGTTCCTAGGCGGTCACCCATCCAAGTACTGACCACGCCCATTGAGTGCCACTCTGTAAAGGGGTAGTTCACCCCAGAAGCCGATTTATGTTTTATTTATTTATTTATTCCTATTGTCTGTATATAATAAATGATGGTATTTTAAGATATTATATCTAAAGAAAATGGGAAAGTCTCAAAGCCTCTAAGTCCCTGAGAAACCACATTTAGTATCGACACAATGGTTTTTTAATTGTGTCTGTAATTACGGTAACTGACTAGTTAAATAAATAATAATAGCCCACCCTGAGGCGGGGGAGGCACCTAGGAATTTTCATTTCCGGTGCCTACCCCGCCTTAGAGCGGGCTAGATTATCTTGGAGATTTTGTTTTTCATAAGTATTATTATTTCTTTATTCGTTATACTTTGGCATACAAAATCATCTTTGGCATTGAATGAACACTTATTATATGAAATTATAAAATATAATTATGATAAACGTCAAAGCATTCCACACACAAACCGGGCTGATTATCGCAAGCTAGACAGTGCCATGTCGTGTCAGTGCGTTTCTTATTTTTGTTGCATTGGCGACATTGTTTTCTTCTTATTCTTCCATTCGGCAGTTTTTCAGTAATTCTACTAATTACATGGAGATTTTCTCGAAGCCTCTTTGGCGCTGTAACAGGTGTCGGTGATTTTTCGGGCAGCAATTTTTCTATTATTGCCAAGCGATAGTCATACATTCTCATCTTTGGTCTCCCTGAAAACTTATTATATATTTTGAATGAATTTATGAGCAAAATTTGTAACGTATGGATGGCCATCTTGAGATACCATCGCAGTGTCTTTCGCTCACATGGGTAATAAGAGAAGAGTTGATCTTGACAATCGATACCCGACATAAATTCATTATATTTAGCAATAGCTTCAGGCTTCTGCTTTGTCTGCCCGCGTCTGTTTGCAACAGATATCATTCGATCAGGATATTCTGAAGTAATATACAAAACATCGCTTTTATTTTTCCACTTTCCTATATGAACACCATCGCGGAATCTTGAAATATTTTCTCCTTTTTTCAATTTGGCATTGACGACTTCTATAGGATTTTCTTTCAAGTTCTTCCTCAAAGTACCCGTGCAATAGGTATTTTTTTCTAAAAGTTTCTTAGTCAAGTCATAACTATTGTAGGAATTGTCCGTAGATAATGAATGTCCCGAATTCAGGTTATTTTCTAGTAATTTCAACACAACTTTTTTCGCATGATCTTTACCACCTACTGTTGCGTCTTGGCTGCTGGTGTACAATCGAATTTTCAAAATAAGACCGTCAGGTTCAGTCAGCATATATAATTTGATTCCATATTTGTGACGCTTATTTTTTATATATTGTCGAAAGTAGAGACGACCTTTCCATAGGACTATACTTTCGTCTAATGATAACTGTTTAGCAGGGTAGTAACAGTCTTTCATTTTCTTGTTGAAATAATCAACCACAGGACGAATTTTATAAATTGGATCATCGCTCTCCGTCTCCGAGGTGAAATGCAAACAACGCATAATCAAGAGAAACCTGTTCCGTCCCATTTGCTCTCGAAATATGGGTATAGAAAAAAGTCTGTCTGTCTTCCAGTAGTCTTAAAGACGATTGAGAGATATTGTCCCCATATGGAATAGTAGTCCTAAAAAGACTTTCAGTTCCTCTACTTTCAGTTCCTTCCAAGCTTTTATTCTCGATGATTGTTTTATTTGCCCTGACATGAAAATCCTTTTTGCTTGAGCATTTGTCTCATTGCAAATCATTTGCAGGAAATCGTGCTCGAAAAACAAATCGAAATAATCAATGGGACTCGCGCCAGCTGGTTGCCCACAGAAAGCATTTATTTTATTAAAAAGTATTTTTTGTAGGGTACCAGTGGTACTCCAAGTAGATGTTGATCCGGAGATTGATGGCTGATTAGTTAACGGTTCAATTGTTTGCTGAGCTGTGTCCTCCTGAGGGCGCAAAGAAATATCCGCAATCGGAAATGATACCGGTCGATGCTCCTTATCTTCTGACGAAGATGACTCCTCTTCATCAGAAAAATGTAAGTCATCATCCGAATCGTCTCCAAATAAAAGTTCCTTTTCATCGTCACTATTTATTACTTCACTATAAAGGATACCTTTCCGTTGTCTTTTAGGTCTTGAAAGGCCTGCTTCACTGTCCATTTTAATGTATGTTTATAAAAAAAATAAGCACGTAAACACGAAACCGCAACTTGTCACGTAATTTTTAGACCTTCATGCGCGATGCCTACGCATAAACAATGTTCCGACGCCGATGCGAACGAAGCACTGGTTCATAGAATTCCCGTTATATCGAGCCCGCCCGTGAGCGGGGTCGGCCTCTTGGGCCCTTCCCCGCACCCCGCCTCAGAGCGGGGTTGGCACTCAATGGGTTAACTTCGGTGATCGGACAAGAACCGGTGTATTCAACGTAGTATGGACGTTGGCATTCGCTGAGTCGAATTTAACATTAATTATCTACTTTATTACTGCATGTAAAACATATGTCCGTATTTATGCAAAATGGGACCACACGATAAATTTAGGTTTTTACTTTTTTTGAAGAATACTAATTAATTTAAAAGTATCCGTATTTATACAAAAAGGAACCACCCAGCAAACACGCACTTCTGAGATATCAAAGGATTTACAAAAACATATGTAGCTAGACCATTTTTAAATTTAGTATTCTGCAAAAAAAGTAAAAAACTAAATTTGTCCTGTGGTTCCATTTTGCATAAATACGGACAAATAATCTTCAAAGAGCATTGACTTTGAACTTTATTCTTATTGGGTTAAAATACAAACCACGTCTCCCGCGGAGCAGTTTGTTATCCGCGACCTTCTTTGTAAAACTTAGCATTTTATGACTTCGAAATTAAGCAAATTCTTTTGCAACGCGCTGCTCTCTGTCTATTTTATCAATTTTGAATCAACTTCAAAAAGGAAGAGACTCAATTCGCCTACTTATATTTTAATTTTTGTGTGGTGTTACTCGATATCTCCAGCAATTTAAGATCAATTTTAAAAGAAAGAAAGTTAGTGGAAACGGTATGTATGCCTTAGGAGTGATCCCATATAAATTTCATGAAAATAATATATAAAATTAGGGCGATGACTTAATTATAATTATCGTTAGTTATTTTCATAAATGCATATTTTTCAGGCAACGTTTTACAGTTGTGGATGCACCTAAAGAGAGAAAAATTGAAAGCTTTTAAAAAAAACAATCAGCATCCAAAAACACTACTGTACACGCGCCATGGCGAGATAATTACGTGCATTGCGAGCCGAGAGGCACAGGGATCAAAAAGCAGCGCGTGCTACGCTCAAGCTGGCCCCTCACCCGTTCGAACGACAACAAGGACTGAGGGCGCGCGTGGCTGTAAACAAACCGTGTCTCGTTCAGCAATACTAGAAATAAATTATATCCTAAAAATAAATAGTTTGTCGAGGTGGCAAGAAACAAAAAAATAAAAGCAAAGACAGCGACTTCAAAACTTGAAATATTAAAGTTATACAATTCACGATGTCTCTGTACTTCAATATGAAAGGTAGTTCCTATTGCAAAATTAGTACAAAATGCAATGTAAAAACTTTTTTACAAAAAAAAAAAACCGACTTCCTCAAAAACACTAGAAAGTGAAAAATAACTTTAATTTCGGAAGTCGGTGTCTTAGGATCTGTATTTGAGTTTTTTGCCACCGACTTCCGAAATTAAAGTTATTTTTCACTTTCTAGTGTTTTTGAGGAAGTCGGTTTTTTTTTTTTGTAAAAAAGTTTTTATTTTTTACTTTTTAGTTATGGTATCTACCCGCACTAATTCCTATACCACTAATCGCCAGGTGAAATTTAATATTTTACTACTGTTGTAAATCGTTGAGGAATTCCCTTGACTGTCTGTCTATGGTCTCCATCATCAGACCTATTATGGTACTTATAAGCCTTATGGGAGCTTTCTCATCAATAGAAACGAATTAAGTTCAAACACCAGGTAATTGCTGTAAATCGTTGAGGAGTTCCCTCGATTGCCTTTCGGCTCCATCATCAGATCAACTCAGGACCTTAATTAAATAGTAGTGATAAAATTGGCACTTTGAACCGTATAAAGTAACCCCAACAATAGGGAACTGCTGTAAATCGTTGAGGAATTCCCTCAACTGTCTATGGTCTCCATCATCAGACCTGTAATGGCACTTATAGCCCATATGGGTGCAAAGTTCTCATCAATAGAAATGAATTAAGTCCAAACACCGCGTAATTGCTGTAAGTCGTTGAAGAGTTCCCTCGACTGTCTTTCGGCTTCATCATCAGAGCAACTTCAGACCTTCATTAAATAGTAGTGCTTTAAGATAATTAATGAAAGAAATAAAAAACGCACTAGTCGCCACTACGATTTTCGAAGGTTCCCTTCGACTTCTCTCGGATCCCATCATCAGCTCCTGGTTTCCTTATCATGGGACCACCCCTGGGATATCTCCTTTCCAACAAAAAAAGAATCATCAAAATCGGTCCATATACGACGAAGTTATCGGTGAACACACATAAAAAAAAAAAAAAAAAAAAAACCTCCTCCTTTTTTTGAAGTCGGTTAAAAATCATAGATGGCGCTAACGTAGATTCCTATTTAACGTTTTTTTTTATTTTAATATTTATTGCAATCGTTGGGATTGTTGGTTAATTTAAAAGAATATAACGCGTAGTTTCTCAATAATAATTATAATAAATTTACAATGATCACTATTCTCTACATTGTCTAATACCAGTACGAGTTGGCGGGAACTCTGTCCTCTTTGATGCCCATTTCTTCCATTATATCCATTTCAAATGTCCTTAGTTTTGGCGCAAAAGTTACCTGTGAGGAAAGTAATCATTCGATTAGGGAGAAAAATATGTAACCACTGCGGTTGGAAGACTTGACTTTACATACTTTTATCAGATATCATCGAGATGGTTCTCTTGGTCACTCATACTTACAGTATGCCGTTCATCCGTCACCTTTTTTTTATTATTTATATATTATATTTTTTGGCTATGAAATTAGCACTTCGCAAATAATTCACCATTTTATTTGCCCTTAAACACAAGCGGGCAAGCGGTTCATTCTTTTTTGGAAACCAAACTAAACTACGCCTTAAAACTAGATATCAAAGTATAGTATACCTTAACAGCGCTATCACCGTTTGTGTCCTTATCTAAATTCTCAACGTATAGCTCTTTACTCTTAAAATCCATGGTCTCCTCTGCTGTCTTTGGTATTGGGATGATTCTGCTACTTGCCATAGACACGCGAACCTAGAAAAATATTTAAGAGTAATTAAAATAAGATAAGCTAGTGGAATCATTCTTGAACACAGACAAGACAATTAATACAAGAAAAACACCACCAGTCTCTCTGAAGGGGTAAGCAGAGGTGTATACTGCACACAAATACCGCCTTTCTATGCAAGAACGAGACTACCCAAAATTATGATAACAAATAATGCTGAGAATCAGCATTTTTAGAACGCCAAAATTACTATAGATAGACTCCGCATTTCACCACCTAGTACTCTAGCTGGGAAGAAGTGGCACAAAAACTCCCCAGCAGCATGGCTGTTCAGTTAGAAGAACTTGACTCTTTACTCTTTAGCAGACATCACACAAATACCGCCTCCTTTCTATGCAAGGGCGACACTATTAAAATCAAAAGTCATTCAAACAGATTAGGCTGAGAATCAGTACTTTTAGCACTTCACCACTTCCTAGTACTCTAGCAGGGAAAACGGGGCACAACAAACTCCCCAGCAGCACAGCTCTCTGTTCAGTTAGAACAACTTGACTCTATTCTCTTTAGGGGCCATTCATTTATTACGTAAGACGATTAAGGGGGGGAGGGGGGTCGACCATGACTTATGTTTTCTTACAAGGGGGTAGGAAGGAGTCTCGATAGTTCTTACGTAAGATAAAAATAAAATGCGTCAATTTAAAATTATACTTTGAAAAAGCGTGAGCAACCGCGCGATTACAAATAAACAATTCAAATAATTGTTACTTTGAAAAATAAACATTAAAATTAAACCAAACGTGTATTCATTTTTTCCTTTAGATTCTTAAGTAATAAATATTAAACAGGGGGAGGGGGTCGGCCTTTTCTTATAATAGGAGGGGAGGGGGTCAAAACTAGCGAAAATAGTCTTACGTAATAAATGAATGGCCCCTTAGCAGGAATAACCGACGTTCGAACCCAGGATAACTTGACCTACAAGTCAGTTATTGCTCTCTTGTAAGTAACAATGTTACGTTTTACAAATCTGTTGCAATAGCAAGGACTTTTCAGCCACAAAATTAGTAACTGAAGCCACCCCGACTTAGGAACTTACTAGACAATGGGCAGCAGCGTTCTTTATGCAATTTACCACCATACTGCGATCGCCAACCTGCATGCCAAGCGTGGCGATTATGGCAAACTCCTCGAAACTGGGGGAGACCAGCAGTAGACGTCTTTTGGCTCAAAATTGTTGTGTTTCTATCTGATTTAAATATTTGGTGTGTCATTGGTGTTCCGTCATGCATTCAATTACTATTTGGCAGGTGCAGTTGGAGTGTTTTGCCAAAATATCGAATGCCAAAACATTGAAGCGCATTTATTTATTTCCGCTATTGGCATTGCAACAGTTGTGACAAAGTAAACCATATTTCTATTAGCTCTAAGTGATTTAAAAAATCTTACATAGAGTCTTATTTTATTCTTCACATATTATAGGACTTGGATTATTACTTGTCATAAGTTCTTTATTTCACAACAAAATGCTTTGCGTTGAAAAATATTTTATCATAAATAAAATAATAATAAAAAAGAAATAATAACTATCACATTTAGTGCATTCATACTTAAAATTCATTACATAAGTATTTAAAATATAACAATACTGCTAATAAAAATTATATCTCAATTATTCAATAAAAAAATATATATATATAATATTGAACACTGCATTTAGATTGAAAAAATCAATCTAATTCAATAATCAGTATAAAAATCTAGACAAATAAATAAAATTGGAATGTCTGTTTGTAATATTAAAATAACCGTTTTATGCTAAGTGTATATGGATGTATATACACGGTACATATCCCAAAACATGACAGGAGGACATATAGTGACCTTATTGGTGATGTTCTTCAGAAAGGTCAGGTGCGTAGTACTCGCAACCGGCGTGTGTGTATGACCAATTGTATGAACCTTAAAGAGGCAAAAGGAGTGTGTAGAGATCGTAGCAGGTGGGCGTTCCGTGGTTTCTGCCTACCCCCATGGGAAAAAGGCGTGATTGTATGATCATGATGATGATATCCCAAAACAACATTTTTTTTTAATTTTGTCTGTCTGTCGGTGTCTGTCTGTCTGTTTGTTCCGGCTAATCTCTGAAATGGCTGGACCGATTTTGACGGGACTTTCACTGGCAGGTAGCTTATGTAATAAGGAGTAACTTAGGCCACTTTTATATTTTAGAAAAATTCTTCTATTTCACTCGAGCGAAGCCGCGGGCAAAAGCTAGTATATCATATAAACACAAGTCATGTTAAGTCCATAAATACAAATTAAATGATTTGTAATAATTTAATTTGTATTTACTTAATGATGATTTTTTGTGTAACTAAATATTTTGAAGTAGGATATGTTTTCCACACCAAGTGGTATATAGAAAGTCTAAATGGCCCTAGCTAGTTTGATGTGTTGGAGCAATTTAAAGAAATTAATTCGCGCTAATTGTGTCAAATAACTTGTATGGCTCCAACTGGGACAAATAGTCGCGTGAAATTGTACTCATTAAAACAATCGAAGCGTACAGTCCTTATATCGCGTGATTCACCTCAATTTGATCAGAAGACCAATACCCGTAATTATATTATACTCCATAGGTACCCACGCTTTGGAATGGGCAACTAGCTTTATTTTTCTGAGTCAAGAGTGCCTGTATTTGGTTTATTTGAACTAAATACTTGAGTTTAAAAATGTTAATCTAGTCGTAATATCATCACAGCAACAATCAATGTCAAGAACTTGTCAAAAATATGGGGAAATTGAAGATATTTTTGACAGATTCAGGCCAGACTGAACATTCTTAAAATTATGGGAACAGTCACTCAGAGCTGTTTTATATTTATTTTGCTATTGTTTCAGCAAAGAGAATTTTGGGTTACCTTGTCTCCTTCCTCGGTGTATCTCCACTCGAATTCGGTCGGCTTCAGAGTCTCCGGATCCACCAGTTTCACATCTGTTGTGACGAGGAGTGGCGCCTCCGACTGGATCGTGATGCCAGGGAACTTTTTGTCTTTACCAACCTGGAATGAACCATTTAAACATTTTTAGTGAGTTTGCTATTTTTCTACTGGCTGAACAATACCCAGTTTTGCACCTTCCATATCCCGCGTTAGGGTCCTTTTAAAATCATAAGAATAGTAGCTTTGAACCGCGGTCCGCCCGCCTGGATGTCGGAAATAAATTATTTTTCGTCAGCCTTAACACAAAATTTGAAGAACATAACTTCGAAACTGACGGACTTTCATACAAACTTCCACCCCTTTACGGAGGGAGTTTCCTATAATCCTTTCTTAGCTGACGTCTCCAACTCATATTCTACCTCTGTGCCAAGTTACACCTTCGTTGGTTCAGTAGTTTTTGAGATTTCGTGATTAATCAGTGAGTGAATGTATGAATTAGTGACTTTCGTTTTATCTATATAGAAGCTACTACTATCTTTCTTTTCATTACTAGCTTTTGACCGCAGCTTCGCTAGCGTTAAATAACAATAAATATAGTTTATTTTTTATAAAAAGTATCCTACGTTACTTCTAATACCTCCAAGAATATGTGTGCAAAGTTTTATGATGATCGGTTAAGTAGTTTTCGCGTGAAAGCGCAACAAAGAAACTTACATTCACATTTATAATATTAAGTAGGGATACTCACAACTCTAAGATGAGTGTTAAGTCCATCAACAATGACCCAGTTTCGTTCCTGAATCACCTGCGACACGAGCCCCTGCTTGCCTTTGTCCTTCCCCACCATAATCTCTACACGGTCACCTCTGAAACAAAATTAATCATTTATACTTATTATAAACTAGCTTCTGCCTAAACATTTGGGGCACCAACGAAATGCAAAGCGGTGGGCGTCGCAACACATCGCCCACCCGCGCAATTACTTCATTTTGGCTTAGCGTTCCTTCGAACTTATTTTCTTTCTGCTTGGCTTTTAAAGGTCATATATTGAACTAGCTTCTGCCCGCGACTTTGTCCGCGTTAAATTTCTTGTTCCCCCGACCCTTCCCATCGCGTTGAATCGCCTACCCGTGCGATTTTCCCCGTTTTTGCAACATTTTTCATTATTGCTCCGCTCTTATTGGTTGTAGCGTGATGTTATATAGCCTATAGCCTACCTCGATAAATAGACTACCTAACACAAAAATAATTTTTCAATTCAGACCAGTACCTAGTTCCTGAGATTACCGCGTTCAATCAAACAAACAAACAAACTCTTCAGCTTTATAATATTAAAAAGTATAATATCTGGATGACCGAGCTTTGCTCGGTATTTTTTGGAAAATTGTGTTTAAAATAATAAGTTTATGTTCAAGTTGATTATCAATAAAGTTGGTCATTGAAAACACGAAAAAAACGACATTTTCTTAAAATGATTCCTAGCTAGATCGATTTATCGCCCCTGAAACCCCCTGTATACAAAATTTCATGAAAATCGTTGTAGCCGTTTCCGAGATTCAGATTATATATATATATATATATATACAAGAATTGCTCGTTTAAAGGTATAAGATATAGTATAGATAGCCTATAACCATTCTATAATATTTTGTAGAAAATTAATCATTTCGTTTTTGCCATCAGTCATGCTGTTGATTACTATCTGAGTTCACTATGGAGTGCAGGTGATAGCAACAGCAACCTAAGTGTGATTGCCAACAGATTTGACAGTCCATTCTTCAAATATTGTACGATTTATATGTCCTAACATAGTTTTAAGGGGGAGAAGCACCACATTCGCTAGTTCACTAGAATTTTTCTTGCAATTTGCAGGTCAGTATCAGGTGGTATGTTGATTTTAATATTATTTACGATCATAACTTTGGCAGGCTACCTTATCTTCCTGAAACATTATTTAATTTTAGTAATAAAAATGATCATGTTGTCTGAAAAATTAAATTAATGGACTAAAAATTATATGTATTCTTGGCAGATTCCTAGTGTAAGTTACTGCCACATACCAAAACACCTTACATATTCTGTTTACAATGACTGCAGTTGACTTTTACTACAATACAGAACTTGTAAGATGTTGCTAATTACAGAGGAAGATTATATGAAGTGTGATGCCAATGTACTAAGTGATAAGTGATATAGCACACTTTGAAGTGTAAACAAAGGTCATAAACAACATAGTAACGTAAATACAAGAAGACACATACAAGGTTTTATTAGTTTAAAAAACTATCTGACCCAATAGATTTTATCCAGTCTAAATTTCAACTCTCATAAAAAGGAGGGATTCTTTTTCCGAATTTACACATTTTCCGGGAACATTTTATAATTTTTCTGGGCTAGAAACCTTAATTCGTACTAACTAATACTACTACTAACATTTTAAAACAAAAAATAGCCAAATCAGTCCAGAAGTTCTCAAATAATAAGCTTCCCAAATATCGGCATTTCTGTTTTATTTCTAAAGAACTATTCTGTTATATTCTTACTTGAAGAAGCTCCATTCGCCAACAGGTTCAAGAAACACTTTCTTCCTGTGCATATTGCGCTCATTTTGCATACGAAACTGACTGGTCCAAGGCCTGTTCGTCGTGAAGCGATAGTGCTTACGGGCTATCTGAGCCTTCGGGTACTGGGGATAGTTCGAAGGATTCTTCCAATACACCTAAAACGCAAAACAAATACAATAAAATAATTTTGAGGTTATGTTTTTCCATAGAAGAATACTTCACGTTTGAATAGCATTATGTACCTGTTCATAGCTTCTTTTAACGTAAGACTCGGGGAAATTTGAATATTTAACAGTCAAATCGCCAACTTTCTTCGCTAAAAATCCGTATATTCGCATTTTCTTTGTTTTGTTTCGTAACCTTTTCGTGAAACTGTTTGACACACACGATATGACAGCTGTGATGAAATGTCAAAAATGACACGACAAATATAATGCTCGTAGCGCACTCTGCCGGCGCTGCCTGTTCCACTTTTAGCCGAGAAAACGTTTCCACACTCACTCGCTTCACTCATCCATCACAGTTTGTTAACTTATGCCCAATTAAAATTATTCCAGTCCAGAAATCTGGTTAGATAGCCGGCCAGTCCGATTCTAGACTGAACCATATCGTCTACATCATTCCAGTCATTCAGTTAATCCACTGTTCTCAGCGTAACGTTTATTCAGCACTATCACAAACTGAGAAGACCTAATGTTGTATACTGGATACACACGCGGTGACATTTTTAGTTTTCATATTTCAAAATCTCACATCCATACACAGATATTGAAATCGCTAGCCGTCTCCACTAGGTCTACTGGAAAGCAATGAATTACTTCTTCGTTGCGTTGGTGGCACGACAATGAATACTTAGTTGGCCCATAATTTAGCAAGCTAGACCGAACAAGCGTTTGATGCTACTTACTAACGTGATTGTCTTCCACTTATTTGAATCGAAAGTTTTTTTTCATTTATAGTGCACACGCCTACACGTCAAGCATATACATTAACAATTTTAGCTGACCTCGCATTGTACAGGCTTTTCGTACAGTGAGATGTCAGCTTTAACTGGAAATGTTTAGCTTGATGTGTAGCCGTGCGTACATACTATACACTGGCATAGCTTTGTCTAAGGGAGCAGCCGCCTAGATGAATTAACCAGTCATAAATTGAGATATTATAAATGACAGCTAGTAATAAATAATCACACCAAAATTCATGTTAAGGAGGCTCATCATTATCATCATTTCAGCCGTAAGATGTCTACTGCTGGACTTAGGCCTCCCCCAATTTGGGGGGCTTTGCCATAATCGCCAAGTTTGGCTTAGAGAACGCTGCTGCCCATTCTCTAGTAAGTTTTAAGGAGGCTGCCAAGATTTAAATAAAGCTTTCATTGTAATATACTTTTTAGATCAAATGTAAAGCCAAGCCCCTAATTCGACACGGCTGAATACTACAAATCTTACATCATGGTCAAAATGTACGGCTTGACTGTTGCTTGGCCATCGCATAGAGACTCCAATGCAATGGCAAGAAATTGAGACACTGCTCTTTAATGCCATGCAATAGGTTAATGGAGCGGCCAAGTTAAACATTTTGACGAAGATGTATGATAATCTTGGCTGTGCTTATGATCTGATAACTTTTTAACAGTGAACCGTTATTAAGTCTTCACAACCTACATAACATGAAATGTTTTTGATGGTATTTCACATATTTTTGTAGGATGCTCTATTTCCATTCTTTCTAGCGGTGATAATACAACGTACAACCTTAAGGACTGACCAAGGAACTTAAATCCAGGACTGTCTTAGAGGTTTTGATGACCAAGTCAGTCGATGACAACATCGTCGTTTTCAGGTATTAATAAAATTCAAAGTTTAAAAGTTAGACAAATAAACTATGCGTTACAGTTTAGGCAGAAACTATAGAACGCCTTCTACTATGATCCTTATAATACTCCTTTTGCCTAGTTTAATTTCATATAGTTGATCATACACGCACGCCGGTTACCAGTACTACGCCCCTGACGTGACGTGAGGAACATCACCAATAAGGTCACCATATGTTCTCTTAGAGCTCCCCTTCCAATGTGTCCAGTCACATCTGCCTTGAAGAATACCTTTTGTTAGCCGCCCTTCATTCATTATCTCAGCATGACCAACCCATCTAACCATACTCTTTTAAAGTTTTGTCACTACAACCTATTTTAAACCGCACCGTTATCTTATCATATCAGTCCTCATTATCACCAATAAAGTTTTTTTTATTATGAACATTATAGGTTAAGAAATCAATTCCTTTTACAAAACCGATAACTTAGTCCTGCCATGCCGCAGCCAATCTCACTGTCTCGCGTATTGGTCCTATGGCGTTAGGTCGTTGTGCTGTTTGGGCTGGGCCCACAGTTTGTTCAGATGACCTGTCAGTCCTAGTCTAGGTTGGGCATCTGCCCCTTTGGTCTCGTGATTGCAAGCGTGACTGCTGAGCGTGGGGTCCTGGGTTCGATTCCCAGGTCGGGCAAAGTGTTATTGGGATTTTTTTAGTTACAGCCCGGAGTCTGGTATTGGCGCTGTGTTAATCCTATGCCTAGGAAAGCACGTTAGGCTGTTGGTCCTGCACCTGATCTCTCTCTATTCGTGTTGAATTGCCGTCCCATCGGACTATCAGAGTGAGGGAAGAGTGAGTGGCCCTGTGTCTGCGCACACACTTGGGCACCATAATATCTCCCTCGCCGATGGCTAGTCTCTGTTGAGATTGACCGCCATGGCGGAAATTCGGTCTGGAGGACCTATACCTTACAGGTTGGGCAATAATCTATCCCATTTGTATTTCTGGATTTACTTACATTGTCTTAGTAACTTTTCTTTGCAACGGAACGTTTATGCATAGACAATAAAGTGATTTTTATTTTTTAATCTGACACAATCAGAATTTGCTATCGTTTTCTTAAATAAAATCTTAAAATAGTCACTTTGACTATTTAAATGATAGAAAACTACAATTGTATTAACATTATTACACTCAAGATGATTTAAAGCACCTCATGAATTACTTTTAATTTATTTACGGACTAAAAATGTGTGCGTTTGATCGCACATAGACAATTGACGTAAATCAGCTGTCCAATATCAGTCGTTGTAGGTGGCAGCACCGCGTCACGTGAATTTTCATGGCGTTGAAGGGCTAGTCCCGAATTGTCTTGTGATTTCGCCAAATTATTTGCTGTTTCAAATATTTAGTGATAAACAGCATTAATTTATAAGTTCCAGGTGAGTGTTGTGTTGTAACAGAGTGAATAAATGTGGAGATGTTGCCGTTATATGCTTTTGCGCGGGACTGAAAGATGTCAAAGTCGGCAGTGACGAGTGTAAGGGGTGGTTTGGGGTGAATTTCTTGGGTTAGCTTGCGCCGGGCGCCAGGATGTCTGACCGCCGAGCGGGCGCCGTGGGATCGGGCTCGGTATCGATTGGGTGCATGAGCCCGTTGCGTCAGCGTCTAGCTGAAAACACCAGACAGTCGGCCGCTTCCGCGGGATCTAGACTGCATATTCGCTACACAAAATCGATTTTTTGTACAATGAAAATGTTTTCGACTGTACCAAACATATAAAGTCGGTTGCTACGTGCGTTTTCGTTGTGTGTCATTATAATTAGTTGGTCATATGAGTTGATAGTACACCATCTTGTGTGATTGCAGTGGTGAAGATGACGTCTGAATACTGGGTGATCAGTGCCCCCGGCGACAAGACCTGCCAGCAGACCTGGGACAAGCTCAATAATGCCACAAAGCAAGGCAATCTCAGCGCCAACTACAAATTTCCAATCCCTGACCTGAAGGTAATTTTAAATTAAGTATTTATTTATCTAAAAATTTTAAGAATTTCCGAAAACCACTGACTCTAGGAACATTTCTGAGATAAATTATGTCATCCCGTTATTCCCTATTGAATAATGACAAAATGTCCTTGAAGCAATTGTTATGTTTTCAATTGCTTGATTAAAAAATGGGTTTGGAGAAGATTCCAATTTGTAACTTTATGAAAACAAATCAATTTATCGGAATCAATATTCGGAGTGAGAAACAGTATAATTTCATTTTAGTACATCCTGTATGGTGAGGATTTCAAATGACCCATTTAAAATCAGATCAATATGATGCCAATCTTCAGTAGATAAAAAAAGAAAGAAGATAAAATCTTATAATGCATATTAATACTAAGAAGATTCTTATTTTGCCTAGAAATTATTTGATAATTAACATCTGTGATCATCAGTGATGATAAACCAAATTGATTGACCAAAAAGTTCACATAACTTTAAAAGTCCTATTCATTTATAAATAGGTCATAAGGCTATTTATTTAACAAACATTTGTCTATTAATCAAATCATGTGCACAATAGTGTTATGTAAATCTAACAACCAATATAAACTATGCTATGAATTCCACTGTTTTTCCAAGTTATCAAAACATTTAATTCACAGTATTGTTATACTTCTGATCAATCAATAAATTCTAGACATGTTTACTCTTAATAGGGTTTATGGGTTCTGGAAAGAGATTGAAAAACGATGTCACATACCTAGAACTACTTGCTTTTTAGTGTTAAAAATAAATTGTGAATGCCTCTGTAGCAGTCATCTTGGAAACCTATACACAGTTTCATTAATAAGTTATTAAAGATATTTTTTTTCTGTATAATATTGTATTTTTTATATATATCAAAAAAAAAATTGTTTTCTAACTCAATTGGTGTTTACTATCTGAGAAGAAAGACCGAAACAAACTCATATGTCATTAAAAGTGACAAAGTGACATAATCTTGGTCA
Source organism: Aporophyla lueneburgensis (assembly GCA_932294355.1). Taxonomy (NCBI): domain Eukaryota; kingdom Metazoa; phylum Arthropoda; class Insecta; order Lepidoptera; family Noctuidae; genus Aporophyla; species Aporophyla lueneburgensis. Next base: position 24,324,465 of record OW028755.1, read on the forward strand.
CATCATGTGAGGAGTCTGTCTGAGATCCTTAGAGAAAAGAACCACACAGATTTCAGTGGACCTGTCCAGACACTATATAGGTCCACTGAAATCTGTAAAAATCTGAAATACTATATTATTGAATTTGATATGGTCATATGCTCTTTATTGGAAAACAAAGAGACCTGTCTAAATCGTACAAATAACGCAGAAATAAAATTATTTTTAATCTTAGTGGAACATTTTTTCTTGTAAATGATGTATAAGACTATTTCGCAAAAAAAAATATTTACTATTATTTTTAAGAAGGTAATAATTGTTATTATTTTTATAAAATAAACTTAATTTCGATAAAGTGAGGGAAATTAATTCAATTGACTACTTACTTATTTATATTGCCAGTATATTCAAATCACAACTGCCATTTCATTGAAGGTCTATACATGGCTTTAACTTTGACAAAATTTTGATGAACCATTTATTTTTCTGTCTGTAGACTAGTGTTTTTTTAACTTTTATTCTAATTGTTTATTTCTATTTGTTTCCAGGTGGGGACACTGGATCAGTTGGTGGGACTGTCGGATGACTTGGGTAAGCTCGACACGTTCATTGAGACCATCACAAGGAAGGTCGCTCAATACCTCGGTGAGGTGAGTTAAGAGTTTTGTTTTACATACATACATAAAGTCAGGTTTTCTTCCCATGGGGGTAGTAAAAAATTAGAGAATGTCACAAAAAACCTAAAATCTTAACATACTCCTTTTAAATGGTTTTTATTTATGTTCAAAAATCTGGTCATATACGCATGTTGGTTGCAAGTAAGTATAGACACTCGATCTTTAAGTTTTTATTTAACGACTCTCCTAATCCTAAGCAAAGTTTTATGTGCTGAACAGTCAACCAGACATCCATGATGTCAATTCCTGACAACAGACTTTAGCTCCTTATTATCGTAGCAGTAAGGGCATTTTCCGTAGTTCAAATGTTACATTGAGAACTATTCATTCAATTCTCTAAAAAATATAATAATTATGAATTTAATTTATTTTGTAAATCTTTCTCAGGTACTAGAAGATCAACGCGATAAGCTCCATGAGAACCTTATGGCAAACAACAGTAAGTTATTTTTCTATTTCTCTTATGGCACTAAACATTTATTTTAATTTTTGAAATTCTTAAAAACTTATTTGATTGTTTGGTGCCATTTATTCATAGATATTTTGGAAGTTGAAAAAAAGGTTTGACTTAAAGAAATTAAATATAGAGTTAAATAACAAAATAGGATTATTTTGCATGATTTAAATAAAACATAGAGAAAAGAGTTATTTATGGCATGTTTGGGAAACTATAGACTTGGGCCTGGAATTGGGCCCTATGATGCTACCAGCATGACAACTAATTTTTAAAATAGAAAAAGAATGAACTGGTGTAGAGAAATAAATAAATTAAAAGCACAGAGTAGTGCGAAAAATTATTAGCATGTGTCGCTGAATTTCAATGGTTAAAATTATCTTTTATAATTTTCTTCTATTTATTTTTTAATTTGTTTATTGATATTTACCTATTTTTTTGCATGCCATTTTTTTCTGATCACACACTGCCTGTGTTTACAAGTCAGCCAGTGTGTGTTTTAATTTTATTATATTTTTATATTAATTTGCAATTATACCGTTGCGTAATACCCGAGAATGTTTATTATTTTCTACATTTTATCTCACATAACACATCTCATTTCAACCCGAATAATACACACTTACGTACCTATATTTGAGCACTAATGTGTACATACTTAAGTATAATGATTACTGACGAAACTTGGTCACGGCCTTATTGCAAAGCGGGCACAACTCACATTTTCAAAAAAAATAAATTGACGTGAAAAATATTTTATTACATAGTATGTTTAGACTTGTTTTACCCTGTGGTAAATAAAACAAGTTTCGTCAGTAAAAATACTCAACATAATCACTTTTAAAATCAAAGGCTAAGAATGTTGAGTGGACAGTGTTTGTACATTTATTTTTAGTTTGAGGTTCGCCAACGTCCGACTATGTCGAACCTCTTTGCACCACTGCACCTATGTGTGATATGTAAATAGATTTAATGGAATGTATAGAAAACAATTTATGTTGCATATTCACCTTATTGGAATCACGGCTAGCAATATCTGTTTCAATATATTTCGCGTTGCGGCAAGAAATTATTAGAGGAACTCCAAGATTTATTAGACAAAATTAGGATGGAACGCATCCGAATAAAGGTAACTTTTACGTGGTATTTTCTGAAGATTCTTTTCCAAATTGTTTTTTTTTTTACATTTAGGTAGGCGATTGGCTTTAAGATCAGAGATATAAATCGATAATATTGCGCATATATGGAGTTTTTTAGTTTTTCAAAATTCTAAGTGTATCTTTTTTCTATAATATTTAATTGGATGCGATACATAAATAATATTTTTATATATGTACATAATGCTTATTATATCACAATATAGTGTCGCTTTTTATTATTATTTTTCATATTTAATGAGTTTGTTTGACACAATCGTGTTTAGAATTAATTTAAAATATATTTTAGATTGAGAATGTTAGTTTTTGGGATTGCATTTCAGTGTCTGAGAAATGGAAAAAAGTTTGCGGCAGTGAGTAATATTTTTTTCGTAGTTTATGTAAATTGGGCTTATTAGTTATATTGTGCGAGCTTCAAATATAATATCTACGCTTCAAATATCTGTATATTATTATGATATTTTCAACTTAAAAGCAATTACTTTCGCTACGTTTATTTTTTGTTTTTTTTTACAGAAATTGGTATATATGTAACATATTATTTGTTATTATATAAAAATGAAGCTTTTTGGTGATTTTTAGGCGTTATAAATATTTATTAAAGTTTTAAACAGCGACGATACGGAAAATAAGTTTTCTATTATATTTTTTTTTATTTTGGTGACGGTATGAATATATATGTTTTAAGTTGGAGGTTTAAATAAGCATTAAATTTCGTTTCGATGGTTTCGTTATGTAAGTAAAATGTTAATGTATTGTAAAACGTCATGTCTAGGATGTTAACAGTGTGTTAAGTACTCGTGTGTCTTGCCATGTAATTGATTCGACACTTAATGGCATATTTTTTGCAAATCGTCAGTCTTAAAATGTTTTTATTTAGGTGCACCGCTTATACTAACAAAACATAAAATAAATCATTTCGAAGATCGGTCTACAGTCATTTCAGTCTATCTATACTAATATTATAAAGCTGAAGAGTTTGTTTGTTTGTTTGTTTGATTGAAAGCGCTAATCTCATGAACTACTGGTCCGAATTGAAAAATTCTTTTTGTGTTAGGTAGCCTATTTATCGAGGGAGGCTATAGGCTATATAACATCACGCTACAACTAAGAGGAGTGGAGCAGTAATGAAAAATGTTGCAAAAACGGGGAAAATTTATTCCTTTTGAGAGATTCCGTTGCGTGCGCTGCGTAAACGGTTAAAGGAACGCTAAAATCATGTATGACGGAATTGTTCCTTTTAAAAAGTTCTAAAAAAAAGTCCGCGAGAGCTTATGTCTATCTTTTAAGGTTGACTCACTATAACTCAAAAGGAGCGAGCAGCAACGCAGGCAAATCGATGCGACGGGAAGGGTCAGGGGAGCAAAAATTTGACGCGGACGAAGTCGCGGGCAGAAGCTAGTGAAAAATATCGAGAGTTGGTGATGATCCGCAAATTACTTTAAATTGGAATGATTGTTTTTTGCGTGGTGTATTATAATAATGACCTCCTCGCATTCTTCAATTTATTATCTCTACGCAACAGCGGAATTCACTCATACAATGATTTGCTGTGCCATATTATTTTTAATATTGGTTCTCGCCATTGAGTGTCGGATTTAGACGAAACATAATATGTATTACATCACATTTTCAGTGTCGGACTCGGTGAAGAACTGAGATAAAGTACTTTTATCATAGGCTCATAGCGACAGTGAAAGTGTGAATTCAGATCAGATGAGATAACTAAAGATAGTATACATATTACTAAATATGTACTGTTCATGCGATATGTAATGGATATATCGGCATAAAAAAATGGAGACATTTTTCTGCAATCGAACAAGAAAGAGACTTATTGGATTAGAGTCATGGAATTTTATTTGCAGCAATTCATCACTTGTTAACGCAAGATGTTCTACACTTTTAGAAGGTTTTCACAACTAGTTATAGTTTAATAGATAGCACTAAGCAACTAACTCACTTATTGGACCAATCAAAGTTAATAAAGATGCTACAACCCGCTTGGAGTTATGAGATACTAACTTTCTCTTGTTTGGTCTTTTCTAGTAGTTTCAGATGCTATACATTATTTCGATTTGTTCAAACAAGGAAATCCATATCCATTACATATCTCCATGAGCTCTTAAATATAACCACATTTTGCTTTAATATAATAAAACTCCTAGACGTTGTAAGTTGTCGCACATTATGTTGTAATACGTAAGGTTACTGAATATAATGTCTCCATACCATAGATAATAGCAATCACTGCCTCACAAGACATTCATAGCTTAGCTATATCAAGCTTTAAAAATTGTCTATGCTTTGCGCTTCTTAATTTTTTTTTTTTTACTATATAGTTTATTTATTATTTTTATGAAAGTATATTATTTATTTTGCTCCTGTCCTATACTAAATCCTCTTTATTTTCATCCTAAATTCACCGAAGCGATTAAAGCGATATTTCGTTAATCCATTTCGAGATTGATATGAGATTTATTCAGAAACAAGGACATGAAACATTGAATTAGCTATACAACCGCCATAAAACGATGGATAAACAATGAGTAAAAGCGGATTATAGTAGCAGTTGTTAGTGAATGGTCGTGGAAGTGTGAAGTAAATAAAATGGGAGCTTAGTAGAGGTTTATGAGATGGGTTATGGACTGTGGCGACTCTAGGCGTGGACTCGTACGCGGACCCCGGAGGGGGCGAGCCGCCGCCCACGCCGACGTCGCCGGTGTGCGACTCCGCGTTCTCGGAGCACCACGGCTGCTGGCCGTGCGAGCACCGCGACCACGAGGAGTACGAGGCCTCGCAGCCCTCGCAACACTCCAGCGGCCGCAGCTCGCCGCGGTGGGACGAGGACGACGACGAGGAACGCCACCACCATATACTCTCACAAGGTTTAGGAGACCTAACCCACGCCTAACCTAACTCCTTGATTTTGGACGGAACTTGAAACAATTGCAAGTTAACTTTTATCCATTAAAGTTTGGACGTTTTCGGAGAGTATGTGAGTCAAGTTCTATTCAAACTAATTCCCGGTAGGCCCTGTAGGCCCTGTTCTTCCTACTAGTTAGGTGAACGAAGCTTTACCGCACATAAGGTTCCGTTTGTTACGTTCAGCGCTATTTGCAGACGCGAAGTAGGTTGTGTGAAGGCAGTGATTGCTATATCTTTAAATTTCTTCCTCATTTTTTTCTCTTTTTACTGTTTTTGTCTTTAAACAGCAGATGGCGCTGGCCGTATTTTATATTTCGCGAGCGCCATCCTGAATTTTGTCTGTATATTTGTTGGTTAAAGTAATAAAAAAGTTTAGGGTGACGCTACGAAGCTGTGGCTAGGCAAGAGAACTTCACAAAATGTACGTTCTGCACCACATCACTGTGTGAATGCGTCGAATTGACGTGTATACAATGTGTAGATAATATTAACCGGGTAGTTCGCGAAACTATTTGCTTGAAACTAGTGATTTCGTGGACTACCCTGTAGAAGCTTTATACACAGTTGAACGTGTTCTATATTATAGCTTTTTAAGTTAGTTTTAGTTTGCTTAGATGTTTAATTTATTAATATTGTCGATGTTGTACTCTTTATTGTATATTTTTTTTTATTTTACTTATTTATAACAAAAAATGTTTATTTATAAGTTATACCCTTTTGCTTTTGTGCGTGAACGTTGTATGGAGTAGCGAAACTATTCAATGTTGTAGAAATCTTTAACTTAGAAATTAAATACAAATCTACTAACTTATAAGATAAGGATAAAATAATAATTCCGTTTATCATTTTGTGTTTTTTAAGTTGAATTGAAAAATAAGGAAAACAGCACCACCCGTGATACAAGTGAAATTTAATCAAAAAAATAAAGAATAAGAGAATTAGTGTGAGAGACAGAGAGAGTTATATCTTTCTTCTCTCTCATGTAACGAAATGTGCCTAAACGTGACGCATTCTTGAAATTTCACTCTAAATATTCGTCCAATTATCCAATCGCCGCTAAGAAGTTTCACTTCAATAGATAATCTATGTAATTCCCGATCACAATTCCAATTTTCCGTTTCACTAATTCATATTTCAGTCGCCTACGTAATTGGCTAGCCCATATTTCACGTTGTTATAGTAAATCTAAAAATAGCCTTTACAAAACACGATCATAACCTTGATACGTCGTGTAAATTATTTGCGAACGAAATGAATCGCGTTTGGTCACTGTTTATTATGACTGCCTGTAGTGCTAGCTTCTGCCCGCGACTTCGGTCGCGTGGAAATCGAAAGACATCGCGATACAAAAAAAAAAACAGCTACAGTTTTATAAAAGTCCGTCTCTCTGGCCGCGTCGCATCGCATCGCCCGTCCGTGCTATGACTCTCTTTTCGCGTAGAGTTCTTTCTGCCTTTTTGTTCTTTTTGCTCTGCTTTTAAGGGTCGTAGTGTGATCTATACTATAATATTATAAAGCTGAAGAGTTTGTTTGTTTGTTTGATTGAACGCGCTAATCTCAGGAACTACTGGTCCGAATTGAAAAATTATTTTTGTGTTGGGTACCTAGCCTATTTATCGAGAAAGGCTATATAAAAAACTAATAGGAGCGGAGCAGTAATGAAAGATGTTGCAAAAACGGGGAAAAACGCACGGGTAGGCGATTCGATGCGACGGGAAGGGTCGGGGGCACAAGAAATTTAACGCAGATGAAGTCGCGGGCAGAAGCTAGTGTTAAATAACCATATAACCTTCCTCAAGAATTGAGCTATCAAATGAAAAAAAAATCTTTTCAAATCCATCTGGTAGTTTGAGAAGTTAGCGCGTTCAAACAAAAAAAAACAAAGTTTCAGCTTTTTCTAGTACGCTTCCACCCGCGTCTTCACTCGCGCGGTATGTTGATAAAATAGTTCTCCATATAGATTGATAACGATTTGTTTTTGTATCGCGTGGGGTAATCATTCGTATTTGTAATGTCGTACCATTTATTACGAGGTGAATGATTTTTCACTTTCACACTAAATATAAATATTTTTACCAAAATACCTATAAATTCTTGGACTTTGTTTACTCCGATTGAACTGTCAGTGTGCTAAAATACAATTTAGTGGCCTGATAAAAATGTAATTTAACACGATAGAAAAAGGAAGGGAAGATAATGTTCGACAATTTGTCTTACCTCTAAACTAAAGAAACGTTTTAGTCTGGTTACTCAAATAAAAAAAAGAAAAATAGGCAAATCATTTATTAAGTGGGCCAAAAAAAGGGAGTTTTGGACGACAAAATTTACTTACAAAAAAAAATTGAAAAGATTCCGGGCTATTTAATAAAAATCTTCACTAGCCTTAGTAGTTAAAGTACTGGTGTTCTGTGGCTTTCTTGGTTCATTGAAAGCCTATCCCCTCTAGTCTAGTATCTTCTTCTATTGTAGTTGAGAAAAATAGGCAGCGTTTTTTTTTCTAAATTTTTAGATTCTATTTTTAAAACCTATTTTATTTTTAACGGCAAGTTTGGCTTATTTGTTTTCTTTTTTTTTTTGTTTTGACAGTATTGTTGTAATGACTAAGTGAGAAAAGTGAATAAGTCACAAATATGATTAAAGTTTTGTTTTTGTGATAAGTCAATAATTTATCTCTTTGCTTATCGACCGAGACAATTATTATAATTCAAGGTCACACAAACTGAATAAACTCACCAAATAAGATATATAATACACTTATATATTTATATTCAAGATACTTAGTGTAAATTCCCTATAGGCATCACTATTATTTAAAATATACTTTTAATCAACTCATTTCTTTTAAGTACTCTAATAGTTTTATAGGAAAATGGACTCAGAAATTTGAAGCAACAGATCTGTAAATTTAGGTTCGTGATATTAAAAATATTATATGAATGTGGTACATGTGCGTAGATTCTAAATAGTATTATAGATTCTAACAGAACTACATTATATTTAAAAAAAAAAGAAAAACATAGAATTTCCTAGTTTGTAGAAATATAACATTATAAGTAGCATGACAATAAAATATTAAACTAAAGCGTATAATGTAGTTCTAAATACCCGTATTTAAACGTTAAATCCAAAAAAAAGTCTTTGATATCTAAAGATCCTAATCTATTTATAAATACTATCCACACTACACAATTAAATATCGCTTTACGTTAGCTTATCAAAAAGTTTAATTTTGAATACGGGTTGTCCAGCATGGAATTAAGCATGATATGAATATTTATTAATTTATTATTAAATAGTGCATGACTCTATAATGTATGGACCCATGCTATTAATGTATTAAAATCCCTGTACACAGAGGTTTCTTTTGTTGACATAATTGTTTTTGATATACTAGAGAAGTTTGGGAGAAAAAGATGTGTTGCGCCGACCTCAAATAAATTTTAATAAGGGCAGTAGAATAATTATACCTTAAGCCGATCGTACACCTCCTCAATCCTATTTCAATAAGGGGCGATCCGTACACGATGCAAAAATAGACAAACTATGTACCTAGTTAATAACGCATTCTTAAGACGTCCTGTTTTTTTTTATTGACTCGTCTAGCAGGGCTTAAAAACTTATAAAGTTATAACTAAAGCGAGTACACGTTAAGGGCACCCTGTGGGGTACGGACCTTTGCTTAGGGCGTCGCTGGGGCTAAGGACAGCAAGGGACGGACTTGATCGGAATAACGTCAGTCGTCTCGTGTACGGACCGCCATTGAAATACTAGTGCTGCGACATTCTGTATTCTCTTTGTTGAATAGAATTTGTTACCTTTGAGCAGCGTCATGGATGATGGGCCGGTTTTTGTAGCATATTAGCAATATAATGCCCATATGAAATACTATTCGTACTTAGAGTAAAAACATACCTACATATTTTCGTTAATAATTAATAACTATTTTTTGATAATGCGCCGGTTGCTTGTCAAACCACAAAATTATGAATGCTGTGGTACAACGATTTTTAAGTAGATTTTTGTAATTAGCCAATGTGTACAGGAGTTTTTCTATTTAGTGTTTGTCTAAATGCACGATAAGCTAGATAGTTTTTTTTTTCAGTTTTTGGACCAAAGCTTACATTCGTTTGTTTTGTTATTTTTTTGTTAAGCACTTTTTATAAAAAATATAAATATAACTTTAGTGTACCTACTTATATTTTTTTGTTGTATGTTGGTTATTTAATAAGGATGTTTTCTAGTTGATTTTAGATTTTATTTTAGTTATACATCAATTATTTTGAAAATAAAATACTAAATTAAAGTTTCCACTGGAAAAGGAACGTTTAATCTTGGGATGAGACAGTTAAAGTTGAAAAAAAATAATTGTACACATTATAAAGAAACAAATATTGAAATTGTTTAAAATATTTTCTTTTATCTAATAAATATTTTACATTACAGGCGACCTGCCGTCGTATCTAACCCGTTTCCAATGGGACATGGCGAAATACCCGATTAAGCAGAGTCTGCGTAACATCGCTGATATTATCAGTAAACAGGTAGGTGTTGATTTGATTACATTTGTGTTATTTATAGCTTGAGAAAATTACTTTAGTACTCCTATAACCAACTATGGAAAAAAAAATGACTATTTGTTGAGACCGATTTTAACTTAAAGAGTTGTATTGATGCTGCTAAAGATTAATTATAAATATGTAAATAGAAAATTTGTTACGGTCGCGAATATTATTGTAGTGAACATACATCCTGACACTAATTTGAACAATACAACAAAATAAAAATTAAAAAAAAACGTAGGTTATCTTAACGCCCTTAGTTAGGTTAATGACTAATACACAAGCGCGTTCATTTATGCAGTCCGAGCTAGTTAATCCAGTTTATATCGATTCATTGTTATTACTATTTTTTTAATAATCATTTTTGCGTACCAAGGCAGCTAGTTCGAGGTGGCGCGGGGAGAGTTCCTGACAGAACTTGCGAGTCCTTTGTCCATTAGTGGGACAGTATAGGCTAATAGAAATAAAACATTCTTGAAGTAATTTTGTTGTCTTTCTAAGATGGCAGCGCATTTTTTTTATTTGTCTGTGTCAGAATATGTAATTTCTATACATATGTATGTTACTGAGTAACAGACAAACATATACTTAACTGTATATTTCGAATTCGCTCATTATTACATCCATATGAAAAAGCTGTCCGTATATTCAAATGAATACTATCATTCTATTTAATACAACAAATAACACAACCAACTATTTACACCAACTAAACTAATGAATGTTGCTCTCAGGTGGGACAGATCGACGCGGATTTGAAACAAAAATCGTCCGCCTACAACTCACTCAAGGGCAATCTACAGAACTTGGAGAAGAAACAGACGTAAGTAATTATTTTAAAGATGGAGAACCTGCTTGACAGTGCTCCGGGAAGAGCCTTCAAAACCAAATGGCTGATTCATTTATTTAACAAAAATTTAAAATCTAGTCGCTATCGCAGTGACAAACATAGTCAAAACCTTGTAAATAATTTATTTATTTATTTATTTATTTAACCATTTATGTACACACAAATAAAAACAGACAAGAAAGGAACAGAAAAATTTGTACAAAGGTGATGCTTATTTCTAAAGAAATCTCTTCCAGCACACCTGCGATAGGAGAGAAGATACAGAGATGTAGACAGCGTGTGTAACAGTATGAGAAAATAAAATACATATAATCAAAAAATATTAACTTAATACAATTAATCAAATAACATAAGAATATATACATACAAACAAACATAAATACATAGATACATACATACAAACAAACATACATACATAGATACATACATACAGACTACTAAAATAAATAACATTAAATTGTAATTAAAACAATAAGTACAAACACAACTATGTCGATACGGAAAGATAGTGTTCTTTCACTCTTCTTTTAAAATTTGCAACTGTTTGACAGTCCCTAATGTCAGGCGGAAGTGCATTCCATAACCGCACCGCGTGCACAGTGAAGGAGTAGGAGTAGAAGTCAGTGGAGTGGGGAGGGGACTTCAGGAGGTTTCTTAGATGCGACCTACATGGCGCATCTAAAGAACGGGCGTAGGAAAAACGGTCCCGCAAATAAGATGGTGTTTTAGGATTGTGGAGAAGGTTGAATAGCAAACATAATATCCGAGAGTTCCTGCGAAGTCGAATAGGGAGCCACTTGAGTGTCTTGCGAAATTCGGAAACATGATCATACTTTCTGAGATTATAAACAAAACGAATACAGATATTTTGTAAACGCTCAAGTTTATTTAATAGCTCCTCGGTGGCATCCAAATAACAGGCGTCAGCGTAATCAATGATGGGCTGAATGAGAGTTTGAGCAAGAGAGATTTTGGTGTTCAAGGGCAAAAACCTCTGGAGACATTTCAAAGAATGGAATGTGTAGTGTACTTTCTGACTGACTAGAGCAACTTGGGCAGACCACGATAAATAAGAGTCCATAATCACCCCTAGGTTTTTAACAGAATGTGCGTATTCAATCTGAACTCCATTCAGACAGAGTGGAGACAGAGATGCAACATCAAGCCTATTTCGCATATATCTGCCGCCAATCACAATGGCCTGGGATTTCCTAGGGTTGATTTGCAGTCCAAAAGACCTCGACCACTCGCTAATCAAATCCAGGTCACTGTTCATAGCAGACACGGCGGCTTCTGCATCATCCCTTGAGAAGTGACTGTAAAGCTGCAGATCGTCGGCATAGAGATGGAAGTAGGAAGAGATGATTCGGGTGACAGAGTTAATGAAAGTAGAGAAAAGAAGGGGAGAGAGAACGCCACCCTGAGGTACACCAGCGGTAAGGGAACACCAATCAGAAGACGACTCGTCTAGGCGAACCCGCTGCGAGCGGCCCCTAAGATACGAGTCAAACCATCCAATGGCGGAAGATGAGAAATTTAAGGATTTAAGAATCCCTAGTAGGATATCGAAATCAACTGAGTTAAATGCACTACTAAAGTCGAGAAGTACGAGTAAAGTGAGAGATTTGTGATCCATAGCCCAGCGGATGTCATCAGTAACCTTCAGAAGAGCCGTTACTGTGCTATGACCAGGTCGAAAACCAGATTGAAGAGGACAGAGTAGATCATTCGAAGATAGAAAGGCAGAAAGTTGTTGATGAACAATATGCTCCAGAACTTTAGAGAGATACGGTAGGATAGAAATAGGACGAAAGTCGGTGGGTGACACTGGCTTCGCAATTTTGGGTAAGGGGATGATATGAGCTTGTTTCCAGGCTTCAGGAAAAGTACACGAAAACAAGGAGAAATTAAAAATGTGGGTCAGGACAGGAAGAAGCGAGGAGAGGATAGGAGAAATCATTCTAGAGCAAAGTTCATCATTACCAACAGCAGTAGAGGAGATAGCACAAAAAGATTTTTTGACCTCAATTTCATCCACTGGCTTTAATTCAAAAGAAGAACACTGAGGCAATGGCAAACAAGAAAGTTTGTATAAAGAAGCTGATTTGACGTGTGGATCAAAAGTAACAGGAGGATGTGAAAAATGTTTGTTAAGAGCACACACGTCTGTGCCATTAGTAGGAACGCCTGGAGATTTGCCAATACCAACAGTTTTAAGAAACTTCCAGACTTCAGAGGAGTTACGGTTATCGAGAGAATTGTGGAAGTAGCGTCTCTTTGCATCTCTACACAAACGCCTGCAGCGATTACGCAGCACCTTATATGCATTCCGGTTACGCTCAGAAGCAGAACGTTTAAACCTTCTCTTGGCTCTGTCCCTACTAGCCATCGCATCTTTAATGTCAGCAGTAAGCCAAGGAGCCGGAACGTGTTTGACCTTGACTCTACGGATAGGGGCATGACGGTCATATAAACTGAGTAAAGTGCTGTTAAACAAGTGAACCATATCATTTATACATGAGCCCTCTAAAACGTCCGTCCAGTCGATGCTATCAGCATAATAATGTATGTAGGTAAATGTAGAGATATTTCTGACAGATGCCAACTGGGATTAGAATCAGAATGTTCTTAGAGAATAGCCCTTTAGATATTTTAGAACTATGAGAATTGCCCCACCCACCACAGGTATTTAAAAAATATGAGATTTACACCTCAGATATTTTAAAAATATGAGATTTGCCCTTCACATATTAAAAAAAACCCTATTTATATAATAAATGTGAAAGCTCTCGTCTGTCCGTTACGTTATTGGCTGCCTTACAGGCTGAATGAATTTCGATGAAATTTGGCACACAGGATAACCTGGATATAGGACATAGAATACTTCTTGTTCTAGTGGTTCACGGTCGCGTGGATCTTCACACGGGCGAAACCGCGAACAAAAAGTAGTGCTACAAATTATTGTACTAGATTACGTTTCATACGTTCGAAACATTTGTCTGTCTACAATGAAAAACAATTTAATTTAATGTTCTGTGTCTCGTAATGTTGATTACATTACGAGACACTTTGCTACCTACTATGATGATATAGAATCAAGTTTATCTAACTAAACAGACAGCTGTGCTGCTGGGGAGTTTGTTGCGCCAATTCTTCTTCCCCGCTAAAGCACTAGGAAGTGGTGAAGGGTGGGCGTTTTGGGGGATTGTCTTATGTAATTTTGACGTTAGAACAGTGCTGATTGGTCAGCCTAATTTAAATAAATGGCATTTGATTTGATATGAATATAAATATCGCTATGAATGTTGTTGATCTATCATTGTGACAACCATAGCAATTAATAGTGTGTTACATTGTTCGAAGCCGATTCTTCATATGTTGTATCATAACTAAAAATATGCATTCGTTTGTTTTCATAGCAAAAATTCTTCATCTTGATAGATTCAGACACAAATCCCAATTTATGACTATTAAAACTTCAACATTATTGATGCACATAAAATGTAGCTTCTGTTAGTTTATAAAGATTTTTATCCTAAAAACAAAAATATAGTTAGCAATGTATTTTGGGGCATAGACAGGCCTCTGTGGGTGGAAGTGGGCCGTAATCCACCACCTGGGCCCAGTGCGGTTGGTGTTGGTCACGTGTCTCCGAATTTTTGATTATTAGGATGCCGGTTTTCACAAGAGGGATTTCCTTCACCGTTTTGAGAGCTGTAGATCACCACAGCTTTATAATATTTATACAAAAACATAAAGTAAAATGCTTGTCTAGGTTCGAAACTAAAACCGTCAACTCGTAAATCGTGGCCGCTTCTACTGGGGCACCAATGTTATCTCCATACTTACATATTTTTGTATAAATACAGCAAAAAATAGGTTGGTTTATAAAATTGAAAATGTGGGTTAGGGCACTTTGCAAGGCCGCCTTAGTAACAAATCCCATAGTTGTTGAGATAATTTTGTACAGTTTGTTTGTCTTGGCGTTAGTCGTTCTTCGTGATATTTTTGACGCTGACAATACAAACCTACTTTAAGAAATAAAATCATTTATATAGGGAGCCAATGACATTGACGCGCAAACTGTAACCATGAATTCACACATGATTCTATAAATGCCAGTGTAGAAACTTTAAATCTGTTATAAAAAAAGAACATAGAAAACAGCACTGCGGTCAAAATGTACACAACAGATTTTTTTTATAATCGGCGAAAAAATTAACGCATTGGGATTCAGAATTATGTACATACTTACTAAACCAATGGTAACAGATGCGCTGTCAATGTTACCCATATAGTTTCTGTACTAATACTCGTCCATTCTGGTTCCAGCGGCAGTCTGCTGACACGCAATCTGTCGGACCTGGTGAAGAAGGAGCACTTTATACTGGACAGCGAGTACCTCACTACGCTGCTCGTCATCGTGTCCAAGTACGTTACACAACTAAACATACTGCACTTGATTACTTCTGAAATTCATTCTTATACAGCCCTTCCTTTGCTGCCCTCTACCAGCGGTGCCTAAGCCTGTTTTAAGCCCTGACTGGAGGCTTTAAGACAACCTCATAGGATGACCTGCGAGATGTAACTACAATAACAAAACCCATTAAAAAACACTTCTGTAACGCAGATTATTTACACTTACAGACACACACCACAAATACACTACATAATAATATAGGCATATAGTCTGTGCCAGATGTGAAAAAAATAAAAGTCGTTTACACCTGCCTACCAATGTATTCAAATTACCGTTTTGACCGTGCTAGCGACACTTTCTTTACATTTTTTTCGTATCGTTTTGAAATATTTGAATACATTGGAAGGCGGGTGTCAACGACTTTAAATTTTTTCACATCTGGCACAGACTATAGTGTGTTCCAAAGAATCTCACAAAAAGATACACAAATTTTGTTAGGTTAAGTTCTTACATAGGTAATCACTCACTAAAGAGAATTAGTAACACATACATCTATACTTAGAAGGTTTTAACTGTATATGTCCTCACTTTTTCCATTAATTACATAGATACATAAACTCACGTCTTCTTCCATGCTATACCGAGCCTGTTGCCATTAACCGGGTACAAATCGCTGGGTTTCTTTTGTGAACATTGTTTTATAAAACTAATTTACAGAAATAAATGCCATAACTCATTCTATAATTTCTGGCTGTATGTCTAAATCTAGACCTGTCTATTCGTTAGGTCGAGCTTCAACGACTGGAACGCCAACTACGAGAAGATCACGGACATGATAGTGCCGCGCTCCAGCGCTCTCATCTACCAGGACAACGACTACGGGCTCTTCACCGTCACACTCTTCAAGAAGGTAACTACCATCACAATTTGATAGTTCAACAACATTCATTGCGTTTTTTATGTTGTTGGGTAGGTAATTTTTTTGAACTTATGAAACAGTGAATAGCAATATGATTCAATCAGCCGATAATGTTCCCACTACCGGGATATAGGCCTCCTCTCTTCAAGGAATGGGCTGTTATCTACCATGCAGGTCCAGCATGGGTTGGTAGATGTCACATATCTTCATTTTTTTTTGTTTTAGGTATTAATGTACCGAATATCCGTAGCCGCGGATACGGATTTTTCTTCTTCCTCGGAAGGAAGAAGAAAAATCCGTATCCGTTACTTTTTTGGATAATCTTTTACGTTATAAATTTTCAATACATAGATGAAATTCTATGTATATGTGATTACAATTAGATAGCAATGAAAAACTATAAAATTCCATTCAGGATATTTTTTTTATTTCTTAAAGTACAATATTTGGCACCTTTATATTGCAAAAATGTATCATAGTGAGTTATCATGCCAATACTACATAACACAAAGGTACTAAATCAACTATCAAAACGTCAAGTTGCGTCAATAAGTGTCGTTTCAAGGTCAAAGGTCACCGCGTATCAACACCGATTCAGTAAGAAACTTAGGATCCTTATCCGCGAATCTTGATACAAAATATCCGAATTCGGATCCGTATCCGCGGATATATATTTTAAACGATCCGGCACATCACTAGTTCTAGGATATGCCAGTTTCTTCACGATGTGTTCCTTCACCGTTTTGAGAGCAATGGAGATGAAATGATTTACACAAAATAAAGCACTTGTCTGGGTTCGAAACTGCTCCCAGTAAGTCCCTTAGTCGCCTCTTACCACACCCACGGGAAGAAATGGGATGGTGCTAATATATTCGTCCGGCATCACACGGCACCATTATTCACATTTAAACCTCTTAAATTGTAATTTCGCAGGTGGTAGAAGAGTTCAAGCATCACGCTCGTGAACGTAAGTTCGTAGTGCGCGAGTTCTCGTACAACGAGGCCGACCTCGCCGCCGGCAAGAACGAGATCACCAAGCTCGTCACCGACAAGAAGAAGCAGTTTGTGAGTATAGCCACACTTTGCTCTGTTCCTATTGGAACTTTTATCTTCATGGGCAGAAGGGCCTGTGGCTAAGTAATAACAGCCGCACGGGTTGATCGTTCAGGTTAAGCTACGCTTGCCGCGGTTGGTCCGCGGATCGGTGACCATCTTTACATACCAAGACCCTTCCCTGCCATGGAAAGCACGTTAAGCCGTTGGTCCCGGCTGTCTTTCGTAGATCTTAGACAGTCGTTACGGGTCGTCAGAAGCCCGAAAGTCTGACAACCAGTCTTACCAAGGGGTATCGTACTACCCCTGGGTTGTGGAGGTCAGATAGGCAGTCGCTCCATGTAAAATACTGGTACTCAGCTGCATCCGGTTAGACTGGAAGCCGACCCCAACATGGTTGGGAATAGGCTAGGCAGATCATGATAAACCTACATGCGCGCTTATGAATTGTCAGAAGCTAGTTGCACGGTTCCAATTTGTTGATTTCTATGGAGAAGAGCCGGCAAAAGTACCACGGTGACTCTTTTAAAAAAAAACCGGCCAAGTGCGAGTCGGACTCGCGCACCGAGGGTTCCGTAAAAACCTGTAGGTATTTTCGGTTTAAAAATATATATATATTTTAATTTTTATATTTCAGTTGATTGAATGTAAGGTAAATTGCGGTTTACGATTTATGACGTTTTAAAAAAAAACTACTCACTCGATCTCGTTCAAACCAATTTTCGTTGGTAGTTTACATGGTAATGTACATCATATATTTTTTTTAGTTTTGTCATTCTCTTATTTTAGAAGTTACGGGGGGGGGACACACATTTTACCACTTTGGAAGTGTCTCTCGCGCAAACTATTCAGTTTAGAAAAAAATGATAATAGAAACCTCATTACCATTTTTGAAGACCTATTCATAGATACCCCACACGTATGGGTTTGATGAAAAAAACATTTTTGAGTTTCAGTTCTATGTATGGGGAACCCCAAAATTTATTGTTTTTTTTCTATTTTAGTGTGAAAATCTTAATGCGGTTCACAGAATACACCTACTTACCAAGTTTCAACAGCATAGCTCTTATAGTTTCGGAATAAAATGGCTGTGACATACGGACGGACGGACAGACAGACAGACAGACAGACAGACAGACAGACAGACCGACATGACGAATCTATAAGGGTTCCGTTTTTTGCCATTTGGCAACGGAACCCTAAAAAGGCAACGAATTTACAAAGGTTTCAAATTACTGTGTTAATAGGTGTGGAAGGACAGTGTAGGCCTGTCACCAAGTACCAGGTACTAAATAAAATAGAAATATGTCTACAGTCTACAAGACCTACAACATTCTCGCATTCACAAAATATAAAAGAATCTACATAAATTATAGTATTACAAAAGCAATATAAATAGACTCGCCCAGAATTCGGCTACGTGTTTGGCGCCATTACTAAAGTACATCAGTTCCCGTAATGTGTAGAAGATACACAGGACACGATATTAAGTGTCTCATAGTTGCTTGCCGGCTCTTATCCATAGGAATTAACAATTTGGAACCGAGCACCTAGCTTCTGATATTTCATAAGGTTTATAAGGTGAAACAAAAATATTTTGATTTAATTTGACATCGTTTGTGGAACAGCACTACATTTGCACTCCAAGACGGAGTCGTCTATGAATCTTCTGAGAGTCTGCTGAGACTCTTTCTGACTGCCAGGGCTCCACGTGGTTATTTTGGCCACAGTTCATTGAGCATACAGCAGACATGGCCAGTCCAGTTCCACTTCAGCTTACCCGGCTTTTGAACAACGTAATAACGTAATATGTTTTTTTTTTTTGTGGGTGGAAAATTATCAAAATGACGTCTCCCGCTCTAGGGTGGAGCGGAAGGGCGTATCAGACTTTTGCTGACTAAACCACATCACCAATATATGTTTTGGAGCGCAGTGTGGTTATGCTAAAATTGTCTGTCAATTTGACGCCTAGAATACTGTGCTCCATTGCACATTGGCAAGCCTTGAGTTTGGACTTTTGAATGTTTGTAAAAGACTGGGATCCATAGGCCAAAAGGGGAATAATACACATGTTCGTAATTTTTCGTTTGAGTGACAAAGAACGCGTTAATTTTCATCATCATTTCAGCCGTAAGACGTCCGCTGCTGGACTTAGGCCTCCCCCAATTTGGGGGGCTTTGCCATAATCGCCACGCTTGGCAGGCGGGTTGGCAATCACAGTATGGTGGTAAAATGCACAGAGAATGCTGCTGTCCATTCTCTAGTAAGTCCCGTAATAGCCTCTTACGACACCTATGAAAAGAAAAGATATGCACCGGTGCTTTTCTTTACGTCCGGTCCGGCACCATACGGAACATTAATTAGTTTAATAAAATTATATGGTAAATTTTCATTAAATATTAATTAATTCCGGGCCTGTTATCAATAAGAAGTTGAGGCTGTGGATAACATCGTTGGAGTGGGCCTGTAGCCTTGGGTACCATATCATTGATACTGCGGTAGTTACGCTTTTGACTTTTAACCCGATAAAAATAGAGCTCATAATAACATGGCAATGTCTCCTCAGGGTCCACTGGTGCGATGGTTGAAGGTGAACTTCTCGGAGTGCTTCTGCGCCTGGATACACGTCAAGGCGCTGCGTGTCTTCGTCGAGTCCGTGTTGCGGTGAGCTTTCTACCCACTTAATCTTGCAATTAAAATAAATCGCGCAAAAAAAAAAAAACTAAGTAATATTTTGTTGGGAACTATTACTAGATATGAACTTGGTTGATGAAAACTTGGTTGTATTTATGCCCTATGTACTGTTTCTACATTGATAAATTGGACATCTGTAATAAGAGATGGAAACACTCTAAGGGAAAAGGTGCAGGTAAATTCGGGGTATTTTTCTGGGTATATTCAATACGCGGGAATTTGTCTGTAATCTCTCTATCTGTATTCATAACGTTATCTATATATTAATACGTGAAGCAAAAACTTTGGATTCCTTTTTACGAAAATTGGGCGGACGGAGGAGTATGAAATTTCGCACACTTATAGTTTATACAGAGAAGAAGTGACGAACGCTAATATTTTTTTTTAATTATGCGTTAAAATACATTATTTTCAATAAATAACACGTTACACACACTACTATTCATTACTGTGTATCTAATACACACATGCATAGATATTCTTTTGTCTATGGTCCAAATCGTCTTTAATATTTTGTGCAGTGTTACCAACACCCACAAATATTTACCCCTTAAGCTTAAGTTAAAAACCCCTACAATTACCACAATTACTAAAAAATTCCCCTAAAAAATTATGATAAAAATAACCAACGAATGTTCAGTAATCACAGACGGGCACACAGTAGTAATATTCGTCCATATTTATTACGCGACATTTGTTAATCATTCACTCTGCATTCTTAGTATCGAGGAACCGTACTAGAAGTCGCTAATACTTTTATTATAATCAAAAACACAATGAGAAATGTAAGATGGCAAAAAATCCCTAAGAATACCCCTAAAAATGGAACGCCCCTAAAAAGTCCCAATCCTCTTATTTACCCCCTAAATTTGGGGCACCCCTAAGTTGGTAAGCCTGATTTTGTGTCTATAGTCTTACTGAATGTCAATTATAACCATAGGTAATAAATTAATATTATAGATAAATAACCTATTTCATTTTTAAAATCTATGATCATATCGAGAATATTTGTCTTTAATATTATTTGTATTAGCAACGGTAGGAATTTAGTTTAGATTTAAAAGAAAATTTTTTTGCGGTTTTATGGGGAGTGTCAAGTATGGCATTAGTAAGTTTCCCATACAAAACTTAGTGTCGTGTGCAAACTGTAGAGGTTGTATGCCTCACGATTGTATAGGCTGGTCATAGATTGTACAGGCTGACATTTTGAACTGTCATAATTAATTAAAAATAATAGGGAAAATTATATAAAAACAGAGCAAACTGTGATAATTCATTTCATATCCAGCAGTTAAGAAGTATTAAGAAAATAAACAAGAGAGTCCTGAAGAAGTATTCTTTACTCATTACACCTACGTCCTGGTCCTGGCCATCACCATCCCGCCAGCCAACCCTCTCCACAGTAGTACAGCGTCACGATTTGCCTATAGTGTTACTGAATGTCAAATATAACCATATTATTTTTTTACTAGCTTTTGCCAGCGGCTTCGCCCGCGTGGAGGTCGGAATATATCCCACGTGAACATACTACCGGGATGTGAAAAAGTAGCCTATGTGTTAATCTTGGTTAATTTTTTTTAGCTCGAAAGCGCATTTTCATTCGACTTGCTTCAAATTTATCGTCACAGCTCGGCTCCTATGTGTCTTAGCGTTATGTTATATAGCCTATAACCTGCCCACATGTATGGACCACAATCGTACTAAGTTTGGTTAAAATCCCTTCAGTAATTTTTGACCCATGCGTGCACATACAGACAGACAGACAAAAAATATACTGATTGCATTTTTGGCATCAGTATCGATCACCATTCATCCTCCAATATTAATTTTGAATATATTTTCAATGTACAGAATTGACCTCACTACAGTTTTATTATAAGTATAGATTTTTTTAAATTTAATAATGTATTTTATTCAAATGAAGTACGGTCGAATTTCGACCAATGGGCGATCACTAGTAAATAATAAAAAGGAGAGCATTATATTTTATTTCACCATTTTTTAAACGCATCAATCTATAATATCTTGATTTTTTTTAATCTTTCGTGGAAAGGGATTTTCATTAAATATGTATAGAGGATTTTTTTTCCTTGTCTACGGAAGTTTAGTAAAAAAACTTCCAGCCGCAGGTGTACGCAAAATATCAGAGAGGCTATGCCCGTATTTTTTAAAACGTGTCTCAATCCACACTAATATTATAAATGCAAAAGTCTGTCTGTCTCTCTCGCTTTCCTGCTAAAACTACTGAACCGATTTAATTGAAATTTGATACACAGATAGTTTAGAGCCTGAGAAAGGCCATAGGCTACTTTTATCCCGGTAGTATGTTCCAGCGGGATAATTTCCAACCTCCACGCGAGCGAAGCCGCTGGCAAAAGCTAGTCTTAAAAAAACCTCCAAAACTTACATTATGTATAAATTTTTAACATTGGTGGTCGCCGAGAGAAGATTGTGAATTTGAATGCTAAGAGATTCCGACACTGATTGGCGCGATAATCTTATTAGCCTTTAGATCCCAGCATAAGCTTACTGCATTACGTGATACTAAGAATCGAAGCTTAAACACTAACATACAACGCGTACCCCGCACAGATACGGTCTGCCGGTGAACTTCCTGGCCGTGGTGATGGTCCCAGCTCGTAAGAACACGAAGCGCCTGCGTGAAGTGCTGCAGGCTCTTTACGCGCACCTCGACCACTCCGCGCACTCCAACTCCAGCTCAGCCGCCGACGTGAGTACACAGTACACATACACACTACATACACAAGAACACGAAGCGCCTGCGCGAGGTGCTGCAGGCGCTGTACGCGCACCTCGACCACTCCGCGCACTCCAACTCCAGCTCAGCCGCCGACGTGAGTACACAGTACACATACACACTACATACACAAGAACACGAAGCGCCTGCGCGAGGTGCTGCAGGCGCTGTACGCGCACCTCGACCACTCCGCGCACTCCAACTCCAGCTCAGCCGCCGACGTGAGTACACAGTACACATACACACTACATACACAAGAACACGAAGCGCCTGCGCGAGGTGCTGCAGGCGCTGTACGCGCACCTCGACCACTCCGCGCACTCCAACTCCAGCTCAGCCGCCGACGTGAGTACACAGTACACATACACACTACATACACAAGAACACGAAGCGCCTGCGCGAGGTGCTGCAGGCGCTGTACGCGCACCTCGACCACTCCGCGCACTCCAACTCCAGCTCAGCCGCCGACGTGAGTACACAGTACACATACACACTACATACACAAGAACACGAAGCGCCTGCGCGAGGTGCTGCAGGCGCTGTACGCGCACCTCGACCACTCCGCGCACTCCAACTCCAGCTCAGCCGCCGACGTGAGTACACAGTACACATACACACTACATACACAAGAACACGAAGCGCCTGCGCGAGGTGCTGCAGGCGCTGTACGCGCACCTCGACCACTCCGCGCACTCCAACTCCAGCTCAGCCGCCGACGTGAGTACACAGTACACATACACACTACATACACAAGAACACGAAGCGCCTGCGCGAGGTGCTGCAGGCGCTGTACGCGCACCTCGACCACTCCGCGCACTCCAACTCCAGCTCAGCCGCCGACGTGAGTACACAGTACACATACACACTACATACACAAGAACACGAAGCGCCTGCGCGAGGTGCTGCAGGCGCTGTACGCGCACCTCGACCACTCCGCGCACTCCAACTCCAGCTCAGCCGCCGACGTGAGTACACAGTACACATACACACTACATACACCTCAGTACCTAGAAAATTACAGATATCCCAGAAACATTTAATCACATATCTTCTTTCCTATTGTAGGTAGATTTCTTTAGAAATAAGCATCACGTCTGTAACAATTGTCTGTTATTTCTTCTTGTCTGTTTATATGATATGTGTACAAAAATGGTTAAATAAAAAAGTATGGATTTCGGGGAAACATCGCCATCAAAATACGAACGGCATAAAGAGATCTAATATAGAGCTGTTACAACCATGGCAGTATATCCATATTATACATTATCAGGACTACAAAACTTTTTTTGCATAGAGTCGTTAATCTTTAAATTAACAACTCTATGCAATTCAAAAAAAGTTTTCGAAATAGGTAATAGGTATAACGGGCTGGTGTCCGCAACTCCACGTCTGAGCGCGTATTGTGCGTACGGGTGGGATATCGGTTATTCGATCCACCCCAGCTCCTCGAGGGCGGCCAGTAACTCCTTGATGTTACTATCTCACGTAGAGTACCTGGGTTAGCTAAGTACTTAGCCCTATATGTTATCGAAATATTTGAGGAAACAAAGACGATCTATGACCGGACTAAGTGACTCGTAAATTCTTACAAACGTGCAATAACAGATGCTCTTAGAGATGGGATTCTACCCGATAAATTCCCGGGTTAATTCAAATTTAGGTAAATATCGTGTATGTAACCGAGTAAATTTTGAGATGATGGGTATTTTTTTTTTATAAGAACGATGCTATTTAGTTACATTTGTTATATGTTTTTAGGTTGATGAGGGAAGCAAAACAGGGAAATTTTAATATTTCGGCCATTATAGGGTGGACTGCGATGGCATTTTTTAGTTACTTGTCAATGAATCAATAAACAGCATCCAGGAATTTCTTGACAGCACAATGGCGCCACTTTGAATTGGCTGCTGTCATTGCACATTTGTAAGAAATTACGAGTCACTTAGTCCGGTCATAGATCGTCTTTGTTTGCTTAAATATTTCGATAACATATAGGGCTAAGTACTTAGATAACCCAGGTACCCTACGTGAGATAGTAACATCAAGGAGTTACTGGCCGCCCTCGAGGAGCTGGGGTGGATCGAATAACCGATATCCCACCCGTACGCACAATACGCGCTCAGACGTGGAGTTGCGGACACCAGCCCGTTATACCTATTACCTATTTCGAAAACTTTTTTGAATTGCATAGAGTTGTTAATTTAAAGATTAACAACTCTATGCAAAAAAGTTTTGTAGTCCTGATAATGCATAATATGGATATACTGCCATGGTTGTAACAGCTCTATATTAGATCTCTTTATGCCGTTCGTATTTTGATGGCGATGTTTCCCTGAAATCCATACTTTTTTATTTAACCATTTTTAAATAACAGACAATTGTTACAGACGTGATGCTTATTTCTAAAGAAATCTACCTACAATAGGAGAGAAGATATGTGATTAGATGTTTCTGGGATATCTGTAGTTTACTAGGTACTGAGGTGTCACAGTATGAAATGGATGGTCTTCCACCCATAGCTAGCCTGATCATAAACTTATATTCCCCACCTAATATTATTGTTGTCATGTTTCAGAACGCTGAGCTGGCGGGTCTCGGGTTCGGCTCGTCGGACTACTTCCCGTACGTGTTCTACAAGATAAACGTGGACATGATCGAGAAGGCCTAGTGCGCGCCGCTAAGCAATCCGTTATATTAGGTAAGCTATAGCGGAGCGGGAGGGCGTGTCAGACTTTTACTGACTAAAACCCACCCGTGTTCCTTCAGTTGTCTATATAAGGTGTATCTATTCATACACGAAATATTTTAGGAGGTACACCTGTAGGTGGTAAAGAAGCGAAGCATCGAACAAAAAACTTTTCTAAATGTATTTTTTTCAAAATTCAATATTTATAATTATTTGACGCAGGTAAGAAATACTGGCTTCTTCTTATTTTTTACGGCCCGAGACACCGCGGCCATGCTCGTGCCGTCCGGTCGTCGCCCTCACAGCGTCAGGCGGGCCATTCATAGAATTTGGAGTAAAGGTTTTATGCAAAACGTCTCAAGCAGTTTTAAAATTATAATAATTACGAAAATTTAAAAACGCTTAGATAAAAAAAAAAAAATTTGCTTTTATAGCTTCTTTACCACCTACAGGTGTACCTCTTAAAATATTTCGTGTATGAATAGATACACCTTATATACCTGGGCCACGGTAATTCTTTCGAACAAATCTCGCGACCCTGGCAGGAAACCTTATGACCAATAACAGGGACTTAAGAGAATGAGCAGCAGCGTTCTCTATGCATTTTACCACCATACTGCGATCGCCAACCCGCCTGCCAAGCGTGGCGAGTATGGCAAACCATCACAAATTGGGGGAGGTCTATATCCAGCAGTGGATGTCTTCCGGTTGAAATGACGATGAAGATGAATTAATAACAGCGGCAGGGTCGTTCGATCGAGGTTAATCTACGTTTGCTACGGTAACCCCGGTTGGTTCAGTGTAATCAGCTTTACATACCAAAGATACTTCCGTGACTCAGTAAGCACGTTAAGCCAAGGAACTTAAATCCAACCTGGAATGCGCACAGGCTGCCAATGCGCGGTCCGAGCGAGATAACTTCGCGAGAGCCCTCTGTCCCTTTCATTAAGGTGACCAAGCAATATGATGTAGGTAGATACTAATATAACAGGATATAATATATTAACCAATAATTTGATTTAAAAAAAAATTGTTACGCTTTAAAGATGGATTAAAGTAAAACACAGTACACATAAACGCAACGCAACGCATAAACTCTGCTATGAGTATTATTGTATAACCTGGAATATCTGGCGCGCTGGGCAAATAACCATTTTGTTTAGTATTAATTGTCGTAAAAATCTAACAGATGTCGTTTTTAAGAAAAATGGTTGGGACACTTTTTATTGGGCAAATGCGTCAATGGACTTTAGCCGTAAATAATCTTATAAATAATTTCCGTAAATAATTTCGTTCATTATGGGCACCCTACTTCAAGAAAGGGTCACAGGGCTCTCGCAACGCTTTCTCTCTCGGACCGAATTTTTCTTTAACCAAGTGATTGTCTGTAATAGAACTTAGTTACATATACATAAGGTTTATTTTTATAATGGTGTCAAATTGACAATGCACATTCTAGGGGTCGGGTATAAGTTCCTTGCGTTAAGCAGTTGGTCCTGGCTGTCATTCCTGCATGTTTGACAGTAGTTAGGGGGCGTCCATTCATTACGTGAGGCAATTTTTCCTCCTCCCCCCTGGTAAGATGCCGTGAGACTTGGCTTGACCCTCTCCCCACGTCATAATCTCACGTGAGATTTTTCAAAATGCTCATTTTTCGTATTACTTGTTTGACGTGTAAGAAACAAAATCATAGTCATTATTTATGCTGATTTTATCACCACTGCTCTCAAAGCGGAGATGGAGAACATCGTGAAGAACATGTGACATCTACTAACCTGCACTGGGCCTGATTGATGATAAACGGCCCAGTTCCTCTCCAGAGAAGGCCCATGTCCCAGCGGTGGGAACATTATAGGCTAAAAATACCTCATTTATACTCATATGATATTGTTTGTTGCAGGTAATGTTACCAGGTTCTTTGTCCTGTGTGTTCGACCAAACGTATTGGTCACACTATAGCATGAAGTTTCATCGTACAATTTATTTTACTTTATAACAATCTAATAAATATCTATCCCCATAATACTATCGGCCTTAAAAAAAAATTAAAGCATATTTTTCTATAAGTATGTACAGATATTTTGAAATCATTTTTTGT
This sequence comes from Aporophyla lueneburgensis, assembly GCA_932294355.1. NCBI lineage: Eukaryota > Metazoa > Arthropoda > Insecta > Lepidoptera > Noctuidae > Aporophyla > Aporophyla lueneburgensis. The sequence continues at coordinate 24,351,697 of OW028755.1, forward strand.
GACATCTTTTTTGCAAATCATAATATTTCGTTTTACAATGCAGGTTGTTGGTATAGATGTTTGTGTAATTTATAATATGTTATTTATAAATAAGATGCCATTTTGAATTGAGCAAAAACAAATGATAAAATTGTTGCAATAATCCTGTTAAGCTTAGGCTTGATGTTTATGTTGAATGTTAAAAAAACCTGTTTAAATGAATTGATTTCAGTATTAAACTTGAGTTGCGTAGTGTAGCGTAACGCATGCAATGTATATTAAACGTAAACGTAAATAACATCAGATACAAAGCTATGTAAATAAGAACATTCCTCATACATGTGTGTAGTACATAATAAAATATTATTCAAGTTACTGTTTTTTGTCGTTTTATTTTAACAGTTTTGTTAAAGGCTCACAAACTGTCCTTTATTTTCGCACACCAATCATAAATTCCGAATCTATAGAATCACAGCCTTTTAAATAAATGGTACGGACACGGTACTAATAACAAAAAAACAAACTTGAAATATTTGTCTCTGTTTGTTCTTTGATGTCCAAAACGGCTGAACCTATTTTGATGAAATTTGGTATGGGATACTTTGAACCCTGATGAAAGACAGGCATTTTTATCGACAACCACGCGGGCGTAAGCTTGTTGTGAAAATACAGGGTGCATACTGAAACTATGAACTTAGCACATGATTCTAAATACTTTTCAAGGTTTTGAAATCAAAAGAAATTCAGTTTCAGAATACCTATATGAATTAACACTTTATTTACTTACTACACTTATTTAAGGAAGTGAATATTGGGTGTGGCAAAAGAAGCATGAAAGTTCAACAAATGCTGTGGAAATGCGTTCCTTGCGAAGCATGTGTGGTGTGACTGTGAATGATAGGCGGAGGAATGATGTGATAAGACACCGGCACGGTTTAAAAGAAGATGTAACAAAAATTGAAAAGAGTATGCTTTGGTCATGTTGAGAAGATGAATGAAGGGCGGCTAACAAAAGTTTTAACACAAACTTTTGTGCTAACAAATTGAATTTAGAACATCGTGTGCACTAAGTTTGTGATAGTGCACACGATGTTCTAAATTCAATTTACTTTATCCTCTAGAGAATAAAAACGGCTTTTCCACTCAGATATTGAAGATTAAAAATACTCTTTCCTCGCTGAGGTGGAATGAAAAGTTATGTGTTGCACTCGAGTGCAAAGATTTTTCACCTCGTGCTCTTTTGATTCCCTCGCTAACGCTCAGGATTCTAATTTTGAATCACTCGCTGCGCTCGTGATTCAATTTTAGAATCCTTCGCTTGCTCGGTCATCAAAATTGAGCACGCGGTTAAAAAGCAACTTTGCACTCTTGTATAACAAATAACTATTACAAGGCTGATGTGACTGGTCACTCCGGAAGGGGACGCTCTAGAACATATAGTGATCTTATTGGTGATGTTGTTCAGAAGGGTCAGGTGCGTAGTACTAGTAACCGGCGTGCGTGTATGACCAGATGTATGAGCATAAACGAGGTAAAAGAAGTGTGTAAAGATCGTAGCAAGTGGCGTTCTGTAGTTTCTGTCTACCCCATGGGAAAAAGGCGTGATTTTATGTATGTACCAAGTTTATGTTAACACTAGAACGTGCGGAACATACCGACTGAGATAAATTTGGATAAAAAAATATGTATATTGCAATTACCTACGTGGTTGAAGTCTCCTATAAACAAAGAGATTTAAGACAAATAGAGAGGCCATCTGAAGAAATGTCAAAGAAAAATAACAATTATTGTGATCCATGACTCAGAAACGCCATCTAGCATAGTATAGCAACATTAGAACGGCTATGAAAAACATTTTTGTACAAAATTTTACTCTCCAGCGTCATTAACGCCATCTAGCTTTGAATAGCAAACATTCGAATACAAAAACTTGATTAAGGCTGAATTTCATCAATTCTCTATCGATATAATATATCGATAATATTGAAAAGTGACTACAATTTTTTCACATTTGAAAAATACCAGACAATTTGGAATGATTACTAGATTCAATGTTTACAAGTTATTTATTTATAAAAATCTTTTTACAGACTAATTACTAAATTATCATTATTATGGGCACTGTCAAGTGAAAAAAAAAATAAGATTGTCGTGTAAAAGTTTTTAGACGTTGACACGTCTAAAAACTTTTACACGTCAATCTTATTTTTTTTTTAAATTACATGAGGTCTGCGTTTCCTAACTGACTACTCTGAGAAGAAATGCCGAAACAAACTCAGAAAAGAGTCTGTGATCTCACAGACTCTTTCACCGATCACTAATTTAATGTGATAAATTAAAATTAAAGCTTAATTAAAATTAAGGCAAAAGTTAACAAAATTGATTTTATTTGATGGGACCTAAGTTAGGTCCCATCAAATAAAATCAGTTTTGTTAACTTTTAAAAAGGCCTAAAATAGTGGAGCAGACGGATATCAAAAGTCAAGTGAGTAGTGGGAATTATAGGGAATGTTCTAGTTTACCATACATAAAGAACGACTACGAAAAATTTATAAACTCCTCTTGTAGTACAAGGTACCAATCCTTTTTTTTAAATTGATCGACCCGTCTTTCCAAAGTAAATGTCTCCGCTTTTAAAATGCTTGGAACATAATTTTGACGAAGCAGATGGAAGCCAATTTACTTCTCTACGATCTTTTTGAACAAACTGTATCCACTTTTCACGTTCAACTTTATTTATATTCGGAAACCTAAAATAACAGAAACCAATTTTACGTACGCACATATACAAACAGATAAGAATAGCAAAATACATGTGCATACAAAAGTAATGCTTATTTCTAAAAAAATATCTTCCAGCATACCTCTAATAGAAGAGAAGATAAAAAGATCTAGTCAGCGTGTGTAAAAGTAAAAGAGAAAATAAAAAAACAGTTCACTTAAAAAAATAAAACAAATAATATGAGAATAATACTTACATAGGTACATAAACACAAACATAATATATACATACAGAGTTCTAAAATAAATATCCACATGAGGGAACAGCACTATTGTTGCTAAATTGATATTAAAATTACATAAATAAGTTCAAATATTTTGAATTTTACTAACCTAATTAAATATTATCGATAACAAAGTCGATAAACATCATAACATCTCTGCAAGGCAGTAGTAAAGCTACTCAGCAATAGAGGACGTTTATTACAAAATTATCGTATGTTCTAGAACCATCCATGAATATTATTTAATTAAATTACTGAAAAATATTTACGAAAACAAGCCGAAGTTAGGTACAGACGTTTTACCATAGCGTGATTTACAATATCGTAAAGCGCAACTCGGCATATTTATTTAAGAAATGTTCTTCTTTTCTTGTTAAACGGACACAAATGCGTGTTGACATGCAGACATGCCATCCTAGACAAAAATGTACTCTGTGTCCTAGACTAAACGCCATATGACCACTAGGACACAAGTATTGGATTACGAGTTTGTTCGTTATGTCCCGTCTATATAATTTAATGTCTTTGCCTATAAATATTAATAATTATCATATTTTAAGAAAAGTCATAAAAGTTACGATTACATGCGTAATAAAATATTAATTTGAGCAGGAAGAATATCGAAGTGGGTCAAATTTGGAACGCCCGCACTTCTAGTGTTAAGTGCGCACAAGTATGATTGATGTCAGTGGTTTGATTTATACCTACTTTGTTGATATCTGACCAAAGAGTATAATAATAATATGGGAGTATCTGACTCTATATGTCGTGGTCCCTATACATATTGTAGTCTTTGATGTCGTGCTTATACGCAATCGCTTGAACATAAGCGACGAGGCGTGAAAGATAGGTTGGGTGATCTGGGTGTCCCGAGGGTTTCTATCCTAATCTGGGTGACACCTTTTTGCCATTCGAAAAATACATGCGCAACGGTTTCCTCAGTCTCCATGCCGGCCCTGCACAGGAGGCTACCGTTATGCCTATTGTGTAAAAGTGTTTTTATCGGGCATTTTCCCGTGATGATTCCCGTCATTAGATGCAAACCATCCCTGTCCAGGCGTAGCAGACGTCTGGTCAGCCTGCTATCCAAAGATCGCATCGCTTCCCTGGACTGCCTGCTGCCTGCTGTCGTGCCCCTTGCGCCCAGCTCAAAAATTCAAAAAATAAATCTATACGACGAATAGGGTCGAAATATAAAACAAAACAAATGTGAAATTCTCAGTTAATACCACTGAGCAAATAAACATTGTCGTATTAATCCAACTGGGGCGGTCAAAAGATTCATCTCATTTACATACATCAACTCACCTCTCCTTCCTGTGAGGGTAGGCAGAAACCACGCCTTTTGCATAATTACATTCAATTTGAATGAATAAATAAATTAGTTGCATGTGATCCAGTTATGAACAAAGTTTGTGTGACTCACACAATCTCTCTCGTAACTAGCACAACTAACCACAGTTTTGATTTTACATTTTATTCTAACTAGGAGGAAAAATATACTGATTATTCATTACATTAATTTTATGAATTTATTTCCTCTAGAGGCATCATTTCCTTTCTCAAGTAGGGAAATATTCACCATTGAAAAGCTTTCATATATGTATAATGTAAACATTTAAGTAACGGATAACATGGAAATGAAGACTAATAGAGAAGTATGGCAAAAAGACATGTTGTGCCGACCCAATTTTTGCACTAAAAAATTTTTCAATTCGAACCAGTAGTTGATAGATTAGCATCTTCTACCAAACAAACTTTTCATCTTTATAATATTAAATTATAGATGTAAGTATTTATTTAAAAACCACTACCACATCACATACACATTTATGCTAGAAACAGTACAAACAATCCTCAATTGGTGAGTCTATTGCCATTAATTTACCCCAATTTGTTCTGCTACTGTGAAATTGATAAATAATATAAAAAGGTTTTACCCAGGACAAATCCACACACCCTCTTCACTCTTGAACAATCAGGTAGTTTCCTAGAATAGTACTTGGTAACAAGGTTGTCTATTTTTAGTTATATTTTTGTCAGATGGGTAACTAATCTCTGATAAACCCTGTAGGGACAGAAACCATCACCGAGTTACTGGCATAATGAAAAGACCTACGCAGTTATAGTTGCAACAAACTAGAAGACAGGTAAACAAAATAAAAAGTGTATGTCAAATCATGAATAAACCAGTTTATTTTTTTAAGGAATGCTTATAAACAATCTTACGAACTAATAATACGAAGCAGATTAGTCCTCCCACTCGTGATCTTCTGTTTTATTGTCATCTTCCAGGTTGTTAGGCACTGAGTCACCTCCCTCATCCATCCTTTTGAACAAAGAAGTTAATAACTTCTTATTTAAATGGTCTGTTAGACTTATCTCCCTTGTTGGTTGTTCAGGAATGATCTCCGGGTTCACAGGCGCAGTTTTGTCGGGTTCCGGCATTTTGGAAGTGTTAAATTATTGAGGAAATCAGTAACGAAAACAAATACGACTTCAACAAAAAAATAGGTGAGTAGAGTAATGCGTTTAATTTTAAAATCTATAAATGCGAAGCATTTCAGTGAAGAAGTGTGTGAATTTAATTTGGTCGGATTTGAGTTTGACAATATTTCGATAAAATGGCAGATGTCAATGTCATTACGTTTTGTTTCAGCGAGTCGATGGAAACAAAACAAACAAAAAACTAGCCACAGTAATGAAGGAGTGCGCTTCTCTCTGCGAGTGCGGATTGGCGGAGGGCACCCTTGAGCACATCTTTTTTGAATGCTCTAACAACGTCCCACCTCTAGATTTGTATAACCGTCTCACTAAATTAAAGATCCCTCTTCCGATTAATTTCCCCTCCCTTCTAACTTATTCCTCTCCTGAACTGCTTCTGGCGTTGATGATTTTCATCCGCCACAATAATATAAAATTATGATTTATTTTCCCTATCTATGTGGATATGGTATATTTATATTTAATGTTCTGACAATTATATTATTTATGTAATTTACTTATTATTATTTTTTTTGTTTGTTTCAGTCCAGTACTAACCCCACAAGATCAACATTAAGCCCAACTGTATCATCGAAGATTATAATCGTTATTTTTTTATTTAAGCACGCACACTTGCTATCTCAATTCACTTTAGACATTGGCAGAATAGTCGACATCGGCTTTGTTTGCCATAATAAAAAATAGAATAGAATAGAATGAAGGAGTGCGGAAAGCTAATATTTGTTTAATAAGGAATTAGAAGTACATTAGGTTTCAATTAAATTATGGTCAAATTTCGACTACTGGGTGACAACTAGTTTAACAAATTGTTAATTACAATATCTTTTATTCCATTATTGATTTATAATAATTATAAAATGAAACACGGAGCACTCGCATAGCAAAATTTCAAATAATTGTTATTTTTTGTTTAGTCATAAGGTAAATTGTCGCTACTAGCTTAATTAAAACGGTAGGAAACTATTCTAATTTTAATGAAATAATTTATTTTTGAACGCATCGCAACTTTTGTTTCGTAATTTCGTCGCGTTCATAAATTTTTTTTGCTGTCATCCCATACTAAACGTTTCAGCCAGCGACATTTTTCGTCGGCTGGTGTAGAATTTGGCCAAAGAACCGCCCTGAAAAGTTAGTATTCGCATCTAAATTAGTGATAAATGCTAAAATTCTTAATTCATCGGTCATTTCCAGTTTAAGTGTAGCAAATCAATGAAAATTTGTGCCTCAATGTCGGCTAGTGTAATGCTCTTACATAACTTGGAATCTAAGGACATAACCTGCATTTCAATCATCTGATTTTTGTGTTTTATATTTCAGAACCATAAAAATGTTGGGACGCGCAGCACCGGGTGTCTGCCAAGTGGTGGCCATGGCCAACCAGCAGCAGAACAGGAACATGGCTACACTAAAATCCATTTCTATGCGTCTGAAGTCTGTAAAGAACATTCAGAAGATTACCCAATCCATGAAGATGGTGTCAGCTGCTAAGTGAGTGCCTAGCCTAATATAACAAGTATGGAGATTTTGAAAATGGAATTCTCTGTTAAATTGACTGATTTCAAATCTGGCTGTCGTCTCAATGCCTGTCCTGTCAGAGCACAGAGTACTATTTTTAAAGAGTGTCAACCAATATTAATCAATTATCAAGATTTCTTTACGATATTATTATTTTATTATCTTCACAACAGCTTAATTGCCATTAAAAATTTTGTACAAATAATTTACTGATTTTCTGAACTTGTCTTAACAGTCTTATCACTACTTTATTATAAAATAAAACTACTGGACGGAACACAGTGCATATATTGTATCTTTGGTCTTCCCCAAATAATCTTATAGCCTTTCCCATTCAAGACTACTCTCACAACTTTTTCTCATCCCTCTGCAGCACAAGCCTATCATGCCATGAAAACTAATTTCAACACAACTTTTCAGTCATTGGTGCTACTTTCAGACATCCTGATTTCTCATTTTATCAGCCGTTACTGATAACAGAAAATGTTTTACTTGGATGCAACTCCACCATGCAGCAAGGACGAATAGAATTATCTATTCTAAAACCATCTCATTAGCCATGTTTACGGGATGAAAATACAGCTGTTCTTTTTTTTTATTGTATATTGCTTTGGTGTCTGGTCTGAAATGACTTCAAATTATAGTTCATCAAGTAAATATTTGCTTGGCTTGCAGTTATCATTTTGTCCCCAATTTATAACGACAATTTAATAAAGAAAGATACCCCAAATGTGGGGAAGTTTTCTATATGAATATGTCTAAATCTGGCCCATTTACAAAACAAAAGATCTGCAAGGTCAGTTGAGACAAGTCTAAATGTCTTTGATCAAATATTGATCATTACAGCCTTAGGTTGTCCATTGCTGACAATATAATTCCACTAAGTATGACCATAAAAACCTACCCTGCTTTTTCTCGCACTTAACCAAGTCTATGGTCCCATCATCTTGTGTGATTCCCTTCTTGTATATTATACATACATACACCTTCTTCCCATAAGCAGAAACTACAGAATGCCACCTGCTGCCATCCTTACATACTCCTTTTTTGCTTTGTTTACATACATAATCTGATCATACACACATGCCGATTGCAAGTACTACGCATTTGATTTTTCTGAAGGACATCACTAATAAGGTCACTATAATATTATGTTATTCTAGGGTGTTTCCTTTCTTTGTATGTGGCATTCTTATATATTATGTCACTACAATATGCTTGTATCCTTGTTTACAGGTACACCCGTGCTGAGCGTGACCTCAGGGCCGCTCGCCCTTACGGCGAGGGAGCTGTCCAGTTCTACGAGAGGGCTGAGGTAATGAAACTGTTTATTGGTCCCTGATGATGGCATGGTTATTTTAGGCATTTTTATCTCACGAAGTTACCGGTGGTTTCACTGTGGTAACCAAGTGTACAAACACACTGTGAATGTGTGCTTGAAGACCAGCCTGCTTATAAAACACACTTGCACACGTACTTCCGATTGCGCTATTGTCTCAGACGGTACCAAGAGCTCCTGTGCATACACACACATTCACAGCATATTTGAACACTTGGTAACCACAAGTGTAATGTGCTTTGCTTCGTGAGATAAAAATTCTGTAAGTACCAGTTTTTTTTTACATTTGTGGAATAATATAAACATGTTGAACTTAACTACAGTGTTTTTCGAGAATCAGTACTACAGTCATGTGATGGAATGTCTATCGTTTAATTATCTCTAATAATCTCTATGTTTAATTTCATTTCTTCCTTTTCAACTGCCCTGTTGGTATTGTGGTCGACTGTTGAGTGTGGGGTTCGATTCTCAGGTCCGGCAAGGTGTTATTGGGTATTTTCATTGGGAATAATCAGTAACAGCCAAGTTTGGAAGTTGACGCTGTGATATCTCCCTGTGCGTCGAAAAGCACTCAAAGCCGTGATCTCTCTCCGGTCGTGTCGGATTGCTGTCCCATTGGACTATGAGAGTGTGGGTCAAAAGAGTGTATCTGTGTCTTGTGCACCTTAGGATTCCCGCGCCGTAGGCTAGTCTGGCCGTCATGGCTGAATTTCCGTCTAGATGACTTTTTAATCTCACTTCACTTGGCGTATTTGTCCAAATAAACGAGTTACTTTAGTAATACAAAATATACTGTATGTTCACTGGACTGCAGTTGATTTTGTATTATAGAAATAACGCGAATATTTGTACTAAAGTAGTTTTGACTGTCGTGAGATTTTGCCTATTAAAGCTTACTCTATTTGTTATGATTTATGCCAGGTTGCTGCCCCCGAGGATGACCCTAAGCAGCTGTACATCGCCATGACCTCCGACAGAGGTAAGATGCCATTTACTTAATTTTTTCATCCACATTTTTATAAAATACTGTCATCCGCTCTTGAATCGATTAACTCACGCATTTTTATCTTAGAATCAAAATGAAAATTTTCACGTATACCTATATGGGCACTTATTAAACGTCAGAAGCTAGGTGCATGGTCCCAATTGATAGTTTACTATGGAAAAGATCGCCAAGAAACTCCACAGTTCCTCGTTTTCAAATAAGTGGCTTCTACAATATTTCATGGGCATGGCCTATAACTATTTATTGGAAGACATGTGACATTTGCCAACCCGCACCGGTCCCATTCGCTCTAAACAGAGGGAGTATTATTGGACGACTTTACTGTAAATGGGTTTATACTGCAAACACTTATATGCCAATAATATTTATAAAATAACTAGAAGAGGTCAGCGTTTTCTATCCCACTAAACTTCCCCCGCTACATATTTAGACGTCTCAGTCTCATTTAAAATCCAGACATCATCTTAGTCAGATCATGGTGACATTTCGCTAACAAATGGTCCCGTCCATTTATTCTTAAACAATTAACATTGTGTTGAATATTACATATTACCCGTTCCTTATCAGGTCTGTGCGGAGCGGTGCACACTGGCGTATCGAAGGTGATCCGCACGCGCCTGGCCGAGCCCGGCGCAGAGAACATCAAGGTGATCTGTGTGGGGGACAAGTCGCGCGCCATCCTGCAGCGACTGTACAGCAAGCACATCATCAGTGTTTGTAACGAGGTCAGTATTGGGACATGAAAAAAGTAAAAAACTTAAAATGGAGGGTAGCAACATTGTTAATAATTCTTACATGAAGGATATATAGGTTAAACAAATAAATTTTGTTTTGAGTCTGAAAAATAGTGGTATTCTTCATTTATTTTATTTTCTATTACCTTTAATAAACAGCGAACAGAAAAGAAGTGGCCAAATAATATAACAAAATATAAAAACCCATAACACTGTCCACGGGTAGACATAAACATTTTAGAAAAAAAAAACGAAGTGTAATCGCTTCGAGTTTCAATAGCAGTACATGCAGTAATTAGTTGTTAAATTTGCATTGAATGTTACTTTCGTAAGTTTGATGACTTTCAGAGTGATAAACACAATGGGTTTTATTTCCTGTGTTTTATAAGATTTGCACAGATCCTCCTGTCTTTTCAACAACTGATTTTATAGGAAAATAACAATTTATAGTGGCGAAGAAAATTAAGACAACGCAGTTTTTCATTGCTAAAATGTTTCAACAAGTTGACATGAAAAAAATAATTGATCTATCAAACCCGGATAAAATATTATTCCCTCCTTCTTTTCTTGTTGTTAATGCCTATTGAGATGCCAACTAATAGCATGGAAGAAAAAGACATGTTGCCCCAACCCCAAATTATAGGGGCAAGAAAATAATGATCATGATGAATCCCAGCATTACAACCCAATTATTTCCTCTTACCCCACCAGATCGGTCGTCTGCCGCCCACTTTCAACGACGCCTGCAAGATCGCCGGCGCCATCTTGAACTCCGAGTACGACTTCGCTTCGGGCAAGATCATATTCAACAAGTTCCGCTCCGTGGTGTCCTACCAGCAGTCAGACCTGCCGCTCTTCAGCCAGAAGGCAGTGGAGGTGAGTAGTGCTGATATAGGCTGCGCTTAAACTCCTGGTGGAGAAATTGATGGCTTTTGCTGCGGAGAGCACTGCAGTCATTGCGTGATTCTCTGATAATTTATATGTATATTCGTCCCGATTTTCCCACGGGATGGATACTCCTACAGGTGAAACAGCGGACTACAGCTAGTTCTACTATAAAAAACGTTAAAGTTGATGTCTCCGCACAGTGACGCTGTCTGTACACCTACCATACATTTGTATCAACCAACCAAATCTATTAATCACAAATCTTTCTAAAATTCCAGAATGCCCCCAAACTAGCGACCTACGACTCTCTGGACGCGGACGTGATCCAGAACTACATGGAGTTCTCCCTCGCCTCCATGTTGTTCTACGCGCTGAAGGAAGGCGCATGCTCCGAGCAGTCTTCCCGTATGACATCTATGGACAACGCCTCCAAGAACGCCGGAGAGATGATTGAGAAACTGACGTTGACCTTCAACAGGACTCGCCAGGCCGTCATAACCAGGGAGCTGATTGAAATCATCTCTGGTGCCGCCGCCCTTGATTAAATGCTGTCTTGAATCGTTTTGCTGAGATTTTCGGGTGTTTTTTGCTAGTATATTTTGTTATTTTTGCAGTGGAATTCGTTTAGAATGATTTTGAACGGTTATTAAGTTTGGATAGCACTAAAACAACGCAGGGGACATGCTAAAATTGAAGACATACTAAACGAATTCTATTGGACTAAACTTATAGTTATTTCAGTTATTTTTACAAAGAAAAGTTTTGGGGCATTTATCCGATCGCGAATTTTGACAGCTATTTTGTAGCGGGAATATTGAAATTGATCTCAACAAAACGATGTAGAACGAATCCGATCAATATTAACACCATATTTATTATAACCGTTTCAAGTATATTATAATATGCAATAGTATGTAAGTACGATGCCGACATTCCCGACAGAGTGTACTGTGTTTCCGTGGAAACTCACGCAAATATCGCTCAACTGGCTTCAACACCTTTCACTGAAGTATGGCACACTTTGCTCGACTCATTCTGTGTTTGCGAAACGTTGTAATGTAAGGATACAGTGGTGGTTAGCAATAAATACCATTATAGAACATATTCGTTTTATTTTATACGCATATTGACATTCAAGGTTCTGGAGCTGTGACCGCGTACCGGAAGACGTAGAGTTGGAAGGGCTTTTTTTGTTTGGTTTTTGCCCTAGGGTAAGCGGAGTGGTCTGTCAGACTTTTATTGACTAAAACCTACCCCGGTGTTCCGTGTACCGGAACACGTAGTTGGAAGGCCTCGTACAAGGTGGACCGATAACCTTGTGAGGGCCGCAGGAATCCGCTGGATGCGGAAAGCATAGAATCTGTCGAAGTGGCGGAACTTGAGGGGGAGTCCAATGTCCAGCTGTGCTCGCCTTTCGGCTGAAATGATGATGATATAGGCGTTAGTGACAAGCGGAGCTTTCCTTTTATGGACCAGCAGCTCTTAACAAAAGACAATAGTAGCTGTACCAAAGTACCAGAGCAGCAGCTTTGAGTGGAACGATGCGCATACTCACCTACCAATAAAGTCTGACGGTTTCGGCGCTTGTATTATATTATCTGTGGCATCTGTGTGTGCGTTACGATTGCTCCGCCAGATTATCCAAATATAATTTTTTTAGCCAAAACTTTTGTCGAAATTTGTCAAAATCGAATGGCACAAACCAAAAATTTGTCAAAGTAGTAATAAAGAAGTTATAAGGGTTTTAAGTTGGCCGCGCGAACGTAACGTGGAGGATTGCGCGGCCATGGAGATCTCAGCAACTACTTGGGCTAGAGATCTAATTCTCTTTGTCAATTGAAGACTGAATTTGTCAAAAATTGTCGAAAAAAGAATTACATGCTCTAGATTAATATTTTACGAAATATTCACCTTGGAAGTTATGGCCGCGCAATCGTGCACTTGTCGTTTCTTTGTTGTTGATTATTTCTTTAATCTTAAGATTTTATGCCGTAAAACTGTTACAAGAAGGAAGGTCTTAATTTGTCGAAACTAACTAAAGCAATAAGTAATACTAAAGTTTAATTAAACAGAAGATATCAGTCCAAAAAACTTTTTAACAAAAATTAAACCGCCGAAAAACTGAAAAGCATAAAATAATAAACCTTAAAATTATGAGTCGGCGCTTTGAGTGATCCTTGTTCATTGATTTTTCAGCGCCGACGGTTAAATTTTTGTTAAAAAGTTTTTATTTTATATTTTTTTTTGTGGCTTTAATGTGTGTACGTTACCCTAGCAAGAAAGTGTCTCCTAGATTTATATGAGTAGAACGTATAATGTGTGCCTTATCTGCTGTAAATGTGCCCCCAAATAAAAAATGTGTGCCCCCTGTCGTTTTGGAAAAAAACGGAAAAAACGATTCTTGCTGGGGTAACGTTTTTCTAGCAGGAAAATTCTAAACGAATGATCGGAGAGAGAAAAATTGTGCATGGCCAGAGAGCTTATATGTGTGCCAAAATGTGCCCCCAAAAATAAAATCTGTGCCCCTTCAGGTTTTCGAGATATTGCATTTCCTGCTGGAGTAATGTTTTGATGAATCGTATATCTCTAAAACCATTGCATGTGCCCCTGTAGAGTAAACATACACGAGTAGCCCTTAATGTGTGCCCCTTAGTGCCCCAATTAGATTCAAGAAAATATTTATAGTTTTCAAGTTATCGCGGTTTAATGAAAATCCGAAAAAACATCGCAGCGCCTAAATGAGACAAGGCACAAGTTCGCTGAAAACTGTATTCGGTCCTTCTTGACGCTAATAATAACCATACAAAGTTTCAAAACTGTTCATGCATGCGTTTTTGAATAATCTTGCTAAAAGTCAAAACGATGGTGTCATAACTTTGACGGCAAAATACAAGGAACCGGCTCAATCCCAGATGTGTACACTGTACGTGTAAACCAAAATCTTGTGCCTTTAGTCAAAAATATATGGTGAAAATATTCAGCTTCGAATGTTTCGCATTAAGTAAATATAAACAAAAAACCAAAATATGTAAACAACGGCTGGTTATCCGACCAAATTCCAATGACTACTAAAAAGCGACTGATTCATACATATCGATGACCTTCTTTATTGGACGTATTATACCTAAGCTGTTGTCCGTACAGTCGCGTTTAAAAGTTTTGGGGGCTAATTAAAAAATATATTAAATGCACCTTGTGACCATATTAAATGAAACAGCTTGTTGATGTGGAAATTATTATTTTCATTCCCTTAAATTTTAATTCTTAAAGTAATTATTGCATCAAATCACAGATTACATTTCCTACCTATAAGTATTAGAAATTATTTGCACGTTGTGTAGTCATTATTATTTAAATCACAGATCAGTTTTTCATCTAACAAGAAGACCGCCAAGATTGTCCGCCTCCGATTTCAATGATTTTTATATATGTTGTTATGTTTGGGTAACTGAGTAATTACCCAAAAGGAATTAACGCAACGCTCAATAGTTTCAGAGTTGCTTCTACCGAGCAACTTAAATATAAGTTCAGTATACAAACTCAAAAACATTTGCAACTCTATCTGCAGAGATATAAGGTTCAAATTTCTTGCAATTTTGTATATTTCTTGATGAATAAATATGCTAATTTTATAAGAAAAAAAAAAATGAAAAAAAAAAGTTAGCAGGAATCGAACCCTGACCATCTGCGTGCCAGCCACGTCACCCTGCCTACTAGGCTACGCACCGCTATGCAATTTCAATTTAAATGATTTTTGAACTTGCACTGTACAGTGCAAGTTTGAACCTTATATCTCTACAGATAGAGTTGCAATTGTTTTTGAGTTTTTATACTGAACTTATATTTAAGTTGCTCGGTAGAGGCAACTCTGAAACTATTGAGCGTTGCGTGAATTCCTTTTGGGTTATTACTCAGTTACTCAAACATAACAACATATATAAAAATCACTGAAATCGGAGGTGGACAATCTTGGCGGTCTCCTTGTAAGTCTAAAATATAATTATAAATCCCTCATAGGTACGTAATACGACATAAAAAATGGAAACACGTTGTTGAAACACAGATCATTGTGCGGTTGACTATAGGAATATTTAGTGAAATACAACTCTCAAAACTGTAGGTAGTACCAAGATTTATTTGGTTAAGGTGAATGCTCCAACCAACCCGCGAAATTCAAATTTTATTATGTTTTTTGCAAGCCAGTGCTAGGTTGTACAACCTTACTACCTCTAGGTATTCATCACACATTTCATGAACTATATTTTTTTTAAACATCGGGAACAATCAAATTTTGAGTCAAATACCTGGCAAATATCTGGATATTTGCCATATCTTTCGTTCACACATAAATTACTGGATGTATTTTAATGAAATTTAGAATGGAGAAGATAGCTTACCTTGGAATAGCACTTAGGCTACTATTTAAAATGTACTTAATAATGTTTATGGTCATAGAAACAGCTAGTAGAATATAATCCCATTGCAACTTTATTTTATTACTTATTACTTTTCTACTTCAGTGTACTCAGGCACAACACGTGTGAACCGGTTAGTGAGTAAAGTAAAGAAGGTCATCGATATGTATGAATCCGTCGCTTTTTAGTAGTCATTGGAATTTGGTCGGATAACCAGCCGTTGCTTACATATTTTGGTTTTTTGTTTATATTTACTTAATGCGAAACATTCCAAGCTGAATATTTTCACCATATATTTTTGACTAAAGGCACAAGATTTTGGTTTACACGTACACATCTGGGATTGAGCCGGTTCCTTGTATTTTGCCGTCAAAGTTATGACACCATCGTTTTGACTTTTAGCAAGATTATTAAAAAACGCATGCATGAACAGTTTTGAAACTTTGTATGGTTATTATTAGCGTCAAGAAGGACCGAATACAGTTTTCAGCGAACTTGTGCCTTGTCTCATTTAGGCGCTGCGATGTTTTTTCGGATTTTCATTGAACTGCGATAACTTGAAAACTATAAATATTTTCTTGAATCTAATTGGGGCACTAAGGGGCACACATTAAGAGCTACTCGTGTATGTTTACTCTACAGGGGCACATGCATTGGTTTTAGAGATATACGATTCATCAAAACATTACTCCAGCAGGAAATGCAATATCTCAAAAACCTGAAGGGGCACAGATTTTATTTTTGGGGGCACATTTTGGCACACGTATAAGCTCTCTGGCCATGCAAAATTTTTCTCTCTCCGATCATTCGTTTGGAATTTTCCTGCTAGAAAAACGTTACCCCAGCAAGAATCGTTTTTTCCGTTTTTTTCCAAAACGACAGGGGGCACACATTTTTTATTTGGGGGCACATTTACAGCAGATAAGGCACACATTATACGTTCTACTCATATAACTCTAGGAGACACTTTCTTGCTAGGGTAACGTACACCTTTAATGTACTAATAATACTTGGCAAGGTATACCCTATCCAACACAAAAAGAATGATCAAAATCGGACAACTCTGTATAAAGTTATGCATGTTTATACCTTACAATCAGTGAGTGAACAATCAATCATCCCCTGTTTTCCGACCCTTAGGGTTCGATTTTGTTTTCCAAATTTATATGGGACCACCTTGGAAGTATACCCTTTCCAATAGAAGAAGAATTGTCACAATCGGACCACTATGTAAAAAGTTATGCGTGATCATACATAAAAAAAAAAAAATATACGCGTCGAATTGATAACCTCCTCCGTTTTTTTTCGTCGGTTGAAAACAAAAAAGTCGTGGCCGCGCAATCGTAACGCTACTTTGAACGCTGATATCTCATTACCTATAACTGCTAGGAGTTCGGTATGAACATCCATTTATACGGCATATTATACTCTCATTAGAATGACATATCGTTTTACCCTCAGAACAGTTACCAACGAGAGTAATCTCAAAAATTATTTCATCTCGTACAATGTTCGAGTAGGGTAACAATAATTTCGATTTGATTTGGGAATACATACCTATAACTGGGGGACGAGCAATTATATTGAACAATCTGCAAAATTAATTACTATTAAATAAAAACTTGTATGTTTCAAAAATTAGATATATTTATTGATAAGTGTATTCTCTCTGATGGGTCCGAATTCAGGCACGTACTATTGGAACAATAACCAATGGAACCAGCGCTAAAAATAATGTCATTTACGATGTGTTCATAAAAAATGCAGCGTTACAGGCGCAACTATATCGGTTATCGTATTTCTACCGTTAAATTTGGATATAATAAACATTTCCACAATTAGCAACCTGGAAGATGCTATTATTATTTATGAATGGGAGAATAAACGTTGCAGAAGCTGCAATGAATTAGTTGCATTTACTTATACCTTATCAAAAATAGTAACATTTGATTTAAATGGCACACAAATGATGTTGTTACATGGCATACCTCAAAATATTATAATAAAAAAATATAAATTGTTAGGTGCCATTGAATATATTCCTCCTTGGAACAATAGGACTCCCCATTTTGTTACACATGGTTTTGTAGAAATGTAACCAGATATACCGGGCCACTCAGAAAGTATTGCGAACGCTACTTGCGTTACGATTGCGCGGCCACGACTTTTTTGTTTTGGACTGATGTCTTCTGTTTAATTGAACTTTAGTATTATTTATTGCTTTTTTAGTTTCGACAAATTAAGACCTTCCTTCTTGTAACAGTTTTACGGCATAAAATCTTAAGATTAAAGAAATAATCAACAACAAAGAAACGACAAGTGCACGATTGCGCGGCCATAACTTCCAAGGTGAATATTTCGTAAAATATTAATCAAGAGCATGTAATTCTTTTTTCGACAATTTTTGACAAATTCAGTCTTCAATTGACAAAAAGAATTAGATCTCTAGCCCAAGTAGTTGCTGAGATCTCCATGGCCGTGCAATCCTCCACGTTACGTTCGCGCAGCCAACTTAAAACCCTTATAACTTCTTTATTTCTACTTTGACAAATTTTTGGTTTGTGCCATTCGATTTTGACAAATTTCGACAAAAGTTTTGGCTAAAAAAAAATATATTTGGATAATCTGGCGGAGCAATCGTAACGCACACGCATCTGTTACCTTAACGCTTAATATCTTTGAACCAAATAATTTTGGTATTTGGCGACTAATTTCGACTAACTAGCGACCACATTTGGAAGGAAACAGTTCTACGCTAAGTGCCCTAGATTTTGGAAATTCAAATGGGCCAAGCTTTTTTTTTTTTTTTCAGTATGGGAAATCATCAAATGACTTCTCCCGCTCTGGGCGGAGCGGGAGGGCGTGTCAGGATTTTACTGACTAAAACCCACCCGTGTTCCATCAGTTGCCCATGTGCCAGGGTCACGGTATCTCTTTCGAACAATCACGCGACCCCGGCAGAATGGGCCAAGCTGGGGTAAGCTTTCTCCAGATCGGCCACCAATAATGCCTTATAACTTTTGAACCAGTGACAGACTAATTCTGATATTTGGCAAAATTTCGACATATTTTTTATGTTATCAAAATTAAAATCTTATGGTTGTAAGACTAGCAATCCTGTGTTCTACCATCGCGGACAAATTGGCCATCGTCTGCTCAGCGCCTAACAGATCTGAAGTGCGTATGCGGCACCTTACCACATACAATGCCCCACCTTCTTATTTTGCGCTGCATGCCCTGCCACTTGTGTGTTTAATGATTTTATGACTGCGTCAGGGAGCAGAGTTAGCGCAGCTGAATTTTGACCCAAAATTTTGAGCGTTTTGCCAACGATATGCAAAGGGATTATTAAACATGACTGTAGTTATTTACCTCTGGTATATCGCTTTTTATGTTGAAGGATTATGTTTCAGTGGCAGAAACAACATTTGGGAAAAAAGGTATACTAAAATAAAAATCTCAAATACTCGCTGTAAATTTTTATTCTAACTTACAATCAAAAATCCATAGCAGTCTTAACGTTTAAATTATTCTAAAGTTCGTGAGCTCGTCACAGAAATAACATGATTTACTACATTTTGGTATCAACAAAGCGAAAATATTTACAAAATGATTGTACGAATTAGAGTTATGACACATCTAGTGAACATAGGATCACATAACATCATTAAAATCCGTAATGGCAAAGCCATTTTGACGGTTCAACAAGATTCATTGCGATTATTACGTTGTCGAGCAGATATGTTTTTAAAATAGATGAAGCAATACATTAGGATTTTTCTTCAAAATCCTTCGAATTGCAATTGATAGTGGTTAAAATAAATGGAGTACTGTACATTGGAAGGAACTTCGTTGCTATAAGTTCTGGGCTGACACAATTTAAACTGCCATTCTCTTCAACTACCCTTTGTTGCTACATGGATATTTAGGCCTGAATGACATTGACAGAAGACCGTTCTTGGGAAACATTTGTGAAATTGTGTCCCAATAATTGTATTGACAAAAACAAAATGGCGTCATTAGTTCCCGATTTTGGCCACGCGCCACAAAAACCTTGTAGTTTTGTACCACTGCGGACACCGGCGGTCGACCACTTTTCAACCTTATTGCTTAAAGCATAAGGGTGAAAAGTGATCCACAGCTATTGCTTACATTTATCAGGATACTTTTTCAGTTCCGAATGGAATACTAGTAATATTGTCTATACCAAAAATATATATTATTCTTGATGTTCGTGAAGAGAACAGTGGTACAAACTTACCACATATTCAAGTGGAATATTTCAACATGATGTCTAGAAAAGTTCTCGCAAATTAAACTAAAAGCTAAATATTAAGAAAAATATTCAAACATGTCGTAACATAAAACATTGCATAACAATAACTATTAAAAACTTCGTATATTATAATTATTGATCTATTTATGTCATTATAGAGTAAGTATTATCACGCGTCGTTATCTTTAGAGGGTAAGCACACGCTATAATTAATGAAATAACATTACGACTACTGAGCATAGGTACTTGGGTTTCATAGTGCAGTGTTAGTGAGGTTTTTTAACTCGCTTTTATTAGCTCTTTGAATGTGATTTTCAGCCCCTTCAAAACGCCGGATTAATTTGAAACTTTGCACACTTATGAATGACCAATGACAATTCAATAATTTCATTTTGTGCCATTATCCTGGCCAGGATCACCAGAACAGCAAAAAAAACAACTGCTTTTATAGAAAACCAAACTTAAAAATCGTGGGTTGCTTGATGTCAATTCACTAAAATCTCAAAAAAAAAACCCAACGCTTTTTTCCATTATTTCCTACTATTAAGTTTTTTTTTATAAAAGCGTGTTTCTTAGTTTTTTAAACTAATATTTTCCATTAGGAAATTCTTAGTCCTTAACCCGATCTTTTGCCTCTTCGTAACACTCTTGTCAGAGCGGTCGTGGTCCTCATGAAGTTTCTTGGCTAGGGGCTGATGGGATTCGCGTCACGATTTCTCGCCATTTAGTCCCATTTTTTGGAATTTAATGAGCTCTCATACAAGAGAGCTCCCATTGCGGATTTAATTTGGTCAGTCCATCTCATGGGTCTGCGAAGTATAGTGCCCTCCACTCTACCCTGGATGACAAGGCGCTCTTTAGAGTCACCGTCACGTTTTGAGACGTGTCCGAAGTATTTGAGGAACCTTAAACGCGCTCAACGGTTTTTATTGTCATTTCGAGTGTATCTCGAAATGACAATAAAAACCGTTGAGCGCTTACATTCAAACAGATTCTATGAAGCGATGGTTGACGGCTTTATCTAATTTCGTGCCAAACAAATGGTAATAGGCTCATTATAACCGATTAAATGTGGGTGTAATTATGCATTTCTGCTACATTGGTAATATTACTGGAACCCCAATATACCATTCTTTCAATATTTTGGTCGTATTTCCTGCCATTTTGGACCATCACAGCCTCATAGGCGACATGCAACAAGTTATCAAAAGTAATACTTTTTAGCTTCCCTCTTCAGATGACGTGAGAATACATACAAATTGATATACATAGCGTGTCATATAGCACAGTATTGAACGCGCACAGGCAGTTACGTTGTAAACTGTAATTATTTCGTAATAAGCTACTATGTAATAAATATAATGTACAGACCGCAGCGCCGCCCGCGACGGAAACAGTATTCACATATTTTCGTACCTGAAAGAGGAATAAAAGTAATTCAGTGAAATTATCGAGATGTAGACGGTCTGACATTAGTAATAAATAATAATAAACGATCACGCCGGCTAGCGAACTCAACTGGCAATCACGTTCACTCACTCGCAGTTCGCTGAATGATGCGCGACAGTTTACGAACACCTAGTTCCGGCGGGGTCGAAGGTTCGGCCAATTATTGGCCGAAATCGAAACTGTGGCCGGAACTAGATTTTTGGCCGAAACCAAACCTTTGGTCGGTCCTTAGAATAGTTATGATTAAGGGTTGATTTCGCAGTATCAGATATCTCGTGGCCACACGGCGGAGTGTTGGCCTGTAGATACTCACGTCACGTCACTCCGGCAGCGCGCCCAGCCTGGCGGGCGGCGTGCGCCACACGGCGGAGTGTTGGCCTGTAGATACTCACGTCACGTCACTCCGGCAGCGCGCCCAGCCTGGCGGGCGGCGTGCGCCACACGGCGGAGTGTTGGCCTGTAGATACTCACGTCACGTCACTCCGGCAGCGCGCCCAGCCTGGCGGGCGGCGTGCGCCACACGGCGGAGTGTTGGCCTGTAGATACTCACGTCACGTCACTCCGGCAGCGCGCCCAGCCTGGCGGGCGGCGTGCGCCACACGGCGGAGTGTTGGCCTGTAGATACTCACGTCACGTCACTCCGGCAGCGCGCCCAGCCTGGCGGGCGGCGTGCGCCACACGGCGGAGTGTTGGCCTGTAGATACTCACGTCACGTCACTCCGGCAGCGCGCCCAGCCTGGCGGGCGGCGTGCGCCACACGGCGGAGTGTTGGCCTGTAGATACTCACGTCACGTCACTCCGGCAGCGCGCCCAGCCTGGCGGGCGGCGTGCGCCACACGGCGGAGTGTTGGCCTGTAGATACTCACGTCACGTCACTCCGGCAGCGCGCCCAGCCTGGCGGGCGGCGTGCGCCACACGGCGGAGTGTTGGCCTGTAGATACTCACGTCACGTCACTCCGGCAGCGCGCCCAGCCTGGCGGGCGGCGTGCGCCACACGGCGGAGTGTTGGCCTGTAGATACTCACGTCACGTCACTCCGGCAGCGCGCCCAGCCTGGCGGGCGGCGTGCGCCACACGGCGGAGTGTTGGCCTGTAGATACTCACGTCACGTCACTCCGGCAGCGCGCCCAGCCTGGCGGGCGGCGTGCGCCACACGGCGGAGTGTTGGCCTGTAGATACTCACGTCACGTCACTCCGGCAGCGCGCCCAGCCTGGCGGGCGGCGTGCGCCACACGGCGGAGTGTTGGCCTGTAGATACTCACGTCACGTCACTCCGGCAGCGCGCCCAGCCTGGCGGGCGGCGTGCGCCACACGGCGGAGTGTTGGCCTGTAGATACTCACGTCACGTCACTCCGGCAGCGCGCCCAGCCTGGCGGGCGGCGTGCGCCACACGGCGGAGTGTTGGCCTGTAGATACTCACGTCACGTCACTCCGGCAGCGCGCCCAGCCTGGCGGGCGGCGTGCGCCACACGGCGGAGTGTTGGCCTGTAGATACTCACGTCACGTCACTCCGGCAGCGCGCCCAGCCTGGCGGGCGGCGTGCGCCACACGGCGGAGTGTTGGCCTGTAGATACTCACGTCACGTCACTCCGGCAGCGCGCCCAGCCTGGCGGGCGGCGTGCGCCACACGGCGGAGTGTTGGCCTGTAGATACTCACGTCACGTCACTCCGGCAGCGCGCCCAGCCTGGCGGGCGGCGTGCGCCACACGGCGGAGTGTTGGCCTGTAGATACTCACGTCACGTCACTCCGGCAGCGCGCCCAGCCTGGCGGGCGGCGTGCGCCACACGGCGGAGTGTTGGCCTGTAGATACTCACGTCACGTCACTCCGGCAGCGCGCCCAGCCTGGCGGGCGGCGTGCGCCACACGGCGGAGTGTTGGCCTGTAGATACTCACGTCACGTCACTCCGGCAGCGCGCCCAGCCTGGCGGGCGGCGTGCGCCACACGGCGGAGTGTTGGCCTGTAGATACTCACGTCACGTCACTCCGGCAGCGCGCCCAGCCTGGCGGGCGGCGTGCGCCACACGGCGGAGTGTTGGCCTGTAGATACTCACGTCACGTCACTCCGGCAGCGCGCCCAGCCTGGCGGGCGGCGTGCGCCACACGGCGGAGTGTTGGCCTGTAGATACTCACGTCACGTCACTCCGGCAGCGCGCCCAGCCTGGCGGGCGGCGTGCGCCACACGGCGGAGTGTTGGCCTGTAGATACTCACGTCACGTCACTCCGGCAGCGCGCCCAGCCTGGCGGGCGGCGTGCGCCACACGGCGGAGTGTTGGCCTGTAGATACTCACGTCACGTCACTCCGGCAGCGCGCCCAGCCTGGCGGGCGGCGTGCGCCACACGGCGGAGTGTTGGCCTGTAGATACTCACGTCACGTCACTCCGGCAGCGCGCCCAGCCTGGCGGGCGGCGTGCGCCACACGGCGGAGTGTTGGCCTGTAGATACTCACGTCACGTCACTCCGGCAGCGCGCCCAGCCTGGCGGGCGGCGTGCGCCACACGGCGGAGTGTTGGCCTGTAGATACTCACGTCACGTCACTCCGGCAGCGCGCCCAGCCTGGCGGGCGGCGTGCGCCACACGGCGGAGTGTTGGCCTGTAGATACTCACGTCACGTCACTCCGGCAGCGCGCCCAGCCTGGCGGGCGGCGTGCGCCACACGGCGGAGTGTTGGCCTGTAGATACTCACGTCACGTCACTCCGGCAGCGCGCCCAGCCTGGCGGGCGGCGTGCGCCACACGGCGGAGTGTTGGCCTGTAGATACTCACGTCACGTCACTCCGGCAGCGCGCCCAGCCTGGCGGGCGGCGTGCGCCACACGGCGGAGTGTTGGCCTGTAGATACTCACGTCACGTCACTCCGGCAGCGCGCCCAGCCTGGCGGGCGGCGTGCGCCACACGGCGGAGTGTTGGCCTGTAGATACTCACGTCACGTCACTCCGGCAGCGCGCCCAGCCTGGCGGGCGGCGTGCGCCACACGGCGGAGTGTTGGCCTGTAGATACTCACGTCACGTCACTCCGGCAGCGCGCCCAGCCTGGCGGGCGGCGTGCGCCACACGGCGGAGTGTTGGCCTGTAGATACTCACGTCACGTCACTCCGGCAGCGCGCCCAGCCTGGCGGGCGGCGTGCGCCACACGGCGGAGTGTTGGCCTGTAGATACTCACGTCACGTCACTCCGGCAGCGCGCCCAGCCTGGCGGGCGGCGTGCGCCACACGGCGGAGTGTTGGCCTGTAGATACTCACGTCACGTCACTCCGGCAGCGCGCCCAGCCTGGCGGGCGGCGTGCGCCACACGGCGGAGGAGGTGCGCTTGAGGCGCGAGCGCTCGATGTTGGGGAAGATCTCGCGCAGGTCGGGCGAGTGCACGCGCACTGAGAACAGTCGGTCCACGTGCGCCGCGGCTATCTGGCTCTGGATGTACAGCTGGGCTTTGCGGGCCTGGGGCAGAACAATGTTTCTTTATAGAATGATTTAGACTAAAGTTACTAGCGATCCGCCCATGCTTCGCACAGGTGCAGCCTATAACTGATTTGATGTATAAACATGTCTAATCAACGAGTTTTTTGTGTATTCATCCAAATCAAATATGAATGTTTCCACATAAATCTTTCGGAACATACGTATGTATATTAAGAGCATTTAACCAGTGTAATTTATGCCATTCAAAGTGCGTCGTCAAAGTTACATTGTAATTTGAATCACATTCAACTTCAATAACTTCTTGCAAATGAGCGTGTGGCTCACTCGCTCCTTTATCCTCCGTCTTACGTAAAAAGTAAACCAGATGTCCAATTTTCTACATGGTCCTTCGAGCCGGATTAATGACCTGATGTATACACAAATTACAACAGGACTGACAAAAACGAAGGCATCGATATAGTTAGCTTATACATCGGATATCAAGAAGACGAACAAGCTGACCACCGTCACATACAGAACTAAATCAGCACAACTTCTAGCCATGATGATTTTGGATCGTCCAGCTTTGGATGAACGAAGAAACATTCCGGAAGCTGCGAAGTTATAAGAGTCTATTTGTATGGATACCCTGGTGCGTGAGTCACACTCCACTGAGCAAGGGAAGCAGCCTATCAAAGATTTCGTCTGATATTGGAATCAGGAATTCTAACACTAAGGAAATGGTCCGCAAATCATTCAGGAGTCTTTCAAAGTATAGAAAAACCAGCAGAAGCAATGGGCATAACTTTAAACTTTAAAATGAAGTACATTAAAGCATTAGGCATCTGGAATTAGTGTGGTGTTATGTTTACTTTCAAATACATCAAAGGTAATTCTTGTATGCGAGACCTTTACAAATATTAAACCTCAGTGCCTCGGAAAGCGTGTTAAGCTGCCAGTCCCGGCTGTTATTCAAGATTCTTTGACAGTCTTTAAAGGTCGTTAAAAGCCCTAAAGTCTGCCGACCAGTCTTACCAAAGGGGATCGTATCATCCAGTTACTGAGTTATTGAATACCAGTGGTTTACGTGGAGCAACTAACTATCTAAACTAACTGAGTTATGGAGTTCAGATAGTTAGTTGCTCCATGTAAACTACTGGTATTCAATCCCAACATAGAAAAAGGCAAGACATAATGACATCATTGCTACTGTAAGCTCTAAGTCCCTGAGATACCACATTTGGTATCGACACAATGGTTTTTTAATTGTGTCTGTAATTACGGTAATTGACTGGTTAAAATCTGGTTGCTGGTTCAAGTTTGAAGTAATTAAACGACTATTTTTTATCAGAAATGTCAAAAAAAAAACTCGACCCGTTGCTGTTGGCAAGAGAGTTATAAGATTTATAAAATCAATCCAGTTTCTCAGAGGTACCAAATTACATGATTAGCGTAGTACCATTTGTAGAGTTAGTGACTATTCATTTGAAAAAAAAAAAAACGAATTTTCCTGTATACGATTAGATACATGACGGGATTGAATTTGACCTCTCAAAAGAACTTCTTCGACATTAATTTCGTATCGTTCAAATTTGGGATTTATTGTTTAGGATATTTCGATGCCATTTGTTATATGCTCATCTAGTTATGACCGGGTGAGCTTGATTTGGTAGGTGGCTAGCGCTAATAGCACCAGGATCTTCCTCGTATAGTACTAAGAATGCTGTTGCTCGAGCAGCTTAGTCAATTATTGTATGGAAAGCAGTCCACTTCAATTTATATTGTTCTCGACAACGTCATTACCCAAAGGATTTAATAATAAATATCATCCTCACAGATAAAATTACAGCACGTACGGTATTTCAAATTTTTTTGTTTATTTCTGATAATGCATTACTTTGCTATTCTTTAGGTTAATTAATAAATTATTCATATTAAGCCTATGAATTATGTCAGTAAGTGTATTATTATTAATGTCCAATAATAGTTATTTACATTTTTGCATCACACTATGGTAATAATATTACCTGAAAACAAAATCCTTTGTTGTTGTGTCATTTGAGGCAATTCGTTAATGTAACTGAAAAATAGAGGTAGCCCAAGCACACTACCTTGCGGCACTCCATATTTTATAGTCTTGAAATTGGACAGATATGTTCGTTCTACTTCTGTTTTTGAGCACACTCTTAGAATTTCGGTACATTGTCATCTGTTGCTTAGATATGTAATCTCAAAATGTTACCTCTGAAGCCATAATAGCATGTAATTTATCTAAAGAAAATTTGTGATACACATACTCAAAGGCTTTAGTAATGTCTGTTTAGATAGTGCAGATGGGAGACTTTTTGCCAACTGCAAACATAGTATTATTTTAAAAATTAAAAATGATTTTACATTCATGTTAATAGTCAATTTTTTGGGAAATCATTTTGTTCCTTGCATAAAAACACAGACAAATTTAGTCCCGTATTACAGGACCTCACTCAAGACTCAAGCGTTACATAAAACTCTGCTGTACATAGGCCTCCCCCAATTAGAGGGGGGTTTTCCGTACAAGATACAAGATATTTATTTTGCTAAAACATGAGTATACACGTAAATGCAAGATGTTACATAGAAGTTCGTTTGAATCACTGTCATGTTTTGCCTTGATGGCGTACAAAATATTATTGATCAAGAAGATCTGAATCCAGAGGCGTCTTTACCTATGGTGCAGGGTGTGCGGCGCACACGGGCGCCGGGTCTAAGGGGGCGCCGAACGCCCTCTAATGCGACACCTCCAAAGATGCGTCACTCGCGGCGCCGCGGCCGCCCGGCGGCGGCGCTCTTTAAAGACCCTGCGCTCGTGTTATGGCCGACGCCGGGCGCGCGGTAGCAAAGCCACGGTAATATTATCTATACAGTATTCCAACTTCATACAAACGGACGCAACGCGAGCTATATCTACGCGCCTCGATCTCGGCATGCGCTCGGCATGAAGACAGTCGCGACTGTGCCGGACGGTGTGTTGTTTTTATAACAATAACCGCGCGACTTTTTCACAAAAAATAAGTTCAAGTAGGTACGTATTTAATATAACGAGTAGGATATATAGAAAAAATGGAGGAAATATTCCGAACTTCCTTTAAGCTTTAAGTATATTATAATGCGGTTTATTTATACTTTAAAATTTAATAATAAAGCATTTCGTACGTCTCAGACGAGGCGCAAATATTTTTTTTATAAGACCGATTTGTTACCTACTCAAACATTAACGAGGTTTTTTAATTAAATCTACCAATCAAAAAACAACACGCATACGCATTTTTATTGAACACTTCTTTAAATTCACAAAGTATTTTATTTGTTTATATAAAAAAAAAATATTTACAATCACAAAACTAAATGGAAACACAAAGTAGGCAAATGTAACTAAAATGCTGGAGGCGGGCAGCCCTATCGCATGTTTAGGTACCGCGCGGTTGTAGGCATTTCTTTTACGGCCGAGCGAGTTACAATGCTGTATAGATAATAGTAGGTACCGTGGCAAAGCAAGACTACTCCTTTTCCTACTCTATTTAAATTTACACAATAACTTTTGTTTCAACGTGAAATCAGCCTTAAAACAGATAATTAAAGATTAAATTGGCGTAATGTCGCATCTTGCATCGCTACCAAACAAAGGCGCGTGCCGGCATCGGCACCTGTTTGTTTTGATTCGTTTGACAACACCCCGACAATCATTGCTAACTCGGCTGTATTAGAATGCTATAAAATTCAAATTAAAATTCCCAGGGACGTGCGGCGGTCATTTTCAAAGGCTTGTGTACGCGCGCCGCAATTTTTGTTTTACCGCCACACCGTAGTTTTGCAAAATAAGCCTTGATTAAATTTGATTAAGTATCATCTTTGAATAAACATGTAAATATGAAGTAAATCGGCTTTTCTTTTGATAAAAAATATATAAAAAGTAAGATTTGGTTATTTGCTTGCACAATTATTGCGACATGCCTCGAGGTCGGAGGTCATCAAAATAGCTAACGAAATTCATGAAAAAAAAACCAAACATCGAGTGATAAATACTGATATTGAAGTTAAATCTATGCTCGTACCTATACGACCTAGGATTTTTCATTTGTTTATCCTACTGCAGTGCGGAACAAACAAGGTAAGTTAAAGTGCATTAATATGTACCTACTAGTATACTTAGGTATTTATTTGAACAACGAACTACTTTTTTTATTTTATTTATTTATTCCGTTTGATTGCCTAATGTAGTTAGTTACCTAGGTACCGCGACGTTGATTGATGTGTCATATCATATCCATACTTATATTACCTATAAATAAATGCGAAAGTAACTTTGTCTGTCTTTCTGTCTGTCTGTCTGTCTGTCTGTCTGTCTGTCTGTCTGTGTTTTACGCTTTCACGGCTCAACTGCTGAACCGATTTGGATGAATTTTGGTATCGAGATAGGATAGCTGAGTCCTGGGGAAGGACATAGGTTACTTTTATTCCGAAAAAGTGCAAAGATCCCAGGGGAATCACGATATACAAATTCCTCGCGGACGAAGTCGCGGGCAGAAGCTAGAAATAAAATTAAATAATACGTAGTCCAAGTTGCAACAACTAGTTCTCTGGGCCTATAGTAATTTACATTGTTAGTTCTTTTAGGTGCCTATACTTAGTTTTTTATTTATTTTAGATGTCTGATGGCAATGGAAAAAAGAAACTTTCTGGTGCACAGAGTCGAAAAAGAAAGCTGGAGAAGGAACAGTCTCTGAAAAAGAATACAAGTTCTATTAAAAAGTTTTTTGTTCGACCCGGTCCATCCTCGGACGAACACCTGGAGACAGAGACATATGAAAACCTAGATAATTCTACAGCAGAACTCGTCACTTCTACTTCACCGCCGCCGCCGCTGCTGTCTTTATCGTCGGTAGTTGAAGAAGACGAAGAACCTCCTAGTGCCGAAGCGTCTCCGGAGAATATACTTCGAGAAGATATAATTAATGATCTCGCGTTATGGCCACAGGTGTTATCCGATAAACAGAGAATATTTTTGATGGAGCGTGGGCCAGTACAGGTAAAAGTGGGTTCATATCCTTCGAATAGTTCTAAAAGATCTTTTTCAAATGCTTATTATACTAAAAAGATGTTAAATAATGAAACCGTTTTAAGAAACTGGCTGGTTTACTCTAAGTCAACTGATTCTGTTTATTGTTTTTATTGTAAACTGTTTCATGCTGATGCGACTCCGACTCCTTTTAATGGTGAAATGGGTTACAAAGATTGGCAGCATTTGTCTACTGCTATAGAACGTCATGAAAAGAGCTTAGGGCACCTATCATGTCTTAAGAAACAAATGACATTGAAAACTGTTATTTTAAAAGAAAAGTCGGTAGATTTCTTGCACCAAAATGAAATTGATCGGGAAAAAAAACGTTGGGTTGCAGTACTCGAACGAATAGTAAGTAAGTAAATGTTTACTACTATTTGTTAGACACCGCAATTACTAAGTTCGACGAACGGTTCGAAGTTTTGAATGAAAATAATGAAACTTTTTCATTTCTTCAAAAATTGAAACACTGGAAAGATTTGGACTCTGATACAAAAAAAAACACATTGCTCTAATTTAGAAAATAAACTTTGCCATGCTGGCTCTTCAGATGTAGAACAGTTCGAGCTCTATAATGAAATCGAATTATTACCGATGTTTATTGATGATTCCACTACGCCGTTGGATATTTTAAATTACTTGTTTACGAATAAATTAATTTCAGTGTTCCCAAATCTGTCCACAGCACTGAGGATATACCTGACACTTCCAGTCACGGTCGCACATAGCGAAAGGTCATTTTCTAAACTAAAAATAATTAAAAACTACCTTAGATCAGCATTGTCGCAAAGTAGATTGACAAATTTATCGTTAATAAGTATTGAACATGAAATCAAAATTGAAGTTAGTGACATTGTTAAAGATTTCGCTAATGCAAAAGCTCGAAAAGTAACTTTTTTGTAAATACATTTGTGTGTACGAGCGTCCTGTTATGTACTTAACTATAATAGTTTTTAAATTAAATATTTTTGAAAGAACTACAAAGTTGTGATTTTTTTATTCTTATAACCCCTTCCTTCCTAAAAAAACTTATTGCTTCCCGACATCATTTAAAATTGCACCATTTGCATCCGAATTTCCGTTTGAAAATATAACTATGTATTAGTATTCCATTTTGACCCCGCTCCTACTAGACTAGAGGGCGCCAGGGTACTGGTTGCACACGGGCGCCACAAGGGCTAGAGACGCCTCTGTCTGAATCATCACAGTTATCCATGCATTGCTTATAATAAATGGTACAAAAAATTCTGAACTGCAAATGTCAAATGGTATGTAACATAAATAATCATAATCATGGTCAAAATAATAAGTTAATGTTATGATCAAGAACAATAATAATACAAATATGTCAAAGTTCCTTCCTTAAATAATAATGAAAATAGTCCATGTTTCATATACAAGTCAGGGTTATGTTATTCTATCAGTCAAAAATTCGTTAGTGCTGTAATAGGCTTTCTCTAACAAAAACTTTAACCTATTTCTTAATTTTGCGACTGTATCTTCCCTCCAAGATTTTGGTAATTTATTATACAGGATTGGCGCCATACAGAATACGCTCTTACGTAGTAACGCTGTTCGAGATCTTGGGATGCAAAGTTTGCTGTTGTCGCGTCTATTTCGAATGACTTTATCTGATAATAATGGAAATAGATTTGGGTTCATTTTGACAAACATAATTATTTCAAAAATGTACATACATGGAAGGGTCAAGATCTTATATTTTTTAAACAATGGTTTACAACTGTCGGTGAAATGGAGTCCGAACATAGTTCTTAGAGACCTCTTTTGGGTTTTAAAGATAACATCTTTGTTTGTGGAGTTACCCCAAAAAATAATTCCGTATCTTAAATTAGACGATACTAAGCCGTGATAAGCTGTTAGTAGTGCGTCAACATTTAGCATTGGGGCTAATTTAAAAAGTGCATATGTGGAATTACTAATTTTTTTATTTAAGGCTTCTGTATGTGCTTTCCAATCTAATTTACTGTCTATAGTTACACCTAGAAATTTGGCTGTGTCGACTTTGTTTATATATTTATCACCATAGTTAGCATTTACATTAGGAATGGTTGATCGTTGGGCGAAATGCATAATGTTTGTTTTATCGATATTTAATCTAAGATTGTTGTTTTCTAACCATTTTATCATTGACTCTATTGAATTGTTAATGTCAGTTTCGTATGTATGTCTATTATTACATGAAATTGTGATGGTACTATCATCGGCAAATAATGTCATTGGGTGGTCCACACTTTTGGGAATGTCATTAATATAAATTATAAATAATAGTGGACCAACAACAGTACCTTGAGGTACGCCAAATTTCACAATACGTTCTGTTGATTTATGGGTTGTTTCATGTCTAGTTTTATTATGTATTGCAGGTATTTCTGTGAACTGTGTTCTATTGTTTAGATATGATTGGATAAGACTTGAAACATTACCTCTAATACCATATGCTTCTAATTTTTCAATAAGTATATCGTGACGGACATGGTCGAAAGCCTGAGTCATATCGCAGAATATCGTACAAACAGGTATATTCTGGTCTACTTTTGAGATAACATTATGTAAAAAATCAAACACTGCCAAGTTTATTGTTTTACTATTTCTGAACCCTTTTTGCTCATGCACAAATATCTTTTCTTTTTCGAAATAAGTATACAACTGTTTATAAAAATATTTTTCAAATACTTTAGCTATTATACTAATAAGCGATATGGGTCTATAAAATTGCATTAGCTCTTTATTTTCTTTTTTGAACAATGGTCTAACTGTTGATATTTTTAGTACATCCGGAAAAACGCCAGCCTCTATGCAAAGATTAATTATGTGGCTTAAATGTGTACATATTTCTTCCGCTACTAATTTTATAACTTTAGTTGATAGACCATCATATCCTACGCTGTTTGTATTTTTCAATGCCTTTATAATCTTGAACACGTCGATCGGCAAACACGGGATCATAAAAAAAGAATCTTTTCTTTTTTGAATCAATGACGTGACATTTTTCCCAGAGCCAGATATTGGGTTAATTTTGTCTACAAAATAATTATTAAAGGCGTTCGCAATATCTTTTGGGTCAGTGATGAAGTCATTGTTTACTTGAATTTTGTCAATACAGTTTTTCGGAGTGTTGAATTTTGAGTTATTAATTATTTGCCAAGTAGCTTTTGTCTTATTATCTGAAGTATTTATAGTGTAGTTATTTTGTACCCGTTGAGTAAGTTTTACATTTTTTTTAAATAGTTTAGAGTAGTTAGTTAGCTTTCTTTTATTAATTTGATTCGGTAAAAATCTGTATTGCCATAACAGCTGTCTTTTCTTTTTACTACATAGCTTGATACCACGTGAAATCCATTTTGGCTTTCTCATAGTATTAATTCTAATATGTTTTTTTGGAAAGCACAGTTTATAAAATAATGTAAATGTGTCAAGAAAAGACTCGTACGCTTCATTAGGATTAGTGGTTTGATAAATGTCCGAAAATGTTAAATTATTAATGCAATTTTTAAATTTTGTCATATTTTCACTACTATAGTCACGTCTTGTTACCTGCCAGTATTGAATGCTACATTTTTTTTGAACTGGGAACTTCATTAATTGTGCTGTGTGGTCCGATAGAGCAAATTCTATGACTTCAACTTTACATGCTTTGCGAAAATTATGAGCTATATTATCGATACAAGTGTTACTTTTCAGACGTGTAGGTTGATTCACAGCTAGTTTCAAATTATAGTTTAATAGAAGACATTCAAATTCAATAGTATGAAAGTTCCTTTTTAAGACATCGATATTGAAATCGCCCGTAATAACAATATTTTGATGGTGTGTCTTAGTTATCTCTTTTAAGAGAATTTCTAATTTATTCATACATTGACTCAAGTTTGTTACCTTGGGCACTCTATATACGCATGCTAAGACT
This sequence comes from Aporophyla lueneburgensis, assembly GCA_932294355.1. Taxonomy (NCBI): domain Eukaryota; kingdom Metazoa; phylum Arthropoda; class Insecta; order Lepidoptera; family Noctuidae; genus Aporophyla; species Aporophyla lueneburgensis. Next base: position 24,385,223 of record OW028755.1, read on the forward strand.
GTGTTATATTGAGGTAGCTCTATTGCACAGCATTCAAATACTCCGGTTTCTGATAAGTTGGCAATCTTCTTTAGTTCTATGAAGTGGTGTCCGTTTCTTACCAAGATGCATGCTCCACCTCTCTTGCTTTGTTTTCTACAGTAAGACGCCGCTAGCCGATAATTAGGTATTGTTAAATAGGATTCGTATCCTGACATAATGAAGTGCTCGGTTACGCATAATATATCTACACTAACACCCTTCTCCGATAATTCATCTAAACATACTGCGACCATGTCTGACTTGTTTAGTAACCCGGCAATATTTTGGTGCATAACACATACATTATTAGTTACGAAAAAAACTTGTAATTTTCTCGTTATTTGCTTCAAGGATTTTGGGTGTGTTATGGTATTCAGGGTGTACGTCTTTTTCTTGGTTAACATATTGTCGAGTTAGGTTATTTTGGTCATCTTGTGTATTAGTGATTATTGATCCTGCGTTAAATTCGCTTATATCCTGTAAAAGAACATTTAGATCTTTGAAGATAGTACGCATGCCGGTGTTATTGAGCTTTCCACTATGTCTGTAGAACATAGTATGGTCATAGGACAAATTCTTGTTCGAGTCTAGTACATATGCGTATTCATGAGCCAAAACATCACGGCCAAGTAGATTATTGAAATGTTCAATCCTTCCATTAAATATATTCGTAGATCTACCACATTTGAAAGTTGGTGCGCAAATAATAAAATTAGTATGTTTGATTTTGGATAGAGATTCTCGTACATGATATATCAAATTGGCGTAATCATTGGTGTGGACATCTTCTTCCCCTATAAAAATAATACAAAAATCGTCCATTGTAAATGACTGCACCTTGTTTTCTATGTTGTGCATCATTTGGTCGATCGTACGGTAAGGCATTAGATAGTGGCATGTTTTAGACTTGACTTGTAATGTAGTATCTGATATCGACATTATTTTATTAATATTATTATTGCTGAGGATACATATCTTGCGGCTTTTTACAGAATTCTGCACGGATCTTGGTTTTTTAGCTAATATCGCTTTTTTCATTGGTTGACTACTGTGTATGTTTTCTTGTGAACACTGGATAATCGAGGCGTCTGTTGATGGTTGGCTGTATTCTAGTGTCTCAGTTTGGGTTTGTTTTGCTTTCATGGTTTTGCACAATTTCTTCATAGGAGACGTGACTTTATGTTTGGCAGGACTATTTGTTATCCTTTTATAAATGTGGTTTTGTTTTACTAGTTCTTCATTGGTTTGTCTAAGTTTAATATTTTCTAATGTTAATAAGTCTATTTCCTTGTGAGCACTTTGTAATCGACTTTCTAAGTCAATTAACTTGTCATTGATCATTTTTGTTTGTTCGTCTTCATCATGAGACAAGTCGGGCATACTATTTGCCGTACCGTCGAGTGTTCGAGAGATAATGTCGCTGTCCTCATCTGTTGTTACAGAGCGTGTTCGATGACGTCGGAATGTGATGTTTTCCAGAAAGTTCATGGTGATAGGATTCGCAGCGTATTTAAGTCAGATGATATGAGATAACTTGTATATCGTAAATATTTTTCAGAAACATTCACAAAAAGAGCTGGCTTTATTTTTTTGGCCAAGACTCGAACTCACGACTCCTTGAGTACGCAATCTATGTAGCGTCCGTAGCCTTCACGCCAATTGACCAATTAATAGACGTGTGCAAATTGGTGATCTTGATCGCAGAGAATTTGAAAAAAATATGTTTTAGTGGTGGTAGTTGAAATATTTTTTAAAATACAATGTAACCGCCAAGTATTTTCTCAAAACACTTAAAATTCAATTGACACGAATATTTTTGATATTTTTTGTACTAATAAGATAGTATTTTTTGCACTGTACTGTTTGTTTATCACCAGACCAGATTAGGTATCACCATATTACTTGTCTATAATGTTAATCAAGTTTAACGGAATTGCACTTTGTGATTTACAAGTTGTGATTTTTATGCACTTTTCTTAGAGATTTCGCAGAGATAACACTGTCACTTGTTATTTAGGCTTTCTTGATGATATTTAACTATTCGTTTTGGAAAAACTGTGTATTTACTATTTTTAAGAAATAAATTTCGCAGAGACAATGTTGATCGTGACACTAGCGCCATCTGTCTACTTAAGTCATCCGTAATCACCACGCTTAGCAGGCGGGTTGGCGATCGCAGTATGGTGGTGAAATGCATAGAGAACGCTGCTGCCCATTCTCTAATAAGACTTAACTAGTTTTAAACAGTTAAATGACTTTTTTTCAATTAATGCTTGATACTTGTGAGAGGTTCTGTACTACGGGCTTTGGAGACATTACGTTTTTTGGGTGCGAAATCATCAAATGACGGCTCCCGCTCTGGTCGGAACGGGAGGGCGTGTCAGAATTTTTTGACTAAAACCCACCCGTGTTCCTTCAGTTGCCTGTGCCAGGGCCACGTTAACTCTTTCGAACAACCGAGACCCTAGCAGGCTTAGAGACATACTTGATGTTTTATTTATTGGTGTAAATATAAAGAGGAGTACACCTGATTCAACAGACTCCTGAGATCCTAACTCATTTAGCTGTGCCCGACAGGGTTTATATGATCTAACTAACTTCTGCCCGCGACTTCGTCTGCGTCGATTTTTTGCTCCCCTGACCCTTTCCATCGGATCGAATTGCCTGTCAGTTTTCATCCATTTTTCGTTGCTGCTCCGCTCCTTTTGATGTGACGATAACAAATCTATAGAGATGTATTATATACGTGGCGTAGTCATGCATATTATGACGATAACAACTTTTACAACTTTTTGAATCGTTATATCTCAGAAACGGTGACTCGTAGGGAAAAAAGTATTGAGACATTTTTATAGATAATTTTATGATCTACAATTTTTGTCAGAAGTACTTTTATGATAAAACTTACCGTTTTGCTGAAAATCGCGAAAAACTCACTTTTTTGACCTTGAATTAAAAAAAAAACCATACACGGGAATGATGGGGAACTTTAATATTTTATTTATAATTATGTTTTGAACAATTTTACTGATTTTCAGCTTGTTGGGAATTTATGCACCTTCGAATGTCTAAATTGACCGGACTATAATATTAGTATAGATTATAAGTTTATCACCTAAGAATACATGTGGAATGCAATAAAAGTATTGAGTATAGTTACCTTGGCCGTGCTCCAGTCGGGTACGGGTCGCTCGGGCGGCTCGTCGTCCTCGTCAGAGTAGAGGAACTGGAAGCCGTCCGCCATGTAGGCGGGCGACATCGCCACGCGCCACCCGCCCGGCGTGCCCGCCACCTTCAGCGGCGTGTGCGCTGTGGAAATAAGGGCGAGGTTAGCTCATTTGTCTTCACACATAAGGTTGGGACTTTTAATCCTATTCACAAACTTGACAATTGGAGGGGTACCAGGTTTTGACAAAAAAAAAAAAACGTAGTGAGGTTGTGCAAGAATGAATGAACTTGAAATAATGTACTTACATGCAAACTTTGTAATTTAAATTTAATAACTTATCTTAAAACAAGATGTGTACTATTTCAATATATATGTAGTCTATGGCTGTCAAAGGAAATAAAATGACTATAGTAAAAAAAAATAAGCAAAATGACATGATTTTTATATTTAGTTTTGTTTCTATCAGAAGAAAATAAAAAAAGGAAATGATTGTTATTAAAGTTTTAATTAATTTAAAACATTTTTATCATTCATTCTTTATGCGAAATCGTTCACTACCCCGACACTTAGTTTTAGAATGGTATCATTATTTTGCATTGAACTGTAAAGTAAGTGAATAGGATTAAAAGTTCAACCTTAGGTCCTTTAGCTATCCAGTGTACCCTGTGTGTGGCCTTCTCTGGCCAATCTCCCACAAACAACGAAGTACTTTCAGGCGTAAGACGTCAGGGGTAAAAGCTTGTACTGTACAATATTATACATGTTCCGTATACAGAATGGTAGGGACATTAACGGGCAACCTGTTACCATAACTCCATAGTGATAGGTTGCGTTTGCGGTCAGCACATGATTCTATTTTCTCCCTCTCCCACCGAGAGGAGGCCTGTGTCCCAGCAGTGGGAACATTATAGGGATGATGGTGATGATGACATGATTCTAGACACCTAACATAGAAATTTTTGTAAAAAAACTTTGCTGTCATAGTTTTTGTGTCAATGTCCTGCGAGCTTGTATATCCTTCCCTTCGATGACGTTTAAATATGGCAGTGCAAGCATTGCCTGTAGAGCAGCAGGGAGTGTAGAATGCGTCTTACCTTGTTACTGAGGGCTCCCACACATAAACACGATACGACGTCGCGTCGTACAACGATGCGGTGTCGTTTCACGATACGACGTCGTAACGTGTCTATGCACGATACGATGTCGTGACGTTAGAAACTCACGATGCAATCCTGCGCAGTTGTTATTCGAAATTCAAAGATGACGGATGGTATTGAAGTCGATCATTTAATTACCCTAGTCGAGCAGCGTCCCGTACTATGGAACAAAGCATCAGAAGAATACAAGAATAAAAATGCAAAAACCACAGCATCCAATATCTTCTGAGTATCTGTCTTTTCTTTCGTCGTCTTCTTATTAACAGCAGAATGCGTCCAAAGCGGTCCATTTTTCGGAATGAACTAAAACACCACCCAACTGTATCGACGGCATCGTGCGTGGCACATCACGTTACGATGTAGTGTTTTTTTACGATGCTCATCATAGATCCACGACGCGACGTCGTATCGTGAAATGACGCCGCATTGTTGTACGACGCGACGTCGTATCGTGTTTATGTGTGGGAGCCCTAAGGCAGCTTGTTCAAAACGATAGAAATACTTACATTTATCTTCCATTTTGTGTTTCATCTTCTGTTTCTCTATGTACTCCTTTTGTCTCTTTTCGATTTCCTTCGCCATTATCGCCGCCTCTTTTTTCATACTGTAAAAAAAATTAAATTCCTTTAAATATTTTAACTTTCAGGAAAAATATATGAAGGGGACCGTTAGTTCCAACTTTCATTCGATTTTCTTTGACAGTCGTTAGCCCGGGTGTCAGAAGCCCTAAGTCTGGCATCTAGACTTACCGGGGGGTCACGATTAGTGAATAGTCCCGGGAAATCCCGGAACCGAAAGTACCGGGAAATCCCGGAAATTTGCGTTGTTTTAGGAACCGGAATTTCCAAAACCAAATCCCGGTTCTTTCGGTACTTTCGGCAATTCCACCGACAAGTGTAGAGCCGGAAAGAGTTTTTTTTTCAGCTACCTTTGGTACCTTTGTAATAAAATAAGATCACGTTTAAGTGATAAGAGTTTGGACGCTCTTATATTTTTAAGATCATTATATAGGCAGGAGAGAAATACTCTAAAAAATAAATAAACAGATACCTAACCTAGGTTATTGAGTGCCCCCATTGTAACTATAAGAATCAGACCAATGTAATATTGGTCTGAGCAAGTATTCCAATTTTTTATAATTTTATAGGTTGGGTATTTTTATTAATAGTATCATCATCATCATCATTTCAGCCGTAATACGTCCACTGCTGGACTTAGGCCTCCCCAATTTGGCGGGCTTTGCCATAATCGCCACGCTTGGCAGGCGGGTCGGCGATCGCAATATGGTGGCAAAATGCATAGAGAACGCTGCTGCCCATTCTCTAGTAAGTCCCTTAGTCGCCTTTTACGATACCCACGGGAAGAAATGGGGTGGTGTTATTCTTTACGTCCGGCACCACACGGTACATTATTTATAGTATAATTTAAGTTTAAAGTTATTTTTTTTTTCTTAAATGTATAATTAGAGTCAAGTTGATTTAAAGAATTTGTCGATTGAAGTTGTTCCAAACTATTGTTGAATTATTATATAAGGTTAAAATTAAAAAAAAAATGTTTGTTAAGATTATCTAATCAATAAATATTGAGACTGATTAATGGTACGCTAAAACTACATAGTTCTTTTTTTTGTAGATGTTACGTAAGTTTTAAATTATAATTTGGTTATGCAGAATTGCAATAAGAGTCATGTTAATTTGTTTGGTAAAGTAAAGATGTTTAATAAATGTTTCTGTTACATATTATGTAGGATTAGGTATAAAAACCATTTAATGTTAAAAAATGTTGCTGGCATAATATGCGTAATTACCAGTAAAATTATACTAATGTCGGTTAGAGTCGGTTGCCAAAATGAGAATTAGCCCAAATGCGCCTAAACTAATAAGACTGATTTAGTGTCTATAAAACAAGAAATAAAACGTTTTATTTGATTTGATTAAAATGTGTTTACTTTGCCCTGTCATTTCGTCTTTTTTTTACTTTCTCCGTTTCAACACTTTCAACTCTCTTACAAAGACTTATTAAAGTATCAAAAGTATCGATAGTACCGGGAATCCCGGTTCTTAAGCCAGAAAGTCCCAAAAATCCCGGTTCTTTAAAACAGCACCGGTTCTGCATTCCCTAGTCACGATACCCAGTAACTGGATTGATAGGTAGTCGCTCCATGTTAAATACTGGTATTCAATTGCATCCAGTTACAACGGAAGCCTACTCCAGAACCTAGCTATGGGAAACGTAATACCCCTTCTTAAAACTGGTAGTCCAATTTTATGGGTTTTGACTAGACGTAGTACCAACTCGCGACTGTCAAAAATATACGAACAACAGGCGGGCCGAACAGCTTTTTCTTTTTTGTGCTTTCCGAGGCACGGATGGGTCTCTAAATGTAATGGATGGGGTCACATATCCACGAACCGACCTCGGCAAGCGTAGCTTAACGTTCGATCAACCCGTCTTCGTTATTATTTAGTCACGTGCCCTTCTATGTCACCCATACATATTAAAAACTGTTATCCGGAAACATTGAAGCCCATATTTTTAAAAGAGTAAGTATGGAGTTTCCACATGAAACAAAATTAGAACCATGCTTAAGTTCTGATGCTTCATGAGAACCTATGTAGGTATATCCTACTATCTTACTAATAATATAAATGCGAAAGTTTGTGAGTATGGATGGACGTTTGTTACTCTTTCACGCAAAAACTACTGATCGGATTTAGATGAAATTTGGCACACAGATAGTTTATAACCTAGATTATCACATAGGGTACTTTTTATCCCGGTTGTACGTTCCCGCGGCATAATTTCCAATATCCACGCGGGCGAAGCCGCTGGCAAAAGCTAGTGTGAAATAATAATTAGAATGTGATACTCACGCGGCAGCTTCTTCCAGCTGTTTCCGGCGCGCGTCGTCGGCTCTCCTCTGTTCCTCCGCCAGTCTCTGTTGTCTGGCGTGTTCCTCGGCTCGTCGTCTCTCTTCCGTTTCTGCTACTTTTCGGGCTAACTCTTGCTTTTTCTGGAAGGAAGTGAAGAAATTAGGGTTGTGTTTGTATGCTGTGTGTAGTATATCGTTGTTTTTTTTATCGTCCCACCCTACTTAATCTAACAAATTAAGACATTCTAATACCTACAATTTAAGTTTGACTGGTCAAATCTCGATTCAATTGAATTCAGACGTTTGCCTGACCAAATTAGTTTCTCCTAGGTTTGACGAAAATTCTTTAGTCAGAGGCCGAAAAACTTCATTTATTTGGGCTTTGACTAAGACTTCAAGCCAGACCTGAGGACTGACTAGTTAAACCTAGGAGCACCGGAGCTTCGTGGTTTGACAATAACATATGTATGTGAGTCTAACAATGCAGGGCAATGTCTGGAAGAGCTTTTTGAAGAAAGAGCCATTGCAGTTTTGAGCTGGAAATGAATAGCTTTTAGAGGAATTGCTTAATGTGGCATTTTTGGACCTCTTGGTCTTATTATATCTTTTAGGATCTCAATGTCCCTTGTTCAATATAAGCAAATGGTCTGCCCATACCCGCTCGGCCTCCTTGAGTCGCTCCAGCTTGCCCAGGTCGGCGTGTGCCTGCTTCTCCTGCTTGTCCCGCGCCGCCGCCTCCATGGCCACTCGCCTCTCCCGCTACATGTATATATACAGCGGTACATACCCGCTCGGCCTCCTTGAGTCGCTCCAGCTTGCCCAGGTCGGCGTGTGCCTGCTTCTCCTGCTTGTCCCGCGCCGCCGCCTCCATGGCCACTCGCCTCTCCCGCTACATGTATATATACAGCGGTACATACCCGCTCGGCCTCCTTGAGTCGCTCCAGCTTGCCCAGGTCGGCGTGTGCCTGCTTCTCCTGCTTGTCCCGCGCCGCCGCCTCCATGGCCACTCGCCTCTCCCGCTACATGTATATATACAGCGGTACATACCCGCTCGGCCTCCTTGAGTCGCTCCAGCTTGCCCAGGTCGGCGTGTGCCTGCTTCTCCTGCTTGTCCCGCGCCGCCGCCTCCATGGCCACTCGCCTCTCCCGCTACATGTATATATACAGCGGTACATACCCGCTCGGCCTCCTTGAGTCGCTCCAGCTTGCCCAGGTCGGCGTGTGCCTGCTTCTCCTGCTTGTCCCGCGCCGCCGCCTCCATGGCCACTCGCCTCTCCCGCTACATGTATATATACAGCGGTACATACCCGCTCGGCCTCCTTGAGTCGCTCCAGCTTGCCCAGGTCGGCGTGTGCCTGCTTCTCCTGCTTGTCCCGCGCCGCCGCCTCCATGGCCACTCGCCTCTCCCGCTACATGTATATATACAGCGGTACATACCCGCTCGGCCTCCTTGAGTCGCTCCAGCTTGCCCAGGTCGGCGTGTGCCTGCTTCTCCTGCTTGTCCCGCGCCGCCGCCTCCATGGCCACTCGCCTCTCCCGCTACATGTATATATACAGCGGTACATACCCGCTCGGCCTCCTTGAGTCGCTCCAGCTTGCCCAGGTCGGCGTGTGCCTGCTTCTCCTGCTTGTCCCGCGCCGCCGCCTCCATGGCCACTCGCCTCTCCCGCTACATGTATATATACAGCGGTACATACCCGCTCGGCCTCCTTGAGTCGCTCCAGCTTGCCCAGGTCGGCGTGTGCCTGCTTCTCCTGCTTGTCCCGCGCCGCCGCCTCCATGGCCACTCGCCTCTCCCGCTACATGTATATATACAGCGGTACATACCCGCTCGGCCTCCTTGAGTCGCTCCAGCTTGCCCAGGTCGGCGTGTGCCTGCTTCTCCTGCTTGTCCCGCGCCGCCGCCTCCATGGCCACTCGCCTCTCCCGCTACATGTATATATACAGCGGTACATACCCGCTCGGCCTCCTTGAGTCGCTCCAGCTTGCCCAGGTCGGCGTGTGCCTGCTTCTCCTGCTTGTCCCGCGCCGCCGCCTCCATGGCCACTCGCCTCTCCCGCTACATGTATATATACAGCGGTACATACCCGCTCGGCCTCCTTGAGTCGCTCCAGCTTGCCCAGGTCGGCGTGTGCCTGCTTCTCCTGCTTGTCCCGCGCCGCCGCCTCCATGGCCACTCGCCTCTCCCGCTCGGCTGCCTCGCGTGCTGCCGCTGCAGCAGCCATCTTCTCTTCACGCTTTCTGCAAGAATATCATTTATTAATCACAATGTTACACATTAACCCTGGACCTGAAAAGGCATTGCATTCAGCTGAGATGAGAATGTTAAGAGGAATATGTGGTGTTACACGTATGGATAAAATAAGATATGAGACATAAGTGGATGAAGGGGTCTGCTAGGACCGATGCCTGCCTGGGTCGCGTGATTGTTCGAAAGAGATACCGTGACCCTGGCACATGGGCAACTGAAGAAACACGGGTGGGTTTTAGTCAGTAAAAGTCTGACATGCCCTCCCGCTCCGCCCAGAGCGGGAGAAGTCATTTGATGATTTCCCATCCAAAAAAAAAAGACATAAGTGGAAGTCTGAAAGTGGCACAGACGACTGAAAAGTTGTGTGAGAATCGGTTGTCATGGTATGGTCACGTGATACGGAGGAATGAAGAAAATGTCGTGAGGAAAGTCTTGAGTATGAATGTCGATGGCTGTGCGGAAATTAGCGGGATTTTTAATGAAAATGCAGCGGGAACAAGTTACGTCCTTGAGCGTTTATTAATGAGTGAGAAAAAGACAATTTTGAACATCACTTGACAAAAGGTGATAATTAGCGCGGATGAAGACTTATAGCTATTATAATTGCGTAGGCGCTCCAACATGCCCCCGGGCGTTGAAAGTCTTTCTTTCAACCAGACTCCTTTTCTGAAGTTACGGGTAGTGGGCATATCCTGTTGAAGGCCCTCCTGATCACTCCAGTTGAGGTCTGAATATCCGCTACACGGACTATTCCGTCAGAACCTGGGTGGACAGCAACGATTCTTCCTAGTCTCCACTTCAGGGGTGGGAGATTGTCCTCTCTGATGACCACCAGGGAATCCTTCTTCAAGCCATCCTTACATGAACGCCACTTCGTCCGTTGTTGCAACTCTGCAACATACTCCTTACTTCATCTAGTCCAGAAGTGCTGGCGCAACTGCTCAATGCGTTGATAACGACTGAGATGGGTTGTGGATTGATCCGCGTAACTTTTCTGCGGCAACGAAGTGAGTGGCCGGCCGACGAGAAAATGACCTGGCGTTAGTGGAGTGCAATCGGCAGGGTCTGAGGACAGCGGCGTTAGTGGGCGTGAATTTAATATTGCCTCAATTTGGGCTAATGTGGTGTTAAGCTCCTCGAAAGTTAACTTACAATTTCCCAACACTCGCTGTAAGTGATATTTTGCCGATTTGACACCCGCCTCCCAGAGACCGCCGAAATGTGGAGTATACGCGGGAATAAAGTGGAAGTTTATGCCATCATTAGCAATACTTCCGCTCAAAGACTCGGAATTCGTTTTTAAGAACTTTGATAGCTCGTTATACGCACCAACAAATGATGTACCGTTATCGGAATATATGTGGACGGGTTTACCCCTTCGAGAAATAAACCTATATAACGCTAATAGATAATTATGACTAGTCAAGTCACCCACCAGTTCCAAATGCACAGCCTTTGTGGTGAAACAGATAAAAATTGCGATGTACACCTTGACGAGTCTACATCCACGACCTTGACGACTAGCACTCATAATAGGACCTGCGTAATCAACGCCAGTGCTTTCGAACGGATACCCTCCTGGAAGAAGGCGCTGTCGCGGCAGGTTGCCCATTAATGGAGTAACCACCTTAGCCTGCATACGTCGGCATAAAACGCATCTATGATAGCAGGCTTTAGCTAAATTTCTACCTCCTATAGGCCAATAAGATTCTCTAATCGATGCTAACAATAGCTGAGGGCCTGCGTGCATTAACCTTTTGTGTTCAAAATCAAATAATAATTTAGTGAAATTATGAGTGGACTGTAAAATTATAGGGTGCCGTTTATTATAATTAAAATCAGAATTATGGAGACGTCCTCCGACACGCATTAGATTGTTGTCATCTAAATATACATTAAATTTTAATAGGACGCTCTTTTTTGGTAAACTTTGTTTATTTGAAAGTAATTTATGCTCAGGAAATGATTCTTGTTGACTTTTATAAATTAAAATATTTAGCGCATTTCTCAATTCTTCATCAGATAAAAAATTTACTACCGGGCGATTGACGTTTACATAATTTAATGAATCGCAACACATAAGCCATGGAACGTAGAAGTCTTAAATATTTTGAAAAACGTTTAAAGTCTATAACTAACGCCTTATCGTTAGTGTCAAGAACAACACTTAATGATACATCAGGTCGAGTTTCAGGGAGTGAACCTAATTCTAAACATTTAAATTGTGAAGGCCAACTACTTGAGTTTTGTTGGAGGAAGTCAGGACCAGACCACCACATGTCCAAACCCTGCAGATGACCAATATCCACGCCACGAGATATTAGGTCTGCCGGGTTCTTATCAGTTGGGACGTGTCTCCAGGTACAGTGAGCTGCCTGATCTAAAATTTCAGCCACGCGATTGCGTACAAATGGCTGAAGCTTTGAAGGCAATATCTGTAGCCACCCCAGCACGATGGTCGAGTCAGTCCAACAAAAGACGCGAGAGAATTTAAGCCGAAGGGAGTTCAACACCTTCTCAAACAGACGAGCTCCCACAACCGCGCCACACAACTCCAACCTGGGAATTGTGGTAGGTTTAATTGGCGCCACTCGACTTTTAGACATAAGTAACCGAACAATGCATTCACCTTTATCATTAATACTGCGGACATAAACGCACGCACCGTATGCGCGCTCAGATGCGTCCGTGAATATATGGAGTTCCACCTCCCGGTATGAGTGACACACAACCATTCGAGGAATACGAATTTCATTTAAAAGAGGCAGAGTTTTAATAATATTTTGCCATTGTAAATTAATTTCAGTAGGCAATGGCTCATCCCATGATAATTTATCTAACCACAGTTTCTGTAGTAACATTTTCAAAGTGATTACAAATGGAGACAAAAGCCCCAAAGGATCGAATATCCTTGCAATCACAGAAAGTAAATCACGTTTAGTGTTACTATTACACGATATAGTTGAGCCTATTGGAAAGATGAGTTCATCTGAACTTGCATACCAACCTAGTCCGACCAGCTTGTCAGGTTCACTAGAACCTATATTTAAATCAAGCGAGGAATTAGCAACCTCAGATAATAATTGAGGCTCGTTCGACTTCCACTTACGCAATGGCATGCAAGCCGATGCAAGCATATTAGTGACTTCCTGACGAATGAATTTGACTTCATCTAAGTCATCACCGCCACATAGGAGGTCATCCGCATAAAAATCATGTTTAATGATGTCACCTACCTTCGGATTTTTACAATCAAGTCCTAATTGATGAAGGCACCGGAAAGCTAAAAAAGGCGCACTCGCCGTGCCATAGGTAACGGTATTTAATTTATAAAACTTAACGGGCTCGGACACCTTACCTCGCCACAATATTTGTTGTAAATATCTGTCAGACGGATGGACGACTATTTGTCTATACATCTTTTCGACGTCCGCTGACAAAACATACCTGTGCTGTCTAAAACGGAGAACAATTGATAGCAGATCGTCCTGAATGGTAGGGCCGACCATCTGTAAATCGTTGAACGAAACGCCAGATGAAGAAGGACAACTTGCGTAGAACACTACTCTAAGTTTCGTAGTGGTGCTACTTTCACGTAATACGCCGTGATGCGGAATAAAATAACCAGACGAGTTCGAATCGACTTGTTTACATTCAGTCATATGGCCTAGTGACTCATACTCAGACATGAAATCGTAATTTTTACTAAAATCAGATTTAGGTTTTAATCTGCGTTCTAAAGAATGTAAACAATGAGCGGCTTTATTCATAGAATCTCCCAACATAGAAGGATTTTGTTTGAGGGGAATACGAACGCAAAAACGACCGTCGGCCAGTCGTGTCGTATTTTTTACAAAATGCTCCTCACACAATTTCTCTTCTGGAGAATAATGTGATGACGTATTATTTACCTCCTCAAGCTGCCAAAAGCGAGTTAAATCATTTCGAATTTTATCGAAACAATCATCAGAAGAACAATTATTAACTTTAGTAAAGTTGCACCTAATGTTACTAGATAACAATGCAAAGTAATTACGACTAATAGGGCCGGAGACAATCCAGCCTAATCTGGTTTCACACAAAATTGGCTTATCATTACCTAACTTTATTCTTTGTGAACCTAACAAGTCCCAAAAGACATCTGCACCGATTTTAATATCGACATCAGCGGGCTTGTAAAAAGTGGGGTCTGCTAGAAAGATATCAGACGGAAGGTTCAGTGAAGATAGATTTACCTCACGACATGGCACATCACTAGTTATTGATGGTAAAACGAAACAATAAAGTTCAATACTAAAACTATTGTGTAATGACGTCACGTTAATGCGACACGTTTTACCTACGTGAGAAGTCACGTTATTAATGCCATATATCGATCTATCTACCTGCCTAGTCTCTAAATTTAACTGTCGACATAGTCTTTCCGTCACAAAGCACGATGTACTACCGCTGTCAAGAACTGCACGAACAACATGCTCCCGACCATTACAATCATGTAATTTAATTAACGCGGTTGACAATAACACATCATGACTCCCACCTCTGTCTGCAGATGTGACGTTAGCCGACAACGCAACATTATTTATCTCATTCAAAGACGACGCCGAAGACGACTGTGGCGACAAGTTATCAGATGAGATATTATTTACATTCCTTACATTATTATTATTATGTGCAGTAGGTTTAAAATCGGCTATATGTATAAGTATTATTATTTATGGCAATAAAGAAATTTATTTATTTATTATTATAGTATTATGCCTGCGTTTACAAATCTTACAACCTGGCCGTTTACAATGGTTCGCGAAATGACCCGAACGAAAGCAATTATAACAAACCTTCAAACTTGGCAGTAGTTTAACGCGAGCTTCGTTACTTAGTGCGAGAAACTGCGCACACTCACCTAAATTATGGTCACCTTTGCATTTGGGACATACCTTTGTACCTGACTCTGAATTAGAATTACCACTACTTTGAACGGTAACCATAGCCTTCAGCTTAGCCCCTGATTTATTATTAGGTTGTGGCTGATTATTCCGAGACAACTCTAAAGTTTCAACTAGCTCGGCGCGCTCCCGTATGAATTTAAGGAATGCATCAAAGGTAATTTTGATATCTTTATCTACGCGACCTTTGCACTCCTCCCACTCACGGAACGTTCTGCTGTCTAACTTGCGAGTAAAAATGTAAATTAAGAGTGTATCCCAATACTTAACGGGCTCACCTAAGGTGTCTAATGCTCGTAAGTGTTTGTTTATTTGATCAACTAAATTCTTTAAAGTGACAGAGGATTCCTTAGTAATGGTATCCAAGTTAAAAATGGCTGAAACATGATTGTGGATTAGTAGTCTCTTATTATCAAATCGTTCGCATAGTACGTTCCATGCCACAGAATAATTGTTAGCAGAAAACTCGATCGACTGAATCACCACGGCAGCGGCGCCCTCCAGAGACGTTCGTAGGTAGTGGAATTTGTTGATTTCGTCTATAGCATCATTGCAATGAATGAGGCTCGTAAAGGTGTCATGAAACTCCAACCAGTTATTGTAAGATCCACTAAACTTTGGTAACTGAATTGTGGGTAACTTAACTGGCTTATAACTACTACCACAAATACTTTTATTACTACAAACAGATTCATTATCTTTATCTTTATTATTAAAACCATTTATAAATTCCTGAGCCGTAGAAAGTGCTTTAAAATACAGCGACTCAAAATCTGAACGCTCAGAAAACTGTGCCTTGATATCATCCACAATACATTCCCTACGCAACTGTACCTCATCATATTGTTGGTATAACAATTCCATCTTGCCTACGCGCAGCTTTAGTTCCGTTATGTTGGCGCTAGACAATGTTTTTAAATCCAGTGCATCTAGATAATTAATAAAGGCTGTTAATCGGCCTTTGAAGCTACCTCGCTTCTGTATTATCTCCTTTTCCTCGGCCATTCTGGGATTCGGGTGTAAATCTGGAATTTATACAATATATGTGTAAACAAACAATGATAACTAAGTAACTACGTAGTACCTACTGTCTATTAATATTTACTGATCTACAAATGATAACTATACCTACTGACTTAAATGATTCAATGGTACCGATTCCCTTGTTCACAAACTAAACTAAATTTATGTTCAGTGCATCTTTTTCTTTGTATTGCATTAAGAAGAGGACAAAAGATTTTTTTTAGTTTAGTCCTGTCAAATTAATCAGTGCCTGTCACTACTCCATACAAGTTTAGACGTGATTAAAAACTTGCCTACTAAAATTACGTCAATTTACGTCAAGCGCTGATTAATTTGACAGGACTAAACTAACATTTATCTTCTGTCCTTTCCATAACGAAATAGAAAGAAAAAGATGCACTGAACTTAAATTTAGTGTAGTTTGTGAATAAGAGAATCGGCACCAATGACTAATGACCATTGATAATAACTAATTACCTACCTAATATGTAACAGTTCGTTTAATTCTTATATAAACTGAAATGACTTAACTATAAACACAAACTTTAATGAAGTTCAACACAATAACTTAATAACACGGTAATTAACTTTAATTACAGTACACAATTATCAATATCTAACACTCTTAAAATAATGTTTTTACTAAATCGAAATACCTACCTATGCATAAATATGAATCCTTAAAGTGACCTTTGGCAAAACAATTAAACTAAAATAATGTAATATAATAACTCAATATTACTATACTCTAATAAGTATGTTTTTAACTTAATTGCTGCTAGCTTTACGATAAAATGTTGTTGCTACTGACTGCCATTTATCATAATGCAAACGGTACGGTACACTTTCGAACAACTAATTACACATAAAAATCGGTAATAAATAGGACTAACCTTATAACTCCTTAATTGGCGTTATATACTACCTGATTGAGTGTTGGGTGACGATATTAGAATACAATTGGACTTAACACCGTTTTATATTCACATACCACAACTGCCGGTTAACCTCACTTTAAGGGCGAAGTCCGATTTTTCCTTTAATCCACTATTTATTTCTTCTTCTTCAATATATAAGTAGCAGATCCATGCTATTTATTTCAATCCAGCTCGACGGACCAATATGTGCGGAAATTAGCGGGATTTTTAATGAAAATGCAGCGGGAACAAGTTACGTGCTTGAGCGTTTATTAATGAGTGAGAAAAGGACAATTTTGAACATCACTTGACAAAAGGTGATAATTAGCGCGGATGAAGACTTATAGCTATTATAATTGCGTAGGCGCTCCAACAATGGCTATTAAGAGAAGAGGGAGACCAAAGAAACGATGGATGGAGTGTGTGAATTATGATATGAATAGAAAGGGGGTGACTACTGAGATGACGACTAATAGAGAAGTGCAGAAGAAAAAGACATGTTGCGCCGACCACAAATAAATTGTGATAAGGGCAGGAGAATGAATGTTACACATTAACCCTGCCAGAAAAAAAAAATGGAAAATGCGTGGGGTGCTTTTTAAGATATTTTTTTATTAATATGAGGCACCCCAAGCTTTTTTCCATTATTTTCTACTTTTTCGTTTGGTTTTCGTCTTTTTTAAACTATTATTTATTTTCTATTTTTTAGGGTGTTTCGAATTTTTAGACGTACGTCAGCGTAGTTTGTGATGTATGTCAGCGTAGTTTTCGAAGACGGTGAAAATAAGCGTGTCAAAATCAATGGAAGACACGCCAATGGTGAAAGACCTCAGCCCAGCAGTCGGGATGATACAAACTAGCAATAACTGAGTGGTAATTAACTTACTATCATTAGGAACCGCTTTCATTTTGTCAGTTTAAAAACATTCATGGCGTTGTTTACAATGCTAAGCAGACAATTTTTCGAAAATAGGAACAATAGATTAGTAACAAGCTTCAAAATTATTCAGATTCTGAATAATGGTGCGCACTTAGAGCGCAGGTGTTGTTCTATCCGTTCGATTACATTTAATTTAAGGGGCCGTTCAAGTATTACGTAAGCACTATAGGGGGGCGGGAGGGTCTTTGATTTGCTTATTTTTGATGACATGGAGGGTCGGGGGGTTTAGATGGTGATTACGTCAGCAGTAGTTATTACTTTTTACACATAAGGCAACCCACACATTGTCTATTTTTGAAAATGAAACGCATTTTCGGGGATTCTCACAAATAATGTAGACGTTTAGCTACTCGCTTCGAACCGAGTAGGGAAATGACCGCGCTCTATTCACTTACTTTTCTTCCGTTAATTTAATGTTTCATTTCGCTACGATTGACGATTTGATGTATTTTAAATGAATATATGCGTTAAAGTCCCCTATCCTAAATCTATTTGCTTATTTCAAGTATTATAACTGCTGCTCATGAATCAATATAAAAACTTTTTAACAAAAAATTAAACCGCCGAAAAAGTGAAAAGCATAAAATAATAAACCTTAAAATTATGAGGCGGCGCTTTGAGTGATCCTTGTTCATTGATTTTTAGAATTGTCACAATCGGACCACTATGTAAAAAGTTATGCGTGGTCATACATAAAAAAAAAAATAATAATAATATACGCGTCGAATTGAGAACCTCCTCCGTTTTTTTTCGTCGGTTGGAAAAAAAGAGTCGGTACATTAAAAGAAAAATGCATATAACAATGTTTACGTAAGCATGGGGGGGTAAGAGCTTTGCTTACTTTTACTGACAAGGGGGGGGGGGGAGTAAAAAATTGTAATAAATGTGCTTACGTAATACTTGAACGGCCCCTAAGCTCTATACATACAATTAACCCTTCTTTGCATGACTTTTTCTTTATTGGTGAAATAAATCAAGGTGACATAACTCATGTTCAAAATTAAAAGAAAAATGGTAAAAAAAATCTTAGTATATATTTATAGTATAAATGACAATGGCAGATTCTGCCCCACCCTTCACCACCGTACCGGAAATGTAACTTAATCAAAAAATACCACAAGAAATTATGACCCTTTGTTGCTTAACTATTATTTTGTTACACTTGCGGATAATAAGATAGCGATAAAAAGGAATTTAAAAACCCAAGACGTATTTCCTGTTTTAAACGCGACCATCTGCGTTACTTAGTACGCACACACGCGGAACAAAAACAGTTATTTAATTTTAAAAATAATATCTATTAATTTACTATATACGGATTTTAATATGTATTTGGTTAAATTACACACAGATAATGAAAATAATCTTTGTGAATACCTATATAATATTATTATGACAAATGTTTCGCATTTGAGCACTAGTAGGTCCTGCCGGGGTCGCGTGATTGTTCGAAAGAGATACCGTGACCCTGGCACATGGGCAACTGAAGGAACATGGGTGGGTGTTAGTCAGTAAAAGTCTGACATGCCCTCCCGCTCCGCCCAGAGCGGGAGAAGTCATTTGATGATTTCCCATCCAGAAAAAAAAAGCACTCGTAGGTTAAGGTGGTTTAAAAATAATATCTATTAATTTACTTTGTACGGATTTTAATATGTATTTGGTTTAATTAAATTAAATTAATTTAATTAAATTAAATTAATTTAATTAAATTAAATTATATATATCTTTGTGAATACCTATGCAATATTATGATGAATATATATTCTAATAAATGTTTCGCATTTGAGCACTAGTAGGTTAAAGTGTAATGAAACGTCATTGACGAGCTAATAGTAATATCAAAAAGTTAGTGGTGGGTCGTTGTCGAATTTTTGACGGACGAAACGCAACCGTTTTTCCGACGACGAAAACTGAAGAACTGTCTTCAAACCAGTTGTTGCGACGACGACCGTTTTGTAAAAGACGAAACTTATCGAATATGGAATAGAATCGCGTTTTCGTCACGTGAAATAGTTGCAGTTCCTGCAAAGTTACAACTAGGTACTTATAAATGCCCAATTACACAACTGACCAAAAAATTCAGATTATTGCTTCCATTTTGAACAATGCTTGAGCTGGGTAATGATGTCGAGGTGCATAAATCACATAAAAAGTCATTTGTGCGTCGACAGGATGCTAAGATATCTTGTTGCAACATGGAAATTGTTGTAACAGGTATGTAAATACTACGGTATTTATTGTTCGGATTTGACCGTAGCGAAAAATCCTAAATAATAACGATACCGGAAATTTCAATTGTCGTAAAGGACATTTTGCCGAAAATGAGTTATATATATATTTGGAATCAGCGTCGCAAGCTCTATCGATTGGTATATTTAAAAAAATTCTATCTTTAAAAAAAAGCCCCTTACGACCTGGCTTTCCAACACCTCTAGCGCGATTTTTTTTACTATTTGGGATGTATCGCAAAAATAATTTTCCATAGGGGAGCGTAAAGTCATGTTTTAATTTTTTAAGAGGTCGTAATCCTCATTTTTGCATTAAACTTTTTATACGACATTATAAACAATAATTATTATTACAAATCAAAAGGTCGTAAACATGTTATTTGATCATTGAAACCCTTACGACCAAATCTATGCTTTGTTTTAACTTACGTAATTAGGGCGTAAAGGACGTTTGTTTTATTTATTGCCCTTTACGACCTTAATTTTAACAAAAACACAATTAAAGTTTTTGTTTCGTTCTTATTACTGACGGCGTACAGAGGTCTGACGAGCACCATACTCAAAGAAACTCAAAGTCAGAAAAAAAAATCTATGTATCTGGTATACATACCTTTATAAAAGGTTAGTTACCTGCACGTAATAGTAACTCCAGTTTTTTTTTTTTGTATGGGAGAAAACACTTACAAGTTAATTTATTTGAAACTGAATGGAACTGAAGGGCTGGTGCTCATACGAGGTATTGTATCATACACGGCGATCAAGGTTACATCAAATTCATATATACCTTTCCGTGCCGCTTCGCATGTACCAAATTTTTGAATTTTCGATAGGTGATTTTTCAAATCTTTGACATGGTCAAACGAAATTGACCATCGATTTACTTGTACTATCGTTAGTTAATAGCAAACTAATGACTTTTTTGATGAGAATAATTAAATACGTTATTGATCAAATACTTTTTTTTACAAAATTTCATAATCAGTCATAATTACGGTGATTAATATTTATAATTAAGATGATTAGTGACTGAAAACTGATGTTACTAAGTACCTCATTTGTTAATCACCGTGACTATGGCTGAGTTATAATGACACGCCCTTCCGCTCCGCTCAGAGCGGGAGACGTCTTTTGATGATTTTCCAAACACAAAAAAAGACCTCTAACTTATTCATTTCCGCAGGAGTTCTTCCCATAATGGCTTTCCATAATAGAAGGCTGCAGGTCTTTAATCTCGTTTCCAATCGTAGCCTGTTCTTCAACTATGTTCAACTTGTTTTCGTTTGGAAACTTAAAATATATTGGTCTGCAGAAAATTGTGGAAGATGGTTCTGGATTCTCCCATATCACTTCTTCGCCACAAACTAAGCGCAGAGGCACAAACGAACATACAAAAATGCTAGAATCGTCATCCTCTGCCATAGTTTGCTTATACAAACTGCGCTGAAGCACCATCAAAACCCCACTTGCATATAAGTATATATTCTTTGCCATCCAGATTCAACACGTAGGAATTTTCCAAGTCTAGCCACAGTTTTGTTCAAAATAGCTTGGAGTTTTACTTTAACCCCTCTTCCGTGACTTCTATGGCATCTTTTGGCGGATAGCAGTTCTTCTTCGCTGCAAGGATAGCTGTGTAAGAAGGATACAATGGTATTCCTTCTTCTTTTGCACAAGATCTTAATGTTATATACTGCCACTTAGAAAGGTTCAATAAAGTAAAAATACCTAAAGCTTTATCAGCAGAATATATGGGCATAGTTTTCTATGCCTTCAACAATTCCTTCATATTTGTAGCTTCTTCGGGATGCTCCGAGACTAGTTTAATGATATCTGCTACTTTCTTATTTGTGCTTTTAAACCAGTTGCATGAGCAAGACTTTCATAGCTGTACGTTAGGAACTCTTCCACTCTTCTGCGGGCTTAGCTTCACAAATGGTTTTCTGGGACTCACAACTGATGTTGATATTCCAGCACTGCACGTTTCCGGTCCACAGGATGTTAATAAGAATATCTTAATAAAAATCAACACAACGTTATCTGATCCCAAACTAGGCAGAGCCTGTACTATGGTAACCAGACAACTGATAAACATACTTATATATTTCTAAATACATACATATTATAGATTAATTACACCCAGGCACAGAACAAATGATTGTGCTCATCACACAAACATTTGTCCTGTGTGGGAATCGCACCCACAACCTCAGTCTTAGCAGTCAGGGTCAGTAACCACTAGACTAACAGGCCAGTCAATGTAGCGAAGTCGGAACTGGAACATGGGTGCTGTTCTACTAACACTACAGAAGGGGTTATCTTTTCCCTCACGACCTCAGGCCTTTTCATGTCCTCTTGCGGCCATGTCTCATACTTTTTTTATGAACGTACGTCTCGTGCGATTACACGAGATCCATTTGTTCCTCAACAAGCACATATAAGTCTGACAGAATTGTTTCAATTCGTTCTTTTCATTTTCTGACAAATCAACTATATTCGCAAAAACTTCAAATAACATTTGAGGTTGTTAAAAACAACTGGTGTTTGCCAAAAACAGGAAAATGTCCAAATTGGTAACAAAATCTTCAATTTTTTTATTTTTTTTTTCAGGATGTGAAATCATCAAATGACTTCTCCCGCTCTGGGCGGAGCGGGAGAAGTCAGACTGGGCGTGTCAGACTTTTACTGACTAAAACCCACCCGTGTTCCATCAGTTGCTCATGTGCCAGGGTCACGGTATCTCTTTCGAACAATCACGCGAAACAAAATCTTCCATCACAACACAATTATAAATAAAACGTAATAACATAAAACATTTTTTTTAATTTTGAGTTCCTATTAGAACAATATTTTTTTACTTTTTTTACTAAATATTTGAATAATAAATAAAAAATAATAAAAATACTTTTATTTCCCTTGGTTTTACTACCTATTGTAGGTATTTCTATTTAGAACTTTAGGATTTTTGTTCCTTTTACCCCCTTAGTTTCTGGTTTAAATGACTTGTACTACCCCTTGATGATCAAGATTAGGCTTTTACGACACATCTGACTTTATCATAACCAATTTTTCGTGACAGCCCGAAAAAAATTAACTGAAGTACTTTACGTACTTCAGTTAATTTTTTTCGGGCTGTAAAGGACTCTCATTTTCGTCAATAATTATGTTTGGTTTATTTTGTTAATTTTTATGGATAGAACACGAAAAAATAGTGAGGGTCTCTTTTGACATCATGAATATAGTACTTTATTTGAAAAAGATATTAGAAAAAAACAAATATATTTTTTGTTTTTTGGCTCTACTGAAAACTCGTGTTTTGTCCTTTACGACAATTGAAATTTCCGGTATCGATAAGCATTGTAGATTGAAACAGACACAGTAAGTTCTACAGGCATTTAGACATAATTTAGATATCTCTAATAAAGCAGCAATACAATGCTACATTTTTCATGCTTGTAAACAAACTTTTATTTTATGGGTCAAAGTTCTATAGAGTTTCTGGCATTGTCCTTTCCACCATCATGCAAAGAAGGGTTAAGACCTGTTTGGACTCAAAGACATAGTTACTATAAATAGTAATTAAAAAAAATCTCGAAGTGAGAAGTAAACTCGCATCATTATATATAACTATTGTAATTTCAGGATATCTTCCAGCAATGTAGAGACGTCTTCGCCCTATATTTCTAGAAGATACCCCAGACATGCTGATAAGACACACAAAGAAGTCAGTGATACAAGTTAAAATGTTTAGCGCCCGACGAAGTGAGCACAGGACATTTATTTGTTATAAGTAGGTACTTATTTTTATTTTCTATTTGTTTTGTTCTTCCTATTCAAGTCAAACACGAAAATATTCAAATTACATGGTACAACTTTTCAAAATAATTTTTATGCGTCAGCAGAATTCTTACAAAAACAAATGACAAAAGTAATGTTACGTAAATCGTAATGTCTAGCAGCGGCGAGGCGTAAATTTTTCTAAAAGAGAAGCCGAAGCGAAGTCGGCCTTAACTTACTGACTCATTAATAAAGAATACTTACTATCATTCTAAAATTAATATAGGAATGTAATGAATTAAATACAATTAAATTGAACAGATGAAAACGTATAAAATATGCAATATTCCTCTATCTCGTTCTCGCTGACGCATTTTTCTATACCTGTCTCTGTCATAACCCGTTGTACAGCGGCTTGCTCTCGTACATATCAAGCGGTGCCACGTGACCTAAAGTGACATCATTACAGGATCGCTGTTGTATGAATTTTTAGTTCCCGATTATGACGTTTTGGCGCCGGGTTAATTTAGAACATTTCTCTTTTGTTGTAATAAAAAGCTATAAATAACCTTTTTTGTTGTTTGAATGTTATGGTGAATTAAATACCCGTAGTGTAACTATATTTATTGACAATAGTAGCCACTATTTACATACTATTGTATTTTTAATAGTGATAGAGTTACCAATGCGAATCCCCGAAGGCAAGCCGGTAGGAATCGTGTTATATGGTGCCTTCGCCACTGATGTCTAGAACATCGTACTAACTCCATCTCAGAAAGGGACAACGTTACGTAGATCGAAAAATCTAGAAACGTCAAGCTAATTCCATCTAAGGACCCCATCCTTGTGTTCGAAACTACTAGAAACGACACGCTAATGCCATCTGTTATCGAGTAGGAAGTACTACACGAAATTGTACGTAGACGCTACCGCCATCTATTGTCGAATAGTGGGATTAAACAGTAAACAGCTGTTTAATGGAAGTTCCTGGAAGCTTCTACGCTACTTGTGGACTGTGGCACAGTGTCGAATGTTCGCGAATGTTCTGCTCGGGATATAAATAGCGGATTGTCGGGCCGACGGGCAGTGCGATTTCGGAAGTGATCGAATACGAATCAAGCGATACAGTACAAGCGAAACATGTGATTCCAAGTGACGTTTCTTGTGGTTGCGATATTTGTGTTAATTCAATTAAACAGTTTATGTGTTTCGGAATATTGGTTTAAATTAATTTATCCCGAACCCCAGCTCGTAACAGTAATTTGGCCCAAAAAACAATTGCAATAACAGTAAGATAATAACTCCAGTAATAAGTAGTTGTAGTACGACGTACGTCACTCATGTTTTACAATACCAATCGGCAATACGAACAATAACCTAAATTTTGATGAAGAATCTGTAACGCCTACCTCTTTTGCTGCTCCCTCTTGGCCTCCAGCATGGCTTCCTTCTTCTTGCGCGCGTCCTCCCTCTCCCTCTTCAGTTCCTCCGCCTCCCTCGCGCGGCTCATGCCGCTCAGTTTGGACGTGGAGGAGGGAATCATGGTTTTGGATGACGTCACTACGTTGGCGCGTGGCTTTGTGGCCGAACTAGATATCTGAATGAAGGGTAAAAGCAAAATTAGTATAGTACTTTGACTAAGTAATAAGAGCCGCACGGTTTAATCGATTAGGTTAAGCTACGCTAGCCGCGGATGGTGCGTGGATGGGTGACCATTTTTACATACCAAGGGCACCATCGTGCCGCGAAAAGCATATTAAGCCATTGGCCCCTTTGTCATTCGTGGAACTTTCACAGTCGTTACGGGTCGTCAGAAGCCTGACAGTCTCACCAAGGCGTATACAACATTAGTTTTTGTTTATGCGAAACCCGAAACACGGGTCTAGTATTTTTATGTAAAGAATCTATGAAAAAAATTTCAAAACTGTATCATTAATAATCACAAAGTTATAACTACTACTACTACTACTTATAAGCTTGTTACGGTACCTGATTGTCCTCGCAAAAACATATGCAGCCTAGCGGAGGGCACCCACGCCAGCCGCGCGCGCGGCTCTCACTCTCACTCATTGATAATAATTTGCCACAGTGATTGTTTATGTATTAGTTGGTGATAAACATTTTCCATCACGCTTGCAGGCTTTGGACTGTCGTAATGGTCAAGTGTAGGTAGATATTATTATGTAATTTATTCGTAAATACAGTAGTAAGTGGTAAAATGTAATCAATGCCATTTGTTGCACCTTATGTCAACAACTTAAAGTTCAAAATGGATGAAAATTGTTAAACATCGCATTACTGAACCACAGCAGGCTGTAAACAAATAATAAATTTGTACCCTTGACTATTTTTGCGTGTTTAAAAATGTTAATCATCACTATCTACAATAATTGGCGTAATCACTATTCACTCAAACAAACTGAAGCAACTGTTAAAAAAGGGCCCGTCTTTCTCATAAGCACTGACGCACTGCCACACCACCACAAACAGCGAGTGTACGGACGTTTGAGTACGAGAGAGACATGATAATTTTAAAATCTAAACAAAACACTTTAGCCAGGGCTCACGGCGGTCGCGCGCTCGCGATACGTATGCATCGATCGATGGCATTCGGGCGACTGAGGGGAGCGCCGTCGCCGCCCCGCAGCAGTGCGTACACGCCACCTAGCCCGCGCTATGACCTGTCGTGAACTCGTGACCCGTGTGCAAACAGATGATTGCGGATACTAACTTTTAAGCGTAATTAAATATTTTTGGGACAAAATATAACATGGTGTAAAAATTATTGGAATCGATTCAGTTACTGATTCTGAACAAACTATATTCAGGTTTCGCATATACTAAAAATAATGTTGTATATTACCCAGAAACTGGGTTATGGGGGTCAGATCAGTCGCTGCATATAAAATACTTGTATTCAGCTGCATCCGGTTTGACTCGTAGTCGGTCCCAACATAATTGGTAAAAGGCGAGGCAGGTAAAAAGTGGCGAAAATATTTATATTTATTTTTATTTTCCCTTACGAAACAAAACTAAAAATAAAAGAAATTACTAAAGTTCAAATCTCTGTAAGTGTTTATTGATCTGCCAAGCACCAACGTCATCTAGCGAGGGCGGCGTGATACTTCAACCGGACGAGACCGACTGCGGCCGGCAAAACGGTCAATTGAACTTAGTGCGAACAATATGGAAACATTATTAAACTGTATAGCTACAGTAACTCAGCGCATAATTATACAAGTTCAAGGATAAAAGAGCGGATAAAAAGCAAACAAACATAATTGTTCGTGAGTCGCAAGACTCGCAAGGCTTTGCAAGGCGATCCTACAGTAAGTGTCCAACATACCTGCGGCGCCTTCCCGTTGAAGATCATGTTGTTCATCTTGGTGAGCGTCTCCGCCGACAGCACAGGTTTCACTACCCTGTCGGGCGGCGTGTGGGTTTCCTCTACCTGCTCTTCCTGCTGTACAAATTTATACATCATTATGTTAGAAGAAGGGCGTGTTTTCCTTTTAAAACTCATTACGAATTGTGTTATTTTGACAAAGGAGAGAAGATCCTGTCTAACTTTCAAACAACTGCTAAACAGAGGTTCTCAATATGTATGTTCTGAGGTATCTCCGGCAATTGTGTGTTGATTTTTAAAATTATTTTTTACTATCTTCTGCCCGCGACTTCGTCTGCGTAAATGTCGGTTATCGCGGACGCAGACAAAGTCACGGAATAAAAAGTAGCCTATGTCCTTTCTCAGGCTCTAAACTATCTGTGTACCAAATTTCATTTAAATAGGTTCAGTAGTTTTAGCAGGAAAGCGAAACAGACAGAGTTACTTTTACATTTATAATATTAGTGTGGATAATGGATAGGTTATGCTTCAGGGGTGGTCCCCCATATTAGTTTCGATAATACGCATTTAGTTCATTTTATTTATCGTGATTATGTATGTTCTAAAACTTCCTGTCACTGCTATTCACCTGGCCAGTAGTGGTATACAAATGAATGCGGGGTAGATACTATAACTAAAATGTGTGAAATAAAAAGTTAAAAAAAAATAAAAAAACAACCGACTTGTAGGTGTAGGACTTGTGAAGTGTAAAATAACTTTAACCTCAAGTTCCTGAGATATCTATACCACATTTGGTATAGACCCAATGGTTTTTAATTGTGTCTGTAATTACGGTATTCAATGGGTTAATTTCTGAAGTCGGTGTCTTTGGATCTGTATTTCAGTTTTGACGTCCGACTTCTGAAATTAAAATTATTTGTCATTTTGTAGTGTTTTTTTGGAAGTCGGTTGTTTTTGCAAAAACGTTTATTTGGTGTCGCAGGATCATACACTAACTGAATTATCAAAACTTACCTTTTTAGCCATGGCTCTTGTTTTGGTCCTAGTTACTCTGGAAGCCAACTCTTCGAATTGTTGTACCTTCTCCTTCACTGCAGACCTGGGATAGCAAAAACACGAAATTAGTAAAAAAAAAAACATTAATACTTTTGTGGTGACATCTACATACGTCATCAGCAGTCTATATTGTTCCCACTGTTGGGATACAGGCCTCCTCTCGGTGAGGAGTGGGCCATAATCCACCACGCGGACCCGGTGTGGGTTGCCTTGTAAATACCTTTCTTTAGCCGCCCTTCATTCATTTATTGATATGATTTGTACTCAAAACTTTCCTCGTTTCAATAAATGTGAAAGTTTGTTACTCTTTTACGCAAAAACGACTAATCGGATTTAGATGAAATTTGACAAACAGATAGTTTATAACCTGGATTAACATATAGAGTACTTTTTATCCCGGCAGTACATTCCCGCGGGATAATTTCCGACCTCCACGCGGGCGAAGCCGCGGGCAAAAGCTAGTATAATTATGAAAGTATAAGTTATAAATATAAGTTCACTTACGTGGGTTGTTGTTGTGGCGGTTGTTTCTTAGGCGGAGTGTGCATCTCGTTTGCGTCGCTGTCGTCCGTCAGGAGGGAGTTGTCGTCTGTTAGGTTGGCTTGTTTAGGATCTGGAAGAATTAGCAAGGTCAGAACGTATTTCGGAATTTTAGACCTTCATTTTATGAACGGTAAGTCTCTTTCCAAAAATGTTGACTTTCTGAATGTAGATGATTGTTACAGCTATGATTTCGACGAATAATTAATAGTTTAAAAAGCGTGGGGTGCTTTTAGAGATAATTTTTAGGTGCTATCAAGCACCCCACGCTTTTTCCATTCTTTTCTATTTTTAGTTCGCTACAAAAGCGGATTTTTTTTGCTATCCTGGTGATCCTGGCCAGATTTATGAAATTATTGAATTGTCATCGGTCCTTGATACATAAATTCATCCGACGTTTTGAAGGGGTTGAAAATATCGTTCAAAGTTTACGTTACATAGATACATACCAAAGTAATAAAAGCGTGTTAAAAAAGTTTTCATATTCACTAACTTTTCAACATTTTCGGATTTATTCGGCGATTTATCTTTAGTTGCAGATTGAAACAAACGAGCCGTTTTTTTAATTTCGAACTCTGTTCCGACAAAGTTAATGTTTTGATTACAAAAATTAACGTCAAACACAAAGAAAAAGAGAAAGTTGTCAAATAAAAATCCTGAAGAATTGCAAAAATGAAGTGGCAGTGGGCAGGAGACATTGTTTCATTCTCATTCCAGCCAAAAGACATTCACTGCTGGACATAGGCTTCCTCCAATTTGCGGGGTGGCGGATTGGCAATGCTGCTGCCCATTCTCTAGTACTTCCCTCAGCCACCTTTACGACACCCACGGGAAGAAATGGGATTGTTTACAGAAAGAATAATAAAATGTTACAAATCCTTACCTTTATCGATCACAACTGTGGCGTCCATTATATTAGTCTGTGGTTTCTCTATGACCATAGTGCCTCTGTTCGCCGGTTCTATCACCACAGTTTCGTTCATATTATGCTGGAATTTGAAAATGAACATAATATTAAGTCTGCATTCTTAAAGGAGTAGGTAGAAGTGTTTATTATAACATCTATATTTAATCAGGTAACACACAGTACAAGGTAGATAGGAGTGGAAACGCAGGGAGGGGACGTCTTAGGAACACATATAGTGACCTTACTGGTGATATTCTTCATAAAGGCCAAGTGCGTAGTAGTCGCAACCGGCGCACAGTGTTTTATGAAGACGATTTTTCGGACATTGCTTTTTTATATAAAAAACTGATAGTTTAAGTTATTTCAATGCAATATTTTGTATCCCCATTTCACTAGTATGTTTAGTTTATGAGATATATTTTTTTGAAAATCGTCTTTTTTTCAACCAGGTATTTAGAAAAAAAATCATATCTCTGAAACTAAATATGATACGCAATTGTGACCTAAGAAACATCGAAAGCGTTTTTTATGATGCATATTTTAAAGTACAAATAAATCTCGGAACTTCGTTACATTCAGACTTATACGAGGTTTTCAGTTTTTAGTTTTTATTTTTTTTCTCAGTAATTCCATCGTATTTGGAAAAGTTATTTATATTAAAATTAGGCCCTTTATCCTCCCTACATACCACAAAAAGAACACATCCTAATTGCGTGGAATCTAGAAACCACAACATTTTTAAGTTCGATCCGTATTCTACGTCGTTAGGGTTGTCACGCGATCATATTATATTAGTTCATATCCGGATCTGAAGTTATGTCTATATTTATACCAAAGTTATCCACACAATCAGAAGAATCGCCAAACTTAACGGGCAGTGGGCAGGGCACATTTACATTTTAATGTCATTTTTGATTTTCAGAACTACCTCCAAAAGAACAATTTAGAGGTTTTTAAAGATCGTATGGAGGAATCTTATTTCTTAGGTTAATAAACCTAAAACTTAGCACAAATTAAAATCAAAATAATGATTGTCATTGCCGATTCTGTTGTACACCGAACTAAACTATCTCTAAAATTCCTTACTTTTGGATATGAGAATTGTAACGCTATTCTGCAAGAAAAAATCTCTAAATTTAAAAATTATTTTGACACGACTAAAATCGAATTTAAAAACCGCGACTCAACGTGGTATTTTTTTTTTCTTTTGGTTTCGCAACGTCATACTTGTGCGCTACGCAATGATTTTTTTGAGAGACGAAGGCGCGCGCTAGGAGGCAGCCTGGACGTGTTTTATATGAAAATGTTCACTTTTTGTTTGAAAAATATAAAAAAATATTACCCACGTGTTGAGATTTAAATGTGCAGGGGTTCTAAAGGGGCTCGAAATTTTCATTATTTTTGTGAAAGGACACGCCATTTTTTTTTTTTTTAAGTACTGCCTTTGCCCGTGAAGGCAAGGCCTTAGTGTGAATTTTAGTTCATGATCACTAGTCTCATTCCACACTTTTTTAATTGCGATTAAAAATAGTCAGAATTTTTGGTGAAAACCGGCAAAATCTTGGTGCTATCAAATTAAAATATAGTTAAGTTGTGTCACTTTTAGTCTATTTCAGAATAGAAAATCGTTGTTTGACAGGGATAAACCAAATTTAAGTGATTTTTAGTTCAGTTTAGAGAATTTTGTGACAATAGAATCGGCCCGTTATTCGTTTGTCAAAACTACCGTCAAAATTCAGTTTTAAAGGGTGTTAAAGTTTATATGAAAATATGCGCGAACGAAGTTGCTGGCCAAGTGTAGTTTCAGTATAAATAACTTATCCCAATACTACGGAATTATCGAGAACAAAATAAATAAAAAACTAAAAACCTTTTATAAGTCTGGATATAACAAAGTTCCTAGGATTAAAACTTGAAATTTTAATAACCAAAACGTACCATTAAATAAAAATTGAGTCATCAAAATTCAGATTAGAAAGTGACAACCCTAGCAAAAACAGTTAATTTGGAATAACTTCTAGATTCCACGCAATTAGGATGTGTTATTTTTTGTGGTATGTAGGGAAGATGGAGGGCATAATTTTAGCATAAATAACTTTTCCAAATACGGTGGAATTACCGAGAAAAAAAATAAAAACGCAAAACAAAAAACCTCGTATAAGTCCGAATCTAACGAAGTTCCGAAATTTATTTATGCTGTAAAATATGCAACATAAAAAACGCCATCGATGTTTCTGAGATCATAATTGCGTATCATATTTAGTTTCAGAGATATAATATTTTTTCTAAATACCCGGTTGAAAAAATGACGATTTTCAAAAAAATATATCTCAAAAACTAAACATATTAGTGAAATGGGAATACGAAATATTGCATTTAAATAACTTAGACTATCAGCTTTTTATATAAAAAAGCAATGTCCGAAAAATGGTCTTCATAAAACACTGTGCGGCGTATGAAAGTAAGAAAATTATACTTACAACATTCTTGGGAGTAACAGGCGCGTGGTTATACACCCCATTTGGTATAACCACAGTTTTATCCATATCACTGGCTTTGCCCAACACTCTAGTCTTGTCCATATCACTAGCTTTGCCCAACACTCTAGTTTTATCCATATCACTAGCGTTGACCAAAACTCTAGTCTTATCCATGGCGTCCAACTCATCTAAATTCATCCTACTGAGCTCAACAACAGGGTCTTTTTTAGCTTTGTCTGCCTTTTTAGGTAGGTCCTTTTGTAAAATGGGCGAAGATATTGGCAGTGAAACGCGTTCTTCTTTGGGAGTTACTTTCGTTTTTTGTGGTAAAGGTGGAGGGGTGATTTCTTGTGGTTTCTCTTCCGGCTTTTCTTTTTCACTGAAAAGTTGTGGGGCATATTATTATTACATTTTGGATAAAGATAAGTTAGTAAATAAATCATGTGGAATCATTTTCCCCCGACCCCGTCGCATCGAATCGCCTGCCCGACCTATTTACTTCGTTTTGGGTTAGCGTTCTTTCCAACTTTTTTCTTTTTGTTTGACTCCTAAGGGTCTTATTGTGATGGTAAATAACATATATCTTTCATCAAGAATTGGTGCAAAAATATCTTTTTTTAAATCCGAATAGTAGGTTCAGAGATTAGCGAGATCAAACAAAAAAATACTTCAGCTTTATTAACGTTTGTAGAGATGCATTACACTTCTTTACATAGTATAAAAGAAAGTTGCATTTAGTGTTTGAACACTTAGATCTTTTGAACTACGCAAGGGAATTTAATGCGATTTCCATAAATAAACAGTGATTCAAGAGGAAGATTTGTATGTATAATACGTGGTCGAAGCTGCTGGCAAAAGTTAGTATTTTAATACAGTCCACTAATTCTTTCAATATAGAATCCAAATTTGGCTAACATAGCATTTTATCTTTATGGTTTCAAAATAACAACTTACGCGGCCTTTTGTCCTCTCCTAGTCCTCTTTGGCCGCGGTTTCTCAGCAGGTGAAGCTAGAATAAGAAGAATATTGTTCACAATGACAGTACTTAGTAGGAAAATGGAAAATAATAATACTTATATGTGGATGAATATCGTGATATTGAAATTAATAGTGAATGCATACATAGACCATTTTCTTGTGGTGCTGCAACTTTTTCTGGTTCAGGGGCAGCCTCTGATACTTTCTGTAATAAATGTTAATATTAATGAGAATGCGTTAAATAAGCCTGCGAATTTCAAACGTTCCTACATGTTGATTAAAATAAGCGACCGTAACAAATATGACTTTAGAGAATTATAATCAATAAAATCGTTGATAGAACCAACTCAGTTGATATAACTATACAACAATAATACTTGATTTCCGATGAGCGCATCCAAAAAATTGGTGGAACATTTTTTTTCAACCGTATTGTTTAAAAATTATGTTTTTTCATAATTATATTCCTTTTTATTAGAACTAGTAAATATATTGCAAACGATAATAAACTTTACGTTTGAGTGTCAAGTTTTATCATAATGCTTTATGCAATCATGGCCACTTGAGCGATGTTTTCTCTTCGTAATGCTTAATCTATTGCTATTGGTACCGATTCCCTTGTTCGCAAACTAAACTAAATTTAAGTTCAGTGCATCTTTTTCTTTGTATTTCATTAAGAAGAGGATAAAAGAAAATTTTGAGTTTAGTCCTGTCAAATTAATCAGCGCCTGTCACTACTCCATACAAGTTTAGACGTGATTAAAAACTTGCCTACTAAAATTACGTCAAGCGCTGATTAATTTGACAGGACTAAACTAACATTTATCTTCTGTCCTTTCCTTAATGAAATAGAAAGAAAAAGATGCACTGAACTTAAATTTAGTTTAGTTTGTGAATAAGGGAATCGGCACCATTATCGATCAAAGATAATTAATTACAAGTGTTCTTTACCTTCTTGGCCCGGGTACGTTTAGGCCTGGCTTCAGGCGGCGGCGGCGCGATGTCGTCGGTGTCAGTGTTGCGCGTGGAGCGGGAACTGGCGCGGGTAGAGCGGGCTGACGGGACTGGCCCAACAACAGAATACATAATAATCAGCCTATAACGATCCCACTGCTGGGATACAGGCCTCCTCTCGGTGAGAGGGAGTAGGCCCAATGTGGGTTGGTACATATCACATGTCTTTGAATTTTTGGTTCTAGGATATGCCAGTTTTCTCACGATGTTTTCCCTCACCGTTTTGAGAGCAGTGGTGATGAAATTATTTACATACAGTAAAGCGCCTGTGCCCGGGCTCGAACCCACGACCTATATACAACATTAATTTTTGTTTATGCGAAACCCGAAACACGGGTCTAGTATTTTTATGTAATGAATCTATGAAAAAAATTTCAAAACTGTATCATTAATAATCACAAAGTTATAAGCTTCATAAGTTACCTGGTTGTCCACGCAAAAACTTATGCAGATCACCACAAACAGCTAGTGTACGTACCATCGTACGTGTAATGGACGTTTGAGTACGAGAAAGACATGATAATTTTAAAATATACGTATTGTCGTTTGGTGTCCTACTTGGAAGCGTAATTAAATATTTTTGGTACAAAATATAACATGGTGTAAAAATTATTGGAATCGATTCAGTTACTGATTCTGAACAAACTATATTCAGGTTTCGCATATACTAAAAATAATCTTGTATAACTGGTAAGTCCGAGTCAATACAACTGGGCCACCACTTCTCTCACCAACAGAATGCAATCATAATTAATTATAGTATTTTTACTCAACTAAGGCAAAGAAAAATGGAGGGTTATGATTTCGACCAGTATTTATGTATGTTCATGTGTTCCCTCATAAGTTCTAAACAACTTATCATAATCTGCCAAATGAGCTATTGCTGAAAGCGTCTTAGTTGTCCGCCGGTTCTATGTGCTGTCACATAAAATTAAATATAGCTCCTAAAGGACAAAGTGTGGAACATTTTTTTTTCGTGATTCCATGTTTGGTATCAAATTAAAACATTGGCCATCTAACACAACAATGCAATGTAGCAGTAGTAAGCTATCATTAGCTTTAGGGCAAAGTAGGCAACCAATGTTTTTGAACAAAATTTTATTTGGTTAAGTCATAGAAAAGAAACAGTTCACTAAGAAAATTAAATTTCATTCGAGAACATCCATCGGTTTCTTACTAAACTTTAAGTATATACGACGATCTGGTTACTTACCTCTTGTGGTGACTGTTAAATACAATATTATTTGATTTGGAAATAACACATAAATCTTGTTGTTTTGACAAGTTGCCACGTCAATAGATCGTACTGTGCGAAGTAGGGGCGGATTACTAGCTATACAATAAATATTGCATTTTCTAAGACTTGTATAAGTTTATTATCTTACCAGGAGCTGGCGCCACAAGGTCAGTAGTCTGTTTCTTGTTTCTGGTAGCTCTCTTTCTGCCTGTTGTTTCTTCTTCACTACTTTCTTCAGACTTCTCTTTAGCAGCTCCTTTACGTGGCTCTGAACAAAGTAAAGTTACGAAATGAAGTGTTTATTTATGTAAGTAGACGTTTTAGGACACTTTTACATGTTAATAACTTAAATGTAGATGGTGCCGGCATTTTCTAGCTGATTGAGCTCTGAGAAGCCATACCGAAGCCAACTCAGTGGTCATGATCTCTTCAGTAAGGTTTTAAATCTGGACAATAATAAGGGCAACCATGCAATAATTATAACATGCAATAATAAACTGATAATAGGGAGTGGACCGTAATCCACTACGCGGGCCCAGTGCGGGTTGGTAGATGAAACATGTCTTCGAAATTTTTATTCTAGAACATGGCGGATTGCTCAAGATGTTCTCCTTCGCCGTTTTAAAAGCACCTGTCTGGGTTCGAACCTACGACCTACAATTCGTAACCCGCAGCAGTTACAACTGAGCCACCACTGTTCTAAACGAAATATAATAATCATCATTTTCACTTAAATGGGACTCGATTGGACATGTCTGCCCGATGTCAGATAACGAATGGGCTAATAGAACCCCCGATTTGGTCCCACTAAACGCAATACGCCTTCGCGGCATGCCGAGACGATGATGGCGGGACGAGCTTGACTCCTACCGAAAGGACTGGCCAGCACTAGCAAAAGACAGGATTGTGTAGAAAAAGGAGAGGGTCTTTGCCCGGCAATGCTAAGATGTCCTTTCTTTGGTATTGTTCGTCGAATCGTTGGGCTCCTTATGTTCTAAGTCGAGCTGCACGTTTACTGACAAATGCATGCATTGACTGGACAGGTCCACTCAATCTGTGTAGTTCATTCCTCAAAAGATCATTTCAGATCCCAATCCACATGGTCTTCATATGATCTGAATAAGATTATGTCTGGACTTTAGAACAGATTGTGACTTCTGAATTTGTTTCGGCCTTTCTTCTCAGATAAGGAAACGCCGACCTCATCTAGTTTTAAAAATATGATTTACGTGCAGAAGTGTTTGTATAAACCTACTTGCAGAAATAAAATCATTTATCATAACAATACAGGCTCTAGTTAGATTAGATCATCTACACTTACTAGGTACAGGCATGGCAGGCGGCGGCATAGCAATTTCGTCCATAGTTCGCTCCTGTTTAACTTCAATATCGAGCGGCAACGATTCTGTGTCCATTGGTTCCGGGAGCAGTGATACTTTCTCTTCTTTGACTGTTGAAATAGCATACATAATTATGTATACACTAAGCAGAAAAGAAACTCGTTCAATAATGATTGCAATTATGAAATAAGGCCTATTATAGTAGTATGGGGTCCAAAATATATTGTAAAGAATGAGTCAAAATTCAAAACACATACACAATCTAGGGATATTTTGGTTATTCGTGTATTTAAAATCTACTGCTAAAACTAAACAACTACATACTTAGAAAATCTTATAAAATATCAAAATGCGCAATTGCACGTATTTTATATCCTAACTAGCTTTTGGCAGCGGCTTCGCCCGCGTGGAGGTCGGAAATTATCCCGCGGGAACATACTACCGGGATAAAAAGTAGCCTGTCCTTTCTCAGGCTCTAAACTATCTGTGTACCAAATTTCATTTAAATCGGTTCAGTAGTTTTAGCAGGAAAGCGAGACAGACAGACAGACAGACAGACAGACCGACAGACAGACAGAGTTACTTTTGCATTTATAATATTAGTATTCTAAGTATTCTATAGTATTCTAATAGGAAAATAAATAAAAATGTAACTTAAAAGAAAAAATGGGTTGGGAATGGTAATTCCGCGTATTTGCTAAGAAATGAACATTTGCCTATTAGTTATAGGCGAATCATTATTATCGGTTTTCGTTAATATATCTGCTCGAGATTAGTTTTCAATGTTTTTGTTGGTATATATCAGTATACTGACATATATTATGGCAAATAGTTTAATTTCATGTATCACTATGTTAATTTTTTTGTATAGAGTCAAGTTCTTCTAACTGACAGCTGTGTTGCTGAGGAGATTGTTTCACCACTTCCTCCCAGCACTAGGAAGTGGTGAAAGGAGGGCGTTTTGGGGGACTGTCTTATGTAATTTTGCTATTCAAAAAAGATCTGATTTTCAGCCTAGTTTGCATAAATTAGTTTTGAGTTCTGAAAAATCTAAAGAAAATGTTTAAAATTCTACATGAGGGCACATACTTTGTATATTGGGTACTGGTTCATTCTCCTTGTCGTCTTCGTCATCTTCTTTGCGTCGTCGGCTACGTGACGTCTTCTCTGTGTCCTCGCGACGGAGCTTCTGGGATAGGTTTACGTTCACCTACAATTAACATGGCATTAATATATTGCTGTTACTGGTGCATTTGATGATCTTATTTATGACTGTGGAGTTCGTGAAGCAGAATTTTGGGCCAAAGATGTTCTAATGTTTTGCCATTGATACACTTAGAAGAATATTATGATTGTAAAATTAAGATTTTATAGGATAGCCGCCATGCTTATGTATGCCAGGACTTTGAGTTGTTCCAAGCAAATATGGTCCTTGTGACCAGATGTAATAAGGTGCAGTGGTTATATTTTTATAGTTAAACAATGATCATGCAGTACCAAAAATGTTTAAATACTCTACTAAGTTCTAGTACCTGTTTACTAATAATACTCTGTGCTTTAACGGAAGCATTTCGTTTCTGTCTCTTATCCTGTTCAGGGCTCGACATGTCGTCCACTTCATGTTTGCTGCGTTTCTTTGAAGCCCGTTGTGATTTTGTGGAACCCCGTTCTGAAGAACTGAGGGTTGATGTGAGGTCAGTTGTAGATTTAGTGCTAGCTCTCTTTTTTGTGCTCTCTTTTTGTTTTGCTGGTTCATCTGAAATGTTTGGGTTGTTTTGATAAATATGGTTGTTAACCCTCCGCCAACCGTGTGTTTTTTTTGCACACCGCCAACCATCGGGGACAATATCGTCTCAACCGATAATTTAACCCATTTAAATATAGGGAAAAATTCTAAAAAAATCAGGGAGTATGTTCTAGATTTCTTTTTCCTGTTCCCATAGTTTTTGACTTGTATACTTTGCCCCCTGTTGGAATAAAATTTCGTAATCGCTGCAAAACCCGTAATTTCGAAGTTTTCACAAAAAAAAAAACGATATTTTGGATATAAATTGGTTATAAGGAGTAATGTGAAAAGCGATACTGGTTTTTTAAGTATGTAGTTAAAGTTTAAAATTATTTCACACTGAAAGTGCTCGCTGCGTCGCTGCCGGCCGCTGCCATTCCGGTGTGACCCGGCCCATAATGTACAGGTAAACCACTTGGTCCAGAAGCATAATTTTTGGCCATAACAGTGCCTTATTATAGGGGAAGCAGAAGAGTAGCCTAATCAAATTTTCGTTAAGTTTTTTTTTCCAATGATGATTAAAACTATGATTGAGTGACCGTAACCAAACACCGCACACAGAATTATAATCTTTGAAGTCATCAATACAACCCTCTACTTTATTTATTACCATTGAAAGACTTTTTCATAAAATAGTCATTCCTTGGAATTATGATATTTTGATTTCATTCTTTTGAAAATTGATGAGATGAAAGTTTGTATGCAATAACATAATTTTTTCTGGAGCAAGGTTTGTTATAAACTAGCAAGGAATTAAACCAACATGCTTTCAGAGACAATCAGAAGGAAAAACATTTCAAAATTGTGTTTTAATTATTGTTTTCTGACAAAATACATGTGTGAAGGTTCTAGGTTATAATAAATTACAAAAACTTGAAAGAACAAAGAGGTTTTTTTTATCTACAATGAATTAAACTCCTTGTTTGAATATGTCCTCAAGAGACTGTCTAAAGAAAGTTATTCCTATTTGTAATGTTCTAAGGCTGCAAAGAATTTAAATAAGTTTACAATTTTACTGTAGCTTATATAAAATAGTACAATGAACTTTGAATAATTTTTCAGACTTACATGGGACAAACAATATTATTATTTTAAAGGTTTTTTTTATGTTTAACATCAAGAGGAAGTCCTGATAAGCATTTTGCCTCATCATGTATGTTAAAAAGTTACATGAATTATTATGTAGGTACTGTAGAATGTACCGAGAATCTTTCATAAACTTCCTATTTAGGATTTCAGTTTATTATAGGATTTAAAATAAGAATGTGATGCCCCTCCGACTTAATTGCAGTTCTATTGGCTTTAATTTGTCACAATCTAAATAATATTTGGGGAGAAAGGGAAAATAAACGAAATTATGTTTTTAAAATTGTTTATATTGACTTGGCCAGAATTTATATAACAAGAGACCAATGAGAATGGAGTGAGTGGCGC
The DNA here is from genome assembly GCA_932294355.1 of Aporophyla lueneburgensis. Classification (NCBI taxonomy): domain Eukaryota; kingdom Metazoa; phylum Arthropoda; class Insecta; order Lepidoptera; family Noctuidae; genus Aporophyla; species Aporophyla lueneburgensis. Next base: position 24,424,639 of record OW028755.1, read on the forward strand.
TGTTAACATGCTCCTGACAGTCTACAGTAATAAAAAATCTGTAATTATTGAAATAAATGTAGTCAAGTCAAAATGTATTAGAACACTTGACAACTATATGAAATCATATGATTGCAATGACCTATTTCATAATTGAATGTTTATAATGGTAATAAATAATGCGTTATTCCCTTACCTTCATCTTCGTGGATACTCTGAAGGGTCGTCACAGGGTTTTTATCTTTTGAAGCCTTCTCCCGCGCCTTTCCTCGTCCATTTAGAAACTCTTCTTCGAATTTATCAAGACAATCGAACGCGGCCTGTAAATCACTAGATTTGTAACTTTCACACACTTTATAGACACCAATTTACAATAACATCTTATTTTCATCTAAATAAAACAATAAAAACACAAATTAATTCGTTGTAGACGGAAACATACTCGTCGCATCACTGACACCACTTTTTAACAAACACACTTTTTACCTGGAGGTCTTCATTGAAGTTTCTTGTAAAAGCGTTTGATATTTCATGGAATTTAGGCAACAATTCGTTAAAAATAGACATAACTGTGATATAAAATCCACTTTTCCAAAAGTTTAGTTAGTTTGACAAACGCCATAAAACACTACACGATCGAAAACGGTTTGAAATTGAAAAGACGGTTGGCCAACATTCCGAACTAAATTGTGTAGCCGTTGCGATGCGTTCCATTACATTTCGTTCGGATACACCCACAGAGGATGCACCAACTGTTCTGTATTGATTCTATTACCATTAAACTACTAGACGATTATTATTATGACATAAATTAATATAAATTAAAATATTCCATGTAAATTGTGGCGAACAACAAAACCTTTTAAAATATAGTTGTCGTTGATTATGGTGTGGGAGCAGCCCGTAGTCCACAATATTCAAAAAATAATATTGACACGCATTTTTTTTTTCTGGCTCGGAAATCATCAAATGACTTCTCCCGCTCTGAGCGGAGCGGGAGGGCGTGTCAGACTTTTACTGACTATAATCCACCCGTGTTCCATCAGTTGCCCGTGTGCCGGGGTCACGGTATCTCGCTTGAACAATCTCGCGACCCCGGCATGCATCGGTCCTAGTAGACCCCTTCACTGCTGCTGACATCTCTTTGAGGCGCGCGTGGAACACTACGCGCCGCACAGTGGAACGAATGTATGGGAGCGGTTGGACGTAGACATGTCCGAAAAAAAAGAGTAAAATTATGCCAAACTAATGATGCCATCTTATTCGATTACTTAATGCCTTCATAACTTGTGGTGATGAATTTCTTCATAACTCCCATATTTCGGGAGTAATTTGAGAAAATGTGAAATTTTACTATGAAAATGAGTGTATCGAGCTCTCTCCCTCCTGATTCCGGGCTTGTTTCAAGTAGCGGTCTCTAATATCATAATGCTAATACTAAGAGCTATATTTAATACTAAGACACATAGTGCGCCAAATGTGCACTTTCTGGGATAAAGAGTGATGTTTATTTTATAACACAATTTTTTTATTTTTTGTTTATTTTGTTGATTAAAACCGTTTTTCTAAAGGTTTACCTTATTACAATAACATTTCTGAGCAGCCAATTAGAGAAGATATAAGCTAATTAGGATATATAATTAGGGACTTAAGGTTTACATATAAAACTGATGCACTAATGATTACTGATAAGAACATTGCTATTATTTAATTACTAAATGGCTCTTAATACACTAATTTAGCATGCATCATTTACTAATTATCACAATAACTAATTACCTTGCAATATTTAACAAAGGATACCTGGGATACCTGGATTTTATATAAATAGGTCACTATTAGTAACTTTAAAATCAGTGTTGATTTACACCTCGTTGTATCCAAGCTAATCTCGCAATGTATTTTCCAAATTTTAATACAAATCTTGATATTCACGTTGCTTTATGCGCACGCGCACATAAAGATTTACGCGACTTTAACTATTTGTTCAGTGTTTTAAAAGATAACAGTTGTGTTCAGTTATGTGAAAGTGCTGAAACAAGTTTAAAAGACTGGTGTCGTCGATTTTGCTACCGCATTTATGCAAAATGGACACAGTCTGGAAGAAGCACAGATAAGTTTCGGAAGAAACATGAGATTTGGCTACAGGCTGCAATTCAATGGCCGGAATTACAGAATGAAAATATGGAACCTTCTACAGAAAATATAAGTGACGTCATCGAGCCCATAATTTCTCCTGCTAAATCTGATGCTTCAACTTGTACACATCCTAGTCCTCGTAAATCTTTTGAGGACCTTAGTAACCGGCAAAAAAGAAGACGCACTGAAGATAGTCTTTCATGCAGCAGTAGCAGCGCTGAAATTATGTTTTCGGCCGAAAGGGCGCTTCAAAAGGCAGGACAAAGCGATACAGCTTATGTTATGAAATACTTGACGGAGAATCCAGAAGAGGCCTCAAAAATCAAAGCCTTCATTGAAGGTAAATCAATTCAGGTACGGGAAATATCCCCTTTGAAGGCATTGGCTCTTTATGTATCGATGAACTTATCGAAATGGCGCTGTAACACTCTTCGGGATTTCAACACTCAAGAAGGAGCTCTTCAATACCCGAGTTACTACATGTTGGTTAAAGAAAAAATTAAGTGCTATCCGGCCAAAGAAGATCTCACAGTTACAGAGAGCTCTGCAAAAATCAAATTACAAGCCTTGATGGATTTAACCTCAAGAAGACTTATTAGGTCGTTAGAAACCCCTGTTGATCCCAATCAACAGCTCGTATTGACCAGCAAATGGGGTTTTGACGGATCATCTAGCCAAAGCATTTATCATCAAAGGACGAGTGAAGATGAGCAAATCGATCTTGCTAGTAATTTTATGATTAGTCTTGTACCACTGCGGCTCGTCTCAAAAGGTGTAACAATTTGGGAAAACGAGCGACCATCTTTCACTTCATTTTGCCGGCCAATATTGTTTAAGTTTATAAAGGAAACCAAAGAAAATGTGCAGAGAGAGATGGCTGAAATCGAAGCAGAGATTGAAGCCTTAACTCCATCCACCATCACTGATGGAATTAGTGTCAAACACCAACTGCTGTTGACAATGATTGATGGTAAAATTCATTCCATTATATCCAATACAGCAGCTTCAGTGTGTGACATATGCAAGGCTTGTCCTAAAGAAATGAATAATTTAGAGTTAATCAAAGATAAACACGCAAACGAGGACATGTATAAATATAGCTTAAGCACCCTTCACGCTTGGATTCGCTCAATGGAATGCTTATTACACATTTCCTACAAATTAGACATAAAATCATGGCAAGTAAGGGGTGATATAGCAAAAAGGCAAGTTGATGACAGGAAGAAAAGAGTTCAAGAGGCTGTAAGAAGAGAAACGGGCTTACTTCTCGATGTTGTGAAACAAGGCAGTGGATCCACCAACAATGGCAACTCGGCAAGGAGATTTTTTGAAAACTACACTAAATCTGCTGAACTGACCGGAATAGATGCTATGCTTTTAAGAAAAATCTGTGTGATCTTGCAGTGTATTTCATCAGGAGAGAAGATCAACGTAACTAAATTCCGAGAGTTCTGCTTTGATACTGCTAAGCTTTACGTGGAGTTATACCCATGGTATTATATGCCTTCTTCACTTCATAAAATTTTAATGCATGGGCCAGACATAGTTCAGAACATGTCAATTGTGCCCATTGGTTTTCTATCCGAAGAGGCATCTGAGGCTAGAAATAAAGATTTTAGAAAATATAGAGAGGGGCATTCTCGAAAGCATAGCAGTATCTCATGCAATGAAGATATTATGCACAATCTTTTACTGTCTTCTGATCCACTTGTTACAAGTATCCGTCCAAAAGGAAATAAGTTTGTAAAAAAATCTTCTTTTAAGGAATTTTATGAGCTTACGGATTCTGAGAAAAGTGATATCGAATTTGTTAACATAAATGATTTAGCGGACATCGATTCTGAATTTGAATTAATTGATGATGATGATGATGACGAAGATAATTAAATGATGTTATTGTTTTAAAATGTGTAACTTAGTAAATTAAAGCTTACATCTTAATTATTTATTGTACTTTTAATGAAACTAGGTAATTTATTATCAACTTACTTAAAAGTCATACTCTCATCAGTTCTTGTGAATATTTTTGTTAATATATATTTCTGTATATATATAATATATTTATAGACCTCTTAATAAGTCTGTCTGCGGTTTAAAGTAAATACAAATGGGGAAAAAACGTTTTTTTTTTTTAAATTTTCATTTCCTTTTATCCCAGAAAGTGCACATTTGGCGCACTATGTGTCTTAGTATTAAATATAGCTCTTAGTAATAGCATTACGATATTAGAGACCGCTACTTGAAACAAGCCCGGAATCAGGAGGGAGAGAGCTCGATACACTCATTTTCATAGTAAAATTTCACATTTTCTCAAATTACTCCCGAAATATGGGAGTTATGAAGAAATTCATCACCACAATTTATGAAGGCATTAAGTAATCGAATAAGATGGCATCATTAGTTTGTCATAATTTTACTCTTATTTTTCGGACATGTCTACGTCCAACCGCTCCCATACATTCGTTCCACTGTGCGCCGTCAACCCGAACCTGGTCCTTACCGGGCGGCGAGCTACCCATTGCTCGCCACCTGCAAGCTCGCGCCTACGGTGCCGACTCCCGACGCCCGGGGCGTCTCCTCCTGCGGCGGCTAGGGACGTGAGGGCGCAGAGACTGCCACTCCCTCCCGCCTCCTCCTTCGCGAGCATTACAGCTCCACAGAAGGAGGTGACGGCTTCCCATTCCCTCTCGCTCTGTACCATGGCTCGCACCAGGGCCGGACGCGAGAGGTCGCCGCCGCCGCTCGCCTCCACGAGGACACGGCGGTGCTCCGCCCAGGCAGGGCAAACTTCCACCGTATGATTGACACGCTTTAAGACGTAAATAGAAAACTTGATGATTTGATGGAAGCTAAAACGATGGAGTAAATAATAAACATGGCATCCCATTCGCATTGCTCGATGATAAAATATGTGGAAATGGAATATTCTATTACCGATTATTTCCTTTCGCGTATTCAAATGTAGACATGAATACATTAAAGTCGGTGAGGGTTATGGTAATCAGTTATAATTTAAGCGCTTAATTTAACAACGCTTTTTATGGGGCTATAAAAGTTTATGAAAATTTTAGTAGCACTCTCGAATCGTTTTTAATGTCGAAAAAATACAATTCACACGGTCAACAAGGTACGTAATAATAGATCTACATTGTTATGAAATCAAAGTTTATCAACGTGATTTTCGTATCTGTCGACAACATTATCTTTTTTTAAAAGTCAAAGAGTCAAAGTTGAAAAAACAAACAAAAATAATTAAGTTTTTGTTTTTTTGGCAGGTATTTTAGCAAAGGTATACTGGGAAAGGTAACTGTAAGGCACCATCTCCAAGGGCGAGAGAAGGCTTAGATAAAACAATTTAAGGCAACTGTCAAAAACGCTGGCGTTGTTGTAGCTAGTTCTCAAAACAATTAAAATGCAAATTACTCGTTGTGTTTCTAAATACTTCAAATTGGAGTGTCAAAATTTACCCCAGGAGCCATTGTCGCGCCATCTACATTTTGCGTTGCCCGATCGCCACTCATTCCATGACATTTCCAGTGGTATGGTTTCCGTCACACTGTAATAGATGGCGCTTACCGTAATTCAGTAAAAGTTACTTTTGATATGAGGAATATTTTCAAAGCTCATTTTTTTCAAGGTTTTGTTATATCTAAGAACTTCTAAAAATAGGTAATATTAATACAAGACAAAAAACGACAAATTAGGCAGATAACTTCTGATCAATAATTTAAAACTAGTCTGGCTTTGATAGCGAGTCCACATACATACATTAGTGTAGGTACTGAATTTTTTTTATTCACCCCTTACCCAGCGTTACACTATTTGCCTCGGTGAACCGGAAGCCGCTGCTAACAGAAGGCGCCTTCCACCTCGCGTATTCTTGCAACGTTCGCTTTTATTGAGGACGCAGCCTTATAACAGGGCGTCGTACACACGGCTACATATCAGAATAAACATTGCCAGTTTTAGCTGAGCTCGCTTTGTATACATTTTTCGTACGATGACAAGTCAGCTTACGCTAGAAATGTGCAGCTAGATTTGTGGCCGTGCGTATGAACCACCTTTCTATTAAAAGTCAACATTTTATTCAAAATATTTGTATTAGACCACGTTCTCACGGACGTAGATATTAACGCGTCAGATTGTATCGTCCACTGGATTTCATCTCTCGGTCTTGAACCGAGAATTGAGAATCCAACAGAGTGCATCTCAGCGCATTGAAAAAACACACTGCACTGTGTGTTTTCAAGCGGTCGAACATCTAGCAGTGCACTGCTAACAGTGATGTAGAGTGTGCGAAAAATTCTCATCATTATCATTAAAGGCGAAAGATATCCACTGCTGGACATAGGCCTCCCCTAAGCTCCGCCAATTTCGACCGGTTTTGTGCTTCCTGCATCCGGCGGATTCCTTCGGTCCTTTACAAGGTCATGGATCCACCTTGTGGAAGCCTTCCAACCCTACGTCATCCGGTACGCGGTCCACTCTAAAACCGTTCGGCCCAATCTATTCTGCGAGCAATGTGCCCTGCCCACTGTCACTTAAGTTTGTTTGACCATTGTTCGGGCTATGTCGGTAAAAAAAACTCGTCGCGATATTTTTACGTCCATGTGAATGGGACTTAAGAGTTGTATGGTCGCCGGAAATACAGTAGGCAGCTTCCTGCTTCTATGGAACCATGGCCCCAGTGGTAGTAAATCTAAAGTTTCGCGCGAGCAAACCTGCTAGCAAAATACTAATTAAATGCAAGTAGGTCGAGCGTTTGTATTGCTCGTAACCGTTTTATTATCATTTGTAATTAATTTGTTTCCGGGCAATGTCCTTTTGGGGAATTGGGGAAGCTATAAGTAAGAATTGTAAGGGTTATGGGGGATCCTAGGGTAATATTTTCTTTAGACTTCTCTTGTTCGATGCGGTCTTTTTAATTTCAGGTATTTAAAAGTAAGTCAGTAACAGTGGCGAAGGCACCATATAACACGATTCCTACCGGCTTGCCTTCGGGGATTCGCATTGGTAACTCTATCACTATTAAAAATACAATAGTATGTAAATAGTGGCTACTATTGTCAATAAATATAGTTACACTACGGGTATTTAATTCACCATAACATTCAAACAACAAAAAAGGTTATTAATACCTTTGTATTACAACAAAAGAGAAATGTTCTAAATTAACCCGGGGCCAAAACGTCATAATCGGGAACTAAAAATTCATACAACAGCGATCCCGTAATGATGTCACTTTAGGTCACGTGGCACCGCTTGATATGTACGAGAGCAAGCCGCTGTACAACGGGTTATGACAGAGACAGGTATAGAAAAATGCGTCAGCGAGAACGAGATAGAGGAATATTGCATATTTTATTCGTTTTCATCTGTTCAATTTAATTGTATTTAATTCATTACATTCCTATATTAATTTTAGAATGATAGTAAGTATTCTTTATTGATGAGTCAGTAAGTTAATGCCGACTTCGCTTCGGCTGCTCTTTTAGAAAAATTTACGCCTCGCCGCTGGTCAGTAATTACCCTACATAATACAATTTCAATAAATGTCTCTTAGTCGTCGTTCATAAGGACGTAATAAAATTGTGGCTTGACTTTTTTGCGCACTGTATTTGGATATGGATTGGACCATGATATAATTAAAAGTTCCTTTTATAACGAAACTGAGCACTAATTTATTTTTGAAAATTTGGCCCCTGATGGAAGAACTCCAGTAGGGGAAGGATGGAAGGAATTGATCCTTTGCCAAGGAGTAGAAAAAATACAAAATAGGGGATGAAAGTTGGATACAAACTTTCTTCCCCTATTTTTGCCGAATTAATGTTTGTATTATTATACCTAACCAGCCCGTAGGTAATAGGTGGATTCTCGCAAACCTGGAGTTCTGGACCCCTCCCTATCAAACCCGATCCAATAAAAATAGTTCCACCTTGTTAAAAAAAGTCACAATTGTCCAACCCTGAAAATCCACTGATACAAAATAATATTCTTTGCAAATAAACAAAGATTCTGTAAATGTCGACAAATATCCAAACCCATTCGATGCGAAAAATCAAAATGGCGTTTAGTAAATTGCTTGTTTGACGTCATAGGAACCAATCACGGACGCGGCTGCGCTGGAGCGTAATGTGAAAAGGTTCCAACAAGCAGCCTACAAAGTATGCCAAAGAACTATGTTATTGTTAGAACTTTTTTAGGTTGCTGTGAGTTGTCAATCAAAAGGGATTATTTAAAAAAAGAACTGACAGGTCACTTAGTTACTTTCAGAGCCTGTGGAGTAAAATTTTGGGAAAGCTGGACTAACAAAAATTGTGCTTGATTGCGTCCTTCAACTTCTTGAGCCAAGACTGCGAATTGGTTAACGTAAGGTAGGACGCCCTCGGGCTAGGTGGAGCGACGATCTTCGCAGGGTAGCTGGGCTGGCTGGTAGCAGCTGGGCAGTGGCCGACAAACGAGCTGAATGACGGGCAATTGGAAAGACCTATATCCAGGGTGTAGGCTGTTGATGATTATGAATAATAAATATACGAATATCAGCTTACGAAATAAATTAAACTAATTTCGAATGAAACATAATGCGATGCATTGTAATTGAAGCTATCAGAATTCTAACGATATCATTCAAATTTTCTCCGAATTCCGGCGAACTGGTAGGCACTACTTCAATTATATAATTGGCAACACGTACCTATTTCGTTCATTAAGTCACCCAAATTGGTTCTAGTTACCGATTTAATATTCCACTAGCGATATACCGATACATCGAAACTGCCGAGCTAATTAATCGATTGATTGCCTACCTAGATTTTAATTACTTGTCCCGATTTACTGACACTGATTTTGCCAGTCGGTGTTAGTACCTAGTTTACTAGTATTTAACACGCTTTAGGAAAATGATTTATTAACCAAATAATTCTAAAATAATATATCTTTCTACCGCCCCCCGAATATGCCTTTCGGCCGGTGGGGTCGGTAGGTTCTGGAGTGGCGACCGCGTACCTACTGGTAGACCTAGCGTTAGAAGGCCTCCCACAAGATGGACCGATGACCTGGTGAAGGCCGCAGGAATCCGCTGGATGCGAGAAGCACAGAACCGGTCGAAGTGGCAGTGCTTGGGGGATGCTTTTGTCCAACGGTGGACGTCTTATGTCTGAAATGATGATGATGAATATTCCTTTTGCAATTTAGCAGCTAACCAGCTATTCAACTCTTTGAAAGGGTGGAAATTTGTGAATTGCATCATTTGCCTGGCAACCCTTTTCGTAGCATTATTATGCGAGCTACCGACTGATCTCAAGCTACATCCAGTACTTGTTAGCTCAGTAGTTTTGGTCTCATCATAATCATTATCAGCTTATATTGTTTCCACTGCTGGGACATAGGCGTCCTCTCGATGAGAGGGAGTGGGTTGTAATCCACCACGTGGGCCCAGTGCGGGTTGGTAGATATCACATATCTTCGAATTTTTGGTTCCTTCACCGTTTTTTTACAACTCGTAAGTCGCGGCCACCACTGGGTCACAAATGCTCTATATTGCTACCGATTCCCTTGTTCACAAACTAAACTAAATTTAAGTTCAGTGCATCTTTTCCTTTGTTCGTTAAGATGAGGACAAAAGAAAAATTTTAGTTTAGTCCTGTCAAATTAATCAGCGCCTGTCACTACTTCATACAAGTTTAGACGTGATTAAAAACTTGCCTACTAAAATTACGTCAATTTACGTCAAGCGCTGATTAATTTGACAGGACTAAACTAAAATTTATCTTCTGTCCTTTCCTTAATGAAATAGAAAGAAAAAGATGCACTGAACTTAAATTTAGTTTAGTTTGTGAATAAGAGAATCGGCACCAGTTTCTAGTTTTGGTTTGCTAGCATTTAATTATTATGTCGCTAATTTGTGTTTTAACATAATAGTATTTAGTGGAAGACAATAAGGTGGCTAAAAAAGCCACTTAAAACTAATTTTGTGGTGGGTACAAACCTACTCGATTTTAGCAATTATATTAATTTGTGTATTTGATAACATAAACGCGTCTTTAGACAGGCGGGACGCGACATTTATAGAGAAAATTCCGTGAAGTTTTCATAGGAATTGTCCTACGGGAATTGCGTCGCGTCCGTTTGTGGGAGCCCTAAATTAGTTAACGCAAAAGTCTCTCTTCACTTGCACTAAAAAAAAAGAAGCAGAAAATGTTTATACATATAGGTACATTTATTTTGCATTGCCCGATTCGTGCAACTTTCACCACCAACAAAATATAAAAGTTGGGAAATGATAGCTCGCGCGCAAAAAGTTACATCCGGAATTCGGAACATTTTGACCGTTGGGAACTCTGTGGTTAGGTACTTTGTCTATGGCATATGGACATAACACGATCGGATACACACATAGAGAGAGCTATGATGGTGATAAAAATCCAAAGCATTTAACGGTATTATTATAATTTTATATTATTCTTAACGATTACTAAAAAGCCATAAAAATGTAATAGAAACATCCAATGGCACAAAATTCTTTTTAAATATTTGTTGGTGCCTACTAGTCATAACCGAAGAAACGCTTCCGTAGAATTTAAAATGCTAATTTCCAACAATATTTTTTAATAGTCATATTAGCATTAAAATTAATATTCTTTTCAACCCAATTGTAATATTAATGCAAATATATGGTTCTTAATAAAAATAAGCGTCGGTAAATAAAATGACTGTACTTATATTAAAAGAACTCTAGCAATCGCATATCGTATCGATGGAAAGAAAGCGCGCCAAAAAAATGCAATAAACAGCTGACGGAAGTCAAGCAGATTCTTTTCCGTTTTCCCGCGTTCACCATATTCAAATGTAGAATGAATTTTTCAAATAGTTTGCTTTTCAGTTGACCGTTTATCTACAGTAAAAAATCTGCAGTAAGTTCAGTTATTAAAATTATTCGTTCGGATACTTTTCGGATCTTACAACGCAAACACGAAATAAAATAAACGTAACATTGAATATTCGTTCAGTTTTTATGCATGAACACAAAGGAATGGATTTTGTATTTGGTTATTTGGACCACCCAGGATAACTTTTTGAGGATTTTTGAGGTCTTGCGGCAGAATTGCCCGTGAAATTAAAGTTTTCGCTATTTGCAGATTAGAATTAAATTACAATATTATGCATGAAAATATGATTCGCGACCCTTACAAGAATATTTTTACAGAACGATCGTCTAAACTAATAATAGTGATATAGAGAAAATATTTTATTTTTTGCATGTTTGTTTATTACACTTTCATGCAAAAACAGCTGAATAAATTTGGATGCAGTTTGGCACACGCGTTGACCCATGATCCGGATTAGCAACTAGTAATCATTAAAATCAACAATACAATTATCTTGGTTCAAATTAGCCTATTGAAAGCCTATTTCATAAAATCATGATATTTAAGGCCAATTCTATTTGTTAAGGTTAGCGTATCCCTTTTTTATCTCAAGGTAGAAATCTTCACGGATGTCCTCCGCCCTGGGGTGGACAGCGGGGTCTGTCAGACTCTTACTGACTAAAACCTGTGCTAAAACCACCCCGTTGTTCCGTCCCACACCTACGTCGGGGACCACGGGAACCAATGCGTCTTCCGCGATCCCCGACTGGTGCCGGAGGAGGCCCGCCTTTACGGGCCTCCTCACGTTAGGGGGGAGTGAGGTGTGGAACACTACGCGCCAACATCTCGGGTCCTAAGGAATAGGGGCGACGGATGTCAAGGTTAGCGTTTCCGTACGCTAACCTTAAATATAGTACATACTAATTCCATGAGTTAACCTTACCGCATCTTCTATCTATACTATATACTATTATACTATAATAATATTATAAAGCTGAAGAGTTTGTTTGTTTGTATGTTTGTTTGTTTGTTTGTTTGATTGAACGCGCTAATCTCAGGAACTACTGGTCCAAATTGAAAAATTCTTTTTGTGTTGGGTAGCCTATTTATAGAGAAAGGCTATAAGCTATATAAAATTACGCTAAAACCAAGAGGAGCGGAGCAGTAATGAAAAATGTTGCAAAAACGGGGAATATCGCACGGGTAGGCGATTCGACGCGGCGGGAATGGTCGCGGGAACAAGAAATTTAACGCGGACGAAGTCGCGGGCAGAAGCTAGTTTGAAATAAAATATCAGGTTCTAACTCTGCCGTCAATATACATACTTGACATCTGCATATTTGTTTTTAAGAATATCGATAAGGCAGGGCCGGACCGTGAGTTTAGGGGGCCCTGGGCTAATACTTCTTAGGGGCCCACCTAATTACTCAAAGGAAAAGAAAAAAATAAAAGGTAAAATATTTGATTATCTATATATTAATACGTAAAGCGAAAACTTTGGATCCCTTTTTACGAAAATTGGGCGGACGGAGGAGTATGAAATTTCGCACACTTATAGTTTATACAGAGAAGAAGTGACTAATGCTAATATTTTTTTTAAATTATGCGTAAAAATATATTATTTTCAATAAATAACACGTTACACACACTACTGTTCATTACCATGTATTTAATACACACATGCATAGATATTCTTTTGTTTATGGTCCAATCGCCAATATCTGTCTTTATTTCGTGTCTATAGTCTTATAGTTAGGGAGCTGGCGAGCATTTCGGTAAATGATTTGCACACGTTTCACGTCGAGGTGGATAGCAGTTTAAATTATTACGAATCGATTTGGTCCAATCAATTAAGGTCCTATGTCACTGCGTTTTCGCGTTACAGCGGATTGAAGTTGTTTAAAAAAATCAGGGTATTAAATCATTTGCACATGTATGCCTCTAGAGTTCATGGTCACAATCATCTTGGAAACGAAGAAAATCGAAGAGGCAGACATTCAGGACTCTGCATTATCATGGGACGGAGTTGAAAAATGTTAAAAAAAAAGCTCTACTAAGTCATTTGCACGCGGTTCTCATTGCACCCATTCAATTCACTATGACTCTGTGGATTCGAAAAAACATGTGGCAGACTCTTTGCTCACTGATTTTCAGCTGTATTACTTTTTGAAATTCATGGAATCAAGGGACAGCGGTATTACGTGGGATTATTGTTATTATTTATAGTTTATTCTTATAATTTTGTTTAATATTATCCTCTAAACTCCCGGTAACGATTAAACTTCTGGAGCTGAAATCTATGCAATCATATTTTTTCTCAATGCCAACCAGAAACGAAATGCGCTTGGAACTTTAATTAGAAAGTATTTTTTTTAAATTGCATACTTGATTGTAATCTGAATAGGATTAGGATCTGGATAGGAACAGTCTTTAACTTTTTAATCACGTTTTATTTGTGTAAAATACGTAGATTTTGAACCAAGACGTGTGAAAGTGCCTGAGAGCGAGAGAGAGGAAAAGCGTGCAAAATAAAATGGGAGGCTGTATAGAGATATACGCTCTATACATTTAGTTTCACAATACGGAAAAGGTCGGAACTGAGTTATACCGTTCTCACTCATATTCCGAAATAAAAGAGAGACACCACGAAAGAAACTATGAGGATATTTTATACTTGCTTGGTATGGCGCGAGCCTAGGGTTGAAAAAAAAAATCAAATGGTCTGCCTTTAGAATATCAGATGCCTGAACGTCTGCCTCATCGATTTTCTTGGTTTTCATAAGGAATTCAAACATCAGTCCAAGAAGTAGACGTGTGCGCATAATATAGCACACCTTTTTTTACATTTTTGGAACACTGTCAATAGACAACGCAGAGGCAACATGTTGGCAAACTATTTTTCTGTGGTTCTTCTCATTGTTTTTAATCGAACAATTCAAATTTGCCAAGTGTGTACTTCATATAGAGTTTTTTTAATCATAAAAATAAATGTAAAAAATGAATACTACAAAAGTCAGAGCCCTGGATGTCTCCCTTTTCGATTCTTTCTGTTTCCAGGATTACTATAATCATCAGCCCTAGAGGCAGACGTGTGCGCATAATATAGCACACCTTTTTTTTTTATTGTTGAAACTCTGTAAATTTACAACGCAGCGTCACCATGGTGGCAGACGAGGTCCTTGATGTTTCTTAGGGTATAATTATCACTATTAATAACGTTTGGCTTGTGTGCTGATCATATCGAAATTTTGCTCGCCAGCTCCCTAACTACTACTGAATGTCAAGTATCAACCATAGGTAATAAATTAATTTTATAGATAGATTATATAACCTATTTCATTTTTTAAATCTATGATTATATCGAGAATATTTGTTTTTTTCTCTACAGTGTTACTGAATGTCAAATAAAACCATATTTTTTTAAAATATTTATTATTATACCGGATGACATTTTTTACCGTCTCGACCTTCATACAGTGTGTTGTGTAACTAGAATAGAAGGCAGGAAGGCCATCAGATTCATCGCAGGTGACTAAAAGAGTGCGGGACGCGGGCTGACGGGGATGCGAGTGCGGCTTGTGCGCCTACGAAAGATCAATTTGGTCGGCTATCGGCCGGCTTCAAAGGGTAGGACCGCGCTACAAAATCATTGATATATGCCGCGCATTGAGTAGGGTGCCTATGATTTGAGTTTCGATAGATTTTAATTGATTTTTTTATTTTATTTTTTACTAATTTCTGTTTTTGTTGTTCTAGTATGAAAATGTTACTTTAAATGTGAAGTATTTATTGCTAGATCAATTTTATTACATGTTATTCGAAAATAAAAATAATTAAAATTTCTATGCCAAAGGCTTTTCTACTCCGTTCACCTATTACACCCATTTATTTTCAAGACGTTAAAAAAAGTCACCCGGTATATGTTTTTTACATTTAATAATGTATTTCTATTCAAATGAAGTACGGTCGAATTTCGACCAATGGGCGATCACTAGTAATATATATTATGCCTTAGTGTTATACAACCGTAAATAAATTGACGAATTATATAGCAACCTTTCTGCACTTTCCTTTGGCAAATTCTTTAATTTGCTCCTCACTTTCTAGGTTCTTAGTTAAATCAACATATATTGATAAAACGGATAATTGGTTAAGTCGTGAGTTTGACATCGCCGTTCTGTATTTATTCTCTATATGTATATGCCATCCTGGAAAAGGAACGCTCGGCTTCACAGCTTGTGGTTGGTAAAGTTAAATATATTTGTAACATTGTATAGCAGTTCGGGAATACGTTAACAAGCTTCTTTTCATAAATAATCGTAAAAATGTCTACGCAAGACGAGTGGGACTCTGTCGACTGAAGCAAATATGTTTTTAATTGGATGCATACATTGACTAAATATACATCCACATCATCGGGATAATAGTCAGTAACCTTATGTGCGCTTTCTAAATAAGTGTATTGCATGTTTTTTTCTTGCAAGTCCATTGAAAATTTAAATTTTTTGCTAGATGTCTCATATACTTGACTTCTTTGATTTAAATCCGTATGAATCAGTTTATCCAGTGCAACGTTTAGCGTGTCTATTTTAAACTTTTGTGTACCGTGTACGGCAACTTTCTCTGTATAATTATCAGAATACTTTGGTGTAATGCGTCTCTTAGTTATATCACTGTAGTTAGTTTCCACATTTGTACTTAATGTTTTGGCTTTTTGAAAAACTTTGTAACAATAAATTAAACCGCCGAAAAAACTGAAAAGCAACTGAAAGCGGTGGTTTAATTTTTTGTTGAAAAGTTTTTATTTCATTTTTTTTGTAGCTTTAATGTACTAATAATACTTGGCAAGGTATACCTTATCCAATAAAAAAAGAATTATCAAAATCGGGCTACTCTGTATTTAGTTATGCGTGGTTATACATTATAATCAGTGAGTGAACAATCAATCATCCCCTGTTTTCCGACCCTTAGGGTTCGATTTTGTTTTCCAAAGGAGGTGGGTACAGTTTAGAACAGTTTTCGCCCATCATAGTCATGAAAATTCAAAGTATTTATTGACGTCATATTATTGTGCTTAAGTGAAGTTTAGGTATCAACCTTTACATCTATTCTAAAATAGTAAGAAAAAAATAGCAAGTCATATAAAAAAATCATTATTAAACTTGTCACTAAAATAACAACTTCTTTGCAGTTTTGTTATTTTAAGCACTTTTTCTAACTTTCATCAAAAAATAAACTAATTAGCGCTTTATGCAACAAAACAAATTAATGCTAGTTAAAAAGCCTATTTACTGTAGTATTTGAGAGACATAAAAATATTTTGGTGCATAAAGCGCTTACCAGTTTATTTTGTAATGAAAGTTAAAAAAAGTGCTTAAAATAACAAAACTGCAAAGAAGTTTTTATTTTAATGACAAGTTTGATTATTTTATTTTATATGACTTGCTATTTTTTTCTTACTATTTTAGAATAGATGTAAAGGTCGATACCTAAACTTCACATAAACACAATAACATGACGTCAATAAATACTTTGAATTTTCATGACTATGATGGGCGAAAACTGTTCTAAACTTTACCCACCTCCTTTATATGGGACCACCTTTGGAGTATACCCTTTCTAATAAAAGAAGAATTATCACAATCGGACCACTATGTAAAAAGTTATGCGTGGAAAACAAAATCGAACCCTAAGGGTCGGAAAACAAGGGATGATTGATTGTTTACTCACTGATTGTAATGTATCACAACGCATAACTTTATACAGAGTAGTCCGATTTTGATAATTCTTTTTTTATTGCATAGGGTATACCTTGCCAAGTATTATAAGTACATTAAAGCCACAAAAAATTATAAAATAAAAACTTTTTAACAAAAAATTAAACCGCTGAAAAAACTGAAAAACAAAAAATAATAAACCTTAAAATTTTGAGTCGGCGCTGAAAAATCAATGAACAAAGATCACTCAAAGCGCCGACTCATCATTTTAAGGTATTTTTTTTTTTTTTTTCAGTTTTTGACTTTGACTTGACTTAGCTGGGGGCCCCTTGAATCCACGGGGCCCTGGGCTGGAGCCCAAAAAGCCATATTGTAGATCCGGCCCTGCGATAAGGTATTCGATAAGTTCACGAAAGTAGAAGATACGCACAAACGTCAACACTCGCCATAAAAAGAGGTTATGCGCTCCATCCGCAAGAATTAAAATGTTAAGTGATAGCCCAATAAAAATATATAATAAGTTGCCCAACACGTTTAAAAATGAAAAATCAGAAATAACATTCCAAAAAAGGCTAATTACCTAATTCAAAAATGCTTCTACTCAGTAAAAGAATATTTAGAGTCTAGCTTAAAATAATGATTATCTGTTATGTACAAAATTGGCGATATGTCCTATAATTCAATTAGAATAATAATAATTATTATAATTCCCAATGAACCTTGAACCTAATGCTCTAGAAATAAAGTCGAAAATCTATCAAAGAAATCTGACAGATTGTAGTAGCTTGATGTGTTGGCGTCTGTACTAACTACCTGGAAAGTATGACATAAAGATCTTACTTTGACATTGATTGTATTATGTTCATAATTATTGGCATTTGATTTTACCACAACTATTATTTTTTAATTTAATAAAAAAAAATATTATTTAATGTATAATAAAATAATCTATACTAATATTATAAAGCTGAAGAGTTTGTTTGTTTGAACGCGCTAATCTCAGGAACTACTGGTCCGAATTGAAAAATTATTTTTGTGTTGGGTAGCCTATTTATCGAGGAAGGCTATATGGTATATAACATCACGCTACAACCAAGAGGAGCGGAGCAGTAATGAAAAATGTTGCAAAATCGGGGAAAATTGTACGGGTAGGCTATTCGACGCGACGGGAAGGGTCGGGGAACAAGAAATTTAACGCGGACGAAGTCGCGGGCAGAAGCTAGTCAAGTAATAATAATGTTTAAAGCATGCTAATTTGTGATGATAAGGGCAGGCGAAATATAATTGAAATGCTTGTAAAAGGCTGCTAAGTCATAAGTCCCAACACCATTACACTTAGTTCGCAATAAAGGTTTTTGACTTTGACTTTGAAATACGAACACCGTGAACCACCATTTTGGATTTCATTGTTGCCAACTACAGATATGCTTGGTTTGGCAATTTGAATACAGTACAACCTTCACGGTAATGGAATTGATGAATAGGTCTAGCGATAGTATGTGTTCAACAGGTATATAATGTGCATACAAGTCTAATGTCCGTAGGAAGCAATCAAATTACGTAACGCTAATGTATTAGGTTTATATTAGCTAACGATGGCCATTCGCTTCATAGGTATCCCATCAAAAACATAAATGTGAAATGAGAGCCAAGTTCAATATTATGATATATGCCTTGGTTGTTGACTTCAACGACAAAAGAAGTGAGATCGAAATGGGTGCCAAGTTCAATGGTCAGTCCTGAAATTTATTTAAAACTTCATAAAATATAATTTCTTCTTATAACTTAGGATAATATATTGTAGCCTAAGGTCAGACTTGGCTAGTTCTCATATGTGAATTATTATGTTCGATGGCTAGTTTCTACCAGCAAGCCAAATTTTCGGAATAATAAAATAAGAACCGACAGTAACAGGTTTAGAACTTGCGAAGGCTATAATATATCTCACAAGTCTCACTATATGAGCCAAATTTGACACGTTTATGTGAAATAGTTTTTGAGTTATGAGTGGGTCAAAAGTGGCTCCAAATGGTTCGTGTAATACACACGGTGCTGCACGCCAGTTCTGTTACTGGAACTTGGCTTGACACGCTGCCGCGTGTCTAGATCTAATTTAATTAAGTTATTTAGGGAAGGTAATCAAAATCAGCTGTTCTGTTACATACGAAGTAAAGATGATGCATATACTTTTAAAAATGTTCTTTGAGTAGCTTTTGGTAAGGAAATCAAGAGGTTGGAAAGTTCCTAATCAAACCATGAAGTAACAAACCCACCAATAACATTTTTTTTTTTTTTTTTTTTTTTTTTTTTTTTTATCTATTTTTTTTTTTTTATATGTCGGAGATGGCTGTCAAATACAAATTGTGGGTAGTCCGCATAATTTACTATCCTTTGTTTTTATTATCATTAATTTATGTGATTTTTCTATCAGATTGTGTCTAATTAATTGGAACTTAATTTATTGAGTACTTGGTGTCTCACTAATTCATTTTTGGCAACTTATTTCGATAGTTGTAACCGGTAGTTTTGCTCAAAACAATAAATGACATGTCACTTTAAATTTTAAAATGATTTACGTAGTGAATTCACCATTTGTTTATTTACGACAATTATTCTCATATTGTTTGATTATTTTACAATGTAAGTCTTATTTAGTTAAGCATACTTTAGTGTTTTGTATCAAGTAAACACGTGGCGTACTTCCGCGCGCCATTGGACTGAGTTGTCATAGATATTATGGCGGGACATTGTCCTATAAAAGAGCTTGCACTCAGTGAGCAAGGCAGGCATTCTACGCTCGACGCCCGCCTTGGAAGGTCGTTACGCTGCCGCTCCGCTGCGCGTATCCCCTCCACCGCCCGCCGCTCGTTCGCCCGTCAGTTGTGCTCCGTGCGCCACGCTGCGTAGTCGCCCCGACTACTCTCCGCTATTTTGCGATTTAAATTTATTTAAATCGCAAAATTCGGAATTTCCTGTTTCTTCAGATTCAGTCTAAAACCGTACTGTCTTGTTCGCAAGACAGTGGTATTTCTGATTCGTCAGAAAATCGTCAAAAACGTGTGTTGTGTTGTGGCCCCTTCAGGGCAAATCCACAGTTTCGTGGTCACTCGGTGGATACCTTAACGGTGCCAACGAAGCCGAGTGGGTGCAGACCCAACGCACCCGTCTATCCCCTTCAGGGCTAGACGAAAGTTGGACGGGTCCCGGATCGCTGGCCTTGGGGGCTTCCCTCGTCAGCCCCGGTGACAGTCTTCCCTCCACAGCCGCGTACTAGTGCCGCGGGTATATCTATACCCCCCGCACTAGACTGGTCGGGTACCTTCAGTACCCATCGCATGACCGGTTAGGAACCCGTTCGCACAATAAGATTGGCGACGGGAGTCACTCTTAGGGCTCACCAGGATCACCTCCCTGTCTATACCCGACAGGGAGTGTAACACTCACCCCCGGCATCCCACCGGGGATTAGGCTACGTAGGAGTAGGGTTTTTGATCAGGATCACTCTCATGAGTGATTAGGTCCCCCCCACCCTTAGTTTTTCTCCCCGGGAAACATGGTTAAACCCATATCTCCCGAGGAGAGGGAAGCCCTCTCGGAGGCTTTCTTCGAGCTTGTGGATGATGACCGAGAGTTCGTCATCTCTTTTAAGAAACGCTGGAAGGCGAACAGGGAGAGGAAGGCCAGAGCCAACAAGCTAGTCACTGTTTTCAGTGACGCACTTGAGACTCCGGCTATCCCCTCCCCCATCGCCCCAGTAGACGATCTTCCGGTGTCCATGGACACGGAAGATCATCCCGATACCGCCTCAACCGCTCCCCAGGCTGACTCAAACCCCTCCTCGTCCTCGGACACGGAGGCGTATGAGTTAGTCTCCCATACAAAGGGCAAAGGGAGCAAGAGGAAGAAGAGCAAGGACAGCAGCTCAGCCCCAGCCGCTAAAATCATAGCGGCTGAGGACTCCGCTCCTCCGTCCCGCGCCCCCACCCCGCTGGCGACCTCCGCCAACGCGTCCGACCCCCTCCCCGATACGCAGGCGACCCCCGCCACCGCGACCGCGTCCATCCCCCCCACGCCGCCGGCGACCGCCGCCACCGCGTCCCCTTCCCGTCCCTCGCCTTCAACCTCCGCGAAGGTTGCCGCGCCCCGCGCTAACGGTAGCGCCCCGACCGCTAACTCTGGCTCAACCACCGCCAGGAAACTCCCTCCACCGCCCCCTGTATTTATACAGGACAAGGCCAAGTGGACGGAGGTGTCCAAATGGTGCGTTGACCAGAGGGTCAACTATACCAGTGCCCGTGCCACCCAGCAGGGCATAAAGGTATCGGTACCGACCTCGACCGATTACCGCGAGCTGACCAGGCTCCTCTCTGCCAGGAACGTGTCCTTCCACACGTATTCCTTGCCCGAGGAGCGTCTGACCAGGGTGGTGATCCGCAGGATCCCCTGCGAGATCCCCACCAGCGAAATCAAAGCTGACCTCGAGAGACAGAACGTGCCTGTCACAGAGGTCCATAGGATGCACAGATCCAGACAAGGCATTGCCTTTGACATGGTCCTGGTGGTGTGCCCTCCCACGGAGGGTCACCACCCCATTTTCAAAGTCAAGGCAGTCTGTAATCTGTCTGGTCTCATCATAGAAAAGCCCCGTAAGTCGAACATCATTGGCCAGTGCCATAGATGTCAACTTTACGGGCACTCAGCGTACAACTGCTACGCCACTCCCAGGTGCGTCAAGTGCCTGGGAGAACATGGTACAGCAGATTGTACCCGGCCCAAAGACCGCACTCTCTGCACCGAGCCACCTAGTTGTGTGCTCTGCAAAGAGTCCGGTCATCCGGCAAACTACCGGGGCTGCCCGAAAGCCCCCAAGTCCTCGTCCCCTAAATTGGCGCAACGTTTCGACGCTCGCCAGAAAAGGGAATCCCCCTCGGCCAAACTCCCCGCGAGATTGGCCCCTCAACGTCCCTCCCAATGGCCTCTTTTGAGTTCCCAGAAGGAGTTCCCCGCACTGGCCTCCTCTAGGCCAAAGCCCGCCCCCATCCCTCCCTTAGTGGACCCGCGTACCCGCGCCCCCGCGCCCCTTACGCCCCCCGGTTTTCCCGCGACCGCTCCCCCCGCCCGCGCCGCGGCCCCTCCCGCTGCCCCTATGGCAGGACCCACCCCAGTTCAGAGGAAAGGTCAGGCTCCCCTCAATGCGTTCAACGTCATTGCCGGGACCTTTAACACCTATAGCACGTTCCTCTCCCCGCGTGCCCAACAGATGGCCCAGGAACTAGTTGCCGCCGGCGGCAACCTGTTCCGTATCCAATCTATATATGCTGCGTATCCAGAGATCACGCAAGCACTCCACGTTATGAACTCCCAACGCCCCTATTATGGATAGTCGAGGAGTATTAACTAGACTTAAACCCCGTTCCCTAAAGCTAGGCTTCTTTATGGATGGATCCCCCCCAACTCTCCCGATTAGAAGTTTCGGCCTGTCGGTTAGCACTGACAGGTCACCAGCCGATCACTATTGTGTCGGCTTACCTTCCTCCCACACATGAGTCAGAGGACCCTCAACTCCTCGCTAACGACCTTTCCGATCTCTTCGGCATGAGTGACTCCGTTATCATAGCGGGCGATCTCAACGCCAAACATCCCGCCTGGAATAGCACCAGGACCTCGACTAGAGGTAGGCAACTTTTCAACCTCTGCTCTACCATGATCTTCGATGTCATCGCCCCGATGACTCCCACTCACTTCCCCTTCGATGTCGATCAGCTACCCGACGTTCTTGACATAGCGCTCCTTAAGAATATCAACTTAAGGTTGGATTCTATAGAGACTATTCACGAACTCGATTCTGACCATCGACCAGTAGTCATGAACCTGGCCCCCCGATTAGGTATTCGCGACCCCTCCCAACCCCCCGCCACTAAAGTGATCACTGACTGGAAGAAAGTAAGCGAACGCTTACAATCTAACACGTCACATCACTTAGACTCTATCCCAGATCAGTTTGACTCTGTCGCCGCCACAACGGCCGCGATCGACTCTCTCACGGAACACGTACAATCGATCGTGAGCGAAAGCTCACGGGAGGTTCCAGATACGGGCGACCGTAAATGGAAACTCCCCGACGATGTACGTGATCTGCTGACAGAGAAGAACGCGGCCGTTCGTGCTTACAGCATCTTTCCCTGTGATGCTAACAAAGCTCACATGCGTTACTTACAGCGTGCTGTAAGGACACGTGTGACTGAGCTGCGTGACGCTAACTGGGACAAGATGGTGAGCGAACTAGAGCCGACTCATCTCGCCTTCTGGGAACTTCAGAGGAAACTGAAATCCTCTGAGTTTTCCACTATGCCCCCCCTGACCCGCCCCGATGCGACCATTGCATTCGAGGATATCGACAGGGCTGAATGCCTAGCCGATAGCCTCGAAGCCCAATGCACACCCAGTTCGCAGCCAGTAGACCAAGCGTTTGTCGATAAGGTAAACGCGGAAGTCGAACGCAAAGCCTCACTCCCGCCCGTTGAAGACCCTGATGATCTCCTGCCCCCCGTCACACCTGACGAGGTGCACGAGATCATCAAGGGTCTGAAGACTCGTAAAGCCCCCGGATCAAACGGCATCACCAACAGAGTGATCAAGCTGTTCCCCGCTCAATTGATTATGCTCATGTGTACCATCTTCAATGGTGCCTTGAGTAATAATATTTTCCCCCAAGCGTGGAAGGAAGCCACCGTCATTGGCATTCCTAAGCCCGGTAAGCCCAAAACCGAGCCCACGAGCTACCGCCCCATTAGTTTGCTCAAAGTTCTCGGCAAAATCTATGAGAGACTTATTTATAAGCGACTCAGGGATTATGCCGAAACCAAGGGCCTCATCCCCAACGAGCAGTTCGGTTTTCGAACCCAACACTCGTGTGTCCATCAGGTACACCGCATCGTCGAACATATCAATGCTGGTTTTCAGCGTGGTATGTTCACGGGCGCTGTATACTTCGATATAGCGAAAGCGTTCGACAAAGTCTGGCACAACGGCTTATTATATAAGCTGTACCAACTCGGAGTGCCAGACCGTCTCGTGCTCATCTTACGAGACTTTCTTGCGAACCGTACCTTTCGCTATCGCATCGAAGGGGCACTTTCCTCCCCTCACCCGATCCGTGCAGGAGTCCCTCAAGGCTCTGTACTAGCCCCCCTCATTTTCACGCTGTTCACTAGCGATATCCCCAGAAGCAAGAAGGCAAGGTTAGCTCTGTTCGCAGATGACACTGCCATCTTCTTCTCGGGATTTAGTGACACAGCGCTGGTTCGCTACCTCCAAACCGCAGTCGACGAGCTCGGCGATTGGTTCAGGAAGTGGCGAATCGAGGTCAACCCCGACAAAAGTCAGGCGGTCTTTTACACCCGACCGCGACGTAATCACCCCCCTCCCCGACCCATCTCAATGTTCGGCAAGCAGATCCCTTGGGCGAAGCAAGCCAAATATCTAGGTGTCATCCTCGACGAACACCTCACCTTTTCCGAGCACATAAAGCAGGCTCGCTCGCGGGCCGCTTTCGCTCTCAGTAGGCTCCATTGCGTCCTGAACAAGCGGAGTAAATTGTCTCTTCTGTGTAAGAAGCGGCTTTACACCGCTTGTATCAGGCCGATTATGACATACGCAAGCCCAGTCTGGGCACATGCCAAGCCCCGATTCATCCATAGGATGCAGACTCTCCAGAACCGTTTTCTCCGTCAAGCCACAGGCTCGCCTTGGTTTGTTCGGAATATCAATCTTCATTTAGACATGAAACTCCCGACTATCCATCAATACATAAAACGCGCTTCGAAGCGTTTCTTCGATAGGGCCGTAGCCCACCGCAACCCTCTGGTTGTGGCGGCAGCTACTTACACCCCCTCCCGTATTAGCAAAGTCCGCCGCTCGCGGCACGTTCTTACCGATCCTGATGATCCCACTACTCTCCTCCAGGAGAGTCGAAAAGAGACCAGTACAGCTAGACCAGCACACAGACACAAACCGTACCGACCTCGCCGCCGAGGTCCGTCGTCGCGACCCCGACTTAACAGTCCCTCCCGACCCTTGCAAGAGCCAGCCCGCGATGCTGCGCCGTTAGCTTTAAATTAGTCCCTAAATAATTTAACCCAGATCCAGCCAGTCCCTTGCTGCCCCCCTATCAGCGATTGCCTAAGCCGAGGTTCGTACCCCCCTCGGGGTAACCCTTAGAGCTTTCGCTTTAGTTTTTAAGTATAATAAGCCCCGGCTGGAGGCCTAAAAAGGTAACTTTTTAGAACTCGCCGGGCCCCAATCCGTTTAAGTAGTCACAATCTTTTCAGGATTAACTACGAGATGCCCCACAAAAAAAAAAAAAAAAAAAAAAAAAATAATGAGCAAGGCAGTCTATCTTCGGATTAGACTCAATACAGAGCTTCTGCTCCCGACACTGTCGGTTTATCTGGTACAGCGCTGCTGTATATTCACATAGCTGTATTGATTAGCTGATAGCGAAAGATACACTTTGTATTTGGGTGGCTTAGGCCTCTATACGAACTGCAACCTTAAGGGTTTGTTCGTTGTACTGTATTGTTATTACCTACTTTATCTTGTAACCGTTTTATTCAAGTTCTTCTAACTTAACAGACAGCTGTGCTGCTGGGGAGTTTGTTCCGCCACTTCTTCTTCCCAGCTAAAGCACTAGGAAGTGTCGAAGGGGGGCGTTTTGGGGGGACTGTCTTATGTAACTTTGACGTTCAAAAGTGCTGACTCTCAGCCTAGTTTGAATAAATGACTTTTGATTTTGATTGTTACTTTTTATCATTTAATTAATATTGTATTACAACTTGGTAATTGTTCATAATATTGTTTGTAGTTGTTAATAATATTGTTTAGCCCAATAAAATGGGAACTCTAAAACCCTGACGATATATACCGCTCGGCATTCACTCGGTACTACTCCGCCTCCCGATCCGACTTCAGAAGTGGGATTAGGTTTAGCCCAGGAATCGCAAGTTGTTGGCGATCCATGGCAAGTGATGTTGGAGCTTCAGAACCATAATATGGCTCAGTTAATTGAAGCGATTAAGTCGCACTTTGCTTCACCTGTTAAAATTCGTTTGCCCGATTTTTATCCAGACCTACCCGATTCAAATGCTCAATCTTGGAGTACAACAGTTAATATTTGCCTATCGGAGAAACCTCTTCAAGGTGGATCTCTTATTATTGCCCTCACTAAAACCTTCAAGGGCAGTGCTTACGCATGGGTCTCCCAAGTGCCCTATCCAGGCATGACCAGGACTGACTTTAAGAGTCTCTTCCTTTCTCGTTATGATGTTTCGGAAACTGTTGCCGCTACTCTCATTAACCTTCATAATAGTCAGCCAAAAGAAGGAGAATCTTTAGCTGCATATGCCAGTCGACGGGTCACTTTACTGGCGTGCGAGTTGAGTGACCTAGGTGTCGAGCACCTTGTTGTTTCTACTGTACTGGCCCATGTGTCCAAATTTGATTCCCGTGCTCATCGACTAGCATTTGCTACCTACATATAAGCTCACACAGGCGTCATTACGTCATTTTCGAAAGGTGGTTGCTAAAAATCAGTGCTGTTGACGCTAGGTTTGTCTGAAGTCACAGCATATTGCTGAGCAACGACCTGATCTTGCACAGATGCTACGCACAGGTTAATTGTTATTTAATATTATGGTTTATCGTTACAAGAGTAGATAATTAATGCAATCTACATTTTGTTTGTTTTGATCATGTGATGTAATTGCCAAGGTCGTAACACATTCTGTTTTGTCTTTGGTCACTAGTCTTAGATCACAAGGGTCACTAGTCTTAGATCACAAGCAATGACAATATTTCTAAACTGTTAATTTTAACTTAAATACGGGGCTATTGGCTACGTTGCACTTTATGTACCTATTTCAATTTTTATTTTGTTTGTGCAGAATAAACAATTTTTCTTTCTTTCTTTACCGAAGTTACATACTAGATACAAACTTCAACAAGAACTGAGTGTCTTGTCACATCTTAAGAGAAGGTCTCAGATTTCCTCTGATCAACCCGATTCTTCTCAACCTAAGAGGTTTAAACCAGATATAATAGTCTGTCGCTTTTCTGGTATATTAGGGCATAAGTCTACAAACTGTCGCAAGAAGGCCGACAAAACCATACATCCTAGACCAGCTAGCTCGCCATATAAGACGACGTCTCGAAGAACCGGAAGTCGGTCTTTGAGCAGCCAACGATTCTTGAATTAAGTTGAGGCTGGTGATGGGCTATTATTAGCCTCTTACTGTTGTTCTAAACCAATCTGGTGAGTCGCTTTCATTTTGTTATGACTCTGGGGCAGAATGTTCTTATTGCTGTAATATTTGCTGAAGTTTTCTAGCAAAATTATTTCTTGTGAAGTCAATATAATGGGAATAAGAAATTCTAACACATGATAGATGATGGTATTTTCTGCAGGCTTATGATTTTGACATTATTTGTATCAATCAACAAAGCAAATCAGGAACGCGTTAGTATTACAACTGTCTAATAGTTGGCTTTTAGCTGAGCTTGTAGCCCTGGGTATATCTAAAGGGTTCCGATATGAGAAAGTCGGATACGATTAGACTAAAGCTATTTTGAAAAGTTCCAAGTTGGGGACTTTGTTAAAATACATTCTAATGGTGATGTTGCGTACCGTTTATTATCTGTGCGCCTAATGGAATGCGCGTGTAACGAAGTGACATCTGACTTGTCATTTTTTGACGTTGACACTTGACAGCTCTCTGTCGTTTTGCCGCTAAAAGAGGTCGGTCGCCGTGTTGAGTTCCGCGACGCGTTTGTTGAAATTAATCCCTTTAAATCGATCCGTTTGTGACAATTAGTCGTGATCCAATTGTATTAATTAACCGGTCGTTTTGTGGACAATCTGTCATGACCCGATGGTTGAGTGTGACGCTATTGTGAACGAGTGATTAGAAGACCGCATGCTGTGATTGTCTCCAGCCGGGTTGGAGCGGAATCTAACCTGAAGAATACTCATAACGTCACGACACGATACACATACACTCACTTACATACATATCTCCAGGTTGGCACCAGAGCAGTGTCCTTCAACCATGAGGTAAGTTCCTGTATTTGTAATTGTTCACTTGTATTGTCTGCTCCGCGTACGGCGGACAGTACGCTAGCCACTTCTAGTCTCTAGAGCCCCACGATTATCACACTTCCACTGCGCATTGAAATCCTATGGTAGGGGTCTAGTCTAGCCTGGCAGCGTACATTTTGGTATTCAGAGCGCGGTTATAAGACATAACCACCAAATTGGTAATTTACAGTAGGCTAATTACTTGGCAGTCTCTATAAGGGAAGTAGTAATTCGCTGTAAATGTTTGTTAATGGTAATTAATTGGTATTTGAAATAATTTGTTTAAATTTGTTGAGACGGGTAACCTGATGTTGCCAAGGTCAGCCGGGCTAATAAAGTGGATTGGATTGGGCTGTGGTGCAGCCCCTTGTTGTAGCCCCTTTTTGTGTCTGATCTGTGTTGTATTGAATGTCAGGAAGACATTAAAATATTGAGTTTGTACCATTGATATGGTTATTTGTGAAAATTAATATTTGAAAAATTATTGGCATTTTTGAGTATTACCATTGTTTTGAGTTGGAATAAAGGTTCATTATTGTTGTACCATTAACAAAGTGGTTTGTGAACTTAACTTTTGGAATTGGATAGAATTTGAATATTTGAATTGAATATCATATTGACAGTTTTGAACGTTGATATTGGTTTGAATTAAAATAAAACTTTATTTTTGTTCATTGAATTGAAAGCAATAATTTGTTATTTCTTGAGTTGCTGATTAGTCAGTTTGGTAGTTTGATTGTTTGCTTGTAGTTATTTTGTTATTTATTGTTTGAACTTTGTTACTTAATTATTTTGTTTGGTATGTTGAATTGTATTGTTTGTGCAATGGCATACAAAGCGGTGAGAGAGGCAATCAGTGGATTGACCACACAGCTGCGGTGGTTCGCTTCAGCTGCAGCGACCGCTGAGCGCCAGGATCTTGAGGGGATCACTCTTGCTCGGTTCGAGCAGTTGAACTTGAGACTCGGCAACGTTGATGCTCTGCTCACCCGCTACAACCAGTACATTTGTGAAGTGGATTTGGAAGTGCTGGACCAAGCAGCACGTGACAAGGTCCTTGCTGACTACGACCAGATCTTGGACCTGGGGGATGTCATTGGTCAACGTGCTCGGGAAATATTGGAGAGCCGGACACCTGTCCAGGTCAAACCGGAGACCTCGGTTGTTTCAGGTCCCGGACTATTGAGTAGACTGCCTACCTTGGAACTGCCACACTTTAACGGTCGCTTGGACCAGTGGTTAAGTTTCCAAAACCTGTTTGAAAGTTTGGTTGATGCACGCTCGGACCTCAGACCCGCCCAAAAGTTGGCCTATTTGTTGTCTGTCCTGGAAGGTGAGGCCCGAGCCTTGGTACAGCATCTGTCTTTGACTGACTCAGCCTACCCTACCGCTGTGGAACTACTCACCCGGCGGTACCAAAATAAACGTTGTTTGGCTGACGTTCATATTGGATTGATTTTGGGGTTACCGGTCATTACTGGATTGTCAGCATTGCGTACTGACCTGTTGAACCCGTTGGTGGCAGCGACCAACGCTTTAAAGCAATTGGACTTGCCGGTGGACCAATGGTCTTACCCTTTGGTGCATGTTGTGCTGCAACGGCTTCCTGCCGATTTGAGGGCTCGTTTCGAGCAAAAGTATGGTGGGGATAGTGTCACACATCTCCCCCCATTTGATGACCTCGTCCAATTTTTGGAGGATGAGTGTCGGTTTGTGGACAACTCTGGCGTTGCCACTGAGTCTTGCCAGCCGTCTTCCCGGCCACGAGACCAGGGACGGGCTAGGGCTCGCGGGCCTGTTGATGGTCGCCCCGCCGCTCGTTTTGCTGGCACCCAGAGTCGTCCTGGTTGTGAGTTTTGTAGGGACACGGGGCATGGCATGGCAACTTGCGCGGCCTTTTTGAAGTTGCACATGAGTGCCCGCCGCCGAATTGCCAAAGCACGCCGCATGTGCTTCTCTTGTTTGGGGGCTCACTTCCATAGGGACTGCCCCAACCCCCACCCTTGTAGAATTTGTAGGGGGTCCCATTTGGACATTTTGTGCGCTAACGCGAACCACGCTGGCAGACCAGCCTCTGATGAAGGTTCGCGCACGGGGGGGTACCATGGAGTTGGTCACCGGGCTTCTGGCTCGCCGGTTCAGAACCGGGGAGAGGCCCGCAATTTTGAGCGCCGCACTCCACCCCCCGCGCAAGTTGATCGGGAGCCGCGCGACCGCCATTTGGTCTCCCCGCGTAAAGGCGATTACGCAATTGTTGCTAGGCACCGCTGGCCAGACCAGCACCGCCTTCCCTCCCCTCCTTTGGCGGAACGTCCCCGGTTGGAGTCACGCCCCCCGCCATTCAGGCCTCCGGTGGGATATGCCCATCCAGCGATGGCGCGTGGCTCGGGACACCGCGCGGACGAGGAGTTTGGCCTCCATCCTCGTCGCGAGGGACTTGAGCTTGGGTGCGGTGCCTGGGTGTGCGGCGATCGGTCGCCGCCCAGGCATTGTTAGGACATTGGCGCCTGCCCCGCTAAGGTACCCCTCAGATCGACACGGTTTTGTTGCCAATGGCATCGGTCAGGTCTGGGGGCCCACGGGGGACTCTGTTGTGGTCCGTGTCATTATGGACATGGGAGTCCAGGGTTGCCTTTTGTCTATTGTTTTGTTGTTTGTTTGTATTGTTTTGGGCAAAATTGTTTTCTTGAGCGCCTTTGGACTGCGGGACTTGGCTGGGACGAGCCAATTCGGGACACCCGGTTGGAAGATTGGCTCCAATTTGTATCCGCACTCCCTGCAGTCAACGAGGTCGTGTTACCCCGCGCTATCCTCCCCCCTGGGAGCTACACTGCTACCCTTGTTTGTGATGCGTCTTCGCACGGTTATGCAGCTGTTGTTTGTCTGCGCACCGTCTGCGCAACAGGCCAGGTGAATTTGTCACTGGTCTTGGCCAAGAGCAAGGTGGCCCCCCTCCAGACGGCACTGACCATCCCTAAGTTGAATTGTCAGGGGCGGCGCGTCTTGTGCGTCTATTGAACCACGTTGCTCACACTTTGGGTGGAACTGTGGACATTCGGGCTTCTTACGCCTGGACGGACAGTCAAATTGTTTTGTGTTGGTTGAAGACGTCCGTCCACTCTTTGGAGGTCTTTGTTGCGTACCGAGTGTCCCAGATTCAAAAATTTGATACGCCTTTGATTTGGAGGCACTTGCCTGGAGATTTGAACCCAGGTGACGTGGCCTCACGTGGGTGCATAGCACCCCGCTTGTTTTCTTACCCCCTATGGTGGGGACCAGACTGGCTGACTCATCCCGAGGGTGATTGGCCTCGATCGCCAGTCTTGATGTCGGGTCCTTTGCCCGGGCTCAAGGTGCTCGTTGTTGGAACAAAGGACCCTGAGTTTGTTGAGTCGATTTGGCTCCCTCGACAAATTGTTGAATTGTTGTTTTTTGTTGTTGAATTGTTGGTGACTGATCGTCACATTAAGAACTCGCATGCCGGTTGCAATGCGCTGTTGGCCATTCTGCAGCGAGAGTTTTGGATATTGTCGGGAGCCGTTAGTAAGTTGAACCCCTTTTGGTCGATACGGGTCTTTTGTTGTTTGGTTGTTGACGGTTGAGTCACTCTAGCCTTCCTTATGGGGTCCGTCACCCCCTTTTGTTGCCTAAGGAGGGCCATTTGGTTTTGTTGTTGTTATTGTTGTTTGGTTTTTTGTTGTTTGTTATTGTTTGACCCGCCAGCCTGCCCCCATTGGGGGGTGTTTTGGGGCCGCGGTGGGGGCGGTTGGGGGCTCTGGCGCGGATTGTTGGGAGACGCCGTTCCCACCTTTGGGGAGTTGGCTGCGGTGTTTTGCCGCATTGAGGCTGTGTTGAGCTCGCGTCCATTGTGCCCGCTGTCTTCGGACCCGAACGACTTGGAAGCCCTAACCCCGGGCCATTTTTTGATTTGACAGCCACTTGTCGCCCTGCCGGAGCACCCTTTTGTCGATGTGAGCCAAAATTGGCTATCGCGGTTTCAGTTGGTGCAGCAGCTCGCTCAGAGTTTTGGAAGCGTTGGAGCTTGGAGTATTTGCACATCCTCCAGCAGCGCGTCAGGTGGACTGATAAAACGCAACCTTGTCGGGATTGCCAAGTGATTAGCGGACGGGAAGGCCCGTCCGGGGGGGGGGGGGGGGGTAGATGTTGCGTACCGTTTATTATCTGTGCGCCTAATGGAATGCGCGTGTAACGAAGTGACATCTGACTTGTCATTTTTTGACGTTGACACTTGACAGCTCTCTGTCGTTTTGCCGCTAAAAGAGGTCGGTCGCCGTGTTGAGTTCCGCGACGCGTTTGTTGAAATTAATCCCTTTAAATCGATCCGTTTGTGACAATTAGTCGTGATCCAATTGTATTAATTAACCGGTCGTTTTGTGGACAATCTGTCATGACCCGATGGTTGAGTGTGACGCTATTGTGAACGAGTGATTAGAAGACCGCATGCTGTGATTGTCTCCAGCCGGGTTGAAGCGGAATCTAACCTGAAGAATACTCATAACGTCACGACACGATACACATACACTCACTTACATACATATCTCCAGGTTGGCACCAGAGCAGTGTCCTTCAACCATGAGGTAAGTTCCTGTATTTGTAATTGTTCACTTGTATTGTCTGCTCCGCGTACGGCGGACAGTACGCTAGCCACTTCTAGTCTCTAGAGCCCCACGATTATCACACTTCCACTGCGCATTGAAATCCTATGGTAGGGGTCTAGTCTAGCCTGGCAGCGTACAGGTGATTTTTCCAATTGTGGTGCCAATTGGATTTACAAATGTGCCCATGATCGTGTACAGAAAATACCTGAATGTTCAGATAATGTTAGTGTGATGTCAATGTTGACACTGATAATGACTCATCTGATTCTGACATACTATAGCTAAATTGAAAAGATGTCTATGTTGACTCTTGTGTTTGGAATGTCTATTATGACGCTTGGATGTCTAAGTTGACTCCTGGATTTGGAGGTTGATCTTGACGCTTATGCGGGTTGTCTATGTTGACGCCTATGCGGGTTGTCTATTCGACTCCAAATTACTTGTCAAATCCCATGGTGTGATTTTGGCTGGGAGACTATGTCTCTACTTCGCTTGGATGTCTATGTTGACTCCTGGATTTGGTGGTTGATCTTGACGCTTATGCGGGTTGTCTATATTGACGCCTATGCGGGTTGTCTATATTGACGCCTATGCGGGTTGTCTATTCGACTCCAAATTACTTGTCAAATCCCATGGTGTGATTTTGGCTGGGAGACTATGTCTCTACTTCGCTTGGATGTCTATGTTGACTCCTGGATTTGGTGGTTGATCTTGACGCTTATGCGGGTTGTCTATGTTGACACCTATGCGGGTTGTCTATTCGACTCCAAATTACTTGTCAAAACCCATGGTGTGATTTTGGCTGGGAGACTATGTCTCTACTTTATTTAAGCTATGGATTGTCAGTAACAGTATGGTAATTTTGAATGGTTGCAATGCAACTGCTATTGGTAATAATTTTATTGGACTAATTCAGTATTTTTCTTTCCGATGTACTTTTTGTCAAGGCTTTTTTGTTTGTCAGAAAGGCCGAACGATGATCACAAAGAGAATTTTCTTGTCAGAATCACACGAGGTCGTGTAGAACGTCAGTTCTGGCCGTGTCGGAGATGGCTGTCAAATACAAATTGTGGGTAGTCCGCATAATTTACTATCCTTTGTTTTTATTATCATTAATTTACGTGATTTTTCTATCAGATTGTGTCTAATTAATTGGAACTTAATTTATTGAGTACTTGGTGTCTCACTAATTCATTTTTGGCAACTTATTTCGATAGTTGTAACCGGTAGTTTTGTTCAAAACAATAAATGACATGTCACTTTAAATTTTAAATGATTTACGTAGTGAATTCACCATTTGTTTATTTACGACAATTATTCTCATATTGTTTGATTATTTTACAATGTAAGTCTTATTTAGTTAAGCATACTTTAGTGTTTTGTATCAAGTAAACACGTGGCGTACTTCCGCGCGCCATTGGACTGAGTTGTCATAGATATTATGGCGGGACATTGTCCTATAAAAGAGCTTGCACTCAGTGAGCAAGGCAGTCTATCTTCGGATTAGACTCAATACAGAGCTTCTGCTCCCGACACTGTCGGTTTATCTGGTACAGCGCTGCTGTATATTCACATAGCTGTATTGATTAGCTGATAGCGAAAGATACACTTTGTATTTGGGTGGCTTAGGCCTCTATACGAACTGCAACCTTAAGGGTTTGTTCGTTGTACTGTATTGTTATTACCTACTTTATCTTGTAACCGTTTTATTCAAGTTCTTCTAACTTAACAGACAGCTGTGCTGCTGGGGAGTTTGTTCCGCTACTTCTTCTTCCCAGCTAAAGCACTAGGAAGTGTCGAAGGGGGGCGTCTTGGGGGGACTGTCTTATGTAACTTTGACGTTCAAAAGTGCTGACTCTCAGCCTAGTTTGAATAAATGACTTTTGATTTTGATTGTTACTTTTTATCATTTAATTAATATTGTATTACAACTTGGTAATTGTTCATAATATTGTTTGTAGTTGTTAATAATATTGTTTAGCCCAATAAAATGGGAACTCTAAAACCCTGACGATATATACCGCTCGGCATTCACTCGGTACTACTCCGCCTCCCGATCCGACTTATATATATATATATATATATATAATCTGAATCTCGGAAACGGCTCCAAAGATTTTCATGAAATTTTGTATACAGGGGGTTTCGGGGGTGATAAATCGATCTAGCTAAGATTCATTTTTATAAAATGTCGTTTTATTCGTGTTTTCAATGACGAACTTTATCGATAATCAACATGAACATAAGCTTATTATTTTAAACACAATTTACCAAAAAATACCGAGCAAAGCTCGGTCATCCAGATATTATGTATGTAAAATGTTGTCAACACCATATGGGTCGCACTGTCAAAAAGTTATCAGATCTCATGTAGAGCCAAGCTTCTAATTTTCCAAGTCCTAATTTCACAAAATATGTGGCTTGGCTGCTCTTGAGTTGATTTCGTCTGAAGAAAAGCGATGGATGAAGTCTATGATGGAGCAAGCGTGCCCAGAAGATACCTGTGCACTCATGCTTTGAAGGCAGACGGGTTGAATGAGGAATGGAACACAGACGCTGGTAGAGAATTCCACTTTGGCCGTGCGCATGATAAATCTGGAGGCGAAGCGAATTCGAAAGTCAGAGTATTCAGTATATCTGTCTCAGCCATCTGGTTAAGTTAGCCAGCTAATTGGGTGCCTAGGCCGTTCATTAAACACCGGCGTCCAATTAAATAGCAGAAAGACAACTAGCCAAGTTATTGAGCGCAACGTTTAACCAGATGGCTGAATGTCGTGTAGTCATTTAGGTAAATTAGATATTGATGAATTAGTAATGTTAACCAAATGTGGATAGTATCCTGCAGTACTACAGGTCTGGTAGTCCGGTAGTAAAAGGGTAATGGTGGGACTAGGTCGGGGAGCTTCTACGGACACTCAAAATCAAAATCAAAATCAAAAGTCATTTATTCAAACTAGGCTGAGAGTCAGCACTTTTTGAGCGTCAAAGTTACAAAAGACAGTCCCCCCAAAACGCCCGCCCTTCGACACTTCCTGCTTTAGCTGGGAAGAAGAAGTGGCGGAACAAACTCCCCAGCAGCACAGCTGTCTGTTAAGTTAGAAGAACTTGATTCTATGCAATATCGTGTACCTAAGTAATTAATATTATAAAACAAAACAAAACATACATTATTCGCCATATGTCAGCTAGCACACGCCAATATACGAACAAAACATTGAAAAGTAAACTCAAGCTGAAATCCACACTAATATTATAAATGCAAAAGTAACTCTGTCTGTCTGTTTGTCTGTCTGTCTCGCTTTCCTGCTAAAACTACTGAACCGATTTAAATGAAATTTGGTACACAGATAGTTTAGAGCCTGAGAAAGGACATAGGATACTTTTTATCCCGGTAGTATGTTCCTGCGGTATAATTTCCAACCTCCACGCGGGCGAAGCCGCTGGCAAAAGCTAGTAAATAATAAAACAAAATCGTAAACAGAACGTAAAACTTAAATAAAGCCTCCAGGCATAAAGGGCGTGCTCGCCTACATATTCAACGACGCAAAATGATACATATACATACATTGATTTATATTGCTAAGTTGAAGTTACAATAGTTAAACTAGGACCTCCGGAGTAAAAATAAAATAACAGTTAATACAAATAACAATAACAAAAACCATGGTCAGCAAGTCGACCAGTCACCACAAGCAGCACCCGTTCACGAGCATAACGCAAAGGTCAGCCATCTCCGAAGCAGCACTCTCCGAAGTACCTAGTCTGTAGAAGATCGACCGGCAAGCAACACAATGCCGTTGACCCGGGCTGTGAAACCTAGCCCCTAGCACCTAGTCACCTATGAGCCTTTTTGCTCAGTGTAGGACCGCGTCCAGTGCATCAATGATCTTCCAATCACCAGTAATGTAAGATTTTGCCAACAAAAATAACAAAGGTCTTGACAATAGATTGCAACTTTACTCACTCTACATAAAAACAAGCAATTTATCCGTTCTTATCGGAAGTTAATAAATCAATCCGGTTTCTTCGTTCTTGGTCACGCTTTATATCAATAAGTAAATCGACGTCCATACATTTTGAGTTGAGGAAAAATTCTTCCAATCACTTAAGTTGGATGTTCGGTGCCTGACCAATTTCGGTTAGCAGAAAGTGGCGTTTCGTACGCATTTTGCTTGCGCTAAGATCTATGAAAATATGATAAGGTTTCTGGAAGTGCTAATGTCAGTCATAATTTTTGTGTTTAAATAAGTAAATAACTTAAATATTTTTTTCATTTAGTGGGATGATATTACTTTGGTGATTAATTTTAGCGGATATTAATTTTAATTGACTAATTACTCAGCTACAGCTTATTTGCACCACAAATCAGTAATTACGTTTGGCAACAAGTATAATTAAATCATAATTGTCATTTTCACCTTTACAAGTTTTGACAGTTGATGGAAACAGAAGCATAAACAGAAGCATGATTTAAATTCGTAGAACGCTGTGATTTGTGGCTGACAGTCCGGCCGTCGCCGCGTCGTCGAGAGAACGCGTTCCTGACAGCCATCAGTTTTATAATAATGGATACGTGTTGTGTGAATTTGATCTGTATTAGTTACAGGAATTGTCACACTGACAGGTGCCAGGAATGCATTCTCTCGAAATGGGACAATAAAAGAAAGCAAATAAATTGTTTTGACCCAGGTTAAGGCACGCAATATTACTTCCACTTTGAAACGGTACTGTGAGCTTCGCTGCTCCAGCATAAGGCCCAGTACCCTAATTTTTCCCAACCACCCCGTTAACAGGACGGGACGACCGGGGTGGATGGGATGCACTCTAAAAACTTATGCTAGCATAAACTACGTACGATACACTAATAGATTTGATTTGGTTGGTAAAAACTCGACAGAAAGTTACAAGGACGTCTTAAGGATGTAAATTCTGAAAATAATAAATTATCTATCTTATTCCAGGCACATCTATCCTTACTACATCTTGGTATCACATCGTATAAGTTTGGCGATGTTCCGGGGGGTGGGTACCGACGCGCCATAGCGTCGCCGCTCGCTGTTTGATAAATAAAACTTTTAATGATCGGTAAAATCGGACCACTGCTTGTGAGTTACCTATTCGTTTTATTTCAATACCTATGCTAACTTTGTTGACAGTTAATTTAAACGAGGTGGGTTTGTGTGGATTTTTTTGCTTAATTAGATTCAGTTTGTAGGTTAAAGTTACATACGATAATTCGCGTTACATTAACTAATTTTTTTATATACCTAGCTACTAGTAAATAAAGAGGCAGTTCCTATAATGCCGCGTACCCACGGCCCGTTTTCTCTCACGCCGCGACGCGCCAGGCCAGGATAGGCCAGGGGACCGTCGCGTCGGCGTCGCTGGGCTGTGGCGGACCGATGCCGGTCGTCTGATCCCTCTGGAGTCGGTAACTAAGAAATTCCTGAGCGCAGCAAGAGAAGATAAATTCTGTAATGGCTGCGTACAAGGAAACGTGAACAAGTGTAGGGAGCATAGTGACAAAGCGAATCTATATGAATAACCACTGAGTTTGCGAATGAATCGCTGGCGGACCATCATGCGCGCAAACATTCGTACAATGTGCGTACAATTTATCTTCTTGAAAATTTAAGAGAAATTACTAGGCATCATATTTTGTTTTTTTATGGGATTGATTTAAAATCCTTTGAAGTAGCTTCATCCTGTAAGAGACCAAAATCCAACATTTTGATGTTGTATCAATCCATAACTAAATTATCTAACAGTATAAGTACGATACACAGAAGACGCCACGAACTCTGAAAATGGCGAAACGAAACCCGAGGAACCCGAGGGACCCGAGTTGCTTATTAACGGGTCACCAATTAATAGGGTGTCAACTTTTAAATACCCAGGGCATTGTCTTGCCGCTGACCTCAGGGACGATGTAGACATTGAGAGGGAGCGCAGGGCTCTAGCGGTCCGGAGTAATATGTTGTCCCGTAGATTTGCGCGGTGTACAGACCAAGTTAAAGTAACACTTTTTAAGGCCTACTGCCAAAGCTTGTACACGGGCAATCTATGGGTCAATTATGCTAAGAGATTGCTGGATGCCCTGCGCGTCCAATATAACAATGCTTTCAGGATGTTGTTGAGGCTGCTTCGATACTGTTGCGCGTCGAATATGTTTGCGCAAGCCCGCACCGACGGCTTCTATGCTATTGTACGCAAAAAAACTGCGTCGCTTCTGAGCAGAGTGAGGGGCAGTCAAAACAGCATCCTGAAAACTGTAGCCGAGAGCTTTGGCTCTCCGATTGTACAGCAGTTTGTGCGGAGGTTGATTGTTACTAACACTAGGCAATAAGTTGTTTTTTTTTTGTGTTACTAACACCATATGGATAATTGTGTGTCCAAAATAAAGCGATGCTATTCTATTCTATTCTATTAGTCATTACTTTCGCAATTATGATGTGTGGGAGACTGCGCAGTTTCGAGATTCACGCGCTTTGATGTTCGTTAAAAAACCGACACACCTTTGAAAACCACGAATGCAGCGGAAACTTTGGGAACAGTTTTAATCATTTGCGAATGTGAGGGGCCGGCATTGGACTCTCGAATCTGTGACGTGTGATCGAACTTTAAATCCAGCATTATTGTTGTGATGAAGCTTGTCAAACGCACTCCGACGTCATAGGGGGTGTGATCACCCCATAAGTTAATGGAGCGTGGTGGCATATATATATACATTATTCAACAATATTGGTTAGTAGGTACGGGATGAACCTGTCACTACGTGGGGGCTCTTCTGTTTTATTAACTTTTATATCTTTATCATATCACAACGCTTCTTTGTCCCGAAGGGTTAGGCAGAAGTGAACTTATGGAATGTACACCCCATTTCGCCAGTTGTGTTTAAGTCTCCTATAATAGGGGGATCGGTATAGCCATTAGCTTGGACAAATCTAGACACCAGTCTGTTACTGAGAAATTCCAGATGGAAAAACCCATAAAGCTATGCCCGAGCTGGGAATCGAACTGAAGCCCTCAGGCTCAGCAGTAGAGCTTGTGACCACTGCTCACTGGACCTATAAGGCAGTTTTATATCCATATTTTTCCACCAATAACTGGATTAATATTATGTATTACAGCTACTGTGTGTACTAAATGTATTTAAACTATAAGAGTTAAAAAAGCACACGGGGTATTCAAGCCTTTATAATCGTGTATTTGATAAGATAATTTTGACCGACATTAGCATGTACTATTTACTATTAAAACCAAAACCTTTCAGTAGATAATTACTTAAGTTAGTTCTTTTACTTCTAGCTTTTGTCCGTGGTTTCTCCCGCATAGATGTCGGAACTTTTGATGCGTTAGTTTCCAACCAAATCTATACTAATATTATAAACCTGAAGAGTTTGTTTGTTTGTATATTTGTTTGATTGAACGCGCTAATCTCAGGAACTTCGGGTCTGAATTGAAAAATTATTTTTGTGTTGAGTAGCCTATTTATCGAGAAAGGCTATAGGCTATATAACATCACGCTACAACCAAGAAGAGCGGAGCAGTAATGAAAAATGTTTTGCAAAAACGGGGAAGATCACATGGGTAGGCGATTCGACGCGACGGGAAGGGTCGGGGTAACAAGAAATTTACCGCGGACGAAGTCGCGGGCAGAAGCTAGTGCCTAAATAATAAATTTTTACTTTGAAAATGACTTGCACACACACAACGTCATCCCCTTTTTCAGTTTTACGGGAGTAGAATTATCAAAAACGCTGAGATACGTATTAATTAATTATTTAACGTCAACATCATCATCATCATCATCATTTCAGCCGAAAGACGTCCACTGCTGGACATAGGCCTCCCCCAAGCACCGCCACCTCGACCTTTCCGTGCCTCGTGACCGTTCTGTGCCTCTCGCATCCAACGCATTCCTGCGGCCTTCACCAGGTCATCGGTCCATCTTGTGGGAGGCCTTCCAACGCTACGTCTTCCAGTACGCGGTCGCCACTCCAGAACCTTCCGACCCCATCGGCCATCTGTTCTGCGAGCAATGTGCCCTGCCCACTGCCACTTAAGTTTGGCAATTCTTCGGGCTATGTCGGTAACCTTGGTTTTCCTACGGATCTCATCATTTCTGATTCGATCACGTAGGGAAACTCCAAGCATAGCCCTCTCCATTGCTCTTTGGGTGACTTTGAGCCTTCTTATGAGGCCCATTGTGAGCGACCACGTCTCAGTATCATATGTCATCACTGGCAACACACACTGGTCAAAGACTTTTGTCTTGAGACACTGCGGTAATTGGGACGAGAATATACCGCGTAGCTTCCCGAACGCTGCCCAGCCGAGTCGGATTCGACGATTGACCTCTTTCTCGAAGTTGGACCTACCTAACTGGACAGTCTGTCCTAGGTACACATATTCGTCCACAACTTCGAGTGTAGCGCTTCCTATTATTATAACAGGAACAGGTAACGTCAACCTTAACACAAAATTTGAAGAACCTACAGCTTCTAAACTGACGGATTTTCATACAAACTTCCACCCCTTATTTCACCCCTTTACGGGGGAATTTCCTAAAATCCTTTCTTAACTGACGTCTCCTACTTATTATCCACCTCTGTGCCAAATTTCATGTTCGTAGATGTAGCTGTTTTTGAGATTTCGTGATTAATCAGTGAGTGGATTTATGAATGAGTGACCTTTCGGTTTTATTGTTTACTAGCTTTTGCCAGCGTGGAGGTAGGAAATTATCCCGCGGGAACATACTATCGGGATAAAAATATGGCCTTTCTCAGGCTCTAAACTATCTGTGTACCAAATTTCATTTGAATCGATTCAGTAGTTTTAGCAGGAAAGCGAGACAGACAGACAGACAGACAGACAGACAGACCGACAGACAGACAGACAGAGTTACTTTTGCATTTATAATATTAAGTATGGATAGTATGGATTACCACTCACATTTTGTTTTTACAAGTGGGACCCAGTGCAACAATGTAGTCATAATTTCCATACTCAGAGACATCACCCGAAACCCAATTACCTATACAAAGCACCGACAAAAATTGAATGTTTTTATACTTTTCAAGTGCTGTCATATTTTGTCAGACAGGGTTCAAATTTATAGGTACCTGTCATTTAACGTGAAACATTAATTAAAAAGTAACGACTGAGTACCGACTCAAGGCATGCTGAGGACAATAGGTATGTTAAGGAGTATGCGATAAGGCAGCTCGTAATTCAAATTTTCTTCATCATTATAATTATCAGTCTATAGTGTTCGCACTGCTGGGACACAGGCCTGCTTTCTGCGAGAGGGAGTGGGCCATGATCTAACGCGCGGGCCCAGTGCGGGTAGATGTCACATGTCTTTGAATTTTTGGTTTTAAGACATGCCGGTTTCCTCACGATGTTTTCCTTCACCGTTTTGAGAGCAGTGGTGATGCAAAAAAAAATCTTACGATTTTTGCAATTTGCTGGTCTGTTTCAGATTGTATGTTTATTAAAATCTCATTGAACGACTTACCATGTAATAGTCTTGATGAGAGGTGTGAGATGGGCTTAAAGCCACGTAAAAATTTCCGTACCCATCGAGTGATTCTTTTTTAACGTTAAGTTACGTTTTCCGACATTGGTCCGTGGATGGGTGAGCATTGAAAAGAACGTGAAGCCGTTGGTC
The DNA here is from genome assembly GCA_932294355.1 of Aporophyla lueneburgensis. Classification (NCBI taxonomy): domain Eukaryota; kingdom Metazoa; phylum Arthropoda; class Insecta; order Lepidoptera; family Noctuidae; genus Aporophyla; species Aporophyla lueneburgensis. The sequence continues at coordinate 24,466,764 of OW028755.1, forward strand.
CCGTCTGTCATTCGTAGATCTTAGACAGTTGTTACGGATCGTCAGAAGCCCGAAAGTCTGTCAACCAGTCTTACCGAGGGGTATCGTATTACCCAGTAACTGGGTTATGGAGATCAGATACGCTGTCACTCCATGTAAAATTATGGCACTTAGCTGGAAGCCGACCCCAACATGGTTAGGCAGATGAAGAGTCATTCACTGGGATTATATGAACTTAGAGGGTTGTATTGATGATTTCAATTATTTTAATTCTGTAAATACATACGTGTTGCGGTTGCGGATCATATTTTTCTCAACATACAGCCTGACATTAGGGTGGCCAACTTTTTCTAGAAGAAGTAGAGTATTTCTGATTGCAGAGAGCGTAAAAAGAGTACCTTTTTTCAGGTTTTGATTATGTATTTTCTAGCACTTTTAGCGGTACACAATATATTTTATTGATTTAACAAGAATTTTAGGACTTCAAACACCTTTATTCTAAGTTAAGTAATATAAGGCAGGCAGGAGCTATGAATATAGAAGCTATCATTTTTAACAAAGCCCTATTCCTCTCTTCTCCCCATTTCACATTCATGACCAACAAAAAGATACAAGTTTCAAAGTGGAACATAATAGAGATTATAAAAGTACATCAATGAGAAAAAGAGTAAAATTTGAATTTCCCATGCTACTTTGTCTTCACCTTAATTGTCACCCTTTGGAATTTCACCAAAGAAGAAAAATAAATCACAATCCAGTATTTACCAGTACCTACTACTATGTAAGCGTGTTAAGTAAAGCGGTTTCCTTCCACCTTCCACCTGGTTAGACGTTGCTAATTCTATCGACACCCACGCGGTTCAGAAGGGTCATCTATTTTTAGGGCCGACCGCAGATCGGTAGCGAACGAGACACGTGTAATGCAGGTAGAATCCTGCCAGGTTCGCGAGATTCGTTCGAAAAAGTTACCGTAGCCCTGGCATAGGCAACTGAAGGAACACGGATGGGTTTTAGTCAGTAAAAGTCTGACACGCCCTTCCGCTCCACCCAGACCGGGAGACGTCTTTTGATGATTTCCCAACCAAAAAAGAATAGAAGGTAGAATGGTGGATAGTAGAATTTCAAAGTTCTATGTATTTATATCTCAAAGGTACACACTTGCTAAGGTCGGCCAGTGGATGGGTGACGATCCATTACAAATCGAGACACATCTGGACCTCGGGAAGCACGTTCAGTCGTTGGTCCCGGTTGTCATTTATAGATTTTTGATAGTCGTTACGAGTAGTCAGAGGGTCCGAAAGGTTGACAACCGGTCATTGTTGTCAGACTTTTTACCAACTATGTCAGTATCAGCTTCTTGGCTAACCGGATATAACTGAGTAACAGTATATTATATAGAGCAACTGCCAATCTGACCTCTACAAGACCACAACTCAGTTAATACTTTCGGACTTCTGACGACCCATAAAGACTGACTAAATTTTACGATTGACCAATGACTTAACGTACTTTCCGAGGCACGGGGGGGTCTTGGTATGTTAAGATGGTTACCCTGATTGTTTAAACTGATTGGTCGATCCGTGTGCCTGTTATTACTCAGTCACAAGTCCCTCACAAGAGTAACGTAGATATTTCATCATCAGCATCAGCATCCAAAGGACGTTTTTTTATTGCTGTTCCATACATCCACCATCCACCATTTCAGTCGAAAGATGTCCACTGCTGGACATAGGCCTCCCCCAAATTGGAATGAGGTTTGCCATAAGCGCCACACTTGGCAGGCGGGTTGGCGATCGCAGTATGGTGGTAAAATGCCTAGAGCGCTACTGCCTATTCTCTAGTAAGTCACTTAGTCGCCTCTTACGACACCCAATGATTAATTAGTTAATACTAGGTATGCACCTATGGGCCGTGACTTACGAGTAGTAAGGTTGTGAGTTCAAACCCAGGCAGGGGCTTTACTTTGTGTAAATTATTTCTTCACCACTGCTCCCAAAACGGTGAAGGAAAACATCGTGAGGAAACCGGCATGTTTTAGGACAAAAATTCTAAGACATGTGACATCTACCAACCCGCACTGAGCCCGCGTGGTAGATTAATGGCCCATTCCCTCTCGCCAAGAGGAAGCCTGCGTCCCAGCAGTGGGAACATTATAGGCTGCCGATGATGATGATGATGTACATTATCTACCTACCTACATAGAAACAAGAAGAACATTTGCGTACATACTTTCTCGCTTTAAATAACAATGTGAATTTAGAACATCGTGTGCACTATCACAAACTTAGTGCACACGATGTTCTAAATTCAATTTACTTTATCCTCTAGAGAATAAAAACGGCTTTTCCACTCAGATATTGAAGATTAAAAATACTCTTTCCTCGCTGAGGTGGAATGAAAAGTTACGTGTTGCACTCGAGTGCAAAGATTTTTCACCTCGTGCTCTTTTGATTCCCTCGCTAACGCTCAGGATTCTAATTTTGAATCACTCGCTGCGCTCGTGATTCAATTTTAGAATCCTTCGCTTGCTCGGTCAGCAAAATTGAGCACGCGGTTAAAAAGCAACTTTGAACTCTTGTATAACAAATAACTATTTTAACACGCTTTTATTAGCCTGGTATCTATGTACCGGAATCTTTGAACGTGATTTTCACCACCTTCAAACCGTCGGATTAATTTGAAACTTTGCACACTTGTCAAGGGCTGATGACAATATAATAGTTTTATAAATTTGTATTTTTAGGTTCAAGGTTGATTGGGAGAATTTGACAGTTTCGGGTACCTTGATGTTCTGGCGGCTGTACAGTTCCACACGATAGAACGTCTATAATTATTACTGATGACTGCCTCGTTGGTCTAGTGGTAGCAAGCGCTACTGCTGAGCATGAGGTCCTGGGTTCGATTCCCAGGTCGGGCAAAGTGTGATTGGGCTTTTCCATCTGGAATATCTCTGTAGCAGCCCGGAGTCTGGATTGGTGCCCGGTTGATGGCAATAGGCTCGCCCCCTATTACATGGGACTTAAACATAACTGGCGAAATGTGGGTGTACTGTAGGTACACCTCTGCCTAACCCTTCGGGGAAACAAGGCGTGATGTTATGTTACTTTGTTTTTTTTTTCATTTATATCACTTTATTTTATTTTTATATATCTGGAATGTCTATTCAATAGCTTATACTGTAAGTTGTAAATAGTGGAAGAGCGGAACTCCCAAACACAAGTATTTTTCTTACTTAAATGGAAATTCCCTAAAGATCTTTTGTAAACGTATTTTTAAGTTATTGAAATAAACATTTTGAATTTATGAACTAAGGTTTTCAAATTGATGTATTTAGACATTATGTATGCCTTTTGGTAACTTCATATAAGTAGTATTTAAATGTCGACTTATATTCATTATCATCATCATCATGATTTCAGCCGGAAGACGTCCACTGCTGGTCTTACCGCCAATTTGACCGGTAGGTACATTATTTTGGGGACTTAGATTATGTGAAGCAAATACTTTAAACCCTTTTAATAAAAATTACGCAAACGGAGGAGTTTGAAATTTGACACAATAAAAGTTTGTATGGGGAAGAGGTGCACAAAGCTAATACTTCGAATTTCGCCGCAACAATCAGTGCATCGACATCCTCGTCTTAAAATTTAAAAAAGAACAAACAACCGTAACTTTCAAGCCGCCGTCTCTGTTAAACATCACTAAATGCGGTTCACCGGTAAATCCAGCTGTGATCGATGTCAAATTCAATTGATTACCGGATGTACGCGCGCTCTGGCTTCCATCAGCGACGCAAGGTATTTTGGGAGTGGACTCACTCTTCAGTTTACACCATTTAGGTTATCGATTTCTCACCTTAGTTTTTGATGCAATTAGGTATTTATAATCTTAGGTAAGCATATGAATAAATGTTGGCCTTTTTTTTGTGGGTGGGAAATCATCTAATGACTTCTCCCGCTCTGGGTGGAGCGGAAGGGCGTGTCAGACTTTTACTGACTAAAACCCACCCGTGTATTTTCAGTGGCCTGTGCTAAAGCCTGTGCCAGGCTGATGGCCTGTTGACGTTCTTACATTATTAACACATAATTTGAAGTCTCGCTCTTTATCTGACCATGTGGTTTCGTAACTCGAGATTACTATGGATGATTCGAGATGTTTTTTTTATATTTTCAGAATTGTTATTTTATGACTTTCTTATGACTGATTGGCCCGTTAGTCCAGTTGTTAGTGACCCTGACTGCTATGACTGAGGTCGTGGGTTCGATTCCCACCCAGGACAAATGTTTGTGTGATGAGCACAATCATTTGTTCTGTGTCTGGGTGTAATTTATCTATAATATGTTTGTATTTAGAAATATATAAGTATATTTATCAGTTGTCTGGTCACCATAGTACAGGCTCTGCCTAGTTTGGGATCAGATAGTAGTGTGTTGGTTGTCCTAAGATATTATAAGATATTATTATTATGTTCCTATTAATTACTGTTAAAGTTGTCTAACACCTTTTTACATAGTTCTCACATTGATAACTTCAACATAAATGATGTAGCTAACTTTTTTTAGCAAAATTTTGATTCATGAATAGCGTCCATGGAGTTCCATGTCCGTTCTTTTCCATAGGTATCTACTACGCTTTGGAAAGGGCAACTAGCTTCATGTTTCTGACTCATCGCCCCTTGACAATATAAAAAGTGCCTGTAATTGGTTTATTTGAAATTAGCTTTTGCTAGCGCCTTCGCTCGCGTGTTATACATACATATAAACCTTCTTCTTGCATGACTCTGTCTATTGAAGAAAACTGCATTCAAATCCGTTGCGGAGTTTAAAAGATCTAAGAAGCGTACAAAAACGAAATGCGGATTTGTTTTATACCAAGTAAAGATAAAGATGTAAAGATTAATGCTTTGAGTTTGAGTTTATGAAAATTATTAATTACGTAATGTGTATTAAATTCACGTGATATCTGTTTTTAGTAACTCGACTTATTATTTTTTCTGAACATAGTATTACTATTCACGCAATGACATTTAGCGTGAGCAGAGACACTTTATAAACATAGCAAACTACTTTAATTATTTTCAGGATGCGTCTAACTTCTATTATCAACGTAGTGTGTTCACAAATTCGCTACCTACACGTGCTGTTTATTACAATGTGCGTAACGTTACTAACGTTAATTGTAATGATTATGGGGAAGGCACATGTTCAGCTTTAGACTTTTGTGGCTTTGCAGGATAGTTTAATTCTATCTAAATGTACCATTCAAATAAAATTCTATGAGTTTATAAGTAGATATCTAATTAAGATAGTTTAGTATTTACTTTGTGGTTTAAAGGTTAAGTGACTTTTAAGGTGAAAGATCGCAATGAATGATTTAATTTATAGTCATGTAAATACAAAAAGATGTAAAACCTAAATTGTACGGTTCCGGTTAAAGATCCCTACGTTGTTGCATCAATGGGACGGAGTACCTTAATTAAGAAACAAAAATGTTCATGCTGTAGTATATTTTGTCTATGGCCCTTACTTTAGTCTATGGTTTGTCGATGGATTTTCAATTGTCCAACTACAGGTTGGACTCTGGTCCTAATCAAATATATTGTTATATTTCCAAAATTCGTCTTATTCCAAGAACGTCGATCAAAACCCATACTTGGTCTGTATGGGTTTTGATCGACGTTCTTGGAATAAAACGAATTTAAGAAGTACAACCAGTGCCATGACCACTTTTTCCGCAATTATTTACAATAAAACATAAAAAAATAAAAATATTTAATAAAATTGCAGATTTAATCACTATCAGTAACAAAAAATCTAAGATTGCCACAATTATAAACAGAAGGGTACGGTCCGAAAGGGATATATTTTTAGCGCAAATTAATTCAATGGAACCCTTTAAGATATTATTGGGTATCATTCGGGTATCTCGGGAAGGGATATTTTTTTTGTAAAAGCGCCGTAACGGATACCTACGGACGAACACTTAGCGCTCTATTGTCTTATTGGGCTTACGAATAGTGTGGGTACATGTCGATGTTTCCATTTTTGGATAAAATATTTAGTTGTATCTAATGTTATGAAAAATTAAGTAGGCACATTATATTATTTAACTATTTATGTGCACACATTAATTAGATTGTCTTGACTGAGTGATTATCAATTTGACTGACCTATTAGTCTAGTGGTTAGTGGCCCTGACTGCGAAGACTGAGGTTGTGGGTTCGATTCCCACCCAGGACAAATCTTTGTGTAATGAGCACAATTCTTTGTTCTGTGTCTGGGTGTTACTTATCTATAATATGTATACATTTAGAAATATATAACTTGTATGTTTATCAGTTGTCTGGTTACCATAGTACAGGCTTTGCTTAGTTTGGGCTCAGATAACGGTATGTTGGTTGTCCAAAGATATTATTTATTCATATAAAAAGACAAAAAGGAAATAACATAAAATAGGTACAGAGGGGATGCATAATTTTTATAAAATCTCTCCCATGTGATAGGAGATAACATAAACAGATATTTGTAGACAGCGTGTGTAAGAGAAAATATAATGTACTAGCTTCTGCCCGCGACTTCGTCCGCGTTAAATTTATTTTTCCCCCGACCCTTCCCGTCGCGTCGTTTCGCCTACCCGGTACCCGTGCGATTTTCCCCGTTTTTGCAACATTTTTCATTACTGCTCCGCTCCTCTTAGTTGTAGCGTAATGTTATACAGCCTAGAGCCTTTCTCGATAAATAGGCTACCCAACACAAAAAGAATTTTTCAATTCGGACCAGTAGTGCTTTATTAAATGAAACAAAATAATATGAGAATATATTTAAATTACCCTGTCCACCGCTTGCCGCATCCAGTCTGTCCCAGCCACCGTTTTGAGGTCGTCGGTCCATCTAGCTTGGTGTTGTGGAGCAGCGGGGGAGAGGCCTATGTCCAGCAGTGGACTGCGATAGGTTGAGTTGATACTTACATACATATATACAAACAAACATACACACAGTCTTCTAAAATAAATATCATTATAATTATTGTGTGACAGGGAGAATACTTAATTATACTGACCATCAACTTATCAATGCTTTAATAAGGTCAGTTTCAGAGATCGATGTTTTATAATGGGCAAGTATATTAAATTTCTTACTAACTTACCGACTCTTTGGCAGTTTAAAAGTGCCAATAAATGGTTTGGTTGAGGTACATTGAGTTTTGAGATTGAATTGCGAAGTGACAACAATTTCGAAACAGTAAATATATCAAGGTAACCTAAACAATTTGATCTACTATAACTTAATGGCTGTTTAAAAGTAGCAAGTACTTTTTTGTGGTCCGAAAATGGTACGTCTAACTTAAGCATAACTTAAACTAAGCACAACTTTGAACATTAAAATCAGAACTAAGCGGTGTCAGATGTTATCTGCGAAACTTTCGGAACTTATGTTTCGAGAATAATATTTAAACACCGACTTTTGAATGTAAATCCCGTTTTTAATAGCAATTATTGTTTTATGATTTTACGTTTTATAGTCATGTAAGAATGAAAGAATTATGAAAATTTAAGTTGAAATTAATTTAATAGTTTTAAGTACATGGTGTCATCATGACTTTCTGTGCCGTATGGTGTTTTTAGAATAGTATAAGATATTGATTAATGAGCAGTTTATGTTATTACCGAACGTTTTTGTATAAATAACGTAGCTGGAGAGTAACTTGTCGACGTACCTGTGTATTTAACAGGAGAACCTAACTTAAAGAGTGTGCTGTTCTCAGTTAAGTATATCGGTCTCAAAATAATCCATACTATTCTATATTTCCATAGTATACTATATACATACTAGTATTTATCGATACACTTGAAACACTGCTAATTAATTAATTGATTTTGAACGCAATCCCCTTCCAAAACTCTACAATTCCCCGATGCACCAAATGTCGATAAACACGCCATCACAACCCTATCCTTACCGGATTCGTGCTCATAAATAAAATATAGGTCGCGCCAGCTGATGGGTCCCACGTAAGCGGGGTCCACCTGCGAACGACGTCGACACCGATCGATGCAAGCGCAACCCAATTTAAACATTTATATTTTTACAAGTGGACCACGTGGCTCGTGTTCTAAATTACAAAATTAACGTCATTCATCTGTCGATTTTAGGCTGAATGTTTTATGTCTTGTCGAGGAACTGCATTCAGTGAAATAAATTGTGTTAATTTATCCCGCGCAAAATTGACAGGTTGTCTGGTTTGCCGTAAATATTTCTGTGAACTTTTATAGAAGTAGTCTAAAATACTTAATATATTGCACACGTTAGTTACACTGTAGATTAGTTATAGAACTTTCCTTTTGATGCGCAGCCATGTTCATAAGAGTGTGCAGGTACTCCTAGCCAGATTAAATTATAACGTATTTTTTTCCCGTGGAGTAAAATTGACGTCTGACGGTTCTGTTGACAGTTTGTTTATTTATTTAAAAGTATAAAAATAATTTATTGGGCAAGCAATGATATTTTTTAGTATAATGTTATTGATTGGGCAATGATATTCTAACAAAATATGATTTAATATAATATCATTGGTATTGGGTATTTTGAAACCGTTTTGTATTCCTCGTCACTTGTGTGTTCATTAGAAAATCAGCGTCAGACAGCATCTGTCTGTCATTAATGGTGAAATGAAGCTTTTTGGTGCAGTCCTGAGGCACACACTGTTGTTTTTTTTTCTTACTCTGTTATTGTATTTTGTTTCGCGAACCATGTCCAAATTAACGCTATTCTTTCTTTCTCTTTCTAGTTCTAGTATGGAAAAACTAAAAAATTCCAAATTTATTCGCAGGATAACTCATTCTTGGTATAAACCTTTGGTGGAATTCGTCCCACATAATTTACAGACTAAAAAACTACCAGGCTATAACGAACGGTGTATTAGTTTACTAGATAATCAGTAGCCATTTACAAGTAAGACCATAACCATACTGTATTTTGGGTCTGTTTCTTCATTTTTGGACATAAACAGCAGTATGATAAGTATTTAATTAACGACAGTAATAAAATAATAAATCAAACCAACAAGCTCAGAATTATCATTTTACTCTAATTAGTGAGAATTATGTAATTATAATTTCATATAAAATACGATATTAACTTTATGATGGTAGATTTGCATATTTGATTGACTAAATTAATATTTGGTTACAAAACATTGATTATAGTAGACCTAAATGTTTATTAATTTGTTATTTTAAACACATAAAAGTTAAGTAATTAAAAATGAGAAATATTTGAATTGAGTTTGACAGATCAGTTATTTTTTCTCTTTGTACGAAATATAATTTTGCTGTTACCGTCAATACCGCAGCTATTCACGATCAATCGATATGCTTTCGTATCGAATCGAGGAGTTCCATTTCTTCCTGTGGGTGTTGTAAGAGGCGACTAAGGGACTTACTAGATATTGGGCAGCAGCGTTCTCTATGCATCTTACCTCCATACTGCGATCGTTAACCCACCTGCCAAGCGTGGTGATTATGGCAAATCCCCCGGAATTGGGGAAGGCTCTTGAGGCTGAAATTATAATGATGATGAGTAGGAGTCCTATAAACTCTACTCACAAGCCAAAAAACCAAAAAAAAAAACAGTTTAAAACAAATAGACGACCGCTGTTCTTCCGACAAATGTGTGCTGTCGGGGGCAAGGTTATCAAGTTATCAAAATATTTCATTTTCGATATGATAGCCTGTCCAATGCTCCTGAATACCACGTTGGTGTCGGTTGTAGTATCATCTATCATTTCAGGACAACCAACACAACGTTATCTGATCCCAAACTAGGCAGAGCCTGTACTATGGTAACCAGACAACTGATAAACATACTTATATATTTCTAAATACATACATATTATTATAGATAAATTACACCCAGACACAGAACAAATGATTGTGCTCATCACACAAACATTTGTCTTGGGTGGGAATCGAACCCACAACCTCAGTCTTAGCAGTCAGAGTCACTAACCACTAGACTAACAGGCTAGGTTGTAGTTCTCGGTTGAAATTCGAATACCTTTTGACAGCTGTACTTTTGGTGTGAGTGATGGCTCTCGGCAGAGAAAAGCCAAAACCCAGTGACAAATCCTTCTTCTTCTTCTTCTTTTCAGCCGCATGACGTCCACTGCTGGACATAAGCCTCCCCCAATTTGGGGGGGTTTGCCATAATCGCCACGCTTGGCAGGCGGGTTGGCGATCGCAGTATGGTGGTATAGTGCATAAAGAACGCTGCTGCCCATTCTCTAGTAAGTCCCTTAGTCGCCTCTTACGACACCCACAGGAAGAATAGGCATGGTGCTATTCTTTACGTCCGGCATCACACGGTACACGGACAAATCCTTAGGCTGATAGATGTAGTCGCATCACTTGATGAGGTTGCATAATAGGATACCACAGATATAGATATAGGTTTATTTATATCTTTGGGTGAGACAGACAGCTATAAAAAAAATACAGACATGAACACGACTGTAATATATTTTTCATCCCACCATCTCGGAAAGAGTATTTTTAATCTTCAATATCTGAGTGGAAAAGCCGTTGTTATTCTCTAGAGGATAAAGTAAATTGAATTTAGAACATCGTGTGCACTAAGTTTGTGATAGTGCACACGATGTTCTAAATTCAATTTACTTTATCCTCTAGAGAATAAAAACGGCTTTTCCACTCAGATATTGAAGATTAAAAATACTCTTTCCTCGCTGAGGTGGAATGAAAAGTTACGTGTTGCACTCGAGTGCAAAGATTTTTCACCTCGTGCTCTTTTGATTCCCTCGCTAACGCTCAGGATTCTAATTTTGAATCACTCGCTGCGCTCGTGATTCAATTTTAGAATCCTTCGCTTGCTCGGTCATCAAAATTGAGCACGCGGTTAAAAAGCAACTTTGCACTCTTGTATAACAAATAACTATTTTCATACCACTTGCTCAAAAAAGTGACATTCTATGCCACAAAAAGCTAACATAACAATAGTAATTTTGAATCTCTTAAAAACAGGGACAGAAAATTGTACTGAATTTCATTCATCCTCTAGGGGGAGAATGTAATTTAAATTTGGAATACTTACCGTTTATACTGAACTACACCTGTGTTTACACCATTGAGTGTGTATATAAAGCATTATACATCTTTTTGAAAAAGGAATACGCATTTATTATGCAGTTATGATTATTAAATAAAATTACGAAATCGACGAGGCCGTATGAGCTTGATGCCTTTGTTTTTCCGACAAAAAAATATTAGTCTAGGAACTTGCCGCGTTTTTGTTTTAAGTCTATGGTCTTTGCTTCAAATACATAAACGTTAAGTTTATTTTACTTTTAATTGTCATTATTTTTAATAAATTGCTTATCTCATATTTTTATTGTGTTAATTTTTTCGCAAATGGTACGAAAAGTAGAGTATTTTCCTCGGTGATAAAGCTGTCTTAGTCTTGGGTGAACTTAAATCCCTCGCTACACTCAGGACTCGTCTTAAATCCCTCGCTTCGTTCGTGATTTAAGTTTTTAACACCCTCGCTACGCTCGGGAGTAAACCTCGAGTCCTTCGTTACGCTCGCGATTTAAATCGTCACCCGCGACGGAAGACACTGCTTTATCTCCTTGGTTAATAATCTACTAATGTACAATTAACATAAGGTAAGAAAAAGGGGCAAAGAGCTCACTGAGCATCAAAGAATTCGTCCGCATCGCTGTCGGTGGGAAAAGTGCCCAGAAGGCTGGTAGCGTTGCCACCGTTAGATGGCAATGCTGATTATTTGACCTTAAAATAGGCCAGCCCTTTGGTTATGTGAAGATTCGACCAACCACTTTGTGAATAAAAATTGTTAAAGACATACAATTTGTTAAACATACCTACATCCTGATTAAAGATGAACTCCTCAAGTATACATACGGAGGCAGGACCGAATTGCAAATTCTAAACCGTAAGAAATTTTATGGGTTCTGCTTTCTAGCAAGTATTTATCTCAGGCTTTCAAGGCATAATACAGTCTGTAAACCGAGGTAGAGTTTACTCTGTTTATAGTTTACTTTAGCTTCTGCCCACGAATTCATCCGCGTCAAATTTTTGCTCCCCTGACCCTACCTGTCGTTGCGTTGAATTGCGTGTCAGTTTTCGTCCAATTTTCGTTGCTACTCCTCTTTTTACAATCGTAGCGTGTATATAGCCTTCCTCAATAAATAGGCTACCCAACACAAAAAAAAATCAATTCGGATCAGTAGTTCCTAAGATTACCGCGTTCAACCAAACTAACAAACAAACTTTTCAGCTTTATAATATTAGTACTGATCTTAATTTTCTTTTGTATTCTCAGTCTTGTTTCGGTCGTTTTAGTGCATTCCTTTTTTGTTAACATTTTGTTTTACACCTCCAACAGTAAACATGTTATGGCTGAAATGATGAATGAGAAGTAAGTCTGAAACAGTCACCCCATCTTGAGTAAGCATGGCATATATTCGTGCCTTCTCTGTGTTAGAAGAGGTATTTGCCCAACAGTTAGACAATAATATTCTGGTATTATTGTTAAATATGAATGCACCGTGTTTACCAATCGTCTCAATGTCATACTGATTGTCCAGTGTAGTCAACCTGAGCAAATTGGCTTAAATCTGTGAACCAGACATAATCTGTGGTTAGTACTACAAATAGGCTTAGTAAACTTGGTTATTGAAGTCTGTCTAACTAGATATTAATGGTTTATGTGGTTTGTGGAGATTGAGAAGCCATTTTCTTAATACGCTTGCCCCCTATTTAACGTGGTTAAAGTATAAGGGGGTAAGAGTCAAAGTCAAGTAATTTATTTGAATTAAGCACATAAATGGTACATTTACAACATTAACTTTTTTTCTTTTTAAGAATTGCCAAACTTAAGTTGCAGTGGGCAGGACACATTGCTCGCAGAACAGATGGCCGATGGGGTCAGAATGTTCTGGAGTGGCGACCGCGTACTGGAAGACGTAGCGTTGGAAGGCCTCCCACAACATGGACCGATGACCTGGTGAAGGCCGCAGGAATGCGTTGGATGCGAGAAGCACAGAACAGGTCGAAGTGGTGGTGCTTGGGGGAGGCCTCCGTCCAGCAGTGGACGTCTTTCGGCTGAAATTATAATGATGATGACAAGATTTTTTAGAGAAAAAAGAGAACTGATTCTAGGAACTCCTTCCGAAAGGTAGTTTTGTGTGGTCCTCCATAAAAAATTACATTTTGGAATGATCAAGAAATTCCAGAAATTCATAAGTACTCTTTCAAAACGTTTGACTATATTTTGTTAAGAACTAAGAAATGGGGTGATGCTATTCTTTACGTCCGGCACCACAAGGGTCCCCATAACTGCCTGTTTATTAATAAAATTCATTGTTCTAATATGTTAACAAACAATTTACATTGAAATGCAACTTCTATAAAGAGGTCCTCAATAAATTCCAAAGGACCTTTATCTGCAAAAACTTGGTATCAGCTGCGGAGGTCGGATCTCGTAAATTCGTCACACGGCTTTAGCAGACAGTCCGACAATACACACAGAGCATACACTTGATAAAATATATTATACACAGGGATTAAGAGTGCTGGGTACAGTTGCCGCAAATATGCAGTGTACTTGTACAAAGTCATAACGTTTTTTGCTGATAGATTCAAACTCAAACTCAAAGCATTTATTTCAAATAAACCAATTACTGGCACTTTTGAATTGCCAAGTGGCGGTGAGAAATTCGATTATATTTTTTTATATTTTTTTTTTTACAAATTTTGCCAAAATATAATAGGAAATATAGTTTATTATAGAGGAAAATAAAAAGGACTTAGAGGCAGTTTTTCCATAATATCGAAACAAAACGGACTTTGTGGCGAAACTGATTCCGTTGTGTGACTAGATTTAAAAGCGAAATTTAAGGAAAGTATGAAATTAATAAGCGATTTTCAAATTTATTTAAACTAAATAATACATGTAATTAACAGATAAATGTAAGAAAATAGCCTTATTTTAAAGGATTAACTCAAAATAATAGTCTTTTTATTCGGTTTTGTGACTCTGTCGAATTTCAATGGGTTATTTTTTAAGTTTACTCTAAAATCATAATAATTTACTTAATATTTGTATATTTTTCGAATATAATACGTTTATTGTAAACGTTTTGTGTCACGGGTTTAAAAGGTAAAACCTCTATCTAATTTCATAGATTTCATTCCACCCGTTTGAAGGGACAGTGACAAAATGGAAGTCATAAAATCATAAGGCTGTGTGCCACAACTTAAAAATTGCCTAAATACCATTATTAGTAGTTAATAAATAAAACAATAATTGTAACTATTCTTATATATTACTATAATTACTATCGTTATAAATTGCACTGATTGACATCAGTCTTATTAAAACTTTGCAGGATAATAGGAACTCCGTAGTTTCTAATCACATAATCTATACTATATAATATTATAAAGCTGAAGAGTTTGTTTGTTTGGTTGAACGCGCTAATCACAGGAACTACTGGTCCGAATTGGAAAATTATTTTTGTGTTGGGTAGCCTATTTATCGAGAAAGGCTATAGGTTATATAACGTCCCACTACAACTAAGAAAAGCGGAGCAGTAATGAAAAATGTTACAAAAACGGAGAAAACCGCACGGGTAGGCGATTCGACGCGACGGGAAGGGTCGGGAGAACACGAAATTTAACGCGGACGAAGTCGCGGGCAGAAGCTAATGATAAATGATTTTATTTCTGTAAGTGTTTGTTCAAACACTTTTACATGTCAATAATATTAAAAAAAAAATTGACATGTAAAAGTGCTATGTTCAAGTTTTGTCAGTAAAAAGTTCAATCTGTAAATTTGAATAAAAAAATATAAAAAGATAGATTATTTGTAACTGTATTCATAAACTTGGTCAGTAAGGTTTTGCAATGTGAACTAAGTTTTATGCATTCCGACCTGTTGTGACTTGCCGTTCCGCTATATGTGACCGTAGAATAAGTCACAAAACGGAGGTCACATAATGGCACCTTATTGTAGTTTTAAATTGTTTTAAAATTACCCATCGTACTTAGCACTATTCACTTTGTAGTTTCAAATACTATACCAATTTTCCAAAGTTTAAAAAAAATAATTAAAACGAAATTGAAACACAGAACACTTCAATAGTATGC
Source organism: Aporophyla lueneburgensis (assembly GCA_932294355.1). Lineage (NCBI taxonomy): Eukaryota > Metazoa > Arthropoda > Insecta > Lepidoptera > Noctuidae > Aporophyla > Aporophyla lueneburgensis. The sequence continues at coordinate 24,481,924 of OW028755.1, forward strand.
GTCAGCATGGCTACTAATTAGTTAGACAATGAAAGCAAAATGGTGTCTCCGATGAAGAACGACATATTATTTTGCCATTTCGTTCCGAATTATTCCACAATTGGAAGAATATTTGCAAAAAAGACCAGTCACAAAACGGAATGTTCCGGTTAGCTTAAATTTTCGATTTTAATATAGATTTATTTTTAACTAGCTTCTGCCCACGACTTCGTCCGCGGAAAAAAATTTGTTCCGGGCCCTTCCCGTCGCGCGTCGCGTCGAATCGCCTACCCGTGTGATTTTCCCCGTTTTTGCAACATTTTTCATTACTCCTCCGCTCCTCTTAGTTGTAGCGTGATGTTATATAGCCTATAACCTTTCTTAATAAATAAGCTACCCAACACAAAAATAATTTTTCAATTCGGACCAGGAATTCCTGAGATTAGCGCGTTCAATCAAACAAACAAACAAACAAACTCTTCAGCTTTATAATATTGAGTATAGATAGAAAATATGAAAAATAAAATAAAATAAATTCTTTTAACTGATAAATTGGACTTTTAAGAATTCAAATTATATTTACTAAACCACTAGCACAAACGATTTTTTTTTAGAAATCAAAGATTTTCTGAGGCCTGCTGGGAAGGGGACAGCTAAATTCGATTGTGTTCAATATTTTAAAATCTTCGTAAGTTTTATATTTAGTAAAGTAACAACTAAACGACAAATTATATAAATATTTTGAAATATGTTCTTTTCACTTCAATTAAAATATTCTCCTAGAAGTCATTCATAACAAAAAAAAAAAACAAAGTTGAGGGGCAAGGCAAAATATGGGGTACAAGATTTTTTGAAATTGCCCAAATAATATTTTTTTTTATTTACAGTTATTTGTGTTATATTTTTTCAAATATCGAAGTATCATGCTGAGATAGGAGCCTTTTTGGCATCGCAAAGGTCTTTAAAAAAAATGTTTGTCATGTTTTCAGTTAATTTAACCTTTACTAAAATTCTTTAAAAGTTTATTTGTACTTTTTTATTGTTTTCGTTAGATTGAATGTCTGCTATTTCTTTTTTTGCATTTTCTAGGCCAATGTCGAAACTGTATTTGAACAAAATATAATTCGTGACCATAAAATCATGTTTATGGGCTTACTTACATAACAATAATCATTAAAATACAATCCTCTAAGTTCATTTAATTTCGTTAAATAACTTTTTCAATAAATAATCATTTAATGGAATTAAATGATTTTTACCACACTGCTCACTTTACAGCACGCTTGCTCTCTCGGTGCTAGTGCGAACTTTACAAAGTTGGGTTCAGACCGCGCCAGTTGTCACCACTCTTGTGACAGCTCGGACATGAATAACTGCCTTAGCCTGTCTGTTCGTAGTAGAGCGGAAGATAAGTTATTGTTGTTTTTTTTTTTGTTTTAGTGTGTTTAAACGCTGCAATACGTTTTGGAACAAAGAAAAAATTATACAAAATTTTAACAATCAACAAAAAGGTCAGGTGCGTAGTACTCCCAACCAGCGTGTGTGTATCACTAGATGTATGCACCTAAACGAGGCAAATGGAGTATATAAGGATCGTAGTAAATGGCGTTCCGTAGTTTCTGCCTACCCCCATGGGAAAAAGGCGTGAGTTTACGTATGTATGTATGTATTAATAATATTGCAGCCCACTAAATTATCCGCATATTAACAAAGGAACATACGGGGTACACTACATAAATACGAAAAACTTTATTCCGACAGTCACAAATACGAATTTCAAAATACCGATTTTCATAATTCCGAATGATTCAAAATTCCGAATATAACAACTCCGACTTATCATTACTGCTATTTTTATAGTTCCTAAATTTCAATATTCCTAACGTTTATAATTACTATCCTCAAAATACCTAGTTTCAATAGATTGAATAACAAAAATTCCGACGTAATGATAATTCGAAACATCAAAAATATGAATTCCGATTATTAAAATACCGATTAATACAATCCCGAAATAAAAACACCTTGTAAAACCGAATAGCAAGACAAATAACACATAATTGCTCGTCAGAGAGAAGTATAATATGGTGTTTAGTATGAGGAGGTAGAATTAAGAACATGCAAGCAAGCATGCAGCTTGCAAGCAGGCATGCAGCGTGCAAGCAGACATGCAGCATTCAAGCAAGCATGCAGCAAGCAAGCAGGCATGCAGCAAGCATTGTTTCTGTCATGGCTCCGGCGCTGCGGGGTTTGGGCGGCCCCACGCGTGCTTATCGTCGCAGATAGCTTTAACGTACACCACCGCAGCGTCGGCTTGTTGGCCGGCCGCGCCGGCCAACCTCAGCCGCGGCGGCGGGCCTTCAAACCACCTGCTCCTCAGCTCGCGGGCCGCCCTACCCCTCCGCGCCTACGCGGATTTAAATTACACTCCAGGGGTAGGGCAGAAAAAACTGCGTGAAGTCGTTTTTGCAGCGATTCGTTTCTGTCACTAAATTTTGTAGCAAAACACGTTGACGTTTAGTTTATTCGGAGTTTTGAAGATCGGAATGTCGTTTTTCGGACCGAAAACCCTTAGAGCATTTGATTCTTCGAACGTATAACGTATAACGCATTTACGACTTTCGGTAAAATAAATTTCGTGATTTTTGATAATAGACATTATAACTTTTAGGTATTATGAAATTCGGACTTTTGAAAATCGGAACATCGAAATTCGGAATAAAATATTTCGGAGTATTTGGGTGTTCCCATAATAATCATAAGCTCTACTAGATAAGTAAAAATTTATAATCAAAAATTAAATACATCACATTAATAAAAATAATGAATTAATAATATTATGCAAAAAAATTGTTGTAAGTTAATTTCTAATCGTATTTATGATTATGGGCTCAAAAAAAGAATACAACGATTTTCAGCTCTGTCAAATAACTCATGTATTTTACAACTGACAGATTGTGGGGCACAAATACACTTGCCCAAAGTTGCGGTTACGTATAACCAAGATGAATTGTTGAGGATATTTAAACAAGCGACTTTAAATCTCATAAAATACTCTTAAAAAAATACGTAGTTTAGATGAAAATAATAGGTACCTACAGACATAAATATCGGACAAATTCATAACCCTCCTTATTGCTTCAACGTAGTCGGATAAAAATTATTAATAATCCGTCAATAAATTCATTCGACGATAAAAATCCCAGTCACTTGACTGACAGCTGTGGAAAAAAAACAAAATAGAACGAGCAATAGAGTTTTGAATATCCGAAAAAAGTATTTCGCTCTGGCACTTTGACATATAGTTTTAAATCGTCAATCATGCTAGGATGAGATTAAAAACTTTTTCAATTACGAACTAATCGCGTGTAGGTGTTCCACACATTATAAAATTTTAAAAAGGGAACAAAATAACATGGCGTCGGACTAAATAATGGAGGGAAAGATCGCGGTGTAATATTTTTTTTTTCGGTTTAATCCAGGGCTGCCTCGTTCCAAACAATTAAAGCTATCCGCTTAAATCCCAGACAACTTGATGTATGGTCTGCACGGAAAACTTGACATGGAAGAAAATAGCTTATTATTTTGTTTTAAAATGTTGCGGTTTGAACCAATATGTGAAGTGTTTAAATAGACTTTGGATTCGATTCGAGCCCTTTTTGTTTTTGGGCGGGAAATCATCAAATAACGTCTTCCGCTCTCGATGAGTGGAAGGGCGCGTCAGACATTTACTGACTAAAACCCACTCGTGTTCCTTCAGTGACCACGGGAACTCTTTCGAACAAATCCGTGACTCTGGCAGGGATGACTTCGCCTTGGAGTGTAAATATGGTGCTATCGCACAAACAATGAGGCTCTTACTATCTGTCCAGCGTGTCCTGTTGCTGTTGTTCTCAACACGCTACAGGAGTTGATGGATGCTACTAAAATGGCCAAGCTCGTAGCAAAATTCTTGACTAACTGTTTTTAGATTACCATCGACACGCTAGGAAGAAGAACTGATTCATAAGCTGACGGTAGAGACAAGGACGTCTCTAGATAATGATGATGCTACTGGAACCTTCAACGGACAAATTATTTTGTAATCGTCATTATTTACATAGGTAATGTACATGATGGATAAACTGTTTATTCAGTGCACACAAAAGCAGCACAAAATATAAAGGCTCAATTAAATGATATCAAATTACATGATTATAAATACAGAAAATAAAAATAAAATTGGACCAATGATTAGGTTATTTTGCCAGATTAGTAAATACTCTCTGACACTGATAGCATAATGGTTTAACAGAGGGTTTTTAATTTGGCATTGACCATGTAATAGTTTGAAGCCAAAACGGTTCGCATAAAAAATACCTAAGTACACTCGGCTACATATCAAGTTATACATTTCTCGTTTTAATAGACCTTTGGCATTGTATAGGATTTCTGTACAGTTAGAAAGTCAGCTTATACTAGAAAAGTATACCTTGATTTATCGCCGTGTGTACTTAGGGTGCATTTTACTCATCAAACTGAACATGATCACCACATTCACCACATCTAAAACGCGCCCAAGAGCTGTCAAATGTAGACAAAATCCATCAATAATGACAGTGACAGTTCTTGAACGCGGTAAATGTGCTGATTACGTTTAGTTTCATTAGTTAAATTCACCCATATACATCAAACTTGTAAATTGAAAACATCTTTAAGTAAATCGTAAAATAAGGAAACAATACGATTAAATTCCCACGTGAAACTGCACCATCACAGGTTTCAAATAACCGTCATTATCAGTTCCCATTTCGCAACAGTATTAAAATACTAGTTACATTTTGGGAGCTGTGATTGCTGTCCCTACATTCCGTGGGAATTAATTTCGTATGTTAAAAGTAAAACGAGCCCGAATTATTGTGGTGGTTTTAAGTAGACGTCAAAAATTTCGGTGGTATGAGAAGATATGTATTTATCTATAGCTAGTAGTGGCAACGGGTCAACACAAACCGAATCTCATGGGGTTATCTTTAAGAAATTCAGGTGGGATTTCCCACCGATCCATAGTATAACCAGCCTATAATATTCAGAAGTAGGACCTGGGACATAGGTCTCCTGTCTGACAGAGGGAGTGGGTCATAATCCACCACGCGGGCCCAGTGCGGGTTGGTAGATGTCACATGTCTTTGGATATTCGGTTCTAGGATATGCCGGTTTCCTCACAATGTTTTCCTTCACCGTTTTGTGAGCAGGGGTGATGAAATTATTTACACAAAGAAAGTGCTTGCCTCGGTTCAAACCTACGACCTACTCGTAAGTCGGGGCCCATACCGCTTGACCACCATTGCTCTAACTAAAAGTATACATGAACTAAAATAAAGCATAGAAAATTCATTCATATCGCTGCCGACTGGTAATGTACCCAAAAGACTACTTGTTTTGCTTCGTTTAAGTTCATACATCTGGTCATACACACACGCCGGTTGCGAGTACTACGCACCTGATCTTTCTGAAGAACATCACCAATAAGGTCACTATATGTCCTCCTAGGGCGTCCCTGGCCTACCTTTTGTAAGCCGTCCTTCAGTCATCCTCTAATTTTTATGTGTTTCTAAGTATTATCAAAAAATGCAAGCACGCAGAGAATAGTAAATCCTCCTTACAAAATTCTCTGATTCCAACTCAGTGTCAGAGAAATTGAGGCCTTAACTTCTGAAGAAACTTTAAGCGCTTTTTGCTTGCTTTAAGTTTTTTGAGCTGACTTACCCTGGCCATAATTGCAGCCCTCGCCACTGGTAGCTACATAGTACTTATATTGAACAGGTATGGAGTTCCGGGGCTCGGTAATGGATATCAATTTTCGCGTTCTTTTAGTGTGTTAGGGGCTTGTATTACCTTGTTCGGTTTTATGTAGACTTGCCGATACGAAAACAATTTTAGAAGCGTCGTAAACATGATCAATTTGAAAATGGTGTACGTAGTCGGATGATGTGAGTACGTATATCTTCCATTTGATATTACATCATCATCATCATTTCAGAGGAAAGATATCCACTGCTGGACATGGGCCTCTTCCAATTTGGGGGGGTTTGTCAGGTGGGTTGGTGATCGTAGTATGGTGGTAAAATGCATAGAGAACGCTGCTGCCCATTCTCTAGGAAGTCCCTTAGCCGCCTTTTACGACGTCCACGGGAAGAAATGGTATGATGCTATTCTGTACGTCGGGCACCACACGGGATATTACATATATACGTACGTAATGAGCCTGTAATGTTCCCACTGTTGGCATACAGGCTTCCTCTCTTCAAGGAGTGCAGTGCAGGTTGGTAGATGTCACATGTCTTCGAATTTTTGGTTTCTGGACATGCCGTATACCTCACGATGTTTCTTTGTCATATCAATTTACCGGAAATAAACGTAATTTCACCACCAACCAACATTTCACCGTTTGAGAGCACAAACTACTACAGTTACATGATTGTATTCCCCAATTAATCAATTGTAATTTTTTCACGCTAATCGGACTTAAAAACGTAGTTAATAGTAATAATATGAGTTTTGAAAAGCTTTGTAATAAAAGTGTATCGTTTTAGTCATTGTAATCTAATATCACAGTTGTAAAAATATTGCATTTGTCAAGCGTGGTGATTACTGATTTTGTGGTGTATTACATTTACAAAAAAGGCTTCTAACCGTTCAACCAATCAGCGCGCCAGGTTCGTTTCATCGCATGCCATTTCACAAACTGACGTTGTGCTTCGCGAGATTGTATAATCGAAAAATAATGCGTTAGATTGTAAATGGTTTTTGCTGTTTACAATATTTCAAGAGATTATAATCTCGCTAGATAGATTTAAATCTAGCGGTATTTACAATTTGACGGTGACATATGTATCTATAAGCCACGCGGTGATTGATATATATAAAAATTACCTCAAAAACAGCCCCACGTCTTTTCCCATTTTTTGCTAGTTTGTTGTTTGGTTTTCTAAGAAAGCGTGTTTCTTAGTTTTATTAAACTATATTTTCCGCTCGTTTAATCTATGACAAGAGACTAGTTCATTTTTCAACTCCCTGGGAACTGGATCAGTATTCCGTCCCGACTTCGGACAGTATTAAAGATTAAGGTCAGTCCATGCTTATACAAGAATCTATCAATATCCAGTTAATCCTCTTATAAATAATTCTATCAACAACGTAAGAATTTTGATAGAGACGCGTCACTTTTTATTGGGTTTTAATAGAGTGGACATAATGGAGATGTTGGTCGGGATTTTTCTTTTTTAAGTCATAGTGTAAGGATTAAATATTTAAATACGCATTCGTTAATGTGACGTTCAAGTCTTTTAATCTGTACAAATAAATGCATATGAAAGACGGACAGTATAGCTAACAAATAAAAACAATATTAATTTCTTTTTTCTGTATGTGTGTGTTTGATTGGATATAGATACGAAGGGGGTGACTACCGAGATGACGACTAATAGAGAAGTGAAAGAAAAAGACATGTTGCGACGACCCCAAATAAATTGGGATTAGGACGGGAGAATGATGATAATGATGATGATGATGTCTGTGTTTGTTCGGCTGGACCGATTTTGACGGATCTTTCATTGGCAGATAGTTGAAGTTATCAGGAGTAACATAGGCTTTTTGCCAAAAATCCAAAGACATGTGACATCTACCAACCCGCACTGGGCCCGTGTGGTAGATAACAACACACTCCCTCTCGAAGAGAAGAGGTCTGAGGGCCAACAGTGGGAAAATTATCGGCTGACTAAGCTTTAAACACTGTTAAGTCAAGATATTATGCCTTTATTATTCATTCACTTACTAAAGTTAAGCTATGGAGTACAAACCCTTTATGATGGGCCCTTTAAAGTTTCTGGGCCACTCTGAACGGGACTAGTTTCAATAACACTCGTAATAGTTTGTGGACGATAAACGAGACTTCAACGTGGTTGTGAGGGACGTAGCGAGTCCTATAGTGATCTAAGATAATAGTAGTACATACATAGTTATCACAACTTCGCTCAAAACAATAAACTGATGAACATTTAGAAGGCCAATTGTCGGCCATCTTGTAATTGAAAACGTTCAAAGTCTAGTCACAGTCTCATCTCGGCGACAATCAAGTGTCAAAAACTTGTCAAAAATGTATGAAAACTCGAGGTATTTTTGACAGATTGAGACTAAGAACAGACTGTGAATGTTCTTAAAATTACAAGAATAGCCTCCATTTTTTTTTTGGATGGGAAATCATCAAATGACTTCTCCCGCTCTGGGCGGAGCAGGAGGGCTGTCAGACTTTTACTGACTAAAACCCACCCGGTTCCTTTAGTTACCTGTGCCAGGGTCACGGTATCTCTTTCGAACAATCACGCGACCCCGGCAGGCATCGGTCCTAGCAGACCCCTTCAGTTAGAATAGCCTCCCTGATGTGTCATTTACAACATGTCATATAACTAGTATTTTCTGTCAATAGTTTTTGGAGTTGCCTTCCAGCCTAACCGGATAAAGTTGAATACCAGTATTTTACATGGAGTGACTGCCTATCTGAGTTCCACTATCCAGTTACTGGGTAATACGATACCCCTTGCTAAAACTGGTTGTCAGACTTTCGGGGTTCTGACGACCCGTAAAGACTGTCAAAGATACACAAATGAAATGAAATGAAAATATGTTTATTTGTCCCAATTTGCGGCAAAGCTGATCAATTGACCCGTCTTATTTACAAAAATAGTAATGTATACGGTACATGAGTACTTAGTTAAAAGGAAAAAGTAAAATCAACCCAGACAATACAGGGTGGCAGAGACATCGACTCGCAAACTATAACCATGAACTCAGCACATGATTCTAGACTCCCTCCCTCCCACTAGCATAAAGAAATTTCGTCGGTTATCAAAACAAAAATTAGCTATTGCACAGGAAAGTGCAATACGCGGTCAATATGAATGGAACAGCTACAACAATTTACGAAGAATTCCAACGCAAATATTTCACAATCATTTACTGAATCCATGCTTAACTATTTGCGTGTCGCTACCTATTCCTTGTAGGTGTACCACTGCTCAACCCTTTGGGGAAAACAGGGGTAAAGTTATCTATACAAATAAATAAAATTGAACTGTCTGTTTGTAATTTCACTTAACAGTTTTTCACTAAGTGCATTGTAAAGTATATACGGTACTTACATAAAAAAAAAATATTTTTGAATTTTTGTCTGTCTGTTTGTTCCGGCTGGATCAATTTTGATGGGACTTTCACTACAGATAGCTGATGTTATAAGGAGTAAAATAAGCATATTGGCTGAGTAGCACGTCCCTTTGTGATAATTTCCGAACACCACGTGGATGAAGCCGCGGGCACAGCTAGTGTTGTACATAAGAACAGTCATTCCATCTGAACGATTGGCTGTGTTAATATAGGGATACGCCATTCGTACACATTCGTTCGTTCTCATTCATTGTCAAACAATACCCGTATGTACACAAATAGTGCGCTATGGTAGATTGGGCCCCACAGATAAAATACCGCGTTGTTGCTAGATTAAAAATATGTAAAAACCTGTGAGCATATTTTTTGGCAATTGTTACCCGCCTCTTCTGTCAATAAAAAAAAATGGTGAGGACTCTGTTCGGCATTCAAATGTTGGAACAGTCCTCGTCGATTGTTAAGCCGTAACTCACTCTTGATTCATTTATTTCTTTTGTTTTGTGCATGAGTGCCTTTAAAGACATAAATCTATCATGCCTTCTACAATACTGTAAAAATAGTAAAGTAGTATTGTGCCAAGTGACATCACAATATGGCCGCGACGATAACGCATGTTTGAACTGTAGTAGAAAATTGATTATTTTCAATAATGTTTTTGAGCAATGAACCGTAGTAATTTTTGACTTTTAATACTATTTAGGGTTTATATTAAAGTGCTTCACTGATTAAGAGAAAAAAACATGTACATTCCCTATTTCTGTAGGGATCAATGACCGCTGTTATGTAGTTACTTGAAGTATAAATTGAGAAAATCAGAAATTGAATCTTGTCACGTGCGCCGAGATTCGCTGACGGCCAAGTATATTAGTACCTATACCATGTATAATTAAGATTATGATTGTGTATGCCTGACGGACTTCCAAATATTGTAGAATTCAGGTAAATTAGATCGATTCTGGAATTGAAAATCATTTTCACAAAAAGTTATTTCAAGAACAAAAAATAAAAACAATTGACTTCCAAAAAAAAAAAAACACGACAAAGTGAACTTTGATTTCTGAAGTCGGTGTCTTTGGATGCGTATATTTGATTTTTGTCCGACTTTCAAACTTAACCTTATTTGCACGTGCTTGCCGAGATACGGAGGGATCTTTGTATGTTAAGATGGTCACCCATCCACGGAATAACCTCGGCAAGCGTAGCTTAACCTGATCGATCGATCCGTGCGGCTGTTATTACTTAGCCACAAGCCCCGCTGATACATGCTATATACGTAGTGCGGTCCAAGAGTTCTTAGCCTAACATAGAAGGACAGATGGAAATTAAACAAAACTAATATTATTTTTCAATATACTCTCCCTTTATTGTAACACATTTTTCAGAACGTCTGACTAATGCTTCTATGCCACTACAAAAATATGCTGAATCTTTACTATCAAAGTGGTCGTAAACAGCCTGTTTAATTTCTTTATCGTTGTTAAATTTTTCTCCTTTCAAATCTGATTTTAATTTTGAAAACAAAAAATAGTCTGAGGCGGCCAGGTCAGGACTATAAGGGGGATGATTTATCTCTATGTAGCCACATCGCTTAACTGTAGACTTCGAAATCGCAGCAGTGTGGACTGGAGAATTGTCGTGAAGCAATCGGACACCTCGAGTTATTTTCCCCCGTCTTTTTCAATAATTTTCTGGCGTGACAGTCGTAGTAAATCACTATAATAGCTGCGTTTACAACCATGTTACTTTCCTTGAAATCGATGAGAAGGATTCCCTCACAGTCCCAAAAAATTGTAGCCATGAGCTTTTTAAAGCTTCGGGTGATCTTAGCTTTTTTTGGTGCCGGTTCTCCCTGTCTGTGCCATTCCATCGAGTCCCTTTTAGATGTTGGATCGTACTAAAGAATCATAGTTTCATCGCCCGTCACGATCGATTGAATAACTGCTTCCTGGTCATCGCGGCAAAGCTCTAAAAATTCTTCACAACATTCAACACGTCGCTGCTTTTGGACTGCACTAAGAATCCGTGTCACCCACCTTGCACTGATTTTTGTCATGTGTAAATGCTTGTGAAGGATTCTAATAACACTTGTTTTTGACAGTCCAGACTGTGCAGCAATTTCTTTTGTTTTTAATCTACGGTCACTCAGAACAATATCTTCCACAAATTGAATATTCTCTGGGGTCGTAACTGTGACAGGGCCTCCTTCACGTGGATCAGGTTCCAATGATTCTTTACCCCAACGATACAGCTTAGACCAGTTTTTTATTATTGCATACGAAGGGCAACAGTCACCGTAAACGACAGTCAATCTTTCTTTTATTTGCGTTGGCGTTAGACCTTCTTTATTTAAAAACTTTATAACAGCCCGATATTCAATTTTATACATTTTGTGAACATCACTCGAATGCATGTAAGTAAATCGCTCTCAAAACTAAAGTACCAAGTGGAACAAGTTGAAACTCAACACAGTGCATGTTGAGACTTGTACCTACTTTATGAAGGAAAAACCAAATTACGTTCTGTTTATTTTCTATGTGAGGCTAAGAACTCATGGACCGTACTACGTATTCTTACCAAATAGGCTCTCCAGCGATATCTCGGTAACTAGACTGTGCTATTTACGTTAACATCGTCACTAAAGGGACCAATCAAAAAGATGGCCAACTATAAGTTGGCAACACTGTCTTGTGCAAATTAACTCAAAGTTTTAACTGCACAAGTGCCAACCGCATCTAATTGGGCGGGACGTAATACGAAGGTAAATACAGAAGGTCCATTTGATTAAACAATCAGCCCATAATGTTCCCAAGTCTGACAACCAGTCTTACCAAGGGGTATGAGGTCAGATAAGCAGTCGCTCCATGACAAGTACTGGTACTCAACTGCACCTGATTAGACAGGAACTGACCCCAACATAGTTGGGTAAAGGATAGGCAGATGATGATGAGCCCATAATGTTCCCACAGCTGGGACAGGCCTCCTCTCTTCCAGAGGGTGTGGGCTATAATCTACCACGCGGTCTCAGTGCGGGTTAGGTTGTTTGTAGATTGTTGGTAGATTTCACATGTCTTCGAACTTTTGGCTGTCGGGCACGACATGCCAGTTGTCGGGCTGGCATTCATAATGAAATTACTTACTTAAAGTAAAACGCCTGCCTTGGTTCGTACGACCTACAACTCGTTATTCGGGGGCGTTACCACGGGTCACCACTGTTCTACTATTGAATTATTCAATCCAAATATCTACTCTATCTAATTATGGAAAGGCATGTGAGGAAACTTTTAAGTGTGAATGTGGATGGCTGTAATAGTAAGGGACGACTAAAGAAATGATGGATGAACTGTGTGAAAGATAATATGGAGAGAAAGGATAGGGTACTGATATGACGACTAATAGCGATGTATAGTATGGTAAGGTGCATATAGAACGAGCTATGCTTGAAGGCTGTCTGAGGGATAGAATCAGGAATGAGGTGATCAGACAGAGAACCAAAGTTGCCAACATAGCTCACAGAATAAGCAAACTGAAGTGGCAATGGGCCGGTCATTTAGCCGTAGAACCGTTAGGATAGACGTATTCTTAAAAGGAAACTACAAATCGGCAAATGCAAGGTCTTCGCAGCCATAAAGTTTGACGCGTACTATAGGAAGAATTAAATTTTTAGTTTATGTGTCATAGATGAGGTTATGAGTATTATTGATAGTTTATGGTTATGACCACCTTCCTGCCTAGCTGATCTTCAATGCACTATTCGATTTTCTAGTATGCGGTACTAATCGAGACTTGAAAATCGTACAGTGTTGACAGTTTAACACGCTGGGATGCAATCTGTTGGATTCTAAATGCTTGGTTCTACACCGAGGGTCGAAAATCCATTGTACGATAAAATACGAGCGAATATGGTTTGGCAAAAAATCACACAGGTTCCAGAAGTGGGTTTTCTGTACTTCATTGTCTAATGACAAAAGCTGCTAACTAGACTTTTTGACCGTTCCACTTGTTGGTTAATTAAACTATTCAATTAGCGGGTGCCGCAACCACTTGCGTACCCTACGTAAATAATAAGTTTAAGAATGATGAGTGGTTCCTGTAAATGTGCTGGATTTTGCACCGAAAATTTTGAACTATTTCCAAGCGTTTTTTTTTGGTTTTCAGTTTGTTTGTTTAGTGATTGATTGGTAGAATTTTAGGATCAATAAAGACTATGGTATGGGTGAGAAAATAGGGCTCGTGATTAAATAATACTGCCCTACTAAGCGCAAAAGCGGTATCTCAAAAAAATCGTTAAGTTGATTAAAATGTCAACGGATAGCTTTACAAAATACGCATCTAATGAACTGACGAAAGTGACGCCTTCTTATAACAGAGTATTTAATTTTTAAATTATATGATGAGGTAGAGAAATCTTTTTCTAAAGGCTTTTATCATTTGTTTTGAACAATATAGCGCTAAAAGGCTTAGTTCATTAGATGCGTATTTTTTTAAGCTATCCGATGGCATTAACCTGTTGAATGCCGTAATTACAGACACAATTAAAAAACCATTATGTCTATACCAAATGTCAGGGACTTAGAGGTTAAAATCAACTTTACAATTTTTTTGAGATACCGCTTTTGCGCTTAGTAGGGCAGAATAATAGTCGCACGGGTCGTTCGAGTTAAGCTATGCTTGCAATGGCCCGTGGATGACCATGTTTAGCATGTTCTTCTTCATCTCAGAAAGCACGACATAACGCTGGTCCCGGCTGTCATTTATGGATCTTTGACAGTCGTTACGGGTGTCAGCTGACAATTCAGTCTTGCCAATGGGTATTACGATACCAGTAACTGGGTTCCAGGGGTCAGACAGGCAGTCACTCCATGTAAAATACTGGGATTCACCTGCATCCGGTTAGAGTGGATCCCAACCCAAAATAGTTGGGAAAAGGCTTGGCAGATTGATTGAATGACTGTAGTATAAGGTGAATTATTATTAATTCCGAATAGATCTAGAAAGAAAAGAGAAAAGACATAAAAACGGGGCAACATTTAACTGAAACTCTATATAATTTCTAATGATGCACAATTTTTTTTTAGTTTGCAATCAGTAAATCTACTACTTACCCTGAATACATACTATAACCCGATTATTTATGTGTGCACTAGCTTTTGCCAGTGGCTTCGCCCGCGTGGAGGTCGGAAATTATCCCGCGGGAACATACTACCGGGATAAAAAGTAGCCTATGTCCTTTCTGAGGCTCTGAACTATCTGTGTACCAAATTTCATTTAAATCGGTTCAGTCGTTTTAGCAGGAAATCGAGACAGACAGACCGACAGACAGAGTTACTTTTGCATTTATAATATTAAAGTATGGATATATAAATATATAATATATATATACTACTTGTCTTGATAATATATTTAGTGATTGTGATGCCAATAATAAGTTAGTGTTAAGTGACTTAACGTCTGACCACTGTGGATTATTAGCCAGCTTCCCTTTGCCATTACTAAAAAAGCCGCATAAAATAGAATGTAGGCCCTATACAGTTAGTCGTTGCAACAAATTTAAAAATAATATTGCTCATAGGATTACACCATCTATAGTAGAACACGAGAATCCTAATGAAATCTATGGAGCCCTTTTTGATATTGTGCAAAAAGAATACCAATCTACTTTCAAGACCAAAACTATTGACATTAATAGCACCTCTGTTAGCTTCAACCAATGGGCTACTCCAGGTATTTATAAAAGTAGAGCGAGACTATACGAGTTATATGGTTTAAAAAAATATATATTTGATACTCCTTTTCTAGAGTATATCAGAAATTATTCAAAGTTATTTAAAAAAATCTGTGCTTTCGCTAAATCTAAATTTTTAAGCGATCAAATTAAAAATTCAAACACTAAAATAAAAACCACTTGGAAAATCATTAACAATGAAACGGGTAAATCGGTTAAACAGGAAAAACAACTAGAGATTATGATTAACAACAAATTGGTTAATAAAGCTGCCGATGTAGCTGAGGCATTTAATGAGTTTTTTGCCAACATACCTATAACTACGACTTGCTCCTTAAATTCGTCCCCGTCTAAAGCTGAAAACCTTTTGCATAATAGTGTGCCCAGATGTAGTCGCTTATTTAGTTTCGAACATGTAACGCCTCGTGACGTGGTTAATATTTTTAATACACTTAAGTCAAAAAACACTGGAGATTACTGGGGCATCTCCATTAAACTGTTAAGTAATATAATAGACATCGTAGCCCCCTATCTAGCTGTAACTTTTAATAAATGTGTTGATTCGGGATCTTTTCCTGACCTCATGAAGAGTAGTAAAGTCATACCATTATTTAAAACAGGTAATAAAAATAACGTTGGCAATTTTAGGCCCATTTCTATCTTACCTGCATTTAGTAAAATATTTGAAAAGTTAATACTCAAGCAGTTGCTAAGACATTTTAATTTAAATAGCCTCCTTCATAATGAGCAATATGGCTTTACAAAAGGTCGTTCGACAACAGATGCGGGTGTTGCTCTGCTGAAACACATTTTCAACGCATGGGAGAACTCGCAAAATGCTATCGGAGTTTTCTGTGATCTCTCCAAAGCTTTTGATTGCGTTCACCATGACACACTTTTGCGTAAACTACGTCATTACGGTGTTCAAAACGAAGCTCTCAATGTCATAAGTTCTTATTTACAAAATAGGCACCAATGTGTAGATGTCAATGGTGTAAAATCTTCCGGGCGACTAGTTCAGTTAGGTGTACCTCAAGGCTCAATACTGGGTCCATTCTTATTCTTAGTGTACATTAATGACTTACCATTCTATTTAAAGAATATCTGTGACATTGTACTATTTGCTGATGACACCTCACTTATCTTTAAAGTAGACAGGAATAGAAAAGATTTTGACGACGTGAACAGTGCGCTCTCAATGGCTACGGATTGGTTTACCACAAATAACCTAGTTCTTAATGCTAAGAAAACGAAATGTATAAAGTTCGCCTTACCGAATGTTAGGAATCTGGGACCCAATGTCGTTTTAAATAATCAGGTGCTTGATACTGTACACTCGGCAGTTTTTCTGGGCATAACAGTAGACGCCAAACTTCAGTGGGGATCACATATATCAAACCTAGCGGGAAGGCTCAGTTCGGCCGCCTACGCCGTAAGGAAAGTTAGACAGTACACGGACGTTGATACAGCTCGATTAGTCTATTTTAGTTATTTTCATAGCATAATGTCCTACGGCATTCTGCTGTGGGGCAAAGCCGCGGACATTCAAAATATTTTTGTTCTTCAAAAACGAGCTGTTTGAGCGATTTACCAACTAGGTGCCAGAGTTTCTCTGAGAGATTTATTTAAAGATATTGGTATTCTTACGGTGGCATCACAATTCATCTTCGCCAACATCTTATATATTAGGCAAAACATACACTTGTACACTAAAAACAGTGATATTCATAACATTAATACTAGAAATAAGGACAAACTACGTGCTCCTTTTCACCGGCTTCATAAGGTTCATAATTCTTTTGTTGGTCTTGGTATTACCTTTTATAACAAGCTGCCCTCTGCTTTGCTAGATTTGCAGTTTAATGAGATTAAAGCTAAAGTAAAATCCAACCTTTGTTCAAAGGCATACTATTCTATCAACGACTACTTAAACGATAAGAATAGTTGGTCGCTGTGATTAACTCAAGACAATGTTTATGTTCTTTCAATCCAGAATTAGCTTTCCTACTGACAGTTTATATGGGTAGTTCATATAATTGTTTTATTTTTATTTTATTTTTATTTAACTGATTTTGTTAATTATTTTTTATTTTCTTTTAATTTCACTTATTGTGGACATAATCTACTCATTACAATGATTTTAAATGAGTTGTATTGCAACATGTAGTTAGCTAGCGACCTCGTCAGCTGTTCATAATATTCTAGCCTGACCAACCGGCAGCAAGTTCGTCATGCTCCCTTAGATGTCACTGCTTGCGGTAGCGTCGGGGGTCGGGTTACCACCTTCCCTCAAATATGGCGAGGGGGGTAATGGCTGACCTTTGCGTTATGCTCGTGAACGGGTGCTGCTTGTGGTGACTGGTCGACTTGCTGACCATGGTTTTTGTTATTGTTATTTGTATTAACTGTTATTTTACTTTTACTCCGGAGGTCCTAGTTTAACTATTGTAACTTCAACTTAGCTATATGCATCAATGTATGTATATGTATCATTTTGCGTCGTTGAATATGTAAGCGGGCACGCCCTTTATGCCTGGAGGCTTTATTTAAGTTTTACGTTCTGTTTACGATTTTGTTTTATTATTTATTTCAGCTTGAGTTTACTTTTCAATGTTTTGTTCGTATATTGGCGTGTGCTAGCTGACATATGGCGAATAATGTATGTTTTGTTTTGTTTTATAATATTAATTACTTACACGATATTGTATAGAATCAAGTTCTTCTAACTTAACAGACAGCTGTGCTGCTGGGGAGTTTGTTCCGCCACTTCTTCTTCCCAGCTAAAGCACTAGGAAGTGTCGAAGGGCGGGCGTTTTGGGGGGACTGTCTTTTGTAACTTTGACGTTCAAAAAGTGCTGACTCTCAGCCTAGTTTGAATAAATGACTTTTGATTTTGATTTTGACTAGTGATCGCCCATTGGTCGAAATTCGACCGTACTTCATTTGAATAGAAATACATTATTAAATGAAAAAATATAGATAATAACGTAGGTGACGTAGGTGTAATGAGTAAATACTTCTTCAGGACTCCTTTTTTATTTTGTTAATACTTCTTAACTGCTGGATATGGAACAATATGGAATGAATTATCAGTTCTGTTTTTATAGAATTTTCCCTATTATTTTTAATTAATTATGACGGTTCCAAATGTCATAATTATAACCAGCTGTACAATCGTGAGGCATACAACCTCTACAGTTTGCACACGACACTAAGTTTTGTATGGGAAACTTACTAATGCCATACTTGACACTCCCCATAAAAATACAAAAATATTTCCTAAAAATCTAAACAAAATTCCTATCGTCGCCAATACAAATAATATTCTCATGCTCAGACAAATATTCTCGATATGATCATAAATTTTAAAAATGAAATAGGTTATTATAGGTAATTTATAAATTTAGTACTTGACATTCAGTAAGACTATAGACACAAAGTCAGGCTTACCAACTTTGGGGTTTTCCCAAATTTAGGGGGTAAATAAGAGGATTGAGATTTTTTAGGGGCGTTCCATTTTTAGGGGTATTCTAGGGATTTTTTGCCATCTTACATTTCTCATTGTGTTTTTGATTACAATAAAAGTATTAGCGACTTCTAGTACGGTTCCTCGATACTAAGAATGCAGAGTGAATGATTAACAAATATCGCGTAATAAATATAGACAAATATTACTACTGTGTGCCGGTCTATGATTACTGAACATTCGTTGGTTATTTTCATTATAATTTTTAGCGGATTTTTTTAGTAATTGTGGCAATTTTAGGGATTTTTAACTTAAGCTTTAGGGGTAAATATTTATGGGTGTTGGTAACACTGCACAAAATAATAAAGACAGATTTGGACCATAAACAAAAGAATATCTATGCATGTGTGTATTAGATACACGGTAATGAACAGTAGTGTGTGTAACGTGTTATTTATTGAAAATAATATATTTTAACGCATAATTTAAAAAATATTAGCATTCGTCACTTTTTCTCTGTATAAACTATAAGTGTGCGAAATTTCATACTCCTCCGTCCGCCCAATTTTTTTAAAAAGGGATCCAAAGTTTTCGCTTCACGTATTAATATATAGATAGTGTGGAAGTGTGGATAGTGTGGATTTGGGGCTGTCAAAGTCAAAAGATTGTCAAGATTGAAATCACCCGCCCGCTTCCCTTCTATTCGTACCTCACCGCAGACGCCAACCAGGGGGCTTACCCTTCAACGTAATTTTAATTCCAGTACGATTCCTATGTTAATTTTGCATACACGTGATCCGGTACTCTTGGAAACAATAGTGTCAAAATTGGAATAACAACAACACCCGATCCCGATTCCACTTAGTTCTCCAAAATGGACACGCAATTTAAACATATTTTGGCGCTAGCGTCGAAGGTCACGAAACGTCAAAATTACAATGTCAATCGATCGGAATTAAAATGAAGAGTATGTACCCAGTACGGTCTGCAACCCCGTGTCGTGTGCGCCGTTATTGTCATTTAAAATACTGTAGCTGACGTCACCAATGCAGCCATCATATCCATATTTTGACGTTAACAGGTGCACAGTTATGCAAATCGGGTTATATTACCATGACAAAAATGACAATAACCAACCATACAAGTAGACATTTGATTTGACAAATACATTGAAAAGCCTTTGACATCCCGAGGGTCAATCTACGGGGTCACCATATTACCCGAGGTTACCGTTATCCTGTTCAAATAAACCTTTATATTTGACAAATAACAGCACCTTTTTCCAGTATTCTGTGGTTGAATAGTGTTGGGATGAACCATCTCGTAACGTCAACTATAAACATGTAAATATTTATGTTAAGAATTCGTTTAAAATTTAACTAAAATGTCGGCCCTTTTACGTTTGGCTGGTGGAGCGAATTAGAAGTGGAGGCGATTTATCGTGGATCGTTTGTGTGTCTCGTGACATGTGTTCTCAACTTGTCGTTTTTGTGATGAAACCTACTATTTTACTAACATTTTGACAAAGGTCATTTAAAAAGAAAATATTTATTATTCTTTAAAAAAATATACAGACGGTTATTCCTCAATTTTTTTTACGTTAAATGGCCTGCATTGTGGTTTTGTAACAGTTTTGATTACATTTTGGAAATATGATTTTACATTTAGGTGATTTTACAATATTAGTTTCGATAAAGCGGCCATTGATTAGCATAAACCATAGTGATATTCTGTGCATTTTGTGATATATATACAATTTTTTTTTAAAATAATTTAATCATATTATTATTTATCAGAAAACTTAATCAGAAAACTTTAAAGAAATGACATTTAAAAACAAACTACATTTTGACTTTTTAAATGTTTATGGCCACCTTTACATTTTTTGTGTCAATAGATGGCTTGCATTTCTACATTATTTTGTTTTGATAGTATTATTTCGTATTTTTTCACCGGATTTGTGATCGGACTGAATCCGTAAGCGTCAGTCAGCTAGTGAGAAATTCTAGTCCGCTACTACAACTGCATTCACCAGCATTATTCAATAAATCCACAACAATATAAAAAAAACACAATAACAACATAACCTCTTTTATCTTGGACCCCGCGCCGAGGACGCGGTCCACATTGGAAACAAAATAAAAAAAAGCTGACCGATCCAATTTCATTACGAGACTATTTTACGGCGAGTCCTGCTGGTACAGGTGGATGTTTTTATTGCAACTACTCTCATTATAGAGATGGGTCGTGTTAGAAACATTTAAATTGATGAGTAAAAAGGTTTTTACATTGGGTCTGTTTTGTACACATTGACATACATACATAAACTCACACCTTGTAATGAGCTAGGCAAAAAAATACAGAACGCCATCTGCTACGATCCTTAGTCATAATCCTTACATACTTCCATCCTTTCTAATTGTAAACCACTAATATAAGTATCTATTACATTCTCCGTATCAGAAACTTTAAGACAAAAAATCTGCGTACAGTCAGCGTGAAAAACAGGACGAACAGACGGTTAAAAATGTTCTCAAAAACTAAGAAAATTAAACATTAACTTTGCGTTGGACTGTACCAAAACTACCAAACTCTCTTTTAGTTGCCAACTAAGAATCAAAACTTCCACATACTTAATTATTGAACAAAATCAAAATATTTTTATTTCACATAAACCTACATGGGCACTTATCAAACGTCAGAAGCTAGGTGCATGGTTCCAAATTGTTCATTCCTATTGAGAAAAGTTGGCAAGAAACTCCACGCTTACTTTTTAAAAATAACCTGTCTTACTTCAGATATGTTACGCCGACCCAAAGCAACATGGGACGAAGGCAGGTGAAAATGACGTATTCACCAAACTACAATATCAACACATCCTGTACCACAAAACGGGTCACATAATACGTCCAGTTATAAAGTTTACAACCGCGACAGGACCGTGTCAATCCCGACCACTCGTGGGACATCCTGGGCCACTCGCGGCCATCGTAAGTAGTGATGTGCGGGATCGTTAAAAATGAACATTGGCAGCTACGGATCCGCATACGGATATTTAGTGTCAAGATCCGCGGATATGGATACGGATACGAATCTTAACTTTCTTTCTCAATCGGTGTCGATGCGCGTTACCATGAAACGATAGTTGACGCCACTTGACGCTTTGCTTGACAGGATATGTTTCGACTAGCATTTCCTGTATATTTGTTTTCGGTTTGTTTATACTTTGGTCACTAATTAATTGATTTTGAGATATAAAAAAATTTGAATGGAATTTAATCGTTTTTCATTGCCACCTAATCTATATACATACATACTAATATATATAATATTAATATCTGGTTGACCGAGCTTTGCTCGGTATTTATTGGTAAATTGTGCTTAAAATAATAAGTTTATGTTCAAGTTGATTATCGATAAAGTTGGTCATTGAAAACACGAATAAAACGACATTTTATAAAAATGAATCCTAGCTAGATCGATTTATCGCCCCCGAAACCCCCTGTATACTAAATTTCATGAAAATCGTTGGAGCCGTTTCCGAGATTCAGATTATATATATATATATATATACAAGAATTGCTCGTTTAAAGATATATGATAAAGCTGAAAAGTTTGTTTGTTTGGTTGAACGCGTTAATTTCAGGAACTACTGGTCCGAATTGAAAAAATCTTTTTGAGTTGGGTAGCCTATTTATTAAGAAAGGCTATAGACTATATAACATCACGGAATTACAAGAAGCAGAGCAGCAATGAAAAATGGTCGAAAACTGGCAGGCAATTCAATGCAACGGGAAGGGTCAGGGGAATAAAAATTGGACGCGGACGAAGTCGCGGGCAGAAGCTAGTCACCTATATATAGAATTCATCAACGCATTAAAAATAAAAAAGATAAAAGATCCGCCAAAAAAGTAACGGATACGGATACGGATTTTTCTCTTTCCCTCGGATATCCGCGGTTACGGATATCCGTTACATCACTCATCGTAAGCCATCGCGGGCCCGTGGGAC
Organism: Aporophyla lueneburgensis; assembly: GCA_932294355.1. Taxonomy (NCBI): domain Eukaryota; kingdom Metazoa; phylum Arthropoda; class Insecta; order Lepidoptera; family Noctuidae; genus Aporophyla; species Aporophyla lueneburgensis. The sequence goes on from OW028755.1 coordinate 24,504,300, forward strand.
ATGTCCTCGTGTGCCACAATCATCCGCTTCATTAATACAGGAGGGTTTTATTACTAACAGCTTATTGCCTTTTGAGATTGCTTTATATCGGTAAAGAGAAGATAATAATGTTATCTGGTTGGTTGAAGGATCGGTGATCTTAATTGGTGGTTGTTAGTGAATGGGAGAACGCTGCTTATACCTTTTTGATCGGGTTGTGAATTTATTTTTGAACGAATGATGTTTTTTTTTCTGCGGCAAAGAAGAGCTTTGTTGGTGAGTCATAACAGCCAAATGAGTCGATCAATCAGGTTGTTGGTGGTTGGTCCGTGTATGGTTAAGCATCTTGATATATCAATACGCATGCGTGCCTCGGAAAGCACGTTAAATCGTTTAATCCCGGCTTGACAGCCGCCACGAATGACTTCGTAGACAGTCAGAAGCGGTTGTTTTAAGTTTCAAAACCCTGGCTGGAGGTCTTAATTTATTGAGGCAGGTCCAATTAAGCAGACGACAAACTCATAGGCTGGCTTACGATATAGTATTGCCAAAAAAAAAAATGAGTTAGCGGCAGAAAAGACACTCTGCTGCAGCTAACACCTCTTTAAGCCTAGTAAAACCCTGATCAAAACCACCATTTCTCAATCACTTAACTCAATTTACCCCAAGTATTTGTTGACGAGGCCTGTCGTGTAGCTATTTCCATTCAGTTTCATATTAATGTATAAACTAATACTACGGTCGGTCGATAGCTTAGCATTAGCGCGATTAAATATATTTATAGCTACAATCATTGCTATTATTCCGGGCCTCGTTGTGGCCTGTAAATTTTATGTCTTTCCCTAACATGGAGTAGGGAGTGACATGGAAGCTTAATACGTGTGCATTTTTTTCAAATAATGAAGAAAATTTGTACGTCTTCGGGGTCATTCAAATTACGTTGTTTCACACAAACCTACAAGTTTATTTATTGAACGTCGGTTTCAAGTGGCCGTTTCTTATTAAGAAGAGCCGGCCAGAAACTCCTCTTTTTGTAATGTTTATCATTTTAAGCCATTGTTATGCAATATTTGCCATTTTAAGAGGCACTACTTTAAATTCTGTAAATTAATGAAGTCGGACAAAATTCGTATATAGCATCTTAAGCCGTTTAAAACAAATAATGATGTGTTCAAAGTGATCGTCTTCACAGAAATAACATAGCGAACACGGAATCAAGAATTTTTATTTAAATTCATTGACATAAAATAGTACGGTGGCCTAGTTTCTGAGTTTATGTATGCATGTATGTAAATAGTAATTTTGGTTAAGTATTACATACATAATTGAAAATTTTGCGTGACCCATAGTTCCTGGCTTGCGAACATAATCACTCCATTTCCTTACTACTCCCTGTATCCTATTATCCGTAACGTTTATGGGCCTTTAAGACGAGGCCTTAAGTATTGGTGTTGTTACAAAAATTGGCCTCGGTAATGTTGTATTGGGAATAACATTAAATTATTCGCACTTATTTTAACGATAATGTTTATTGGTTTTCTTTTTGGCAAGCTCTATAAAAATGTTACTGGTATATGATACTCTAATTCACTGAACGCTATAGTTTTGCATTATTTTGAAGCATTTTAATGTGGTTAATATGAGTACCATGGAGTCGTTTAATATTAGAGCATTGGAAGCCCAGAACGGCCCAGACTTGCGAGTTGAAAGGTCATTGTTTCAAACCCAGCAAGCGCTTTACTTTGTGTAAATACTTTCAACATCACTGCTCTTCAGGTGAAGAGCCCGTGTGCTGTGAGGGCTCGCGAGGTGAAATACAGCCCGCCACCCTCTCGATGAGTGGTAAGAGAGGAGGCCTGTGTCCCAGCAATGGGACCATTATAGGCTGATGATATTACGAAGTGCAGTGGAATAGAACGAGCACGACGGTTGAGTGTGTGTGCTCATGCTCACTCAAATGACTCGTAAAAGGTGAAAAGTATCTCTAAACGGTTTAATCCACACTAATATTATAAATGCAAATGTAACTCTGTCTGTATGTCTGTCTCGCTTTCCTGCTAAAACTACTGAACCGATTTAAGTGAAATTTGGTACACAGATAGTTTAGAACCTGAGAAAGGACATAGGCTTTTTATCCCGATAGTATGTTCCCGCGGGATAATTTCCGACCACCACGCGGGCGAAGCCGCTGGCAAAAGCTAGTTGAAAATAAAGGCTTTGATTTTCGAGTTTGACATGCATGTGCTTTAAAATGTTCCTACTAGTAAGGACACCTACTTGAGATTGTCCGGCTCATCCTGGGAAGGCAGTCTCGCCACCAATCATGTTAACTGGATCCTTTTTTTTTAGGCAAAAACTGATAAAGCTTCTTCAAATTCCAGAATGGTGTTCCGTGTTGTAACGGCCGTATAGAATAACACCATCCCGTTTCTTATGATGAAACTCCAGAATGGTTTGTTTCCATAGGACAGAGGATAGTGGTGTACAGTATATGTACCTACCAAAGCTACAGTTTCCTTGAAGACCAGAGGCCCAGTGGCGGTCATGATAATAATGGCAGAGTGGTTTGACTTTACGGTGTCAGAAAACACTCTGTAGGAAAACACACCAACTTACTGTAGCGGCATCTACACCGCCACTTGCGAACTACATATCATCTCGCTGACGTCACGCAAAATCCTGCATCACGCAAGCAAAATTTTTCGCGCAACTAGCATATTAAATAAAACGTTCTGTGGCGGTTGCTCACCAGACACAACACCCGTCTACTCAAAGGATCCTCTCTTTTCCCTGGAGGTTGAGTGATCTTTATATCCTGGTCCTTAAACCTAACACGGACCTAATAAAATTGCCGTGTGTTTTTTCGCGCACTTCTTTTTTCAACTATCTATGAGAATCCAACAGAGTGCGGTGCGAGTGAGTTTCACCGCGTCGAAAGAACCGAGTGTTCGATTTTAACACTTTCAGCACAAGCAGTGTGTTATTCTCGCGATTTTAATACATTAATGGGCATATGGGCTTAGGTAGACCGTGGGTTTCTGTTCCAAAGGATCCCATAATAAAGGACTTAACATGAAATAAATGAAGTGCCTGTGTTATCCAATTTAAACTGCAGACGCCAACATCAAAAGTAATTTCCATAAAACTCAATAAATATCATTATCGTTCGGGATCAGTGCATGCTACGAGCCCAGTTTAACGGGCAGCCATATTGGATTAGACACAATTAAACTTTGGATTAACATCGAGTGTTATCCGATGCTATAAAGTTGTTTATGGTCTTCTGAGTGTTGCCATGGATACCTATGTTTTATGACCCATGGGTTGTATTAGTTTGATTAGATAGATGTTGTTTCGCGAATATTGTCGACTAGCTGTGCTCGCGGCTTCGGCCGCGTGAGGATTGGAAATTATCACACGGCGATGTGCTACCTAGACAGAAAGTTACCTAGCCTATGTTACTCCTTAAAACATCAGCTACTATCAGCCGGTGAAAGTCCCGTTAAAATCGGTCCTGCCGTTTCGGAGATTAGTCAGAATAACCAGGCAGACACACAAAATAAAAAAAATGAAGATGTATGTACCGTATATACTTTCATACGCATTTAGTGAAATCTGTTATTATTATTATCATCGTGTTTGGAATATTTGTTTATGATAAATTGATGCTTATATCTGTAAATTAGTTTGTGGCTAAGGAATAATAAAAACGATAAGCTACGCTTGTCGCGGTTTGTCCGTGGACGGGTGAGCATCTTAACAAACTAAGGCCCCTCCATGCCTCGGAATGCACGTTAAGCTGTTGGTCCCGGTTAACATTCGTGGATCTTGGACAGTCGTACGGGTAGTCAAACCCGAAAGTCTGATAACCAGTCTTACCAAGGTGTATCATATTACCCAGTAACTGGGTTGTGGCCGTTGTGGAAGTTAGATACGTATTCGGTCCATGTAAAATACTGGTGTTTAGCTGCATCCGGATAAAATGGAAGCCGACCCTAAAATTTTGGGAAAAGGCTAGACAGGTGATGAGGAGCACTACTGTTGTCAGACTTTCGGGTTCACTATTCTTATGACAATCGAACTGACGATTTTATATGTGGCAGATTATTTAAATTTATAGTTCAACAAAATCCTTATCATCATCTTCATTTCAGCCCAAAGACGACCACTGCTGGACATATGCGTCCCTAAATTTGGGGGGCTCACAAGTCGCCACGCTTGGTAGGCGGGTTGGCGTTCGCTGTATGGTGGTAAAATGCTTACAGAACGCTGCTGCCCATGCTCTAGTAAGTCTCTTAGTCGCCTTTTACAACACCCACAAGAAGAAATGGGATGATGCTATTCTTTACGTAAAGCAACGCACGACACAAAAACCGCTTTAAGACTGCATAATTAAATACAAACAGTATTTAAGCAAGACAAAAGAAGATATTAATTAAAATGTTAAAACAAGGAAATAGGTGAATGGAAACTCTACCGTTGTTTGCAAGTGACGTTGGCGCCGCATCGTGACGTCACAGATTGGAAAAGTTGGTAGATTGGTAGCACCGGTAGGTATATTTTTTAATAAAATTGAATTAAGAACACTTTATTCGGTTTAGTAGCGAAATGAGTTTCCTTCAACAAGTTCAGATGACGTTTTTTTCTTCTGTCGAAATTGTTTTAATATTCCGGTGAGTGTCGACGAATGGGTATGTGGGCCACGAAATAAGCGAGTTATTACAATAAGTAGGCGATATGATTGAAAAGATGATATTTTAAAATCATCTACATGAAAAGCTAGGTCTGTCATGCTGACTGGGACTCGAGAGCTGTAGCAGAAAATACCCTAAGAAAGAAATAAAAATACGGTTTTTTGCGGTAAACATGACGCAGAAAAAGAAAACAAAAAAGTACAAGCTGGAGGAAAATATGCGTCATATACGACAGCCGGCGATGACATAATGAATGACGTGAACCAGTACAGCATATAAGATGACCATACCATACATTCTTTTCTGTTTTTTTAATTGAACATTTTGTTTTTTGGCTGTTAAAGGCATTTTTTTCTCTCTATCTTTCTCTAAGATACCACCATTTTGCAGTAAAAAGCTCCAAGATTTTTCAAACCAATATCCCTTACTTCCCAAAGGAGTTGAAGATGACTCTTGATATAAAGTACTGTTGTGACAAACTATTGTATGAAACCAACTCTACAAACATAATAGAGGTAATTCGTACCTGATATATGTTTCTCGTACAACCAAGGGGAATTCTGAGCCGGTAACCTCACTTGCAAAGCAATTATCTCTACGATAAAGTTATATAGTAGCTGCTACGTAGTGCAATGTGAGCTCTAACTCATTATAAAGCTTGAATTCATCATGCTTACTTATTCAAAATCAAAATCAAAAGTCATTTATTCAAAGTTTGAACGTCAAAGTTACAAAAGACAGTCCCCCCAAAACACCCGCCCTTCGACATATATATATTATTAACTTTGCCGTTGTTAATTCAGTTAAGTCTGCCAGGGTCACGGATTTTTTTGAAAGAGTTACGTGGCCTTGGCATAAGCAATTGAAGAAACACGGGTGAGTTTTAGTCAGTAAAAGTCTGACACGCCCTTCCGTTCCACCCAGAGCGGGAGACGTCATTTGATGATTTTGCACCCAAAAAAAGAGGCTAGCAGAAACAATTTAAAGATGATAGTTATTGTTATGTCTATATTAGGTGATCAGTAGGAGTTTATTAAAGTTTGTATGCCCCCATCACAGTTAGTCGCAATAAAAGAGTCTTGAAGCAAACACGCATTTTAAATTACCAAATTCCTGCTAAGCAATCATCAACCTTAACGCAAAGAACAAAGTGGTCCTTCGAGCCGGATTAATTCACGAAAAAAAAAACAAGTTATCAAAGATAAGACAGGTACCGTGCAGCCGGCGCGAACAATAGCCAGCCGCATTCCAGAGGTGATTAGTAAACATTAGCAAAAAAAGGTGTGATGAGTACTACTGCGTTTTAGAAGACAGCTGCGTTATAACAAAAAACACAAATGAATTTGAAGAAATGTCCTAAATCCAGTATAGAACAATATTGGACAACGTTCAGTCTTTTGTTAAGGAAATCACTTTACGAACGCGCAAGTGTACCTGTCAGTAGTAATGGCTTTCATGTTGACAGTTAAACAACATTCATTGCGTTATTTACGTTGCTGAGCAGACATTTTTTTCGAGTCAGTTTACAGTCTAACCGGATGCAGCTGAATAACAGAATTTCACGTATAGCTTGCCTACGTAACCTCCACAATTCAGTTACTGAGTAAGACTTTACCCCATTGTATAACTGGTTGTCAGACTTTCGGGACTGTCAAAGACCTATGAATGACAATTGTGACCAACGGCTTAACGTTATCTGAGACACGGACCCCTCCTAGCCTCGATATGTTAAGATGGTCACCCATCCAGTAACAAACCGCGGCCATTTTAGATTAACCTGACTAGTTGACATTACAATTTTGCTGATAATAACAATAATTATCAATAATTTATTTTCAAGTAACACAGACTCATTAAGTTAAATATTAATACACACTCAGTCACATTAAATAATAAGATAAATATACAAATTATTAAAACACAATTATGAAAACACAATTATGAAAACAAAATTATTATAATAAAATTATTAAACAAAATTATTAGAATAGAATTATTAGAACAAAATTATTCGTATTCGTTGTTTTTTCCGTAATTGGCTGTAATATTAGTTTATTTAGATTAAGTGAAATTGTTAAAGAGCTGTGGATTTTGTGATTAAATAAATAAATAAATAAACAAAATTATTAGAATAGAATTATTAGAACAAAATTATTAAAACAAGATTATTAAAACAAAACAAACAAATAGGTACACAACGGACTAAGATAAGGTGATAAGTGTGTGCCTATTAAAATAAAAACCCCAAAAATAAAAACAATTTCGCCATCTTCGTAGCCCACAGTCTAACGTTACAGGGACGCAAATCAAATTTAATCTCTAACTAAATTGGACGAAGTGACTTTGAATTGAGGCTCTACAATATATTTCCAATTCGTAGTCGAAACCCTTGTGTCCTTTCATTTTATTTTTAAGGAATTCTATTGATTGTCTATTTTCAAAGTTAAATCATTCATTTCAAATAGGCACATAAAAGGCACTTTTAAACATCAAGGTTAGAAAAAAAAAATGATTCTATGTATGTCGCTTCCAAAGGTAGTTTACCTACGCCTGCCGCGGGCGCTTCATGGTTGGGTGAACAATTGACCATTGTATAACATAGAGACTATACATATACATTTAGAATTCTTTCCGACTTTTTCATTTTAATCTGCTCCTAAGGGTCACAGCGTAATGTTAAATAGCTTATAAACTTCCTCAAGAATTGGGTTATAATTTGCGAAATGATTTTTTCAAATTTGACAGGCAATTTTAGAGATTACTTCAAACAAACAAACTCATAAACTTTACCTCTTTATAACTATTGTGGATGTAGATTTAGAACTTGTGTTGTGAATTAATTTTTTTCTAATTTTGAACGTATTTATTCTGCATAGGTTTACGTCATTACATAAACGCCGGCTGTCACTGAAAACCAATAATGTGACACAGTTAGCCTATTCATAATCAGCCTATATTTTTCCCACTGCTGGGACACTGGCCTCCTCTCAGTGAGAGGTATGCTGTTCGTTATGCTATGGTGCAAATTTCCCCCAGCTTGTTTTGTTTTTTTCTGCGTCATGTTTTACCGCAAAAAGTCTTTTCTCTCTCTTTTCTAAATAATAACTTTAAATAGTTATCTTTCTAAAGCTTCTGCAAGCCCCTGCAGACGATAGCGTGAGTATAAACAATCATCCGCTCTTCAGATTGTAGCGAGAACACATATTTCATCTTTTGTAGCCACGTTACTCCTTTCATTGGCCAGTTCTAAGTGAAAATAATTAATGTGCCTTCCATGAGACGGGTTTACTGCCGGCGATACGGGCCCGACACGACTTTGACTTCGAAAGTGGAACCATCATATCACAATCAGCATTATAATGTTTCCACAGCTGGGACTCAGGTATCCTTTCTGTGAGAGGGAGTGGAGTGGGTAATCCACCATAAGGATCCAGTGCAGGCAACTGAAGGAACATGGGTGAGTTTTAGTCAGTAAAAGTCTGACACGTCCTCCCGCTCCGCCCAGAGCGGGAGACGTCATTTCATGATTTCCAACTCACAAAAAAAGGATCCAATGCAGGTTGGTGAATGTCACAATGTGACTCCGAATTTTTGGTTCTAGCACATGCCGGTTTCCTCAGGAGTGGTTTTCTTCACCGTTTTCAGAGCAGTGGTGATGAAATTCAATACACACAGTAAAGTGCCTGCCGGGGTTTGAACTTACGATCTATAACTTGTAAGTCGAAGCCAGTGCCACCACTGGTTCCTGGAAGAGGAATCTCACTTGTCTTTTTCTAATCATTTTATTTTGGCTTCATCGGTCTAGCCACAAGCACTGCTGCTGAGAATGATGTCCTGGGTTCGACTCCCGGATCGGGAAAAGCGTGACTGGGTTTTTGCATCAGCAAGTTCCTATTAGCAATTCGGAGTCTAGATTTGTACCCGGTAAATGGCAATAGGTATGTACGTTGTTTAAAAAATATATATTGTATCAACCACGTCTGTGAAGTTACGCTTACTTATTAATTTGACCTTGTATTCTGTCGTCGAAAGCGAAACGGTACCTATTCGTCTGAATTCACATCTCTCTCCAGGCGCCCCTTCACTTGACAAGCTTATAACAATAATCCGGTAAAGACACAGGAAAGCCTCTAACAACCTCTGTTGAAAAATATTCTCGTATCGCATAAATCTTTCAGTAAAGGCGCTCCCTTACCTGAAGCATTCGCCTGTTATGTAACAATCAAAATTCCACTGTAACGGCTAGGACTTCGGAAGTAGACTGTACAGGCCGTCAACTGCTAGGTAGTTAAGAGATATAATTGAAACTAGCAGGATATTACTTTTATAAACTGTATCTTGCAGTTCAGTCAGTTGCTTAACAGGGCTTGCCTGTAGGTACCTGATTCAATTAAGTTCCCCAGCCAAGACTTAAAAACTAAACAACTACATGCTAAGGGCACCCCGTTTGGGGAACAGACCTTGGGTTAGGGCGTCGCTGGGGGAGGCTAGATCGGATTCATTTGCGACGAATTTTGTAGCTACAGGCTCAATAGCGAGGGTTGGCTTGATCAAGCATGAACTGGGGCGTCGTGGCGGGCATCTGCGGCAAAAACGGAAGGACGTCAATCGAGGTTTGTGCTTTCGAACAGCACTAGTGGCCTTACAACTCTCTTGGAGGAGGTTGTGGCGTCATCGATCATGACTAAATGATTTTCTTTTATTTCTACAATCCTCCATTCATATGTATGGTTATGTCTTTTTTTTTCTCCATGATAGTCAAGAGGTGAGTCCCAAATTTGGAAGTTTTTGTGGGTGACGGTCCAGTCAACTTTGGGAACCACTGGGTTAATACATAGATACATTACAAAGGTAGGACGCGGGTAAATGTTACATATATCACTGACGAATATTCCCGGTGCGAGAGCGCCTTAAGTGGAACGTCGTGAGGTGTAAACGAGCCTCCTTGATAAATGTACTTCTTTTGCGGCGCGGTTGGAATCACTTATTGTATTTAGATACTAAATTGCCTAGTAGTCAGCATATTTTGAGTGGAAGATATTAATCTTTGCTAGTGCTTGTGATTTTTGGTGAGTTGTGGAAGCCTTAGTGTTACACGGTAACATAACATCGCGCTTATACCTCGCTTAAGGGTTAGGCAGAGCTGCACCTATAGTACCTACACCCACATTTCGCCGGTTATGTTTAAGTCCCATGTTATACGGGGCGAGCCTATTGCCAAACAGATGGACACAAATCCAGACATTCTAATCTCAGTCGCAATCTGTCAAAAAATCCTTTAATTTCCGTACATTTTTGACAAGTTTTTGACATTGATTGTCACTGAGATGGATCGCGACTAGATTTTCAACCGACGAAAAAAATACGGAGGAGGTTATCAATTCGACGCGTATATTTTTTTTGTTTTTTTTTTTTTATGTTTGACCACGCATAACTCTTTACATAGTAGTCCGATTGTGATAATTCTTTTTTATTGGAAAGGGTATACTCCCAAAATGGTCCCATATAAATTTTGAAAACAAAATCGAACCCTAAGGGTCGAAAAACAGGGGATGATTGATTGTTCACTCACTGATTATAATGTATAACCACGCATAACTTTATACATAGTCCGATTTTAATTATTCTTTTTTATCCTAGGTTTTGCCAGGATTTCGCCCACCTATCTATATATATGTATAAAACTCAAAGTCCTGAGTGACTGACTGACTGATTGATATATCAACGGGCAGCCTAAGCCGCTGGTCCTAGAGAATTGTAGGTATCCAAAAAAGTTTTTTGAAATTCCTTCCCTAAGAGGGTTTAACGCGGACGAAGTCGCGGGCAGAAGCTAGTAATAGAATAAACCTTCCTATTACATCTGTGCCTATTGATGAAAACCGTATTAAAATCCGTTGCGTAGTTTATAAGATAATTATGATGTAGTTTATAAGCGTACCTACACACGAGAAAAGCGACTTTGTTTTATACTGTGTAGAGATAGAGATTTCAGTATTTCTCCCAATAGCAAGAACCACAGGATACCCACCCTGTTTGCGAAACTCTCGCAGAAAATCACAAGGGAAGATATCCCTCATCACAGAAGCCGTGAAGGATCGGGGGCATTATTGCCGAATACAAATTGCCTTATATATAAGAATTGCGATGATATTGCTGGACATTTCGCGTCTCTGCCCAAGGACGAGTATTTTTACAATTTATTTTGCGAATTGTATTTGTGAAGACAGACTTAAGTGCGTAGTTTGTCTTGTGGTATTTTTGTGAACAGATGAGGCGTTGATAGAAATTGGATCCCACTATGTAACCATCATTATTTTAGCCAAAAAAGTCCACTGCTGGACATAGGCTCCTCCAATCGCCATGCTTGGCAGGCGGGTTGGCGAACGCAGTATGGTGGTAAAATGCATAGAGAACGCAGCTGCCCATTCTCTAGTAAGTCCCTTTTTTTTCTGGATGGGAAATTATCAAATGACTTCTCCCGCTCTGGGCGGAGCGGGAGGGCATGTCAGACTTTTACTGACTAAAACCCACCCGTGTTCCTTCAGTTGTTAAGTCCCTTTTTAGGGTTCCGTTGCCAAATGGCAAAAAACGGAACCCTTATAGATTCGTCATGTCTGTCTGTCTGTCTGTCTGTCCGTCCGTCCGTATGTCACAGCCATTTTATTCCGAAACTATAAGAGTTATGCTGTTGAAACTTGGTAAGTAGATGTATTCTGTGAACCGCATTAAGATTTTCACACTAAAGTAGAAAAAAAAACAATAAATTTTGGGGTTCCCCATACATAGAACTGAAACTCAAAAATGTTTTTTTTCATCAAACCCATACGTGTGGGGTATCTATGAATAGGTCTTCAAAAATGGTAATGAGGTTTCTAATATCATTTTTTTCTAAACTGAATAGTTTGCGCGAGAGACACTTCCAAAGTGGTAAAATGTGTGTCCCCCCCCCCCCCGTAACTTCTAAAATAAGAGAATGATAAAACTAAAAAAAATATATGATGTACATTACCATGTAAACTACCACCGAAAATTGGTTTGAATGAGATCGAGTGAGTAGTTTTTTTTTAAAACGTCATAAATCGTAAACCGCAAATTACCTTACATTCAATCAACTAAAATATAAAAATTAAAAAAAAAATATTTTTAAACCGAGAATACCTACAGGTACGGAACCCTCGGTGCGCGAGTCCGACTCGCACTTGGTCGGTTTTTTTTTTCTGGATGGGAAATCATATTGTTAAGTCCCTTAGTTGCATTTTACGACACCCACATACACAGATACAGAAATGGGATGGTGGTATTCTTTTTATTGGTAACTAGCTTTTGCCAGCGGCTTCACCCGCGTGGAGGTCGGAAATTATCCCGCGGGAACATACTACCGGGATAAAAAGTAGCCTATGTTCTTTCTCAGGCTCTAAACTGTCCTGTACCAAAATTCATTAAAATCGGTTCAGTAGTTTTAGGAGGAAAGCGAGACAGACAGACAGACAGAGTTACTTTTGCATTTATAATATTATAAGTGTGAAAGTGTGGATATTAGTGTGGATGATGACCGAATCTGATGACAGATAATAAGCCATCTTAGGGATTGGATTATAGTTCCTGTGTGGGTCGTAATATCGATTGATATTAACGCACCTACCATATTGCAACCGCTTATTTGTCTGTCAATCACTCTGTAATTAGTACAAGGGTCTTACTTTTAAAATAATCTTTGAAATATGTTCGTTTTAATTGCTTGTCTAAACTAATATGAGTTGAGGTGTAGAATGAAATTTTCATGGTTAAATGATTTTTAGGAATAAAATTAATTACTTATTGAAAAAAAGAACTGCCTCAAACTGACTGCCTCGTTGGTTTATTGAAAGCAAGCGCTACTGTTGAGCATGAGGACTTGGGTTCGATTCCCAGGTCGGGCAAAGTGTGATTGGGTTTTACTATCTGGGATTTCACAGTATCAGCCCGGAGTCTGGATTTGTGCCCGGTTTATGGCAATAGACTCGCTCCCTATTACATGGGACTTAAACATAAATGGCGAAATTTGGGTGTCCTTTATGTACAAATCAACAACAAAATAATTCATTACCCAGTAACTGGGTTGTAAGAGTCAGATAGGCAGTCGCTCCATGTAAAATACTGGTACTCAGCTGCATCCGGCTAGACTGAAAACCGGCCCCAACAAGTTGGGAAAACGTTAGGCAAATGATGATAAGGCTTTTGAGGATTATGTCATCAGCATCACTGACATAATTATATTACTAGGATTAGTGATATGTTATGTGATAAAGTTTTTTCCTAAAATATTATTGCCTGATTCAAAAGTTTCTTAATTAACTATATTAAACATTACGCTTATATTTTTCGAGTAGTTAAGCTACGTTACCAGCCCCCTTAGCCAAGTTACAACCGTTTCGTGTCGAATTCCGTTCTCCAATCGGTAACGCCTCGATGTCAGCAATTGTAGAAAACGATAAGTTGGTAGCCATGTTGACGCACCTGAGTCGACCGCTCGTTCTACAATGTCTTTAGAAAAAACGACATTATAACAAAGGATGTAGCGTTGAATATTATAAAAACGATAACAATTCATTCTATCATTTTGAACGATGAAAACTTGGCTACGAATTTTCTATTCGTTTGTTCTAACCACGTGACTTAACGTTGAGAGGATTTCATTCCCATACATTTGATTAGTTTTCGACTAGCGTTAACGATTGCAGATTATCAACTTGATTAGGGGTGCTGTAGTGCCCATCTATAGTGCTCCCACATTTCACCAGTCATGTTTAAGTGCCATGTAATAGGGACCGAATCTAGTGCCATCACCCCGGTACTAATCCAGACTTTGGGCTGCTTCTCCAGATAGAAAAACTTAATAACACTTTGCCAGACCAGGTAATCGAACCTAGGACCTCAAACTCAGCAGTAGCGCTTGTAACTGCTAGACCAACGCGGCAGTTTTTTAATTCTAATCACCTAAATTAGATTTTTGATAGTATTCTGTTGGTAGCAGGTTTTGATAGCTTGAAATAAAATAAATTGTCTTTGAAAAAGAAACAATTTCCTGCGGTCCTAAGCATTAGTTTGTTGAGGTATTTTAAATCCACCAGGCGGCGCCACCACAGGCGGTATTTTTACGAAAAATTAAACGGATTTCCTTGCGCCATTCGGCTTTAAAAATACGTTTTAGAGGCTTTACCAATGTTTCTAGTTTATTAGAATTGTCATGCGAGTGATAAATCAACACTTAAGAGTTAATCAACAGTTTAATTCAGTACGCGTAAAAATACTGCTGCGATATTTTTATATCTGTGGCTACATGGCATCATAAAAATCATTTCAGTCGACAGACCTTCACTGCTGGACATTTGCCTCCCCCTAGTCACCGCTACTTTCTGTTCTATGCTTCACGCATCCAGCGGATTCCTACGGCCTTCACCAGGTCATCGGTTCGTCTTGTGGGAGTTCTTCTTTCGTTACGTCTTCCAGTACGCGGTCGCCATTACAAAACTTTTCGACCCCATCAGCCTTCTGTTCTGCAAGCAATAGACCTCATAAGAAGAACGTGGACTTATAAAAAGAAAAATGTCAGTCACAAGTATTCTATGTCTGTCGAAGAACCGATGGCCGATGGAGCAGATGAGTTCTGAAGTGGAGACCGCGTATCGGCAAGCGTAGCGTGGGACGTCCTCCAGCTAGATGGACTGTTGACCTAAGGAAAGTGACTGGGGTAGACTGGATGCAGAAGGCGGAGGACAGGGTCATCATCATCATCATTACAGCCGTAAGATGTCCACTACTGGACATAGGCCTCCCGCAATTCGGGAGGCTTTGCCAGATTCGCCACGCTTGGCAGGCGGGTTGGCGATCGCAGTATAGTGGTAAAATGCATAGAGAACGCTGCTGCCCATTCTCTAGTAAGTCCCTAAGTCGCCTTTTACGACACCCACGGGAAGAAATGGGTTGATGCTATTCTTTACTTTTGGCACCGCACGGGACACGTCCGGCACCACACGGGACAGGAGAACAGGGTATTGTGGCGCAATATGGGAGAGGCTCGTGTCCAGCAGTGGACTGTGATAGGTTAAGTTGACAAGTTTTCTATATTAACCCTAAAAACAAGTTTCAATATTATAGCTCTTATAGTTTCGGAGAAAAGTGGTTGTGACATACGGACGGACGGACAGACAGACAGACAGACAGACATGACGAATCTATAAGGGTTCCGTTTTTTGCCATTTGGCCACGGAACCCTAAAAAAAACAAACTGTTTAAAGTTCAAACTTTAAACAGTTCTTTTTCTCGTCTTGAAACTCGATCCAAAGTTAACCAGTAGTAAGGCCCCGCGATTTACCACACAATAACTTTGTGAACGTAAAAACTTCGCATTGTTAGCTCACCGATTCATATTTAACGTACACAACGTTAAATATGAAAAAAAAAAACAAACTGTTGAAAGTTCAAACTTTAAACAGTTCTTTTTCTCGTCTTGAAACTCGATCCAAAGTTAACCAATAGTAAGGCCCCGCGATTTACCACACAATAACTTTGTGAACGTAAAAACTCCGCATTGTTAGCTCACCGATTCATATTTAACGTTGTGTTTCAGCAACAATGTGTACTCGCCTTTAAATTCATTACAACTTTTAATAGTTTCAGCGAGGTGGATTAGAAAATGGAAAATATGATTCCACTGTATGTTTTGAAAATAAAAAACGAACATCCATCTGAATTCATAGTAAGAGTTTTACTCTGACTATTGGTTATCTTATAAGGCCTTATTGGCTGAACGGATTTAGATGAACCTTTCATCCAAATAAACCTTTCATCCAAATCTGTTGTCCGTGTGCACAGTGCGGGTTGGTAGATGTCACATGTCTTTGATTTTTAGGTTTTAGGACATGCCGGTTTCCGCACGATGGTTTCCTTCACCATTTTGAGCACAGCGGTGTTGAAATAAATGACACAAATTAAAGCACCTGGCTGGGTTCAAACCCACGACCCAACTGCAAACTCGTAAATCGGAGCCTTTACTACTGGGCCACGCTGACGCTTCTCTGATAATGCAAAAGAACAATAATTTATAAAACACACTTTAAAAGAAAACGATACTGAAAAGCAGAAAATAATTTCCCAATAAGGATAGAGTGATTAATAAATTTGTTCCGGACCGTATAAATTAGTTACTTTATGCGCCTACGTTTCTAAACGTGTAACAGAATAACATCTGACTTGTCAGTTTGATTTTGACACTTGACACTTCTCTTGAATTTGGCGCTTGAAAAGGTCCGTCGCCGTTTTTGGGACCCCGCGACGCGTTTGTTGAAATTAATCCTTTTAAATCGATCCGTTTGTGACAATTAGTCGTGATCCAATTGCTTTGATTGTAAATAACCCCAATTTGGTGTAATAACACGGGTTGAGTTTTGGATATATCTTGTTGAAATAGTTTGAAGGTTAAGCAAAGTGACGCTTATTGGAACCGCATGCTGTGATTGCCTCCAGCCTTATTGCAGCGGATGGTAACCTGGAAAACCCATTTACAATGTCACTACACGATACATATACACTCACTTACATACATAACTCCAGGTAGGCACCAGAGCAGGTGTTCGTCTACCACAGGTAAGTTCTTTGTTGTATTGTAAGTGTTTGATTTGATTGTTCTGCTCCGCGTACGGCGGACTAGTTTCGCTAGCCACTTCTTGTCTCCTGGACCCCACCATCATAACTTCCACTGCGCTATTGAAATGCTATTGCTATTGTAGCCTGGCAGCGAACATTTTTGGTAGCCAGAGCGTGGCTATAAGACATATAACCAACAAATTGGTAATTTACAGTAGGCTAATTACTTGGCAGTCTCTATAAGGGAAGTAGTAATACGCTGTAAATATTTGATAACTATGATTGCTTGTTTATTTGAAATAATTTATTGGAATTTATTGAGTCGAGTAACTCATATTGCTGGGGTCAACCGGGTTTGCATATGCTAACAGAGTTGGTTAGATTGAGCTATGTTATAACCTCTTGTTGTTGTTATTTGACCTCTGTGTTGTATTGAATGTCAGGAAGACATTAAAATATTGAGTTTGTACCATTGATATGGTTGTTTGAGAAAATTAATATTTGAAATTGGCATTTTTGAGTATTACCATTGTTTTGAGTTGGAATAAAGGTTTATTATTGTTGTACCATTGACACAGTGGTTTGTGAACTTAACATTTGGAATTGGATTTGAATTTGAATTTTGAATTAAATATGAAATAGCATTTTTGAACGTTGATATTGGTTTTGAATTAAAATAAAAGTTTATTGTTGAATTGAATTGAAACCAATGTTTTGTTGTTTCTTGAGTTGCTGATTAATTGTTTGGTAATCGTCGTTCGTCGCCCGTCCAGAGTAGTCGTGTATCATTTTTTTCGCAAAATACTATAATTAGTGCTCTTCAAATTTAACTAATACTCACGGAAGAATAGAACTCAAACTGCAAAACCAATTAATTTCTAATTGCGCCATTTCGTCTCTGTGTCCTGCGCCTCAAGAACAACAAGCCACCAACGGACGACCCCGCGCCGTCGCGCCTCACCTCCGCGTGAGTAGATCAGTCGCTATTTTTTAACTCGCTCGCACAGTGACTCGCGCGGTGTGTGTTGCTCTAACCAAGTAAATCAGTGTTAAGTACACGTGTCCTCGTCATTGAAGTTGAGCTTGCATTGAATACTGTCGCACTATTTAATTATGAATGTACAAAGATCGCCACCGCGCCAAGCTCCCGGCTCTGCCGCCGGCACCAGCGGTGGATCGAATCCCGATCTATCAAAGCTGAGCTCATTAGACCCTCAAATTACTTATCGAAATAAAAGGAAACATGAATGTGAATGCGCCACCGAAATTAAAGAAATGCGGTCGGAATTGTCCCGTATCGGTTCGTTACTAGAAAAGTACGTTGGATCCAACGAGCAGATTATAATTAAAATGCAGGAAAGTATAACGGAAGTTAAAGCTGAAATCACCGAATTGAAATCATGCAACGAAAAAACTGCAGACATGATCCGCGAGAATACAGAGCAGATTAACAAGATTCAATCATCGACATCTGGCATGATAGTAGATCATCAACAATTAAAAACAACGGTATCAAAACTGGAGAAACAATTATCGCAAGGGGAAAATAAGTTAAAATCCTTTGAGGCAGAATTTAACTCGCTAAAACCCACCTCTGTATCTCCGTCCACAAACTCTCTAAATCAGCTGTGTTTGAATGAACAAATAATTAAGGAGGTAGCAAACAGAAATAGCAGGGAAAAAAATATCATTGTGGTGGGCCTCCCCGAACAGTCCGCTGCTAGCCCAGAAGAGCGAATGTCCCAAGATGAAGCCGATATCTTCAAAATTACTTTACTAGTGCACCAGGACCTCCCGAAACCGATTAAAATCTTTAGAATAGGTAAATACGTACCGGGAAAAAACCGCAGACTCAAGGTATGTTACGACACTTCAGCACCCGCCAAGCACCTCCTACGCAATAAAGAGAAGTTGCCAGAAAACATTAAAATATTCTCAGATCAAACCCCAGCTCAGCAAAATTATTTTAAAACCCTAAAAGAAGAACTAACACGTCGTCAAAACGATGGAGAGAATGGACTGACAATAAAGTATATAAATGGTACACCTACAATAATAAAAAACCCTGCAAAAAACTACGAACAATAAACGACACCATACCTACAACAATCGCCAGTAATACCTATCAATTGATCAACAATTACCAAAATATAGAAACTAACAAATCACGACTTAGATTTTTCTACCTTAATGCTCGAAGTATACGGAAAAAAGGAAAATTTGACGAACTTCAATGCATTCTACAATCGCTACCTAATACTGTTCATATTATTTTATTGTCGGAAACTTGGATCACAAATGAAACACAAGCCTTGGAACTACAAATAAACAACTACACACACTACTACAACTACAGAACCGATTCAAGAGGAGGTGGAGTTTCAGCATATGTCCATAATGACCTCAAACATAGCTTATCAGAGTCTACGTACTATGGAGGAAACAACTATTTATGGATACGACTAGAGCGTTATGCACTAGAAATAGGAGTCGTATACAACCCCGGGAATACTAACTACACAGATTTTCTTGAAGTGTATGAGTCTCAGCTACAACAAAGAAAGAGGGCAATAGTGTTCGGAGATTTTAACATTGATTTATTAAACAAAGACAAAAAGACTAAACAATATAATGAACTCTTAAAGGGAACTGGACATAGATTGATAAATAAAATTACTAAAAAATATTGTACAAGAGAGTCGAACACCAGGAAATCTATATTGGTTCATGTCAGCTCCAACCTGAAAGACGATCACTTCCACATGGCAATAGCTGACTCTTCAATGTCAGATCACAAACAAATATATGTTGAACTCAAAAAAACGAAATCCCCTGGAAAACTACGGACCCAATACGAAGCAATAGATTATACAAAACTACTCGACACACTAGAAACAACTAATTTTGAAGATTTCAATGATGACTACACATTACTAGAAAACAAAATAAAATCAACAATTGAAAAAAGTAAAACAACAAAGACCAAAATTCTGAACCTACCCCAAAACGACTGGCTAAACAAAAACATAATTAATGATATCAACCAAAGAAACGCATTGTGGACAGAACTAAAGCAGGATCCGAACAACACAACCCTGGAAGCAGAATTTATCACCAAAAGAAAACATGTTGCCAAACACATACAAGATACAAAGAATATTTACTATTATAAAAAATTTAGCGATTGTATTCATAAACCTAAGAAAATGTGGAATTTAGTTAACATCCTAGCAAACAATAAAATTAAGCAGAATTGTGCTCCTTCAAAACTGTTGATCGACTCGAAATATATTACAAACCCACACGAAATTTGCCAGATTTTTAACGAGTACTTCGCCACGATAGGTCCCCTTCTAGCGAATGAAATACCTAAATCGTTTCATGAAAATCATTCACATGCTTTACCAACAACTCCTCCCGGAAACACTCCACAGTTATCGACTCTTGATCCGTGTTCTGCCGATGAAATTATAAAAATTATATCAAATCTCGATCCTAACTGCAGTACCGGATTAGATGGGATTACTACCAAAGCAATAAAATGCATAAAACCTATAATAGCGAACAACCTGAGCAAATGCTTTAACAAACTGTTATCTGAAGGTAAATTTCCCGATACGTTAAAAAAGGCGAAGGTTACTCCCATTTACAAATCGGGTTCAAAAATGGACCCAGGTAACTACCGACCTATTTCAGTGTTGCCTGTATTGTCAAAAATATTAGAAAAAATTCTACACATTCGATTAGATAAACATTTAACTTCTATTAACTTTCTTTCAGACAGACAGTACGGGTTTAGACCAAAAAGCAGCACATTAACAGCTACAGTTGACCTCATTACTAAAATTAAGCAAAATGTAGATAGTAAAAACATAGCCCTTGGTATCTTTATTGACCTCAAAAAAGCTTTCGACACCGTTAGCCATGAATTATTACTGAAAAAGCTAGAAACCATAAAAATTACCGGTAATGCCCTAAAAATGTTCGATTCCTATCTCAAAAACAGGTCGCAGTTAGTTAAAATGGATAATTATTATCAAAGTGGCGCATTACCTATAACGTGTGGAGTTCCCCAGGGATCAATTCTAGGGCCCCTGCTCTTCCTCATCTACATAAATAATATTCAGGAACTCAAATTACATGGCCATCTTACTCTTTACGCAGATGACACTTGTTTATTTTATTTCGGATCTTCCATCCATGATTTAGTTGCCCAAGCACAAGAAGATTTAAACACCCTTTTTTCGTGGTTTAAATATAATCTACTTACGATAAATACTTCTAAAACATGTTATATATTGTTTAAAGCAAAAAATAAAATAATACCTCCATTTAATCCATTACTTATCAACAATATACCCTTGGAGCAAAAATCTTGTGAAAAATATCTTGGACTTAGAATGGATAGTTCTCTATCGTGGTCTGTTCACATAGATCATATAAAAACAAAACTGACGTCATTACTTGGATCCCTCCGAAACATAGTTCGATGCATTCCACATAAACTGCGTCACACCATCTATAACGCCTTAGTAAAACCACACCTACTATATCTGGTTGAAATTTGGGGCAGTGCGGCCAAAACGAAGCTAGCAAGCCTCCAAGTCGCACAAAACAAAATAATAAAACTGATTTTTAACTACCCGTATTTAACATCAACATGCAAAATTTATGAAGAAACCCAAATAATGAACATTAGACAGCTATATGTTTACAACACATGCATTTTTATTCGTAAGGCAGTAAACAAAAGTATTCAGACCAATTTATCGTTTACAAAAGTCAAACAAGTTACACAACGTAGCAGTCGCAGGGCTAGTTATTTGATTTTACCGAAGACGAGAACGAAGTTTGGCAAAAAAATGTTAAGTTTTGAAGGAGCACAATTATACAACAAAATACCCTCACATATAAAAAAATTGCACTCATTCCATGCATTCAAAACACAATTAGCTGCATATTTAATGAAAAATACTACCTTTCCCAAAAGCTGAATGCATTGGATGGGTGTAAAATTATTTCAATAACGTCTGTGACGAACGTTTAATAATTTACTGTAAGCATTGTTCTCATGTAAGTGACTTTGTGTCTTTTTTGAGAATAAATTTCTTTAAACCTAACCTATTTGATTTGTTTGTTTGTGCAATGGCATACAAATGGAAATATTGCAGTGCCGGACACCTGTCCAGGTCAAGCCGGAGACCTCGGTTGTTTCAGATCCCGGACTATTGAGTAGATTGCCTACTTTGGAACTGCCACACTTTGACGGTCGCTCGGTCCACTGGTCAGGTTTCCAAAACCTGTTTGAAAGTTTGGTTGATGCACGCTCGGACCTCAGACCCGCCCAAAAGTTGGCCTATTTGTTGTCTGTCCTAGAAGGTGAGGCCCGAGCCTTGGTACAACATCTGTCGTTGACTGACTCAGCCTACCCTACCGCTTTGGAACTACTCACCCGGCGGTACCAAAATAAACGTTGTTTGGCTGACGTTCATATTAAATTGATTTTGGGGTTACCGGTCATTACAAGTTTGTCAGCATTGCGTACTGACCTGTTGAACCCGTTGGTGGCAGCGACCAACGCTTTAAAGCAATTGGAGTTGCCGGTGGACCATTGGTCTTACCTTTTGGTACATGTTGTGCTGCAACGGCTTCCTGCCGATTTGAGGGCTCGTTTCGAGCAAAAGTATGGTGGGGATAGTGTCACACATCTCCCCCCATTTGGTGACCTCGTCCAATTTTGGAGGATGAGTGTCAGTTTGTGGACAACTCTGGCGTTGCCACTGAGTCATGCCAGCCCTCTTCCCGGCCACGAGACCAGGGACGGACTAGGGCTCGCGGGCCTGTTGATGGTCGCCCCGCCGCTCGTTTTGCTGGCACCCAGAGTCGTCCTGGTTGTGAGTTTTGTAGGGACACGGGGCATGGCATGGCAACTTGTGCGGCCTTTTTGAAATTGCACGTGAGTGCCCGCCGCCGAATTGCCAATGCACGCCGCATGTGCTTCTCTTGTTTGGGGGCTCACTTCCATCGGGACTGCCCCAACCCCCGCCCTTGTAGAATTTGTAGGGGGTCCCATTTGGACATATTGTGCGCTAACGCGAACCACGCTGGCAGACCAGCCTCTGATGACGGTTCGCGTACGGGTACCATGGAGTTGGTCACCGGGCTTCTGCCTCGCCGGTTCAGAACCGGGCAGAGGCCCGCAATTTTGAGCGCCGCACTCCACCCCCCGCGCAAGTAGATCGGGAGCCGCGCGACCGCCATTTGGTCTCCCCGCGTAAAGGCGATTACGCAATTGTTGCTAGGCACCGCTGGCCAGACCAGCACCGCCTGCCCTCCCCTCCTTTGGCGGAACGTTCCCGGTTGGAGTCACGCCCCCCGCCATTCAGGCCTCCGGTGGGATATGCCCATCCAGCCAGACACCGCGCGGACGAGGAGTTTGGCCTCCATCCTCGTCGCGAGGGACTTGAGCCTGGGTGCGGAGCCTGGGTGTGCGGCGATAGGTCGCCGCCCAGGCATTGTTAGGACATTGGCGCCTGCCCCGCTAAGGTACCCCTCAGATCGACATGGTTTTGTTGCCAACGGCATCGGTCAGGTCTGGGGGCCCACGGGGGACTCTGTTGTGGTCCGTGTCATTATGGACATGGGAGCCCAGGGTTGCCTTTTGTCTATTGTTTTGTTGTTTGTTTGTATTGTTTTGGGCAAAATTGTTTTCTTGAGCGCCTTTGGACTGCGGGACTTGGCTGGGACGAGCCAATTCGGGAAACCCTGTTGGAAGATTGGCTCCAATTCGTATCCGCACTCCCTGCAGTCAACGAGGTCGTGTTACCCCGCGCTATCCTCCCCCCAGGGAGCTACACTGCTACCCTTGTTTGTGATGCGTCTTCGCACGGTTATGCAGCTGTTGTGTGTCTGCGCACCGTCTGCGCAACAGGCCAGGTGAATTTGTCACTGGTCTTGGCCAAGAGCAAGGTGGCCCCCCTCCGGACGGCACTGACCATCCCAAAGTTAGAATTGTCAGGGGCGGCGCTTCTTGTGCGTCTATTGAACCACGTTGCTCACACTTTGGGTGGAACTGTGGACATTCGGGTTTCTTACGCCTGGACGGACAGTCAAATTGTTTTGTGTTGGTTGAAGACGTCCGTCCACTCTTTGGAGGTCTTTGTTGCGTACCGAGTGTCCCAGATTCAAAATTTTGAAACGCCTTTGATTTGGAGGATGTCGGGTCCTTTGCCCGGGCTCAAGGTGCTCGCTGTTGGAACGAAGGACCCTCCGTTTGACCCTGTTTTTTGTTGAGTCGATACAGCTCCTCGATAAATTGTTGAATTGTTCTTTGTTGTTGTTGAATTGTTGGTGACTGATCGTCACAGTAAGAACTCGCATGCCGGTTGCAATGCGCTGTTGGCCATTCTGCAGTGAGAGTTTTGGATATTGTCGGGAGCCGTTAGTAAGTTGAACCCCTTTTTGGACGATACGGGTCCTTTGTTGTTTGGTTGTTGACGGTTGATGCACTCTAGCCTTCCTTATGGGGCCCGTCACCCCCTTTTTGTTGCCTAAGGAGGGCCATTTGGTTAAATTGTTGTTGTTTCGTTGTTGTTGTTTGGTTGTTGTTTGGTTGTTTTGTTGTTTGTTATTGTTTGATCCACCAGCCTGCCCCCATTGGGGGGGGGGGGGGGTATTTTTGAGGCCGCGGTGAAAGCGGCATAGGGACTCTGGCGCAGATTGTTGGGAGACACCGTTCTCACCTTTAAGGAGTTAGCTACGGTATTTTGCCGTTTTGAAGCTATATTGAACTCGCGTCCATTGTGCCCGCTGTCTTCGGACCTGAACGTCTTGGAGGCCCTGACCCCGGGCCATTTTTTGATTTGACAGCCACTTGTCGCCCTGCCGGAGCACCCTTTTGTCGATGTGAGCCAAAATTGGCTATCGCGGTTTCAGTTGGTGCAGCAGCTCGCTCAGAGTTTTGGAAGCGTTGGAGCTTGGAGTATTTGCACATCCTCCAGCAGCGCGTCAGGTGGACTGATAAAACGCAACCTTGTCGGGATTGCCAAGTGATTAGCGGACGGGAAGGCCCGTCTGAGGGGGGTAGATGTTCCGGACCGTATAAATTAGTTACTTTATGCGCCTACGTTTCTAAACGTGTAACAGAATGACATCTGACTTGTCAGTTTGATTTTGACACTTGACACTTCTCTTGAATTTGGCGCTTGAAAAGGACCGTCGCCGTTTTTGGGACCCCGCGACGCGTTTGTTGAAATTAATCCTTTTAAATCGATCCGTTTGTGACAATTAGTCGTGATCCAATTGCTTTGATTGTAAATAACCCCAATTTGGTGTAATAACATGGGTTGAGGTTTGGATATATCTTGTTGAAATAGTTTGAAGGTAGCAAAGTGACGCTTATTGGAACCGCATGCTGTGATTGCCTCCAACCTTATTGCAGCGGATGGTAACCTGGAAAACCCATTTGTAATGTCACTACACGATACATATACACTCACTTACATACATAACTCCAGGTAGGCACCAGAGCAGGTGTTCGTCTACCACAGGTAAGTTCTTTGTTGTATTGTAAGTGTTTGAGTTGATTGTTCTGCTCCGCGTACGGCGGACTAGTTTCGCTAGCCACTTCTTGTCTCCTTTTTTTTTTTTTTTTTTTTTTTTTTTTTTTTTTTTTTTTTTTCAGGATGGGAAATCATCAAATGACTTTTCCCGCTCTGGGCGGAGCGGGAGGGCGTGTCAGACTTTTACTGACTAAAACCCACCCGTGTTCCATCAGTTGCCCATGTGCCAGGGTCACGGTATCTCTTTCGAACAATCACGCGACCCTGGCAGGCATCGGTCCTAGTAGACCCCTACACTGCTGCTGACATCTCGTTGAGGCGCGCGTGGAACACTGCGCGCCGTCGACCCGAGCTTGGTCCTTACCGGGCGGCGAGCTACCCATTGCTCGCCACCCGCAAGCTCGCGCCTACGGTGGCCGGGAGTCCGCAATCGACTCCCGACGCCCGGGGCGTCTCCTCCTGCGGCGGCTAGGGACGTGAGGGCGCAGAGACTGCCACTCCCTCACGCGCCCCGCCTCCTCCTTCGCGAGCATTACTGCTTCGCAGAAGGAGGTGACGGCTTCCCATTCCCTCTCGCTCCGTACCATGGCTCGCACCAGGGCCGGACGCGAGAGGTCGCCGCCGCCGATCGCCTCCACGAGGACACGGCGGTGCCCCGCCCAGGCTGGGCACACCTCCACCGTATGCTCCACCGTACTTCTTGTCTCCTGGACCCCACCATCATAACTTCCACTGCGCTATTGAAATGCTATTGTAGGGGGTCTAGCCTGGCAGCGAACAAAATTAAATCTATTTTAATAATGACTCTACTTTTATTAGTATCTGTCCATAAAATATTCACATCAGTTGATATCAAGCATCCCACACTTTTTACAACCAAATGATTTCATTTATTAATCGCTCTATCCTTATTTTGAATGATTTAGAAATGATTTTCTACTTTTTAGTTTGGTTTTCTATTATAGCGTGTTTTTTGTGTAAACTATAATTTATTTTCTATTTTTGCGTGTTTTTCTTTTTTTCCCTATCATGGCATGGCCATGGCCTGGCCATGGCATGGCATCTTGGCCAGAATAGTGGCATGAATTTATAAAATTATTAAATTGTCATCGGTGATTGATAAGTGTGCAAAATTTCCAATTAATGTATTATTTATTAAAGTGGGCAAAATTCCAGTTTCAAGATTCTGTTCTATACATAGATAGGTAGATACAGGCGAAGCTAAAAAGCGTAGTAAAAATACATAATTTTCTGTAAAAACTGTACACATAATAGTATGCAATGAGTGCAACAGTTCTTAGCGTTTTGTCAAGTCCTCCACAAAACCAGCCCCTGTACCGACTGACGGACTGACGGCCAATTCATTACGTCACTGTACTCCTACTCGATGCCTTTTTTTGTTCTTAGCTGCTACACTTGCGGACAAACTTAAAGGCACAAAGGTTTTATTACATACAAAATGGATCGGTTCTCCATTACTCATAACTTAACCAGTTATTGTATTTTCAAATGTAATTGAATTTACTTTTTATTTTTTTATTTATTAATAAATGTGGGTATAATTTATCTATCCTAAACAAAAAACACAATGTACAAGTATTCGGGTATTAAAAAGATACAGTAAACGGCGATGAATTGGAGAGGTTATAAAAATAGTTACGATGGTAATTATATACGGGTCGGTTGGTCGGGTTAAGCTACCCTTGCCGCGGTTGGTCCGTGGATAATAATAATAATTATCTTATACCTTTAAACGAGCAATTCTTGTATATATATATATAATCTGAATCTTGGAAACGGCTCCAACGATTTTCATGAAATTTAGTATACAAGGGGTTTCGGGGGCGATAAATCGATCTAGCTAGGATTCATTTTTATAAAATGTCATTTTATTCGTCTTTTCAATGACCAACTTTATCGATAATCAACTTGAACATAAACTTATTATTTTAAACGCAATTTATTAAAAAATACCGAGCAAAGCTCGGTCAGCCAGATATTAATAATAATATTCCACAACTATCACACAACGCCATCTAGTCCCAAGCTAAGCAGAGCTTGTGTTATGGGTACTAGACAACTGATAAACATACTTATATATTTCTAAATACATACATATTATAGATAAATTACACCCAGACACAGAACAAATGATCGTGCTCATCACACAAACATTTGTCCTGCGTGGGAATTGAACCCACGACCTCCAGCATAGCAGTCAGGGTCACTAACCACTAGACCAACAGGCCTTTCAATGGATGGGTGACCATCTTTACATGCTTCGGAAAGCACGTTAAAACGTTGGTCCCGGCTGTCATTTGTAGACCTTTGACAGCTGTTACGGACAGCGGTCATCAGAAGACTGACCACCAGTCTTACCAAGGGTTATAATATTACCCAGTCACTTCGTTGTGGAAGTCAGATAGCCAGTCGCTTCATGTAAAATACTGATATTCAGCTTCATCCGGTATAAATTAAAGTCTTTGATCCGGTAAGGTTGGACGCCGATCCAATCATACTTGGGAAAAGACTACGCAGATGATGATAGTATTAATATCCACGAAAACACTCTATAATACTTTATTTATTTTTATTTAAGTAGCTATTTATATACACACATATTTAAGACAACCATAAAAAATTGGTATGACGATGATGTTTATTTCTAAAGAAATCTCTTCCAGCATATCTTCAATACAAAAGTAGGCGAAAAGATGAAGACAGCGGGTGCAAAGAATATAAGAGAAAATAAAATACATGAAATCAAAAAAAATCATTTTATAACATACTAGCTGACCCGTGCCCACTTCGTTGGGCGGTAAACATTTTAACTTGTGATGAAATTATGAGTGTGTTTCGGTTAGTACTGAGTGTTATGATTTATTTCCTGACTGCCAAAAGGAGGGTTTTGTTTTTATTGCATATGTATGTGTGTATGTATTTGCATGCCATTTTGGCTATATAACCAGCACCCTAATTGCGAAACGCACAATTTATCAGAATCTGAATGGGATTGAAGATTATTTCTAAACCATTGCGTCATTTGTTCGAATAAATTGTGGCTCAGCAACGTAAATAACGCAATGAATGTTGTTTAACTATGAATTTTAAACCAATTCCTACCGATAAAAAGTTCCGCAATTACCCCTCTGGTTTCAAATGAGTGAATGAAATGATTATGATTGGATAAATTATGTTAAATTTAATTATTCAAAACTTCTCTGTATACTGTATTAGATGTAATGCTATTATTTGGTACCAAAATATATTGTCTTCCAGGAATTTCCACCCGAGATAAGCCAACATATAACTATCCATAGCAAAAACACTGCTTTCTCAGGTCAATGCCCACCAGAGAGAATGTTTTGACCCTGGGACTTATTTATAGTGAGGGCAAAAGAGATTTTGACGGGATACTGTAGCCTTTTAAACGGTATGGGTAAATCCGTCGGAATCATGGGTATCCGCGGAATATAAGCCAGTTGTCCCACTGCTGGCCCTGTGAGAATGGTCGCCACGATTATATTCTCCCACAACTCTTTTATAAGCAGCCTTGTGCCATTACACATGTTGGGGGGCTCAAGTTTCTTAATAGCAAGATAAGAATGCCAACTTTTAACATAAGGTCATGAAGAGGTAAGCCAGAAGGGCTCAAAGAATTTAAAATTTCTTGAGGATAGTGCACTGTACCCTCAATATTACACACCGTATCAATGGACTTATAGTGTTTTACTTGACCGGGAATTTTCTCTAAAATCAGTTTATTTATCTCATTCACTGTATCGTTTCTAGGAGACACGATTGCCCTGGAACAAAGCCAATGATATATAATCTCTGCCCAATAAATTTTCAAGACCGGGATAAATAGCGTCTATCAGATCCTACCTATGTAATATGTGACCTAATCTATCGTCAAGTTTAATGTCATCGCTAGTACTGTTGGTGCTAGAACAGCAAATTTTTCCTTCTCCAAGATTTAGTAGTTGATGTGGAAAGTCGTTATCGTAGTTGTCGCTCAAATGAGCTCTCATGTTTGTTCGTAAAATGAGAGTTTCAACAAAACTCCATAAGTAAGATGATTTTAAACATGTCCTGATAACATCGGTGCGTGTTCCTTTTGTTAATAAAGGCAGTGTTTGCCGAAAATCACCCGCAAAATCAAAAGTAACACCAGCCATAACAGCATCTGAGTTTCTGAGGTCTTTGAGCGTTCGGTTTACTGCTTCAACATGAGCTCTATGACTCATGGTACATTCGTCCCAATTAATAAAGATGTCTCTTGTAACAGTTTCCCGAGCGGTCCATTTTTACGTATGGAGGATACTGACTGTTGTTCCAATGATACTGTCAGTGGTAGCTTAAAGGTGGAGTGTGCTGTTTTCCCATCATTTAATAGAGTTGCGGCAATCCCTGAAGAGGCAACAGCCAGCCCATTTTTCCCGGATTGTCTGACTTTTGCCAATACATAATTTGCGAGGAACGTTTTCCCAATGCCTCCTGGGACATCTAGAAAAAATATTTTACCCCTATTATTTAGAACACTGTCAATAATAGCATCAAAAGCTTGTCATCTATGGGTAAATGGATAAAACGTCCGTACAAAGCATGTTCTAATGCGGTACGTGAATGGACGGCGGCATTTTGCGATTTAGTAATTTTATATTATCTTCGAAACTATTTAAGAGCGTTAACGTGAAATCCACGGCACCAAGTTTAGGTAATTGCAGTGCTCCTTCCACTCACACAGATACGCGCATAACTGTGTGCGTAGAGTTAGTGTGCTGCCCGTCATTATAGTCAAACTAACCCAAGTTGATCCGTAATGTTTAATGATACTTACTTATTTAATCGTCAGTTGATTTTTATTTACTATTCTTATTTTTATTACATGCTTGTGAAATAAAAAGGCAATTTTGGATACGTAGTATAGTAAGTAGGTACTATTTAGGGGAGAAAAGTTAGAAATATTGTACAAATGTAAAATCCTACTACGAATAATATTATAAACACAAAGGTTTGTGAGGATGTATGGATGAATGATTTTAACAATTTGCCGTAAGAACTACTGAACGAATTTTGATGAAACTTCAATTCATATCAATTACACATCAGAATACCATACAGATCATATTTTCAAATAATAATTATAAACGCGAAAGTTTGAGAGTTTATTTATGGATGAGTAGATGTATATTTGTTACTCTTTCACAAAAACTACTAAATGAATTTTGATTAAAAATTGCTCATTTGATAAAAAAGTACATGAAAAAATCATAATGAAGGGGGTTCATCATTTTGAAGTCGTAGGAAGTGGCGATGGTCCTCTAGCAAATTATTAAGTATTCTAGTTTTAAATTAAATATTTCAATATCGAAGAATTCTTTATTTATAATATTATATTTATTATATATAGCACTTGTATGTAGATTTAAATAAATGTTTTCCTTTACCGACTTTGAAAGATAACCGACACGTGTGTTCCACACATCGACAAGCTGGCTTTGGAAGACAAGGCTAAGTCCTGAAAAAAAAGATAGATGTAATCCCATACATAAATATGAAATTGTAAATAAAAAATACGTTAGTTGTGCTTAGAGGATACAATCCCGAGCATGTTTTTCAATCCCGGGATTACGGGATTTTTGAAGCGTAATCCCGGGATCCCGGGCTTATCCCGGGATCAGACTATGTGGTTTCTAATTTGGCTAAAATGAAAAAACAACTTAAATAATTTCAAAAAAAATCTTTTTAATGTCTTTGCACAACAAAAATCACAATATAATAAGAAAAGATAAAGACAAAACAAAAAAAGCTATACTTTTGCAAGAAATCAAAAAGACAACACAAAAAAAATTAAATATCATAAATATTATCGCAGGAAATTATCAAAGCATCCAATCTTTGACTTCCAAGCCTGCTTCGTAGTTTATTGCTAACATAAGCAGCAGATGAAAACACTCGCTCAGGTTCTACGCTGGTTGGAGGTATAGACAATACGTGTAGATACTTATATGCTGTTCATAAGTGATATCCACGAACTCCTCCATTTTTGAACAGGCTCATTTCACGTCTAATACTACAATATTTGCCAACCCCAATTCATTTTGTACTTATACTTCAGGATCTGGGGATTTCATACTCTTGTTAATTTCCAACTGTAACTTTTCCTTTAACCTCTAAGTCCCTGAGATACCACATTTGGTATCGACACAATAGTTTTTTAATTGTGTCTGTAATTACGGTAATTGACTGGTTAAGTCCCTTCTAAGTTCTACGACAATCATATGTATATTAGAACTATACCTGTTTAGTTTGTACTGTGTATAGTAGGTACGTATCGTACGAACGTATCGAACGTAAGGGTTGTTTTTTTGTCGTTATGTAATAAATGCTATTCATATAATCTAGGCAAGGTTATTGTCAAGGCGCAATGGACTACGGAATACAAATTAGACTTGTTTGTGGCAATCCCGAAAATCCCGGGATTAGCCAAGTACAGTCCCGGGATTTTCGGGGCTAGGAAACGGTCGGGATCCCGGGATCCCGAGATTCGGGATCCCGGGATTGTATCCTCTAGTTGTGCTTTACCTTTACCTCATTTTGGATTTTAACATCTTCCGTACTCACAACAACATTATTTTCTTTACAATGCCTGAAGATAAAAAAACAGGATTTTATTTTACCCCTTTGTCTGCGTGATTAATATGTTTACTCATGTTGAATTCCAGCTTTCTAGTACTAAGGGTCTCTGAGCTAAGCCGCGGTCGGACAGACAGACAGACTTAGCGAAACTATAAATGGTTCCTCTTTCACTACGGAACCCTAAAAACATTTTTAAAAACAAGCTTTTAGTTAAATTCTCTAAAAAGAAGAAATAAAGTTTAAATTAAATCAAATCAATTAAATTCTTTACCCAACCTTTTAGCCCTAGCTTTAGCTAAAACCTCTTGATTGAGTCTCTTCCTTTTCCTCGATAAAACTAGTTTCGTTTTTTTACTCTTATTCCCCATGGCACCTGAAACAATTTTTGTTGTTTCGAAAAACATTGTTTTCAATTATCTAAATAAAAAATAATTATTTTACTTACCAACCCAAGATCGTTATATCGCACTATAAACTCACTCGATGCCAAGGGTCGGGAGAGGTCACGCGTAGAGCACTGAGCGATACGTCCACTCTTTGAACAGCCTCGCGGCGGACTGATTTAAAATTATTACCGCGCACGGTTTTATAGAAGTTTTAAAATAATTGTAGAAAAATAATAAAACTAATTTAGTTGAAATTTTTTATTGCAAGTTTTAAAGAAGATGTTCTTCTATTACAATACACCTTTATTTTGTAAAATTAAATAAGATTTATTGGAAGAAATAATGAATTTAGCAACTGCTTTTTCTTATTTATTTCACTTTGTTTATTGTTTTATTTATTATGTTAGGCGCTGAAAATCAAAAAAGTCTCTCTCAGTTTTTTGCTCAAGGATGTGAACAATTAAATATGTTTATTAGTTTGTCAATTTTATTCGTGGTTTCGGATATTTTAAGCTTCGAAATGACTACTGTAAAAGGATTTTAGAAAACAGTGTTTGTTTATTTGGTTAGAATTCACGAATGCTTTATTAATGTAAAAAGGTTTTCAGTCAACTTTTCAGACCGAAATATTTCCAACAATATTTAGTTATTCACACTTTCGTTAACTACGTTTTATGAGGTGATTAAATGGTTTGAAAAGTACGCTTTTTAGGTCAAACAACCAAAATCGACGTTAACGCTCTTAACCGATTGACATACTTTTTCGGGCAAATCGTATCTCTATGATGTTCTTGTAATCATAATAATATTTTTTTCGATAAGGTTTAATATTTTGTTGTTTAAAAAATCGTCCAAAGGTAAGTACGTCGAAAAATACTTTTTTTAATACATAAAAGCTACTATATCTGCTAAAATATAAAAGATAGTAATATGGTGTCGCGGACTCTTTTGTAGAACTATTCAAAGCGGACCAGGTTGCGATATATTGTTTTGAATTATATACAACTGTTAAGGCAGCGCATGCAAATAACTCTGTTGTAAGAGCTATTTTTTCCACCTGGCTAGACAAAAATTGAGATAGTTCGGCTAATATGCATGATATCCTTATAATTTATAGCCTATAGAACTCACGAATAATGTAGCTTTCTACGAGTGGATCAATTTTTAAAATTGGTTCATTACTTCCGGAGATTACCCCCTACATACAAACTTACAAACATACAAACAAATGTTACCTCTTTATAATATTAGTATAGATAACAAATGATTTGAAACTATAATTACGTTCATAAGGTGTGCGTAGGAATTTGATGACGGGCGTTTAAAGCGCCATTTAAAATACTACTTGTAACGTTAAGAAACATATTTAACGCGGGAGTCAGAACAATTTGTAAAGGTAAAAAGCGTTTATTTCAACATTAGCTGTTGCCTGCGACTTTGTCTGCGATCCTACGCCTTGTCCTAGGTGATGGTCTATCTGTGTCCAAAATTTCGTTCAAATCCGTTCCGCTGATTTAGCGTGAAATGGTAACAAACATACAAGCGTAAAAAAAACGGATTATTTGCGGAAAACATAACGCAAAAAACTCCAAAATATACAAAAAAAAAAAGGGTGGACAACATGCGACACATCTACGCAAAACGGCCATCCCTTAGCATAATGCTGCGATCCTATGCGAGACAGAGCCCCAGCGCTGGTTTTCAGCTACAGCCGGCGCTGACGTGATGCAGCAAACAATCAGTAAAATAAATACTAAAACTTATACCTAACTTACCTTTCTCCTTTTAACTTACTCTTGTATTTAATAGGTCTTTACCAATGAAAATGCCGTTTTGTATGAAAAAAATTAAACAAATTTTTTCCATGTATTTTTTATTTGTATTTATCGAAATAATCACCCATGCAATCAATGCAGCTTTGCCAACGCAGTGGCAGTTTATTGATGCCCTTCTTAAAAAAATCAGCTGGACGGGAGGCAACAAACTCTTCAAAGGCATTTTGTACTGCCTCTCGGGTATTGAATTTTTTTCCCGCCAAGAAGTTATCCAAATTCTGTAAAAAGTAGTAGTCTGTAGGCGCAAGGTCTGATGAGTAGGGCGGATGACGGAGAGCTTCCAACCCCAGTTCTTGCAACTTGGAGATCGTCTGCTGTGCAGTATGAGGTCGCGCGTTGTCGTGCAGGAGCAGCGGAGACGAGCGATTGACCAATGCTGGTTGGAGATGTGCCAGCTTCTTCATCATTGAGTTCAGTTCTTCACAGTACACATCTGCAGTAATGCTCACCCCGTTTGGTAAGAAGCTGTGATGAATCACACCGGCGCTAGACCACCAAACAGTGACCATCACTTTTCTAGGGGTAAGTTTTCGTTTAGGGCATTGTTTAGGTGCTGAACCAGAATCCAACCAACTTGCTGAACGCTTTCGGTTATGAAACAAAATCCATTTTTCATCGCAGGTAACAATGCGGTTCAAAATTCCTTCATTTGTGTCTATTGAGCAGTGCAAGGCACGTGTGAACGGTTTGTCCACGTATTTATTACAGAAGGTAGCTCTTCGTATGAAATAAAACACCAGATGCACTTTTTGACCAACGTCTCTTCATTTTTTTTCCTTAATCGATCTTCATCTTTTATATTTTTCACAGATTAACAATAATTATAAAGGCGAGGATACACACGTTCTTTAACATCCTCCACACCCAGAAGACAAATCTAACTATGTGTATCCGACTTTCCATTTACATTCAAAATAGCCTGATACAACTACTAAATTATTTTCTATGTATCAAGAAAAAAACATTGTGAACTTACTACACATCATTAGGAAGTAATAATTAAAATAAATGAACATAAATATCAAATTCCACATTAATAACAGTATTCCACCTTTAACAATTACACAACATAATATTACACATAGATGAACATATATTTATTTGCTTTTGATTGGTCACAGACTGACACCATGACATAAATTACAAATCATATGACCTACATACTCAAAACAAAACCAAATTAAACTTCTCTTTGTTTTATATTAATTGAATTCAATATTATCATAATATCTTAAAACAAAATATAAATTTTAACATTGGATGATTGACAAAGAGCAATCCGACCAATACATTTACTCATTTAAAAGGCATTTAGTATCCATAAATTATATATTATATCTACTTGGCATTCTGAGAACCCTGCCTGTACGAGTAGTCCTTTGTGTACTTGCCTTGCTTGTCGGAATTTCCTGAGCTTCATCCTTGGGTACTTGTGTACTACTTGGGTTAGTAACAATTTTAAATTTCTTACCAATAGGATCCTTGTTACACTTATCCTGCGGTCCCTCCACCTCTGAGGAAGAAATTTCTAGTCTAT
Source organism: Aporophyla lueneburgensis (assembly GCA_932294355.1). Classification (NCBI taxonomy): domain Eukaryota; kingdom Metazoa; phylum Arthropoda; class Insecta; order Lepidoptera; family Noctuidae; genus Aporophyla; species Aporophyla lueneburgensis. Next base: position 24,539,559 of record OW028755.1, read on the forward strand.
ATAAACGTTGAATAGGTCTGGTCTTGTATCCAGAAGATGTTTTTACCTTTGCAGCTCTGCTGATCCCATCTTTTCCAATAAAAGTTTCTATAACAAGTCCTAATGACCAATTTACCCTTTTATCTTCTCCTTCAACTAAAACTACATCTCCTACTTTTAAACTTTCGTGTTTATGATCTCCTCTCTGTGTCAATGAAGTTAAGTATTCATTTCTAAAACGTTGACGAAAATCGTTCCTTAGTTTCTGTAGGTACCTTAATCGTTTGTTTAGGCTTGTTGCATCAATGTGATCCAGATCGGTCACGTCCGATTGAGGTAAAGCTTGTAAGAAACATGACGGTGTGAGGGGTTCTAGCGAGTTGCCACTGTCGTCTTCGACATAAGTGAGTGGTCTGTTATTGATGATAGCCTCGCAATCACAGAGTATAGTTTCCATTTCTTCATATGAAACTGTTGAACTACCAAGAACACGTCTTAATATTCCTTTCATTGTTTTGATTAGGCGTTCGAAAAATCCACCCCACCAGGCTGCCGTAGCGACATTCAATTTCCATTTTATGCGCTGTATAGTTGATTGTCGTTGTACTTCATTCCAATCTACATCATGTAACAAGTTTTTTGCTCCTGTGAAATTCGTACCGTTATCAGATATCATTATTCTCACACGTCCTCGACGAGCTATAAAACGACGCAACGTTCTAAGGAAAGCCTCTGTTGACAAGGATTGTGTAAGCTCTAAATGTACTGCGCGGTAAACGGCGCATGTATAAAGTACGATCCAACATTTTTTACCATCTAACAGATATAGTGGACCTGCCAGATCTACTCCTGTCACCTCGAAGGAGGCGTTTAACTGGAGACGTTCTATAGGTAGCGGCGCTGTCGGTGCTTGTATTGGCTTTGATCTGTGTCTTTTACATATTACACAATCATTTATGACCGACTTAACTAGAAGCCTGACGCCAACGATCCAGAATCGTTTTCGTAAGTCAGTGATCATCATGTTGGCGCCTGCATGTAGTAGCTGTATGTGACGCTGTTCCACCATTCTTCGGATGACAAGATTTTTCGCTGGTACGATCATTGGAGACTTCGTGTCGTATGGAAAATCGGTAAGTAACAATTTAGTTTGTACTCTAAGTAGCTTGTCTGTATCATTATGTAGCTTTATTGTTTTTCCACACTGCTTCTCAATTAATTCTTTATTCTCATCTTGTATTATTTTAATGACTTTCTTTTCAGATTGTTCATATTCTTCATAAGTCAATTCTCCTTTCTTCTTGTCATTCTTGTGACTTGTATTAAAGATAAATCTCATAATCCATGTTATCGTTCTTATTATTTTTGTGTACTTAGAGAAATAGCTGGACAGAGAATGTATCATACTTTCTTTACAGCATGTGTTAGCATTACAAATGGAGTTTTTTAGTTCTGTGTTGGCTACTTTCTCATCCAAAACAACCGTTGATTGCGGCCACATTTCTGGTCGCTGTCGGAGCCAAGCTGGACCTTCCCACCAACGAACATCGAGCAACTGACGTGCGTTGCAACCCCTGGATGCTAAATCTGCCCAGTTGTCTGATCCTGGAATATGATGCCAGTTGTTTGTCTTAGTATTTTGTCTTATTTCTCTGACACGGTTCCCTACATAGGTATTCCATGGCAGTTCCCTTTTAATCCAGCATAATACTACCCCAGAGTCAGTCCAACAAAATTCTTTGCAGTCATTCAGTTCTAGATTATTTCTTGCTTCCATTAATAACCTCGAACCTATTAGCGCAGCTAACAATTCAAGTCGCGGTATTGTCACTTTCTCTGCAGGCGATACTCTTGATTTTGCAGAAATTATTTGAACAGTCACAATACCTTTGTTTTCGGTTCTCATTAAGACACAGGCTGCATATCCAACCTGGCTAGCATCACAGAACATATGCAGACTTGTAGTGCATTCTTGTAGTTGTGCTGCTGACAGTCTTCGTGGTAACCTACAATTATTTAAACATTCAATATGTTTATACCAATTTTTAAATTGTGATTGAACATCTGCAGGTAATTCTTCATCCCATGTTAATTTTCTTTTCCAAATTTGCTGCAAAATAAGTCTTGAAACCAAGGTGACTGGACTTGTAAATCCAATGGGATCAAAGATTTTTTGTGTCCAAGACAAAAGAGTTCTTTTGGTAATTTTATGTAATTCTGTATACGGCGGCATAGTACTTAAATTACAAAATAACTCATCTGTGACAGTGTCCCACTGAAGCCCTAACACCTGAATCACTCTATTTTTAGTTTCATTTATTTGTAAAGGGGATGTTACCCACTGCCTCAAATTGAACTTGGCTTTATTCATTATACATTTAGCTTCTTGAATGAATTCCTGGGTTTGTTTAGTGGAATCTAAGCTTGTTACTAAATTGTCAACGTAGAATGATTTGGCTAATATTTCTGCTGTATCCTTTTGCTCTGTTATTTGATTAAGATGATGTGAAATAGTTGCAGAAAGCAGAAAGGGGCTTGCAGTTAAACCAAATACTACTCTCCGGTGTCTGTACACCTTAAGCTCTTCACCTGATTCATTCTTCCACCAAAAAAACCTAAGGTAGTCTCTATCTTGTGGTGTCACTGACACTTGCAAAAATGCTTTTGCAATGTCAGCGGTTATACCAATACAACCTTTGCGGAATCCTGTTAGTATTTTGGGAATTTTATCAAGAAAATTAATTCCTTTGTCTAAGCATGAGTTTAATGACTTACCATTTTTATCTTTTGCAGACGCATCGAATATCGGACGCAACTTTGTGGTAAGACTGGCCTCTTTATATACAGCCCTATGAGGTAAGTAATGTACTCTGCCTATGTCTCTCTCAGCATCAGGTACTTTTTCTATAATTCCTGCCTGCTCCCATTCACTTAAAATTGTATTGTAATCATCAAACTTATTACCTGCTTTTAATTTTCTTGTTGTAGATTCCAGTCTGAGAATGGCGAGCTGCTCATTGCTTAGAATATCATCATGCCCAGTCTTCCACGGAAGATGAACCTCATACCTGGCTTCAGAGTTGACTAGGATATTTTCTTCAAAGTTTGCTATCACCTCCTCTTCCCTTTTCTGCTTGGACTGCACCTGCATTGGGTCATTAATACCTAATATTTCTAAGTCCCAAAAGTTTATTACATCTTGTGAACAAAATAAAGAAGTTACTATATTACTATTTGTCATAGTTATTTTTCCCTGTAATGTCCACCCTAATTTTGTTTTAATGGCAGTTAAACCATTTTCGAGATGAACAAAGGAATCGGTTAGTAACAGCCCTGCATAATCAGCTCCTATCAATAGGCCTATATCAGAACTCTCAGTGTCAATCAACCGAATGTTTTGTTTGTTTAACAATCTTAGTACAGAATCATTATCCACTTTGGGAACATTTTTACAAATACAAGATTGCTCTAAAGCTGACATATCAAATTTGAATGAATTATCAGTACTTTGTACTGTGAAATTATACACACTGTACTCTTTAAAGGATACAGTGACACCTCCAAATAAAGAATGACTTAATTCTTCTTTCCCAGCAACTGGTAGTCTGAGTTTTTCTACTACATCTTTCTTTATATACGACCTTTGTGAGCCACTGTCAAACAAACATTGAACTATTTCTACTCTGTCTCCAAACTGGATTTTGACAGCTATAGTTTGCAATAGAGTTGTTGTCTTTGATGTCTTCAAATTATTCTGTGAGACATTTTGTAGAGTTGCAACAGAGTCACTCGTTTCAACTTTTGGGTATGTCTTATGTTCACCCTTTGTCTGGGACTTTGCACATGTTTTATCAGAAGATATCCCAGTGCATAAAACAGGAGAATGTCTTTGCCCACACACATAGCATTTGATGAAACATTTACATACTTTCGCATGATGTCCAACTCTAAGACATAAGACACAGGCTTTTTTCTTTTTTAAATGTTCTCGTCTCTCTTCAATAGACATTTTTGATATTTTATAGCACTCGATGCTTGAGTGATCCTTTTCACACCAGATACATTTTTTATCAGGTCGCTCTTTTCGAGTTGGTTCAGTGTTTACCATAAAACATCCCGCAGTTGATTTGAGAGACTTACCTGTCTCCGTGTCAAATGTTGATTTAGCCATGCTTATTCTTTGTTCACTCTCCACTTCTTTCTTTAGAAATTCCAATAATGAGCTGAGTACATCATCCATTTTCTCTGGTCTCGCTCTTTCCCATGCTTTGAGGGTATCTATTGGCAACGCTGACTCCACCATTGGTAGAAGAAATGCAGAGAATTTGTCTTTCGCAACTCCTAATATATCTAAAGCTCTCAGTTGAGCATTGAGTTTGTCATATAATGAGAGTAGGTCATTATTCGATTCTTTGTTTAATATTAATGCTAATAACTCTCTCACATAGACTTGAATTAATAAATCTTCTCGAGCATATCGTGCTTTGAGCTCTTCAAGACATTGTTTATAGCTTGTATTTGCCAACGGAAAACTATCCACAAATGACTTTACATCGGTTCCTTCTTCCATCGCTTGTGACAGATATAGGTATTTGTCGATTTCGTCAATTTCTGGGTTGTTATCAACTTTTTGGAATGAGCCCCAGAAGGTCAACCAATTTTTTATATTTCCGTTGAAAGTTTTAAATTGTAGACGTGGTAATTTCACCTCGCGATCCTTGTTTGTGAATCTTGGAGACGATTTTATCGCCGAAATCGATTCGAATCGCGTTTGTAGGAGCATCCATCTTTTTTCATATTTTGAGACGTCATTAAATTCTTCATCGAGATCTTTTTCTGTCCAATCACTTGAACTCAATAATATTTGTTGAATCTCGTTATCTAACGTGCTCAAATTTTTGTGGCATTCTTCCATATATTTGTAGCAAGACTTCGCCTCGATTTCATTGAAATCTTTTGCGTCCAGCACAGTTTCGAATGCATTCGCAGACTTTGTAAAATGTCGACGCAAGACGGAGCGTACCTTAATTTTTGAATCCATTTTCACGGTCGCCAGATTGTGAACGGTTTGTCCACGTATTTATTACAGAAGGTAGCTCTTCGTATGAAATAAAACACCAGATGCACTTTTTGACCAACGTCTCTTCATTTTTTTTCCTTAATCGATCTTCATCTTTTATATTTTTCACAGATTAACAATAATTATAAAGGCGAGGATACACACGTTCTTTAACAGCACGTCTCGACGCGTACTTCGCGCTGGCGATCATTGAGTTCGGGGGCACCCGTTTGTCAAGCTTTTTTACCTTGCCAATTTGACGCAAATGGACCAATATTGTTTTGACGCTAACATCGAAAGCTGCTGCTAATTCAGCCGTAGATTGTGTATCATCAGCTTCCACAATCGCCTTTAATTCGTCATTGTCGACCAAAGTCTTCGGACGACCGCGAGGTTCATTTTTCAGGTCGAAATTTCCAGAACGGAAGCGAGCAAACCAATAACAGGTGGTGCGTTGGTTTGTAGTGTTAGCTCCGTAAACGTCGTTGATGTTGCGTGCCGCTTGTGCCGCGTTGCTGCCACGACGGTACACATATTCCATAATTACTCGAATTTCTAACGTATCCATGATGACGAAAAAGATTGAAATGCGATGAAAATGTAACACTAATCAATAAACAAATGACTACTTTTGGAAAAAGAATTCCATGTTTTTAAAATAAAATTAATTTGAAATTAGAATTCTTGACAAACAATTGAAAAAAGGTTTTACCCATAAATATAAAATAACGACTTTACATATTTTAACTAAAATAATATTAAGCCAGTTATTTACCCTTCAAAAAAACTACATTGTTTATTAAACTAGTTTTAAAGACCATTTCAATAATAAAAATCAATTTTAGATGCAATCTCATAAACAGACCCATCTAGTGGCATCTAAAAAACTAGTTGACAGTTTCATAGTTATTGAATGGTTTGTTTTGTATTCAGAAACGCAGTGACAGTTAACCGACGTTTATCTTATGCATAACTTTATTGAATGAATAGCTGTTGAGAGTTTATCTTGAAACTTCAGAAACCGGGCATAAGTGTAGAAAAATAGGAGATGGTAAATTTATTTACGAAATGAATTTATAGTCAACAAATGAAAAATCAACAAAACCTTCGAAATTATCGAAAACATTGTATATAAGGTTTCAGAAAACGAGGACACTTACCGTAACATGACGTCAAAGATTTCCTGCTCTCAAGAAACAAGAAACATTTTGTTTCTTTTGAGCAAAGAAATCTTTTGTGTCAAACGGCAAAAGGAAAGTGTGAACAAATAGCTGATTTTGTATTTCTCTGTCGATTCTAATGAAAAATACTTAAGTACAGTCACCGAAAGAGATAAGTAACCAGGGTCGTCAGATATAGTTGAAGTTTTATTAAAAATATAGTTTAAATTTAATTAGGACTAAATAATAACAGCCGGACGGGTCTATCGGTCAGGTTAAACTACACTTGCCGCGGTTGGTCCGTGGATGGGTGACCGTATTTACATACCGAGACCCGCTAAGCCATTGGTCTCGGCTGTTACTTGTAGATCATTGACAGTCGTCACGGGTCGTCAGAAGTAAGCATGAAATAAATAAATAAATAAATAAGTACGAAAGTCTGACCACCAGTCTTACCAAGAGATATCATTTTACCCAGTTACTGGGTTGTGGAGGTCAGATAGACAATCGCTTCATGTAAATTACTGTATCCAGCAAGACTGGATAAGCAGCCGACCTTAACATACTTTGGAAAAAGTCCAAGCAGATGATGAAAGTTGAAATGAATTTGATAAATTAACAGTTTGTTTTCGAAATCATCCATCGGATTCTTACTAAACTTCAATTACATCCGTAGTGTCATATTTCTGTAGGTTGTATTTCATCCACACTATCCACACTTAATATAATCCACACTAATTATTAATTATTAATTTTAATTTTTTAATTTTTAAATTTTTTTTAATTAATATTATAAATGCGAAAGTAACTCTGTCTGTCTGTCTGTCTGTCTCGCTTTCCTGCTAAAACTACTGAACCGATTTAAATGAAATTTGGTACACAGATAGTTTAGAGCCTGAGAAAGGACATAGGCTACTTTTTATCCCGGTAATACGTTCCCGCGGGATATTTTCCGACCTCCACGCGGGCGAAGCCGCTGGCAAAAGCTAGTATAATATATAATAATCTAAACTAATATTATAAATGCAAAAGTAACTCTGTCTGTCTGTCTGTCTCGCTTTCCTGCTAAAACTACTGAACCGATTTAAATGAAATTTGGTACACAGATAGTTTAGAGCCTAAGAAAGGACATAGGCTACTTTTTATCTCGGTAGTACATTCCCGCGAGATATTTCAAAAGTCAAAAACGTTTATTGCGAACTAAGTGTATACATGGTGTTGGTATTATACTATGTTAGTACTTATGACTTAGCAGCCTTTTACAAGCATTGCAATTATATTTCGCCTGACCTTATCATCTTATATGCCCGATCTCCACGCGGGCGAAGCCGCTGGCAAAAGCTAGTTTTTTATAAAGTAACATAGGTTGAAAGGAAGTTGAGACCGTAAGAATAAGCCGGATGCGCGAAGCACAGAAACGGTCGAAGTGGCACTGCTGGACACAGGTCCCTTATATCCAGCAGTGGACGTCTTTCGGCTGAAATTATGAAGATGATGATGAAAGGAAGCAAAATGAATATGTACCTAAGTTTCGTAGCATGTGGCGTTCTGTAGTTTCTGCCTACACCCATGGGAAAAAGGCGTGAGCTTATGTATGTATGTCTCAGTAGTTTGGTCATCATCTCTGCCGAAAGACGTCCACTGCTGGACATTGGCCTCACCCAATTTAGGGGAGTTAGCCATAATCGCCACGCTTAGCAGGTGGGTTGGCGATCGCAGTATGGTGGTAAAATGCATAGAGAACACTGCTGCCCATTTTCTAGTAAGTCCCTTAATCGCCTTCTACGACACCACGGGAAGAAATGAGATGGTGGCTATTCTTGAGGCGAGGCGCGTGAGGGAGTGGCAGTCTCTGCGCCCTCACGTCCCTAGCCGCCGCAGGAGGTGACGCCCCGGGCGTCGGGAGTCGATTGCAGACTCCCGGCCACCGTAGGCGCGGGCTTGCGGGCGGCGAGCAATGCGTAGTTCGCCGCCCGGTAAGGACCAGGCTCGGGTCGACGGCGCGTAGTGTTCCACGCGCGCCTCAAAGAGATGTCAGCAGCATTGAAGGGGTCTGATAGGACCGATGCCTGCCAGGGTCGCGAGATTGTTCAAACGAGATACCGTGGTCCTGGCCTATGGGTAACTGAAGGAACACGGGTGGGTTTTAGTCAGTAAAAGTCTGACACGCCCTCCCGCTCCGCCCAGAGCGGGAGAAGTCATTTGATGATTTCCAATCCAAAAAAAATAAAAAAATGGTGCTATTCTTTACGTCCGGCCCCACACGGAACCGGTAGGTTGGTAGAATGGAATATGAGGTCGTAGTGTGAAACTTAAAATCTATGACGCTATGAACCTTTATTCTGTAGTTAAATTTCATTTTATCATCAGCAAAACGGGCAAAGTTGCCAATGTGGTGTTGTAAATAATAATGTTTATTGTTTAGTTCACAGTGTTGAAATCATTTAATATTTTATGGTTCATTAATATTCTAATGGTTTGCGTAAAACTATTCATTTGTTTGTATGTGAGAGTTTAATGTTGTTTTATTTTATGGAGCTATTACGGAGTATTGACTAGGTAAAGCGATTATGGCATACTATCGGAAACTGACAATAGATTTTTTGTGAAGCTTTTCAAAATAACATTTGTTGTGTATCTAAAAACTTAAATATTTACCTATAACCTCATTAACGCCTAATATTTTAGCTGGGTCAATACGTCTGTCCCGTAGTGTACGACGTCTGTCTGAGTGACGTTGACAGACGAACGTATTTCGTGTTCGCTCTTAAGGTAAACCGTTCCAAATATTGGTTCGAAATGAAGAAAAACATCGAAAAACAGCAGCTGTCGGTTTTCATAAAATATGGGCACTGTGTAAATCTATTGATCTTTAAATGTTGAGAATGTGTGTGTCATATCTTAGATATTTAATAAGCGTTTGAAGTTTGACGAAATTCTCTTAAGCAGACAGGGTGGCAGTACAGTTGGTACTGTTCCGTGTGGGGCCGGACGTAAAAAATAGCACCATCCCATTTCTTTCCGTGGGTGTCTGAACGCTGCTGACTATTCTCTAGTAAGTCCCTTAGTCGCCTTTTAGTCGTAAAAGGCGACTAAGGTACTTACTAGAGAATGGGCAGTAGCGTTCTCTATGCATTTTACCACCATACTGCGATTGCCAACCCGCCTGCCAAGCGTGGCGATTATGGCAAAGCCCCCCAAATTGGGGGAGGCCTATGTCCAGCAGTGGACGTCTTTTGGTTGAAATGTTGATGATATAGGGTGGCAAGGACATTGACGCACAAACTGTAACTATGAATTCAGCACATATTTCTAGATGTGTGACGCATTGAAATTTTTCTTAGGTAAAAAAGAGCTGTTGAAATTCCTCCACGAATTCTTCAGGTCAAAAGGTACTTGTGTACGGCAATTCCGGGGGTCTGAATCTATTGTCACTTGAATACAATTTCTGCCTCGTTGGTGTTGTAGTCGTAAGCGCTACTACTGAGAATGAGGTCCTGGGTTCGATACCCAGGTTGGGCAAAATGTTAATGGATTTTTCTATCTGAAATTACACAGTAACAGCCCGAAGTTCAGATTTGTGCCCGGTAGATCTGTCTCTTTTAAATGGAACTTCAACATAACATCCGAAATGTGGGTGTAGGAACTATAACAGTCAGCGTCAAAAATATCAGGATGAATAGACTGGTCGAAATGATCTCAACAACTAAGAAAATTAAACTTTATCTACACCGCATAAAGTTTTTGTCAGAATGACAGTTCAGAAAGACAATACAGGACTGTATTGTCTTCATTCTGAAAAAATCCTTGTGTCGTTGAGTTATTGTTTAATTTTTATAGTTGTATAGATACATTTTAAGAGTCTGTTCATGTCGATTTTATTGACGCTGACTGTACACCTCTGCTCTACCCTCCGCAAAAACCAGGCGTGATTATTATAATGTACTTCTAGGGAGTATATTTAAAACAAAATCTGACTAAAATGTAGCTGCTTTATCGTTTAAGTAGTTATTTTCGCTTAAAAAGCAATAATTTACAATTTAATGTGGCCATAACTGTCAGTTTAAGAGAGGATAAATTAAAATTAATATTTATTGTTTTATTCGAGAAATAATTCTGTGTTTTCTATTAGATTTTGAGTCCATTGCACTCTCTGATTCGTCTCATATCTGGATTCCTTTTAGGCTCACATCTGCCTTGTAAAGTCCCGTGTGGTGCCGAACGTAAAGAATAGCACCACCCCACTCCTTCCCGTGGGTGTCGTAAGAGGCGACTAAGGGACTTACTAGAGCATGGGCAGCAGCATTCTCTATACATTTTATCACCATACTGCGATCGCCAACCCGCCTGCCAAGCGCGGCGATTATGGCAAACACCCCTAAACTATCGGAAGCTTATGTCCAGGAGTGGATGTGTTTTGTGCTGAAATGATCCCTTGTAAATACCTTTTGTAAAATGCCGCCTCCTACGGGACTTCCTAAGGGGTCATATAATGACCTTATTGGTGATGTTCTTCAGAAGGTTCAGGTGCGTAGTACTGGTAACAGGCGTGCGTGTATGACCAGATGTATGATCTTAAACGAGGCAAAAACAGTATGTTAGGATCGTAGTAGGTGGCGTTCCGTAAGTTTCTGCCTAACCCTATGGGAAAAAAGCGTGGGTTTATGTAGTATGTATTTCTTTTAGAGCAGACAGTACCGATTACTCCAGGAAAACAGCGCAGAATCAAACCCTCGTCGTATTTAAGTAATTAAGACCAAAGTGTGGAAGAAAAAGACATGTTGCTCCGACCCCAGATACATTGGGATAAGGACAATGATAACTTCAGTACAATGTCGTTATGGGTCGTCAGAAGCCCGTATTACCCAATAACTGGGTTGTGTAGGTGAGATGGAAGTTGTCGCTTCGTGTAAAATACTTAGCTACATCCGGTTAGCCTGGAAGCCGGCCCCAAAAGCCTTTCTGTCTGCCCTCGTGGAAAAGCATGAGTTTATGTACGTATAGTTATGATTGTCGCGCGTTAGCACTGTAATAGCGGTCATTGACCCACATACATACATTTTCTAGAATGTTTTATTCACACAACATTGAAATAAAATCCATTAGCGTTCTGAATCAATATCTGTGATCTTCAACATGTTCTAATTATGATAACCCATACATAGTTTATTGTTTGGGTTTCTACGAAGAGATGGAAGAGAAAGGGACATTGAAAGCTAATACCATTCTAACACGCAAAAACTATAGTAAATGATTACTAGGAAATAAAGATTTTCCTACAAAATATTGCTGTGAATTTCGTGATTTCCTGGAAAATAAATATTACAGGCTTACTTTCCAAAATGGCGGCGTTTGACATTTTCAAATAGTACGCAGAACATTACACGGGGTGAAACATAAATGTCATGTAATCTCTTTTAATATTTTGTTTGTGGGGTATAAGTACGCGTTATATTTATGTATGTGTGTATTTCTGTATTTTCTCAGTAGCAGCCCGAAGTCTGGATTTGTGCCCGCGGTTTGTAGCTAATTTGTCCTCTATTACATGGGAATTAAACGTAACTAGCGGAATGTGGGTGTACTATGCTTAACCATACAGGAAATTATGTTATGTGTATTTAGTCAAGCAGTAATTAGGAAAGAATTTTTTATCTTAGAACAATTTTGAAACTAGACAATGCAACATGCTAAAATCCAAACAAATTTAATTTGCATCCTCCTCATCATCAGACTAGCCTTGTCCCGACTATGTTGGAGTCGGCTTCCAATATTACCAGAATTAGCAAAAGTATTTTTCATGGAACGACTGCCTATCTGCCCTCCACAACCCAGTTACTGGGTAGTACGATATCTTTTGATTAGACTTTCGGGCTTATGACGACTGTTAACGACTGTCAATGATAAGAAGGTTACTCAAAAACTGATCTTCTAAAATATGTAGTTGAATCATACACTGAAAGATTATTTAGTATAAGCCACAAATTGACAGCTGTCAACTGTCACTTGTAAAACTGGAGGGAGAAGTTAACAATGAGCTGGTGATTTTCATGATTAATAAAATTGAGAAAGCATTTGATAAACTATTGTATTATATTATTATTGAAAAGAATTTGGAAATAACTTTATGTCTTGAATAGAATAAAGCGTTATTTGGAGTTCATATGGGTAGTCGTTCTGTGTAAATTTCTACCAATATTTTACTTGTAGCGACTGCTTATCATCTGACTTCATCAGCTGCCTATCTGACCATCTCAACTGCATCCGGTTAGACTGGAAGCTGACCTCAACATAGTTGAGAAAAGGCTAGGCACATGACGATGTACTGCTGTAGGTATACCAAATCTTACAATATTATGAACAATACATTTTAAACAAACAGATTCTTCCGTAAACCCCTTTGTTCCAATATCATTATTAATAGTCACCTATTTGAATATTTTAAATAGCCTTTCAACCCTTCGCTGCCCTTGGAAGAAAGGTACAGAGATTCCGGGATTTGTATCAGAAAGCAATAAGCCGGGGCTTTGTCGGGCTATAATATAGCCCGTAATTATTTATGTGCTTCAAAGTGTCGCTCTTTGCCCAACCCCGGGATGAAAGGGATTGTGCTGTTTATTTTGTATAACTACCTTTTTTGGTCGACTCTTAATGTGAAAGAGTGTGTTTTTTTGTGTCAGTATGTTAGTTTAGAACGCTTTGGTGTGTAATTTTCAATTCTTATAGTACTGAAATTAGTACCGTGTGGTGCCCGACGTAAATAATAGCACCATCGCGTTTGCTTCCGTGGGAGTCGTAAGAGGCGACTAAGGGACTTACTAGAGAATGGGCAGCAGCGTTCTCTATGCATTTTACCACCATACTGCGATCACCAACCCGCCTGCCCACCATGGCGATTATTACGAACACCCCCCCCAAACTGGGGGAGACTTATTTCCAGCAGTGGACGGCTGAAACGATGATGTTGATGAGTACTGAAATTTACAGGACAAGAAATTCACTGAACACAGATAAAGAATGACTTACCCTGGTTTTATAAAGAGAAGATAATAAAGTGTAGTCACAAGGCAGACGTGAGTTGAAACGCCGGGAGGACGAAGCTTTATAGTGGCGGATAGAGGATACATGACTTTATTGGTGATGTTCTTCAGAAAAGTCAGGTGTGTAGTCCTCGCATCCAGCGTGTGTATGACCAGATGTATGAACGTAATAGCAAAACAACTTTGTAAGGATCGTAGCAGATGACGTTCAGCCGGCGTAGCATGACCAATTGTATATCTATTCTACCAAGAACAAAAAAGTTCCTTATGTATTTTAATTCAGTAAAAATGTTTCTATATCATCAGAAAAATTGTAATCATACGTGACATCGTACTCTTGTCGACTGAAGAATTGAAACATCTCTTCGTTTCAGTTTTACACAATTTTTCTACGATACAATCTATCATTTTGTCTTCTCTTCCGTCGACCAATTTCGTTTCTATGGCGGTCATGCTACGCTTGCTGTAGCCTTTGCTTACGCCCATAGAAAGAAAGCATGACTTTATGTATGTGTGTATTTTTCATGACTTCAAAAACAGGAGTGTAGCGACACCTACACCGCCACATGCGAACTACGCAACACACTGACGTCACTCAAAATCCTACATCGTGCAAGCAGAGTTTACTGCGCAACTAGCAAATACAACGTCCCGGTATCTATCGTCGGACAGTTGCCCACCAGACACGACACCCGTCTGGTCGGAGGATCGTCCCCTCTATGGAGGTTTAGTGAACTTCATAGCCTGTTCCTCATACCTCCAAAAGAGCTTCCCCATTTGATCTTACCTGCACCCTAGTTGCGAAACGCACTATTTATCAGAATCTGAATCGGATTGAAGATTATTTCTAAACCATTGCGTCATTTGTTCGAATACATTGTCGGCTCAGCAACGTAAACAACGTAATGAATGTGGTTTAACTATCAATATGAAACCAATTCCTACTGATAGCAAGTTACGCAATTACCCCTCTGGTTTATGTAATCAAAAACTTTTAATTTTTAAGCAGGTTTAGCCCGTGTCATCGTCCGCGTAAACGGCAGAAATCGCGGACGCAGACGATGTCACGGACTAAAAAGTAGCCTATATCCTTCCTTGGGGTTCAACTTACCCCGTACCAAATTTCATCAGAATCGGTTCAGTGGTTTAGTTGTGAAAGCGTTACCGACAGGCAGAGTTACTTTCGCATGTATAATATTATTATAGTATAGACGTATAGATTTCTGTATTTTAGTATATTAGTATAGATTGTACCTTATTTCTAACGTGCATAGTAATCTACCGTCTTACAATGCCGTGCCGAAACAAATGGAAGTTTCTGAAGAAAACGCAACCGCCTGGGAAGTTGCCAACGCACGCAAATCACATCGCGAGGCAATAAACTGTCTAGACAGATTGGAGACTCACTACAACTGTGTATGGATTGGTGTACTAGCGTAGTATAGCATAGTAGGATTGTGCTATAGTACCTATGTGAACCTATTGAATGTTTGCGTCCCCTTACTTATGACAAGACAAAGCTAAACCAAACTGAAAAAACTTTTTGACAAAAAATTACACCGCCGAAAAAACTGAAAAGCATAAAATAATAAACCTTAAAATTATGAGTCGGTGCTTTGAGTGATCTTTGTTCACTGATTTTTCAGCACCGACTCAAAATTTTAAGGTTTATTATTTTATGCTTTTCAGTTTTTATGGAATATGAAAATAATGGAAAAAAAGCGTGGGTGAGTCAAAAATCACCCCACGCTTTTTTCCATTATTTTCTACATTTTAGTTTTGTTTTCTATGAAAGCGTGTTTTTAAACTATTATTAATTTTCTATTTTTTAGTTCGGCTAGCTACAAATGCGGGTTTTTCGTTTTTTCTTTGCTATTCTGGTGATCCTGGCCACGATATTGGCATTTTTTTTTAAAATTATTGTATTGTCATCGATCATTGATAAGTGTGCAAAGTTTTAAATTAATCCGACGTTTTGATGGGGCTGAAAATCACATTCAAAGATTCCGTCAGGAATATAGATCCATACCGAGCTAATAAAAGCGTGTTAAAAAGGAAATATTTTGAATTTCTCAGGCCGTTCTTTTAAGTTGAAAGTAACAAGGTAACCCGTGAAATGAAAATTTGCTTAAAGGAAGTTTCATGCTCGCAAAGATATGTGTACTACTACAAAGCAAAATGATACAAACCTTAGAAGTATTGACTCTGTGGTTATATCGGAAATACGAAAATTACCGAAAATACTTTCTCTGGTTTATCTGTGAATTAAGGTGGAAAAACTTATGAAAAATTACGTATGTCTGTTTAGAATTTGCACGTGAGTGTCAGGCTGCATATAAAAAAAAAATTGTTAGGGTCGCGAATCAAATCATATACAAGATTTCAGAGACATTGCGATTTGCAGCCCAGGTTCGGATCACCATCATTTTTCCAATGATAAAAGCAAAGAAAACTTTTTTGATAATGAAAAATTCAAATTAATTTTTAGTATGAAAGATCACTGATATTAGTTCTAGTTATTTTGTTATTCATCTTCATTATTACTGTAACGTAAGATCTTAATAAAATGCCGTGCTTACCAAAATTTACAAGAAAGTCACGATTTATGTGGTTCCCAACGTACAATGTTTTTCATGGCGACATGACAGGTACGATTGTCGCAACCCAGCGCTAGGCACGCCACAATTGCGGCGGTAAGTCCCCTCTTTGAGGAGTGGATAGAGAGGCGCCACGGCGTCTTCACCTTCCGCCTGACGCAGGTTCTCACCGCGCATTGGTGCTTCGGTGGGTTCCTGTTCAGGATAAAGCGGGAGGAAACGCCCAGGTGTTTCCACTGCGAGGATCGTCTAGAAGACACGGTGGAGCATACGGTGGAGGTGTGCCCTGCCTGTGCGGAGTATCACCATGTCCTCGTGGAGGCGGTCGGCGGCAGCAACCTCTCGCGTCCGGCCCTGGTGCGAGCCATGGTACGGAGCGAGAGGGCATGGGAAGCCCTCACCTCCTTCTGAGAAGCAGTAATGCTCGCGAAGGAGGAGGTGGGGCACGTGAGGGAGTGGCAGTCACTGCGCCCTCACGACCTTAGCCGCCGCAGGAGGAGACGTCCCGGGCGTCGGGAGTCGATCGCAGACTCCCGGCTACCGTAGGCGCGGGCTTGCGGGTGGCGAGCAATGGGTAGCTCGCCGCCCGGTAAGGACCAGGCCCGTGTCGACGGCGTGTAGTGTTCCACGCGCGCCTCAAGAGATTTCAGCAGCATTGAAGGGGTCTGCTAGGACCAATGCCTGCCAGGGTCGCGAGATTGTTCAAATGAGATATCGTGGCCCTGGCATATGGGTAACTGAAGGAACACGGGTGGGTTTTCGTCAGTAAAAGTCTGTCACACCCTCCCACTCCGCCCAGACCGGGAGAAGTCATTTGATGATTTCCCTTCCAATTATAGTCGCATTTTGTATCTCTCCGTGCGTTCGTGTTTTATTTAAACTGCGCAACGGATTTGGTGCAGTTTCACCATCATTTAGAGAATTTATTCCAGAAGATTTGTTTTAAAATACATTAATATTATTGCTTCATTGCCTATTGCTGAGCTCAGGTCTTGGGTTTGATTCCCAGTTCGGGCAAAGTGTTATTGGGCTTTTCTATCTGAAATTTTTCAGTAGTAGCCCGGAGTCTAGATGTGTGCCCGGTTGATGGCAAAAGGCTCACCTTCTATCACATGGGACTTAAACATAACTGGTGAAATGTGGGTGTACTAAAGATACACTTCTGAAAACCCCTTCAGTGAAACAAGGCGAGGTTCTATTATGTAAGTATTAAATTTACATATACTAAATAAATATAAATAAATGTTATATCTAGTAGTAAAAACCATGCGAAGCTCGGGTCGCTAGTACCTTTATATTTTCACCCGGTTTTTTTACCAATACAATATTATTTCGGAACGCAATAGCCCGCAGCGGACGCATCGTATCGCAAAATGCGTACGTATTTGGCAAACAAGTGCCGTAGCACGTCGACGCATTTTATGTACAACACAATACAGATCGGCCCGATGCAATGTAGCGAACACGTCGCGTAGCACCCGCGCTACGGCGTAGAGTTTCGCTACGATATTTCGTAGCAACTTTACTGCATAGATTGCTGTTAACTGTAAACTAATTTAATTTGGCAATTGTTTTGTTTTTGTTTACTTTTTGTTTCGTTGGTTTGTTGTTTAGTGGTTATTTTGTTGTTCCGGATAATACTAGAAAACCCTTCATTTACTCGCGAGTATCGTAAATGGCGAATACGGAAATAGTGGGTTGATATCGACAAAAAAAAAAAACGGCCGTATAAAGAAATACGGTCATCAATTTACTTGCCTGTGATTTCTAGGTAGATTTTTTTTGTACCCGTCATTGAGATGCCCATTTTTAGTAACTGACTAGAGATCTTTGCGTTCTTGAAATACAAACGGATATAATATACTTGTTTCCGAAGGACATCGACGCCGGCGATTGCCTCGACGCGTGGCGAGTGTATTTTCATTTGTTTATTTTACACTAGTTTATGCCTGCGACTTCACCCAAGTGGAGGTTGAAAATTATCTCACGGAAACGGACTACAGGAATAAATTATCCTATGTGTCAATCCAGTTTATAAACTACCTGCGTGCCAAATTTTATCTAAATACGTTCAGCTGTAATTGCGTAATAGAATAACAAACATCTAAACATATATACAAACTTGAGCATTTATAATCTTATAGTAAGACATTTTATTTATTTATTTATTTAAACACACATACAACTATCATCACAGGTTAACCTAATACAATAGTGTAGTTATAACAGCATACAATGAATAATTAAATTCGACTTACAAGTACCTAACTATATTATTGCGAACCACTAAGAATAATTTTACAAAAAGCGGCCTGTGTGAATTCGCTCAGAGTACAACTGAAGCAGTCAATCTGTTGTGACACCATATTGAGTGTACGAAGGGCGCGCGTCAGCGGCGCGTGTTGCAGCAAGTTGGTGCGAGCGGGCGGCACCCACAGCAGCGGCGGCCGCCTCCGTCGCCCCACGTACCCATCAGGTACACATAACCCAACCGTACGTAGGACGCCTGGGTTGTGTATTTTACCACGCATAACCTTAAATAAGTAAGTTGCGAGAGCTACTTCCCTTCTTACTTCCAGTTTATAGTAGCCTACCATAGCCATATACATATATAGTAAATATAACACAGCTAACTGTAAATATAAGTTCCCGTAGGATCATTGTCGTTCTCAACGCGGGCGAAGCGGCTTTTAAAATTTAGTATGAGATAAAGTATATACTATGATTCATCTCATACAAAATTATATATACTATTTACTATTTTTTTATTAGTGTATGCTATGCTAGGGTTGCGAGATTTGTTCGAAAGATACCGTGGCCGTGGCATATGGGCAACTGAAGGAATACTGGTGGGTTTTAGTCAGTAAAAGTCTGACACGCCAAGACGTCAATTTGATGATATCCCACCCAGAAATAAAAGTATATACTATGCAATCACTATCTTCATCATGTACCTAGCTTTCTCCCAACTATTTTTGGGTCGGCTTCCAGTCTAACCGGATGCAGCTGACAACCAGTATTTTACATAGAGCGTTTCCCTATCTGAACTCTACAACCCAGTTTCTGGGTAATGAGATTGGTTGTCAAACTTTCAGGCTTCTTAAGACCCGCAATAACTGTCAAAGATCCACAAATGACAGCTGGGACCAACGGCTTAACGTGCTTTCCAAGGCACGGAGGGGTCTTGGGGTCCAACCACAGACCAACCGTGACAAGAGTACCATATCGATAGAAGCGTGCGGCTGTTATTACGTCGCCGCTGGTTCACAAGCCCCTTAGTATCTATTATGCAATATAGTGCAGTTAAGTAGATGTTAGCTTCAAAGGCTATGAAGTATCCATTTGACAACAGAGTGCAATTTCATTACTATGTATTATTTGCGTGACATGGGTTCCTGTACATTTCTAACTAGCTTTTAGCCCGCGACTCCGTCCGCGTAAATACGGTTATCGCGGACGCAGACAAAGTCGCGGAGTGAAAAGTAGCCTATGTCCTGTCTTGGGTTAAAAACTTAACCCGTATCGAAATTCATCAAAATCGGTACAGTGGTTTGGTCGTGAAAGTGTAACAGAAAGGCAGAGTTACTTTCGCATTTATAATATTAAAAACTATAATTAAAGCATACATTAGTAATTAGTATAGGTTATAACTGTATACACGTACATTGTAGAGTATATAATGCAAGAATAGTGAACAGTGTGTGTGTGCATGTATCTATTCACACCTGACCAAGATTATGTCTGGACTTTAAAAATAACTATGACCTCTGAGTTTGTTTTGGTATGTTTTTTTCTCACAGTAGTCATTTAAGAAACACCGAATAAAAGAGTAATAAGTAAAAAAAACCCACCATATATTATATATTTCTTACGCAGATTATAGTGGTCGTATGAGTCACTGCTGAGATTGAGGTCCTGGGTTCGATTCTCAGGTCAGGCATGATTGTGTACATGTAAATTCCTCTTGAAATTAATCGAATCCAACCTTTAATTTAGAATATACGACGGATATAAAAATGCTAAAAGTAAGAAAAATGCCGCGCTGAGAGCGAACAACCATACTATTAGCCTATTACTTACCTGCACATTTTCATACATAGTTCAATAATAGTTTTTAATTCAAATTATATTTTTTATGTACACCTCTGCCCATTCTTTCTGGGAAACATGGCGTGTCTTATGTTATGTTATATAATAATATCTGGATGACCGAGCTTTGCTCGGTATTTTTTGGTAAATTGTGTTTAAAATAATAAGTTTATGTTCAAGTTGATTATCGATAAAGTTGGTCATCGAAAACACGAATAAAACGACATTTTATAAAAATGAATCCTAGCTAGATCGATTTATCGCCCCCGAAACCCCCTGTATACTAAATTTCATGAAAATCGTTGGAGCCGTTTCCGAGATTCAAATTATATTATGATTATATATGATTGTATATGTTTTATTGCTCGTTTAAAGATGTAAGATAGTATGGATAAGTCCAGGTCTCCTTACAATGTGTTTCTTCACCGTAAACTCATAAACTTTGTTTCAGACACCAATGTACAGACGCCACCAGGTCAAGCTACCCGAAACTGTCAATTTTTCCCAATGAACCTAATGCTCTAGGAATAAAGTCGAAAATCTATCAAAGAAATCTGACAGATTGTAGTAGCTTGATGTGTTGGCGTCTGTACATGGTCCGCAGATGACCTGACCCTAAGTAGGTGTTTTTTAGGGTTCCGTAGCCAAATGGCAAAAAACGGAACCCTTATAGATTCGTCATGCTTGTCTGGCTGTCCGTCCGTATGTCACAGCCACTTTTTTCCGAAACTATAAGAGCTATGCTGTTGAAACTTGTGAAACGCATTAAAATTTTAACACAAAAATAGAAACAAAAACAATAAATTTTGGGGTTCCCCATACTTAGAACTGAAACTCAATTTTTTTTTTCATCAAACCTATACGTGTGGGGGTATCTATGGATAAGTCTTCAAAAATGATGTTGAGGTTTCTAATATCATTTTTTTTTAAACTGAATAGTTTGCGCAAGCGACACTTCCAAAGTGGTAAAATGTGTGTCCCCCCCTGTAACTCCTAAATTAAGAGAATGATAAAACTAAAAAAATATATGATGTACATTACCAGCGAAAATTGGTTTGAAAGAGATCTAGTAAGTAGTTTTATTTTTAATACGTCATAAATCGTTCATTCAATTAACTCAAATATAAAAAAAATATAAAAAAAAACATTTAATTTCATAAACATAAACCTTATGCATAACCTCTGTGCGCGAGTCCGACTCGCACTTGGCCGATTTTTTTTGGTTTCTTTTTTTCTCATCTAGTTTGAATCATGGTCTGGCAGTTTGCGTAATTTATACGACCAACACAAATGTCATTTCTTTGATATTATTCGTCAAATCGTTGAGCTCATTAATCTCAGAAGTTAAGTTAATTTGAGCTGCATGATTACTGATAAATGCGTGCACTTATTGGACAAGCCCACTCAGTCTGTGTGCTTCCTTCTTCAAAAGAATATTTCAGACACCATCCTACATGATCTTCACATGATCTGACCATGACTATATCTGGAATTTAAAGCGACATTGAGCTCTATGTTTAGAGTAGTTAGATAGGAAACGCCGACCTCATCTAGTTTTGAAATATGATTGACGTGTAAAAATGTTTGTATAGACCTACTTGCAGAATGAAATGATTTATTAAATGTAGAAATTTCTTATGAATTAAGGTGAATAATATATGATGAAAAAAAAAATCCTTACAAAAGACATTAAGGAAATAGAAAATAAAATTAAGATAGCGCCAACACTTCCACCCTTGTTTGTCAAACAAATGAACAGCAAACGTCAAATTTGACAATCACGTTCCCTCGCTTACCGGGTACTTAACCCCCGTCAGTCGCGCATTTAATTTAGCTCATTCAATCTGCCTAGTCTTTCCCAACTTTGTTAGGGTTGGATTACAGTCTAACCGGATGCAGCTGAATACCAGTATTTTACATGGAGTGACTGCCTATCTGACCTCCACTACCCAATCTTGAGTATGGGGTAATGGTCATCATTATAGCTGAAAAACGTCCACTGCTGGATATAGGCCTGCCCCATTTTGGGGGTGTTTGCCATAATCGCCACGCTTGGCAGACGGATTGGCGATCGCAGTATGGTGGTAAAATGCATAGAGAACGCTGCTGCCCATTCTCTAGTAAGTCCCTTATGATGGGATGATGCAATTTTTTTCATCCGGCACCTCATAAAAATAGGTCATGTTACCGCTGAATAATGTAGCCTTCTAATATGTTAAAGAATTTTTAAAATTGGTTAAGTCGTTTTTGAGTTTATCCAGTACAAACGATTTCACGAATAATCAAATTTTTACTCTTTATAATATTATAGGTCATGTAGGGAGCCGCTCCATCTACACTAATATTAGTGTAAATGTAGCGGCTCCCTATATGATCTCCATAACACAGTTGTTGGGTAACGCGATACCCTTCGGCCTTTGTTTTTTTCTTTACAGGTCCGATTGTGCAAGTTTTTATTTTTTTGTTTTCACTACCTATCCGTAACGACTGTTTCTGATTCTACATATGACAACCGTGACCAACGGCGTAACGTGCCTTCCGAGGCATGGACAGGTCTTGATATGTAATGGACCCTTCCAGGATCGAACCGCAGCGTGCGTTGCTTAACCTACAATCGACTCTCCGCTGTTATTATTTAGCCAGGCTCATCGCAGCCACTTAATTTAGCTTATTTCTAGACCCAATGTAAAACATCATCTATTTTCACGAACGAACTCCTGCCGCGTCGAACTAGGCTCTTTAAACCTTTTTCATTATCTCATTTTATCTCACTGTAGCATCGGGATATTGAAATATATAAAAAAAAACACAAAGTTTCTTTTTTTCTCTTCAAAGGAGGCGACGCCTTCCAATTTCGAAGTCGCTTCGGTTGTATATTGATGAATCACAATCAAAGAATGAATGTTTTAATAGATTTGGAACCTTTTCAAATTGGAGCTCTTTTGCAAATCTCATTTATAATAAAGAATGATGAATGTAAAAGCCTTGTTCACGTATTTATTTCATACTAGCTTTGCCAGCGGCTTCGTCCGCGTGAAGATCGAACATTATACCTCGCGGGGACATACAACCGTCCAGGATAAAAAGTACCCTATGTATTTATTTATACAGATTATAAAGTATCTGTGTGCCAAATTTCTTCCAAATCCGTTCGGTTGTTTTTGCGTGATAGAGGAACATCCATCCATACATCACACACTTTCACATTTATAATATTAGCAGAATATATTACGATGCCGATTTATTATTATCGTGAATAGCAATCCAATTTCTTCCCGTAAGTGTCTTAAGAGGCGACTGAGGGACCCACTAGAGAAAAGGCAGCAGCATTCTCTATACAATTTATCACCATACCGCGATCGCCAACCCGGCTGCCAAGCGTGGTGATTATGACAAACCCCCCAAATTGGGGAAGAATATGTCCAGCCGTGGACGTCTTTCGGCTTAAAGGATGATATTACGATGCTTACACACAATATATAAAACAACTAACTATTTAAAATGGGTACTAAATTAAATAACTATTATAAAAATAAATACAATGACAAAAGAGCACTTAGGCATTATAATAAGTGAATAGTTTGAACTGTTTTCAATGCCTGTTAAAGATCCGGATTAAAAATATATTTAAAGTAATTACAATTCGACATCAAAATTTTTAATTAAAATTTTAAATTAAGCTTAATTATTTTTGAGCAACAATTTACGAATAACACAAAGATAAACTCACGGCTCAAAGTTAAAATATTTGAGTAAGGAAGCGCAGTAAATTAAAATTAAACTCAACGATTGAAAGTTAAAAGATCACTCTAAAGTTACTCGGTTCATCTCAAACACATAATTTTGGAATGGACTCCTTAGTCTGACCTAATTACTGAGCTTGGACCAGAAGCCGTTACATTTAGCTGAGACGTTAAAAATGCAAAGATATGAAAATGTTAACATACAGAATTTTTACACAGTGTATTTTAAAATTAACATGGGTTTTATACGTCTTCTGAAATTTAATTTTTTTTCTCGTATATGGCTTTTGTTTCCCACTCATTCGTTAATCTTTATTAACTGTCAAAATGTGAGTGTACTATTATTCTCCGCGTCTACCCCATCGGGAAATACTCGCTCCATGTTATGTATAAAATGTTCCCATCCAATTTAACATTTGCCTCTACACTGCAAGCGACGTCTATAAAATTTTCCAGTTTAAAGTGATTTTTCTTAAGAAAAATTGTATTGGACTCTTTCTATCCACGGCAAAGCGTATAAGGCCGGTTTCAAATGTAGTATAACGCAATGCGACGTACGACGTTTCGTAGTACAGTGGTACACCCATGCGCAAAGAGCATTCGGTTGTACGCTCCCGCGGTGAACGGTTGCGTCACTCTGCTCCGAACGCGATCGAAAAATATAGACGCGGGTCGACTTCGAAACGTTACGTGTGACAATTAAAATCGAAGTGTTTTCGAAATTCAAAATATACAGTTGCAGTGCAAGTGAAAAATAATTGGTGATAATTTGTTGAGTTTTTGATTTTAATTTTTTTCGTTGGAAAAAGTGAAGTGAAATTTTTTTGAGACAAAGTGTTGTGAATTTTTCGGAGTTTTTTTTTGGAACACGTTCCTGCTTTTACTGTGAGTATAAAGAGTATATTTTTATAATATTATAGTTAAATCAGGATTTATTATCTTAAAAAAACGCAATTTTCAAATATAAATTTTTTGTATTTGTTTTACTTTTTACTTTAACATAAAATAATTAATTATTCACATTTTACATTAAATTGCCATGGTAAAGTGGTAAGTCCACGTGCATTATTCACATTTGCAGACCAGCTCGGTCAGACAGGTATTTCTCGTAATTAAACGCTGTTTACGCAAACTCGAGCTTTTAAGGGTTGAAATATATTTCAAGTCGTTTGCGAATGTTTACGCATTTGTTGGTGTAAAGTAATTATTTTGTGTTGGGACAGAATTCAGTGGATAAACATTAAATATAACTGGAATGGTCTTAATTTGGAATAGTAGAAAGAAATAGATTTGTTGTTTAAAGTTTGAATGTGTTTGCGTTGATAATAAACTATTATTTTTGTTTGAGATTTCAGATTTATCATAGTAATAATTTTATTTAGTCACATAAAGGTTTTGTAGTACACGAGGGATTACAGTATACATTATTAATTACATGGTGTAGGTACTATGAATTATTGGGGGAAAATTTAGCGGATACCACATTTAAAATCTATGAATTTAAAATTAATCACATGAAGATACTCTGACATTCAATAATGAAAAATCTCACTGATTTTATTTCGTAAAATATTTACGTTACTTACAACCTAATTCATATAAAAATAATTGATACAAATGTCTAAAAAACAGTATCGAGGCGTCACTCGTACGGAGTGATCGTGTTAGCGTTGTCCTTGACGAACTAGCTATCCGCGCATCATACGTAGTCGCCTACTATACAGTTATTGCGTGCACGCGCACCGCGCGCTGCGCCCATTACGTTACGTTTTTATGCGACGAATGATTTCTGTTAATGATAATGTCTGACAGCGAGAAGGAAGAAGCCTATTCAAATATAAGTGACCGTAACTTAGGAAAAGCCAACAGAGTGTCAGACCCAACCCAATGCAACAATACAATTGAACAAAACTCGATGGAAGTACAATTAAATAATTTTGAAGTTTCAATACCTAGTAAACGCGGGCGAGAAGAAGACGATATGGATTGGACGGTGGTCGGTCGTAACGGGAAAAAAGTTAAGGAGGACAGCTATAAAATTGAAGTCTACGTATCAAGTTCAGAAAAGCTGCCTAAGCAGTTCAGTTTAGCAAAGATATTGAAAGAGCAAGGCATATGTGACACGATAAAAATTAAATACACAAACCCATACAGAATAAGAATAGAGTTTAATAATGATTTAAGTGCTGAGAAATTTATTAATTGTGACAAATTCACATCAATGGGATGGAGAATTTTTAGATCCATGGAAGTTGGTTATTCCTACGGCATAATTAGGAATGTTGATTTAGATCTGAGTGAGGAGCAAATACGAGATGATATTGTGTGCCCAAGCCCAGCGGAACTTGTCTCTCTGAAACGTCTTAACCGACGAGACGAAAATGGAGTGAATTGGATTCCATCAGAAACTGTCCGATTATGTTTCAAGGGTCACTTTTTGCCAGCGTACGTATTTGTGGGCAACCTCAAAATTAACATTGAAAAGTATGTGTATTCAGTATCACAATGTTCTCGCTGCTGGAAACTGGGTCACATCTTAAAGAAATGTGTTAGCAAGGTGGTGTGTCCAAAATGTAGTGGAGATCATCCAAACTGTGACACGAAGATGTTGAGGTGTCCTAATTGCTCAGGCGATCACATTGCGATGTCCAAAGAATGCCCGTCCTATAAGAAAGAAAGGAAAATCCGTCTTATCATGGCCGACTTTAACTGTACATATCGCAGGGCCCTGACAATGTATCCTGCTTCGGATTCACCATCTAACTCACCACCCCCGGCATCCCGTATTGTAACAAAACCTTCAACTGATAAGCCAATGGAACAATACCCAGTGAACCCCACCTTCGTCAATGTCATAAAAGAAGCACCACGCCAGCAGCAACCATATAAGCCGAAAACTACTCCAAAGAAAAATGGGCAAAATGCGAAAAATATACGGAAGAATTTTAACTTTAAAAATTGGGAATTCACACACTCCGATGAGGAATCAGAAAGCAGCGAAGCTAAAAATAGCACTAAGTCCAGGAAGCCGTCTACAAAACAAATCCCGGAGGGTAACGTTACAATTAGAGAACTATTTAAAAAAATAAAAGAAGTAATTTTTACCAAACGAGACACAATTTCTGTTAAAATCAAAAGTATCGTTAAAATATGTACTGAGTGGTTATTTATCTGGGTAGTGGGTAGTATGTCAGAGTGGTCATTATTCAAAAGGTTATTTGACTTTTCACTCCCCTCTGACAATGAATAGGCAAACTAAAAACAATTACTTGAACATTATACAATGGAACTGTCAAAGTCTTAAACCTAAGTTGCGTAGTTTCGAAAATCTACTAGTATTAGAAAAAATCCACGTTGCTGCCCTCAGTGAAACTTGGTTAGAGCCCGAGTCAGAACTTAGATTAAAAAATTATAATGTTTACCGCAATGATCGATCAGATGGCTACGGAGGCGTAGCATTAATAGTTCATAATTCCATAAAATCCAGTAAAAAATTTTTTAATTACCCAAATTCAGGAATACAAACACTACGAATTGAATTGTTCAATTGTAACGACATTAAAACTATAATAGCAATTTATTGCCCTTCTTCGGTGACGACATCAGCGAGTGACTGGGACTGTGTATTATCTCAAGACAACAGTAAAACTCTGATACTGGGTGATATTAATGGACACCATAGTAATTGGTCTTACAAAACAGACCATCGCGGTAATCAATTATTTGACTCCTTGTCTGACAACAATTTCGTAGTATTGAATGATGGAAGCCCGACCAGAATAAAACTAGTAAATGGCGTGGTTCAAAAATCCTCCCCTGATCTATCTCTAGCGTCATCAGATATCGCTGTTAAATTTGACTGGTTAGTGACAAACGAATCATTAGGCAGCGACCACTTAATGATAAAAATTAAATCTAGTTTAGGTACTGAATCACGACGATGTGAAACGAAGCACCGAAATTACAAAACTGCCAATTGGAACTTATACAAAGACACAGCACAAACTTTGTTTGACAACTTTATACATTCAGATGATCTGCAAAGGTCATATGATTTATTTGAACAACTAATTAACACAGCGGCAGATAAACACATTCCATACTATAAATTATATAATGGGCCTACCTCCATTTTCCGTCCGAAACCCTATTGGAATCCCTCGTTATCTAAGTCCGTTGCCATTCGCCGTCGCGCACTTGCTATCTTCCGTCGGAACCCTATAGCCGAGAACTACGATGATTTAAAAAAGAGAATTAATGAGTCCGAAAAACAA
The DNA here is from genome assembly GCA_932294355.1 of Aporophyla lueneburgensis. Taxonomy (NCBI): domain Eukaryota; kingdom Metazoa; phylum Arthropoda; class Insecta; order Lepidoptera; family Noctuidae; genus Aporophyla; species Aporophyla lueneburgensis. The sequence goes on from OW028755.1 coordinate 24,567,497, forward strand.
ATTAGTTCCGCCAGCCGATCGTCCTTCCGTGAATATTGCTCGACTTTAAATCACCAGGTTACTGCTTCAGAAATGTGGCACAAACTACGATGGATGAAGGGATACATCTCACCTAGGGTCTATATCGATAAATCTAATGTTGAGAATCTTCTCACGTCTTTAACGCCGGATTCTGTTGGTCAGTCTACCCCACATTTTACTTCATGCAATACAAAACTTGACGCACCCTTTTCTAAACAAGAATTATTAAAATCAATTAAATTGAAAAACAACACACCTGGCAAAGACAATATATCATACAGTATGATAAAACATCTCCCGGACAATGCAAAAAATATTCTACTATCTCTATTCAACTTATGTTTTCTCCACGGATTTGTTCCCAAACAATGGCGGCAAATAAACATCGTGCCTATTCCTAAACACGCTCAAAGTGCCTCAGAATCTACTAAACTTCGACCTATTTCTATGATGTCTTGTATTTGCAAGACTTTCCATTATATGTTATTGCACAGAATTGAATGGTATTTAGAACATAATAAAATATTCTCTGATAGTACAGTGGGTTTTAGAAAGTGCCGATCTAGTTTAGATAGTCTTTCTAACCTAGCATCTAGAATACAGACGGGATTTTCGGAGGGATTAAATACTGTAGGTTGCTTCATAGACATAGAAAATGCTTATAATAATATTGAAGTTGTCCCCCTGCTGCGGTACATGAATGAAACATTACATATCGGATCAAAAGTTTGTACATATTTGTGGAACTTCCTCCAAGACAGGCAATTAAGTATTTCTATGGATGATAATGTTTCAATGAGCAGAAACACAGGACGCGGCCTGGCTCAGGGTGACCCCCTGTCACCCCTATTGTTTAACGTTGCTACTGTCCCTATTTGTAAAACTATAAATGAAGTTCATGTAGCTCAATATGCTGATGATTTCGTTTTATACACCGCCGACCATAACTGTAACTCGGCTTCGCTAAAGTTACAGAGGGCTCTGGACAAATTTAATCATATTATTACAAGTTTAGGCCTCGACATATCCACGTCGAAAAGTAAAGTATGTGTATTCAAAAGAGGTTATAAAAGAGAAAATGTCAACCTATATATCAATCAATCGCCCTTAGAAGTAGTTGATAGTGTAAAATATTTGGGACTATGGTTTGATTTTAGACTTATCTGGAGAAGACATATTAATGAATTAAGGGAAAAACTTCTTAAGTTTGTCAATATTTTTAGAATGCTAGCTGGTTCTGGCTGGGGCCTGCACCCTACCCATCTTAGGCGTGTATACATAGCTACCGTAAGAAGCCGCTTAGATTATGGATGTACTCTTTATGGCAACGGCAGTCGTACACATCTGCTAAAACTAGAAAGGATACAGAATCTATGTTTACGAACAATAGGTGGTTTTATTAAGAGCACACCTATACATATTATGGAAAATGAATTATGTGTTGCGCCTCTGCATATCCGTCGGCAATACCTTGGAAGTAAATTCTGGTTGAAATGCAAATCCTTTAAAAATAATGTCACTATTAATATACTCGAACACCTGTCAGCGCTGTGTTCGCACCGCTACTGGAGATACAAAACAAAACCTGTTTTAGTTACGATCCATGACTCACTTAAATACGAACGCGTTTACAGTAGTGTCATGTTAGAAATGTTTAGTTTACCCACATGGGTCAGCAACGTGGATCTAGACGATAATATAATTCCAACTATTGATGGTATTGACCAAGCCAAAAAAGAGTACAATGCTTGTCAATTAAAAGTTCTCTGTGATAGATATCTACAAATAAATTATACCGGTCAATATACAATTTATACTGATGCGTCTATCACTAATAATGAAATTGGTGTTGCTTTTTTTGATTCGGTTACAAATACCTCGATGAAACTTAAAATTGAATCTGTAATCTCAATAATGCATGCAGAATTGATAGCAATTTTAGAGGCACTGTCCTATATTGACTCAATTGCATGTTCTGAGTTTTTAATTGTATCTGATTGTCGTAGTGCCTTACAGTTATTGAAACGATGCACCTTACCCAAACGGGGAATTCCCATTGCTTATGTCATATTGGATACGTTGTGTAAACTTAAAAGTAAAAATAAAAATGTTATAATACAGTGGGTGCCTTCTCATATTGGCATTGAAGGCAATGAGATGGTCGACCGATCCGCTAAAGAGGCATCAACCGAAGGTGAAAAGTTTTCTTGTATCCCGTATCACACCGAACTTTACGGTACAATAAAACGCCTTTGCTATGACAGCTGGCAGGAATATTTCAACGAAAGGAGCCGCAGTAAAGGTATATGGTATGCCACTATACAGCCGAGCGTCTTTAAAAGTACCTGGATAGACACTGCCAATATGGGAAGGCAAACAATCATAACAGCACTGCGACTTCGCTCCGGACACATACCCTTAAATAAATTTGCATTTCTCATGGGTAAAGTTAACTCACCAAATTGTGTGGAATGCGACATGATTGAAGACGTGTACCATATCATCATGGAATGTGTCCGGAACGAACCGGAAAGACGAGATTTGTTAATAATGTATTACAGTATGTGCGAGACTGGGGTATGTAACAGCGTCCTTGCTGCTCCTGCTTCGGAAGCAGCAAGGATGCTGTACAGACTCGTAAACATAGGTATTAAACGCAGAGGTAGTCTAAGATAATTTTAAATAATTTTAAGTTGTGTACGTTAAGTTGATTTGTAACGATGAGGGTGGCATAATCTGTCTAGATTAAAACCCTCTTTAAATAAATAAAGAATTAAAAAAAAAAAAAAAAAAATGTCTAAAAAGAAAAAAAATCGTAGGGCATTCAATACTTGGTCCACATCGTTGTCAACAAGAAAACTACCAAAAATTCGGGCGACATTGTCACGCTATAACGTAACTATAAAGAAAACACACATACGTCCTAAAAACGTTTTTTTTTAAAGGAGGTAGAACGTATTTTAAAAAAAATTACTAACTACAAAAATAAATATAAAAACAGAAGGACACCTAGTCTAAGTAAAATTTTATTCAAACATAAATTAAAAAGTTTACAATTAAAAAGTTACCGTTTGAAACATTTTATAACAAAACCTCTTGTTTGTATAAATAATTCAAAGCTCTCCTCGGAAGCCTCGAGTTCTCAAACAATCAAGACACGTCGCATGCCATTCACTCGGTCAATTAACAATCAATCAGACCGAATGAACGAACGAAATCATTGAATTAATGATTAACTCTTCTTTCACATTGCGTTTGAAGTGAAACAGTTAAATAATGAATGAACTACCTTCCCTAATTAGCTTGAACTTTATAATGGTTTAAGCTATTTAAAAAGCTAATCACCATTATCATTGTCCTACCCTTGTCCCAATTTATTCGGCACAACATGTCTTTTTCTTCCATACTTCTCTATTAGTAATCATCTCAGTAATTACTCCATTTCTAGCCATATAAGTTTTCACACAGTCACATCTATTATGCAGTAGGAAAACAAAATAAACCGCGAGGATCATAGAGGATCTGACTGTCCACGGTCTGCTGGTTGTAAAACAGTCATTTTACAGCTAGTAAAAGAAAAGAAGAAAGAAAGAAAATACGTTTCTACTTTTATACCTATTCTGTGTGTCATGGAACCTGTCACGGAGCCAACTGCTCTGAACACAACATTTTTTTCCAGCGAAACCCTAAGATTAAAAATATATGCCATAGTTATCTTTTATTTTAATTTGACCTAGATCATTTTTTTAAGAGTATTTGTAAGAATGTACGTGAATTTTAATCGCGACACCCAAATTACATAGAGTCCTGGCATTCCTCTTACAGTGAATTCCATTCAGCTGCGAAGGCGTAAAAAGGTACATACTGACAGAGTGACTTATGCACAATCACCAAAGAAATTAGTAACCTTGGTCTGATCTAGTTGAAATTTCGTAATAAATCGATGGATGTTTTCGAATTAAACTTAATTTGATAAATAGACTGTTTTCTATTATTTAAATTAAATTTCATTCGAAAACTTCCATCGGTTTCTTATTAAACTTCCACTATATCCGAGAGCCCTGGTTACATATCTCTTTTGATGATCGTAATAGTCACTATTAATATTTTAGTTAGTTAAGTATTTACCAAACGCAGGAAAAATAAAGCAAAGCAATGACAATAATCTTATTTTACAATTTTTACATGTTTTCACTGTTTTAGGGGCGGAGCCACTGTTGCAAACAAATATTCAAAAGTTCCAATATCAGACTTAAAGTACCTATAGATTAATTAACAGTGGGAAATCAAAGTGACTTTAAAGTCGAGGATTCAGCAATAACAAATGATTTGTCGCAGTCAAACCGCGTGCCTTGGAGAGTAACCACATTAATCAAAACGCCGTAGTTTGGAGAGCTCTTTAATTCGCCCCTCGGTACAGTACTTGACTTCTATGGAGTCGGCACGAGCTATGAGGGAATAACAGTTCATGCTGAAGAAATAGAAATAATTGGCTTTTGTTAGTGGCTTCAGCCGCGTAAAGGTGGAAATTTTCCCAAGGAAAAGTACTACCGGGATAAAAAGTATCTTATATGTTAATTTAGGTTATAGACTGCCTGTGTGCCTAATTTTAGCTAAATCCGTTCAGTCGTTTTTGAGTGATTGAGTAACAGACATCCAGACATTCAAACTTTCATCATCATCATTCGTCATCATTTCAGCCGAGTCCACTGCTGAACATAAGCCTCCCTCAAATTTAGGGGGGTTTGCCATACTCGCCACGCTTGGCAGGGGGTTGGTGATCGCAGTATGGTGGTAAAATGCATAGAGAACGCTGCTGCCGATTCTCTAGTTAGTCCCTTCGTCGCCTCTTACGAGACCCACGGGAAGAGATGGGGTGGTACTATTCTTTACGTCCGGCACCACACGGAACAAACATTAACATCTATAAATATTAGTAGGGTTTATTTGCTTACGAAGTAGGTTTACAATTGAGGTAAAATAATATTTATACCAATGCCGCCGATACATTTTACCTTACTAGATACAAAATTTCGAATCGTTTAAATCGTAGAATCTGTATATTAATACGTGAAGCAAAAACTTTGTACCCATTTTTACAAAAAAATACACAGACGCAGGAGTATGAGCATAGTTAAAGTTTATATGGAGTGCAGAAAGCTAATATTTTATAAAGCACTAGCTTCTGCGCCCGACTTCGTTCGCGTATTATTCATACAAACCTTCTTCTTGAATCACTCTTTCTGTTGCTGGAAACTGCATTAAAATCTGTTGAGTAGTTGAAAAGAACTAAGCGAATAGACAGCGGAAGCGACTTTATTTTATTACATAGTATGTAAAGATTAGAAATACATTAAATTTTAAACGGATTATGGTCGAATTGGGACAACTGGGCGATCACTACTTAAATTAAATGACTTATTACAATATCTTGATTAACTCTATTTCAATTGTATTCAGAAAAGACAAGTAAATTTTTAGATTTGAATGCGTAAAGCCTCCTACAAACCGGCGCGACGCGGCAGCGCGACGCGACACTCGTAGAACAATTTTTATGTGAACTTCATGGAAATTGTTCTACAAGAATCGCGTCGCGCTGTCGCGTCGCGCCGGTCTGAATAAGCCTTTAGGCTAATGAGATAGTTTACCCTGACGGTTACAAAATTCTGGAACAGTGTTCGTAATAATATAGAATAGAATAGATTACAGAAATCTTCTCATATACACCATAAAAATTACAAATATAAACGTAGAGGTTTCACAATGGGCGGCCTTATCTATAAAGCGACCTTTTAAGAACAACCTTTATAAGCTCGTTTTAAACCAGTCCTGTGTATAATAAATATAATTATAGTTTTAAAGGATATCTTAATAACTTTCTACTTAAAAGCCAACGAAACTGTTATTGAATTTTAAAGTTTACGTTATTTAAAAATATTACATCTTTTGGGGTCTATTTTGAATATATTTATTCTCTCAATGAACATAATAATCATTTACTTAGATGATACTCTGAAGACAGTACTCTTCATGAGTAGGTGACTGTCTCTGGAGCTTTTACCACCGGTATCTTGCACCCTGCTCCCGTCACCAGCGAACCACATTTTTATGTTACAATAAATATACTCAACAGCATATCTCTGCGATTGGATATCTTTTTGTGTGTGGGAAATCATCAAATGACGTCTTCCGCTCTGGGTGGAGCGGAAGGGCGTGTCAGACTGTTACTGACTAAAACCCACCCGTGTTCCTTCAGTTGCCTATGCCAGGGCCACGATAACTCTTTTGAACAAATCTCGTGACCCTGGCAGGAGAGATCACTTAACGTATTATCTGTTTAAATTGTGCCGGTACTCAGAGTCGTTAATTGGGACTTGTTAATGAATAACCACGCTGATCGATAGGTCCTGATAAGTCAGGATAGTCTAAAATATTTATTTGTTTTTGGTGATGCTATCTAATTGTTTTTTGGGTGACTTCTCTGAGTGTGGAAATTGAGACTACATTGTTGTATTGGGTTCCCATATGGTTAGTCGTCATAGTAAATGAATAAATAAAAATAAAATAAATATTTTACGATATATTTTTAATGTTTTTGTAGACATATATAAACTAGTTTCTGCCGGCGACTTCGCCCCCGTGAATGTCGGAAATTATCTCACGAGAACGTGCTACTGGGACAAACATTTGCTTTCGTCCTTTCCGTTTCCGAAATCCGTTCAGTTGTTTATTTACGAAATGGTAACATAGAAATAGTTACTTTTGAAATTATAATATGATTAGCTTCTGCCCGCGACTTCGTCTGCGTCAAATTTTTGTTCCCCTGACCCTTCCCGTCGCATCGAATTGCCTGCCAGTTTTCGTTCATTTTTCGTTGCTGCTCCGCTCTTTTTGATTGTAGCGTAATGTTATGTCACCTATAGCCTTTCTCAGTAAATAGGCTACGTAACACAAAAATAATTTTTCAATTCGGACCAGAAGTTCCTGAGATTACCGCGTTCAACCAAACAAACAAACTCTTCAGCTTTATAACATTAGTATAGATTAGGATTTACCAGCGTATTCGCACGCGTGTAGGTCCGAAATTGTCCCGCAGGAACTTGGGAAAAATTGATCCCCTGTGTTAATCCTGGTTATATCTGTGTTCCGATTTTGCGTGATCGATTAACATAATTGATTGACCAATTACAAATAAACCTTCACATTATTTATAATATTAGTAGGATATAGTTTGCACTTATTTAATACGTAAAATCTATACTAATATTATAAATACGAAAGTAACTATTTCTGTCTGTTTCGCTTTCACAACTGAACTACGGAACTGATTTTGATGAAATTTGGAATGGGGTAAGTTTGCACCCAAAAGGACATAGGCTACTTTTTATTCCACGGCTTTGTCTGCCTTTGCGATAACCGACATTTACGCAGACGAAGTCGCGGCCAAAAGGTCAATCAACTCAGCCTATCGGAGTCCACCGCTGGACATAGGCCTCTCCCATGCTGCGCCACAACACCCTGTCCTCCGCCTTCCGCATTCAGATTGTCCCAGCCACCTTTTTGAGGTCGTCGGTCCATCTAGCTGGGTTAGTCCATAAAGTTAGTGATAAATAAACGGAATAACAGGCAATGATGAGACACCACCAATCAGCACCCTAGATGACTATGCTATTTTATTAACAAAATGAAAGATCTTGCTACATAATTTTTTAGTTACAATTCACGACATATACGTAAAAGACAATCCCTCCCGCCGCAAACACACGGTAACGGAAACTCAACATTAATGTGCAGAACTTTTGTTTTAAAACTCCAAAGCATGATAGCCCAGGTTCAACATTAAAATGGGTGTCCCAAGTTCAACATGAAATATTATATCGTTGTTACTTAACAGTCTTCCGAAAGTCTACGAAGTTTTTCATCAAAATTACTGACAATTGAAATTGAGACGTCTATTCTGTCTTAGATATACCTAGAAATTATGAACTTAATTACGCTGTTGGGAACAAAACTCGAGTGATTTTTTGGAAATTAGAGCTCGTTTTAAAAGGTTTCGTCTTGGGAAATGACTAGGAATTTCTGTTAATGCCTTTGGAGCATTGGTTACGTGTGATGCCCGACGTAAAGAATAGCACCATCCCATTTCTTCTCGTGGGTGTTTTAGAAGGCGACTGAGACACGTACTAGAGAATGGGCAGCAGCGTTCTCTATGCATTTTACCACCATACTGCGATCGCCAACCCAACTGCCAAGCGTGGCGATTATGGCTAACACCCCACTTTGGGGAAGGCCATGTCCAGTAATGGATATCTTTTGGCTGAAATGATGATGGTAGTATTCCTGTGTTCTAGTTTAATAAGGTTGGTAACATTACGGGCTCATACATAACCAGTATAAAATGTTTCCACTGCTGGGACCCAAGCCTCCTCTCTTAGAGAAGGAGTGGGATGTTGTACTCTACCACGCGGGCTGTGTGGGTAGATGTCACATGTCTTCGAATTTTTGGTTGGGCACATGAGTGATTCCATTTTTTATTGTTCCGTAGCCAAATGGCAAAAAACGGAACCCTTATGGATTCGTCATGTCTGTCTGTCTGTTCGTCCATATGTCACAGCCACTTTTTTCCGAAACTATAAGAGCTATGCTGTTGAAACTTGGTAAGTAGATGTATTCTGTGAAGCGCATTAGGATTTTCATACAAAAATAGAAAAAAAAAACAATAAATTTTGGGGTTCCCCATATTTAAAAATTCAAAAAAAAAATTTCATCAAACCTATACGTGGGTTATCTATGGATAGGTGTTCAAAAATGTTATTAAGGTTTCTAATATCAATTTTTTAATTATATTAATTAAATCTTTTATTATGCTTTAAAAAAATATATCTTGTAATGTGCGTTTTGTAAATAATAGTTTAAAAAGACTAAAAAAAACACGCTTCTGTCGAAAAACAAACTAAAAAGTAAAATAATAGTTTAAAAAAACTAAAAAAGCGTGGGGTGCTTTTTGAGGTATTTTTTAATAGATTTCAAGCATCCCACGCTTTTTTAGTTTTTTAAACTATTATTTTACCAATATAAAAAAAAACAGGCAATACCCATATTAAAAAAAAATAAGATAAAATTCAATGCTGTAACAGAAAATAATAAAATTTAATTAACAGAACAAAAATAAAAAGTCACAGAAATGAAATAAAATAAAACATCAAAAAGGGTCACAGAGTTGGAATGAATTGTCTTTATGAATCGAACTCAGAATATAACACATTTTTTAATACTAAATTAAAGGGAAGGTTTAATAACGTGGCGAACATTTTCTCTTAAAATCGGCATCCCTTTAAGTTTTAAAGTACCGAATCGTTTCACACCTCCGAAAGCGGGTATAAATCGTGTAAGCGTGGTGAAATATAAATAGATTGCAACCAATAGGAATTGGGTCAGCTCACACCTTTAAATCACTAAGATTTACACCTTCTAGAGTTGAGGATATAAACAACTTAATGACTTTATAAACCACACCAGTTTATAAACTGAAATTGTTAAGAATTCTCTTAAAAAAAAAATGGAGAACGTTAACAAGGCTGATATGAAAGGAATATCGGGAGGAGACGTTCTAGAAGAACCTCTCAGTCAGTAAAGGTCTGACATGCCCTCCCGCTCCGCCCAGACCGGGAGAAGTCATTTCCGATCCAAAAAAAGAGTATAAGGATCGTAGCAGTTGTGTGTGTGTGTTCTGTAGTTTTAACCTACCTACCCATCAGAATAAGGCGAGCGTTTATGTATGTAGTATCATGCAGAAACCTTATATTACAAGTTTTTATGAAGATTTCCATGTTTAACCCCAACGCAAGAAGAGGGGTATAATAAGACCGCTATTTGTTTATGTCTATTGCACCGTAGCTCTTGAACGGGTGAACCGATTTGGGTGCGATAAAAAAAAATAAAGTACTTCTTCTAGCGGTATTATGACATGTCTTATCAAAATGGGTTGAGCTGTTCCGACAAGACGATCCTTTAATTGAAAATATTACCTAAAACTTTTAATTAAACTTAAGGACATTACATTTCCGAATGACCTTGAGCATGCTGCCCCGTACTAACTTACGACGAAACGACGAGACAGAGAGGGACGAGTGCGGGAGTGACATAGTGCTTTTCGCGAAATTTCGGATTTTTATAAAATATTAAAAGAAATAAGAGAAAAAAATCAAGACACATTGTTAAATACGTCATTACGTATTTTTTGGTATAAAATTCATGCTAAGTTATTGAGCAGTCGCGCGTCGTTGTAGAGAATTTTTTTAATTTAGATTGAAAAAGGACCTATTTGTTACGATTTTTTGATAAAATTTGAGTAAGTTTATTAAAATTTTAAACAATACAATGTATTTGTGATGACCTTTAGTTTAACATAATATTTTTTATATTGAAAACGCACAAAAGGATTCATCTACAAACTTCTTTAAACACACGGTATTTTCAGGATTTGAGCGAGGTAATCCCCTTGAAGGGCCAATGCGTAGGTGTATTTTTTTTTACTTTTTAGAAGTTTTTTTTTGGTCGGGGGTTTTTATCTTTACCGATCAAGTTGAAACTTTGAATGCTTGCTCTGTCAAGATGACAATAGGTATGTTTATTTGATAACGACGACCTGCACCTTCATTGCATAACTGAGAATTGGAGTTATTTTGAAGGTAAAACATTGCTTCATACGTTCGAGAAATTTGTCAGTTAAACAACGTAAATAACGTAATTAATGTTGTTGCACTGTGCAAATGAAAGCCAGTTGAGTGTGTTACGTCATTATACCGCTATTGTTTCCCCAAGCCAGGAAACGAGCTATTTAACCGCAACATTATTCTTTTTAATATTAATAAAATACGTTTAATTGCAGTCAAACATGACGCCAAAAATCGCACACGCCTAAAAATAACAAGTTGGGGAATAATTACGAAATAACCGCACAAGCAAGTTAGGCGGAAGATAAAAGCAAGTTCAAGAAATGATTGATCTTTATGTTTTCTTGTGCATCAGCCTTATAATGTCCCCACTGCTGGGACAGAGCTGTGACTGTTACATACATTTTGACCGCATAGGTAATTTACAACTGACAGATAAGTCTCAATACTATGCACCACAGAAATCCAATACCTACCTACCTACAATTGACTCAGCACTGATAAAAATTTATAAATTGCGTTTATCAGCCCTAAGACATTGGGCACGCCACAATCGCGGCGGTAAGTCCCCTCTTTGAGGAGTGGATAGAGAGGCGCCACGGCGTCCTCACCTTCCGCCTGACGCAGGTTCTCACCGGGCATGGGTGCTTCGGTGGGTTCCTGTTCAGGATAAAGCGGGAGGATACGCCCGGGTGTTTCCATTGTGAGGACCGTCTGGAGGACACGGTGGAGCATACGGTGGAGGTATGCCCTGCCTGGGCGGAGCACCGCCGTGTCCTCGTGGAGGCGATCGGCGGCGGCGACCTCTCGCGTCCGGCCCTGGTGCGAGCCATGGTACGGAGCGAGAGGGAATGGGAAGCCGTCACCTCCTTCTGCGAAGCAGTAATGCTTGCGAAGGAGGAGGCGGGTCGCGTGAGGGAGTGGCAGTCTCAGCGCCCTCACGTTCCTAGCCGCCGCAGGAGGAGACGCCCCGGGCGTCGGGAGTCGATTGCGAACTCCCGGCCACCGTAGGCGCGAGCTTGCGGGTGGCGAGCAATGGGTAGCTCGCCGCCCGGTAAGGACCAAGCTCGGGTCGACGGCGCGTAGTATTCCACGCGCGCCTCAAAGGGATGTCAGCAAAACTGTAGGGGTCTGCTAGGACCGATGCCTGCCGGGGTCGCGAGATTGTTCGAAAGAGATACCGTGACCTTGGCACTTGGGCAATTGAAGGAACACGGGTGGGTTTTAGTCAGTAAAAGTCTGACATGCCCTCCCGCTCCGCCCAGAGCGGGAGAAGTCATTAGATGACTTCCCATCCAAAAAAAAAAAACCCTAAGACATTCACTAGTGGATTTGGCCTCCTCTATGAATCACTGAAATGAAACTATCTATTATTTTTATTGTACTAATTTGACACAGACGTACTCTTTTTGAGAGGGAGTAGGTTGTTATCCACGCGGGCCCAGTGCGGGTTGGTAATGTCCCATGTCTACGAATTTTTGGTTCTAGGACATGTCGGTTTCCTCAGGTTGTTTCCCTTCACCGTTTTGAGAGCAGTGATGATGTCATTATTAATATAATACAAAGTAAACCGCCTGTCTTTTTATGAGGGTGGGAAATAATCAAATGACGTCTCCCGCTCTGGGCAGAGCGGGAGGGCGTGTCAGACTTTTACTGACTAAAACCCACCCGTGTTCCTTCAGTTGCCTATATGCCAGGGCCACGGTAACTCTTCCCAACTAATCTCGTGACCCTGGCAGAAAACGCCTTTATGGGTTCAAAGTTTTCTTAAAGTTCTTGTGTAACACAAACCTCAATTCTACCTAACTTTATACCATCTCAACATACAAATTAAAGCCAAAACTTCATCAAATACCGCAAGTGATAATTAAGTCATTGCGTACCAGCGGCCATGATTAACCGACTTCAAGCATGCGAGGTGCTGTGTTTACATGCTCATTATCAGCCCGTAAGGGTGTAATTTAAGAGGGTGATATTATCTCTAGTTTATGGCAGAATTTCCTGTTGGTATTCGGGAGGCGATCATTTTGGTGAGACATGTTCAAATTATGTTGGGAAGGCAATTTGCTTTTCTACGCTTTCAGAGAGATAATATTTATTCTATTCCATTTTATTTTTCGTTATGGCAATGGGTGCCGATGTCGAAATTCTAACAATGTCAGATGTGATATGAGAAAATGTGCGGAGATGTGGTATATTAGAGCCCACTTCCTCCAGTAGTGAATTTCTTAGAGCTGACAAACGTAATATATAGGTTTTTATCAGTGCCGAGTCAATTGTAGGTAAATTAATGGATTTCTGTGGTGTTTGGTATTGAGTCTTAGCTGTCAATCGTAAATTACCTATGCGTTGAAAATGTTAGAAGCAGTTTTTTTTAAAGAAATATTTCAACGTATGGCGTCCAGAGAGAGCAATGGTGGCCCAGTGACATTATTTCATCACTACTGCTCTCAAAACGGTGAAGGAAAATCGTGTGGAATCCTAGAACCAGAAATTCGAAGTCCTGTGGCGTCAACTAACCCACACTGTCACCGAGAGGAGGCCTGCTTCCTAACAGTGGGAACAATATAGGCTGAATATGATGATGGGCGTCCAGGTTGTGTATTACACCTGCCACATTATATTTCTAATCCCGACATAAAATCACGTCTTTCAGTCTCAGACACTAGCATAACAAAATTAGCAATGCATTTAATGCGCCTAGTTCCCGCCGGGCGGCGCCACAACGGACCGGCCATAGATAATTAATTGAATGCAAATCGACCTCCACGAACTTATTAAGACTGTGAATGGGACATACTGAGGACGTGATTATTTTCTAATTAGTACTATTTTGTATGTTAGGAGTGTGATCTTACGATGATCTTTACCGTAAGTTTGGTGTCTAAGTGGCATAATTGTTGTTTACCTAATTACTCGTCCGAGGCGGGCTAACGGAAACTTGTTAAATAATATTTGCTGTAGGCCATTTGCACGAAGTTAATTTATTTGTAGGGGATTCCAGAAATACGTATTAGGCAATTGGCACGTTTAGAATTGTAGTGAATAAAATTAAAAAAATACTAACTTTTCTATAAAAAAAAAAAATCAACGCAGTGGGCGATGAAATTTTACGACGCGTGTTAAATAAAAACTGTTCCGTACATTTTTACCGCGTAAAAACAGAAATAAATAAAATTGAAGTGTCTGTTTGCAATTTTAGCTTTTTACTAAATGCATACGGTACATGACATAAATACTATTTTTAATTTTTTTGTCTGTTTGTCCGTCCGTAAAATTCTAAATTACATAATTAAGTTAGTAACCAGTTTGATAGACTCTAAGACTATCCTATTGAACAAGACCAGCACGTTCCCTTGGTATAATTTCAGACATCCACACGGGCGAAGTCGCGGGCAGCAGCTAGTTCTGTAACATTTTCCTTTATTAATATGGAAATGGGCGATGATTTTCATTAATATGTCCGACTGGTCAAATAAACTTTTATATTCGTATTCAAGTCAATGATGCGTTCGGTGAAATATACCAATATTACTTACTGATTATTTGGCATTCATTCGTTTTAATTTTAAATGAACCATGCGATTAGGTAATTATCTATGTTTTCGTAAGCTCATTATTGAGTTTTGAATTCAGTTTTTTTAAAGGTTTTGTTTGGTGAGGTTTCTCGGGTCTATTACCAAAATGTTCTAATAGATATTGTATAACATCACCAGAAATTTTTTAAACAGTTGCAAATAAAAAAAGGTATAATAAGTACCTAGTAATAGTAGATCTGAATATTTGCTCGGGTTGAGCTATATATTACAGTGTTAAAAATACTAGTTAAAAAATGCTTAAAAAGACACTTTCATAGAAAACTAAACTACATTGCGTGTTTTGTAGACTATTATTTGTTTTAAATTTTTAGTTCGGCTAGCTACAAAAGCGCGTTCTTCGTTTTTTTTTTGCTATCCTGGCTATCCTGGCCAGGAAAAGGCACATATTTATGAAATTATTGTATTGTCATCGATCCTTCACAAGTGTGCAAAGTTTTCAAATTAATCCGACGTTTAGAAGGGGGTGAAAATCACGTTCAAAGATTTCGTTACATAGACACATACCAAGCTAATTAAAGCGTGTTACAAATGTAAACTATTTTTCAATTTAACAATTTTCCTTCTTATATAGAAGGAAAATTGTTAAATTGAAAAACTTTTTCTATCGATATTTGCTCTACGCTGCATACCGAGATTCAGCACGGAAACGAACACTATTTTCTATCTTTCTCCATAACGAGCCCTTACAAATCTTGTAAGAAAGAGAAGGAACATACCAAAGACTGTTGTTTTCTCTACCAACTCTAATCTATATACTATAATATTATAAAGCTGAAGAGTTTGTTTGTTTGTTGCGTTATAAATGATAAATGACTTTATTTTTGCAAGTAGGTTTGTACAAACACTTTTACACGTCAATCATTTTTTTTTTTTAAACTAGATGAGGTCGGCATTTCCTATCTGACTACTCTGAGAAGAAACGCCGAAACAAACTCAGAGGTCACAGTCTCTTTTAAAGTCCAGACATAATCTTGATCAGATCATGTGAAGACCATGTGGATTGGTGTCTGAAGTGGTATTTTAAGGAAAGAACACACAACTTGAGTGGACCTGTCCAATCAGTGCACGCATTTGTCAGTAATCATGCAGTTCCACTCAGAACTTAAGGAGGTCAATGATTCGACGAACAATACCAAAGAAAGGACATTTGTGTCGGTCGCACAAATTACTCAGATTGCCAGACAGTGTAAAAAATTAAATCAGAAGAAAAGGAAACCAAAAAAAAGCACACCCACTTCGTCTTCACATTTACAATAATTAAAACAATATAATACTTTAAAAGTAAATACTCATGTCATTGTATAAGTAAAATTCATCAATGTCAATGTGTATATAAAATCAGGAAATAGTCCCGGTCTGATCATTTGAGGACCATGGGGGTGTCTGAAATGGTCTTTTGAGGAAAGAACCATACAGATTGAGTGGACCTGTCCAGTCATTGCACGCATTTGTCAGTATTCTTGCAGCTCAACTCAGAACATAAGGAGCACAAAGATTCGACGAACAATACCAAAGAAAGGACATTTTGGTAGGCCGCATTAAGTACTCAAAATGCCAGATTATCATTAAAATGAAATGAGTAAGAGAGATATAAAAAAACAAACATCACCTACATAGTCCTCACATTCAAAATCACTTAAATAATAATAATAATATTATAAGTACTTCTGAAAGTATATATTCATATCATAGTGTAAACAATAATCAAATGTCAAAGTGTATATTTCCAAATAAATATATAATATAAAAATTGGAGCAGCTTAATCCCAAACTTTGTTGTCTTCAATATAATATTTTACAGTATAAAAGGCTTTCTGGCACAACTTACGTTTAATGAATGATTTGAATTTATTGAGACTTAGATCTTGAACATGGCTTTTTTTTTTTTTTCAGGATGGGTAATCATCAAATGACTTCTCCCGCTCTGGGCGGAGTGGGAGGGCGTGTCAGACTTTTACTGACTAAAACCCACCCGTGTTCCATCAGTTGCCCATGTGCCAGGGTCACGGTATCTCTTTCGAACAATCACGCGACCCCGGCAGGCATCGGTCCTAGTAGACCCCTACACTGCTGCAGTGGAGCACTGCGCGCCGTCGACCCGAGCTTGGTCCTTACCGGGCGGCGAGCTACCCATTGCTCGCCACCCGCAAGCTCGCGCCTACGGTGGCCGGGAGTCCGCAATCGACTCCCGACGCCCGGGGCGTCTCCTCCTGCGGCGGCTAGGGACGTGAGGGCGCAGAGACTGCCACTCCCTCACGCGCCCCGCCACTTCCTTCGCGAGCATTACTGCTTCGCAGAAGGAGGTGACGGCTTCCCATTCCCTCTCGCTCCGTACCATGGCTCGCACCAGGGCCGGACGCGAGAGGTCGCCGCCGCCGATCGCCTCCACGAGGACACGGCGGTGCTCCGCCCAGGCAGGGCGCACCTCCACCGTATGCTCCATCGTGTCCTCCAGACGATCCTCGCAATGGAAACACCCGGACATGAACTCTTGAACATGGCTTCGAAGTTTATTATAAAAGCGTATACATTGACATCTAAATGAGCCACCTATTTTCTTGAGCCTTGTTGAAGGTACAGACGCCACCAGGTCAAGCCACCCGAAACTGTCAATTTTTCCCAATGAACCTTGAACCTAATGCTCTAGAAATAAAGTCGAAAATCTATCAAAGAAATCTGACAGATTGTAGTAGCTTGATGTGTTGGTGTCTGTACAACAAATTTGTGTTTATTCCTAGTATTTATATTATGGATATCACTGTATTTTTTAACACTGAACACTGTAATCTCAGGACTACTGGTTTGAATTGAAAAAATCTTTTTGTATTGGGTAGCCTATTTATTGAGAAAGGCTATAGGATATATAACATCACGCTACAATCAAAAGGAGCGGAGCAGCAACGAAGAATGGACGAATACTGGCAGGCAATTCTATGCCACGGGAAGGGTCAGGGGAGCAAAAATTTGACGCGGACGAATCCGCGGGCAGAAGCTAGTCTATATAATATAATGACACATTAACACGAGAAACTTATTCGTCGCCCGTTCTGTGTGCTCAAAGAAAGGCTCGCGTGTCTGTGAACAATTAAACAAACAAATAGACATTAGAATTACAAGTAAAACGTTTCTGAAGTACTCGTATTAACACGAATAGTTGGCAGAAAGTGTACCTATATAAGTTTTTTTTTGTTTGGGCATAGAAGCAAATTGGTACTTTATAAAGTACATTTAATATTTTTGGAACGCTTTGGTCTGAAGCTAAATCGACCTCAATACATAATCAGTCTATAATGTTCCCACTGCTGGGACTCAGGCCTCCTGTCTGTGAGATGAGAGGGAGTGGGCCGTAATTCGCTACGCGGGCCCAGTGCGGGTTCGTAGATGTCACAAGTCTTACAATTCTAGGACACGCTGGTTACAGCTGCGACTTACGATTTTGTAGGTAGGTTCTAACCCAGACAGGTGCTTGACTATGTGTAAATTATTTCATCACCACTGCTCTAAAAACAGTGAAGGGCCAAAAATTCGAAGACATGACGAGACATCTACCAACCCGCACTAAGACCACCATCCCGCGTGGTGATTTGTCCCAGCAGTGGGAACATTACATACTGATTATGATGATGATGTTTCTTTACAATACACACAAAATAAAATTGAAGTCAAATTGAAGAATTGACTTTATAGGTTGATAATGCAAAGCGTAATATATGATAACTTTAGAAGGGTCTGGATAAATAATTAACAGCGATTAATAAAAATCTTTGCACTATTATAAAATACCAATTAAAGTACGCCATAACTTAATTAAATGCTAGTTGTATTTGTCTCTGCTTGAGTAAATTAATTTATAGTTAAAACTAGGCAAATAACTTCAAGAAAATTATGTAAAGCGAGTAAGTGGTGGTGGGCAGACAAGTAGAAAGGTTAATTTAGTGTTGAAAACAGTTGAAGTTAGCATTGTTACCTCTTTTGTTTAGTGCGTCCATAGAGGGCGACCATCCAACCCCACATTCTGAAAGCCTGGTTAGATTTAGTAAATGTACTGTCAAATTATGGGAAATTGACAACTGTCAGTCAAATAATTAGACATGAGGTTTTATCACATATAATGAACTAGCTTCTGCCCGTTACTTCGTCCACGTCAAATTTTTGCTCCCTTGACCTTTCCCGTCGCATCCAATTGCCTGCCAGTTTTCGTCTATTTTTCGTTGCTGCTACGCTCCTTTTGATCGTAGCGTGATGTTATATAGCCTGTAGCCTTCCTCAATAAATAGGCTACCCAACGCAACAATATTTTTTCAATTCGGATCAGTAGTTCCTGAGATTACCGCGTTCAACCAAACAAACAAACAAACAAACTCTTCAGCTTTATAATATTAAGTATAGATAAGCTTTTAGAAAATTGAGGTTTTAGTCTTGTAGCTATAGTCTTTATTTATAAATTAAATACTTTTAGAGTCTTAGTAGCTTTTTAGTCATTAGTTCATCTTTGAAATACATATTTTGTCAACGATTATGGATAATTTTGAAAACCAATTTTTACCCAACTACGGCGAAGCAAAAAGGAGTGTTATGATTTTACCGGTATGTTCATCTGTCCTCTGAAAACTTTTAAATTACTTATCATAATTTGACAAATGAGGTATCGGAAGCGTGTTGAACCTGTCTATGTGACTGTTTTAAGTTCTATTTACGATTTTCAACCGACGAAAAAAAACGGAGGAGGTTCTCAATAAGACGCGTAAATATTAATATAATTTTTTTTTTATGTGTGATCACGCATAACTTTATACAGAGTAGTCCGATTTTGATCATTCTTTTTTTGTTGGATAGGGTATACCTTTCTAAGTATTATTAGTACATTAAAGCCACAAAAAATTATAAAATAAAAACTTTTTAACAAAAAATTAAACCGCCGCAAAACTGAAAAGCATAAAATAATAAACCTTAAAATTTTGAGTCGGCGCCGAAAAATCAATGAACAAGGATCACTCAAAGCGCTGACTCATAATTTTAAGGTTTGTTATTTTTTGTTTTTCAATTTTTTCGGCGGTTTAATTTTTTGTTAAAAAGCTTTTTATTATTTCAGCTTGAATTTAGTTTTCTCGGTTTGTTGGTATATTGGCGTGTGCTAGCTGAGATATGGCAAATAATTTGATGTACGTTTTGTTTTATAATATTAATTACTTACATAATACTGTGTAGAATCAAGTTCTTCTGACTTAACAGACAGCTGTGCTGCTGGGGAGTTTGTTGCGCCATTTCTTCTTCCCAGCTAAAGCACGAGGAAGTGTCGGAGGGCGGGCGTTTTGGGGGGACTGTCTTATGTAACTTTGACGTTCAAAAAGTGCTGACTCTCAGCCTAGTTTGAATAAATGACTTTTGATTTTGTCGTCTAAGCAAATTGAATATGGCTCCTTCTAGAAAACACAAGGTGACGAAATGAAATAAAAGAAAGCACCACGGTTTTTATCTGAGAATATTTTCATGTTTTATAAATTTTTGAACTTACTTTTTATCTATATCTAAAAACCTAGATCTACTTGTATAAATACACTTAAATACGTAATACACGGTTTTGACATAAAAAATATAGGTTTCTTTCTATGAGCTGGCAGAAATGAATGTAGCTCATATCTTAAATCTTCTCACCGATAAATAACTCTTATATGAGAAAGGGCCTTTATTAACCGACTCTGCCATACGAACGTAACTTTATTCACGTGCCGTTCAAGATATTTCGTTCAATGGTCATATCTTTAATCTTCAACACATTATAACCAAAGTCACACATTAATAAAGTTCTAAAATGTCATCTGAACCAATTTTGTAAACCAGTTTAGATATAATATCTCACTCAAGATTTATTTGATAGAAAAATGTAAGAAATGAATTAATTTAATGAAGCTATGCGTCAGTCATACGATATGTTTTAATGTATAATAGTATGTCGAAGTGGCATATAAATCGGAAACGTAATATAAAAGGTTTGATCATGTTATCAGCTTATGATAAATGCTAAGTTACTTATTAATTACTCATAAATACTCACAAAGTCATAAATACTAACTCATTAATACTTACTCATAATTTCACGCCTTGTTCCTATGGGGGTAGGCAGACATTACAGAACGCCACCAGTTACGTAATCACTTATTAGCCCATAATGTTCCCACTGGTGGGACAGCGGCCTCCTCTTTTTTTGGCAAAATTGTTCACCCGTTTAATAGCTACGGTGCCACAGATAGACACAAATAACAGTCAAAGCTTTAACACCCTCTTTGCGTCGGGGGTTATAAACTAAAAAAAATAATAGTTTAAAAAACTAAAAACACACGCTTTCATAGAAAACCAAACTAAAACGTAGAAAATAATGGAAAAAAGCGTGGGGCGTTTGAAATTTATTAAAAATACCTCGAAAGCACCCCACACTTTTTTCCATTATTTTAGGTATTATTTATTTTCTATTATTTTCGTTCGGCTACCTACAAAAATGGGCTTTTCGTTTTTTTTTTCTATCTTTGTGATCCTTGCCACGATAAAAATGGCACCGTGTCAGACTTTTACTGACTAAAACTCACCCGTGTTCCTTCAGTTGCCCATGTGCCAGGGTCACGGTATCTCTTTCGAACAAATCTCGCGACCCTGGCAGTTTGTTTGTAAGAGATCGGCACGTGGCCCGCGCACCGAAACCGCGCGCGCGGCGCCACACCACGAGAGCGTGAGCGCGCGCGCACGCGAGTTTCGAAGTCGAAGGCGCGTATACGAGTCCTCAATTCCCAAGCGTTCACGATCGTAAAGACGCAAAACGCAAACGGGCGAGTACGAGCCAACCCTTTGGTCATTTTAATTGGTGGTTAAATTCATGACTAGCTTACTTATCACTTAAATAATGAAGGTATGGTTTAGGGTTTGAGATTATCTGTTCTGCCCTTGTTAGTAAGGGAATTAGGGAACCTAACATATTTAGTTCTGAACTTATAATAAATTCTGTATTATATTCTACTAGAGCACTGTTATTTCTAGTGTACCTAACGTTATTCTAAGTAGATATCTTATTTATTTAATGGATCTCCAATAGGTAACAAAATTTCATAAATGTTAAATAAATAAATATCTTAGGACAACCAACACATCGTTATCTGATCCCAAACTAGGCAGAGCCTGTACTATGGAAACCAGACAACTGATAAACATACTTATATATTTCTAAATACATACATATTATAGATAAATTACACCCAGACACAGAACAAATGATCGTGCTCATCACACAAAGATTTGTCCTGGGTGGGAATCGAACCCACGACCTCAGTCTTAGCAGTCAGGGTCACTAACCACTAGACTAACAGGCCAGTCAAGTTGTTGTTAACATTTATGAAATTTTAAAGGTGATAAGTTCTTAAAAACAGAATAAAAATATATATATATAGATATAGTAATCCGTATGTTAAGCTTTGTGTCTCTATTAAACTTGGATCATTATCATTATCATTTTAGCATGGCATAGGCCTCTCCCATGGAGGGATTTGCCATAATCGCCACGCTTGGCAGGCGGGTTGGCGATCTCAGTATGGTGGTAAAATGCATAGATAACGCTGCTGCCCATTCTCTAGTAAGTCCCTTAGTCGCCTTTTACGATACGACGAATTGTTGACAGAACTAGTTGTTTCATATGCTACATAGTTCGCTGTAGGTACTGTCAATACAGCACGTAGGTAAACATGCTGGTTGCTAAATATAATTAAACTGCTTTGAAACCTATATTGTGCGGGTCGGTATATCACTGGCTATTAAGGAATCACGCTGTCATTAATGTTAATCGCCTTTATTAAAAAACAACCGATTTCCTTAAAAACACTACAAAGTGAAAAATAACTTTAAATTCGGAAGTCGGTGTCTTAGGATTTTTATTTAAGGTTTTTGCCACCGACTTCCGAAATTAAAGTTATTTTTCACTTTGTAGTGTTTTTAAGGAAGTCAGTTGTTTTTTTTTTTGTAAAAAAGTTTTTATTTTTAAATTTTTAGTTATAGTATCTACCCCGCACTAATTCTAAACAAACAATGCATATTTATGCGATAGTAGAAATCGCGGTTCTTTTGTTTTGCTGTCATTTTCGAAAAAAGAGTTCCGGTGTCTGTCTCCAGAAGTCATCATCAGATCTACGTATATGAAACTTACCTACATGGAATCATTTCGGTATAAACCCCATTCGAACAAAAAAAAAAGAATTTTGCAAATCCGTTTATATTATGACGGAGTTATGGCCGAACATGCATAAAAAAACATATATACAGCATGTTACAAAAACCCTGTCCGATCCTTAAGGGTATTATTCGGCATCGTACTGCGTACATTATTACGTAACCAATTAATGGATTTGAGATTATTATTTTTCCCTTGTGAATATAATTAAATAAAAATAAAAAATAAAAACGAATCAAAGGCCACACTGATCGCTCACAAAGTTCACGTGTTACTATGTACAGTTTTGTGTCAAAGAAGCCGCCGCCTTTGTCATGAACCTGCTTTGTCGCGTGCCGCCAAACAAACTTATAACGAAAAAAAATTACGCTACGTCATACCTTATGCCGACGCGTAGGTATCAGCTGATATTGTTTTGTAGGCGTAGTGATCCTGAGACCTAATCATGTTTATTAAGAAACAATTTATTGAATTAAATGTAGCCCTGATAAGGGCTTTTTTTAATATGATGTCCTTTGGGCAAAGTACTTACCGACTGCAGGTTTCAGTTCTCTTGTTGTTGCATACTTCGGCGATCGTACTCCACATGTCCACCTCCAACACTGATACACATTCGACACCTTTTCACTAAATTTGCACGTACTCTTTGCAGCGAATTTGTGTCCGATTTAAGTGAGTCGAAAGCTGCCACACTTAGATTCTGCCACAATTCGAGATCTGACTTCGATTTCCGAATCGCACTCTCTTTTATAAACAATTTGTTTAACATGACCCCATAAATAAAAATCCAGTGGAATGACTGATTGGAATACGACATTTTTCGCGAAACGATAGCGGCACGTGATACGTACAGACAGACGTCCGATCAAAAGCTATCTACACGAAAGACTGGCCATTGGCCAACAAGTAGCGCGCCGGTAGGCAACCAGTCGGCATCATCAAAGAGTCGAACGAGTGCCTACAACGCGGTACTGTAGGGCGGTGGCCTTTGAAATAAAAATAGGTAAAAATATCAAGATTTTGCCGGCGGGTGGAGTGTTGTTAACTTATGAAAATTTCCCATATTCACTGTTATATTTCGCATGGATTATAAAAATAAAAAAATCAATTACCTTTTGTTTTTTTTTAGATAGATTTATATATCATTTTTTCTAGTACGTATGTTGAACGAAGATTACGCCTATATTGGATCGGACAGGGTTTTTGTTACATATTGTATAAACATCCGAATTGATAACCTCCTCCTTTTTGAAGTCGGTTAAAAATTTAAAATGAAAAGACCTCCCGTGTCTCGGAAAGCAGTTAGCAGTTCGGACAGTCGTTACAAATTATCAGAAGTCCGAAAGTCTGACAACCAGTCTTATTATGTGACAGTGTATCGTGTTATTTCAAAATTGGGTTGTGGAGATCATATTGGTAGTTGTTCCTTGTAAAAATGCTGCAGGTGCATCCGGTTCAGAAACCGGGCTCAACATAGTTGGGAAAAGTCTAGGCACATGATGAAAATTACAAATTTAAAATTAACACTGAGACTTTTTATTTATTTTTGAACTTCGCACCCCCAGTGCAACAAAGGCGTAAGAAAAATATACTAACTTTACAGGAGAGCAAAAAACTTTTTGGTCTGGTATATCTATTTAGCATTTGATCTTAATGTCTTTTTTGGTATAATGGCTCAATTTTTCATCAAATCTTAACGGACAAAATGAGCATTGTGTATCTTTATCTGCGATATACGAAACTGCAATAAAAAAGTGACGTATTCTTACTTACGCCTTAAAGGCTTATTCAGACCGGCGCGACGCGACAGCGCGACGCGATTCTTGTAGAACAATTTCCATGAAGTTCACATAAAAATTGTTCTACGAGTGTCGCGTCGCGCTGCCGCGTCGCGCCGGTTTGTAGGAGGCTTTATCGCACTGGGGGTGCGATTTCTCATTTACTTTTTGTATTTGCAGTATTTAAACCTGTTTATTTCTCAAACAATGTTCCATTCCAAAACACATTTAAAAAAAATGTCACGAGAATATATAACGTTTGTGAAATTTCTTGCGTGCGCACCAAACTGTTCGGTCGACTATACAAAGTACAGTACCGACAGTACTTGGCGTACTATGATATTAGGGCAGAACATGTGTTTGTTGAACTAGCTCCTGGAGACAGACTTAGTTTTACAAGTTTGCCTACAAAGCATGTACACCTGGTTGGTTTCGCCAGAAACTTGTGACTTGTTGGTAACAAAACCTTTTTAATTGGGAGCTTTTATTATTATCATCAAGCATTGTTCTCTTGCTTATATCCCAATTTAATTGAGGACGGCACAACATGTCTTTTTCTTCCACACTTCTCTATTACTTATCATATCAGTAGTCACCCCTTTCTCGCCATTTAATCTTTCACACAGTTCATCCATCGTTTGTATGGACTCCCTCTACTCTTATAGCCATCGACATTCACGACATTTTCCACATTCGTCTCTATCACGTGATCATGCCATTTTTTTATTTTTTTTTTTCAGGATGGGAAATCATCAAATGACTTCTCCCGCTCTGGGCGGAGCGGGAGGGCGTGTCAGACTTTTACTGACTAAAACCCACCCGTGTTCCATCAGTTGCCCATGTGCCAGGGTCACGGTATCTCTTTCGAACAATCACGCGACCCCGGCAGGGACCATGCCATAACAACTGATTTTCACACAACTTTTCAGTTAATCTTGTTCAGATTAACTGAATTTAAATAAGAATATACACAACAGAATAACTTTTCATCTGAATTTATACCAATATGGCTTTTGCCAGCGGCTTCGCTAAAATATCCCGCGGGAACGTACTACGGGGATAAGAAATAGCCTATGTATTAATCCAGGTTATAAACTAACTGTGTTCCAAATTTCATCCAAATCCGTTCAGTAATTTTTACGTGAAAGAGCAACAAACATCCACACATCCATACATCCATACATACAAACTTTCACATTTATCCTACTAATATTTTAAATGCGAAAGTTTGTGAGGATGGATGTATGTGTATATGTATGTTTGTTACCCTTTCACGAAAAAACTACTGAACGGATTTGGATGAAATTTAGAACACTGTTAGTTTGTAACCTGGATTCACACATAGGCTACTTTTTATCCCGGTAGTACGTTCCCGCGGGATACTTTCCGACCTCCACGCGGGCGATGCCGCTGGCAAAAGCTAGTAATAGGAAGTAGGATTAAAAATTTGAAAGTAACTCTGTCTGTCTGTTACCTTTTCACACCTTATCTTTTTAGCCTTTCACCTTTTTATTTTCCATCGCCACACTATCAACCGTCATGCGAATTTTTGTAATCGTATTCCCGCTTAGCATGGATAATGAAGGGTATCTGCTAAATTTATTTCCCATTCACCCACGTGTGGATAGTGGGTGACTTATTCATCTGCGGAAATCTAACGGCTCTCGAGGGTGTTTGTCATTGTGACTGAAATAGCGACTGTTCTGTTCTATTGTGGAGGCTTTGCTATGAATAGCTTCTAAGGTTTTCCGTCGTGTACTTTATATTCAATCCATAATCCACTCAACATATCGTAGTCTACTGCTGAAAATAGGTCTCTCCCAGGTTGCGCTACAAAACGCTGTCCTCCGCCTTCCGCACCCAGCCTGTCCCAGCCTCCTTTTGAAGGTCATCGTCGTACGTTATATTCTTATTATCTGAAACCTCTGTGGCGTTCTTCTTAACCCATTTCCGGCGGAACTGACTTCAAAGGTCTAAAGTCTCTTCGCTATATGACAATTTCAATCAATCCCCATAGCGTTTTCCAAACTATGATGCAACCGTGAGGCACACTATAATACTAGTTAGTCATCGCACCTTACATTTTTTTATTTGGTTTTCATTTTTATTCTACCCGTTCCAGCTGTATATTGTGTGCCTTTTAGTCTGTGTCAGATAAATTGTTGACACTTCTTAAAAAAAAATTTAGACAGGCCTGTTGGTGTAGTGGTCAGTGACCCTGACTGCTATGCCGGAGGTCGTGGGTTCGATTCCCACCCAGGACAAATGTTTGTGTGATGAGCACGATCATTTGTTCTGTGTCTGGGTGTAATTTATCTATAATATGTATGTATTTAGAAATATATAAGTACCCATACCAAGTACCCATAACACAAGCTCTGCTTAGCTTGGGACTAGGTGGCGTTGTGTGATAGTTGTGGAATATTATTATTATTATTATATTATTAAATGTATTTTCTTTCTTTCTAACCGTATGCAGCTGAATACAAGTATTTGTCATGGATCGACTGCCTATCTGACCTGCACAACTCAGACACTGGGTGATACGTTATCTCACGGTAAGACTGGTTCTCACTGACTGTAGACTTTCGTGCTTCTGGCTACCTGTAACGACTGTCAAAAATGTACCTACAAATATCAGCTGGGACCTACGGTTTAACGTGTTTTCAGTGGTACAGTCAGTACCCTGCATTACCTGACCCCTCTTCCTCATTTCCTCTGTGTAAGAGGGGTCAGGTAATGCAGGGCACTGACTGTGCTATCAGAAACGAAGGATTCTCCATTTAATATAGATGGGATTTCACGAGCCGTCCACGGCAAGCTAAATGAGTATTCATACCATGCTATAAACATGAGCCCAAATGCGTGAATAATAAGATACAAGCTACCGGAGAAGAACCTTCTCAAAATACGAATTGTGTCAAAGAGAGCAACTTTCTACCTTTTCATGTTGACCTTATCACTTGATGTTTCAGTATCAGTTTTAAAATGATGCACAGTTCTGTTTACCTCCCAAGGTCTATGCTCGACTGATGTTAATAGAAGATTTAGTTTATACGACTTTATAAGCACGGCGATCGCATCAGTTATCAAACCAATAAAATATTTTAGATATGAAGCGTTGAATCCATTAAGGCGAGGTCGCATCGCGAGAAAACGATAAAAAGCACTCATTTCACTGGTAAATTGACCTCCCAAACACTGCTATAGAGAAGATTTTCCGACTATCCTGGCAGACTGATTGATCCATACTAATAATATTATAAAGCGAGGAGTTTGTTTTGTTTGATTGAACGCGGTAATCTCGAAAACTACTGATTCGAATTGTAAAATTATTTTTGTGTTAGGTAGTCTATTTATCGAGAAAGGCTATAGGCTATATAATAACATCACGATACAATTAAGAAAAACGGAGCAGTAATGAAAAATGTTGCAAAAACGGGGAAAATCGCACGGGTAGGCGATTCGACGCGTCGGGGGAACAAGAAATTTTACGCGGACGACGTCGCGGGCAGAAGCTAGTAAGTAATAAATGATCATTATCTGCCTACATTGTTCCCAACTATGTTGTGGTCAGCATCTAGTTTAATCGAATGCAGCTCAATACCAGTATTTTAAGTAGAAAGACTGCCTATATGACCTCTATAACCAAGTTATTGAGTAACACGATACTCCTTGGTAAGACTGGGTCCCTGATTTTCGGGCTTCTGAGAAGCCGTACCGACTGTCAAATATCCAAGAATGACAGTGGTGACCAGTGGCGTAACGTGCTTTCTTGGTATACTCAATTCTTTATTGCAATCCATATGTTACATAGATGGTAAAATAAAAATGGTACAAGATCAAATATGGACCCTGTTGGGCACGCAAAAATTAGGAGAGAGGAAGAGGGCTGAGTTACAATTTAATTAAATCAATATTCTCATTTACTGTCTTTCATTTGGTAGGTATATAATTATATTGTATACATATTATTATTATGTCTGTGTAGATAGGTATAGCATATCAGTTGTTATTATATATATTTGCACGAGATTACATTACCTATTACTATTCAATTCTTACAAGTTTTCGCGTTTTCGTATGTAAAGATGGTGAGCCATCCATGAACCCCGCTCAGTACAACACGTTCATTTCTCGCTTAGCTGAACCCTTCATCTCTCGCTCCGCTACCAACAAAGCGCAGCCTCAAACCAGTCACAGATTTATGACTCCAATATTATTAACTGCGATATTTATTTAACTAAAAATGCTCAGTTAAAATGGTAATAATCAGTTTATAGGCCTAACAAAAACATATTTGTCCGATAACCTACTTTTGAGACAAGACATTATAAGCCATATAACAGTAGTAATAAGGTTAAAAGTTAAGTTTATAAAACAAATATTGTAAAATATATGTGAAGTTGTCAAATAACCACAGTATAGAAACATGCAGTACGTTTATAATGCATACAGCTGCTGGTTTGATCAGTGCGTGTTGTCAGTGATGACCTATGACACTGAAACGTGGTCGCTCACAATGGGCCTCATAGGAAGGTTGAAAATCGCCCAAAGGGCAATGGCTTTAATTGGAGTGTCCCAACGCGATCCAATCAGAATTGAAGAGATCCGTAGGAGCACAAAGGTAATCGATTCAGCCCGAAGAATTGGCAAATTTAAGTGGCAGTGGGCAGGGCACATTGCTCACAGAACAGATGGCCGATGGGGCTGGCTGGTTTTGGAGTGGTGACCGCTGGATGCGGGGAGCATAGAATCGGTTGAGGTGGTGGTGCTTGGGTGTTAAGTCTATGTCCAGCAGTGAACGTCTTTCGGCGGAAATGATGATGATGTTGATGACAGTTGTTTAACGAAAAAAATACTTGAAATGAAATGAAATGAAAAAAAAAACTTGAAATCTCCGGACATTCAAGATTTAACCCAAAGGACGCAAGACACAACCCTTTTTCTCATACACAAGTGCAAGTGGAACTCGCGAGCAGAAAGGGTTGCGTACCTTTTTAAGAAGGGTCCGACAATCCGTGTTCACTTTATAAAAATCTGTGCCGGATGCGTCCCGGAAACCGACAAAAGAAGGGCAAATCCAGGGAAACCTTAACGGATGACAGGGCCACAAGTTGCTTTATATCAGAAGATTATATTTTAAATTTGTACTACTGCTTTATTCGTTAAACTGTGGCACGACTGTGAAATTGAAAGTTTCGTGTTATCTACGAATATTAATAGCTCATTATCGATTCAATTATTCGAATCATTCGTATCGGTTTAAAATATCGATATAAAATATCGGTATCGTTTGTGACGGTATTAT
Organism: Aporophyla lueneburgensis; assembly: GCA_932294355.1. Lineage (NCBI taxonomy): Eukaryota > Metazoa > Arthropoda > Insecta > Lepidoptera > Noctuidae > Aporophyla > Aporophyla lueneburgensis. Next base: position 24,597,091 of record OW028755.1, read on the forward strand.
AGTTATGTGGACAAATAAAGTGGGATATTTTTATGGAGACGTTATCATGGCATCGAGTATTTGAAGCAGTAAAATAAGTTAGAACGGTCGGTATTGACTCTGAGGCATTTTCGTCATTTTATCTTTGGTGGTCTGGGTGTTAAATAAAATTATTGGGTGTAAGAATTTATATAACCTTTTAATGATCCTTATCGGTGGAAAGCTACCAAACTATATACGGCGTACGATGTAATGGCGCAGTATTAACCAGAAAACGTCGTATTAGTGTTTCAGAATTTTGGATATATGTCATCAGGAGAGCTATCATAAGAATTGTGAAAGATTAAAGTGGCTGCCATTATTTTCTTTTTTTTTAGGTGGGATATCTTCATATGACGTGTCCGCTCTAGTAGGAGTGAGAGGGCGAGTCAGCCTTTTAATGACTAAAACCCACCCGCGTTCTTTCAGTTGCCTATGTCCGGGCCACGGTAACTCTTTCGAAAAATTCCGCGACCCTGGCAGGCATCGGTCCTGGCGGATTTCTTCAATTTTTACTGACATCTCTTTGAGACGCGCGTGGAACACAACGCGTCGTCGACCCGGGCCTGGTTCTTACCAGGTGGTAAGCTACCCATTGCTCGTCACCCGCAATCCCACGCCTACGGCGGTGGTCGGAATTCCGCGAAAAACTTCCGACGCCCGGGGCGTCTCCTCCTACAGCGGCTCCCCTGACATCAATTCTATCATCAGGAGACAGCCACTACTATAGAATTAGTTTAAATTCTATTTCGCCTCCACGCACCATCGATGCGACGCTCTACTAGAGTGACTGTCACCAGCAAGTGTATCTCTATTCCAGTAACAGTGGTACAGACGCTAGCTCATCACGCTATCCGAAACTGTCAAATATTCTCAATCAATCTTGATCCTAATATATTAGCGATAAAGTTGAAAACCTACTACAGTAATTTGACAGTTTGTAGTAACTTTACGTGCTTGCGTCTGTACAATACGCTGCAGCGCCGCTATATTTATTTGTTTGATATAAATGACGATCCATAACCACGGAAGGGCCGCCATTTTCTTTTTTGGTGATGGTTTATCACTAACAAATAAAGTATGACTAAGACTAGCGTCACACGAAATAGTTTTGTCAATCGTTTGATATTATTAGTTTTTGACCCATCATCAGTTTATAATGTTCCCACTACTGGGATAAAGGTCTCCTCTCTGTGAGACGGTGTGGGCTATATAATTTACGACGCGGGACCGGTGCGGGTTGGTAGATGTCACATGTCTTAAATTGTTTGGTTATTGTCACTCCTTGTTTTAAGGGCGGTGGTGGTGAAATAATAAACACAAAGTAAAGCGCATATAGACCGTGTGGTGCCGGACGTAAAGAATAGCATCATCCAATTATTTCCCGTGGGAGTCGTATAAGGTGACTCCGGGACTTTCTAGAGAATGGGCAGCAGCGTTCTCTATGCATTTTACCACCATACTGCGATCGCCAACCCGCCTGCCAAGCGTGGTGATTATGGCAAAGCCTCCCCTAATTTGGTGAAGGTCAATGTCCAGCAGTGGATATCTTACGGCTGAAATGAAGATGATAACGATGAAAGCGACTCTCTAAGTTCGAACTTACGAAAGCCAGCTCTAATACAACTCGTTCCAATACGAGAGAAGTGTTTAGTAATAATGCAAGACTTTCAATCTGTTTCCCAGCCCCCGTTCCAAAGGTGCGCCCCACATTATGAGCGCTCTAAATTCATCCCTAGTTGCGTATTAACTTTGAAGGGTTTGAACCAAGAACTTTGATGAGGTTGGTAACTGTGTGAGCCACTGAAGGGAATAAAAGGGTTTCGATTTCTTTTTAATCGACTTCAAATAGACGGAGGTTCTTAGTTCGTCTGTATTTTATTTTGTATGTTTGTTTTAGTGATGTAATGATTGTTAAAAATGTGTATCCGTGGATATGGATCCGAATACGGATATTTTGGTGACCTTGAAACGATACGACGATGACAGGACATGTTTCGACTTGCATTGCGTGGTTATTCTTTAGTTTTGTTTATAAGTAGTTACTAAATAATTGATTTTAAGAAAAAAAGGAATCCGAATGGAATTTAATAGTTTTTCATTGCTACCTAATCATCTATATCTAGAATTTAATCTATGTATTGAACATTAATAAGGTAAAAGTTCCGCCAAAATTACGGATCTTTCTTCTCCCGCGGATATCCGTGGATGCGAATACAGATACGCACATCACTACTTTTTTTCATGATATAAAGGGCAGTTGTGGATCGATTTCGATAAAAATAAAAATTAACCCATTGAAGGACACTGAACGAGACACGATAGCAGTTTTTTTTGAGTTATTACGTCTGGGAACGTATAGTGTCCCTCAGTGTTAACACGGCAAGTAGTGCTTATACAAATTGATGTAGGGTGAAGTGAAAGATAAAAGAACATTTGACAAAAAAAAAAAAACAAAAAAACGACCGACTTTCAAAGTAAAAAATAATCTACAAAGTGGCAAAAAACTAAAATACAAGGCCAAAGACACCTACTTTTGAATCTGAAATTATTTAATAATTTATTTATTTTTGGAAAAAATAACGTTTTTAATCTTGAGTCTAATTCTAAAAGTGATGGAATGAAGGTAATCTGAATTTCTGTGACAATTCATTATAAAGATGTCAAAAAAAAAATCAATGTGCCTAGTCCCTTTCCAACTATGTTGGGGTTTTTTTTTGTGGGTGGGATATCATAAAATGACCTCTCCCACTCTGGGCGAAGCGGGAGGGCTATGTCAGACTTTTACTGACTAAAACCCACCCATGTTCCTTCAGTTGCCCATATGCCAGGGCCACGGTATCTTATTCGAACAAATCTCGCGACCCTGGCAGAAAAATGTTGGGGTTGGATTCTAATCAAACTGGGTGCAGCTGAATAAAAGTTTTTGACATGGAGCGACTGCCTATGACCTCCACAACCCAATTACTGGGTAGCTCTATACCCCTTGGTAAGACTTGTTATCTGACTTTTCCGCTTCTGACTACCCGTAACGTCTGTCAAAATTCTACGAATGACAGTCGGGTCCTGCTGCTCAAAGTACTGTCCAAGATACGGAGGGGTCCCGGTATGTTATGGATAGTCACCCATCAAAAAGTCAACCTCGACAAGTGTTGCTTAACCTCGAAAATCAACCTGAGTGGCTGACGTTATTTAGTCTGGAACCTTAATTAGTCCTAAAAGGTTACCTATAAAAACCTAGCCTACATTCATTCATCATTAGCCCGTCTTTCTCATTAATTACTAATTAGTTGTATAGAACTTAGGGCCTAATTCTGTTGTTAAGTAAAACACCAATCAATATTAACTGTCTGGCGATAATTAGTCTAATATAAAAGAGCCTATTTGTGTCGAATTACATCAGATTTGAGGTGAACGATAGCTTCGAACGCGTCGAACTAAATCTATGATGAAAATTGATTTTTGTGTGGGTTTTTTATTATATTACAAAAGAAAATTGAAAGAAAATAGCACACATAATACAATAAGCAGATCATCCAGGTAATACACTAAACCAGTTCTCAAGTTAACATCAAATTGAGACGACATGAGTAGCTTACGCCCCATTTCTTCCCGTGGGTGTCATAAAAAGCGACTATGGGAATACCTAGAGAATGGGAAGCAGCGTTCTCTATACACTATACCACCATACTGAGATCGCCAACCCGCCTGCCAAGCGTGGCGATTATGGCAAACCCAAATTGGGAAAGGCCTTTGTTTAGCAGTGGATGTAGCTTAAAATATTACCTACAACTAGTTACAGTATATTATTTGCCAGTGAACCCCAAACTAGAGAATAGTCAGTATCTTGGGGTTTTGGGGTACGAATTCCGGAGTTGAGACTAATTGTATAATATAAGTTTTAGTATAAGTTTTATTTAGGAACAAAAATACATTCACATAACTTACAATAGAAACGATGATAGCTACAAACGTATATCTATACATATAATAAAACAGTAAAAAAACTGTGTCTGTACATTGAATATATTAAAAAAAAATAATTGAGGGGGGTTTAGAAACAGTAATAGAGCACGAAACCAAAAAAAAAATCTGTCTGTTTGTCTGTTTGTTTGTACACGCTAATCTTCGGAACTACTACACGGATTTGAATGATTTTTTTTTGTTGCATAGGTATTAAGTCTAGGCAACATATAGGCTATAAATTTATCTTGAAACTTGAACACCTGATGCAGAACCGCAACAGATCAGCTAAACTATAAGAGATACAAAAATGGTACCATAGCAAAAATTGTTTCACGTGATGAGCATTTTCGGCTAAGAGAATAAATTTGGAGATCTGGAACACCTGATGTGGAACTCCAACAGCCCAGCTACACTATAACATATATAGGAATAACGTCTTAGCAAGAGTTGTTCAACCTGATGAGCACTCTCTGTTGTCGAATAAAATTTGAAGATCTGAAATAGCTGATGTGGAACTCCAAGAGCCCAGCTACACTATAACAAATATAGGAATGACGTCTTAGCAAGAGTTGTTCAACCTGATGAGCACTCTTTGTTGTCGTATAAAATTTGAAGATCTGGAACAGCTGATGTAGAACTCCAAGAGCCCAGCTACACTATAACATATATAGGAATGACGTCTTAGCAAGAGTTGTTCAACCTGATGAGCACTCTCTGTTGTCATATAAAATTTGAAGATCTGGAACAGCTGATGTGGAACTCCAACAGCCCAGCTACACTATCCACATCCACACTATAATATTATAAATGCGAAAGTAACTCTGTCTGTCGGTCTGTCTGTCTGTCTGTCTCGATTTCCTGCTAAAACTATTGAACCGATTTAAATGAAATTTGGTACACAGATAGTTTAGAGCCTGAGAAAGGACATAGGTTACTTTTTATCCCGGTAGTATGTTCCCGCGGGATAATTTCTGACCTCCACGCGGGCGAAGCCGCTGGCAAAAGCTAGTAAATAAATAAACGATGTCCTAGTTGTTCCTATTTGCTGTACTCCGAGCGTTTTTAACGTGTAAGTCGTTTTTACATCGTTCTCACAAATAGTTATAGATTCAACATTGACGACGTCACTAAAATGTTTGTAACAATAACTGTACGTGGAGTTTCTTTGCCAGTTCTTCTCATAGGTACCTACTAAGCTTTGAAATGGGCAAAAAAATAAAGATAAAAAGTACCAGTAAATGCTTCAATTGAAATAAATCTTTTGAGTTTCAGTTCACCACGCTTAGTAGAGTCACGAAATACGGGGGATACTTATTGGCATCTATCATCGACGTTACGTTCTTAAAACCAGCCATCACCACGCTTCTCAAAATCAGCTCAAAAAACAATTTTGTTTGAAACCCACGATCAATCGAGGTCCTCACAGAAATTGATGAGCAATATAAAAAAAAAACAGTAATTCGAAGACATGTGATGACATGGTTTACATCTCACTTTCTCTCACAGAGAACTGTTTCCCACCAGTGGGAACAAAAAAGATTGACTCTACATTACTCAATAGCTTATGGCCTTATTAAACTTATATCATCAACCTTCGGATACTCCTTCTATGAGTCAAATGATACTTCAGAGAGAAGTTCATCTGATATTACTGGTAAACTCAGTTCTCCCCGCAATTTAAATGAACCCAGGATAACTAACTCCCTGAAACAGTTTCAAAATCTTAGAATTGAACAATTTATACTAAGAACTAAGTTATCAAGGGCCCAAGGAGTTGATGTGGTTAGCGTTTCAAGAGAACTCAGTCCTTAGTAATTGTAGGTTCTATTAATAAATTATACGTCATGTAGGCAGGTCTAACACGTTAGGGTATATATTGCTTTTTTCTTCTCATGTATAGTTTTGGCTGTGTATAATAAACTTTTGTTAGATAATAAAAGTTTATTTAAAAAAAAAAACTAAAAAACACGCTTCCATAGAAAACCAAACTAAAATGTAGAAAATAATGAAAATAAAGCGTGGGCTTTTTAAGGTATTTTTTTATTGATATGCCATGCTTTTTTTCCATTATTTTCTACTTTTTAGTTTGGTTTTCTATGGAAGCGTGTTTTTTAGTTTTTTAAACTATTATTTATTTTCTATTTTTAGGGTGTTTCGAATTTTGAGACGTATGTCAGCGTAGTTTTCGAAGACAGTTTTTGCTGTCCTGGTAACCCTGGCAAGGATAATGGCACAAATTTATGAAATTATAGTATCGTCATCGGTCTTTGATAAGTCTACAGAGTTTAAATGAAATCTGGTCGTTTAAAGTGGGTCAAAATCGCGCTATAAGGAGTCGGTTACAAACAAACATACAAGTGAAGCTAATATAAAGCGTGTAAAAATAAAACAATACATTTCTAAAACGAACACTACTCATTAAACATTCCGCAATTTGGTCTCGGGTCTAAGCTTTAGAATTTTTGTTTTTGTTGCCAAGTCACTTATTTTTTAATTTTTATTTTCAGTTTTACACAATTCTGTAATCATCTTCACATAAAAAACAAAACAGAGACAGGAAAGAAAATAAAAGAAAAAAATATACGTAAAATTAAAGCTAACTCAAAAACAAACAAAAGAAATATAACCGAATTGACAGAAAGTCGTCGATACGCTTGTATTTTAAATTATATATGAAGATGGTCCACTTAATTATATACTTCTCAACTATTCTATAAATTAAACTACCTATTTCTAACATAAACACACAAAACGCATTGTATAATTATACCGTATCGCTCTGTATTTTACTGTGTCTACATTAATAAAAAAAACAAATAATAATTAAGGTTATGAAAATTACAGTTGTCAAAACTAGTCGGTACCCAATACAACAGCGGTGGTGTTCGTGGTCAGTGGTATAGTGACTTTATTGGTGATGTTCTTTAGATCTAAGATCTGGTGCATAGTACTGGCAACCGTGCGTGTATGACCAGCACCATTTTTTTTGGGTGGGAAATCATCAAATGACTGCACCTGCTCTGGGCAGAGCGGGCGGGTGAGTCAGACTTTTCAACCGACGAAAAAAAAACGGAGGAGGTTATCAACTGGACGCGTATATTTTTTTTTGTTTTTTTTTTTTATGTTTGACCACGCATAACTTTTTACATAGTGGTGCGATTGTGATAATTCTTTTTTTATTGGAAAGGGCATACTCTTATGGTGGTCCAAATAAATTTGGAAAACAAAATCGAACCCTAAAGGTCGGAAAACAGGGGATGATTGATTGTTCACTCACTAATTGTAATGTATAACCACACACAACTTTATACAGAGTAGTCTGATTTTGATTATTCTTTTTTTAATGGATAGGGCCAAGTATTATAAGTACATTAAAGCCACAAAAAATTACAAAATAAAAACTTTTTAACAAAGAATTAAACCGCCGAAAAAACTAAAAGCAAAAAATAATAAACATTAAAATTTTGAGTTGGCGCTGAAAAATCAATGAACAAAGATCACTCAAAGCGCCGACTCATAATTTGAATGTTTATTATTTTTTGCTTTTCAGTTTTTTCGGCGGTTTAATTTTTTGTTAAAAAGTTTTACAAACTAAAACCCACCTGTGTTCCTTCAGTTACCTGTGCTGGGGCCACGGTAACTCTTTCAAACAAATCCGCGACCCTGGCAGATGACCAGCATCATAATTGCGTAGCACTCTGCCAATCAGGAGCTGAATAATTTTATTGGCTATTTCTAACCCATTGCTTTATAAGTTCGAAAGAATTGTCTGCTGAACAACTTTAATAACGCAATGAATGTTGAACTCTCAAATTGAAAGCGATTCTTAGTATGTTACGCAATTACCGCGATTAATTATGAAAGAAAAGAATATGTAAGGATCGTAGCAGGTGGCATTCAGTAGTTTCCACCTACCTTATGAGTTATGGGAAATAAAAACCTAAAAAAAAATAACAACCGACTTCCTTAAAAAGACACTACAAAGTGAAAAATAACTTTAATTTTAGAAGTCGGTGTCCACCGACTTCCGAAATTAATGTATGTACCCCGCACTAATCTAATCGCGTTATTCGTTCATTTGTCGTGTAAATACGTAATGCAAATTTAAGAATTATATGGTTTTCACATAGACCCCATTGTCCAAATGGGGCCAAATTAAAATGGGACCATTCGGGAAGCACCAGCTTTCAAATAAAAAAGAATCAACAAAATCGGTACACCCATTCAAAAGTTCTGAGGTAACAAACATAAAAAAAAAAAAAAACTGTCGAATTGAGAACCTCCTCTTTTTTTGAAGTCCTTTAAAAAGCTTCAATTTATGTATGACTTTAGACTAATATTAGACTTTTCCGAAAAAAAAAATCCCAACATAGGTTGGGTTTTTTTTTTGTTTTTGGATGGGAAATCATCAAATGACTTCTCCCGCTCTGGGTGGAGCGGGAGGGTGTGTCAGACTTTTACTGACTAAAACCCACCCGTGTTCCATCATGTGCCCACGTGCCAGGGTCACGGTATCTCTTTCGAACAATTTCGCGACCCTGGCAGGCATCGGTCCTAGCAGACCTCTTCAGCACTGCTGACATCTCTTTGAGGCGCGCGTGGAACACTACGCGCCGTCGACCCGAGCTTGGTCCTTACCGGGAGGCGAGCTACCCATTGCTCGCCGCCCGCAAGCTCGCGCCTACGGTGGCCGGGAGTCCGCTATCGACTCCCGAAACTATGTTGGGGTCGACTTCTTGTCAAACGAGATGCAGCTGAATGCTAGTATTTTATATGGAGTAATTCTCTATCGTTCCGTGTGGCGCCAGACGTAAAGAATAGCACCATCCCATTTTCTGTGAGTGTCGTAAAATGCGACTAAGGGACTTACTAGAGAATGGGCAGCAGCGTTCTCTATGCATTTTACCACCATACTGTGATCGCCAACCCATGTGGTGATATGACAAACCCCTCTAATTTGAGGGAGGCCTATGTCCCGCAGTGAACTTCTTTCTTCTGAAATGATTCAGATGATGACTGTCTATCTGACCTTCACTATAGTTTCTGACTGCCCTCTTAGGAAGACGGCGTTAGTCAATGTAGATGAACAATCATGTCAAACTTTAAATAGCTTTATACTACAATCTGAACCACTTAATATAAAGTTGTGAATACAAACAATACATTGTGAGAATGTATACATATCACACTTTAGGCTACATACCCTTTTTACATACCTTATAACACGCGTGGTGAGTCAATGTAAAACTGTATGGAGCAGTAAGTCAACTCCGATTGTAATTTAAAAACAAAAGAATACACCGAAATCGAACAAAGAAACCGTCTGGGAAAGAATATAGCTTATCGTGGTAACGACCCCGCCAGGGTCGCGAATTTGTTCGAAACATTTACCGTGACTCTGACACAGGCAACTGAAGGAACACGGGTGGGTTTTAGTCAGTCTGACACGCCACTACGCTCCGCTCTGGGTGGAAGACGTCATTTGATAAACTGCTGACTAACAGAAATCTTATACTAAAGAAACCTGCTGAAGGCTTTAATAGTTTGAAAGCGCCAACACACAAGTGACCAAGAGAGAGAATCAATGCTTGTTCCATTTCTGCCTAATCTTGAAGTGGGACAAAAAACAGGCTGCAATTTTTAAGGACGATATCAAATACGCCTTCTGTTTCTCACCTACACAGCGACTTTAAAATGATTTTGTATAAGTTTCGTCATGCAAGGTCGAATATTATATTACGTGGAGTTTTCCCCTTAAGTGTTAAGGAATAATTTCAAGTTTGTATATGTTTTACTTTGTTGTAAGTTTAAAGTTTTGTTTGTTTGGGAAGGATGTTGATTAAGGTGCGATAAGTTTTGAGTATAACTTCAAGTTTCTAGTAAATTTAAATATGTATGTTTGAAGTCTTGATAATATATACTTGGGGCTTGAAGTTTTTTTAAATAATAATTCTTTGTTTTCTTTTCATCATCACCATTATCATTTAAGCCAAAAGACGTCCACTGCTGGACATAAGCCTAAGAGGTTTTCCATAATCACCACGCTTGGGGATCGCAGTATGGTGGTAAAACGCATAGAGAACTCTGCTGCCAATTCTATAATATGTTCCTTAATCGCGTCTTACGACACCCACGGGCATAACTGGGAATTCTTTTGTTTTAAGGGGAAGAAAATAACCTACTTTCATATCCACAGTTTGCAATATGCCATCTGTGGTAAAAAGGCCTGTCATTCATAAATCTTTGATAACATAGGTTTAAAAAAAAAGTCCGGACTATTTGACCGGACCATGGTATTCCTAGGTATTTCGGCGTCTTGAATCCGATCCCGGGGTCACTTTTGCCCCATCACGTCAGGAAAACGAGATTTCAAGGTTACTTAGAGGTCAAAATGGTGATTTCTTGGTAGCGGCCCTGGAACAACTGGTCAACTTGGGAGGTAATTGTGTAGGTCTTGAATACTTTCGGGACATTGGGAGAGAGCTCTAAAACTCGACCAAGACAAACCCAGGCTCAGCCCAGTGGGCAATATCTCGCCATGATCGTTGTCGCGAATTTTGATCTCCCCGCCAACGCGTTTGATTCCGGCAATGCATTCGCTGAGTGAATGACGGTTGACCTTGCACTAACACGAATGACCACAGAACTTCTCCAGAACACTGGATACCTGCCGGGTGTGCCTGCCCAGAGGGGAGAAAGTGGCCCGAGGGATTCGAGCTCGCAAATTTTGCTCCCTCGTCAAGACGTTGAATTTTGACGATGGACTTATCGTTCGTTAATGCCGGTCAAGCCAGCACTGATCCAAGTGCTCGTAGGACATCGTCCAAAAATTGGGGTGAAGCTGTGTGTACTGCTCGGGGCAAACTAACGTGGCAGAAAGTGACCCGAAGGTGCCAACTCGCATCTCGCAACAGTTAATATATCTAAAATACTAGTACCTAGCTGCATCTATTAATACTTGGCAGATTTATTCATTTTTGGTGAAAAGCCACTCTACAATATTTGTACCACAAAAATACTCAAAACAAAGGCATAAAGTCAGTTTTCGATTGTCATTGAGTCAAACACGCTGTCAACTCTACAACACTTCCAATTACAAACGTAATTTCCCGCTCATTTTGAACTGATCTCTGCGAAAAAACAGTAACATTGTTCCCACGTCAGCCTCGCTTACCCTACGTTGTTTACCGTTCATTTACTAAATTTGATTTTTTTTATAACCATCGAAAAATGTGCACATTAGGGGGTCTAGAATCCTGCCACGGTCGCGAAATTTGTTCGAAAGAGTTACTGTAGCCCTGGCATATAGGCAACTGAAGGAACACGGATGGGTTTTAGTCAGTAAAAGTTTGACACGCCCTTCCGCTCCACCCGGAGCGGGAGACGTCTTTTGATATTTCCACATTGACATTATTGTTATGTAGAAAACAAAATAACCTGTACAAATTAATACTGCTTCCTTTGATTTCGTCTTGTAACCAGAGTGCCTAACAGTCATATTCTTCTTATCATGTGGTTTATGTTTACGTTTGTGCCACAAACACCTAGATGTATATTTTGTAACTCAAACCATAGACCAAAAGTCAGTTTTCGATTATCATTGAGTCAAACATGCTGTCAACTCTACAACACTTCCAATTTCAAACGTAATTTCCCGCTCATTTTGAGCCAAACTGTACCAACAGTACAGCAACATCGTTCCCACGTAAGCCTTGCTTACCCTACACTGTTTACCTTCCATGTAATAAAATCTCCTTCGAGATTGCTTTTCATATCCCGAGAGCCGGCACTTATTACTACTAAAGTAATATGAAAATTTCTGAAGAAAGCCCTTTTGTATGAGGCAACTTGAAAACTCGGTATGGATTTGTGGTTAGGTGCGAGTGGAAGCGATAAGCTTTTTGAAGAATTGGGAATTATTTGTTAAAAATTTACTACTGCTGACGATGCTTTCGGATGTCATTCGTAGATATTTGGTGGTCTTTACGGGTAGCAGCCCAAAAGTCTGACCTGTCTTACCAAGAGCATCGTATCACCTAGTAGTTGGGTTGTGGATGTCCAAGAGGCATCATTCCCTCCCTTCTCTTTCATGTCACTCCTCTCACACAATCTATCCCTATCTATCCACAAACACTTATATTCATTACTCTTTAAGTAAAATTGTTCTCACCACTCATAATCAGCGTACTATGTTCTCACTGCTGGGACACAGACAGACCTCATCTCTGTGAGATGGAGTAGGCTGGAATGTACCACGCGTGCTCAGTGTGGGTTGGTAGATGTCACATGTCTTCGAATTTTTGGTATTAGGAGATACCGGTTCACTCACGATTTTTACCTTCATCGTTTTGAGTGCAGTGTGATGAAAAAATAATACACAAAGTCAAGCACCTGTCTAAGTTCTAACCTACGACCAAAAACTCGTACATTACGGCTGTTAACACTGGGCCACCACTACTCTCACCTCTCAGTAATCTTCAGAGCACTAATTCTATTTCTGCTAAATCAATCTACATAAGTCAACCTATCACAATCCACTGCTGTATATAGGTCTCTCTCAAGCTGCACCACAATACCCTGTCCTCTACCTTCCTCATCTAGTCTGTCCCAGCCACCTTTTTGAGTTCGTCAATCCATGAAGCTGGGAGGCATCCAACACTACGCTTGCCGATACGCGGTCTCCACTCCAGACCATCGGCCCTTCGATAAACGTGCCCAGTCCACTGCTACTTCAGCTTGCTCACGCTGTAAACTATGTTAATAACTCCAGTTCTTAAATTTATTTATATCCTAATTCCTACTTAATATGCTAAGAAATCTTCGCCGTCACTGAGCCCTCACCTCCAAAGTTTACCGCATCAGAGCTGAGGAAAGTGGTTGTACCCATGCTTTGTCTCACACGTTCTGTGTAGTTAAATTGAGATTCTACCAACAGCAAAATATTTCTTTACTAGCGTATTTTCACTGTCGGAATAGTTCTGAAGTATTGTTGGAATGACATGAAAACTCTTCGCTTTGGTATTTTTGTCTGCCTAGCATTTTCCTAACTATGTTGGGATCGGCTTCCAGTCTAACCGGATTTAGCTGAATATCAGCATTTTACGTGGATCGACTGCCTAACTGACCTTTATTACACAGTTGTTGGTTACCACCTTTTAGGTAAGACATGGTTGTCAAACTTTCAGGCTTTTGATTACCTTTAACTACTGTTAAAGATCTACAAATGGATAGACTGTTATTAACAAAAATTTCCAGGTATTAAACTTTCGCTAACCCTACTAATATGTTGAATTTATGCCTTTGTAAGGTATGTGTATTAGTTTCTTTCATATCACTTCACATATTATGCGTTCACCTAAGCATGATTTGGAAAGGCTTATAATGCTTGGCCACATTCATGATTGTGAAACAGTTTTTTTTTTGTGTGTGGGAAATCTTCAAATAACTTCTCCCGCTCTGGGCGGAGGGCGTGTCAAACTTTTACTGACTAAAACCCACCCGTGTTCCTTCAGTTGCCTATATGCCAGGACCACGGTAACTCTTTCGAACAAATCTCGCGACCCTGCCAGGATTCTCAACCCCCTAACGTGGAAATTTTAGTCGGTTTTCGAAGTGCGATACACGATCATAATGTATGGAACAGATATTACTTTTTGGATCATGGGGATTAAAATCTTGTCCTAAATCCATAGTCCACAGCCTGCCACCGTGTATTGTAACTAAATAACGTTTTCAATATTAGATAAGCAATATTATCAAATGATTAATAACAGTTTCCACTAATAATTAGAACACCATTACCAATTCGACGTTACTAACAAAGTTCTAAGTCAAATTAAGAGATACTGGCGAAGATAGATCGTCGGACAAATTCCATAATAACGAGGCTAGTTCACAACAATATGCCTTTGTGTGATTTATGGGCACTAAGTTGTTATGAATCGAACATTTTAGGACCTCTAGAGTTGAAAAGACTTTTGTAAGCTTTTTGTCAGCACCCTATCTTTATTGAATATCCTACTACTAAATTATAAATGTGAATGTTTGTGAGTGTGGATGTATTGAAGTTTGTTACTCTTTCACGCAAAAAAGATTACTGAAATCTGCCTGATCAACGCAATAAAATAAATTTTCAGCGTTAGGCTTTTTACCCTTTTTCCAAGTAGGTATGTAAGGGCTGTACCATGTGGTGCGGGACGTAAAGAATAACACTACCCCATTTCTTCCCGTGGGTGTCGTAAAAGGCGACTAAGGGACTTACTACAGAATGGGCAGCAGCGTTCTCTATGCATTTTACCACCATACTGCGATCGCCAACCCGCCTGCCAAGCGTGGCGATTATGGCAAAGCCCCCCAAATTGGGGGAGGCCTAAGTCCAGCAGTGGGCGTCTTACGGCTGAAATGATGAATGATGATGTAAGGGTTGGCTTCCAGATGCAGTAGAACACCAATATTTTACATAGAACGATTGCCTAGCGGACCTCCACAAACCCTTTGGTAAGACTGGTTGTCAGAATTTCGGGTTTTTGATGAACAGTTACGACCGTCAAAAATTCACAAATGCAGCCGGTACCGACGGCTTAACATGGTTGTCGCGGCATGGAGAGGTCTTGACATCTATATAATAATAAATAAATAGTAATCTTTATTTTAAAAAAGTGACAACATAATCACACACATTAGGTACTTTAGGTCCCCTAGCTCCCGAACTAGGTTTAAACCTGTGACTTGGGAGTCAGTTTTCCTCCATTATATAAGACATTACGTGTGTCGTTCATTATAAAAAACAAAATTGTGGAAAAGAAAGCAAAGTGCAAATTTTCTTTGGATGAAGTAAATAACAAAACTAAAATCAAAAAATGTTTGTTATGGTGTGTTATGAGAGAGAGAGGGTGTGTGTGTGTGTATGTGTGTGAATTTTTATCTGTAGATGGTCACCCATTTACATACCAACCGCGTCCCTTAACCTTATCGATCGAACTATGCGATTAATAGCAACAATCCTCTCTTTTAGTTCGAATAAATTCTTTATTCAGCGGAGCAGTCATGTAAACATTTGTACAGAACTAATCCCAGTTAAAATCAAGGAAAACCCTCGAAATCCTAAGCACAACTAAGTAAATATTATTAATCCATTCTCCTCAGTTGACGTCAAGAACTTTATCAATTTGTCATCACGCGGTGTTGCCAACAGTTTGCATGGCAGTGCGGCCAAGTTCGCACACGTTATTAAAGTTCGCCCGAATGACTGACAGCCGCCGAAAGTTCACTACAGTTGAATGGGACCTTGTGGGGGACGGGCTAATCGTTCTTGTTACATAATTATTAATTTGAAGACAATGGAGTTGGTTTCGATAAGATTAAAGTTGTGTAAAATGAGAAAAAAAATAGATCACGACTCGTTTCCCCGAAGTGCTGGTCAGAGGCGTACCTGTATTATACCCAAATTTCACCAGTTACGTTTTTGAAATCGGTCCACAGTTGGTGAACATACATAAAAAATATACACTGTAACATATGGACTCCTCTCTTTTTGAGGTCGTTTAATAACCTACTCCTTTTTTATGTCGGTTAAAAATCTAGAAGCTCTAAAGATTTCTTCAATTCAAAATTTTACTCAACAGTTAAAGTTAATATATAAACATTTCCAATGATCTAATAATCAAAGAAATTGGTCTTCTAAGTAAATCTGATCCTAAAAACATGATTATAACCAAAAATTTTAAAAGCCTTATTTTTCTGTTAAATGTAAAATGTTTATCGATAGTTATCATCATCATAATCAGACCATATTGTTCCCACTGCTGGGACACAGGCCTCCTCTCGGTGAGAGGGAGTGGGCCTTAATTTACCACGCGGGCCCACGGTGGCAGATATCTCATGTATTCGAATTTCTTGGTTCTACGACAAGCCGTTTTCCTCAAAATGTTTTCCTTCACCGTTTTGAGAACAGTGGGAACAACATGATTATGATGTTGTAATTTAGTTCAAAACATGACTGACAGAACAGAACTGTAATTTGCAGAGCATATAAATGTAACAATTATTACAGCAGAACTTTGAGACGAAGCGAAAGGAAAATTGATACTCGTCGAGGTGCAACCTATTACCATGAATTCAGCACACCACCCTGTGTTGAATTTTTTTGTAGGTTATTAAAATGAGTACATTAAAGTCACAAAAAATTATAAAATAAAATCTTTTTAACAAAAAATTAAACCGCCGAAAAAACTGAAAAGCATAAAATAATAAACCTTAAAATTATGAGTCGGCGCTTTGAGTGATCTTTGTTCATTGATTTTTCAGCGCCGACTCAAAATTTTAAGGTTTATTATTTTATGCTTTTCAGTTTTTTCGGCGGTTTAATTTTTTGTTAAAAAGATTTTATTTTATAATTTTTTGTGACTTTAATGTACTCATTTTAATAACCTACAAAAAAATTCAACACAGGGTGGTGTGCTGAATTCATGGTAATAGGTTGCACCTCGATGTCCACAGCACACCCCGAAAGTCTGACAACTACTCTTGCTAAGGGTTGTCGTATTACCCAGTAACTGGGTTGTGGCGGTCAGATAGTCAGTAGCTCTATCCAAAATTCTGGTACTTACCTGTTTCCGGTTAGACTGGAAGTCGACCCTAAAGTAGTTGGCATAAGGCTAGGAAGATGATAATAACATCAAACAGCTTATATCCAAAAGGTGTCAACATTTTTTATTTTTTATTCTTTATTATTATAAGGTGTTTTTATCCACACGGATACGCCAACCCCATCGTACCTTTTTCACTATTAAACTCTACGTAGATGTAAGTGAAAAATAATTATTGATTAGGCATCTTCACCAGGCCACACAACCTCTTTGCAATCGCAGATCTAGGATTTGCTAGAATATTCTGTATTATGCCAATGTCCAATATGTTTAATTTAAATTATAATATAAATGTTTTTTTACCAAAAAAAATACAGATACTAACATTTACAATCAGTGGGTAGAGAAATATACAATTAAATTGATGTAAAATCTGTACAAAAAATTAAAACCCTGCCTCTCAAACTGTATTTTGTACTGTATTTTGAGAAACAGTGTACAGTCACCATTTTCTTATACACTAATTCTCTTATTAATAATTCTCTTTCACTCCTGCTCCTGACACATTCCATCAACAAATGCGTGTCGTCATATTTAAGAGTATAGTACAGACCTTAAACCGCAAAATTCTGCATCGCGCAAGCAAAGTTTACGCGCAACTAGGGGTTGGGTTTAGAAATTCGTAACCTGAATTTGAGGATACTGGAGGTTTAGGGGGCTCAAGGGACCTCGTCCCTAACCCTCCAAAGTAATTTTGGCTGCCGGAGTTGCGTCTAGATATTTTTAAACAATTTTCAAAATTACGTAAAATATTATTAATAATGTGTGAAACGGAACGTAATTTCTATATTATCGCCATGTTTTTTAAAGTTTTTCAAGTAGGATGTATATTTTAACACGTGAAACGAAACGCAAACTGTCATCTTAAATGTAGATTTTGACAGATACGTTGGGCGTCATTCCGTTGCTTTCGAGTTATCGTGAATGTGCTCCTGTGTTTTGATTTGTGTTTTTTGAAGACTTAGGCTTTATTTTTGGACTCTGATCGAATTGCTTCACTGTACGACCTCCGCATACTTACTGGACACTGATTGCACGCTATTGCAGCCTGTTATGGCGTCTGGAAGTAGTGGAAGTGCACGCGACCCAGAACCTGGGCCGTCTACGAGCTCGGGGCTTAGTGGAGGTCCGGTCCCAGAAGCCCAATCATCATCATAAATCAATATTAATAGAGTAAGCGAAGCGAGCTCGGGACTTGGGGCACCCCGACTCGGACAGGTTAGGTTAGAAGGGGATGGCGGGGTCTTTAGACCCCGCTATCCCCTTCGTGGTTATTTTGTTGTAAACCACCCAGAAGTAGGAGCCCCGCGAAGCGGGGCTCCGTCTACTGGGCTTCCATCGAGGTGAGTGGCATAGGGGAGGGAGTTTACTACCCTCCCGCATTTTGTCCCCTCATAAATCAGGTTTATTTTTACAAAAAAATATAAAAACATAACCTCAAAATGAGATTTTAAATAATTAATAAAAAAAAACTATGCTTTTCCGGCAGGTGGAAGTGGTGGGGGGTGCATACCACCGCCCCCCCACGCGAACACCACGAATTTCTAAACCTTTACCGCAACTAGAACTCGTACAACGTCCCGACATCGATCGTTGGGCCACCAGACACGACACCAGCCTGGTTGAAGGACCCTCCCGTTTCTACAGACGTTGAGTGAACGTTGCACCCTGTTAGTAATACCTCCTAAAAACCTTCCAGAAGAAATTCTCTAAATGAAAGTGAAAACCTTATCAATTTTCTTTTTGTGTTTTAAAAGATGTTAGCGGAGACACACACGAAAACGCCTACTTTATACAGAGAAAAAAATTAAATTTAAAATTTAAAAAATCTCCGATACAAAAACCTAATTTCCCTTTAAAAAGTAAAAAATAATAAAAAATAACTCAATCTTAAAGTACCTAAGAATGTATTAATAATTCAAAAAAATACGCCGCGTCGGGGGACCGCTTCAAACCTAACAATTTAATTACCAATAGTCTTATTACCTAACTAAGCAGTTAACGACGTCTGCACTCGCGGAGCGGTCCCCCAACGCGACGTTTTTTTTTTTGAATTATTAATACATTCTTAGGTACTTTAAGATTGAGTTATTTTTTATAATTTTTTACTTTTTAAAGGGAAATTAGGTTTTTGTATCGGGGGTTTTTAAATTTTAAATTTAATGTTTTATTTTGTACTTTTTACAGGTATATACTTAATATAATGTAGAATCAAACGAAG
Source organism: Aporophyla lueneburgensis (assembly GCA_932294355.1). Taxonomy (NCBI): domain Eukaryota; kingdom Metazoa; phylum Arthropoda; class Insecta; order Lepidoptera; family Noctuidae; genus Aporophyla; species Aporophyla lueneburgensis. The sequence continues at coordinate 24,615,943 of OW028755.1, forward strand.
CTAAGAACACTCTCGATTAATTCATCAATATTCTCTTTCAGTGCGCTTTCATTTGAGACCCCACTCGAGTATATTTGCTGACATTCGGTTACTCTTCCCCACTTTCCCCCCCACAACTTTTAAACGGCTCAACCGATTTTCATCAAACATGTCTAAGAACACTCGCAGATAAGTCACCTTTAATACGTTTTTTTTTTTATTGAAATCGAATCATCCGTTCGGGAGCTATGATGCCACAGACAGACAGACAGACAGACAGACAGACAGACAGACACCCCTCTTTTTGCGTCGGGGGTTAAAAAGAGATATTTGAGCTATTTTCGTCAAAAAGGCAGCAAAAGATTCCAACATCCTCAAATGTTAACTATTTTATTCATCCCTGACCTTTTCCACTCCAAATAATTTTAGTAACACCTGGGCCCTTCGCCATATTCGTGATTTCCATTAAAACTTGCCGTGTGTTGATGCGGGGTCGACAGAAACGTTACCTGTGGATCGGACATGCGCCCAAACTTTGACAGAAAAGGGTATATAGACAACAAAGGTCCGGCCATCTCAAAACTTACTATTTTTGACTCAGAACTTTTTGACTGGTTGTGAAAGATATAAGGGTTGACCCTAATTAGATGTGTAGCCGTTGATTTTGTAAAAGTACCTACTGTTAGCCGATTCGCCCTGCCCGCTTGTTAGACGGGTTGGCGATCGCAGTATGGTAGTAAAATGCATAGAGAACGCTGCTGCCCATTCTCTAGTAAGTCCCTTAGTCGTCTTTTACGACACCCACGGGAAGAAATGGGATGGTGATATTCTTTACGTAAAGTGTTGCGTATTTTAAAAGATATAGGTACGTGTTCAAACGCGGGTAGCGACTTTGTTTTATACTCTGTGAAGAAGTATATGGATAACTGTAAATTACACTTTCCACAGATGTCTCAAATGTCCTTCAACAGGCACTTTTAACTTCTCCAAGTGTCGGTGTTAATGTTAAAAATTTACAACTGCTATTAATTATTCAACTTTTGTTATATTTCAAAAGGAATTTGAAAAAAATAAGATCTTGTGAAGTTTTTGAGTGCCTGTGTTGTTACTGTATAATGTTTTGTGTAGGAGTCTGTTGGCAGGTTATTTTCATAATATTTTTTTCAGTTATAATTTATTAAAAAAAAATGTAAGCCTATTTTTTTGAGGCGATTTAAACTATAAATCCGTATTTATGACTTTTTATGAGAGGCTCATGGCGACGCAATAATAGCTACACAGGTCCATAAATCAAATTAAGCTACGCTTGGCGCGGTCAGTCCTTAGATGGGTAGCCATCTCTACATACAGAGACTCGGAACGCACGCTAACCTTGTTAATCCTGGTTGTCATTTTTAGATTTCTGACAGTCGAGTCGTTACGGTTTCTCAAAAGAAATGCAGAATGTAAAGAGGTGTATAGCCATAAACCAACCAGTGTCACCCCATCGCAGTATGCATCAGTACCTACATCTAAGCGATACCTTCAAGAACACTGCAGTGACATGTATTGAGACCTTGAGATCTGCCTAGGTCTGCTTAGGTCTTTTGGCCTTTGTTTTAATGGATAGGGTATGCCTCAGCCCTGCCAGGGTTGCGGATTTCTTCGAAAGAGTTACCGTGGTCCTGGCACAGGAAAATTAAGGAACACGTTTTGGGTTTGAGTCAGTAAAAGTCTGACAAGCCCTCCTGCTCTGCCCAGAGCTGGAGATGTCACATGACGATTTCCCACCCAAAAAAAGGGATATGCCTCAGCGGTGGTCCTGTACAAGATGTAACAACAAAGTCGCAAGTCCTGAAAATAGTTTGTTGCTAATTGACTTCGTCATTGAAAACATTACGAATGAAAAATATTTTTAACTAGCTTCTGCTCGTGACTTCGTCCGCGTAAAATATTTGCTTCCCTGACCCTTCCCGTGGCATTGAATTGCCTGCCAGTTTTCGACCATTTTTCGTTGCTGCTTTGCTCCTTTTGATTGTAGCTTGATGTTATATAGCTTATAGCCTTTCTCAATAAATAGGCTACCCAAAACAAACATGTTTTTTCAATTCGGACCAGTCGTTCCTGAGATTACCGTGTTCAACCAAACAAACAAACAAACTCTCCAGCTTTATAATATTAGTATAGATTTTGGAAATCACTGGTAAAAAGTAAAATGCAGTTCCAAAACCACCGTCTATTCTCGTAGAAGTCACGAAAGACGATGCAGAGCGTATTAGATCACACTGATCGATCGACCTTCTTTTAGAACTAACTCCTTTATTTTTAGTAACTGGGTGAATACTCAAGTCACAAAATAGAATGAATGAGAACTGAAGTGTCGAAGGAAGAAGATAAAATACACTGTTAAGTTTATTTTTATCACAAACTCTTCAAGAAGCATTGAATATGAAATTGTTACTTCATTTCTACCCACTTCTATAGAAAATTTATTTATAAATACCTAGATAAAATCCCTTATGCATGCATGGAATGCAGTCCATTTAAAAATGTATATGTAGGACAATTTTACATACATAAACTCGCGCCTTTTTCCTATGGGGCAGAAACTACATAACGCCACGTGCTACGATCCTTATAGATTTCTTTTACCTTGTTTAAGTTCATACATCTGGTCATACACGCACGCCGGTTACCAGTACTACTGCCTCACCCTTCTGAAGAACATCACTAATAAAGTCACTGTATGTCCTCCTAGGGAGTGCCCTTCCGGCAAGTCCACTCACTTCTACCTTGTAAATACCTTTTGTGAGTCGCCCTTCATTCTTTCACTCAACATGACCAAACTACTTAAGTATACTCTTCAATTTTTGGTCACTAAATCTTCTTTTAAATCGCATCGTTGTTTTATCACGTCATTCTTCAGCCTGTCATTCACAGTCACACCACCCATGCTTCGCAACGAATGCATTTCTACAGAACAGTTTTATCCACGCTTATTCATAACTTTGACCGAAATATTCCTAGTTGTTAGCTTTGACTTTGAAAACGGGTCAAATCCAGATTGCGTCGACCGCAACTGACTGGCGTTTGAAGCGCATTGCAGCATTTGACACCAACTTTGTGAAGATCGTGGGATTTCTCGTCCGTGCAGCTGCCATGGCGGCAGTGTGACGTCACCCGTAGTTGTCAATATTGGAATTTGAGCGGGAGATTTGACGGATGAATATTGTTTGTCTTTTGTTTTGAAAACCGAACCGTCACGAACGAATCGGTGACTCTGAGTCGCGTATACTCGGCTTCAGTCGTCAAACAATTCTGTCTTTAGGGAACAAATAGGCACCCCCATTTTTACCTATCGTGGATACCGTGCTTAGTCCTTTTCGGTTCGTGCACAAATACGTAAATGTATGTATTTGATGTTCCATCTTGTTGGGTGGTTATTTTTAAATTCCGTTGTATTAGTTAAGCTTAAGTTTTCAGAGAATTTTAATTTGCCTAAAAAGAAATACATATTTCGAATTTTGATGGACGCTCAACAATTGTAAGACCAATTAAATTCGAGAGGTACTTTACATTCAATGTTCTGAATAGACTTTTAAAACCACTTAAAAAACAAAACGTGAAATTATTTTTTGCAGCTATTTCTAGTTTAAATTTTCGCCAGTTATCACAGAATTATTTTACCTGATAGGAATAGTTAAATGTGCTGAAATCATTTATAAATAGATTTAATATGTAGACGTTGATAGCATCTGAGGGGGATCAGACAGGCTCGTTGCTAAATAATAACAAACGCTAAGGTCGATCAAACGTTACGTGACACTTGCCTAGGCCGATTCGTGAATGGGTTACCAGTCATAACATACCGAGACCCTTCTGTGCTTCGGAAAGTACGTTAAACCGTTTGTCCTGGCTGTCATTTATAGATTTTTGACACTCGTTACGGATCGTCAGAAGCATGATAACGGGGGTTCGTGTTACCTAGGAACTGTGTTGTATAGGTCACATAGGCTGTCGTTCTATGTAACATACTGGTATTCAGCTGCATCCAGCTAAAGTGTGTACCGTGCGGTGCCGGACGTAAAGAAGAACACCACCCCATTTCTTCCCGTGGGTGTCGTAAAAGGCGACTAAGGGACTTACTAGAGAATGGGCAGCAGCGTTCTCTATGCATTTTACCACTATACTGCGATCGCCAACCCACCTGCCAAGCGTGGCGATTATGGCAAAGCCCCCCAAATTGGGGGAGGCCTAAGTCCAGCAGTGGACGTCTTGCGGCTGAAATGATGATGATGAATGAGCTAAAGTGTATGCCGACCCTAACATAGTTGGGCAAAGTCTGAGTAGATAATGACGTTGTTGATAGTGTCAAAATGGGAAAATATTTTAATAATGGAATCAATGTAATATAATACTAACTTTAAGCCATTAGTTCGTGTATATCGTCATTATTCTATTTTTTATTAACCCAAAAAAACACGGAGGAGGTTCTCAATTCGACGCGTATATATTTTTTTATGTATAATCACGCATAACTTTTTACATAATAGTCCGATTGTGATAATTCTTTTTTTATTGGAAAGGGTATACTCCGAAAGTGGTCCCATATACATTTGGAAAACAAAATCTAACCCTAAGGGTCGATTATATATAACTTTATACAGAATAGTCCGATTTTAATAATTATTTTTTATTGGATATAGTATACCTTGCCAAGTATTACTAGTACACTAAAGCCACAAAATTATAACATAAAAATTAAACCACCGAAAAAACTGAAAAGCAAAAAATAATAAACCTTAAAATTATGAGTCGGCGCTTTGAGTGATCTTTGTTCATTGATTTTTCAGTGCCGACTCAAAATTTTAAGGTTTATTATTTTTTGCTTTTCAGTTTTTTCGGCGGTTTATATTTTTTTAATACGTTTTCTTATTTTGGTGACTAAAATTATTTTATTTATTTTACGAGATTGGACTAAACCTTTACAAGTCTTTACTTATGTATCTCTACTTGAGCAGAACTTGTAAACAAACAAAGCGTGTATAACGTCCTTCACTCTGCTTAACTAAACGCTACTTTATAGTGCTTATATCTATCCTTATTTATCTTTACATGGTACAAAACAATGCCGCATCCCGCGTCTGTACGGGTAGATCCTTTAAACTACGCAACGGATTTCGGTTTTGGTTTTCTTCGATAGACAGAGTGATTCCAGAGAAAGGTTTATATGTATAATAGGTTGTCGAAACCGCTGGATGAAGATAGTATTTGAGTATAATAATATAAAGAGGTGAACTTTGTGTATTTGTTAGTTTCCAGGGAGTACCAGAGTACCCTCAGATAGTCTCTGGAACTACCGGTCGTATTAGAAAAAATCTTTTTGCATTTGATAGCATAATAATTGAGGAAGGTTGTAGGCTATTTAACATTACGCTACGACTCTAAAGAGTAGGAAAAAATAGGAAGAAATCAAAAAGAACGCTAAGTGAAAATGCAGCAGAGCGGATTGGTGGTGCGCGGCTCAGCAGCGGTGAAAATTTCACGTGAACGAAGTGGTAGTCACAAATATGACTTGTATTTTTAGGTATATGAAACACCGCAGACTCGGTCGTGATAATGTGTGGGTAAAAGATATACTCGCCTCGCATCTGCTATCCATTGTTTAGTGCTATTTGCAGGTTTAAATTTGCTGCGGAGTTCTTGACTAAGTTATTTCAGCCGCACTAGTCTATCTAAGAGTGCCCATGCATTATATTTCTAGACCCCTCCGTGCCTCGGAAACCACGTAAAACCGTAGGGTAAGTAGGTTTTTACAAACACTTTTACGCATCAATCATATTTTTAAAACTAGATGATGTCAGCGTTTCCTGACTACTATAAGAAGAAAGGACGAAATAAACTCAGAGGTCACTGTCTCTTTAAAGTCCAGACATAATCTTGGTCACATCATATGACGATTATGTAGATTGGTGACTGAAATGGTCTTATGGGGTAAGAATGTTAATCAAGGTGAACATTTGTAGGTCAGAACCCCGAAAGTCTGACAGCCAGTCATCAAGAGGTCTCGCGTAATTCAGTAACTGGGTTGTGGAGACCCGATAGGCAGTCGCCACATGTAACATACTAGTATTTAGCTGCATCTGGTTAGACTGGAAGCCGACCCAACATAATTGGGTAAAGACTAGGTAGATGTTGATGATGACGAGCTGTTCTGAGGTGACTAGGACACTTGGCTTGACGTGGTGATGGTAGGTGCAGCAGAGTGTTAACGGAGTGGTGTTCGAAGACGGCAGAAGGAGCTTTGACAGACCAAGAGGTGAGGTGTATGGACAACTTACAGAAGATCGCGGGGAGGGTCTTCCGGATGACACTTGCACATACCAGGGAAGTATGGCACAAAAAGCATGGGGTGCTTTATAAGGTAGGTATTTTTTATTAATATCAGGCACCCCACGTTTTTTTTCCATTATTTTCTACTTTTAAGTTTGGTTTTCTATGGAAGCGTGTTTTTTAGTTTTTTAAACTATTATTTATTTTCTATTTATTAGAGTGTTTCGAATTTTGAGACGTATGTCAGCGTAGTTTGTGACGTATGTCAGCGTAGTTTTCGAAGACGGTTTTTTGCTGTCCTGGTAACACTGGCATGGATAATGGCACAAATCTATGAAATTAGTGCATTGTCATCGGTCTTTGACAGGTGTGCAAAGTTTGAATGAAATCTGGTCGTTTAAAGTGGGTCAAAATCGCGCTATAAGGAGTCGGTTACCAACAAACATACAAGTGAAGCTAATATAGAGCGTGTAAAAGGCGAGCGAATTAGGCTGCTGAAGATGATAAGCTTATATAACTCAACTAGCTGCTGCCCGTGGCTTCGCCCGCGTGGATGTCGAAAATTATCCCACGGGCTTTAGCTATCCGCCAGCCAAATCCTGTTAAAATCGGTCCAGCAGTTTCGGAGATTAGTCGGAGAGACATATAGACAAAAAAAAAAGATTTTTGTTACAAGTACCTACCGTAGGTGTATACTGTCTTATGGTTTTTTGGCATTACAAAAAGTCACTGCTATCTTATATATTTGTATGTATACAGATGGAGAAAGTTTCGCCTATTTTTTTTTAAACTTCCATTTCTCTTTTTAGCCCCAACGTCTACAGTCAGGCTGTTCTATTCCCGTAATTTATTTACAAAAACAAACGTTGTATCCAACAATAACAATATTAGATTTGTGTAACATAAATAAGACATGTTTCTGGTCCTTATAGAAAGACATTTGTTTTCTCTCCTCTCTGTTTTCACTTCGTGTTTTTTGCTTCGTCGGCTCTCTGAGTTATTGAGGGCACTGTAGTTATTGTTTTGTTATTTTCTGTTTTGTTTTGATACTCGTGTCTTTAGTTCAGTCGAAAGACGTTCACTGCTGGACATGGGCCTCCCCTAATTTGGAGGGGTTTGCTATAATCGCCACACTTGGCAGGCGGGTTGGCGATCGCAGTATGGTGGTAAAATGCATAGAGAACGCTGGTGCACATTTCCTAGTAAGTCCCTTAGTCGCCTCTTACGACACCCATGGGTAGAAATAGGCAGGTGTATTCCTTACGTACAGCACCATACGGAAAATACTGATAATTGAATAATTGGTGAAAAAATTATGTATTGTGAAAAACTGTTATCATTAACACGCTTTTATTAGGTCAACCTGTATGTAACTAACTATGTAATGGAATCTAAGGTAACTAATTTAACTATCTTCCAACGATCTCAGCGTCATGAAAATTGGCAGCTGTGTGTAGTTCTGATGACAATACAATAATATGGTACTGTCAAACTGATCTGATGATGGAGCCGGAAGATATGAACTGGAACTTCATGATGGAACATCGTATCATAGCTCTGTTTGGACTTGTTAGAAAAGTCTTGTAATGAACTTTGACCACGATTAGGTTTCAAGGTGTGATGATGAAGCCGGAAGGTAGGCACTAGTACTCCATGATGGAATATCGTATCTTAGCCGTGTTTGGACTTGTGAGAAAGGTCTTGTAATAATCTTTGACCACGATAAAGTTTTTGGTTTTTACGTGCATTTATTAAGGCGTGTTTTTCTAGAGTTTTTAAACGATAAATTTATTTTACTTGCCATCATCTTGCTTAACCTTTCCTCAACTACGTTGGCGTCAATTTCCAGTCTAACCAGATGTCACTGAATACCAGTATTTTTCATGGAACGACTGCCTATTAGACCTCCACAAACCGGGTACTGGGTAATACGATACCCCTTTTCGTTTTTTTATGGATGGGAAATCATCGAATGACGTCTCCCGCTCTGGGCGGAGCGGGAGGGCGTGTCAGACTTTTACTGAGTAACCCACCGTGTTCCTTCAGTTACTTATGTGCCAGGGCCGCAGTAAGTTCTTTCGAACAAATCTTGCGACCCAGGGATACGATACCCCTTAGAAAGACTAGATGTCATAATTTTGGATTTTCGCACCACCCGTAACAATTGTCAAAGATATACAATTGAAAGCCAGGTCCAATGGCTATTCCAAGCATAGAGAGGTCTTGGTATGTAGTGGATAGAACCAACCCCTTTGTTGTTAAGATTGAGCTACCAGCCCCATTTCTGCCTTAGACTATGAGCCAATAAAATGCCCGAGAACAAACAAGGTTGTTACATAAAAATGTAATCCATTAGCAGCATCTTAGGGTCCCCTTGGGAAGACTCCTACCCTTGGCAGTATACGAGTCACACTTTACAAGCTCTTACATTTTCAGTCTGCAAACTTTATAATGCTCCAATCAGCCATATACTGTTTGGCTAAATTCCTGGAACTTTGTTAAAATATAAAACTGAAAAATAAAACTTCTTTTTTTATAGCGTGTTCCAAACATAAAATGTATATGTTACAGCGGATTCCCGAATGGATACAAGTTTTTGTCCGGAATACGTTGCTAGAAATTTTTGTTAGTTTCTTTCGTTAGATTTGTCAAGCTAGACTTGTCTTTTTAGGGTTCCGTTGCCAAATGGCAAAAAACGGAACCCTTATAGATTCGTCATGTCTGTCTGTCTGTCTGTCTGTCCGTCCGTCCGTCCGTATGTCACAGCCATTTTATTCCGAAACTATAAGAGCTATGCTGTTGAAACTTGGTAAGTAGGTGTATTCTGTGAACCGCATTAAGATTTTCACGCTAAAGTAGAAAAAAAAAACAATAAATTTTGGGGTTCCCCATACATAGAACTGAAACTCAAAAATGTTTTTTTTCATCAAACCCATACGTGTGGGGTATCTATGAATAGGTCTTCAAAAATGGTAATGAGGTTTCTAGTATCATTTTTTTCTAAACTGAATAGTTTGCGCGAGAGACACTTCCAAAGTTGTAAAATGTGTGTCCCCCCCCCCGTAACTTCTAAAATAAGAGAATGATAAAACTAAAAAAAATATATGATGTACATTACCATGTAAACTACCACCGAAAATTGGTTTGAACGAGATCGAGTGAGTAGTTTTTTTTTAAAACGTCATAAATCGTAAACCGCAATTTACCTTACATTCAATCAAGTAAAATATAAAAATAAAAATAAAAAATATTTTTAAACCGAGAATACCTACAGGTTTGTACGGAACCCTCGGTGCGCGAGTCCGACTCGCACTTGGCCGGTTTTTTGTGATAGCATTGTGTGGAGAATACAAAGCAAACGGCTTGTTATCTAAGAAAAGTTTTTAAAACTGTCAAAGGCCTGTCGTATGTAATAGGGTTCAGTTGTCATAATACTAAAATAATTCAAGATGGTTAATCAAGGAGGCTATACGTTGAAATGATGGCTTTATTCTTTATTGAATTATATCCAAAACGTAGTTACATTACGCCTGGAATCCCGAAAGGGTTAAGCAGAGCTCACAATTTCGCCAATTATGTTTGTATCCCATGTAATAGGGGGGCGAGCTTATTGCCACCAATTGGGCACGAATCAAAATTCCGAACTGCTACTGAGAAATACCTGATTAAATATCGCCATAACAAAGCCTGACCTGGGAATCGAACCCAGGACCTCACGTTCAGCTGCAGCGTTGGTAACCACTAGACCAATAAGTTTTGTCTTCTTGAATTCTATCTCATTATCATTATCATCCCAATTTGGAAATGTCTGCTATAATTGCCACGCTTGGCAGGCGGGTTGGTAGTCACAGTATGGTGGTAAAATGCATAAAGAACGCTGCTGCGGATTCTCTAGTAAGGCCCTTAGTCACCTCTTACGATACCCACACGAAGAAACTGGATGGTACTATTTTTTACTTCCGGCACCATTCGGAATTCTATCTCAGTTTTGTGTACTCTCTGATCTATCAAACCCTTTTACCGACTCTGATTGAGTTGTCCCGTATGTGTGTTACAAGTTGGTAATCATGTCTACGAAGTTTTGAACAAATAGACAGAGTGAGGCAAACTTGATCAGCTGTCCATACCGATACACTGCTCAGTGGGGTCAGCACCGGATGAGCAACAAATTGTGTTACTGCAGCTAATGGAGCAATGGACGGGCTCCGACAGGCTGTGACATGGTTACTTCTGCCACTATTTCCACCTTCTGCTAACGTTTTTTGTTGTATATTCTGCGTAATATTTTTCTAATATCTGCAGATTGAAGCTTTAAAATTTTCCGGCTATCTACTATGTTGTTGTTAGTTTTTCAGTTTGAGTAACTTATGTGGCCTATACAAATATCCTTTATTTGGTGTTGTTCATCAATTTTTTGAGCTGTTTTAAGTTCAACTGCATGATTACTGTACTCAATCTGTGTGGTTCTTTCTCCAGAAGACCATTTTAATCCATATTTACTTCACATGATCCTACCAAAATTATGTCTGGACTTTTAAAGACACGGTTTTTTTTTTGTTTTTCCTGGATGGGAAATCATCAAATGACTTCTCCCGCTCTGGGCGGAGCGGGAGGACGTGTCAGACTCAGACGTTTACTGACTAAAACCCACCCGTGTTCCATCAGTTGCCCATGTGCCAGGGTCACGGTATCTCTTCCGAACAATCACGCGACCCCGGCAGAAGAGACGGTACCTCTGAGTTTGTTTCGGCCTTTCTTAGAGTAGTCAGACAGGAGACGCCGACCTCATCTAATGATTTTATTTCTGTAAATAGGTTGTACAAACACTTTTATACGTCATTTATATTTTTATTAAACTAGATACGGTCGGCGTTTCCTAGATGATTACTCTGAGAAGAAAGGCCGAAACAAACTTAGAGGTCACAGTCTCTATAGTTTAGAGCCTGTTCGACGCCAGGCCAGGCCCCGAACATAGGATTTTAATTATTATGTGGAAGCGCGATTTATAGGGATTAATTTACAACTGGTCGCGAAATCAAACGGCGACGAACGATGCTCCCTTTTTCCAACCAAAATCAAAGAGGAAGTGTCAAACTGACAGATGTCACTCCGTTTCACGTCATGGTGCGTTCACAGAGTAACCAATTCGAACGGGACGGAACAGAGCCTGAGAAAGGACATAGGCTACTTTTTATCCCGGTAGTATGAAAGAAAGAAAGAAAGAAAGAAAATACGTTGTATACGTATGTTCCCGCGGGATAATTTCCGACCTCCACGCGGGCGAAGCCGCTGGCAAAAGCTAGTACTCACCATCATCATTTCACGAAGCCGCTGGCAAAAGCTAGTACTCACCATCATCATTTCAGCCGTAAGACGTCCAATGCTGGACTTAGGCTTCCCCCAATTTGGGGGGCTTTGCCATAATCACCACGCTTGTCAGGCTGGTTGGTGATCGCAGTTTGGTGGTAAGATGCATAGAGAACGCTGCTGCCCATTCTCTAGTAAGTCCCTTAGTCGCCTTTTACGACACCCACGGGAGAAATGGGAAAAGCTAGTACTATATAAAAACAATTGGTGGAGGCGGGTGTTTTGGGGGACTGTCTTATGTAATTTTGACGTTCACAAAGTCCTGACTCTCAGCTTAGATTGAATAAATGACATTTAATTTTGATTTCGATTTTTCACAAGTGACAAAAGCCTGTATACGGACAATGAACATGATCGTGAAATTAATGAGCTTATACCCATATAATTACTAGCTAATCTATCAGACACCAGGCATTTCCAATAATTCTATCGGCATTGCCTGGCTGTTGCCAGATTGTGCACCGCACTTTCTAAAGCCGTATTTAGTAAAGTTAATACTCCTAAATACGGATGATACCATTTCTGGTTAGATAACCAGGCTGTATTTACTGTGACACGTGAAAATATAACTCACACATTTCGGTCGTATTATCATCTGAATATGCAAACGGCTAAATAATATAATATTAATTTTGAATGCACTGAATTTGACATATTGTCAAATGGCCGCTGTATGCAGCTCCATCGTAAATTGTAGACGTAGGCTTGTCACCACTGTCTACGCAATTTCTGTAGATACAGAAATCGCGTAGGTCGCAAAAAATGCTCTGTACTGATTTTTGGGGAAAGCTGAAATCGTGAACTTTTTTTGAAAATCAATCAAATATATTGTGTATAATACATATAACTACAAAGAAACGACTTTCGTACTTTTCCTATACTTGTTCTATATGCTTTGTTGATATTTATTACTACGATTCCTACATCAAACTTTGTCTGAGAAAAAACTCCATAACAATTCCCCTTTCATCTGTACCTAAGATGAACCCAAAGACGAAGACGAAGACAACGATAAGGAAGTCCTCAGTATTTCTTCATAGTTAGTTATCTCCACTTACCTCGTCTTTAGGGAGTACACACGACGAAACAAACTCGTATCGGACCAATCAATCTGCTGTCCCCACAATTTCATAAGAAACGGTGCTCGCTCCGCCGGGAGGGGAATTCTCATAAATTTTCCATGAGACACAGTTTGACTTCCCAGATACATTGGACGGGCTAACAACTCCTTCGGGAGAATAACCCTGCAAATCGCGTTATATGGGCTAACCTGTTTATTTTGACGAAGCTCCGTTGCTTCGTTGGCTAGTTTAACGTGATATGTCGGGGTGGCGCTAGTGGTTAAGTTAAATGTCAAAGATGTGTCAAATTCAGTACATTTTACGTTTTAGTTCTATTTTTCGCCACCTGTCAAATTATTGAAGTAAAATTTCTTTACGCACGCTTGACTTGGAGAGTTAGATGGTGAATGCGTGACGAGAGCGTTACGAAAAGTGTGATCGGGCGAGCGAACGGAAGTTGAGAGAGAGATATAGGTTAGTGAAGATATTAATGTAGAGGCAAGACAAAGGTGCGAGCACTCATTTTCTTCTTCTCTTTCTTTCATAGCCAGTTACGTTTCGTTTATCTAAGACAAATAGATGGAGCTAAAGAAGTTTTACTTCAGTCATGTGGTCCAAAGTACATACGTCTTTTAATGGTTGTTAGTTTTCGCTCCGGGGTTTTTGTTATGATATTTGCTATGTAGTATTATCAAGTTAATTAATACAATCGTTTGAATATCAACGCGGTTAGCAAATAAGAGCGTTCAGTATGTTATGAGATAGCATTAAATGGAAGAATAATATGATTATTTAATTAATGTATGTGTGTTTATCATTAGTGCGAATGAAGTGTATGATTAAAATTGTAATGAGAGTTTTTACAATATTTCTTTGTTATTGTTTTATCTTTGTTAACAGTAGAGTGAGTGTTAATGAGAAAGTAAGTTTATTTCAATTTTACCCTCATGAATAAATACCGAATGAAAAGTACGTACTATGAAAAAATTGCAACGGACATCATTCAGGTTTCGAACATTTTGTACCCAAAAATTAAAATGGTGGCCATAAAAATACCTTTTTTTGGGAAATAAAACCCTCAACATTTTTACTATAACAGGGAGAGTATACAATAAGACTATGAGTTGGTATTCAAGTGTTAATATATTATTTTGATTACACAGCACGACGTGACTCTTGCTCCTTGAATGAGAGTAGTCATTCCCCGTAGATCTTGGGTCACTGAATTCAAATTCGGCCTCGGAATTGCTCCATCACATCACATTTTTTAGATATTCTAACCTAAAAATGCAAAAACACGATTTTAGCGTGTTTTCACGGTTACGTAGCATCGCGACAAATTTAATTATAGAAAAAATACACACAATACTTTATAAGCATTTTTCTTCCAAATGGCGTTGAGTTTGCGCGAATATCTTTTTTCATCATCGAGAAAACTGATTTTGAAAATTTTTATATACATTCGATATACAATTTTTCATACAATTCCTGTATTTAAAAATTAGAAATTTTCAAAATCAAATTCATTTAATTCATCATTTGGAAGAACAATGCTTATACTTTAAAGCCTTATGTGTATTTATTCGATAGCTTAATTTGTCGCGATGCTACATAACCGTGAAAACACGCTAAAATCGTGTTTTTTGCACTTTTAGTTTAGGATATCTAAAAAATGTGATGTGATGGAGCAATTCCGAGGCCGAATTTGAATTCAGTGACCCAAAATCTACGGGGAATGACTACTCTCATTCAAGGAGCAAGAGTTACGTCGTGCTGTGTTATATATTAATAATACTATCATGCCTATTTATACCATGGGCAATAACCGTTTACGTCTCAGGCTTCAAAACATTTATTTCAATTAAATCATTTAATGGAACCTAATTGTCAAAGAGTCGGTTGGTTAGTAAATGAAAGCAAGTTGTCATTAAATAAAATGTCCAAAGCATGTTTTGAAAACATAAGATTTCTCAAATCCGGCCTGTAGTTCCAGATTACTCTAACAAACCGTTCCATGTGGGGCCGGACGTAAAGAAGAGCACCAGTCCATTTCTTCCCGTGGGTGCCGTATAAGGCGACTAAGAGACTTACTAGAGAATGGACAGCGGCGTTTTCTTTAAATTTTATCACTATACTGCGATCGTCAACCTGCCAAGCGTGGAGAGTATGGAAAACCCCCCAAAATTGGGGGCGGCCTATGTCTAGCAGTGGACGTCTTTTGTCTGAAATGATGATTATGAAAAAAACAAGCTAAATAAACTATTAACAAAGCTGAATAAGCTTTATTAATAGTATAAATTATTTATTAACTTTTATCAAAGTAATCACAAGGTTTTGAGAAGTCGTAAATACCGTGCCAAAACAGAGACTAGTTCCCTGGCTCTAGTTCAATGTAATTGAGAAAAATAAATATCTAAATGGTGACAGCTTCCAAATGAAATATTCTCCAATACGCCTCAATATCTACCTACCCCAGAATAACAAGATAAGAATATTGATAGTGCCCTCGCCGGGGACGCAATATTGTCGAACATGCTCCACGTATCTACCCATTGAGTCGATCAGCTCCAACAACGAATGTATTTTATTAAAGGACCAGTCTATATGACGGGTTTCTGCGATAATAACCATAATATATTCTGGAGAGAAAGGCTCGGGATCGATCAGGTTTTGTTAGAGTAATATGCGGAACCTAGGATCAAAAAAAAATGTTTCGGAAATTGTTCCCGGTTAGGTAAAGATACATCTGTTGGTTACAACTTGATATAACCTATCGAGTTTACCACACGGGCAACTGATGGAACACGGGTGGGTTTTAGTCAGTAAAAGCCTGACACGCCCTCCCGCTCCGCCCAGAGCGGGAGAAGTCTTTTGATGATTTCACATCCTGAAAAAAAAAATAGTTACATCTGTTGGTTACACTTGATATAACCTATAGAGTTTACATAAATGATAAATAACATGTCATAACATGCCTTGTTTCCCCGAAGGGTTGGGCAGAAGTGTACCCAAAGTAAATCCCATGTAATAGGGGGCGAGACTATTGCCAGACTCCAGGCTGTTACTGAGAAATTCTTGATAGAAAAATCCAATAACACTTTGTCCGACGTAGGAATCGAACCCAAGACCTCATACCTCAGGTGGAGCGCTTGCAACCACTAGACCAACGAGTTTTTGTCTTCTTGGATACTATCTCAGTTAACTTTAATTTTGAGTTGCAGTCATCATCTGGCAGCAATCATGATTAAATAAATAAACCTTTTTGTAACTTCACTTTTTTCTATAATCTAAAAAAGGGCAGCGTTGTCCATGATAGCAACTAAAATATACAGACACAGTAGGTATTTGTAAATATGTAAAACAAAAATAACTTTACTTGGAAGCTCTATGAGGAATATAATCTGGTGCGAAGTGGTCTGGCAGAAAAAAATACAGTCGGCATAGTTCACAGAAAAGAAAGTAAGCTGATGTTGCAATGAGTCGGCCATATTAGCCGTAGAACAGATGACCGTTGGGTTAGACGCGCTTTTGAGTGGAGACGCGAATCCGCAAACTCGAGGTAGGAGTCCTCGTTGTCGCGTTTGCGAATTCTCTCTCCCTCGGGCTAGCTGTAGTGATAATCTTCGCAGGGTAGCTGGAGCAGGATGGCGTGCAGCTAGAGAGGCCTATGTGTAGCGGTGCAGTATAACAAAGAAAGGTTAACCCTTCGTCTGTAAACCTGGGTATTTCGTGTCCGAGCCAAAACTTTTTAGTTCAATAATTTTCTAACGAGCGAATAGATAAATCTACTATACCTACCTAAAAAAAGTTAAATAGGAAATAGACTTGACACCTAAAGTTGAAGGCCTCAGTCCCTTCTATTCAGTAGCAGTGCGCAGTTGAAAATCGGAACGGACACGAAATACCCAGGTTTACAGACGCCGTATACTGAACTCGCAGGTAAATGAAAAACTTATTTTTCATTTAACTTGTTTTCGCATGATTAAAAGTACAGAATGAGAAGTTTTTTTTTTTATAATTACATACCTTTTTCTCAGTGTTAGCACATCATGGTGCACACCCGAAACTGTCAAATTCTCCCAATCAACTTTGAACCTAATGCTATAGCGATAAAGTTGAAAATCTATTAAAGAAATTTGACAGTTTGTAGTAGCTCGGTGCGCTGGCGTCTGTACAACAATGGAACAACGGTCGTGGTTTGATAATTAAATTATGTTTATACTAATGTTTAAAACATGTTTCATTGCCTGTTTTACCTGTCCAAACTTTTAAGCATTTATTAATAAAAAAATCAAAATAAATATGTTTTTCTGAAAACTGCATGATTAACCTTTAATTTGCTTTTTTAAAATTATAATATCTTAATTTTTCATAATATTGCGATTTTTTTAGTAAACCTCCGTTTTTTTTCAGCAAGTTACTCAATTTTTTAAATAAAAAATATATGCAAAAATGAATTTCTCTACAATTTTATGATTAATATATTAAGTTGAAGGTTTCAGACATGGGTATGAATTTTTATGATTTTTTTTGAGTGCATTAACAGGTTGAAAAATCGACCGGACTTGAAATACCCACGTTTATAGACGGAAGGCGTCGAAAAAACGTTTACAAACGAAGGGTTAATATTCTACTGATAGCTTAGCAGTAGTAATTTGCCAATCTTTGACAGTCGTTACGGGTCGTCAGAAGCTCGAACAACTGAATAACTAGTGACCTAGCAACTGGGTTGTGGGAGTCAGATAGGCAGCTGCTTTATGTAAAAGACTGGAAGCCGAGTCTAACGTAGTTGGGAAAAGGCACATGATAAGTTTAAAAGTAAATACGAAATATTCCTTTCCAAAATGCTTCTTTTTATTAATTTCCCGGAAGAGTGCAAATGCTGAAATTTCGCAAGATTCCGCCAAAAGTTTGTTCAACGTACGAATTTCTCATAATAATAATTGATTGACGGTTGACGGATATAATTCCAGAACGTTTTCCTGTTTTCCCGATTTCCCTTAATCTGTTGTGTGAGAAGTCCTTTTGGGGTTTTAGAATTTTTATTTGGATTTACGTTATTTTCCGGGATATGTTATTTACAAGTGGATTTTTATGTAGGTACTTTAGCGATGGTCAGATACTTGAAAACCGTTCATAAATTGAAAATTTGAGAGAATTCGGTTATTTACGGCCACTAATCATTAATTAGTCTATAATGTTACCACTGCTGGGACACCAGCCTGCCCTTGGTGAGAAAGAGTGGGCCACGCGGCTTTAGTGCGGTTTGGTAGATATCACACGTCTTCAAATTTTCTCTAGGACATGTCGGTTGCCATACCCGTGCCATCACTAGAGTTGTTAATTCGCTCAAAAATGTAACAACTTCTTGCGGTCGTCTACAGATAATAATATATTATTTAAAAGTGTCGATACGGCCAAACAAAATTCGTGCGTATCAAGTAATAAACCACAAAAACTAAAAACATAGCTTGAATTTTTAAACAAAACAAATAGTTTGAATTTTTCAAACCAAACATTTTACTTCAATACCAAAATTCAGTCGCAAAGCTAAGCCGGTTGCCAAAATTTACGAAACAAAACTAAAACGCTAGCGCAATCGGACAACATATAAATAAAACTAGTGATCGCCCGTTGGTCGAAATTCGACCGTACTTCATTTGAATAGAAATACATTATTAAATGAAAAAATATATATAATAATAAATATGAAAAAATAATATGGTTATATTTGACATTCAGTAGCACTATAGACAAATAATATTACAGACAAATATTCTCGATATGATCATAGATTTTACAAATGAAATAGGTTATATATCTATAAAATTAATTTATTACCTATGGTTATACTTGACATTCAGTAAGACTATAGACACAACATAAGACAGATGTTCTTGATTGGACCACAGATTTGGACCATAAACAAAAGAATATCTATGTATGTGTGTATTAAATACATGGTAATGAATAGTAGTGTGTGTAATTTATTGAAAATAATGTATTATTCACATAATTAAAAAAAAAAAATTAGCATTCGTCACTTCTTCTCTGTATAAACTATAAGTGTGCGAAATTTCATACTCCTCCGTCAGCCCAATTTTCGTAAAAAGGGATCCAAAATTTTCGCTTCACGATTAATATATAGACATTTTTAGTAGATTCACCAAAATCCTAAATTGCTCTCCAAAAGTGTCACCGAATGAATTTATTATTCTGTCAGTGTCCGACTTTAGATGTCTGATCTAAAACAGTTTGGCTGCCAACAGAATCGGGGTTAAAAACTAAATGAACTCTGAAAATTTCGTTAATTATTCACAGGGTGGCTAGTCTATGTAAAATGCTGTGGCCATTTCATAGATATATATCTCATGATAATCTGCTTAGCTTTTCTCCAACTATGTTTGGGTCCGCCTCTTCTTCTTTTTTATGTCGGGTTGGAAATCCTCATGGCTGTCCTCCGCCCTGGGGTGGGCAGATGGGTCTGTCAGACTCTTACTGACTAAAACCACCCCGGTGTCCACCCACACCTAGGTCGGGGATCATGGGATCTAATGCAACATCCACGATCCCCGGCTGGTGTCAGCCCGCCTCAGCGGGCCGCCTCACGTCAGGGAGGGTAGTGAGGTGTTGAACTCTAGTTCACTTCTAGTCTAACCGAAAGCAGCTGAATACCAGAATTTATATGGAACGATTATCAATCTGTCCAGCACACGCCATTTACTGGGTAATACGATACCCATTGGTAAGACTGGTTGTCAGACTTAAGGGCTTCTGACGGCCCGTAACGATTGTCAAAGATTCACAACTGCTAGATCGTACCAACCGCTTAATGTGCTTTCCGAGGCACGCAAAGGCCTTGCCATGTAGAGATGGTCACCCATCCACAGAATAACCGAACTAAGTGTAGCTTAACCTGATCTGAAGTCGAAATACTGATGAAGGCAAAATATGCGATTATGCATTTGATAAGTATAATTAGCCGCGAAGAAGAATTTCATGTAACAGACAGCACAGCAGCGCAAACTAATAGACTGAGCTCCAAATGTCGAGATACGAAGACGTCCGAACGTCTGCGATATCGGAAAGCGTCCTATGGAGCTGAAGTGGAGTTGTCTAGGACACCTAGCAAGGCGACGTGATGACAGATGGAGTGATACTGTAACATATTGGCGTCCAAGGACTGGAAGACCAGATGTCGGTCGTACGTTGGAAAGATGGGCGGATCACATTGTTGCCATCGCGAGCAAAACCTGGATGAGGCTGACGCAGGAACGTGAGGATTGGTATAAGTAAAAGACAGGCTTATAAACCCAGCAGTAGGTAAAGTCGGGAAGAGAAAGATAGAAAGAATACCGTTTGTTTGGACAAAGTTCGTGAAACAAAACACAATAACATGAAAGTAAAAATTAAAAAAAACAGTGGATGATGCTGAAGAGACAGCGATCGGTATGCTAACGCCTTTTGACATGTGCTTTTGAAATCGCGCTGTTCTTTACATGTCGCGTGGCGCCGCGCTCTCTCTGTATGGCCACAGCCTTAGCCTTGCAAAATATTCATTCTCCCTACAAGACGGTTTGCAATTCCAACGCAAATTCAAATTGTGTCTCTCACAAAAGGGAGGGGTCATATGAAAATTCTGGGAAATATTCCCACCAATTGTTGTTAGTAATAACTTGAAATTGTTTGTTTTGTTTTGAAGGTTTATATTTATTTTTAGTGTTCAAAAGGATTTTTGCATTTAACTCAATTAAGTTAAGTCAATTAAGTTAACTCAAATAAATAAACTGAACTGAACTGAACTGAACTGTTACTGAATGCCATTCGTCGTACAAAATAGAAAATTTATTGTTTCTGCAAGCATTGATAGTGTTTATTTTAAACGCTTACTTTAAATGGGGGTATGCGAAACTACAGAACGCTACATGCTAGGATCCTTACTTATTTATTTATGTCAATATAAAAATATAAAACAACACATAACATAACATCACGCCTTGTTTCCCCGAAGGGTTAGGCAGAGGTGTACCTACAGTACACCCACATTTCGCCTGTTATGTTTAAGTCCCATGTTATAGGGGGCAAAAAAAAAAATAGAACGGCCGAAGCCAATAACACTATTAAAATATACGTACTCCTGCAGCTTTTTTTTGGGTGGAGAAAAAAAAAGGTTTGCAGCTTAGCTCGTTCACAAACTCCTTTGGCTTCGTTTACGTTCATACATCTGAGGGGAAATTCTCGTAATTTTATGGACGTTCAGTCTGATCTCAATCTATCAAAAGTACCTCGAGTTTCCATACATATTTGACAAATTTTTGACATTTGATTGTCACTTAGATGACTTTGCGACTAGATTTTGAACATTTTATAATAATTACGAAAATGGGGCTTCTGGTTTACCCACACGCCAGTGGCGAGTTCTACGCACTTGGTCTTTTTGAAGAACATCAGCAGTAAGTTCACTCCCACCATGTTCTACGAGGGCATCCACACCCGGCTTTTCCACTCACATCATGAAAACGACACTCACGATGGAAAATATTCGCAATCGTCATCTTGGAGTTTTTCTTTTTGACGTCACCATCGGCAATTAAGGTGCGCATTCTTCCCGCGATGAGAACAATACCGGCTGCCCATCTCGCTGCCAGACGACTGAAACTTCGTCTACCAGTCCTTGGACTCTATATGGTCTGTAATACTCGTAAATCTGTATAATCAAAATCAAACTCAAATCTACAAGGGAACTTATGAACGTCAGAAGGTAAGTGCACGGTTCCAATTTGTTGATTCCTATGGAGAAGAGCCGGCAAGAAACGTCATGGTTACAGTGTTAATAGGTACAGGAGGTCAGTGTAGAACTGTCAATAAGTACCAGGTACCCACAGCATCATTATGTGCTAGCCCCTCAAATTTTAGAATAGAATAGAATAGAATATATTTATTGTTAAAACATGAGTATACATCAAATAATATGTGCAAGGTCTTAAAATAACTGGTTGATCTGCATGTTTTGCCATTTATGGCGTACAAAATAACATTTTTTTTGGATAAATAATCCATAAAAAAATTAAAAATGACACAGCAAACAAAAAAAAAATTAAAATATTCCTAATGCTAATTGAAAAATAAAAAAGTTTTTTTTTCTTTACAAATGCGGGGTTCGAATTGTGAAAGTGTCGTAACTATAGGAAATTTAATTAATTGTATTCATTTAAAAATTCTGATATGGTGTAATAGCACTTGGCTATGAGATACTTTTTAAATTTATTTTAAACAGAGCAGTCGGCATTTGTCTAATAGGTTTTGGGATTTTATTATAAATAATTGGTGCTAAACAAAAAATACTTTTACGCATCAATGCCGTTGTTGATCTTGGTACGTATAGTTTATTATTATCCCGTCGATTACGAATATAAACGTCTGATTGTTTCTTAAATAGGCTAGGATTGGTTCGTATAAAATTTGCTATTTCATAAATGAATAAGGAAGGGAGACTTAAAATGTTATATTTAATAAAATACTGTTTGCAACTATCAGTAATTTTTAAACCAAAAATAGCCCTAATACACCTTTTTTGCGACCTAAAAATGATTTCCTTATTAGTAGAGTTTCCCCAAAATATAACTCCATACCTCAATATGGAGCCGACAATACCATGGTAAGCAGTTATAAGCGCATTGGTACTTATAATAGGTTTTAGTTTATAGAGGGCATAGGCAGAAGAACATATTTTTTTATTGAATTCTTCTGTGTGTGCTTTCCAGTTCAGACGTTTGTCAATGGTTACACCCAAAAATTTAGCTGTGTCTACCTTTTTTATAACAGTTAATTTATGGTGAGCATTAATATTTGGTGCTTCTAAACGTTGACTGAAGAACATCATTTTTGTTTTATCAAGATTAATTTATGAATTATTGTTATCTAACCAGTTAATTATTGAATTGATTGTATTATTAATTTCATGTTCATACCTATCTTTATCTAAAGAATGAATAGTGACTGTGCTGTCATCGGCAAAAAGTGATACTGGATAATTAGTTACTAAAGGCAAGTCATTTATATAAATAATAAAAAACAAAGGACCCAAAACGCTCCCTTGAGGGACTCCATATTTAACTATACGTTTTTTCGATGCATATGTTTCTTCTTTTTTGGTATTAATGTTTATTTTAGAAATCGCTGTATACTGTTTACGATTTTTCAAATAAGATTCTATGAGATTTAGTACATTGCCTCTAATGCCATAAGCTTCCAGTTTACGGAGGAGAATGTCATGATTAACATAATCGAAAGCCTGGGTCATATCGCAATAAATGGAACACACCGGCGTCCTTTTATCCACATTACCCATGACGTTATTTATAAAATCAAAAATAGCCATGTTTATTGATTTATTCTTGCGGAAACCTTTCTGGTCATCTGTAAGAATGTTGAATTTTTCTAAATAGTTATAAATTTGATAATATAAGAATTTTTCAAAAACTTTCGAAATAATAGGAATAAGTGCAATAGGTCTGTAACAGTTCATACTCTGCTTGTTGTTTTTTTTGAAGATGGGTTTAACGATAGTAGTTTTTAGACTTTCCGGGTATGATCCAGTGGTTATACACATATTAATGATATGGCTTAGGTGGTCACAAATATAATAAGCGATATACTTCAGAATTCTAGTAGACACCCCGTCGTATCCAACACTTGTAGTATTTTTAAGCGATCTTATAATTTGAAGTATGTCATATGGAGTACTTGGTGCCATGAACATAGATTGATTTGATTTGGAAATATTTACAGTTACGTCCTTACCAGCGCCTGGTATTGGTTCTATCTTATAAAGAAATTGTTAAAAGCATTCGCAATCTCTCGTGGCCTGGTTATAGTTTTGTTGTTTGATTCTATGGAAGTGATACTGCCTTTTGATAAATTCAGTTTAGACCTATTTATAATCGCCCATGTGGCTTTGGATTTGTTAGTAGATGATTTTATTTTATGATTGTTTTGTGCTCGTTGCGTTAAATTAATAATATTTTTATATATTTTAGAGTATTTTTTAAATTTAGTTTTATTTACTTCATTACGATTTAGCCTATAGTTCCACATAAGCTCTCTCTTTTTTTTGCTACATATTTTTATGCCGCGTGATACCCACTGAGGTTTTTCTTTGGTTCTTATTGTAATGTTTTTGAAAGGAAAACATAAATTATAAAGCATCATGAAATCTTCCAAAAATGCATTGTATGCTGTACTAGGACTATTCGTATTATAGATTTCAGAAAAAGAGAAATTTTTAATATAATTTTTGAATTGTTGCATATTTTTCTTTATTATAGTCGCGTCTATTTGTTCGCCAATAGTTTATTAATATTTTTTTACTAACCGGTAATTTTAGTACTTGCGCTGTATGGTCTGACAGACCGAAATCAATCACATCAGATTCACATTTCTTCCCCACATTATGTGCAAAATTGTCTATACAAGTGCCGCTTGCAAGTCGAGTTGGCTGATTTATTTCTAGCCTTAAATTATAACTTAAGAGCAAACATTCTAGTTCTGTCAAAGTATTATTACACTTAAGACGGTCAATATTAATATCACCTGCAATTACGACATTTCTTTTTAAATTTTTGTTACAAATATTCCTTAATACTTTTTCTAATTGCTCAAAAAATACAGGTAAGTTATTGGACTTAGGTACTCTGTACACACAAACAATAATCGTATTATACATTGTCAGATCAATAGCGCAACATTCGAATATTCCAGTTATGGAGAGTTTCGCTATATCTTGAAGCTCTTTAAACTGGTGACCTTTCTTTGCAAGGATACATGTACCACCTCTCTTACTGTCCTTTCTGGAATAGCATGCCGCCAAAATGTTATTAGGAATATGCAATAATTGATCATGGCCAGCCATCATGAAGTGTTCAGACAAACAGATTATGTCGATTTCGGTATTTTTCTCTGACATCTCTTCAAGACATACAATAAGCTCACTGCTCTTATTCAGTAAACCCGCAATGTTTTGATGTAACACGTTAAGGTACTTATAATCGAAAAAACTGCACTGCCGCTTGTTGTTCATCCATATTTGTAATTTTCTCGGGTTCTGTATTTGCGATGGTATTTTCGCGTATGTAGCTCATAAGTGCGGCAATATCTTGGAAAATTGATTGCATGCCGTAATTATTTATTGATCCTGTATTTTGTCTGTACATTTTGTAGTCCCACGTAAGGTTCTTATTCGAGTCAATAAAGTAGGCATGTTCGTGTGCTAATATGTCTTGGTATAACAGATTATTAAAATTTTCCACTCTCTTGTTATACAAAGTAACATTGCCAATACACTGCCTATAGGTCGGCATGCAGAGAATAACGTTTGTGTGTTGAATTTTTTCCAGTACTTTTCTTATGTGGAGAATGATACTAGAATATTCCTTAGTAGATTTGAAGTCTGTTTCACCAATTAAAACAATACAGAAGTCATTCATAGTGAATTTCTTTAGCTTTGGTTCCAAATCGCTAAACATATTATTTATTCCTGAGTATGGAGTTAAGTAATGACATAATTCATAATTATCAAACTTATTTTCTGCAATTATACGTATTTTATTATATTTATTTTCGCTTATAATACAGATTTTACTAACTTTTTTCTCCGGGTCTTCATTATGGTTTATTGTATTAAGGATTGCTGCTGATACCACAGATTCTTGCTTAGATGAGCCCTTAGCATCCATTGCAATTGTTTGAGTGCCCTTACTATTTTTCTTCTTGTCAGACGTATTTACTTGCTCCGTTTGTGTGCTTTTGCTAAGTAATACTTCTCTTTTTTTTGGAGTAGAAGATTTTTGTCTGGTTTGCTTAGTAGAAGTGATGGTGATTTTTTTGTAAAGTTCATTTTTCTTTTCCAACTCCTGGTTTGTCTGTTTAAGGTTATTATTATTCTCCAATGAGAGTATCTCAATTTCTTCTTCTGCACTACCTAATTGAAGAGTTAGTTTCTCAATTTGTTCCTTTAGTTTAGATATTACTTCGTGGTCGTATGTGTCGTCGTTGCACCTCTCAGGGACACTGGTAGCGGTGTCATCCAGTGTTTCGTTTTCAATTTGACTGATATTACTTTGAGAGTCAGACATTGAACGAGTACGACGAGTGCCTCGAATTCGAAACGTAATGTTCTCCACAAAGTTCATGATGCAAGCAAGACTCAAGTTATTTAATTTTGAGTGTATTTACTGTTATTCACTTATGGTTTGTCTTCGTAATATTGTGTTCAACGCATACCACTAATATGAAAACACAAAAAGTGATCAACGCTTGCGGGATTCGATCTCGAGACTAGTTACACTCGAGTCGGTACTCAAACCAACTAGCTATTTAAGCAGTTAACTTACACCGCGAAATTAATGATGCTAAATGTGTTCGTATAACAAGCGTTCGTTATTCTATATTGAGGGTAATTTTGAATTTTTGAACGTTGTTGTTATTTTCACTTTCGATCGTTTTACTCGTTTGCATTAAGTTTTTTCACGATATAGTTTACAGAATACGATTAAATGTGGTTTTCACACGTATGTTTTCATTAATGAGTACAGTAAACACATGATTATTGCACTATTTGACACTTAATTGATGTTGTGAGTCCAGAGTCTATTTCACTTTAAAACTTCGCCAGTTAATGACTTTAGGCTTGGATAACACTTTTACTGGTATTACACAATGCACGCTTTGTTATTATCGCTAGTCTGAATGGTTTCACTGCGTTTATTTATTTTTAAAGTAAACTTTTTACGGAGCTCAATGTTACCGTGGCACAGTGTTGTCAGAGTTTTAAAATGTTACACAGCAACAACATTGAATTCCTTACGAATAATCTAAAGAATACTTAAAAAAGAGTTCATTGTTTCGACTTGGATTCGAACCATCGCTTTACCGGTCGTCGTCATACCGGCCACTCAACGAGTACCAAGTACTTAATAACATAGAAAATTGTCTAAAGTCTAAAAAGCCTACAACGTTCTCACATTCGCAATAATATAATTAAGTTATATACAGAATATTCTATCCGAAAGATTCCCCATTTCCACACACCAAGCAGAAGTAACGATTATGGTTATTCTAATGTTACTGCTAAAAGCTCTTTAAGTGACTATGGAAGTTCTAATTTCATTATCTAGACTGCAGTTTGAATATAGCGGTACTGGCGTGCCAATTAAGGTGTTAATTAGGGTTCAGATCATACATGTAGTCTGTTTTGACAGATCGGCTCAAAACTGCAAAAAATTAAAATGAAAAAGCGTATAGGAACACGGGTGGGTTTTAGTCAATAAAAGTCTGACACGCCCTCTCGCTCCGCCCAGAGCGGGAGACGTCATTTGATGATATCCCATCCACAAAAAAGAAGTAGTTGTAAGCACTACTGCTGACGGGGATCGTGCGGTCCATGGCCCTCTACGGGGTACCGGTGTGGGCACCCTCATTGAGACTGCGCCCAGCGCGCCGGCTGTTTGCGGCCCAGAGGGTCATGGCCATCCGGTTAATCCGGGGATACCGCACGGTCTCGTGCGAGGCAGCGAGCCTCCTTGCCGGAGTGCCGCCATGGGATCTGGAGGCAAAGGTCCTCGCGCACATGTGGGAGTGGCGCGAGGAGGCGAAACGCCGGGGCGAAACTCCGCTGCCGCGACAAATCGCGGCACGGCGGACAGAGCTCCGGTGTGATCTCATGGCGACATGGCGGGTACGATTGTCGCAACCCAGTGCTGGGCACGCCACAATTGCGGCGGTAAGTCCCCTCTTTGAGGAGTGGATAGAGAGGCGCCACGGCGTCCTCACCTTCCGCCTGACGCAGGTTCTCACCGGGCATGGGTGCTTCGGTGGGTTCCTGTTCAGGATAAAGCGGGAGGATACGTCCGGGTGTTTCCATTGCGAGGATCGTCTGGAGGACACGGTGGAGCATACGGTGGAGGTGTGCCCTGCTGGGCGGAGCACCGCCGTGTCCTCGTGGAGGCGATCGGCGGCGGCGACCTCTCGCGTCCGGCCCTGGTGCGAGCCATGGTACGGAGCGAGAGGGAATGGGAAGCCGTCACCTCCTTCTGCGAAGCAGTAATGCTCGCGAAGGAGGAGGCGGGGCGCGTGAGGGAGTGGCAGTCTCTGCGCCCTCACGTCCCTAGCCGCCGCAGGAGAAGACGCCCCGGGCGTCGGGAGTCAATAGCGGACTCCCGGCCACCGTAGGCGCGAGCTTGCGGGTGGCGAGCAATGGGTAGCTCACCGCCCGGTAAGGACCAAGCTCGGGTCGACGGCGCGCAGTGTTCCACGCGCGCCTCAAAGAGATGTCAGCAGCAGTGTAGGGGTCTACTAGGACCGATGCCTGCCGGGGTCGCGTGATTGTTCGAAAGAGATACCGTGACCCTGGCACATGGGCAACTGATGGAACACGGGTGGGTTTTAGTCAGTAAAAGTCTGACACACCCTCCCGCTCCGCCCAGAGCGGGAGAAGTCATTTGATGATTTCCCATCCTGAAAAAAAAAAAAAAAAAAAAAAAAGCACTACTGCTGAGCTTGAGGTCCTGGATCCAATTCCCAGGTCAGGCAAAGTGTTATTTGGTTTTCTATCAGCAATTTCTCAGTAGTAGCCCAGAGTTTGAATTTGTACCCGTTGATGACAACTCTCTTTCTATAACTTTACTAGCTTCTGCCCGCTTCTTTCTTATTATTTACTAGCTTCTGCCCGCAACTTCGTACGCGGTTCCTGTTGCTTATGCCAGCGACAACGGGGTCGTCAAAATTGAAGATTGAAAAGACTGAAAAGTCTGATGTAGAATTCTAAGGCCCGGGGAAGGGACAACAACGGGATGAGCGAGACGATTGGAGTCGTTCCAGATCTTTCATTTTTGTATGTCAATAGGAAATGCCCATCAGACTAAGCTACTTTTGCTAAGACGTCATTCCTTAATATGCTATTAAGAGTTTTACTTAAGATTTCCACAACAGGTGTTCCAGATCTTCAAATGTATTCTTACAGCAGAAAATGCTTCACGTGGAATATTTTTTGCTATGGCACCATTTTTATATCTTTTATATTTACTTAAGCTGGTCAGTTGCGGTCTGCATCAGGTGTTCATTTTCCAAAATAAATAATGTATAGCCTATATGTTGCCCTGACTTAATACCTATACAACAAAAAACTTTTCTTCCCGTTACTACGCAGCGGATTCCAAGGGTACACTGAATTAACAATAATATTGCAAATAACTTTAAAAAAATTCTTTATATACTATATTTAAGGTTTTTCCTTCAGGAGCTAATATATAAAGACCGGAAGCGTTGCTGATCCTTGAAAAAGCAACATAAAGTTGGCCATGAGAAAAACAGTCGGTTGCCAGGTCAACACCAGCGGCTTTAAGCGTCTGCTCTTGTGACTTGTTTATTGTCATGGCAAAGCACGTAGTCACCGGGAACTGTGTGCGCTTAAATTGAAAGGGGAAATTGTTGGGGATGAGTGGTATGCGCGGTATGAACACAGTCTCACCAGCACCACACCCAGTGAGTATTATAGCAACAATTATATTACGTTGTAAAGCGTTGACAATAAGACGGGTTCCGTTGCATAGTTTTGGCGGAATTAAATTTCGCATCAGCATTATGGGAACACCGACTTTAAGTCTTATTTTATGAGCAGGGAGACCACTCGCTGTAAGTGAATTGAGAAACTCAACTGGGTAATCATAACGTTCGCGATCAGCGGACAGTCGCGCATAATTTTCTTCACTGGTCTCTAGAGACCTGGATGTAGATGCATAAATACGCTGAGAACGCAAGCGAGCTTCGCGATCCGAAGATGTTTCTACGGAGCGAGTTGCAGCCTGATGTTCTCGAACAGCATCAAGTCTATCCTGACGCTCTTCGGTAGATTCTTGGGATCTTATGGTCCTCAATCTTTTAGATCCTTTGGAACGTTGGGAAAGATTTGACCTCTTTCTAGGCATGGTTATAGTTTTATTCTGAAGATACCTGAT
The DNA here is from genome assembly GCA_932294355.1 of Aporophyla lueneburgensis. Lineage (NCBI taxonomy): Eukaryota > Metazoa > Arthropoda > Insecta > Lepidoptera > Noctuidae > Aporophyla > Aporophyla lueneburgensis. The sequence goes on from OW028755.1 coordinate 24,645,674, forward strand.
CAATTAAAATCTAAGTGACTGCTCCCCTGCGCTACTGGGTAGACTACCGTGTCACAAAGATAAAGGGAAAAGGAAATTAAACACTCAAATACCATAAGCCCGAAGGCATATTTCTTCGATAATAAAAAATAATAAATGGGAGTTTTAGCCAGTAGAGTCAAATTTTCAATGATTCGTAGAATTTTCATCGAAAATCAGTCCTAAACTGTTACTGCCTTCACCGCGTGGAGGTACTCCCAGCCTATGTTATTTTATAATTATACAGTGAAATTAGTGGTAGCTTTGATTTCCACATCAGGTGTTCCAGATCTTTATACGTCAACAGAGAGTGCTCATCAGGCTGAACAACTCTTGCTAAGAGGTCATTCCTATATATGTTATAGTGTAGCTGGGCTCTTGGAGTTCCACATCAGGTGTTCCAGATCTACAATCTTTATACGTCAACAGAGAGTGCTCATCAGGCTGAACAACTCTTGCTAAGAGGTCATTCCTATATATGTTATAGTGTAGCTGGGCTCTTGGAGTTCCACATCAGCTGTTCCAGATCTTCAAATTTTATACGAGAGCAGAGAGTCCTCATCAGGCTGAACAACTCTTGCTAAGACGTCATTCCTATATTTGTTATAGTGTAGCTGGGCTGTTGGAGTTCCACATCAGGTGTTCCAGATCTTCAAATTTATTCTCTAAGCAGAAAATGCTCATCACGTGAAACAATTTTTGCTATGGTACCATTTTTGTATCTCTTATAGTTTAGCTGGTCTGTTGCGGTTCTGCATCAGGTGTTCACGTTTCCAAGATAAATTATAGCCTATATCTTGCCCAGATTTAATACCTATACAACAAAAAAAAAAAAATATTCAAATCCGTCCAGTAGTTCCGAAGATTAGCGTGTACAAACAAACAGACAAACAGACAGATTTTTTTTTTTGGTTTCGTGCTCTATTACTGTTTCTAAACCTCCCTCAATTATTTTTTTTTTAATATATTCAATGTACAGACACAGTTTTTTTACTGTTTTATTACATGTATAGATTCATCCGCGTCAAATTTTTACTCCCCTGACCCTTCCCGTCGCATCGAATTTCCTGCCAGTTTTCGTCCATTTTTCGTTGCTGCTCCACTCCTTTTGATTGTAACGTGATGTTGTATAGCCTATAGCCTTCCTCAATAAATAGGCTACCCAACACTAAAAGATTTTTTCAATACGGACCAGTAAGTAGTTCCTGAGATTACCGCGTTCAAACAAACAAACTCTTCAGCTTTATATATAAATAAATAATAAATATAATATATTATATTAAGTATAGATTACATAGGCTTTAAACGTAAGTAGTAAAATGTGAGTGTACTATGCTATATACCTCTTCTTATTCGTACGGGGACTACAGGCGTAATGTTTGCAAATCGTAATTAGATCTGTCTTGCAATCTCTTTTATATCGCTAACCTCGGGCTGCAGAGTTGCAAAAATAAAGTTTCATAAAAGCAAAGTATACGAAGCATGCAACATTGCAAATAAATATTCTCTAAGTAATAAAATTTATATGCTCACAACGTTCATTGAAGAAACACGTCGAGGCGACGTACGCTAAACCTTTATACAGAAGAAAATACGTCGCAGAAACGTACGCCGTACGTTAAATGATAAATTCTCTGTGTAATGCGCTGAGAACGCGACAGGTGCTGCCTAGGCGAATAAAAGGCAAAATGCGAATACATTGCGTGTTCACTGAATGCCGAGATGAATTAACCTTTACCGACACGGTAATGGATGAAACGTATAACGTAATAGTCGTTTTTTATTTGCTGTGTGTAAGTATTGACATAGGCATACGGGCAAACTGTAGATGTGTTTGTACAAGGACATAACATAACCTCATTAGGGATGTCCTTCCAAAAGGACACTGTGGGGCGTGATGTTTGTGACTACAAGAATGTACATATGAGCAGAAATGTGGAAGACATAAATAAATAAACAACACAGTCGGGGCCTAATATTGTATATTTTTTTCATGGGCAATGCCATGATACGAGACAATTGACAGTATTTCCGTAAAAGTCAAGTCAGTCCGGTTAAACAGCCGATAACCTCGTAGGCAGACCTGCGAGGTCTCATACCAAAGAAAAAAAAACACTGGCGCACTACTACTACACCAAGCATTACCGTGCAGACTTGCCTCACTTCATAACTTTCCCGCCATTTCTCTTGACTGACAGATGACATTAGTGACAACAAATATCTCTTCTTATGTGCATGAGACAGTGTTTACATAACTATTGAATCCTAGTGCAGGCATCAGTCTCTCACAAGCTACTGTCACATAATTTTGAAGATTTTATGCTACTGTTTGTGAAGATACAGAGAGTTTTTTATTTGACTTAAATATAAACACTACATTTATGAAATACAGAGTGAGTTCATTATTATTTAACGGGATCCATTTCAAATTTCGGAACACAATTCATCTACCCCAACATCCACTTTAGTCATTGCTACACTAATAATAACGAATTTACAAGAAGCACTTATTTCAATTGTCCCATCTACAAAATACTTTTGACAATAATTGGACACTTCTCGTCAAAGGAGCGACAGTTCTCGAGGTCGCTCCACTGTGGCCTGATGAAGGAAATCAATTGTGACCACAAAAGGAGCACCCCTAGTCGTGACAAGATTGGACATATAACATGCCTTTGTCGAGAAACACGTTAAATCGACGTATTTACCGATCGCACAGTGGAACGAATGTATGGGAGCGGTTGGACGTAGACATGTCCGAAAAAAAAGAGTAAAATTATGCCAAACTAATGATGCCATCTTATTCGATTACTTAATGCCTTCATAACTTGTGGTGATGAATTTCTTCATAACTCCCATATTTCGGGAGTAATTTGAGAAAATGTGAAATTTTACTATGAAAATGAGTGTATCGAGCTCTCTCCCTCCTGATTCCGGGCTTGTTTCAAGTAGCGGTCTCTAATATCATAATGCTAATACTAAGAGCTATATTTAATACTAAGACACATAGTGCGCCAAATGTGCACTTTCTGGGATAAAGAGTGATGTTTATTTTATAACACAATTTTTTTATTTTTTGTTTATTTTGTTGATTAAAACCGTTTTTCTAAAGGTTTACCTTATTACAATAACATTTCTGAGCAGCCAATTAGAGAAGATATAAGCTAATTAGGATATATAATTAGGGACTTAAGGTTTACATATAAAACTGATGCACTAATGATTACTGATAAGAACATTGCTATTATTTAATTACTAAATGGCTCTTAATACACTAATTTAGCATGCATCATTTACTAATTATCACAATAACTAATTACCTTGCAATATTTAACAAAGGATACCTGGGATACCTGGATTTTATATAAATAGGTCACTATTAGTAACTTTAAAATCAGTGTTGATTTACACCTCGTTGTATCCAAGCTAATCTCGCAATGTATTTTCCAAATTTTAATACAAATCTTGATATTCACGTTGCTTTATGCGCACGCGCACATAAAGATTTACGCGACTTTAACTATTTGTTCAGTGTTTTAAAAGATAACAGTTGTGTTCAGTTATGTGAAAGTGCTGAAACAAGTTTAAAAGACTGGTGTCGTCGATTTTGCTACCGCATTTATGCAAAATGGACACAGTCTGGAAGAAGCACAGATAAGTTTCGGAAGAAACATGAGATTTGGCTACAGGCTGCAATTCAATGGCCGGAATTACAGAATGAAAATATGGAACCTTCTACAGAAAATATAAGTGACGTCATCGAGCCCATAATTTCTCCTGCTAAATCTGATGCTTCAACTTGTACACATCCTAGTCCTCGTAAATCTTTTGAGGACCTTAGTAACCGGCAAAAAAGAAGACGCACTGAAGATAGTCTTTCATGCAGCAGTAGCAGCGCTGAAATTATGTTTTCGGCCGAAAGGGCGCTTCAAAAGGCAGGACAAAGCGATACAGCTTATGTTATGAAATACTTGACGGAGAATCCAGAAGAGGCCTCAAAAATCAAAGCCTTCATTGAAGGTAAATCAATTCAGGTACGGGAAATATCCCCTTTGAAGGCATTGGCTCTTTATGTATCGATGAACTTATCGAAATGGCGCTATAACACTCTTCGGGATTTCAACACTCAAGAAGGAGCTCTTCAATACCCGAGTTACTACATGTTGGTTAAAGAAAAAATTAAGTGCTATCCGGCCAAAGAAGATCTCACAGTTACAGAGAGCTCTGCAAAAATCAAATTACAAGCCTTGATGGATTTAACCTCAAGAAGACTTATTAGGTCGTTAGAAACCCCTGTTGATCCCAATCAACAGCTCGTATTGACCAGCAAATGGGGTTTTGACGGATCATCTAGCCAAAGCATTTATCATCAAAGGACGAGTGAAGATGAGCAAATCGATCTTGCTAGTAATTTTATGATTAGTCTTGTACCACTGCGGCTCGTCTCAAAAGGTGTAACAATTTGGGAAAACGAGCGACCATCTTCCACTTCATTTTGCCGGCCAATATTGTTTAAGTTTATAAAGGAAACCAAAGAAAATGTGCAGAGAGAGATGGCTGAAATCGAAGCAGAGATTGAAGCCTTAACTCCATCCACCATCACTGATGGAATTAGTGTCAAACACCAACTGCTGTTGACAATGATTGATGGTAAAATTCATTCCATTATATCCAATACAGCAGCTTCAGTGTGTGACATATGCAAGGCTTGTCCTAAAGAAATGAATAATTTAGAGTTAATCAAAGATAAACACGCAAACGAGGACATGTATAAATATAGCTTAAGCACCCTTCACGCTTGGATTCGCTCAATGGAATGCTTATTACACATTTCCTACAAATTAGACATAAAATCATGGCAAGTAAGGGGTGATATAGCAAAAAGGCAAGTTGATGACAGGAAGAAAAGAGTTCAAGAGGCTGTAAGAAGAGAAACGGGCTTACTTCTCGATGTTGTGAAACAAGGCAGTGGATCCACCAACAATGGCAACTCGGCAAGGAGATTTTTTGAAAACTACACTAAATCTGCTGAACTGACCGGAATAGATGCTATGCTTTTAAGAAAAATCTGTGTGATCTTGCAGTGTATTTCATCAGGAGAGAAGATCAACGTAACTAAATTCCGAGAGTTCTGCTTTGATACTGCTAAGCTTTACGTGGAGTTATACCCATGGTATTATATGCCTTCTTCACTTCATAAAATTTTAATGCATGGGCCAGACATAGTTCAGAACATGTCAATTGTGCCCATTGGTTTTCTATCCGAAGAGGCATCTGAGGCTAGAAATAAAGATTTTAGAAAATATAGAGAGGGGCATTCTCGAAAGCATAGCAGTATCTCATGCAATGAAGATATTATGCACAATCTTTTACTGTCTTCTGATCCACTTGTTACAAGTATCCGTCCAAAAGGAAATAAGTTTGTAAAAAAATCTTTTAAGGAATTTTATGAGCTTACGGATTCTGAGAAAAGTGATATCGAATTTGTTAACATAAATGATTTAGCGGACATCGATTCTGAATTTGAATTAATTGATGATGATGATGATGACGAAGATAATTAAATGATGTTATTGTTTTAAAATGTGTAACTTAGTAAATTAGAGCTTACATCTTAATTATTTATTGTACTTTTAATGAAACTAGGTAATTTATTATCAACTTACTTAAAAGTCATACTCTCATCAGTTCTTGTGAATATTTTTGTTAATATATATTTCTGTATATATATAATATATTTATAGACCTCTTAATAAGTCTGTCTGCGGTTTAAAGTAAATACAAATGGGGAAAAAACGTTTTTTTTTGTAATTTTTCATTTCCTTTTATCCCAGAAAGTGCACATTTGGCGCACTATGTGTCTTAGTATTAAATATAGCTCTTAGTAATAGCATTACGATATTAGAGACCGCTACTTGAAACAAGCCCGGAATCAGGAGGGAGAGAGCTCGATACACTCATTTTCATAGTAAAATTTCACATTTTCTCAAATTACTCCCGAAATATGGGAGTTATGAAGAAATTCATCACCACAATTTATGAAGGCATTAAGTAATCGAATAAGATGGCATCATTAGTTTGTCATAATTTTACTCTTATTTTTCGGACATGTCTACGTCCAACCGCTCCCATACATTCGTTCCACTGTGGATCGGAGACAATTTCAGAAATGTCGTAGTTATAGGCAGGGTTAGAAATTGTTTCTATGTTGTTCGATAATGTGTAAACCACTTTTGTACTCGCATGTTCATTTTTAGGTGGTTCCGTATGGTGCCGGACGTAAAGTTCATATTTCCATTCCATTTTTCCTGTGGATGTCGTAAGAAGCGACTAAGGGACCAAAAAATGAGTAGCACCTTTCTTTTTTTTGGGTGGGCAATCATCAAATGACTTCTCCCGCTCTGGGCGGAGCGGGAGGGCATGTCAGACTTTTACTGACTAAAACCCACCCGTGTTCCTTCAGTTGCCTATATGCCAGGCCACGGTAACTCGTTTGAACAATCTCGCGACCCTGACAGGATGAGTAGCAGCTTTCTCTATGCATTTTACCACCATACTGCGATCGCCCACTGGCCTGCCAAGCGTGGCGATTATGGCAAACCCCTCCAAATTGGGGGGGCCCATGTCCAGCAGTGGATATCTTTCGGCTGAAATAATGATGATGATGATTTTATTCAATTAAAACACCATTATTGTCCTGCAATACCTGGCTTTATAAATTGGGGTTTACTAATGAGATGACGACTAATAGAGAAGTGTGGAAGAAAAAAACTTTTTAACAAAAAATTAAACCGCCGATAAAACTGAAAAGCAAAAAATAATAAACCTTAAAATTATGAATCGGCGCTTTGAGTGATCTTTGTCCATTGATTTTTTGCTTTTCATTTTTTCGGCGGTTTAATTTTTTGTTAAAAAGTTTTTATTTTATAATTTTAAAAGTTATGCGTGGTTACATTATAATCAGTGAGTGAACAATCAATCATCCCCTGTTTTGCGACCCTTAGGGTTCGATTTTGTTTTCCAAATGTATATGAGACCACCTCCGGAGTATATCCTTTCCAATAGAAGAAGAATTATCACAATCGGACCACTATGTAAAAAGTTATGCGTGGTAATACATAAAAAAAAAATATACGCGTTGAATTGAGAACCTCCTCCGTTTTTTTTCGTCGGTTGAAAAGACATGTTGCGCTGACCCCAAATAAATTGGGATAAGATAATATTGTCCTACATCAACATCAAAATATCACACCTGCATTTCCTGAAGAATTAGGCACACCTGCACCTGAAGTACATCCAAACTCTGGGCTTCTACTGAAAAATTGCAGATTTAAAAACCTAATAAAAGTTGAATCAACTCGACAATTGAATCTAGTACCTCATTCTCAACAGTAGCCTGCCTGCCTGTATTAGCTTCCGAAATAAATCGCAGCATATTTCTTGTTAATTATGTATTGAAACAAAAAAAAAAAAGAACACTGTCTATCTTAAAACATGTATCACTTAACAGCTTACTTAGCTAAAAAACTAAAAAGTTGCGTCTTTTGCTATTCATAACATACAAATGCAAAACTTCAAGATTATGAAATCCGATAACGTTTCAACTGCGCATATTTTAAAATACTAACCCATTTCAAAGTAGCGTTTTAACTACTTCAGTTGCTTTATTTTTCCAAGCAATATTTACATAGAATTATTCACCATAAGTACTTTGGGACTCCATCTTCCTTTTACATAGGCACAAGTGAAGCACAAGCTTTTCTTCACCCGAAAATGATTCGCCAAATTCCCGTACCCTTTCACCCTTTGAGAAAATTATAAAACAGTTTGGTCCTTTGAGCCGGAGTCCCGGGGTCCGGGATCCCGGAGTCCCGGGGGCGTTGCCTCGATTGTACGCTAATCGCTGGCTTGTTTACTAAAGTGCGTTTGGGTCTGACGATGTGTGTGGTCCGTGTGTGAGCGGGGAAGAAAACAGTAAACGTATTTATTTTAGTGAAAAAGTTTGAATAAAAAGGCCAGGACTTTTTTAAATTGTTCCACTAGGTAGACTATTTGCAAGATATGCTAACGGACGTGTGGTATTACGCGAATGGATAGAATAAGACATTAGTTATCATCATCTGCTACTAAATCTAACTGCTAAATCTAGGCCTCACCCAATTTGGAGGTTTTGCCATAATCGCCACGCTTGGCACGCGGGTTGGCGATCGCAGTATAGTGGTAAAATGAATAGAGATCGCTGTTGCCCGTTCTCTAGTAAGTTCCTTAATCGCTTTTTACGACACCCATCGGAAGAAATCGGGTGATGCTATTCTTTACGTCCGGAATCAAAGTGGCAAGTAACTACATAAAAAATTAAATTTGATCATTGTTTCATTTTTGATCATGGTCTGGTAGTTTGCGTAGCGGCCTACCCAAATGTCCTTTCTTTGGTATTCGTCGAATTACTGACAAATGCGTGCACAGACTGGACAGGTCCACGCAAAAGGTGGTGGTGGTTTCCTCAAAAGACTATTTCAGATACCAATTTACGTGGTCATCACATTATGTGACCAAGATTATGTCATCCTCACTCTCCCACTTTATCCCAATTTATTTGGGGTCGGTGCCAAGACTATGTCTTGACTTTAAAAGAGACTGTGCAATTTGTTTCGACATTTCTTCTTAGAGCTTCTAGTTTTAAAAATATGATTGAAGTGTAAAAGTATTTGTATAAACCTACTTACAGAATTACAATCCACACTTCCACACTAATATTTTAAATGCAAAAGTAACTCTGTCTGTCTGTCTCGCTTTCCTGCTAAAACTACTGAACCGATTTAAGTGAAAATTGGTACACAGATAGTTTAGAGCCTGAGAAAGGACATAAGCTACTTTTTATCCCGGTCGTATGTTCCCGCGGGATAATTTCCGACCTCCACCCGGGCGAAGCCGCTGGCAAAAGCTAGTCATTTATAAAAAGTCCTATAAATGGTTTTAATACTGATAAAAGATACATCTTTGAATTTGAGTTTAGGTCAATATATTGTACTAACTCGAAAGATCAATAAAGAAAGATGTTGTATAATATAGAAATAGACATCAAATGGCGTTTTCATGCGCGTCGAATATTTCTAAGAGGGTCTATATCTGTACCAAAGTAAGAAATATATTTTCTGTAAATCAAGGATATCCATTACAAAGATTTCATATTACTTTACTAGCTGCACGTGACTTCGTAAGCGCAAAATTTCTTGTTCCATATGCTATTACTTAATTGCCAAAGTTAAGTGGCAGTGGGCAGGGCACATTGCTTGCAGAACAGATAGCCGATGGGGCCGGAAGGTTCTGGAGTGGCAACCGCATACTAGAAGACGTGGCGTTGGAAGGCTTCGTACAAGATGGACCGAATCCGCTGGATGCGAGAAGCACAGAATTTGTCGAAGTGGCGGTGCTTAGGGAGGCCTATGTCCAGCTGTGGACATCTTTCGGCTTTAATGATAATGATGTTGCTATTACTTAATTTTCACTTAGGGTTCTTACGGATTCTTTTCTATTTGCTCGGCTTTTAAAATTGCAGCGTAATCTTAAATGATCTGTAACCTTTCTCAAGGATTAGGCTTTTTTTGGGGCTGGGAAATCATCAAATGACGTCTCCCCCTCTAGAAGGAGCGGAAGGGCGTGTCAGACTTTCACAGATTAAAACCCACCTGTGTTCCTTCAGTTGCCTATATGCCAGGACACGGTAACTCTTTTGAACAAATCTCGCGACCCTGGTCAAGGATTAGACTGTCAAATTCGATAAGTTTTTTTTTTAATCCGACTGGAAATTCCAGATATTAGTACGTTCAAACAAACAAACAAAAAAAAAACTCTTTAGCTAGCGCTATAATACATATAATAGATTATATGTATTTGTATATAGATGTTAATACAGAATTTCTTCCAAATACTTTTCCGTACAATAACTTCCTTGGAACGCTGAAAACACTCGAATCCATTCCATTTAGAGGAAGATTTAAGTTCGCACTCCATTCAATTAAGTCGGAATACAATTAATTAAGTTACCTGTTCCTTTTGTTGTAATTAAGTAGGCAGTAAATATTGTTCTATTACCCACTCGGTTCATTCTCAAACAATAGCTTTTCCTTCTGTTTCCTATCATTTTCAACAATTAGGAGAAATAAAATAAAGGGCTTTTCTTAATGATATTGTTATTGTGTTAACAAATTTATTTTTTAATGATGTGATAAGGCAATGGTGCGCTTTAAAATAAGATGTAAAGATAAAAATTGAAAATAATATGGTTAGATGTTTTGGTCATGTTGAGAGGATGAATGAAAGGCGACTAAGACACAACAACAACAAGGCAGATGTGAAAGGAAACACCGGGAGAGGACGTCCTAGGAGGACATATAATGGTGTTCTTTAGAAGGGTCAGGTGCGTAGTACTACGTGCGTGACTAGATGTTAGAACGTGAACGAAGCAACCTACTAGAAACCTCGTATGTAAGATAACGTATGTAAGATTCGTAGCAGGTGGCGTTCTTTTCTTGACAGAGCATCCATAAAGCTATTCCCATGGTAAAAAGGCATGTGTGTATGTGTGTAAATATTTAAGGCAGATTTCTGGCTGGTTTTGGGTTAGGTTGCGCATAAGTTGTGTGTTAGCCTATAATTAATTGTTGCACTTAAGAATGTACTGTTATCGAAATTATATTTAATTAGCTTCTGCCCGCGACTTCGTCCGCGTTAAATTTCTTGCTCCTCCGACCCTTCTCGTCGCGTCGAATCGCCTACCCCTGCGATTTTCCCCGTTTTTGCAACATTTTTCATTACTGCTCTGCTTCTCTTGGATGTGATGTTATACAGCCTATAGCCTTCCTCAATAAAAAGGCTACCCAACAAATATTTTTTCAATTCGTACGAGTAGTTTCTGAGATTAGCGCGTTCAATCGATCAAACAAACAAACTCTTCAGCTTTATAATATTAGTATAGATGTATTGTGTAAACAATTGTTGGCTGACCTAAATAAATGAATAAAATAAGAATATTTGCCAACCATGGACACATTTTCATCCTTTTTTAGTTTTTATACTCCCCACCATAAAAACATTCTTGAAACCACGCTACCACTGTGACCTCACAGAATTTGTTGCTGACTCACGTGCGACGAAGCAAATGTACTTCATAGCGTACAGTCAGCGAATTTACAGTTTTTGTGTAGAGACTGTACTTGCCTAATGTTGCTATACACCTGAATGGGAGCCTTTATGTCCCCTTTAAGGTACCTCTTTAAAAAGTAAATTTGAAGGATTTTTCGTCGGGTTAAGTTGGACGTAGACGTTCCGTGTGTTGGTAAAGAATAGCACCATCTCATTTCTTCCCGTGGGTGTCGTACGAGGCGACTAAGGGACTTACTAGAAAATGGCTAGCAGCGTTCTCTATGAATTTTGCCATCATTCTGCGATCGCCAACCCGCCTGTCAAGCGTGGAAATTATCGCAAACTCTCCCAAATTGGGGGAGGCCTATGTCCAGCAGTGGACGTCTTTTGGCTGAAATGATGATGATGATGATGAGGACGTAGAAGGCACTCAAAGCTCAAATGGGACTGGGCCGGACACGTTTGCCGCATGAAGGATGCATTCTGGGCTAAGACCAACACAACATGAGTTCCTGAAAACGTCCATTGGCATCGCGGAAGACCCAAGCGTATATGGCGGGACGAATGTGATTCAAACGACGGCTCAGGATTGAGTTGAGAGGATAAAGAAAAGGTAGGCCTTTGCTGTGCAGTGGAATAATACACAGACATATTATAATCGGATACGAACGCTAGCCTACGGTATACGGCAGCTGAAATATGGGGAATTTTTTTCTTGGCAGTGGAAGACATAAGTAGCACGGTGGTACTTAGTAAACACGTCGACACGAGAAACATATGTCAGCAATGAGCTGACATATGTTTCTCGTGTCGACGTGGTGAAAAAAATTAACAATCACTCTATTCCAGATATCTTCATCATTATCATCAGCTTTCAGCACTCCAATGGTAGACCATCTCCAAATCCCCCCATTCAGTTCAATTAGAGCAGCACAGCAGTGGTGGTCTGGTGGAATCGGCTGACAAAGGCTTTACTTTGTGTCAATTATTTCATCACTATTGCTCTCAAAACGCTTACGACACTCAAAGAAATAAATGGTATAGTGCTATTCTTTACGTCCGACACCATACAGAACATGTCACCTCACCTAGATATTATTCTGTGAGCTAGATCACCTCATTCCGGATTCTATCAGAGTCTTTATGGCCTTAAACCCCTGGATCACGAAATCTTCAATTTGTAAAGTGCCAAGACCTAAGTACGTACTAACATAACCCTCTTTTAGTCAGCAGAATGTCTGCGTGGAAGGATTTTAACGTCAGTAATAATCATAACAGTTACATTTATGTAGAACTTTATATTTTATCTGAGTATCATCGAGCCGAGTGTGCAGAAGTTTTGTATTTATTTCGAAGTTGTTTTCAGTGTGTTGATGGCAATCTTTTCATGGAGGTAGGGACATTGATGCGCAGCCCGGTACCTTAAATTTAAACTTCTTTTTGCATTGAAACTTTTCGGTGGTTAAAAATAAAATGGTTTAGATACATTTGACAGTGTAGGTTTTCTATGAAACAGTAGAGTTTTTGTTTAATAACTAGCGAAAAATTTCAACGCATGAGGGTTCAAGTTCATATACTTCTCTAATACATGGAACTTAAACATAAGTGGTGAAATGTGGATACATACATATCGTATAGGTACACCTCTGCTCATCCTTTTTGGGTAACAAGGTGTGATTTTATGTTATGATTTGTGTAATTTATCAAGAGAATAGATCAACATTACAACTAGGAACGAAGTAATTTTACTATCCTAGGTATTAAATATGTAAAGGTTTGTATGTTTGGATGTTAATTACTCAATGACGGAAAAACCGTTGATCGGATTTGGATGAAATTAGGCATATAAATAGGTAAAAAACCTGGATAACCACTTAAGATACTTTTATATTAGTATGTTTCCGTGGAATAATTTTGAATCACCGCACGGGTGATGCTGCTGGCAAAAGCGATTAATATATTAAGCTCTCATCATCATCACCAGTACAGCCGAAAGACTTTCATTGCTGGACATAGGCCGTCCCTAATTTGGAGAGGTTTGCCATAATCGCCACACTTGGCAGGCTGGTTGGCGATCGCAGTATGCTGTTAAAATACATCGAGAACGCTGCTGTCTGTTCTCTTGTAAGTCCTTTAGTCGCTTCTTACGACGTCCGCGGGATTAAATGGGACGTATAAGGCTGTAAGCTATGTAAAAAAAAATCTTCAACTATTTCAACACAGTAAATCCGACATTTTAATAACGTGCAGGCACTGGGATCTTTGGGAAAATATTTTCATGATTACGAATATTACATTGGCAGTAAAAGAATATTACAGTCTTAGGTCACCCTTGAGTTCTGACCGTCTGTCAGTCACGAACATTTTATAAAACTAAAATAAAATTGAAGCAGCGTCTGTGATTGTGAAATAAATGTGCTTGTGTCTAAGCATTTTTCGTATTATTCTCAAAATGAGTTCTGTGGCAGCGAGCAATGTGACTTTTGACAATGTCGTTTCTGTTTTCAGAGCTTTTGTTTTAACTAGAAAGTTCCCAATGCTAGGGCAAAAATCAAAATCAAAATATTTTACGTCTGAAGCAGATGCATGGTTTCAATTTGCTGATTCCGTGAAGAAGAGCTGATAAGAAAATCCAAAAATAATTGGTTTTTACAGTTTCGTTTCAAATGACAGTATTAGTAGGCATAAGAGGACAGTGTAAGCCTGTCAATAAGTACCAGGTACTTACTTAAACAGAACATGGTCTACAAATTTACAGTCTACAAGGCCTACGACGTTCTCACATTCACGAAATATAAAAAATAGAACACAGAAGGGTACACAGGCCTTCTCTCTGAGAGAGAGCCGTAATCCACTACGAGGGCCTACCACGCCGTTACCAGCATACAACCCACTCCCTTTCGAGAAGAGCAAGTGTCCCATCAGTAGGAACATTGTACTATAATTATGTAAATCGGTCTTAAAAGTCCGAAATCGTCAAAAGACAGAAGAAAAAAGAGTTTTGTCCTGCAAAGAGAGTATAAAAGGTATTATTATTATAACATTGTAATAAGCGTTATTTACCTACACACTTATTACATTATTGTGTGATAGAGCTTGGTGTCGTTCGGTTAAATATATTTCCGTCGGAGTGTTTTCTCGGCTCATTGCTCGGGGCGCGCTTCTAAGAAAACTGGTCCTTTACTTAACACGGCCATTTTCTTCAACAATAATAACGTAATTCTCCATATGTATGGTTAATGTTGCGCCTCAATACACAGAAGGAGTGGGTATTTTCTTAGAAATTCTTTATCTTTATGTCTCGTCAAATATGTATATGACGGGGCAAAGATTTTGTTAACATATTGAAACATACTTTTTAAAAGTGATTTGCTTTTTTTTTCTCTGTGATATAGAATGTGATATTTTGAATTTAGAGCGGCTAACACCGAATCCAGTTATGAGTGTCATGGCGGCGGTAACGATCATTTTTTGACGCGACTGTCACGGGGTGCTCACGTACAAATCCATTGGCTCTAAATGTAAGTTTAACAATTATTATGATTTTAATAAATCAGTGATAATCACTGTAATCATTTAATATTATAGTTAAGTTTTCTTGCTATATTTGGTAGTAAATAAAGTGCGTTATTTTGTGAGTATTATTTTCCAACTCTCCGTATGTACAACGCCCATGATGGAGGATCAACAGATGCCGTTTCAGCAGCGAGGTGTTTCAGTCGCTCGAACATTCGTCACATACAAACATACACTCACGTCTTTTTCCCATGGGGTAGGCAGAAACTACAGAATGTCACCTGCCACGATCCTCATATATTCCTTTTGCTTCGTTTACGTTCATACATCTGAAGCCTAATTTTCATTCACTCATTTGAGTGTCATGTACAAAACTTGCGGAAAAGTTATTGAAACTTGAGGTATTTTTGACAGATTGAGACTGAAGTCAAACTTTGAATGTTCTTAACATAACGAGAATTGCCTTGTCTGGTCATACACGTACGCTGGTGGCGAGTTGGTACTCGTAACGCGCCTGACCTTATTGAAGAATATCACTAATAAATAATATTAGCAAACTAGGTACTTTATATACCTCTTATTTCTGGTAAATGATACGTATCTACTACAATAACTACATTTTTTTTTGTCGGTGGAAAATCATCAAATGACGTCTCCCGCTCAGGGTAGAGTGGGACGGCGTGTCAGACTTTTACTGACTAAAACCCTGTTGTGTTCCTTCAGTTGCCCATATGCCAGGGCCGCGGTATCTCTTTCAAACAACAAACACTACCTTTAATTGTCATTTCATATAATGTCACTAGTCTTATTATATGTACATGTCTATAAATACTATTCATGATTTATTATTAATACCGTCTTAAATTCAGTAATCACAAGTTATTTTTACACTATGTTACTGTGGGACTGACCAGATGCTATATAGATAATTACTTAAGTTCGTGTCAAATAAGTTTACTACAAATGATACTTTTTAAATCCACGCTAATAATATAAATGCGTAAGTAACTCTGTCTGTCTGTCTGTCTCGCTTTCCTGCTAAAACTATTGAACCGATCTAAATGAAATTTGGTACACAGAAAGTTTAGAGCCTGAGAAAGGACATAGGCTACTTTTTATCGCGGTAGTATGTTCCCGCGGGATAATTTCTGACCTCCACGCGGGCGAAGCCGCTGGCAAAAGCTAGTACTTAATAATTTATCAATCTCTTACTTCGCCCGGAACTTTATTTTGCAAGAATCTATATCTATCTATACTAATATTATAAAGCTGAAGAGTTTGTTTGTTTGTTTGATTAAACGCGCTAATCTCAGGAACTACTGGTCCAAATTGAAAAATTATTTTTGGGTTGGGTAGCCTATTTATCGAGGGAGGCTATAGGCTATATAACATCACGCTACAATAAAGAGGAGCGGAGCAGTAATGAAAAATGTTGCAAAAACGGGGAAAATTTATTCCTTTTGAGAGTTTCCGTTGCGTGCGCTGCGTAAACGGTTAAAGTAACGCAAAAATCATGTATGACGGAATTGTTCCTTTTAAAAAGTTCAAAAAAAAAGTCCGCGAGAGCATATGTCTATC
Source organism: Aporophyla lueneburgensis (assembly GCA_932294355.1). NCBI lineage: Eukaryota > Metazoa > Arthropoda > Insecta > Lepidoptera > Noctuidae > Aporophyla > Aporophyla lueneburgensis. The sequence continues at coordinate 24,661,931 of OW028755.1, forward strand.
TTTTAAGGTTGACTCACTATAACTCAAAAGGAGCGAGCAGCAACGAAAAATGGACGAAAACTAGCAGGCAAATCGATGCGACGGGAAGGGTCAGGGGAGCAAAAATTTGACGCGGACGAAGTCGCGGGCAGAAGCTAGTCTATTTATAATTTTAACACACATAAACTTACGCCTTTTTCCCATGGGGGTAGGCAGAAACTACGGAACTACCTGCTACGATCCTTATTTACTTCTTTTGCCTCGTTGAGGTTCATACAATTGGTCATACAGACACGCCGGTTGCGAGTACTACGCACCTGACCTTTATAATTTTAAGTTGCTTTTAAAATAAAATGTAAAGTATTCAGGGTAGATAGCGACAGAAAAATTTTAGACCCCGAAGCGTATAACATTTCTAATCATTATCGTACCAACCTGACAAGCTGGCACTACCGGTGTTACTTAAACAACTCCATTCATTCAAGTTACCTGTATATGTAAGGTTAAGCTGTCATAAATGTACTGACACACTTTATAGCCCTCGTATGTAGATGTTTTGCCCTGGCACATGGGCAGCTGAAGGAACACGGGTGGGTTTTAGTCAGTATATGTCTGACACGCCCTTCCGCTCCACCTTAGAGCGGGAGACGTCATTTGATGATTCCCACCCAAGAAAAGGCCTCCTCAAATACAAATATAGGTTATTATTATTATTTACTAGCTTTTGGCAGCGGCTTCGCCCGCGTGGAGGTCGGAATTATCCCGCGGGAACATACTACCGGAATAAAAAGTACCCTATGTCCTTTCTCAGGCTCTAAACTATCTGTGTACCAAATTTCATTTAAATCGGTTCAGTAGTTTTAGCAGGAAAGCGAGACAGACAGACAGACAGACAGACACACAGACAGACCGACAGACAGACAGACAGACAGACAGAGTTACTTTTGCATTTATATTATAAAATAAATAATATATAAATAATATATAAAAATATATAAAATATATAAATATATAATATATATATATATATAATACTAGCTTTTGCCGGCGGCTTCGCCCGCGTGGACGTCGGAAATTATCCCGCGGGAACATACTACCCGGATAAAAAGTAGCCTATGTCCTTTCTCAGGCTCTAAACTATCTGTGTACCAAATTTCATTTATTAATCGGTTCAGTAGTTTAAGCAGGAAAGCGAGACAGACAGACAGAAAGACAGATAGACAGACAGACAGAGTTACTTTTGCATTTATAATATTAGTATGGATAATATATAATAAATATAATATAAGTATGGATTTAATTTAATTTGACAACATTGGTCCACTGATAAGTAAATACTTATCAACTAAGGGTTAGTATTTATTAATTAGAATAAACAATATTTATATTCATACCTGCCGCACGAGCAACTTGACAAAGTGTCTCAGTATTGGTGCATCGTGTTGTTTGGCTAGGGTTTTCAGGATACTGTTGCTTCTAGCCCTCATTCTGCTTAATAAGGATGCGGTCTTTTTCCTCATAATAGCATAGAAGTCGTCAGTTCGTGCTACAGCTCAAATGCATGCATGTTATTGTTTAGAAAAAACAACGTTTCGAAAATGCGCTATTAGTAATACTAACCAGGACTCAAAGAAAAAATATGTAAATATACAGTTTTCCCTACAGAACATCGCGAAACAACTCACATAGAAAACTCTTGAACAAAAGAAGCGATTTGCGAACTGAAAAAAAAAACATGGCAACACGAGTGTTCTCACTTGTTTGTGTCTAAATGAGGCTCCAAGAGAAAAATACGAAGCCCTGTTTTTTCCGACGGCACCGTTTGCTAAATCACACTGTTAACAGATATTTGTTTCGTTTAAAAGTCGACGAGTGTCTTAAGGATGCTCTGCCAAAAAATCTTATTAAATGTATTTCGTACAAATAGGTTTGAGTTAGGAGCACTGTGCGTTGAAGTGAAGTGTGGTAGTTCTTTTAGGTCGTTGACTATGTTTCTGTTAGATGAGTTATTTTATTTAGATTAGAAAGTTTTTATTTTATAATTTTTCGTGACTTTAATGGACTCATAATACTTGGCAAGGTATACCTTATCCAATAAAAAAAAATAATTATCAAAATCGGACTACTCTGTATAAAGTTATGTGTGGTTATACATTACAATCAGTGAGTGAACAATCAATCATCCCCTGTTTTCCGACACTTAGCGTTCGATTTAGTTTTCCAAATTTATATGAGACCACCTTGGGAGTATACCCTTTCCAATAAAAAAGAATTATCACAATCGGACTACTATGTAAAAAGTTATGCGTGGTCATACATTAAAAAAAAAAAGATACGCGTCGAATTGATAACCTCCTCCGTTTTTTTTCGTCGGTTGAAAAGAAAAGGTAGAGTGTTATCGCCACTGCTATAAGCACGTCACGCCGTTGGTCGTGGCTGTTATTCGTAGACCTTTGACGGTTGTTACGGGTTGTCTGATACCCAAAAGTCTGACCACCAGTATTACCAAGTGGTATCGTGTTACTGGAACTGGGTGTTGGAAGTGTGAACTGCGGTCACTGGTATTTAGCTGCATTCAATTAGACTGAAAACTGAATCTAATTTGCTGAGAAAAGGCTAGATTTTTCTGATAAGAAGAAATATCTGAATAATATCTTTACTGTAATCTTTATCGATAAAATTATCCTCACTGAACATAAATCAGTATTAATTACCGCCAAACATGCCAATACCAAAGCTTAGGATCGGACAAAAGAAACGTATATAAAACATTAATACTGATGAAGCAACAGGCAATATAATGCCGCGGTCTCACGGTCCGCTAACTGACGGGCCGCACAACACCGCGCCAGGCAGATAAGCTACGGGATGCGTCGCCTACGATGAGGCCCACGGCGGCCCATTGCCGCCACATCGATTCGTCGGGAATCGGTAAATTTAAGCGGTGAGTATGGCGTGGCACAGGAGCGCCTGTTGTGGCCTGTCGCAACAGACGGGGCTTGGGGCAGCCTGTCAGTTAATGGGCCATGGATACCATCGGCACGGGCCGTAACAGTCCCCGATAGGTGAGCAATGCTGATGTGGCCAGTCAGTTAAGGGGCCGTGGGTACCTTCGGTCTGGTGCAACCCGTTAGTTAACAGGCCGTGGGACCGTGGCTTGACACATAATTCTCCGTTATTAAATAATTTCTTCTTAGGTATTAATTTTGTTACTTAATTAAAAATACAACAGCTGGCTCCCACGAATGGTCTCAAGCTAATTATCGAAGATTTTCTGGCTAACAAGACACGTTTCTTTTACGATCAGACTTCTTTAATAACATCTTTCTTGTAAGTATCTTGAGATACTTTTAGTGATTGAAATTGTAAGCGTTATCGAGGTCTAGAAGCCACTAATTGGTCCCCAGAGACCGATAAGATCGATCGCGATAAAAGTTTTCGAATTCGAACTGTGTACAAAAGGACCAACTTTTTTACAGTGAGTAAATTGAAGGTCAGAATGATTAGTACAAAGTTGTCTACTCTTGAGAGTACCTACTAAAAGGTACACTTTTGAGATAACAATGGCACCATTCTACACACCCAATATACGTCTTTCAGCGTCATATCCAAGTGTCATACACATTTCGATTCCCCAAAGTGGCTCAGATATCAGCGATCTTATAAAAGCATCTATATTTCTCCAAATCCCTGAGGAGAAACAGCGATCTATATCTATGTACATAATAAAATGTAATGGCGTCTTATTGATCGTATATAAGATGGTGTATGAAGCGATTTTCCTCCAGTTTACTCGGAGACAATGGTGGAAGCTGCCATTTTAAATCGAGCGTGCGTTATTGCAAGATTACTGCGGTATGATAACAGCTTCCAGACGCATTATGTCTAAATATTGTTTTATACCTTATCTTAAAACTATCAATCAAATCATTTATTTGCAACGAATGTAAGTTACATAAAAATACAGGTGGAGTAGATAAAAGTGAGCCATGTACATTCTGCCTGGAAATAGGCAGGCAAAAATTTATAAAGTTATATCAAATTATTAAATTACAAATTTTGTCACAGTTAGAATTATTATATATAAAAAAAAATTAAATGTCACAGAATTTTTACAAATACACATACATTAATAATAAAAATTGTCAAATCGAAATGTTACTTTAGAATGAAATCTATATATATAAAAATGAATCCCTATTTCCCTTGGTCACGCCATCACGCGTGAACGGCTGGACCGGCTACTAGCAGTGGTTAAGGAATCACAGCAGCATGGATTAGGCTAAGCTTGTTGCGGTTGGTCTGTAGATGGAGACCAACCGCAACAATCATCTTTACATAGCTAGACCCCTCCGTACCTCAGCAAAGCCCCGGCTGTTTCTCGTGGATCTTTGACAGTCTCAGTATTGTAATACGATAAACGGATATATAAAATGGGTTGTGGATGTCAAGTAGTCGCTTCATATATATAAAAAAAAAATAGTTTATTTGCACCTTTAAGTAAAACAAACAAAAATATAATTTATAATATAAATAGGCTTAAGGTTAGTGAGGTTGAACATTTGAGTTACAGCCAATACCTAAGCTAACATAACTTAATGTCTTGTAATTATAGGTATCAGTGCCTATCCTCGTTATTATTATAGCCGATGTTCAATAAGGTGTAAAATGTGAGAAAAAAAAAAAAACCAAAAAACACTGGTATTCAGCAACCTCCGATTAGACATAGTTGAGAAAAGGAAATGAAGTTGAAATGTAGTTGAGGAAATGGGAAGTTATATTAATGTCACGTGTTCTTCAATAACTGGTGTTCCTTGATACTTAGTAAAATAATAATTTAACCGATAGTAATACATAACTATAGAATTCTGACTGTCCCGCTGGTCCAATGGTCACAAGCGCTACTGGCAGGGTTCGATACTCAGGTCAGGCAAAGTGTTATTGTGTTTATCCATAAAGATATTCTCAATAGCTTCTCGGAGTCTGGATTTGTGCCTGGTCGATTGCAATTGGCTCGCCTGCTATTACATGGGACTGAAATATAACTGCTTAAATGTGGGGGTACTAAGTATGAGTCACCTCTGTCTACCCCTTCAAACAATACAGGCGTGATGTTTTATTAAGTAAAGAATCCATAAATCAAAGGACCAACATTTTGCTAAGCCAACCCAAAAGAATGTCTGAGTCACCCACCTAAGTGCCTATTAATTTCGCTGACTTACAAAACTGTGACAAATCGTGTTTTCCACACGAAAATAAAAACCTATTCCTATTTATTCAAGAGGCTCGAATAGGCACGCAGGACCACAAAACTAAGGGCCACGGAATTCCTACAGAAACTCTCTTGAAGGCCACACCCCATTGCCTTTCGTATCTTCAACTCTTCCACATCTATAGGACCGTTAGCGTCTCGCAACAGCCCTTTACAAGCGCAAATATTATTTTTATTTTCATTTAATTGTGGGCCCTGGCTCGTTGTTGCCGAAAGTTCTCGTAACGACTGAACTTGCAAACGGTCTCCCGACACTTAAGTTGATTTAAGTAATCTCGCAGTCGCCTTGTGAATTTGGAATGCGACGGACGTCGGTATGGTGATAAAGAGTGGCTCGGAACCTTGTTACTTTGAGTGGAATTTGCATTGTTGTTGAATTTTTTTGAGCTAAGCTATTGAATATGACTTATTTGAATTTGAAGATCTGTGATATACTCTTCATCCGTACTATAACGTTAAAAAGCAACCCTATCTATCTGTTGTTTGCCTTATATCAGCTGCACGAATTTGTTTTATCCAGGTTCCACGTTTTCGTAGAAGAATATCTAACTTCCACGCGGGTGAAGCCTCGGGCAAAGGCTCAGTCATAAATGAGTCAGTCTTCAACTGCATAGCATTTTACCAACTCTGTTGGGGTCGGCATTTATTCTAATCCGTATTTTATATACAGCGACTACCTACCTGACCTCCAGAAACGAATAACTGGGTCTGAAGCCAAGACCGCTGATAATCATTTGGTGTTCATTACTCAGCCACAACTAATTAATTAACCAACAACCATCTTACAATAATTTGCTACACCAAGAAGCTTTTTCTATTATTAATATCATACAAAATTAATTTTAAAAAGTCCTGAACAAAACAAAAACCTCTAAAAAAAGTATAATAAATTCGTTTTGGCCCTTTAACCCTTAACTACCCACAAGTGTCTCGCGGACACATTTTTGCGTTCTGTCGCTTGCATAATACAAAAAAAGCCCTTTTTCTATTCTATCTCTAGTGTTTTAAGAGTATATTTAATAAGAGTGATGTATCACAGTCTTAATGTGTGCTGATGATGTGAAAGTTGCACTTCCAGTGGCTAACTCTAGTGATGCTGCCACACTTCAACTCGACATCGACAACCTTCACACTTGGAGCAATGCTAATAACCTCCATCTTAACATTAGTAAGTGCTCGGTTATGTCCTACACAAAAGCCAAACAACCCATACATAACATCTACACTTTGAATAATGAGCCCCTGAAACGCGTTTTGACTGTACGCGATTTGGGTGCTCATTTTGACCCACACCTCACATTTAACCACCACATTATACAGACATGCAACAAATCCCGTAAAAACTTAGGTTTTGCCTTGCGTCAGGCCAAAATTTTTACCAATCGTCAAGCAATAACCATATTGTACAACTCCTTTATCCGCAGTTTGCTAGAGACTAATAATGCTATCTGGAACCCTCATGAAAAAGTCTATACGCTGGCCGTCGAAAAGGTTCAAAAGTCTTTTGTCCGCTACCTCTACTTAAAACTTTATGGTTATTACCCGTACATGTACCCAACACCATTTGTTCTGGGTATGGTGGGGTACCAAAGTTTGGAAGAAAGGAGAAATCTTGGTCTGGTTACCTATTTCATCCGCCTTATTCGTGGTACACACTTCAACTCCTCGTTATTGCAGGATATCTCCTTTAACATCCTACCACCCATTATACACACACTTCGCCCACGCCAGCGTCCCCTGTTCTTGATACCACAAACCAGTTCCGTGACCCTTAAGACTAGTCCACTATACCTAGCCCTCACCCATCTTAACAACATTTTGCTGTATGACGAATCATCCGATATTTTCGCGGGTACTGAGCTGAGATTCCTAAACACTGCTACTCGATACCTGGAGTCCATTGCCACTCCCAGTACAATTTCCATGGACTAAATAAATTAAATTGAACTGTACCATATTATTGATTATTTTATTGCACAATTTTTATGACATTATCTAATTGTTATCTAATTTTATCTAACTGTTGTCTAATTTTATCTTATTGTTATCTAATTTTACCCTTTTTTATACCTATTTTCATTTTATATTAATTTTAATAATAATAAGTATAATCGTTTACTTTACCAAATTTTATCCAATTTTGTAATTTAATAAGTTGTGTGATTCTATGTTATAACTAATATTGACCTATAACTTGTATGTGTGGTGCAAACTGTCAGTATAAGTTAGTTATCAATAATAAATAAATAGATTTAAAAAAAAATAGTTTAATAATTATAATCAAAAAACCAAAACAGTAGCGCATCAACCCACAAGTGTCCAGCAGACACAATACTATTTGTGGGATTCAAGTGTGGGTACTTGTTAGTTTATGTTAACTTATCATAATCGAAAGTAATATAAACTGTCACAGAGTAATGTTTATGTTACAATAAAACTAGCTATTCCCTATTTGGTATACCATACCTAGGGAAAAAGGGACAAAATAGAGCAGAAAATTTGGCTTACAATGTAGTCAACCAGTTATGTGAACCATACTTTCGAAGTAACAGAAACATAGCATTTGATAACTATTTTACAAGCCTTGAAGTTGCGAAATTTCTAGCTCAAAATGGCCTTACTGTAGTTGGAACTATGAGAAAAAATAAGGCCTGTATACCTCTAACTTTTCAACCCAATAGAACTGGAAAGGTAGAATCTAATATCTTCCGTTTTTCTAAAAATATGGCATTGGCATCCTATGTACCAAAAACGAGCCGCGCCGTTATTTTCTTGTCTACCATGCATTATAGTAAACAAATAGATATGAACAATAGGAACAAATCTGAAATTTTGTACTACAATAATTCCACAAATGGCGGTGTCGATACGCTTGACCAAATGGTTCATGAATACACTGTTCGACGTAAAACGAATAGATGGCCTGTTGCATTTTTTCAAAATATTATAGATATTGTTGGTGTTGCATCGCTAGTAACATGGAAAAAATTGTATCCCACTTCGAATCAACATAAAAAAAAATCTCAAAGAAAATTTTTTTTACGTGAAGTTGCTGTTGAATTAGTGACACTTTATATAAGAACGCGAAGCAAGAAAGGACTGACCATTTATCACCTAGCAGCTATCCAAGACGTAGTGGGATCAGATCAAGGAGGTGGACATTCATCTGAGCCTGCCGCGAAAAGAAAAAAAAAATGCTGTCCCATCTGTCCTTCGAAAATATCTAGAAATTCCAAGCAATGCTGTGACAGGTGCAATCTCAACGTATGCTCAGAACATTCCGTAAAAAAAAATATTTGTAATACTAGTATTAATAAATAAAAATAAAAAATGTAATTTACGATCAATAGTAATAAAACCCATTACATTTGTTTATTGTTTTACTTCACATGCCTAGGATTTTGGTAATGTGTCTGTTGGACACTACTGGTCAGTTACGTTACAAATGTATACTGGGTAGTTAAGGGTTAAGTTTAATAAGAAGCTGTATTGCGTGTTTTTAACTTTTTTCAAAGGATGTCGTGTTGAAACGGCAGAACCGATTTTGATAAACATGTCTCAGAAACACCGTTAGAAAGCCTACTTTGAAATAAAAAAAAACACAACCAATCGGTTTACCCGTTTAAGAGCTACGGTGCCACAGACTGACATACATAGCGGTCAAACTCCTTTTTTGCGTCAGGGATTAAAAATAATCGATTTTGTTTAACTAGCAATAATTGTCACCAGCTCGGTCTTCTCAGTAATAGCATATTGTCAAAGTTAAATTAACCACATACTCGTATAAACTATGTATTCCAAACTTTCCGTCCCTAAGGAACGATCTACCCCGATTTGGATCCAAACACCAAATTAATAATACAAGAACTCCCCACAGGGTACATTGAACTCCAAATAGCTTACAACTTCTATTTCAACTCACCCCACGAGGAAAACAAGCACTTCAACAGAGGACATACCTCCGAGGTCCCTTTAAAACTAAGTTTAGAAATGTCACTAAATAATCTAGGGAAATTCAAATATATAATTTAACGCTTCGAATAATCCCTTAATTAAAGTGTATTTGTAATAGAGAAATAAGTCGCTCTCCTGAAGTGAACTTTATTTCTTGGTCTCTAGAGTCGCAAGAAGTTGATCTTGAATTGTTTATGAGTTTAGAATCAGTCGTTTCGTGTAACTGCCGTGTGGTCACCCTGAGTGCCGTAAAAGAGATTGTCCAAATTATTTCAGACGTAAGAATTGGATTGTTGTTGTAATTTGTGATGGTGACATTGCTCTTAGCGAGTATGAAAAGAATATATATCTTAAGATCGCGCTTGTAGATTGAATTTGGTACACCTATATATCGCCTGTTATGATTAAGTTTTATGTATGTGTATTCAATTAATGTTAAATTATATATTTTAAGGTTTAAATTATATATTTTTCATTGAAATGACAAAGCAGCCCAGTGTCTGGATTTGTGCCCATTTGATAGCAAAAGGCTCGCTCCTTAGTAATCATAATCGTTGATTTGCTTTGAAAATAGGTACATAAAATAAAGTTGGTTACAAAATTTATGATTCCTGTACAATGTACCTTAAATTATTCACGCAAACATTGAACATAATTTTTAATAAAAAACAAGTCACTCAAATTGAAAGTGTCAAAAAAATAAAATTTACATGACTATCTTTTTTTGCAGAGTTGGCGCTTCGTCTTTTGCCAAGTCAAATAAAGCGGTGGTGACCTTTGACTTGAAGGACTTCGGTGCTGAACTGCGTATACGACTATACGTGTCTCCAATCGTAAGTTCTTTTATGTTTTTGTTACGTTTTTTTAATAGCTAGCCGATCGCCGTTATTTTGCATAATACAGTATTGATTAATCAAAACCTTGTCGCAATAAAGGCGACAGCCCATTCCATTAATTCCGATTCGGAATAAAGCATCCCTCTATCGCACAAAAGTCGAATTAACACGGACATTAAAATTCAAATAATTGCGTGCCGTACTTTATCAAAACGAATGGATGCGAGGAGCTAATTTATATTTCATCCCACCGGATGAAAAACACGCCGAATTTCCCTTTAAAAATATACATGTTACGTGTTTAAGAATCATTTGTGAAGAGCTTTATACATATTTGACTGGCTTTCCCTGAGGTAATCAATTTTTACCGAGTGTGCTGAAAAAAGATGGGTACTGGATTTTGAATTATGTTTTTGTTTATTGTTTTATTTACATTTATTTTGTCGTTATGTTTCGAATGGTATGTATCAATGAGTAAATGTCATAGATCGATAGAGATAAAAAATTGAAAAATATAATAGTGACGTGAAAAAGTGACCTAAATAAAATAGATCTACTAACATGCATTTTCTGTATAGTGCCGGACGTTAAGAATATCATCACTCCATTTTTTCCCGTAAGTGTCATAAAAGGCGACTAAGAGACTTACTAAAGAATGAGCAGCACCGTTTTTTTTTAAAGGTGGAAAGCGTCTCCCGCTCTGGGTGGACCGGAAGGGTTTGTAAGACTTTTACTGACTAAAACTCACCCATGTTCCTTCAGTTGTCCACATGCCAGAGTCACAGTCTCTTTCGAACAAATCTCGCGACTCTGGCAGGGTTGCGGCCCTGGCAGTAGCGTTCTCTAATCGATCGTGATCTCCAACCCGCCTGCCAAGCGTGGCGATCATGGTAAAGCCCTCCAAATTGGAGGAGATCTATTTCCAGCACTGCCTTACGGCTGAAATGGTGATAATGGTGATGAATAAACATTATTTTCATTACGTTCGTAGGGCAAGAATGACAAAATAAAGAAAAACACTAGGAAGGGAATCGGCTTACTGCTTAATCAGCCCTTGATACACGGCACAGCGATAATTTGCTTATGATAAAGATTTAATTTTTCATTATTGCCTGCGTCTTTGATTCATCGTTTTTTATAGAAATACATACGAAGCTAAACATACCAACCCTTTACTTCAAAATGCGAAGGTATCCACGCGAATTCATCCCTCTTATTGTTTCCCGACCAAATATTTTAGGAATCAGCGGCGTATCAATATTAAAGCTCGATCAGCGGTCCAGACCCACCCTAAAACGTATTAAGCCCACGATTGAAACAACAGCTTTAAGATATTCAAATAATCTTGCCCAATAACCGAATATTATTTACAAGAACCAATCTATCAGGGGTATCCACAGGAGATCTTTTCTTAATAAATCCGAATCCCCTTTGTGTGCAAAACGTATTCGCTTCTGCTTGAGTTTTAATAAAATTCCCAAGACAAACTGGCTGTTACGATATTCCTGTAATATCTGAACGATAAACAGATGCTTATTGGACGAGAAAAACTCATAACTTTCAACTGCGTAGCGGTTTTGCTCGGCTCTTTTGAAAAAAAAAAGAGGTGTTTTTTATTCGTGGTTTGCACTTCTTCCTTTAAATTTTTCGGTGTTTTTATTCTTGACTATGATTAAAAACATACAACATGAAATAAGCATCGCCTTTGTGCCAGTGTTGTTGCTCTTTTCTTCTTTTCTTTTTATTTGTTTGTAGATAAATGGTTGGATACATAAATAGACATATTGAGACATATTATTTTGTAAATGGAAGTGATGGGTACTCTTCTCTCGTATCATCATAATGTGCCTTTTCACAACTGTGTTGTAGTTGGCTTCTGGTCTATTTGAGCAACTGCTTATCTGACCTCCACAACCCAGTTACTTGGCAAGACGGTAGCCCTTGGTAAGACTGTTCGTCAGAATTCCAGGCTTATGAGGACCTGTAAGTATTGTCAAATTTCCACAAATGTCAGCCTAGACCAAAGTTTATAATACTTTTCGAGGCACGGTGAGTTTTTAGTATGTAAAGATGATCAACCATCTGAACATCGATCGACACATGCGGCTGTTATAACTTAGTCACAAGTTCCTCTCACTCTTCTCTTCCCTCGCATCAAATCGAAAGTAACTCATACCGAGGTAAGAATTATTAAAATCTGGTCAGCAAGATCCCTTTCAGGACTTATTTGGGGTTTATCAGAATACATACATAATAACCAGTGATCAGAATACATACATAATAACCAGTGATCAGAATACATACATAATAACCAGTGATCGGATATTCGGATGCATATTTACCTAATGTCACTATTTAGCTGTGAAAGCACGGAAGCGGTTTCGTAGTTTTTATTAAAGCGGGGTTTTCTTGGATCATACCTATTTATTTAAAATTAAAGTTTAACCCCAGATGCAAATACATATGTGTGTAGGGTGGTATGTGTTAGTTAATACAACACACAAAACACGGTAAAAACGCGCATTCCATATTAGCCAACATTTCAACTTAAGGTGCATGCATCTGAATATCCGATCTCTAATAATAACACATTTCGCCAGTTCTGTAAAAAAACTAAAATTCTACAATGTGAAGAATAACTTTTTTTCGGAAAACACGAAAATACAAAACTCAGACTTCCCATTATTATTTTTAAGTTTTTAGTGTTTTATTTTTTAATTTTTATAGTTTTAATAAACGTCAAAACAGCCAGGACTGACGACTCATTACGGAATTTAGGATCCCGGGGGATTATTTAGCACGAAAAGTTCAAACAGCATATCAGGGACATTATCTTTGAACTAATCTCGACCATTGGACTCATCAAAGAGGGTCAAAAGTAGTAAAAGCACGGGACGCCGTAAAGATAAGGCAGTCTTTTGTGCCGCCTCTGATAATACGGTGACGTTGAAGCCGTGACCCTCTGGCTAATTACAGACCTTGACACTGTCGGAGTAGGGGGCATTTTACAGTGATTTTTTGTTTTTTTAGGCTAGTTTAGTTTATGAGTAGCTGGTGCATCTTTATATGTATTGGCTAGACTGCAACATAATCAGACGTTATTGTATCCGCTACTGGAACACGGGCCTCCTCTTTGTGAGGGGTCATTAAGTTCCCTTCAAAATGGTTGAGCGACGTGGTGCTGTTATGTCTGTGAACGGGCGCTGTCAGTAGGGACTGCTTATCTCTTATCTGTCACGGCTTTTTAAGGTTCCGTACCTCAAAAGGAAAAACGGAACCCTTATAGGATCACTTTTTTGTCTGTCCGTCTGTTTGTCTGTCAATACACTTTATCTCGGGAACGCATGGAGGCATCGCGTTGAAATTAATTGTCTGGCAATTGACCACCAGACACGATTGCCTATCTCAAACTGTTTTTCATACCTTCAAAAGTCTTTTTATGGATTTTCGTATTACTTATTTGGAGGTTCATAATTTAATATTATAGTTCAGACTAATAACAAACGCATAAAATGTTTCATTATCTATCTCCAAAAGAAGAGCACAACACAAACGGGCCTCCTAAACACTTATGGCTATAAAACTAATTTCATTACCAACAGTATAATATAGTTTATTTCGCTATTAATTTAATTAAGACCTCTGCGAGCTCTCCCTTTAATTAAACGAACTCATTTAAATGGTTTGTTTATTTATCAGTTATAACGAGGACTGTTTTAAGCTTCTTATGAAGAGGAAGTGGCTCCTCATTATAGTTAGTACAAAGGTCTGGCCTGGATAGATATTGTTTTGAGTTCGGTTGTTCGTTTCATCATTGACATAGACCTCCGCCAATTTGGGAGGCTTGGCCATGATCGCCATGCTTGGCGGGCGGGTTAGCGATCGCAGCATGATGATAAAATGCATAGAGAACGCTGCTGCCCATTCTCTAGTAAGTCCCTTAGTCGCTTTTTATGATTCCCATAGGAAACATGGGATGATGCTATTGTTTAGGTACGTCCAACATCACAGGGACCAACTGTGGTTGGTTTATTGATACAGAATCAATTTTTTTACTATTAGGGTCAAAATAAATTAGCTGGCAATACTTTACCCTCGTGTTGGGTTTCGACGTCAAAAAGAAAAAATGAAATACAACAAAAACACCAAAAACATATTTTCGTCGTTCAATGGGCGAAAGCCCCGAAATCGATTAGCTGTTTTTGTAATTTCGTAGAAAATAGTTTTTTTTTTTTTACGAACTTTTACTCTTTCTCCATATACACTTTAAATCAAATCAAATCATTTTTTGGCTTACAGCTTTTTTTTTAGCTGTGCCTTTCATTGGTCCGGGTAATGTTTGTGAAAAAGGAAGAAAGTTTTTTATTCACATATTTATTTAAGATGACGCTATAAATACCCATTGACCAATATTTTGGTACATTACTTTCTGTATAACTAATTCCATCAAATGACCTTTTGGCCAGTTTGCCCTTCTTGTCACATAATAATAACCGGATCAGCGCAGTCACCCCACTATACTGGATCACTATCTCGACAGAGTAACCAGCTTATTATATTAACTAAGCAACCGTGCACTTTGCTGGTAGGTACTTAACACCCCCCTCCCCCCAATTAAAAGGTATTAAAGGCACTACCCTGCACACCCCTAGTTTTAGCTCACTAAATTAATTTTAGCTCCAATTTACATAGAAGCGTCTAAATATTACGACGTGTGTACTTTGGAATATGCTCTTCGGTCTGGCGTTTGTCGGTCAATCGCCGGCTTTTTGTTGGCTTGTTGCCCGGTTTCTGAGGTCCTCGGATAAATTATATTGAGTTTGACGTAGTTATCTATTAAACCTAGTCCCTTTTTACTAATATTTAGTTGCTATAACGCCAATAAATAGTGTCTACTTGAAGGCAATAACTTAGTTAGTACTATCACATGGTATAACACAATTTTGTTGAAGAGTTTAGATTTGGGAAATGACAATTTATAATGACTAGAGGTCGCCCGGTTAAAGTGGTGGAAATTGGACCATAATTTATTTAAATAAAAAATATTCGCTTTCTAGACTCCTCATAATATCTTATATCTTTAATCGAGCAATTCTTGATAATCTGAATCTCGGAAACGGCTCCAACGATTTTCATGAAATTTAGTATGCAGGGGGTTTTGGGGGCGATAAATCGATCTAGCTAGGATTCATTTTTATAAAATGTCGTTTTATTCGAGTTTTCAATGACCAACTTTATCGTTAATCAACTTGAACATAAACTTATTATTTTTAACACAATTTACCAAAACATACCGAGCAAAGCTCGGTCTTGGTCATTCAGATATTAAACTTTAATTATAATTTTTTTACCACCATACTGCGATCGCCAACCCGCCTGCCAAGCGTGGCGATTATGGCAAAGCCCCCCAAATTGAGGGAGGCCTAAGTCCACCAGTGGATGTTTTACGGCTGAAATGATGATGATGATTATTTTTTTACCTCCGAACGTCACGAACGTTGACTAAAACCAGGCAGAACTCAATAGATAGAGGGCTGGTGTCCGCAACTGCACGTCTGACCACGTATTATTATATATACGATAGAGTAAAACTACATATATAATCAGCCAAAACTTAAACTTATGTAAATAAAAACAAGAACAAAAAACAAATAAAATAACCTACGTTTATTCTAGTAAAATTTTTCATTCAACGTCACAGTATTTACGGATTAAGTTGCTAGCATTTTAAAGGAGAAATTTCCGGAGGTCTAAACAATTTCATACTTATCACGGAGCAAGAAGCGTGACCCTACTTATAGGCTATCTTATCAAGGGGCTCTTTTGCCAATAAAATTGTCTAAGCTTGTGAAAATCAATGGCTCCTCACGCTAGGGATACTCTATAAAAACTTGAGGCTGATATTTTTTTCGGATATTTGTTTTTCGACTTCTTGAAAGCTATATTGGGGAAGAGAGGTTTTGAGTATGAATATGGAATGACTGTAAGAGAAAACAAAAAAAAAAAACAACAAAACAACATGAATTGACATAAAAGATGATGCTCGAAAGGTGACGACTGATAGATAAGTAAGGATGAAAAAGATATGTTGCGCGGACCCCAAATAAATTTGGATAAGACAAACAAACAGCGATTACTGCAATGACTGGCGTTAGTATTTTGATCACAATTACAACCTCCCATGGGCTCTGCTCTTCAAGGCGTGACAGAGACCGTACAAAGAATGGTCACCCAATATAGATTGAGAAGCGTGGCGGTCGCAGATCAATTGCTCTGCGATTCTTACTTTATAATACTTGGGGGTCGTAGTTAAACAACAACAGCTGCAAGGGTCGACCTTCAAGGTTAAGCAACGCCTACCAAGGTCGGTCCTTGAATGGGTGACCATCCGTTAGATACCGAGGCTCGGAAAGCACGTTGAGCCGTTCATCCAGACTGTGACATGCAGACCTTTAACCGTCTTTACAGGCAGTTTGAATCCCGAAAGTCTGACAACCAGTCTTGCCAAGGTCGTGTTATGTCAGATAAAATACTGGTCTTCATCTGCACCCAGTTAGACTGGCAGCTGACCCCAGTGCTGTTGGGAAAGGGCCAGGCAGACGATGATTACTCTGTGATACTATGAGCGCCTGTCAGATACAGGCCCCTAAAATATTCTCGCATGAGAGTTTTTCATATAAAATTGTATATATTAAGTGACATCGTATTAGTTTTAAATTGAGTCTCGTTCGTGCAGTATATTTTGCATAAATGGAATCATATTTTGTGGTTCAAACGTTTTAAGAGTATTGCTGTTTTAAATTATGCATGTATTTGACATTTTCAGCTCAAATATTATTATGTTTTAGTCATAATCATCTGTGCTGTGTTCAATTTGATATTTAAACCGAGTGTATAATTTTGCCATATGAATATTCATTTGTAAACTAAAATTTGATTAAAAGAATAATATTTCAACTAACATTTTATATTTTTTAAAATCGAGGTTGGGTTGTTATACATAGAGATACCCAAATATCCGCACATAAGTTTCGGATATTATTAAGGTTGAAATCCTTATTTCACTCATCTCACCTCTAGTATAAAAAAGTACCTAAGAATGTATTTATTAATAATTCAAAAAAATACGCCGCGTTGGGGGACCGCTTCAAACCTAACAATTTAATTACTAATAGTCTTATTATCAACGACGTCTGCACTCGCGGAGCGGTCCCCCAACGCGACGTTTTTTTTTTGAATTATTAATACATTCTTAGGTACTTTAAGATTGAGTTATTTTTTACTTTTTAAAGGGAAATTAGGTTTTTGTGTCGGGGGTCTTTTAAATTTTTAATTTAATTTTTTATTTTGTACTTTTTATAGGTATATACTTAGTATAATGTAGAATCAAACGAAGCTAAGAACACTCTCGATTAATTCATCAATATTCTCTTTCAGTGCGCTTTCATTTGAGACCCCACTCGAGTATATTTGCTGACATTCGGTTACCCCACTTTCCCCCCCACAACTTTTAAACGGCTCAACCGATTTTCATCAAACATGTCTAAGAACACTCGCAGATAAGTCACCTTTAATACATATTTTTTTTTATTGAAATCGCATCATCCGTTCAGGAGCTATGATGCCACAGACAGACAGACAGACAGACAGACAGACACGTCAAACTTATAACACCCCTCTTTTTGCGTCGGGGGTTAAATAGTTTTAAAGATATCTCAACCGTGAAGTCCTAACAGTCACTTAAGAAAACAAAAGAAATAACACGTTAACTCCTATCAGATACAGTTCAAAATAGTTTGTGGAGACCTTCTATTTTAAGGAAAGTTTCTTCGATTATTTTAAAAGGCTTTTATGAAGGGTTCTGAGTGTAGTTTATTTATCTTTATTTGTCAGATCAATGGTTTTGGAAGCATGGTATCTTTTGTGATAGTGGAATCAGGGGACTAGTTGCGAAGGAGGAAAGTTTGGGATCTGCATCACAGTATCGGAAATATTAGGGTTCCGTTTACCATGGTGTAATGGCATACTTAACTGAGAAAACATGGTTCCCATAAGGTTTCAAAAAGGAAAAACACCATGCTCAGCACGGCATACAAAGGATGTTGGGTCCAACTATGGGTTCACGAAATAGATAGATAGATAGAATGGTTTTCCGATCTTTAATAAACCAATCGATCAACCGGGCATGGTGAATATAATCCCACCAAAAACATAAATGTGAAATGAGAGCCAAGTTCAATATTATCACATATGCCTTGGTTGTTGACTTCAACAACAAAAGAAGTGAGATCTAAATGGGTGTCAAGTTCAATGGTCAGTCCTGACTTGGCTAGTTCTCATATACGAATTATTATGTTCGATGGCTAGTTTCTACCAGCAAACCAAATTTTCGGAATAATAAAATAAGAACCGACAAGTAACAGGTTTAAAACTTGCGAAGGCTATAATATAATTCGTAAGTGAAAACTAGCCAAGTCAGGACTGACCATTGAACTTGACACCCATTTAGATCTTACTTCTTTTGTTGTTGAAGTCAACAACCAAGGCATATGTCATAATATTGAACTTGACTCTCATTTCACATTTATGTTTTTGGTGGGATATCATTACTTTTTGTACATACATTATTAGTAGGGACTTATTTATAACAAATAAAAACTTAATACCAAATGGTTTTTGTTATAAGTGTTCCTAATAGAATCAATTAAGTGAAAAATTATAATAAAGTGATAAAAATTTACCAGTTTCTGATTTATTCCTTTGTATTCACCTAATTACCTATCTGCATGCCAATTTTGAACTTTCTAGGTATCTGGAACTGGGTTAGAGTTTTGATCTATAGGTCAGTCAGTGATAAAAATGACGATTTTTGGACGTTAATATCTAAATAACCGTTTGAGATATGTTTATCAAATTTGGAGCACACATGTATCTTGCAAGTTTCACTATATGAGCCAAATTTGACACGTTTATGTGAAACAGTTTTTGAGTTATGAGGGGGTCAAAAGTGGCTCCAAATGGTTCGTGTAATATTACACACGGTGCTGCTCGCCAGTTCTGTTACTTGAACTTGGCTTGACACGCTGCCGCGTGTCTAGATCCAGCATTGCGGCCTCTGTGATACGTTTGAGTCACGCATTTTATCACGGTTTTTTCTCCCAAACTGTGATAAAAATTTGTGACTCAAGCTTATCACAGTAGGCCGTGCTCGCCCCGTAGTGTTGGATAAAGGTTAAAGCACATTATACCGGCACCGCAACTGCACAGCTGCAGCACGGCATCTCCTCGAATTTAGGCTACAGCTAGCTGCCAGCGCGCAGCGCGCTAACTATGCGTCGGCCGCGAGGTGCAATCTCGCACTCCGCGCGCTGGCCGCGAGTTACAAGCTTGCTGTCACCGCGAACACAATTGTTATATGGCATCTTTGTACTTTCTCTATTAGTTATTCTTTATTCATGTTAGAGCTGTAGCAAAGCGTATCCACTGTCTTAAATTTGATTCGAGACTAGAGGGAGGATGTAGCGAGGCGCGTGAGGCGACGGAGGTGCGCGGGCAACTCGGAGACGGCGCGTAGCATGCGGTCGGCACGCTGTAAACACATGGTCCACTCGCTTGCAGCACCCGGACTGCGAGTCGAGTTGTATGGTAGCGGCAAGCGCGCTGACTGCCCGCCGTTGGCTTCTTCATATTGACAGACATTATGAAATATGTTATACTACACACGATTTAATGCTCTAAATTGAATGAGAAGTTAATTCCTGGTTTGGAGCCGTGCCGTTGCGGTGCCAGTATAATGTGCGTACCTTTAGTTGTCACGCCCTTAATGCCTGGAGGCCTTTATATTGGTATTAAGGTTTTGTTTACTTTTTGTTTACTTTTTATTTATTTATTATAGATTTCAATGTATTTGTTGGTGGCCGACAGAATGGACAGTCCATTGATGTGGAACTGGATGACCACTCATCGAGCGAAATTTTAAAAATGCTTTAAACTTTCAACCCCTGATCATGGCAAAACAAGTAAATAAAGTCGTTTCTCGTCAAGTGGATGTGGGTTTACGTTCTCGTTTACGAGATAACTGCGAGAACGAGAAGGCGCGGGATGTGTTTTACGTGCGACCACGTTTAAATATATATTTTTATGTTTAAGGGGTGTGTTTATAGTGGGGTTGCAGGGTTGACGTTTAGATTTGTTGAAAGGGTTTGGGGTTTGAATGAGATGTCTCGATCGGTTACTGAAGTGTCTGCTAGTAAGCGATGTTGTTGTCTGTATGGTAGTTTGTAGTTTTCTTTATCTGTGACTTTTAAGTTCGAAGTATCTTGTTTTTACATACAACGCGCAGACGACAAAAAAACACCAGTAGAAAGCTACATTATTCCTGAGCTATATTGTTTGGTTGTGATTAATAACATTTTTAGCCGACTTCAAAAAAAGGAGGACGTTTCTCAATTCGACCGTATTTTTTTTTGTATGTGTGTTCGCGGATATCTTCGTTGTTTATGAACCGATTTTGATAATATTTTTTTTGTGGGAAAGGAGATATCCCGAGGGTGGTACCATAATAAGGAAACCAGGATCTGACGATTGCATCCCAGAGAAGTCAATGCGAGCTTTCGAAAATTGTAGTGGCGACTAGTACGTTTATTTAATTTTTTTCAATAATTATCATATAATTATTAACTTTTTAATGAAGGTCTGAAGTTGCTCTGATGATGAAGCCGAAAGACAGCCGAGGGAACTCCTCAAAGACTTATAGCAATTACTTTTTTTTTGGAAAAAAGTTTTTAATGTGAAAGATAATTTTATCACAATTAAAAATGCTTAACGCCCAGCGAAGTGAGCATGGCTCTGCACCCTCTACATGTTTTTTCATTGGAGTTTACTTTTATATTGGTATCAGTTCGGGGTATATATGTGTCCACTGAATGGCTAAAAACAACTAATTGGTAGTTATGCTTCACTGTATACCTAGGCTACACCCCATCGCAAAATACTTGCAGGTTGTCGTTTAAAATGTATTAATTCACTATTAGTTGCAGTCCGCGAATGCGTTTGCTATCCAGGATAAAAAGTAGTTTTTGTCTTACTCAGGTCATGGTCTGTGTTCCAAATTTCATCAAGATCCGTTCCGCTGGTTTGTCGAGAAAGTGTATCAAACAATGAAAATGACTTTGACATAATCTAAATCTAAACTTCTAAACTATCCATACTATGTATAATATTATAAATGCAAAAGTAACCCTGTCTGTCTGTCTGTCTGTCTCGCTTTCCTGCAAAAACTACTGAACCGATTTAAATGAAATTTGGTACACAGATAGTTTAGAGCCTGAGAAAGGACATAGGCTACTTTTTATCTCGGTAGTACGTCCCCGCGGGATATTTTCCGACCTCCACGAGGGCGAAGCCGCTGGCAAAACCTAGTAATAATGTAATATAACTAGCTTGTGACTTAGTGTAGAATAGTATTTATTTACTTAGGATTTATTATTTGCAACTTTCTATGCGTTCTTTTTTATCTTGTATTTTTCACAAGTACATTATTTTGCAAAATTCTCTGGTTAGAAACTGACAACCCTATATTAAATAGCCCTGGATAGGTGTCGACGTCCATTTTCTTTTATTTTCCATTTAAGAGCGCCCCATGTAGTTTAACTTTCAAAAATCTATAATTTATGTCGAAGATATTATTCTTATGTTTGCAATTTATCCTGCAACGACAAAATATGTGGACATAAATTCTGTCTGCAAGCAGATTTGTGTGTGAAGTTTGGTGCTGACATAAGGAACATATTAAATCGCGCCTTCTTTCCCCGAAGGGTTCGGCAGAATTGTACCTATAGTACACCTACTTTTCGCTAGTTAGGTTTACCTACGTCCTATTTAATAGAGGACGAGCCTATTACCAGCAACTGGGCACAAATCCAGACTCAGGGCTGCTACTGAGAAATTCCAGATAGAAACACTCAATAAAATTTAGCTCGATCTGGGAATCGAACCCAGGACCTCATACTCAACAGTAGCGGTTGTGACTATTAGATCAACGAGGCACTGATAAGCATTGTGGGTAAAAAACGTTACTGAAGACAGCCATACCAGTTTTTCGCAAGATTGCATTAATGAATACAAGCATGGTTGATATTGTTTTCACAAACGAAATCGTAACATTGCCAGTACTCTTAAAATTTTAAATAAGCCATGCAACAGTGGTTATTCTTTTGATAGATGCATTTTTCAACTAGCTGAGCCCGCTTGGCTGTCCGAATTTATCCCACGGTAACGTGCTACAGGGACAAAAAGTAGCCTATCTTACTTCTGACAACATCAGCTATTTGCCAGTGAAAGTCCCGTCCAAAAATCGGTCCAACCATTTCGGGGCTTTGCCAGAACATACAGACAAACACACAAACAATTATTAAAAAGTTTTTATACTGTTATGTTATGCATTTAGTAAGAACCTGTTATTTCGACATTGCAAACAATATTTCAATTCTATTTACTTGTATGTTTGTATAGATTTGCGTATCCAAAATATTAATTTATCCGTGTTTATGTTGATAACCTAAGATACCTAAAGACTGAAATTTAACACAGAGGAAATGTTGATTAAATCAGTTCTCCTATACAATTTTCTGCAGTCTCTACCCCTCTCTTTTCCTAAAGGCGGACCATAAAACAAAAACCATTACGAAAATCACTCGCCTCTTCACAATGCCATATCCCACGAACTTCATCACACACATACATACACACACACACACCCCCCTAACACACAATACCGGTCGTCACGGACCACATTACAGTTTTATTGGAAAAGTTCCGTGTGAGCCCGACGTGGGTACACCCGCACTAGATAAAAATGCACGTTCGTTATACATACACACCCTGTATATGAGATTGTTCGCCTCGGGTTTAGGAGTCAAGGAGTTTAAAGTGTAATGGAAATACGAATTTAAGAGGGCGTCGGAAAGTTAGCTATACAGAATGCCAACTTTATTCCGGTAGCAGACGGTGGCAAAGTTGGTGTTTGCCACCGTATTTATTGCCACTGTACAATTTTTTTCCTGCAGCCAGTTCAGTTTACTGTGATAGGCGTTAGTGGCATATTTTTATCACAGTTTGGGAACAAAATCCGTGATAAAATGCGTAACGCAAGCCTACCACAAAGGGTGAGCTCCGTACAGGGCACCTGGACTGTCCTGGATACCACTTTTCTGACTACTATGTCGATGGCAACCGAAACAGAGTAAGCTCAGAGTCTTTCTATGAGTTTGGCACCTTCAGTAGTGTCCATCAGACTATCGTTACTTGTGGAAAAGCATCACATTAACACTCCAGGGTGGAGTTATCTATGAATCTCCTCCCTCTCACTTCTCCATGAGCTCTTAGTGTCGATACGAGAGATGGAGAGTAACAATTTTTTGTGTGATTTCTTCATTAAATGGCCATCTCCAATTATACGTCATATATTTCACGTCAATGTTGGGCATGGCTGAAAATCAGCACTGAGGCTTTGTCTCGCATAGGATCACAGCATTATGCTGACTGATGGGCGTTTTGTGTGGATGTCGCCCATACTTGTCCCCAACATATTCTCTTTTGTGTTTTTTTTTTTTGCGTCATGTTTATTTATTTCTTATCTTTGACTTTCAAACGCAAAATATTGCATGTTCTTCTTAGTTCGTCAGTATACCGAAGAACAACAAGTGACCATTATAGTTATGACGAAGCAAAACTACTAGGTAAGTCTTAAAGCTGTTCTTCTATAGAAAGACAATAAAAAACAAAAGAGAGAGTTCAAAACTTCCTTCTCTGAATCCCCGTCATCTTTATCCGAGGAGCGCACAATCTCCACCTATTAGCATATGCCCGATAAGTCGGAGGAAGGAATATTTTAACTCAAGAACAATTTTCTTTCGTTCACTTAAAGTAAAGGTGGGGTGGTGTCATGATATTGGTTTGGGAAATACTTAGTGATGAAGGTGGGTTGGTAATTAATCAGGTGTATTGAGAAATTGCTATATTGGCTTGGTAAGATGTTTCGCACTTTGCAAGGACGCAGGGAGAGTGTTTTAGTGTTAAACACCTATTTTTAACCGACTTCAAAAAAAGGAGGAGGTTATCAATTCAACTGTATGTTTTTTTCATAACTTTTTACTGGGTGAACCGATTTTGATGATTCTTTTTCTATTTGAAAGCTGGTGCTTCCTGAATGGTCCCATTTTAATTTGGTTCCATTCGAGCAATGGGGTCCATGTGAAAACCCACGGAGCAAATACAAAGTATTTGCAGTCTTTGTATTTGCTCCGTGTGAAAACCATATAAGTCTTAAATTTGCATTAAGTTTTTGCGCGATTAATGAACGAATAACGCGATTAGATTAGTGCGAGATATCTACCATAGCTAAAAAGTTAAAAATAAAAAGTTTTTACAAAAAAAAAAAATCGCTCTGCATGGCTGAATAACCAGTGAATCTTAATTTGAAAAACTATGGACTTTGATCCGGTGATCCGTGATCCGGCAGAGAACCAAAGTTGTCGAAATAGCTCATAGGATTAGCAAACTGAAGTGGCAATGGGCCGGCCACATTAGCCGTCGAACCGATTACCGTTGGGGTAGACGTGTTCTTGAGTGCAGACCGCGAATCGGCAAACGTAAGGTAGGACGTCCTCAGGCTAGGTGGAGCGACGATCTTCGCAGGGTGGCTGATAGGAGCTGGATGAGAGTTGCCGAGTATCGGGCTGAATGGCGTGCAATTGGAGAGGCCTATGTCCAGCAGTGGACTGCTATAGGCTGATGATGATGATGATGATAATGATGATGGACTTTGGCACAAATAACTTTATCGTAGCGTTATAGTTGTCTTTCAAAGACACAGGTATTAATTGCAGAAATGAAAAAGTAATATGTCCTTTTACCTTTTACAATTATTGACAAATGCGTGCACTGACTGGAACAGCCTGCTAATCTTGGTTAGATCATATTATGAATACCTTGTAGATTGGTGTCTGAAATGGTGTTTTGAGGAAAGAACCACATAGAATGAGTGGACCTGTCCAGTCAGTGCACGCATTTGTCACTAATCATACAGCTCAACACAGAACATAAAGAGCTCAACAAGCTTAAATGAAACTAGTAATACGGGTGATGGTGTACTATAGGTACACTTCTGCTTAACCGAGACGAGGCGTTTCGGTACATCAAAATATTAAAAAAAGAAATGGGATCTTAAAGGATAACCAACAGATGCCATTTCTGTAATTTTTAAAAAATGTATTTGTCTGTTTCTATGTTTATTTGCATAGGTATCACGCCAAAAGTACGAAACTTGTCTATAATAATATTGAAATTGGTAATAAATCTTTCAGAACATAATATGCCCATTGACTAATGAGGTAATATCTTCTTAGAAAAACAAAACACTGAATTATACTAAGACCTCGTTATTTTCCAAATACGTAACCTTACTTCAAAGCTATATTGTTATTTTCTTTCCTAATTCTTTGCTTCCTAACCCAGTTCGATACATGACATTCGTTTGTAACTCAATATGTTGGTGGCACGTTCCATACGTATTTTAGGTGTCGTGTGTTCACGCGTGCTGCCACCCGGGTATCAGTGGGTTGAAAGGTCACCAGGGACCGATGTGCGGTGGATACCTGATGGAAGGCAATGGATCGGAGATACTGTGAATTTAACTTTGATAAATCGTAAACGAAAACGTCTTGATTTTTTAACCCCCGACGTAAAAAGAGGGGTGTTATAAGTTTGACCGCTATGTTTCTGTCTGTGGCACCGTAGCTCTTAAACGGGTGAACTGATTTGGGTGTAGATTTTTTTAATTTAAAGGAGGCTTTCTAGTGGTGGTTCTTAGACATGTTTTATCAAAATCGGTTCAGCCTTTTCAACACGACGATCCTTTGATCAAAATATTACCTTCAACTTCGTTTTAATCGTAAAGTATTCGGAGCGTTTTAAATTTTAAATGTAACTTTTATGAACAGCTAACTAAGGGTCGGTTCACATCTGACGGAAGATGCGTCGCGTGTCATCGGTCGCGTAACGCCAGAACAGACAATTATATGAGAAAACATTCAACCTTTCACACTTAACCGAAGATGCGTTAGTGCGTCGAGCGTACAGCGTCTGTTCCGTTTCCGTCAACGCATTGTCGGGCGACGTAAAGAGCGGCAACGTTCCGCCACGTGTATTTTGACTGATGCATTTAGACTAGGCGTAATATCAGCGGAAATCGTTTGTGTACAGACCGTTCGAAGTTTTTTTGCATTGAAAATGTTTGATACAGAACGATTTATCACGGAAGTACAAGTTACGCCCGACGCATCTTCCGTCAGATGTGAACCGACCCTAACTGTGTCGCTTAGATTCATCCAAATGGAGCTACAAGATCCGTGCACTTTTCTAGCGTATAAACTGTCCTTTATTACTTGAGAATAGTGTAGCTTTCATTTAGTGACTTTACCATTTCAATATCAAGCCCGACTTCACCCACTGCTGGGCATAGGAGAGGGCCCCCCTTTCTTGAGCCGTTACGCTCCTATGCCAACCCCTGCCAGGTTTTGCCCGCAATGGCAACAATATCGTCTGTTATCGTATACAAACATATAATTTGCCAATTATTTGTCTTGGTCGCCGCATTTCCTCTCTAAGACACACACCACACCGGGACGCTATGGTGACGTCGCCAGGTTGCGCTGGCAACTACCACGTACCACCACACCTGTCATCCGCTAGGTCATGCAGTCAACCATACATTTTGATTGCGACGCGACCTGGCTGCATCGCCGTGGTGTCCCCAGAAGTTTTGGCTTAATGACGTGCATTGCAGGTAGGCACTACGTCGCCTGTTCTTGTCTAGGCAGACAAAGGTGAATTTATTTTAGGTATGTTTGTAAATATGTGAGCACCATATATCAATCATATAATTAATTTATCTCTCATTGCTTCATTTTCAATTCTTTTACCTGCTGTGGTATGGTAATCTAGACACGCGGTAGCGTGTCAAGCCAAGTTAAAGTAACAGAACTGGCGAGCAGCACCGTGCGTTATATTACAGGAACCATTTGGAGCCACTTTTGACCCCCTCATAACTCAAAAACTATTTCACATAGACATTTCAAATTTGGCTCATATATTGAGACTTGCTTGGTTTAGAACTTGCGAAGGCTATAATATAATTCGTATATGAGAACTAGCCAAGTCAGACCTTGGGCTACAATATATTATCCAAAGTTATAAGAAGAAATGATATTTTATGTAGTTATAAATAAATTTCAGGACTAACCCTTGAATTTGGCACCCATTTAGATCTCACTTCTTTTGTCGTTGAAGACAACAACCAAGACAAATATCATAATATTGAACTTGGCTCTAATTTCACATTCATGTTTTTGATGGGATTTTGTTTTAGGTGCATCGTCTTTTTTAGGGTTCCGTTGCCAAATGGCAAAAAACGGAACCCTTATAGATTCGTCATGTCTGTCTGTCTGTCTGTCTGTCTGTCTGTCTGTCCGTCCGTATGTCACAGCCATTTTATTCCGAAACTATAAGAGCTATGCTGTTGAAACTTGGTAAGTAGGTGTATTCTGTGAACCGCATTAAGATTTTCACACTAAAATAGAAAAAAACAATAAATTTTGGGGTTCCCCATACATAGAACTGAAACTCAAAAATGTTTTTTTTCATCAAACCCATACGTGTGGGGTATCTATGAATAGGTCTTCAAAAATGGTAATGAGGTTTCTAATATCATTTTTTTCTAAACTGAATAGTTTGCGCGAGAGACATTTCCAAAGTGGTAAAATGTGTGTCCCCCCCCCCGTAACTTCTAAAATAAGAGAATGACAAAACTAAAAAAAATATATGATGTACATTACCATGTAAACTACCAACGAAAATTGGTTTGAACGAGATCGAGTGAGTAGTTTTTTTTTTAAACGTCATAAATCGTAAACCGCAATTTACCTTACATTCAATCAACTGAAATATAAAAATTAAAAGTATATATATTTTTGAACCGAAAATACCTACAGGTTTGTACGGAAACCTCGGTGCGCGAGTCCGACTCGCACTTGGCCGGTTTTTTTTTTTTTTTCAGGATGGGTAATCATCAAATGTCTTCTCCCGCTCTGGCCGGAGTGGGAGGGCGTGTCAGACTTTTACTGAATACAAACCCAACCGTGTTCCATCAGTTGCCCATGTGCCAGGGTCACGGTATCTCTTTCGAACAAGGTGCATCGTCTTCACCTATAAGTATATAAATATTGTATACACATATTGAAAAACATTTTAAATGAGTAACAGTGGAGTTTTGTCCCCATTCTTTTCCATACGAATTTACCTTTTGGAAGGGGCGGCTATAATCAATTCTGTTTTCATGTAACGTTAAAAATTGCCTATTTTGAACCTATTTGAAATAAATGCTTTGACTTTGTTTGATAATTTAGTTAGTTTCTTAATAATATCGGGATACACACATTAAAATATAACTGATAGACTTATCGTGATTTTTCGAGGTGGGCACTGCTTATATGCATATATGCAATTCACGCCACTGATTTGGCTCTAAGTCGTCTATTCAGCTGTGGTACTTTAGAAGACAGTATGGATAAGGTCTTTATTAAGTCCTAAACTAGCCAGCCTATTGTGATTCATGCATCATGAACAACATTAACCACAAATACTAACGTCAAATACAAAGTTATGTTCATTTGTTTTGCTCTTAGCCCTTTCCGTGTCCAGTGATCACATTCTATTCAAAGTGATTGTTTCACTATTGTGCCTCCTTCTAGGACAATGAGCTTGTTAAGAGAAATAGAATAGTTAAGTCAGGTTTCTCAAACTAAATGCTAAGTAATCTTTTGGACTGGAAATGAATGGTGCCATTGAAATCTGTCAGAGTGTGCTCCGTCAGGGGAACAAGAAAAAACAACATATATCGGTGTGTATACTTTGGTATATAGACTCGTTCACCTCTCGGGTAAGACCCTGATATGTTTGGTAATATTTTCCATTAGTGGATCTTTCCTTCAGCATCATTATTTGTCAAAACTATCAACATGAGTCTTAACATTGTTTTGACAGACCGCCATTTTTTGTTCTCAGTGTCGTAAAGTACAACGTAAGTCCATTTTTTAAGTGTTTTTCCGTGTTTTTAGGTGATTTTCCATCAGAAATATCTTAGAAGCAGCCCGGAGTCTGGATTTGTTCCCGGTTGATGGCAATAGGATCAGCGGAATGTATGATAGGTAGGTATCCCTTTTCCTAGCCCTTGGGGGACTACACGCGTGGTGTTACTTTTGTGTTTATGATTATTTACCTTTTAGGTAGGTACGTCCGGTCCAAAAATGTCTGTCTCTCTAAAAAAAGAAAACGTACCATAGCCAATACGGGCTTCCAAAACAAAACATTCTGAAATCCGAAAAATCTCACCGTTTCCCTAAGACTTGGCGGCGACACTCTTAATTATACCAATTACATAGAGTTTAGATTCAAACCGTAATCATTAATTATGTTAACGGCACCGCCGGACACATTTACGACACGATCCGATTCCGACAATACTTCGGGAAGCCATTCCGATTGTTAAGTAGTTATTGGGGGCTTTTTTACCGGATTAATAGGAAAAATATTTGAGCGTAAAATGTTAGGAATTTCTGTGGTATGGGAATAAGAAATAAAAGATAGATCTTCGTAAATAATCAGTGTAATGAACGAGTTTTATGGAACTGCCCTGTTGGTGCTGTGACTGCTATGCAGGGGTTTCTAGTTTCGATTCTCAGATCAATATATCAGTCTCTAGCCTTTTCCTAATTATGTTGGGGTTGGCTTCCAGTCTAACCAGATGCAGTTTCTTGTCATGGAGCGACTGCTTATCTGACCTTCACAGCCCAGTTACAGGGTAACACAATACCCCTTGGTAAGACTGACTGTGGAACTTCAAGGGTTTTCACAAACAGTAACGACTGTCAAAAATTCAAGATTGACAGCTGGAACAGCTGGTTTCGAACTCCAGGCCATGATATAAAATGTTTTTTCACTACTAATTTCTCAGTAGTACCCCGTAGTCCGGATTTTCCGCCCATTGATAGCATGAAGCTCGACCAAATTTTACCCACGTCAAAAAATATCATGATGGTCATAAAAAAAATCTTATATGTAGCTGAATACTACGTTTGGTTTTTCTGAGCTTTGTTTGCTTAGAAGAACTACACACCTTCAGCGTAATTTATGCATGCATTAGCAAACGCTGAATCTTGCATTGTTTAGAGATGAAATACAGAGTGGCAGAGCCATCAATGTGTTTCGTGGTAACACGGTTGCCCGTCTATGGTTATGCCTGTGTTCGAACCAAATCATGCACTGATTCTATGGACATTTGGTGCATGATTTGGTTTGAACCCACGATCTACTTGTAAGTCGCGGCCGTTACCATTGCGTCACCACTGCACCTAATGCATCATCATATTAGCCGAAAGACGTCGTCCATTGCTGAATATAGGACTCTTTCAAGCTCCGCCACTTCAACTGTTTCCCGTATTAAGAACATTCCTGCAGCCTTCTCAAGGTCATCGGGTGTGTTTGCATATTCGTGAGTAATCGCTTGTCGCCGTCGCGCACTCGCTGCTCGCTAACTAGTTTATAGTTGCTAGCTCTACGCGCTTTTCGTTAGTTTCTGGTGCTGGCACAGGTTGCCAAAGATGAAGTAGTACTAAGCATGCGCTACACATATGTTGGAAACATACTAGATCTGCCAGGGTTGCGAGATTTGTTCGAAAGAGATACCGTGTCCCTGGCATATGGGCAACTGAAGGAACACGGGTAGCTTTTAGTCAGTAAAAGTCTGACACGCCCTCTTGCTCCACCCAGATCTAGAGACGTCATTTGAGACCAATAAAAAAAACATACTAGATACATACATAAAGTCACGTTTTTTTCCCATGTAGACATAAAACTACGGAACGCCTGCAATGATCCTATATATATGCCATTTGAAAAAAAAAAAAAATTCTTTATTATTTTGACAAGTAAAACTTAACAACTAGTGATTGGAGCCTTTGCCTCGTTTAAGTTTATATATCTGGTCATACACACATACTAGACTCAGTGTAGTATTTCCTGATTATAATTATTTTACTCCAAGATAGATGGGCGGTATTCCTACTGCAACTAAACTGCCAAATTGCAGTTTGGATGCAGTTACTCTGGTGTTAATTATATGTGTAGCTGTGACTTCATCTGCATAAGGCTTGTCGCTTTGCCTGAACTTACATAGATCTGCATAGGGATTCAGTAATTTGGCTGTTGATTGCCACCGGGATATATTCAGCCCGTCTTTGATAGTGCATCTTTAGAACATAGCCCTCCTCTTATTTTTTTTTTAGATTTTTAAATAAAAATCCTACATAATGGTTGATTTTTATTTATAGACAAGGCACGTCAGTTAGAAATATGATGATTGGTTTGTCGACGTAAAACGTTCGTTACGTGTCAGTTAAATTTACCAAGAATGTCAATATTCTATACTAACACTAACTCCACTGACAAGTGAACGTCAAAGCAATTCGGCCGTTAGAGCAAACACATATATATATTATGAATACTAAAACTAACCCAAACTTTTTCAGTTAACTTGTAGTGTAAAAAGTGTGGAAATAATAATAACAATGGTACACATGATAATACTTGAACAAAGTGTTTATATCATTATAACGTACTCTTAGAAAGTGGAACGAACTTGTGTACCTAAATTGCAATTATAAGTTTTACAATAATAATCACTTAAAAAAATGAGATAGATTAAAATTGTTTATTAGTCTAATAGCTTATTTGGTAATATTAAGATTCGGGTTATTTTTAATAAAAAATTAAAGAAAACATCTTTTTGCTTATAGTATCAAAGTATCTTTTCGAAAAGCCAAAAATGGTGTTCCTTTAAAGAAATAAAATACCATTTTCTGCAGCCATTTTATTTGACATCCCAAATACTCTTCACCTTTCAATTGTTAAAGTATTGACATAAATGTGGTAAAATTTTTCAACGGCGCTAGTTTAGTGGAAGTGCTCAATATATCCTTGCAGAACAATTGGTTCCGCTCAATATAAATAACAGTACATCGCTCAAAGTGGTTGAGAGTTAGCGTTCTAGTGTTTGTGGTTTGGTCACAGTGAGAGAGACCAGCGTTCTCTATTCATTTTACCACCGTACTGCGATCGCCAACACGCCTGCCAAGCGTGGCGATTATAGCACACCTCCCCAAATTGGAGAAGGCATATGTCCAACAGTGGACGTCTTTCGGCTGAAATGATGCTTTTGCTAATACCACAAGAAACCTAGTTTAATTATTCTAGTATCTAATGGTCCACAATAACTTATGGTTTAAAGCTTATACTCCTCGCACCAAAGTTATGGCACTGGGGCGGCCATATTAGCTGTATTATAATTGACCTTTGGGGTAGACGTGTTCTTAAGTGGAGACTGCGGTTAGGCCAACGTAAGTTCGGAAGCCCTCGGGTGTAGATTGCCAAGAATCGAGCTGAATGAAAAGTAATTGAAAAGGCCTATTTCTAGCAGTGGATTGCTGTAGGCAAATGATGACTCTCTTCACGGAGCTAGAATATAACACTAATTTCAATACTATACAGGGATTGTCATGGACTTAAAATAGTAGTACACCTATTTACCAAAACCGAAGTTGCATGTTCATAAGGTCTTTGTATTACAATCTTGACGAGGTTCACTGTTCTCCTAACTTCTTGATACCTTGATAACGCATCGAGAAGTCTCTTGTTTAGATCATCATCATTATTTCAGCCGTAATCCACTGCTGGGCAAAGGCTTCCTCCAAATTAGGGCTTTGCCAAAATCGCCACGTTTGGCAGGCAGTTTGGTGAACGGAGTATGGTGGTAAAATGCATAGAGAACGCTGCTGCCCATTCTCTAGTAAGTCTCTTAGTCACCTTTTACGACACCCACGGGAAGAAATGGGGTGGTGCTATTCTTTAAAAGAGTAATCATTGAGTTTCTTACCGGCTCTTCTTCATAGGATTCAACAAATTGGAATCGTACACCTACGTATACCTTCTCTTGTTAAGTGACGTATAAGTGCCCATGTAGGTTTGTGTGAATCTATTCTAATATTATAAAGCTGGAGAGTTTGCTTGTTTGAACGCCCTAATCTCAGGAACTACTGGTCGGAATTGAAAAAAATAATTTTATGTTGGGTAGCCCATTTATTGAGAAAGGCTATAGGCTATGTAACATCACGCTACGGTCAAAAGGAGCGGAGCAACAAACTAAAAATGGACGAATACTGTCAGGTAATTCGATGCGACGGGAAGGGGAGCGAAAATTTGACGCGGATGAAGTCGCGGGCAAAAGCTAGTTAAAAATATTTTGATTTACGTCCGGCATCACAAGGGACGTATACGACATGAATAGATACTGGTTTACTATCCAACTCCGAGTATCTTTTCAATAACCATACCATCCTCTCAACAGTATTGTGCATTCCAAGTTCCTCTTGACCTCATTTGAATCCGCTGCCCGCTCCGCCCTCGCTGCACACTCTGACTGCCGGAATTCGCCCAGTAACTGCCAACTTTACCCATTTGTTGGATACAAATTCAAACTGTATGAATTGAAAAAAAGAACCGTTTTCTGACTCTTGATAATTGTGTGCCGCTCATCGTTTCCTTGTTTCTGGCAATTTATGGAACAACTTTGATGTTCAGTTGCTTTTATTTGAAAGGTTGTGTTGAGTTGCATATTTTTTCATTGTGTTTCATTTTTTTTCTGTTTTTCTGTTTGGAATATCAGGCGTGTAAGCCGTGTTTTTATGAGGGTTCAGGAAGAAAATTCAGCGTGTGGAATGCACGCTGATTCAATGCCTGTTTTGTCTCATAAATACCAGAGGAGTAATTGCGTAACTTGCTATCAGTAGGAATTGGTTTCATATTGATAGTTAAACAACATTCATTGCGTTATTTACGTTGCTGAGCCGACAATTTATTCGAACAAATGACGTAATGGTTTAGAAATAATCTTCAATCACATTCAGATTCTGATAGATAGTGCGTTTTGCAATTAGGGTGCAGGTGATTGGTGACGGTTAAGTCGATTTCAATCTCGGTACAAAATTTCAGCTTTCTAGGACTAAGGGTTAAGAGGGGCGTTTATGAGTAAGGCCTTTCCATTTACATGATTCATAGTTACTCTAGTAAATGGGGTGTAAGGGGACACATTAAAAACAGACTCCTCAAATGTCAACATCACGTGCGCGCGGTGCACCCTGCCAGAGGCTGACGAAGCGCTGGTGACCGACGGATCGCGATATAACCATCCAACCTAAATTCTCTAGAGCGATGACGGGCAGCAGCGTCATCGCTGCGAAAGGATTTGCTCTGCGATCACCAACCCGTATGCACAGCGTCGTGACTACGGGCATTAAATCTCTCATGATTAATTTAGATAAGAAAAAAATTGTTAGTTATTCCCAAAGAAATACCCCTTTGACATTAAATGTAAATTATCAAATGAAAAAAATAGAGGAAAAAGATACCATCAAATTCTTAGGACTATGGATTGGCAAAATTATGTCATGGAAAACACAAATTGATACGGTGTGTAAAAAACTAAATAAATTTTTTTACGCTTTATACAAACTGTCTAGGATTATAAACCAAGCAGCAGTACTAATCGCCTATCATGCCTATGTAACGTCTACACTTAGATATGGACTATTTTATTGGGGGAATGCTACAAACAGGGAACTCGCTTTTAGGGCGCAAAAGAAATGTCTTAGAGCTGTTTGTGGCATACGTGCCCCAGAGAGTTGTAAGCCATATTTTAAAAAGCTTAAGATTTTGACCTTTCCTGCCCTCTACATCTATGAGTTCGCTACATTCGTTAAAACCAATGGGGAAAAGTTTGAAAACCGGCACTGCCGTCGACATGCCGACAAAATAGCAAATATTATGCCCTCAAAAACAGCACTACTATCTAAAAGTTTCTTCGGAATGTCTTCACGAATTTATAATAAGCTTCCTAAACAAATAAGAGAAATCGAAAACATTAATATTTTTAAGAAAAAAAATAAATGACTTCTTGGTAAATAGGCCATATGTTACAGTACACGAATTTTTGTCCGACAGATTCGTGATGACTTAGTGCCAAACTGCTTTTATGTTTGATGCAAAAATTAACTTTAATTCCATTTAAATGTCTTGTTGAATTTACATATATCACATAAACTTAGGTCTAAGATGACAAATTATTTCAAACTATTGTATGCCTAACATGGTAGAGCAGTGCAAACGCACACCAAAATATATCAATAACAACTCTGTAACCACTGTCTCACAATAAAGAATGTTGACTTGACTTGAACTGCAAAACAATAACCCCCAGTATCCAGTGTCTAGGAGGAGGATAGGGTGTTTTGGCGTGACATGGCAGAGGCCTATTTCCTGCAAAAAAAGTAAATTACATTAAAAAAGAAAGTCCTGTACAACGCTGGCTTCAGATGCGGATCTCAGCTTGATGCAGCGCTGGAATTCCGATAGAGCTTGCTGTGATTTCATGTACAGATATAGAAATAAATAAAATATAAATTAGATAGTATGTGTAAAATAACATAAAGAACTAGCGGACCGTACAGACGTTGTCCTGTTTCTAAGAACTCGATAGCAGCGCCACCTACCGGGTCCAATAGTGAACCTAAACCATCCAGGGTGCCACACAAACGCATACAATTTTTTTTTATTCAAATCGGTCCAGCCGTTAAGGAGGAGTTCAGTGACATACACACGTACAGTAGAATTACATTCATAATTATTTGCCATTAGTTAGCCTATCAACAATGTGGAGTACCTATTTTATGTGTTCTGTGGTTTGACGAGTCAGGGTGCGCCGTAGGTACAGACGGCAGCACAAGCTACCCGAAACTGTCAAATTTTCCCAATCCATTTTGAACCTAATGCTTGAGCCATAAAGTTGAAAATCTATTAAAGTTTGACAGATTCTTGTAGCTTTATGTGCTGGCTTGTACATTGGAGTATCGCTACTCGGACTTTAGTGCACCCCTTCTCGGTAGTTCAGTCCCATTTTCACCCGTGGAAGTTAACGACCACGTAGCATGAAACTACATATTATACGATATGAAAAGTTAACGATTGTTGACCTGTTAACAGGTGGGACAAGGCCCCGGTACAAACATTAGTAGTTCATTTATTAAAATTAGTAAGAAGATCAAAAGATTAGCCAGCGTTGGTTAATGGATGGAAATAAAAGAATCTAGAATAAAGTTGGGTGGATTGTGTTATGAAAGTGATATAACATCACACCTTATTTTTCCGAAGTGTAAGGCAGTAATGTACTTAAAGGAAACGTACATTTCGCCAGTTATATTTAACACGTTATCTGCTATGTTGGACTATGTGTCCGATACTTTTTGTTGCATTCAGGCCTTGTCGGACTATATGACCGACAACACGTTCACAATCTGAACATTTCGTTGGTGCCTGGCGGCCATGTTTTTTTCAACCGACGAAAAAAAACGAAGGAGGTTCTCAATTCCACGCGTATATATATTTTTTTTTATGTATGACCACGCATAACTTTTTACATCGTGGTCCGATTGTGACAATTCTTCTTTTATTGGAAAGAGTATACTCCCAAAGTGGTTCCATATAAATTTGGTAAACAAAATCGAACCCTAAGGGTCAGAAAACAGGGGATGATTGATTGTTCACTCACTGATTGTAATGTATAACCACGCATAACTTTATACAGAGTAGTCCGATTTTGATAATTCTTTTTTTGTTGGATAGGGTATACCTTGCCAAGTATTATTAGTACATTAAAGCCACAAAAATTATAAAATAAAAACTTTTTAACAAAAAATTAAACCGCCGAAAAAACTGAAAACCATAAAATAATAAACCTTAAAATTATGAGTCGGTGCTGAAAAATCAATGAACAAATATCACTCAAAGCGCCAATTCATAATTTTAAGGTTTATTATTTTATGGTTTTCAGTTTTTTCGGCGGTTTAATTATTTTGGAATAAATAATGTATTTATGGAATAAGAGACGTCCGATCGGAATATGAGAGTCAGGAAAGAGAGAATGCATCTGCGACTGTGCATACACTTGTCCACTATAATATATCTCCCGCGTCGAAGACAAGTTTCCGTTGAGATTAGCAGCTATGGCCGAAATACGATCTTGAAGACTACAATTTATTTTATAAATTCGAAAGTATCTGTAAATCTAACTGTGTAACTATCTGTCTCTCTGTGACATTTTCGAGTCTTAACGACTTAGAGAATTTAGAAGAAAATTGGCACAAGAATATACCATGACCTAATTAAGACATAGGTCCCGTGGGATAGTTTTCTGACCTCTTCTCAAAAGTTATACATACAACTGATAAAAGTTGTGGTAGATACTTATTGTACATATGCACCTTTGTGAAGCTCTCCAGAACCAAGCTAACTGACATAGCCCGATGAATTGTTAAATTGAAGTGGCAGTGGGCAGGGCACATTGCTCGCAAAACAGATGGCCGATGGGGCCGGAAGGTTCTGGAGTGGTGACCGCGTACCGGAAGACGTAGAGTTGGAAGGCCTCCCACAAGGTCGACCGATGACCTTGTGAAGGCCGTAGGAATCCGCTGGATGCGGGAAGCACAAAACCGGTCGAAGTGGCGGAGCTTAGGAGAGGCCTATGTCCAGCAGTGGACGTCTTTCGGCTGAAATGATGATGATGAACCTCTCCGAAGATTGCAGGTGCTGATTTAAATTCTTTGAATGTAAGTCTCCATTGTTTTACCTTTTTCCACGGTGAAGTGTTGGACTATCGCTATTTATAACTCGCTTGGCATGTGACCTCGATCGAGATCGATCGCTTTGGTCGTATGCCCTAATAATAGAAGAAACTTTGAAGGCAACACGGCATAATGTATTAAGGGTATAAAAATAATGCCTATATACATAACTTACGTTTTTCCATGGGAGCTGGCAGATACTACGGAACACCACCTGCTACCATCCAAAGTACACATCTACCCAACGGTAGATATGTACATAGTATACCCACATTTCACGCTAGTTATTTTTAAGCTCCATATAATAGGGGCGAGTCTATTGCTATTAACCTGACATAAATCCAGACTCTGGGCTGCTATTGAGAAATTTTAGTTAAAGTCAAAGTCAAAGTCAAAGGTTCTTTATTGTGGGCATATGTAAGTTACAGGTCTTAACAATATATTAAAGTATCAATATGTCCTGCCTTATAGGCATACAATAATTATGTAGGTAGATATTGGCGGTTAAGTAAATCCAATAATTGCCCGACCTGGGAATCGAAACCAGGACCTCGTGTTCACCAGTAACGGCCACTAGAACAACGAGGTAATTATAAGTTACTATCACGTAGCTATCTAGCTTCTGATCAAAAACTGATGAGACACCTATTTGTCCCAGTCATTGTAAAAAGCACTAAGTCACTCCACGTAAAATAGTGGTATTCAACCTCGGGTAAACTTTGAGCCAAGTGCAATATATTTGGGAAGTGGGAAGTCAGTAAGGGGACGATGATAACTTAAAATTATCCTATTCTACTAATATTATAAGTGTGAAAGTTTGTTTGTTCCGATGTTTGGTACTCAACGGAATTAGTTAAACGATTTTTTCCCAGACTTCGATAGATCATAAGCTGTTTTTGATAAAACTTAATCAATTATTTTGTCGGTATCTTTTACGGTGGTTTATGTAGACGCTTAATAATTCTATCAACAATTTTCTCGCCATTGTTTTTTGGCAAACATATAATTTATACCTAACATTAATTACATAAGATAATTTTTATTCCGGTAGTAGGTTCCCATGCGATAAGTTGTAAGTTTGGCCCTTTGATCGTCTGACATACGGCAGATATGTCCAGCCCAATTCCATTGTAGCCTGGCAGTTTTCCGACTGCCATTCGATATTTTAGGAATGGAACGGATTGTTGTGAATTGTTGTGTTGTAAGTTTAATATCCAGAATACTCCGATCCATAGCTGTCTGGCAAACCTCGAGCGTGGACTCCTGCTGAATTGTCAAAAACCATGGTTGAGAACCATTCGTGAGGATCGGAAGAATAAACACGTTGATGAGTCTTCTCTCGAGGGATAGAAGAAGATTGCACTTCACTAAATTTTTCATCGCCCAATAGCTCTTCCAGAAAAAATTGTAGGGAGTTATTGTTATTACAGAAAGCACCTTTTTTGTTCTTTTTTTTCAGCACAGATACCCCACTAAAACTTTAGAGGCATATTTTCGTTATCCAACACGTCTTCTCAGCCTCTGAATTACTAATGCCCAGTAAAGCTTAACCGCGTAAACATGAAGCTATAAAATTTAATCGCTGCGATAACTTTTTGTACGGCGAGTGGCAAGCATTAGGTCTTTGATGGCAATTTATTATAATATGGGTTGGTTTACGTAAATCTATGTTGGAGTTGGAAGTTCCATTATAAAAACAACATCTGCTGCTGACTGCCTCGTTGGGTTAGTGGTCGCAAGTGCTACTGATGACCACGAGGTCTTGGGTTCGATTCCCAGATCGGGCAAAGTGTTACTGGGTTTTTATATCAGAATTTTCTCAGTAGCAACTCGGGTTCTGGATCTGTGCCCAGTTGAAGCTCACTATTCACCATCAGCAACCTCCCACCTCCAACTGCTGGCACACAGGCCTCCTCTATGGGAGGGAGTGACCAATTTAATCCACGGTTGGTAGATGTTGCATGTCTTCGAATTTTTAGGTTCTAAGACATGCTGGTTTCCTTACGATGTTTTCCTTCACCGTTTTGAGAGCAGTGGTGATAAATATAATTCACACAAAGAAAAGCGCCTGCTTGGGTTTGCACTCACGACCTTCTACTCGTTAGTCGCAGCCGTTACCACTAGGTCACTACCACAATGTCGCTATTACATGGGACTTAAACATTTCTAGCAAAATGTGGGTTTAGGTATTAGAGGTACTCCTCTGCGGAACCCTTCGGGAAAACAATGCGTGATGTTTTGTTATATTATCAGTTTGCCTACCCTTTTTCCAATATTGCGACGGCTTCCAGTCTAACTAGATGCAGCTGGATACCTGTATTTTACATGAAGCGACTGCAAATCTGACCTCCACAACTCATTTACTGAGTATTACGATACCCCTTTTTTTTCTTTTTTTTTGGATGGGATTCATCAAATGACTTCTCCCGCTCTGGGCGGAGCGGCAGGGCGTGTCAAACTTTTACTGACTAAAACCCACCCGTGTTCCATCAGTTGCCCATGTGCCAGGGTCACGGTATCTCTTTCGAACAATCACGCGACCCCGGCAGGCATCGGTCCTAGTAGACCCCTACACTGCTGCTGACATCTCTTTGAGGCGCGCGTGGAACACTGCGCGCCGTCGACCCGAGCCTGGTCCTTACCGGGTGGCGAGCTACCCATTGCTCGCCGCCCGCAAGCTCGCGCCTACGGTGGCCGGGAGTCCGCTATCGACTCCCGACGCCCGGGGCGTCTCCTCCTGCGGCGGCTAGGGACGTGAGGGCGCAGAGACTGCCTCTCCCTCACGCGCCCCGCCTCCTCCTTCGCGAGCATTACTGTTTCGCAGAAGGAGGTGACGGCTTCCCATTCCCTCTCGCTCCGTACCATGGCTCGCACCAGGGCCGGACGCGAGAGGTCGCCGCCGCCAATCGCCTCCACGAGGACACGGCGGTGCTCCGCCCAGGCAGGGCAAACTTCCACCGTATGCTCCACCGTGTCCTCTAGACGATCCTCACAATGGAAACACCCGGGCGTATCCTCCCGCTTTATCCTGAACAGGAACCCACCGAAGCACCCATGCCCGGTGAGAACCTGCGTCAGGCGGAAGGTGAGGACGCCGTGGCGCCTCTCAATCCACTCCTCAAAGAGGGGACTTACCGCCGCAATTGTGGCGTGCCCAAATACGATACCCCTTGATTCTTCTTCTTCTTCTTTCGTGTCGATGGTACTCGTACACTTTTTACGATATCGTTTGAGCCCAGTAGGTGGCCACGTTTATTGCGGCATCAGTGGCATTTTTGAGATCATTTGAGGTGCAGGTGAACGGGCACTTGGGACACTCCAGTAGGTGGGTCATGTTCTGACCAGACGTACCGCACTCACGCTGGTACCCCTTGATAAGACTGATCGTCAGGTTTTCGGGCTTCTGACGATCCGTAATGATTGTCGATCCAGGAATGACATCCGGAAGCAACGGATTAATGAGCCGTTCCGATGCACAGAGAATTCATGCTATATAAAAATGGTCACCCATCCACGAACCATTCGCAACAAGCGTAGCTTAACCGTATCGATAGACCTGTTATTATTTAGCTACCATTATCTAAATATAAGCTTAAAAATACCTAGCTGTGGCCCGTAACTCTTCTTCTTTACAGTATAAAACAAAGTAGCTTTCAACGTCTGCGCTTAGATTTTTAAAACTAGGCAACGGATTTTAATACAGTACTCATCAATAGACAGAGTGATTCAAGAGGAAGGTTTGTATGTAAAATACGTAGGCAAAGCCACTGGAAAAAGTTAGTATTTGATAAATTAAAGTCCTTTTTTAAGCCAAGTACTATAAAAGCGATCCTTCACTCGAGAGAAAACATAAAAATATAAAGGCAAACACCTTTCTCACCATATTCTAAAGAGTCCTCCTGTTTATTTCTTTTGTGACAGTTCCAGAAAATACTGTACACAATATTACTTAATTCTTAGAATATTATTTGCAAGAAGAATATTTTCAATCATAAACAGTTTATGAATACACCTTTATACACCTACATGATGCTCAGTTCGGTTTTCACGCTGGACTTTCTACAGAGAGTGCTACACTGAGCCTTAAGCACACTGTAGAGTATTACACGAGTAGGAAAACGCCCACTTATGCTTGTTATCTAGACCTCTCCAAAGCATTTGACCTTGTAAATTATGATAAACTATGGGCTAAGCTTAAGGAAACCAATCTACCTGGTGAGACGATTGCTATTCTTAAGTTTTGGTATCAAAGTCAGGTCAATTATGTAAAGTGGGCTGGCACCCTATCGGATCCATATGCACTACAGTGTGGAGTAAGACAGGGTGGATTGTCATCCCCAGTGTTGTTTAATCTATATATAAATGCGCTAATCGTTGAGCTCAGCAGCATGCATGTCGGCTGCCATGTAGATAATATTTGTGTAAATAATCTAAGTTATGCAGACGACATGGTCCTGCTGAGCCCAACGATTGGTGGACTTAGGAAATTAGTGAATGTATGTGAGACGTACGCGGCTAGTCATGGACTTAAATATAATGTCACTAAAAGTGAGCTCATGGTATTTAAAGCAGGCACCAAGTCACCTGATCAGGTTCCTCCCGTTACTTTGAACGGAAAACCCATGAAACTGGTCACCTGTTTTAAATACCTTGGGCAAATAGTCACTGATGTCCTACGCGACGATGAGGACATGGACAGGGAGCGTAGGGCTCTGTCGGTCAGAGCGAATATGATAGCCCACAGGTTTAAACGTTGTAACGCTCAAGTTAAAATAACACTGTTCAGTGCGCATTGTACATCCTTATACACGTGCTGCCTGTGGGCTTCATATACGCAACGATCATTCAGCGCGAT
Source organism: Aporophyla lueneburgensis (assembly GCA_932294355.1). Classification (NCBI taxonomy): domain Eukaryota; kingdom Metazoa; phylum Arthropoda; class Insecta; order Lepidoptera; family Noctuidae; genus Aporophyla; species Aporophyla lueneburgensis. Next base: position 24,704,672 of record OW028755.1, read on the forward strand.
GCGCGTCCAATATAACAATGCGTTCAGGGCGTTGTTGGGGCTGCCGCGTTGGTGCAGTGCGTCGGGTATGTTCGCGGACGCACACGTTGACGGCTTCCCCGCCGTGCTCCGCAAACGATGCGCAGCGGCGCTCTGCAGGTTGCGCGCCAGCACCAACAGCATCCTGGCTGTTATTGCGGATAGGCTGGATACGCGTTACGTTCAGCACTGGGTTAATACCCACATCAGGAAATAAGTTATTTTACTGTTTATCTTATTTTATTTTTTTATTCTTTAAGTACTAACACTAGTTTCATAAGTTTAACTGTACTAACATTCTATGGATTTTTAAATCTGCATTAAAAAGTTTTTATTTTATTTATTTATTTATTTTATTCATATCCATTTGTAAATATATTTATTCACTCATATATCTTTTAGTCTGTGGAAATGAAACATAAAATATGAATATATTTATCACACAGATCAACATTTCAGCCGTAAGACGTAGATACCGTGACCCTGGCACATGGGCAACTGATGGAACACGGGTGGGTTTTAGTCAGTAAAAGTCTGACACGCCCTCCCGCTCCGCCCAGAGCGGGAGAAGTCATTTGATGATGTCCCATCCTGAAAAAAAAAAAAAAAAAAAAAAAAAAAAAAAAAAAACCGTAAGACGTCCACTGCTGGATATAAGCCTCCCCAATTTGTGAGGGTTTGCCATAATCTCCACACCTCGCAGGGTTGGCGATCGCAGTATGGTGGTAAAATGCATAGAGAACGCTGCTGCCTATTATCTAGTAAGTCCCTTAGTCGCCTTCTACGACACTCACGAGAAGAAATGGGGTGATGCTATTCTTTATGATTGGCATCACATGGACCCACATAAATAAATGTATTTCTTTCTTTCTTCCATTGAGGATATAACCAGTCGTCATCAAATACTCATGCATTGCCTTTCATAGAATAAAAGTTAAATTAACTATATGTCTAAACCAGCATTCCCTAATTCAATTAACTCAAACATTTAATCCTCGCGACTTACCCACAAAGTTCTTTTAAACAATTAATTCGTGTAAATATAATTAGCGGGGCCACCAGGCTACAAACTACGCTGAACAAATAGACGCCAGTAGTCTAATTTGTATGGAGTCTACTACTGGGAGCCAAATAAGCTGGAGGCATTTGAGCTGAGCGGTTATACCAGGAGTTGAGCTAACTTGGCAATTAACTGTGTGAGATACAAGCGGGGAGGATGTGCAATGAAAATGTTGGCGACGAAAAGGGTTGGTACCTGAAGGTCCTGTTAATTTCGTATTATATCACTACAAAAGGGTCAGGTGCTTAGTACTGGTAGCCGGCGTACGTGTATGACCAGATGTATGAATTTAAACGAGGTATAATAAGTAATTGATCATAAAAAATAATTGTTTTTTACTATCGTTTAAATTACGGTGTTAATAGGTATGGGAGGACGGTGTAGGACTGTCAACAAGTACCAGGTACTTAATAAGATAGAAAATTGTCTACGGCCTACAAGGCCTACAACGTTCTCACATTCACAAAGTATATTATTGCCATGACAACCAGTAATAAAGAGTACAAAATGTTGTAGGTATATAATGTCAAATAATGAGTAGATGTCAAAGATTGAAACAAAAATTAAATAAAAAAAAGTGTACTTCGTCATTTGGGAGCAGTTCATAGACATTTACATGGTCATCCTGTAATGAGCTACCAGAAAAGCCACGTGTGCAGAAGGAATTATTGCCAATCTTCCTTGTCTTGTACGTAGTCTTTTATCATCACTAGCTTCCATCAGTTCTTGTAACATGTAAATAATAGGATACGATATTTAGTGTCCCATCGTTTGAGGAACAGCACCACATTAATACTCCAGAGCGCTCGGCAGTTGGTATTTCCAAGGCAGATGTGAGTGGAAATGCCGGGAGACGTCCTAAAGTGACATATTGATGAGAAACCTTATTGGTGATGTTCTTCAGTAAGTTCAAGTGCGTAGTACTCGCAAATGATGTGCGTGTGGCCATGTAAATTGACGTAAACGAAGCAAAACGACTATGTTAGGATCATAGTAAGATCATGTACCGTGTGGTGCCGGACGTAAAGAATAACACCACCCCATTTCTTCCCGTGGGTGTCGTAAGAGGCGACTTAAAGACTTACTAGGGAATGGGCAGCAGCGTTCTCTATGCATTTTACCACCAAACTGCGATCGCCAAGCCGCCTGCCAAGCGTGGCGATTATGGCAAATTCCCCCAAAAAATCTACCGGTCAAATTGGCGGTGCATGGGGGAGGCCCATGTCCAGCAGTGGACTTCTTACGGCTGAAATGATGATGATGATGAGTGATAAGTAAGTGGCGATCTGTAGTTTCTGCCTAGTCCCATGGGAAGAAAGCGTGAGTTTATGAAATAAGTATGTAAACTATTATTTAATTTTTATTTTGGAACAAATAATACGTAAATAATAATAATTCTGTGATATACACAACCCTTTCTTTTGGCTTAACGCTATTCGGTTAAAAAAGAACCAACTTTTTATTACTTGACGCAAAAAACTCCCAAAAGGAACCCAACTAACATCTACTTAAAAATCACGACCGCAATAATCTTAAAACGCGAACTTCAAAATACCAAAACTACACTAAAACCTCACTCCTACCATTGCAATGAATTTTTAAAACCCTAACTTACTCCAATATTAAAAAGATACTAATAATAAAGTTGAGAGCTGTGGTGGCCCAGTGGTATTGGCCCCGACTTACGAGATGTAGGTCGTGGGTTCGAACTCAGACAGGCAATTTACTTTGTGTAAATAATTTCATTACTACAGCTCCAAAAACGGTGAAGGAAAACATCGTGAGGAAACCGGCATGTCCTAGAACCAAAAATTCGAAGACGTGTGACGTCTACCAAACCGCACTGGGCCGTCGTGGTGGATTACGGCCCACTCCCTCTCACCAAGAGGAGGCCTGTGTCCTAGCAGTGGGAACGGTATAGGCTGATTATGTACTAATAATAAAACAGTCTGAAGAACGAAAACAGTGACCACTACAGAAGCGACCGTGACTTAGGAGTTGTATCGCAGGTTTGAACTTAGATAGGCACTATCAAAAAGAACTGATATCAAGTTCAATGCCATAATATAAAGATTTCAAAAACAACTGCAAAAATAGAGATTTAAATGGCGATAAAAATTATGATAAGATGACTGATTAATTATGGGATGTCCGAAGCGGCGATGAGATCCTATCAGCCGCAGTATTCAAAATTTTGTTGCGGCTTCCACATATTCTGCAGATCAGGGTTGCTGTCTTTTGCGAAGATGGCATAAAAGCCATTAGTGCGATACAACGCGAACATCACTAATACACTACTTTACTTTGTGTAAACTATTGTATTTCTGCTCTCAAAACGGTGAATGAAAACATCGTGAGGAAACCGGCATGTCTTCAAACCAAAAACTCAAAGACATGTGACAGATCTACCAATCCACACTGGACCCACGTGGTGGTCCACGGGCTCTCTCACAGAGAGGATGTCCCAGCAGTGGTAACATAGGTTGATGTAATATTAAAACGGTTGGCTGAACGTCAGGCCAGTGTGTCCACGTGGATGAAACTTTTTCCATTTAGCAATATACTAGTGTTTATAAAGCTAAACTGTCGTCTTGCAGACTCCATAGCTATTTAATTTTTATTTTATGCTAGCCAAGCTGCTTTTTGTGTAGTTTTAAAGATGGTTAAGTTTTTCAGTCCGTTTGAATCGGAGATAAAGTTTTGTTTGTTTTGTTCTCAGTAAAGGGTTTGGTTCTGATGGCTTGTTAGCTGGTTCACAGGAATTCTCCGCTGGATTTGGGTGATTGTCACTTTGAAAGATATATTATTCTCTAATAGTTCATGTGACCAGAGGGCTGGGCTATTTTTTGGCCAAAAAATCAGCATTGCCATACAACGTGGCAATGCTGCCAGCCTTTTGACATGTATGTAGACAAATTTTATGATACTTTATGATTCTTTAGTTTTTATATACTTGTACATATTTTTTCTTTAAGTCTGAGCTTTTTAGTGACTCGTATGAAGTTACTTTATTCGAATCGACATCTCAAGAAATACGTATCGGGCAATTGGTATGGTTTGAATTTTGTGCATTTTGTTGCCTTACCTTATCTCTTTGCATAACTTCATTCACATAATCTCATTCACAACCCATCATTCTCTCATCCTGCCGGGGTCGCGTGATTGTTCGAAAGAGATACCGTGACCCTGGCACATGGGCAACTGATGGAACACGGGTGGGTTTTAGTCAGTAAAAGTCTGACACGCCCTCCCGCTCCGCCCAGAGCGGGAGAAGTCATTTGATGATTTCCCATCCTGAAAAAAAAAAAAAACGTTCTCTCATTTCAATTTCATCATCGTCATCATTTCAGCCGAAAGACATTCACTGCTGGACACAAGCCTCTCCCAACTCCACCATTTGGACCGGTTTTGTGCTTTTCGCATTCATCCGCCTTCACAAGGTCTCTCTCTACTCGTCGCGTCGTTCTATTTCATTAATCCCACTGAATTATAATTCATTAAAAATCATTCAATGTGATTGAATGAACTAAGAGGCTTTTTATTGATGGATTTAATGATTACAATTTTTTCCTAATACTGACCTGCAAATTGCAAAAAAATGTAAGAAAGAAATAATTTAATTTCACTGGCTATCCTCGTGCCACTATAAGCAGGCATTTCATTTAATAAAAATAAGTATAATTGATGTAAAACTTTGCTATGCGGGCGGTGTAGTGACAGGTCATTAATTTTCATTCTTGGGAATTCCTCAAAATGACACCACAAAGTATGGTGATCATGGCTCTTTTACTTCTTCATCATTATCATTTTCTGCTTAATATGGAGTTATTTATAACTACATTGTTGACCTAGTGGTTGCCAACTCTACTGCTGAACATCCAATAGTCTTTGATTAAATTTCCAGTAGCATGGGTATAGTGGTATTGGGTATTTCCAATAAGAATTTCTCAGTAACATACCTGAGAGTTTGGATTAGTGTCCATTGCTCGACCCTATTCCGGCCAGAGTCACGAATTTGTTCAAAACAGTTACCGTGGCCATGGCACAGGCAACTGAAGGAACACGGGTGGGTTTTAGTCATTAAAAGTATGACAAGCCCTCTCGTTCCGCCTAGAGCGAAGACGTCATATGAAGATTTCCCACTCATAAAAATAAAAATCCATGGCATCCATTCCATGGCATTTCTCGGTAGCTTCAAACAAAGTATGGAATTGTGCCGGTTGATGGTAATAGGGTCGTCGCAATGTGGGTATACTATATATGGACATTAACTCTGCCTTACTGTTTGAGTAATTAGGCGTGATGTTATTTATCACTAGTTCCTTAATTGTTACAAATAATCATAGTCAACACCCATAACAAATTATGGTACTGCTGCTTCTTTCTGAAGGTTGCACTAGTCGATGGGTCAAACTTGATGGTGGGCGTGTCTAATATGCGTGCTATTTTGTTTTCATTTATTTTCTGAAATAGACGAAGATTTATAACGGGCTCGTAGAATTTCATGATCAAACTTTTGGGCCTAGAGAAATTATGAAAAAACTGGTTGGTTTATTTATTGGAAATAACGTTTTTTGAAGTCTTGAATAAATTATCTATCCCTGTACGCTAGCAATTTTACTAGCGTTTTTTTTACTCTGAGAGTAATTTATTTACGCCCAAATATGCGTTACAACTAGATTGGGATGTTTCGACGCTCATAACTTTCAAACCTTTCCATAGCTTACAGGGTTCGATAAAGATGAGACAAGTAGAATTATTTTTTCATATAAACTATTAAACAATGAACTCGATACTACATACTCACCTGATACCCAATCAAAGAAATCTTCCGCAGTATCCAAAAGGATGGCAGCATTACCACGTTGAATAGCAATGCTAATTCTTCAACCTAAGAAAAGGCTAGCCCCTTTGGTCACAGGTCACGATATTGTTCGAAAGAGATACCGTGACCCTGGCACATGGGCAACTGAAGGAACACGGGTGGGTGTTAGTCAGTAAAAGTCTGACATGCCCTCCCCCTCCGCCCAGAGCGGGAGAAGTCATTTGATGATTACCCTTCCAAAAAAAAACGTTCTTCCTTACTCGCTAATATAAAGTAATTATCGATTATATTCTCCACATCAAACCCCACAAAAAAAAAAGACTCTACCAACCTTGGTCGCTTGGCGATGTCCCGAAATACTCGATAAGCACTCGGACCCTAGTGTTCTTTCAACCTCAGCAGAAAGAAAGAATGACTGACTAGTGTGACCTTAAATATCATTGACAGGGGATTAATTAATATTCATACAGATCAGTTTCTTAACCAGAAATCACATTAAACTTACTGGAACAACTCCAATGATTATGACTCTCCCTTCAGTTTCCGGAAGACAAATGTTCCTCAGTCCTAAACTGGTGATTATCGTGACGATACGTCAACGACCACAAACTAGGGTCAACCTCACAAATTACCCTGACGGATGGCTTGACCCATCTGTATGCGGCCTAATGGCTGGTCGTGACCTCATCAGTTGATGTGTTCCATTCAAGAGATAATATTGTAATGTATGTTTTGTGATATTGAATGTCTTTTATATTATCTAAAATCATATTTGGCGTGATATTCCTACTGCTGCGAGGGCTCGTATCTCTGAGAAAGGGGCTTCGTCACACATGCCCAGTGCAGGTTGGTAGATGTCAGATGTCTTCGTATTTTTGATTCTAGGTACCTCACAATGTTCTGAGAGCAGTGGTGATGAAATAATTTACACAAAGTAAAACGCCTGTTTGGGTTTGAATCTACGGCCAACAACTCATAAGTCGTTTGTTATCACTGGGCCACCACTGGTCTTAATTGCTTACGTCACGATAGTATCGTAACCCGATGTGACGTATGTACTTCACGTATAACATCATATCGTGACATGACGTCGCAACGTGCCTCGATGCGACGTCGTATCGTATGTGTTTTGGCCTTAAGGATTCTTTTAACATTATCAACTTTAGAATACAAAACTTCAACATACACCCGACGATATGTTTTTTCGCAATTACGTTCTTCCCATAGAAAAACTTGTTCAGTTTAATGGTCTGCACCACAGTCTTAAATAAGACCACACATTTCTGAAACATGCTATATAACGGAATTAACCACCCAGGGTGCGCCATACAAACCAACAAATATTGCAAGATTATGCGAACAAACTCGAAAGTTAATAAAACCAAGAAAAGTCTCGAGTTTCCACCGAATTTGAACAACGATTTTCTTCAAAATCAGCATACAAATATAGACGGATGGCGTATATAATCGTCAAATACATGACTTGGACAAGGATAGTCGGTTCTCGTCTACATATAAAACGGTTCACTAATAGTCATGTTTTATGCATGTAGGTTATATATTAGCATAATAGTTCTTTTTTTGTTTATTATAATTGCCTTGCGTTGGCATAGAGTGTGGAGTTGGAAGAATGGATGTTGTTTAAGCAATATAGTTTTATTATGTGCCTATACGGTTAGGTTAAGTAAATAAGTGCTTGTCGCTAAGTAATTACGTAGACGGGTGGCCATCTTTATATACCAAGCCAATTTCGTGCCTCGGAAAACACGTTAAAACGTTTGTCCCAGCTGTCATTTCTGGATGTTTGTCAGTCGTTACTGGTCATCAGAAGCCTGAAAGTCTACAACCAGTCCTGCCAAGGGGTACCGTGTTACCAAGACACTAGGTTGAAGAGACCAGACAGGCAGTCCCTTCATCTAAAATACTAGTATTCAGCTGTATCCGGTTAGATTGGAAGCCAACCCCAACATAGTTAGGAAAACGCCTGGCAGGTTGTTTTTGTTATGTCTGAAACTGTTGGGAACCAGCAAACCTGTCATTTTGTATGTTAAAATAACAATCTTATCAGCCTATTTTCGACCCATTATTGGGCAACGGCTTCTTACACATAAAGGTACAAGTATCATAACACAACATCACAACCCTTGTTCAGGACGTTTCGCTGATTGCAGACATATACTTCAAGTCCAGGGCTTCTTCACAAAGTTTGTCTTTAAAGATATCGGTTACCTCCAAGATATACCCAGAACAAAAGAATAGAAAATGTCACATTGAGACTTGCTCGGATTCGAACCTCATGCAAGACCAAATTAAATAAAAAACTGAAACTGCCACCAAAGTAAAGTTAAACGAAGTAGTTAGAGTGTATCCAAGATACTTATTAATTGTTATGATTTGATTCGTCATATCCCTTGTGGTGCCGGAATAAAGAATTGCACCATTCCATTTCATCGTGGACTTGCTAGAGAATGGGCATCAGCGTTTTCAATGCATATACTGAGATCGTCAACCTGCTTGCCAAGCGTGGCGATTATGGCAAACAGCCCCCTTTAGGAGAGGCCTATGTCCAGCAGTGGACGTCAATGGGCTGAAATGATGGTGATGATGAAATATGAAATCTCTTTTTTTTACCAAAATATTTTTTATCGACAGGAATTTTTATAATCACAAATATTTGCACACTTTTCACACCTCACAACACAAACCAACTCATTATCATCTACGAAAGTCAAATATTCAAAGCTTCTCACTTCCATTTTTATATGTAAATCCAGGGAAACACTATGAATCACCCTAATCCCTGCTTATAATGAAGCCAAGGGGATGGGCAGCCGTGCCACAATTATGACTAATAACGTCCATGACTTGTGCCAACTAATACCACCCCTCTTTGCTTGTCATTCTGGTAATATCGTAATGTTTTTTTTCTCCGTTTTTAGGAAGAGTGGCAACGTTGTGTGAAATTCTGATGTTAGAGTCATCTGGCTAGACGGGAAAAGGCTCTTTCATGTAATTCAAAATTGGTTTAGGTTTTCTGAGCATTGATTTATTTACTATTAAGATTAAGTAAAATATGTTTGTTTGTAAGTTTGCGTGTAGGGTATAATCTCTAGATCAGCAATCGAATTTGAAAAATTCTTATCGTAATTAATAGTACAATTGTTGAGGAATATTATAGGTTATTTAACAACACAAAAAGAAGTAATAGTACGGGTGGGCATTGGTAAAAGACACGTTGTTTAGGAAGCCAAAGTTTCACGCGGGTAAAGTGCTTTACTTTTTCGTACACCAAAAAAATTATCACTGAAATATATATATATAATAGTAAATATATATATATATATATATATTAATATATAGCTGAAAGAAGCCCACTGTTGGACATAGCTGCCCCTCATTTTGGGGGGGTTTGCCATCATTGCCACGCTTGGATCGCCATCCCACCTGGGGTTGGCGATCGCAATATGGTGGTAAAATACATACATAACGCTGCTGCCCATTCCCTAGTAAGTCACTTAGTCGCACTCCTACGACATCCACGGGAAGAAATGGGACGGTGCTATTTTTACATCCGGCACCACACTGATCAAAAAACACCACAAAACATACAATGGGCAGCCTTAGCATTTTTTACAATCTCCTCCAGGCAGAGACAGACAGTGATTATCTGGACATACATTCACTTTTTGGTTGTTTATTTAATCATACTTTTGCAGTTTCCTCTTGACTGCTATACGTTCTTAATTATTCTTTAATTTCTTTTTAGCGAACTATGGCACTATTGTTTTCTTTATTTTCTATTGCTGACTCCATATTACAGTTTAATCTTGTTCAATATTTTATCGTCAGCATATTTTGGAATCAAGAACTTTTTTCCCATAACCGTTTCTAGATTATATCTCGTTTTTAGCTGAGCATCTATTTTTCCTTTACAACGCTGAACATTAAATAACTGTGTCTTTAAATCGTTAACAATTTCTTTCTTCCTTTCATCATGACTTGTATCATAATCTTCGTCACCTCTCTTCTTGGGATCATTGTACTATAAGTGACTGTAGCCGTTGACTTCTCGTCGTCCCCGCGATCTCAAGAATGCCACACCAATAAAAAATGTTTGACAATTCAAATTAAAATATTATACTTTAAAATCAAAACATCTACATACGAGGGCTATAAAGTGTGTCAGTACATTTATGACAGCTTAACCTTACATATACAGGTAACTTGAATGAATGGAGTTGTTCAAGTAACACCGGTAGTGCCAGCTTGTCAGGTTGGTACGACGGCTTATATTATAAGTAATGTTTATTGGCATGTTGATAATACATTCATAATTTTAACATAAGTTAGATTGTAAAAACAACTGTTTGCGTAAGTGTGATAGAGTCTTAAGTTCTACACACAGAGGAAAATTTAGAGCTTAATTTTTCATTTGGAGAGACAAAATAGTGCTCGCAGTTTATTAAACGATGAGGTATTCATACGGAGAAGATTTTAAATAACAAATGAGTGTTAGGTTAAAACATTTACGTATAATGCAATAAAATAGAGGAACGACAATATATGTAGATATCGCAAGCTACAGGAAGCACACTGAAGCTTATAGTTCATGAATTTGGTCAATTATCCGGTAAGACTGGCAGCTAAACATTACATAATTGGGAAAAGGTATAGCAGATTGATTGGTGATGAAATCTGGTTTAAATAGTCGATGTGGATGAGCCATGGTCAGGCCTAATCTAAAGATGGATGGACGGCTTAATCAAAGACTGGACAAAAAGAGAACGTATGTAAATGACAAAAGAAAATAGGCTGATAAGACAATTTAGATATTGTCAAAACGTTTATCGAAAAATTATGTGACACCTGTAAGCTCAGTCAATTATTCAGATCAAACAGAAATAACTTACCTATCCGATTAGAAATCGACTAAATTAAATATAAATAAAAATACCAATAAATCTTATTCTTTGTCAATAGCCACAATTCGTTGTACAACTCTTGGATTGTTTAGAATTCATAATAACTTCACGAGACGTTCCTTTATGCTAAGTAGTCGATTTAAATTCGATATTAAATCGATTCTATTGAACGATAGGCGAGTGATCTTGTGGCGTTAGTTAATTAAAGTACGATTATTATAATTAGATTGGATAGTTTAGTTGATATATTATGTTTTTTTGTTGTTTAGCTGTCAAGTTTAATTTCAATAACGATCACTTGACGGGCAACATTTTTTGTTGTCTTGTCGTGTGCTTGTAAAAACTTGGGAATTTTAAGTGTATCATCATTTTGGATAGGCGGCGATATCTATTCATCTGATAGAGTGAAATGGGTCTCGTTGGACTCAACGAATGGTGCGATACTAACGGGATAATCAGAACATTTGGAATCCGGACTGGTAATCGTAATATTATTGGTATATCTGATAAAATTCCTGAGCCGTCTCATACTATTGATGGAAAGTGAATGGGAGTATATGTTAGAGACGTGTTTATCCATATCAGAAAGTACACGATCAACTCTTTTATCTAAAATACGAAATGGTATAACCAGCGGCTACCCGATTGTATTGTTGCATATGCAGCTATCAATTTAAAAGTAATTTATTTAAATTAGGCGAAGAATCAGCATTTATTAAACGTCAAAATTACATGAAACAGCTCCACAAAACGCTTGCCCTTCTCCACTTCTTATTACTTTAACTAGGAAGAAGAAGTGGTACAGCCAACTCCTTAGTAGTATAAGTTTTCCAAGCCAAATATTGAGTATATTCTTCCTAAATCAGGATCGTGTTGGAGTGTGTCACACAACGTAGGTTTATTTCTGAAAAAACTTTAGCACCCTAATTACGTAACACATTGTGAATTTGAATCATTTTGCAAATCCATTGATACATAATTATGTTCGAAAAATTTGGCTGTTCAACGACATAAATAATACAATGAATGTTGTTGAAATGAAACTCCTACCGTGACTATGTTTCGCAAATACTCCTGAGGTATATAAAAGCATCTTTTGCCATAAACCATACTGTGTAAGCTTTAATTACTTTCAAAATTGAAGTTGCTTTAACTTGAATAGTTAAAATTAGCACTGACTATGGCCGCTGCTTCATATTCATAGCTCTATCAACAATTTAGCATGCATTTATTTACTCATGTATTCTTGTAACTTCGCACTTTAGTTCAAAAACAAAGTTCTATTTGTTTTCTGCTAGAACATTTATTAGAAGGTAGAACTTATGTTATGAACAGCGTACCATATGACATGAATGTTGATGTTTTGTAGTTAGTTTCACATCACAAACATAAACCTGTATATTACATATTCTATCTATCTATAGTTGTGATACTACTCAAGGTTGCATACATCAACGCACCAACTGTAACCATAAATACAGCTCATGATTTTAAATCCCCAGGCGTCAAACTTTTTCACGGTTAATAACAAAAAACTGTTTTATTAAATATAAAAGTTTAACTGCACGGTCAGAATATATGAAACAGTAACGGGTTCAGAATCTTGTACTTATCCATGATAACAGGTTGTTATTTGATATGCCTGCCACCCTGTCTGAAACCGACATCCAAATATAAAAGGAAGAGACTTGCCTTTACATGAACTCCTCTTCAGTCAATATCTGTGGATATCATTAATGTTTTGGGGTACAACAGGGACTGGCAATGCAGCAAGCTGAGAAGGCCATCTGACGTGATGCGTGGAATTCGTACCTAAAGGATTGGGCTCTAAATTGTGGTCTTAATCTCAAAAGAGAGAGAATAAAAGGAAGACGGAAGGGACGCCATTACCCTGCGAAAGGATACAATAGGCTCATAATAATAATTATGGGGTAACGCTTGCATCTAAAGTTCACTTGTTTACCCAAGTTTTATGCTTTAAACAAAATTCCTCCCTAAGCGTTAAGCACAACATTATTGCTGCCCTTTTTCCACCTTGACCCTCTATTCGTTGAACTCAGCAGAAAATACTCGAAAAACCAAGCGACCACTTGCAAACAGTTTGCCAACACTCGTTCTCAACTCAACACAATTACATTAATATGCTCATTTTGCGCATATTGTACACGTGTTTGCTGTTCCAGAGCATTCGGGGACCCTTTCTGTTAACAAGACAATTTGGGACAAAGAATATTATTATAATGTCCCTCACAAAATGTTTGTTACTCGTTTTGTGAGGGTAAAATTATTATTTTTTGGGTGTTCAAGGTTTTTCTGTAGAGGTTCGGAAATTTTGTTGCGTTGGTTTGCATTGTTTAGGGTATGGGAAGCAACACTGAGCCCATATCGAACCATATGGATGAGCAGCGACGGAAACTGTGGTCTTTCAATTGTCACCGAAACATTATAAACATTATTAGATTATAATCTATCTCGCAAGATTGTAAAACTGTGAACTGCAAAACTCATTTACTATTTAATGCATTATTTTTCAATAGTTTATAGTTTGTCGATATCAAACCGACAAACTGTGAATTTTCGTAATTTTATGAACATTCAAAGTCTGATTTCAGTCTCAATTTGACAAAAATACCTCGAATTTCTGTGTTCATTTTTGACAGTTTTTGGCATTTGATTGTCCGCGTGGCTCACCTCCGCGACAATCAAATGCCAAGAACTGTCAAAAATCAGTGTAGTCTCAACTACAGCTAGTTTTTGAACATTTTTAATTACGAGAATTAACTTGCATGCGACGGATCGCACCTTGTGCCAATACTAAATAGTCAAGTAACTGCCATCAACTTGGAATTAGCGGTTTGGTCACAGTTCTATCCTCACCTATTCTGTCAGGGTCGACTACCGTCAAAGACGACAAATCATGGATGTTCACAATTTAACGGGTGATTTGTGAATGCTCGCGCTTTCGGTAAGTGCAGGTTCGTTTACAATTTTACATTTTGACATGGATAGATTATATACTATCGAAAATTAATACGTTATACTGTAAGTAGTATGGTACAGATCACAATTTATCGATAGTTTACACTCTCATGATATAGATTATAAACAAACGTTGTTCTCGATCATACGGTGTAATTTTATATACCCTTAGTGACAAAATCAATTGCTCAACCACGAACCATTAATTTGCCTTCTTCTCCAGACTTTCAAGTACTTCAGACAATAGCCCAAAGTCTAGGTCATTCTCATGTCATTTGCCAGTCTTAACAGCCTCAGGCACTTCAATTACTACCGAAGTATAGCTATTACTAGCAACTTTTCGATGAATCCCTCCCAACTCTGTTGAAGGATCGTTCAGAATAACTATTCTTGATATAATTGCTCCCAAGTTGTTTGTAGTTTTCGTACTATTATTGATCTTAGTGTCTGTTGTTTCTGACTAGATAAACTTAGAAGCAATTGAGACGTTGACTAAATGGTTGTTGGGTAAATAGATTTTGCTGCTGTCTTCGGATAGTTCGAAGACATTGATATCTGTGTAGAATCAACCAATTGTGACGCGAAATCATTACAGTTAAATGTCATGAACATAATTTTATCATCATCTTCAATTTTCCATTGCTGGTCATAATCCTTCCAATAACCGCCACAATTCACAATCAGTACGGAAATTTACGGATTATTATTAGATAAAAGCATTCCCATGCCCATTCCATGCCCATCGCCCATTTTTTCCCGTGGTTGTCGTAAAAAACGACTAAGGGACTAACTAGATAGTGGGCAGCAGCGTTTTCTATGTATTTTAACACCATACCATGCCAATAGTGATAGCCAACCAGAAAACCCCCCAGAAAGGGGGAGGCCTATGAGTAGTCATGTATATCATTTGGTTGAAATGTTGATGATGACTATAAAGCAGCTTAATTAAATCATCAAATAACTGATTCTCTTACCACTGGTTATGAAAATGTGGTAGACCATTATTTTGGTGTAATTCCTTGCAAAGACATGACTGTTATCAAATCTCTTTGTTGCAATTCGATTTTGATTCTGACTGATAGATTGGGCTCATCGATTTCAATTAATTCGATAGTAACAGAGTGGTAATCCCGAAACAGAAAGCGGAAGAGAGGGAGACGATTTCAAAAATGGAAAGATAACTTGCGAAATGACTGCGAGAGGGACATGGAGGACCAAAAGTCAGGAGCGTGAGCTGGGGGTGACATATGCTAAAGAGCAAAGAAATCTAGGGATTCGTGATATCTAAACCTATAATTTAAATCAATTGTAAAACTAGTTTTAAGATTCCCAATAACAGTAATTTGATACTGAAATTTGAAAAAAGTATTGCTTACGAAAACAAAAATTAAATGTCACAGCGATTCAGCAGTTTTGCTCTATCTGTTATAAGTAGGTTTAAAGTTTGTCTTCAATTTGAAGTAGGGAAATGGAAACCAATTGCTTTAATATCTTAAGCCGATTATAGCTGGACGGGGCTAGTTTTAATAGCATCACAACTTTGTTCAAATGTTTGAAGACATTCTCACACTAAACTTAAAGAATATTTCATATTTCTCTTTACTTACAAACTGGCTAACGGTATCGTAAACAAAATATTTTTTTATTAAATAGCGACCAGTCTTATTGTATCTCTGTATCCAAATAGTATTAAGTGTTATGGGTGTCTATGAATTTTGGTAGTTCGTGTTAAAAATGCAAGTTTGAACGAAATCTATTAAGCGAATTTTGTGTAGAATGTTTAGAAAAATTAATGGTATTAAGGTTATAGGTTGTGATACATTATCCCGTATCTGTGTTTTGTATGCAGTAATATTTGTTTTTCTTTTGAATATTTGATTAAATTGATAAGTTCGGAGTTTCGGACGCGCCTGTTGAGGCTATGCATAATTATTAAGATATGGATACAAGAGATTTTGTCGGAATTTATTGGTAGTTACGACATGTTTTCGGGAATAGAGCTTTGATACCTTATTCTTAGGTGATAAATTCCCCAAAATATAGTAGGAAATTGACGTGTTGCAGTATTCAACTACTTATAGAATCGTCGAGGCTCATGGCTAAATCATACAGCTGTACGAAGGTTAAGCTAAGTTTGTCGCAGTCGGTTCGTGGGTGCCCCGTGCCCATCCATTACATTTTTTTTATGTTCCCTGTTGTTATACGTGGATATTTGACAGTCGTAACGGATAGTTAGAAGCCTAAAAGGTAGGTCGTTGCTTCATGTAAAATACTGGTATTTAGCTGTATCCGGTTAGACTGGATGCTAACCCCAACATATTTGGGAAAAGCTAGGTAGATGAATATAAATACATAACATAACATCACGACTTGTTTCCCCAAAGGGTTGGGCAGAGATGTACACCCACATTTCGCCTGTTATGTTTAAGTTCCATGTAATAGGGGGTGAGCCTATTGCCATCAACCCGGCACGAATTCAGACGCCGGGCTGCTACTGGTAAATTCCAGATGGAAAAACCAATAACACTTTGCCCGACCTGGGCATCGAACCCAAGACCTCATGCTCAGTAGTACCGCTTCCAACCACTAGACCAACGGCAGTCATAAAATAAATACGTGGTGTATTTATGTTCTTATGGTTAAATCACACAAGAGATGCGAAGATACCTTCAAGCAAATGAGTTCTAAAAATAATAATAAAAAGTCTGTGTTTGCTTGCGCTGCCAATTACTTAAGTCTAATTCGTAATCTTTCAAAGCCACTCTCATTTACTTAGTTACTTAGCAAAAACATCGCTGAATTCATGACGTTTCTAATCTAGAGAAAAGCGCTGTAAAGCGCTACACAAACGGCGTCACCGACACGCTTTTATCTGATTTGGAAGCTGTAAATTATTTGACGGAGTGGGTTGACAAAATGTGAACACAACGTTGGGATAAATGTTGCATGTTTTTCTTTATTTCGGTTTCTCAATTTGGAATATGGGGACCATGGGTTCTTTTCAATTTAGTTTTGATATGTGGACAGTGGGGAGTCTGAGGCTTATTGTTAACTAGCTTCTGCCCGTGACTTCGTCCGCCTTAAATTTCTTGTTCCCCCGACCTTTCCCGTCGCGTCGAATCGCCTACCCGTGCGATTTTCCCCGTTTTCGCAACATTTTTCATTACTGTTCCGCTCTCCTTAGTTGTAGCGTGATGTTAAATAGCCTTTCTCGATAAATAGACTACTCAACACAAAAAGATTTTTTCAATTAGGATCAGTAGTTTCTGAGATTAGCGCGTTCAATCAAACAAACAAACTCTTCAGCTTTATAATATTAATATACCTATGTATATATGTATAGTATAGATAAAAAATATATTTAAAACAAGCTTTTACGGTGGTGCTATCATCAGAATAGCTACATGGAACCATATTATTGTATTGTCATTAAAGATACCTATTTACACCAAGTTTGAGTCCAATCGGATATCGGGAAGTGATTCTAGTTTAGCTTCCAAGATTCGTGCCGAACACATATACGTACAACATCGCAGTTAAATAAAAGCTTGTAAAAAAAAACTACTTTCGTAAAACAAAAAAAAGAAGCAATCTAATTTTAGTTTTAGCTTTGAGCCAGTTGTTGCATTTTCATTTTTATTTCGATTTGAGTAAAGTTCTTAATACAAAAATGACAATAACACCAGACTAAATTGTCAGTTATGTAAAAATAACTGTATTTCGGTTCCTATTAGATTTTTTAATCAATAACGTTGTTTTGTAATAAAAAGGCCTACTATGTTGGCAAAAAGCTTATTTTTGTAGTGACTCCATCTGCCAGGCTTCGACTGTAAGCCAGTCATTGTGCACTTCTATAATTGCTAACGATATGGTATTTTCGCGGATGTCCACTTCCATAACATGTATGGAAATACGTGCAAGTTATAAGTATACTGATACCGTGGACGGAAATTAAAAGCGCCGAAGTGATAAGAGGGTATTTTGTCTGACATTGGAAATCATGACACAGCCCAGAAAACCTCTCCTTCTAAGGACAGCTATCTTGTCCCCTCCACCAAACAGTCCGTAGTCAAAGCTTATCTCAAAGTTAAAATTTCAAGAAAATCAAAAATTATTCAACTAGTATGAGAGAATCAGCACTTTTTGCTAACGTCAAACATACATAAGACAGTCCCCCAAAACACCCGCCCTTAACCAATCCTTACTGCTTTAGTTGCGAAGAAATGACGCAATAAACTTCCCAGCAGCACAGCTGTCTTTAGTTCGAATTAGAACAACTAGATTCTAGACAATAGCTTTAAAGCCATATGTCAGCTAGCACACGCCAATATACAAACGAAAACATAATTCTTCTTCTTTATGACGTTGGCACAACTTTTCCCCAGATCTTATTGCCCAAACTTCGCCACTTCCACGGCGTTGGTATAACTCCAACCTGGTAAGAGGGCCGACCTTGATGGAACGGCAGTAGGGTGTGGATGTAGAGCTAAGTCGCATACTATACTCCACCTACTCTCTTGCACTTTGGGCCCGAAAACGTGCAGTCTAAGTGACCTCTGCGTTGCCTCCGATGGAAATGAAACACACGCCCTCTTCCCATGGTGGTATGCAGAAACTACAGGATGCCACCTAGGTACTACGATCCTTAGTATACACGTTTTGTCTCGTTTACGTTGATACATCTGGTCATACACGCACGCCGCTTGCAAATACTATATGCCTCACCTTTCAGAAGAACATCACCAATACGGTCACTATATGTCCTCTTAGTGCCCTCTCCCTTCGTTTCCACTCTCATTTGCCTTGTAAACACCTTTTGTTAGTCGCCCTACATGCATCCTCTCAACATGACCAAACCAACTAAGCATACAAACAAATTGAATCTCAAGCAGAACTAAAAAATAAAAAACGTACACAGAACCTAAACAAAATCATCTACCTTCCTAAAAAGTTTCATATATGGCAGCGCCTTAAAGCGCTTTATTTAACGTGAGCGCTTCCATTAAAGTAATTGGGCGCACACGGCGTGTGGAACAAATGAAAAAATTTACTAACTCGCTTACACTAACGTTTCGAGTTCTCTGTCACTCCGTGAAATGGTTGTTAGAACACTTTTTGTACTAACAAGGTGGCTGGGACTTAGGGATGTCAGTTTTGGGCATAAATTCTTGTGCGAATGTGGGTTTTCTTTGGAGTTGCTTGTTCTTTTTTTTTAACAGCGAGTATGAGAAAAGTGTGGCCACAGTTTTAGGGTACAATATGGTCCAGTAGGTATTAAAAAATGTATGGGACTTATTAGATATACACCTCAACAGATTTGCGCACGCATGGTGTAAAATGTAAAACTCTCTGCCAGCGTCTGTGTTCCCTTCCACTATTTACCCCTCAGCCTTCAAAGCAAGAGTGAAGAGACATCTTTTGGACAAGCTCGTTCCATCTTAGACCTCATCCATTGATTTACATCAGACGGAATCTAGGTCAAGAGCAGACTCGCCAAGCACTATGTGATTAAAGAGTGTTTCATTGGTCTAGTAGTTGCAAGCACTATTGCGGGGAATGGCGCTCCAGAGTTCAATTTCCGGCTCTGGCAAAGTGTTATTGGGTATCTGGAATTTCTCAATAGCAGCTCAGGGAGATGTGTGCCCGGATAACGGCAATAGGCTCGTCCCCTGGTACATTGAGATATCTGGCAGTATGTAGGTGTAGTATAGGTAACCTTCGGAGTGTAGCGGCATCTACACCACTACATGCAAACTATCCAGCACACTGACGTCACACAAACCCTGCATCGCGCAAGCAGAGTTCACAGCGCAACTAGCGTATAAACATCATCCTGACGTCAATCGTCGAGCAGATGTCCACCAGACACGACTTCCGTCTGGTCGGAGGATCCTCGCTTTTCTTCCGAGGTTGAGTAAACTGTACACCCTTTTTTTTGTGGGTGGGAATCCTTAAATGACGTCTCCCACTCTGGGTGGAACGTAAGGGCGTGTCAGAGTTTTACTGACTTAAACCCACCCGTGTTCCTTCAGTTGCCCATATGCCAGGGCCACGGTAACTCTTTCGAACAAATCTCGCTCTTTACACCCTTATCCTCATACCTCCAAAGGAGAATACAAGAGTGATGTTATTATATGAGAGCATAACTCGACCCGTGTTACCAAGGTATTATTATTCAAGGTGTTGTGACCATTAGGTAAACACTCACAGTTGACCTACTGCATATGCAAATAAAAAACCTTCCCACTTACCTTCCAATATTTGATTTGTGATTCAACCATAAAAAATCTTTAGTCTTACGCCCACTGACCAATCACAGTAAAGATTGAGCGATCAGAAGTAATTTATACCACTATAAGTAATAGGAGACCAATAAAATATGCATTTTACGATTTATATTACAAATCTGTGTTTTGTAAAATTTATAGGAAACTACTGAATGGTTTTCGATGTGGTCTTTATTTATTGATTGCGTCATTGTAATCTTAATTGATAACTGCGTATAAATGAGAGGCTGAGGCACATCTGGTTAGAATTTCGTGATTTGTGTGAGATCGAATATCGGTATTGATGTGTAAAGTTTGATTCCGGATTGGGAACATAATTTAATGCATATAGTTTTGCTTTTTAATGACCAATCTTACACTTTTACTTATAATTGCCTTGACTTTATTCCCATGGGGACTAACTATGTCACACATTTTTAGCGTTATGATTTTATAAGCCAGGTTCTTCAGGTGCTGAACTTAGGAATGAGTTTACCAACCAATCTAAAGTAACAATAACCTAGGCTGTTCATTGAATTGGTTGATGCCAATTGGATGTGTAGGTGGATAGCTACCTGAACTAGAATCATTCAACGTTGAACAACTTGGCGTATTGAAATTCAGCCTTTTCGTTCTTGTGTGCAATTTTAAGCGAAATTGAAGTGTTATGTGGTCAAAATAGTATGAAAACATGGAGACGCCAAATAATACTACGTCGTCTGCAAATTTTCGCAAAATATTTGAGTCTAAACTAATTAAATATAAACAGCAAAATCAGGGTTGGTTTACTAATTCATCAATATTCAATTTCACTTAATGAGTACAAAATATTCAGCCATCTGGTTAAACGTTGCGTTGATGACTTGGCTAGTTATCTATCAGCTATTTTATTTGATGTAGGTGTTTAATGAACGTCCTAGGTGTCCAATTACTTGGCTAATTTAACCAGATGGCTGCGACGTATATATTATAGATAAATGCCCAACCCTTTGGGCAATACAGGCGTGATATTATGTTATATTCATTTCTTTGGTATCTCGAAATATCGATGATAAATCTAGGCATCATTTACAAACGTTGAGAATCAATTTAAATATTTTATAACTCAGTAGTTTAGCTCCTATCCAAAACAAACCAACAGACAAATTAATCTACCTAACATGAAATATGATTTGTTGGCATAAATCTACAGAAACCAGGTGAAATTCTTACCATTCCGCATCTAACGCAACCTGACAGACATTTGTATGATATCAGCTTTCATCCCATACATCATACATGCATAATGTATAGGAACATTAATATTATAATGTTATAATTATTAACCAGTTATCTTGGCTCACTTATTTATGATGTTTATGGAGTTTTTGATATCATTTAAAATATTTAATTAAGTTTACGTCCGTGGATTTGTTCGTACAAATTTTCCCATACAAACTTCAAAACCAGGTTTTGGCACGCTCAAAAAGTTATTAAAAATATTGCTACGGTCTTCCTCAAAAATTTAGTTTTCTTCAAACTCAAATTTTTTAAACGCATTTATCCTACTAATATTATAAATATGAAAGTTTGTGAGTATTGATGTATGTTTGTTACTCATTCACGCAAAAACTACTGATCGGATTCAGATGAAATTTGCTACACAGATAGTTTATAATCTGGATTAATACACAGGGTACTTTTTATACCGGTATAGTTTCTGCGGGATAATTGCGAACTCTACGCGGGTGAAGCCGCTAGCAAAAGCTAGTTTCAAATAAACATAAAGCCATTTTTGCATTGTTAAGGCATTGTTTGGTCAAAAAGATAAAGCTAGTTGCCTTTTGTTCCGTGTGGTGCCGGACGTAAAAAATAGCACCAACCTATGGCTTCCCGTGGGTGTCGTAAAAGGTGACTAACGGACTTAGAGAAAGGGCAGCAGCGTTCTCTATGCATTTTACCACCATACTGCGATCGCCAACCCGTCTGCCAAGCGTGGCGATTATTGCAAACCCTCCTAAATTGAATAAGCCTATGTCCAGCAGGTCTTTTAGCTCCAATTGTGAGTTGTCCCTGCTATAGCGTAGTAGGTTTCTATGGAGAAGACCGGACAACAAACGTTGTAGACACACTTTAAAATCACAATTCTGTTACCCTTATCCTGCACCCTAATTGCGAAACGCACAATTTATCAGAATCTGAACGGGATTGAAGATTATTTCTAAACCATGGCGTCATTTGTTCGAATAAATTGTGACTCAGCAACGTAAATAACGCAATGAATGTTGTTTAACTATGAATACTAGTGATCGCCCATTCGACCGTATGAATAGTAATACATTATTAAATGAAAAAATATATTTAATAATAAATATAAAAAAATAATAATATGGTTATATTTGACATTTACCTATGGTTATACTTGACTTTCAATAAGACTATAGACACAAAATATTAAAGACAGATATTCTCGATTGGACCACAGATTTGGACCATAAACAAAAGATTATCTATGCATGTGTGTATTAAATACACGGTAATGAATAGTAATGTGTGTAACGTGTTATTTATTGAAAATAATGTATTTGTACGCATAATTTAAAAAAAATATTAGCATTCGTCACTTCTTCTCTGTATAAACTATAAGTATGCGAAATTTCATACTCCTCCGTCCGCCCAATTTTCGTAAAAAGGGATCCAAAGTTTTCACTTCACGTATTAATATATAGATTAAACCAATTCCTACCGATAAAAAGTTCCGCGATTACCCCTCTGATCTATGTAAGTCCCAAACTCTATCAAAATCAGTGCAGTACAAAATAACAGACGGATTCTATGCTTTCGCATTTATCATAAGTATGGTTATTAACTATTAATATGGACCGGTTTTATATAACTTCGTGTCTATAATTATACGTGTTAGCTGTGGTGTCGTCCATCGTAGGTAATTATAGTTTGGAAAATGTTTTGATTAGGTGTTGACTACCGTTTGTAGGTGGGTCAGGTTTTTTTGTAACATCTTTTTTTGCGGTCTTGTTTAGACCACCCTGTGACTGCTCGTAAGAGTTTACCATGACATAATATAGTTTAATAATTATCTAGTTTTTATTATGTTTGTTTTCATGTGTATTCTCGGTAAGTTTTCATGGTAAAATCGAACTGAGCTGGATACTACTACCGTTTACCAGAGGAATCATAGGCCAAACTCAAGACCTAATAGGACTCTCTTAATGGCGAACGACATTGCTTGCAGGCTCAGACAGAGATGGTGGTATAAGTTGGACTCCTTCGATAAGGACTGATTCTTCTTAGTCCATGGTAGTGGAAGGTGAGTAGGGAAGCCTTTGTCTTGCAGATATTAAAGGCTTGTAATTAAAATATTTTATTTTAGAGACATATATTCGGCGAACGAATTGAAACAACGGTGGGTTTCAGAGGTCGTACCAATCTCTACGTGTGAGCGAAGGAATGGTTCTTGGGATATAGAGCATAAGCATAATGAATCTATAATATTTCTACCACTGAGACACAGGCTTCTGTGAGCAGAGATCTTAGAGAAAGGATGCTCTCCCAGTGCAAGTTTATAGATGTCACATGTCTTAGAATTTTTGGTTCTAAAACATGCCGGTTTCTTAACGATGTTTTCCTTCACCGTTTCGAGAGCAGTGATGATGAAATAATAAACACAAATAAAGCACGTCAGTCAGTCAGTCACTCTGTCAGTCGCGGCCATTAGCACTTGGTCACCGCCACCACCTTCTCTCTCTCCACGTCTTTAAGAACATACATTGGTGAATAACCTGTACTGGCTTTGTGAATCCTTTAGAGAGATAAGTCTTCAAAAAAAAAAAAAAATAGGTATATTCTACGAAACTAGTACCTACATATTTCTGTGTAGCTTGTGAAATATTAATCTAAGCTGCTTGAATACACAAAGAATACCACACACGATACCATTGAATGAAGCTTAAGAAAGTTCCCATCATTTGTAAGCCACATATGCACATATTAACTCAGCATCAATTGAGACCCACAAATACATTCAAATTATATATATTTATTCATGTAATCCACTAAGGCGATTAATAAGCCAAAAATATTGCTTAACACGAACAAAATTAAAAAAGAAACTAGGTCGTGGTGGCTATAAGTTAATCGATTAATTTACGATTACATAAATAACCGATTCGGAAAAAAATCGAGAGGTTCTATGTGTGAGCGCTGTAGGGGGGCGATGACAGAATTGCGTACCTGTGGTGATGTCGCTTAGGGTCTACACAGACGGAAACCAGCGAAGGTTGAGTCACTGTACTCTGTTGAAACACTTTTCGATCGTCTTCACTTATCACTCGTCTGCTTTTGTAGTTTGCACAGCTGATCCTGCATCCCTATCATACAACCTGATCGACGCTCGTTGCAAAGTCATCATCATCATCATTTCAGAAATTCTTTTCATTTTTAAAACTCCACTGCTGGACATAGGCCTCCCATAATTTGGGGGGCTTCGCTATAATCGCTACGCTTAGCAGGCGGGTTGGTGATCGCAGTATAGTGGTAAAATGTACAGAGAACGCTGCTGCCCATTCTCTAGTAAGTCCCTTAGTCTCTAGGATATACTCACTATCTGCTACTAAAGGAGCATCTTCCTGCAGGGTGTAATCGTTCTTCTTCGGAGTCCCTCAACGTCTAGTGAGAAGGTGTAAGTCAAATCTTGTAAAGTGGGGCTACCTCGATGGAACGTTAGCAAGGTGTGGATATGGAACTGTGTTACAATGTATGCTCCACCTCCTATCCTTGCCTCAGTGCTTCAAAACATGCAGTCAAAATGTCCTCTACACTGCCAACGATAACGCCGTGAAAGGGGTGCAATTGCCGGCCAATAAAATGTTGTACCTGTCAATGATCTATGTTTCATGTGTGAATTTGGTTTCCGCACTTAGTCCTTCAAGTGGACTATTATGCGTGGGCCAGGGCGGCCTTCAGTGGTTATTCCTTGGTAACTGTCGTGCCAGCGACACGATAAAGAAGAAGAAGATAGCTGATTAGCCTTGCCTTTTTTGAGCCATGCTTGTCTCATCTGTGCTTTTCTCATCCAGGTCTTTTCCATGTTCGTTTGAAAGTCATCTACCCATGTTGCTGTTGGAGGGTAGAACTTTTTTATCTTATCTCAGCAACCAACCATTCAACTAGAGCTCTGCTTTAGCCATCTCGTGCCGGCCTCAAATTCATAGCCCCGGTCTGTTAGTTAGCAGTGCTGAAACTTCTGGGCTTAGGCTATTTCAAAACGTTCTATTACTGCATTATCAGTCTATTACATTTCTACTACTGGGACAAAGGCCTAGAGGCCTTACACCCGCTCCTTCTCAAAGATTAGAATCTTTGAGAAGGAGCGGAATGTAATCCAGCATGCGGGCCCAGTGCGGGTTTGTAGATTTCACGTCTTTTTCAATTTTTGGTTCAAGTACATGCTGGTTTCCATACGATCATTTCCTTCACCGTTTTGAGAGCATTTTTGATGAAATACGTTACTCAAACGGCAGCATCAGCCTGCGTTCGGACCCACGGCCTACAAATCTTAGGTAACTTGAAATCCTTACCACTGCTCACACACCAATGCACTTCCATGACATTTTAAAACGATTAAAATGTTATCATTGCAAAATTCGGCTGTAAAATGAGATACTTTCACTGCTACGCCATTTTACCACAAACCGCAGCGGTGGTATGCAAACGGCGCGCGGCGTTGGTTCACAGGTGTGCAAATTATATGTTTAGTCACGTGAACAGATAGAGTAATTATCAATTAAATAGGGTACATAATCAGTAATAATTATATTGCATTTTGCTCGCACGGCTTAGTCATTATTATAAAATAGTAATAATCATCATATGCCTAGCCTTTTTCCAACTATGTTAGGGTCGGCTTCCAGTGTGACTAGATGCATTTGAATACCGATATTTTACTTGGAGCGATAATCTATCTAATCTCCACAACCCCACTAGGTTTTACCAAGGGGTATCGTATAACTTAGTTGCTACAAGGTAATACGATACCCCTTAATAAAATTGATTGTCAGACTTTCGAGCTTCTGACGAACCGTAGCGACTGTCAAAGTTCACGAATGACAGCTGGACCAACGGTTTAACGTGCTTCAGCCTTCTTCAGGTTCAGCCGTTTGGGAGATATGATGCCACAGACACACAGATACGTACTACAAACTTGTAACACCACTCTCTTGCTTCCGATGTTAAAAATACAGGAATTCCGCTGCATACATTTGGATATAGCGCGTATCTTAACGCGGAGTCCAAACATTGCAAGTACCGTATTTGAACCTCCACCTTTGAAATTTAGTGACCATTCTAATTCAATTGTACCACGTCCAGTTTTGGTACTCAGCTCAAGCAATATCCCCGATTTCATTCCATCTAGCTGGGAAGCTTCCCAAGTCACGTGCGGCCCTTACGGTGTCCACTTATAGACTGGTATGCTTCAGCAAACATAAGCCTTTGACTGTGAAAGCCTAATGTAATGTGAAAGGAGGAGGAAATACAGGAATGCATACAGTTTTTTTTAAACAACTCATGTGTCAGTAACTCAGTAGTTAGGCGTCCAGTACATCAAGCCTTTTATTTTTTTTATTAAATCATCATATGACGTCTTCCGCTCTGGGCGGAGCGGGAGGGCATTTCAGTCTTTTACTGACTAAAACCCACCCGTGTTTCTTCAGTTGCTTATGCCAGGGCCACGGTAACTCTTTCGAACTAATCTCGCAATCTTGGCAGAGTACATGAAGCCTAAGACTACAATCGCATGGACAAAAAAAATATCGCAGCGGGGTTTGATCGCGCACTGGGCGCTCGCTCAGCTCGCGCACCTTATCTTTTTTTTTCTCGTGGGTAATGCTCATGCATACTGCGCTACCACGGGGAGATAACGCAGTGATGTGGGTCTCCAACCCTTTAAAACTCCACGGTGTCCTCCTCTTGTGCTGGTTATGGCGGAAACACGAGCACGCGTAAGCATTTTTTCGCGAACCTACCGTGGTTATCCGTGCCCTGAACCTCCTGTATGGGATACCCCCCACCACTGGCGCACCCAAACACATAGAACGCCATGACCATCCCTAAGACCAAATAGGTCAATAGGTTCAAATAGCACACGGGTGCCAGACGACCCCGTTGGTCACTTACCTATTAGGACGGGGCACTTTGGCTTAGTCATTGCAACAATTCAGTGCAAGCGATGTTGTTCACAATCCCAACATAACCAAACCGTCGAACTATTAACTCTAACTGCCCTTTCCAATATTTTAACTACTCATTAATAAATTCAATTGTTTAATATTGAAACTAATATTTATTTCAAGGCACTAATTCATAATGAAAAGGTTCATGGTGTAGAAATATGGCCACCAGTTTGGCTAACATGGAAAAGATCCTGTTAGTTACACTGGTGTTACTACCTGCAGAGCAAGAGCAGCCTGCTGTGATAAACTTGAGTCACACATTTTATCACGGTTGTTGTTCCCAAACTGTGATAAAAAAACACAAGTGTGACTCAAGCCGAGTCTGCACCAGCTTGTTTTCGTCGGGAGATGCTCCGGCCTACAGCTCTGAAATGAATGATCAGTTTCGAATAACTTATTTGCAATTTATCTTTATCCCGTGCCTGATTTTAAACCTACAGAGCTAAAATGTCACTAAGTTCGTAAAAGAACTCCCTAATGTAGGAACCACAGTGCTTTGTAATGACAACACACCACCTCTGCTGCAAGAATGTAGCACTGTACTACATATATTTATGCCACCCATACTAAATCTAAATATATAGTAAAAGTGTCGCAGCGACATCAAATCGTATGGAAGGCTGCTTAGATCGGACAGGGCCGCCCCGCGGTGCGCGCACAAATTATATTTTTATGTGTTTTCTGACAAATTGGGTATTTTACGATGCCACGTCCGTGTCGCCGTGTTGACATCTGACAGATATCATTAAAGTTGAAATGATTAAAAACTACTGTGTGGAAAAAATGCGGATTTTAACATAAAATATATCCATATAAGCTTTTGAAAGCGGTTTTTGTTTTAATTAATGATTGAATCAGGTTTTGCTAAAATAATATTTGATCATAGAGTTATAGGGTTGCTAAAGATAAACAATAGTTGCCTCGAATTGACTAGAGAAGCCATCTACCTGACCTCTATTGTAACTAGCGTTTGCAAATCTCGTTCGGGTATAATTCTAATCCTATGGGGCGGAATAAGGTCAAGATATCCACTTTGTAACTGATCTGTTCTAGAAATTAACTCGATACAGATCAATATCCAAAATACTTTGACTGCCTTGTTTATCAAGTGGTCGCAAGCGCTGAGCATGTAGGTTCTGGGTTCTTTTCTCAGTTTGGGTGATTACGGGGTTGTCCCATCAGGGATTTCTCAGTAGCAATCTTGGAATCTAATTTTATGCCCGGTTAATGGCAATAGGTTCACCTTCTATTACATGGGACTTAAATGTAGCTGGCGTAATGTGGCTGTACTATAGTTATACTTCTGCCTAATCCTTTTGGAAAATATATGTGTGATGATATTTTACATGTAACTAAAAACATTTTTTTCTTTTTTCAGGTAAGTATCCTGACTTATCCAATAATCCATACCATGAAGATGTGATGTGCAAGTATATCCTGATCCTGTTGGTGTAAGTCAATGATCAATCATATTTTGACATTTCAGTGATACCTACTAAAAGCAATCAAAATCTACTTCATGTGACTCCATCTTGGATTATAATCAGCAATTAATTTAGTAGCTACAGTTTGTGGTATTCTTATTAGGCTAATTAGCACGTAACGAAACCTAAATTACGAATATAGGTACACTGTTATAAGCAACACTTGCACTGAAGTGAATCGCTCGTACTGATTTTGTCAACTAACTTGTATGAACGCGTTCAAATTGACGCTGGAGATGTTTAAAATATCTATGTTGGTACCTTCAAATTGAAGAAAGAAGATCCAAACTTAAGTGGCAGTGGGCAGGGCACGTTGCTCGCAGAACAGATGGCCGATGGGGCCAGAAGGTTCTAGAGTGGCGACCGCGTACTGGAAGACGTAGACGCCAAGATGGAATCCGCTGGATGTCAGTAGTACAGAATCGCTCGAAGTAGTGATGCTTGGGGGAGGCTTATGTCCAGCAGTGGACATCTTTCGGCTGAAATGATGATGATGATGAACCTTCAAATACATGAAATGACATGTTTTGCGACCTTTGCGACACCTTCCGCACCATGATTCATATCATAAGTCATCTTAGGAACAGTCATCTATCTAGCCCTTTTCTCAAGTATGTTTGGGGTGAACTTCCAGTCTATGGGATGTAGCTTAGTACCGGTATT
This sequence comes from Aporophyla lueneburgensis, assembly GCA_932294355.1. NCBI lineage: Eukaryota > Metazoa > Arthropoda > Insecta > Lepidoptera > Noctuidae > Aporophyla > Aporophyla lueneburgensis. The sequence goes on from OW028755.1 coordinate 24,734,118, forward strand.
TTACATGGAGCGACTGCCTGTCTGACCTCCACAACCCAGCTACTGGGTAATACGCGCTTAATCTTAGGAAAAGTATTGAAGTCATGTCCTTACCAACGTTTCTCTAGTTTATAAAATCAACATGTGCAGTAGCTATCAGCCACAAACACCATTTAGAAAGCGATACATATAAAATGTCAAGACACATGTACATATTAGGCTGTGTACACACTTGTGCGCTTGCGTATGCAACATTAAATTCATCTTGCCTCAAAAATTCTATGGATTTAATTCCAAAGAAATCTAGACTGGTACCAAAAACGTCAGGAGCTAGGTGCATTTCCTAAGGAAAAGATCCTGTAAGAAATTCTATAGTTACTCCAAGGACGCTCTTCAAAATCAAGTTGATACAAAATCCTGTGTAATTTTTCCATTTATCATTTATCAAAAAAGATTAAAAATCAGTCCAATCCAACCCGTCCCTTGCTGCCAGTGACCAGCAATGCCCTAAGCCGAGGTCCGTACCCGACAGGGGGTGCCCCTAGCGAGTAGTCGCTCTAGTTTAAGTTTTTAAGCCTCGGCTGGAGGCCTTAATTTATTAAGGTAGCCACAGGCAACTCCGGTTAAGCAGCTGACAAAGCGGTTAAGAGATGAACAGTCTCAACTGACAGCGTTCGTTCACGAGCCTGCCGCGTGGATCAGCAACATCGAGCTAAACCATTTTGTAGGAAACCGAAAAATCCATACCAAGGAGATGTGACTCGCAAGTGTGGCCACAGCTCAACACATCCGCGTCTGGAATCTAGCCTTATCTCATACCGGATTCCGAGCGTTTAAAACGAACGACACCACCTCTCATTATCACTATAAACGATAATTTTATTCGTATAATTAACGGGAATTTTAATACAAATCGTGACAAATTAATTATTGTATGATTTGATTGGCAGCGTATTAAAATAATCATCGCTCTGTTAAAATGTGAATTCATGAACGATATTTATAATGCAATATGCATAATATGAATGTTAATATTGATGGGAAACTATGTTTTTGATTTGTTGTTTTAATTCTGTGTCATTGATGTGTATATTCACTCTCGTTGTGGTGTAATATACAATATCTGGTTGACCGAGCTTTGCTCGGTATTTTTTGGTAAATTGTGTTTAAAATAATAAGTTTATGTTCAAGTTGATTATCGATAAAGTTGGTCATTGAAAATACGAATAAAACGAAATTTTATAGAAATGAATCCTAGCTAGATCGATTTATCGCCCCCGAAACCCCCTGTATACTAAGTTTCATGAAAATCGTTGGAGCCGTTTCCGAGATTCAGATTATATATATATATATATATAAGAATTGCTCGTTTAAAGATATAAGATATATGTGTCACCGGAATATAACAAGAACCGTAAATTTATAAATTTACTAGGTTTATAAACTTTCGTAGGATTCTAAACGAGAGATAAATTGTATTATTTTACGGCCACATTTTCGTAAATTGATAAACTACCGAAGTCACGCGTAAAATAATAAGTAAGCAATAACGCGCTCTGATTGGTTGAATAAGTCACGTGTTCCTTCTCGTTCCTCTCCACCGACATTGTTCGCCAAAAAATATTATTTATGTTTAAATGTTGAAACGCTTACCTAATTAACAGTCGCTCGCTTCGCTCGCGTTCGTAAGGTCACAATGTACATAGCCTTACCTTACATTTGAGTAAGACAGTTAGGTACATTTTCAAATAAAATAAAATACATTTTATAGGGACACGAGCATTGCCACTGTCAGCATCGATCAATCAGAGAGCAGTGTGTTATTTTCCGTAGTTTAAAGAAGCGTAAAATTAAAAGCTTTTCTGTGATTAGTCGAACCGTTTAGAATCTTACGAATGGATATCCGTTAGTTTATAAATTTACCACGACACGTCGCAAATTGATAAATTTGCGAAAATGTGACCGTAAAATAATACAATTTATCTCTCGTTTAGAATCCTACGAAGATTTATAAATTTCCTAGGAAATGCTAATAGGTATGGGTACACAGTGTAGGATTTTCAACAAGTACCAAGTCAACTCAGCCTATCGCAGTCCACTGCTGGACACAGGCCTCTCCCATGTTTCGCCACAACACCCTGTTCTCCGCCTTCAGCATCCAGTCTACCCCAGCCACTTTCCTAAGGTCGTCGGTCCTTCTAGCTGGGGGGCGTCCCACGCTACGATTGCCGATACGCGATCTCCACTCCAGGACTCGTCTGCTCCACCAGCCATCGGTCTTTCGACAGACATGGCCAGCCTAATGCCACTTCAGCTTGCCAAAGTAAAATAGAAAATTGTCTACAGTCTACAAGGCCTGCAACGTTCTCACATTCGTAAAAATAACCCCGGCCGGATTTTTTCGCACAATTGATCTTCAACGTTACTGTATAGCACCGACAATTGAAAATTGAACTCTCTGTTTTTTCGACGCGCTGATGGATGCTGTCTGTTGGATTCTCAATGTTCGCTCCAACACCGCGAAAAATCAGTGCGCTATTAAACCCCGACACGATTCTTTTACGTTCGTGTTTCGTGGTGTAACTGTCCCGTCGGTATCGTGGTCGCAATCGTGACTGCTATACTGGGGTCTTGGGTTTCCGACTCCCAGGTCGGGCAAAGTCTTATTGGGTTTTTCTTCTAGAAATGTGTCAGTAACAGTCTGGAGTTTGGAAACGGCCTCGAAAACAAGTTGAGCCGTTGATTTTTTTTTAAATAAGTTGGTCCGTTTCTTAAGAGACCGGGCGACCGGGCGTTTTTGATACCGTAGTTCAAGCCCTGGATCTATTCTTTTCATGACATGACAGCCGTCACTACAGTCAATGTGTAGAAAACTTCGTTATTCTAGGAAACCGTAGCTTTAGGGCTGATGTTTCTACTTCAGTTTTCTACACATACATACTTAAAATCTCGCCTTCTTCACATAAGGGTACGTAGAAAGTACAAAACGCCGATCTACGATCCTTACTATTGGTTCGTGTACTTTCATACCTCTGGTCATACACACACGACGGTTGCGAGTACTACGCACTTGACCTTTCTAAAGAATATAACCAATAACGTCACTATATGTACCCCTAGGGGTGATGCCTGAACAGTGAAAGGCCAGAGACGGCGGCGCGCCAATTTCAGCGCGTGGCTCTTTAGAGGAACTGCGGCCGTTTGCGGTCGCTGAGGGTGACGGGGCCCGCAAGAACTAATGTGGGACAAGACCTGGCCGGGGGAGCGTGACGAAATGCGCAAACACTCCAGCACCCCGGCTAAAGGTAGCAGCAAAACACCGTGTGGTTTTAGGCAGTAGAAGTCTGAGAGACCCCTTCACTCACCCCAGGATGGAGGACATCCATGAGGATTTCCACACGAAAAAAAACCAGCCAAGTGCGTAGTAAATTGCGGTTTACGATTTATGACGTATATTAAAAAAAACGACTTACTAAATCACGTTCAAACCAATTTTTGGTGGAAGTTTACATGGTTATGTACATCATATTTTTACGTATGGATTTGATGAAAAAAAATTTTTTGAGTTTCAGTTCTAAGTATGGGGGACCCCAAAATTTATTGTTTTTTTTCTATTTTAGTGTGAAAATCTTAATGCGGTTAACAGAATACGTCTATTTACCAAGTTTCAACAGCATAGCTCTAATAGTTTCGGAGAAAAGTGGCTGTGACATACGGACGGACAGACAAACAGACATGACGAATCTATAAGGGTTCCGTTTTTTGCCATTTGGCAACGGAACCCTAAAAAGGGGTCAGAGAGAATGAGTGTGAGTGGACCCACTCACTCTGCCTTGTAAATATTTTTTGTTAGTGGCTTTTCATTCATCGTCTCAACATGAGTCACGCTTTCCATTTTCTTTAAAATAGTATTTATTAGCTACGGAATCCCAATCAGTTATTTTTAACCCACCAAATAACCACCACTTAACCTCATCCCTTTTCCTCCACTATTTCCAATTTTACGTCAAATTCAATTGACGCACAACAAAAAGGTTGCGACGTTTAGTAGCGAATGGGGGATGAAGGGGGATGAAAGGGGGATGAGGGGATGAAATACTCTGTGTTGTACAATAAATCGTTGTGGACGGGAATGATTTGTGGGCGATGTGTACGACATAATAAACAGTTAGAGAACCTATCGAATGGAGGATAAGAATTTGCGCTTAGTTCTGCGGAATGGCGGTTGTTAAGGAAAATTTTTGGGGATTATATGATTATTTTTTTAACTTCATCAGCTGAAAGAAGTCCATTGCTGACATAGGCGAACCCCAAGGGGGGAGAGGGCTGCTATAAACGCCACGATTGGCACGCGGGTTGGCGATCACAGTATGGTGGTAAAATGCATAAATAATGCTGCTGCTCATTTTTCTAGTATATATTTATTAATATTAAAAAAATCCTTTTCAAACTAGATGAGGTCGGCGTTTCCTTTCTGAATACACTGAGGAGAAAGGTCTGAAAATTAAATCGGAGGTCTTTTTTAAAGTCCAGACATAATCTTGGTCCGATCATGTGAAAGTCATGTATGTAGATTGGTTTCTGAAATGCTCTTTTGAGGAAAGAACCACACAGATTGAGTGGAAATGTCGGTCGCCGGTCAGTGCACGCATTTGTCAGTAATCATGCAGCTCAACTCAGAGCTTAAGGAACTCAACTTCACCCATACACATTCCCATCAACCCAAACTGTCAGTTTGTAAGACATTCACACATTACTTCGCCCACAGGGTCCCAGTACAGGCAAGAAACACTTCAAACAGATCATGGGCTGTTGATTAAAATATCAAGTTTCCCCACGATGCGAGGATTAGTATTCGATCAACGAATTACCATAGATCTTGAGATAGGGGGCTTAGGTGCACGATAAGTGCGGGGACGTGTGTATCGATAGATTTGGAAATTGATTTTGTGGGCTGTACGTGTGTGTCGATAGTTTGGGAAATTAAGATTTTCTTTTTAGTTACTAAGGCAAAGCCATAGGAGGGTTGAGATTTAACAGGCTATGTATGTTCATCTATCCCCTTTTAAACTACTTCTTACATTTTTAACAAATGAGACCTTGAAGGTTAAAAGATATATGACGTCACTTAAAATTCAATATAGCAGCAAATGTAAAGGATTATCGATTTTTTTTCCGATTATAGTTCCATAAAGGGGTGTGATTAAACTGAACAGTTGAACTAATAACCATAGTGATGGTTCAGCCTGAAGGTTTTGGTTTGCACGGCAACAAATCCAGCTATACATTTCCCAGTATCAGCTGACTTCTCATTGTTTGAAAAGTCTATAGAATGCGAGGTCTGCTAAAACTGGAAATGTATAACTATATGGAGCCGTGTGTATAATACCCAAGTCAGACAAAGTAAAGGTAATTAGGTTCGTTTGAAATTTCTCAGTATCAGCCTGAAGCTCGGCTTCTGTTACGTGGGACTTATAACACACAACAAATCTCACTCTTTAAATATGTGTACACCTTGGTGTTTGCCTATGAGGAATATAGGTATGGTGATGTGAGGTAACAAAATTTGAAAATAAACAAGAAAAATGTTTTTATTACATTAAAAAGAAGGCTATTCAATATCTTTTATTGCAAGGCAAACAAACATACTAACTACGAACAGTGATGCGGATGAATTTTTTGACCTCAGATTATATTACACGCTATTTTATAGTTAATAGTTTTAGTTAACTTAGGATTTTATATTTTTATTTAATTACATATTAGTTGTTATTTATGAGCATTTTATTTAAATCCACACTATCCACACTATATAATATTATAAATACAAAAGTAACTCTGTCTGTCGGTATGTGTGTCTGTCTGTCTCGCTTTCCTGCTAAAACTAAACAACCGATTTAAATGAAATTTGGTACACAGATATTTTAGAGCATGAGAAAGGACAGGCTACTTTTTATCCCGGTAGTATATTCCCGCGGGATAATTTCCGACCACCACGCGGGCGAAGCCGCTGGCAAAAGCTAGTTATGAATAAACAAGACTGTATCACGTACGTCCGTCGATAGTAGTCTCAGGTAAATATCGATATTTACGTAACTGCCCATCACTAAACTTAAGCGCCACGTCAAAACATAAATAATAGCATCTTGATCCATTTTGTCAAACAGTTACGAAATAGTATGAGTGCCATAAAATCCTTAATTACGCCGTAAATATTGATTAAGTGAATGTATAAGTAATTGAAATGTTTCCATACAAACCATGGATTTAAATTATTTGAAATGTGTTAGTTTTATGGTGTTAAGTTCATTGGCTCGAAGTGAAAGTGAAGTGTTAAGTTTAATGTATGTTAGAAATTCAATTTGGTGACGTTTTCGTTTATGGATAGATTTTTAACATAGGCACATCTTTATTTTTTTATTTTTTACAGCATTAGAAATCGAACCTCAAATCATTTTCATTTTGCGCTTCTAACAATATGAGTGAACACTCTAATTTAATTATTGCGCCTCTTATTGTGAATCTCAAATAATTCATATGTTGAAGTCGTACAAGGGGTATAATTAAATACGTTTTATTGAAGCTTTATATGGGACCACTGCGCGAGCCTGCTCTACCAAATTAAAAAACTAATCACAGAGAAATCAATGAACAGACATACATAAAAACGAACATAGAACCGCCACCTCTTATAAAATCAGGTTAGTAAAGTTTAAAAAAATATGGTGGATTAAAGTTACCAAATCTATTATGAAATAAATTAAAGAAACAGACAGACAGAGAAATAGAAAATATATTTTAATTTCAGGAAAAAAATCCTTACAAAGCTTAAGGTACTCCATTTAAATACAAACTGAAACCTTTTCAGAAAGTCCTTTTCAATACTTCCTTACAAAGTTTATAACACAGCTCATTAATATAAAAAGTAAAAACGTTTTAAACTGTGACGTGGGCTGACGTCAGCGTGATTGATGACGTTGGCCGTACCTACACTTACTGTCACAATTATTGGGCCAAATGGGATTTTATTTTTATTTTTGACAAATATTTTTAAACTATTACAAGTATGGATATAAAAAAAAGAAAATGTATTTATTATGACTCGCTCAGAAACTAATCTAAATACAATGAACTGAATAAAATGAAAATAAAAATATAAACAAAAAGAATGTATAAAATACTTCTGCACCAGGCCAAAAGCCTCCTATCTCAGCATGATGCTATGAAATTTAAAAATAACTGTCGCAGTGCTAGTATTTTGATGGGGTCCGCTACGATGTCCAGGACATCACTCAGGAACAGATAACGTAATAAATAAAAAGTTAGACAGACCTCTAGTATAGTGATTTGGCTTGATTAAAGATTTAAGTTGCAATTAAGACTAGGTTATATTTTTAAAGTGAAAATAAATAAAAAACGGGTTTTTTAACATTGTAGCGGTGTTTTATGTTTTTGGGATTGTATTTTAATAATGAAATTGTTAGACTGTTTTGAAAAAGTTTACATTGCCTTTAATCTATACTAATATTATAAAGCTGAAGAATTTGTTTGCTTGTTTGTTTGACTGATTGAACGCGTTAATCTCAGGAACTACTGAATTGAAAAAGTATTTTTGTGTTGGGTAGCCTATTTATTGAGAAAGGCTATAAGCTATATAACATCACGCTACAACTAAGAGGAGCGGAGCAATAATGAAAAATGTTGCAAAAACGGGGAAAATCGCACGGGTAGGCGATTCGACGCGACGGAAAGGGTAGGGGGAACAAGAAATTTAACGCGGACGAAGTCGCGGGCAGAAGCTAGTTTCTGATATAATTAGGAAATTTAAAATTTCAACCGCGCCGTAGCAATACGTTGTGTTCTGTCTATAATAGATTGTGTAATAAGGGCCACAGTGATAATAATTCATGGTTATCAGTCAATAGACTTTATTCTGAACTCTGGTAATTTATTTACAACCACTATTCCTACAAAGGTCCTCATAGTGTAGTGTGTAAGAAGTATATGATGTCTACACCATAGTCTATTCAAAGCTTTGACATTGTCGTCTATTGCTTGATGTCAGGGTCTACAAATGTTTAACTTTTAAGGTTTTGGACTATGAGGCTGACGGCCACTTATGTGTGTGTATTTTGTCTATTATTTGATAAGGTACGTCATGTTTTTGCAGACTAATAAACATTTTTTTCCTTGCGGTCAAGAATAATAATCGTTTCTCTTAAACTAAAAATAAAGGTATTTGTGAAAGTCCTAATTCTCCTAATGAAATTAAAATGAATCATTACATTACAAAATCAACATTGAATTCAATAGTACATTATTAATTACATCAATTTTACATTTCCAATAATATTGGCTGATTAAACTCGTGATAGCGGCCTCGTTTGATTAAATATTATTATCAGTTAATTGTGTTATTATAATTCGGGGACCGCTTCTGTTCTATCTTAGTACTCGATTCACATCGGCTCGGAGTAAGGGAGCTGAACTCCCAATAGATATAACCTAAGTATATCTCTTGGAGTGACATTAAATGGATAGAAGTCAGAAGGGTTATAATGTCTATTTATGTAATTATGTCGAGTAAGAGGTTAGGCATCAGATTTCTCTTTGCACTGAAGGTACTACAATTAGGAACGGATTTCAATTTTTTTTTGTTGTCTGGCCAGTGGGTGCAAAAAAATAAGCTATTAACAAAATGATGATAGCTGTTTTTTTTGTTGGGAAATCATCAAATGACTTCTCCCGTGCTGGGTGAAGCGGAAGGGCGTGTCAGGTTTTTATTGACAAAAACCCACCCGAGTTCTTTATAAATGTGCGACCCTGGTAGGCTGTTAATAACCCCCTTAACGCTGCATTTAGTACAAAAAAATGTTGCTTTACTTCATTTCTGCATTGATAACTCAATGCAGAAATGAAGTAAAGCAACATTTTTTGTTCATCTGTACTTCGAAATGTGACTAGGTAGTTTTATGTTGGTATTGTATTCAGTTTTATTACTTTTGTTAGAACGTGAGACTATTTTATCAGTATGTAGGCTTGGTTGACGATTTAAAAAGTGAAAATTCAAAATTGTTTTAAATAGTCCTTCTGTTGACCTTTCTGTACTGTAGTTAGTCATCGTGCCGTGGGTTGCCGAGGTGGCAATTGTTACGGATACCACCTCAAAACAGATTGTTTAACGAAAATCTACGAAAGAAAAATACGTAGAATTATATTATAGTAGGAGTATAGGGAGTTAGTCTCCAGATACTTATTTCGTATTAAACTAGCTTCTGCCTACGACTTCATTTGCGTGATCTCTTAGCTTCCACCCCACCGCGTTACATGGTTACCCATCCGCGTTATTGCTGTATTTTCGTCCAGCAAACTTTAACATTTTGCTCAGCTCATTAGAGTTAAACTGATCAGTGATCTTTTTTCTTTTTGCTCAGCTCTTAAGGGTCATAACGTGATGTCCACCAATCTATAGCCTTCCCAAGAGGTGAGTAACAAATGAAAAAAAAAAAAAAAAACATTTTACATATCCGACTAGTAGTTCCAGAGACTAGCCATTCTAACAAACAGACGAACTCTTCAGCTTCATAATTCAAACTCAGAAAACGAACTAAATGTATTCTTATTAGATCTAAATTGAAATACAATTCTGTAATTTGGTCGAAAGTCGCCATTAGCTTTAATATTTTTGTCCTCCAAAGTGGAACACGAGTTCCATTTAGTTTTGGTATCGCTCGATACCAAATTGAGCTAAAAGTTTAATAGCTTGTTGTAGGAATTCTCAGTAATGTCTCCGGGATGTTGTCTTATAACCAGTGTTAGTATTGCTTCGACCACATGGGACGGGCGAGTGTAGATGTGTCGCAATTTGCCACGGACTACATGATCTCTGTTAAGGGATCACCTTTGGGGAATAGTCCTGTTCAGGTTTGAATTATCTTTGTGGGACTTGGATTCTGGATGCTGATTCAATTCATATCAAATGTGACGTATTAAATGGGTTGCTTTTATTTTGTTCACACAATTACTAAGGTTCATCAACTTTAACAACAAAAAGATCCTCCTGATCGAGTAAATACTAACTGGTAAAACGATATCGATTGTACCGTGTGGTGCCGGACGTAAAGAATAACACCACCCCATTTCTTCCCGTGGGTGTCGTAAAAGGCGACTAAGGGACTTACTAGAGAATGGGCAGCAGCGTTCTCTATGCATTTTACCACTATACTGCAATCGCCAACCCGCCTGCCAAGAGTGGCGATTATGGCAAAGCCCCCAAAATTGGGGGAGGCCTCAGTCCAGCAGTGGACGTCTTACGGCTGAAATGATGATGATGATGAAAACGATATCCTTAGGTGAGACTGGTTATCAGACTTTCGGGCTTTCGAATACCCGTAACGAATATAAAAGATCTACTTATGATAACTGAGACCAACAGCTTAACGTGCTTTTCAAGACACGGCCTTGATTTGTGATAAACGGTCACCTATCTGCGAATCAACCGCAGCAAGTGTAGCTTTTTTTATTATGCTCCACTATCTTACTCTGTCACTCCTGAGCAAACGCCTCCCTCCACTCCTTTCATCTATCGTGAGCACGCACGTCCTCCTTCCAGTTTTGAACCTATCCAGCTCGTTCCGCTATCTCCTACGTGGTCTGCTGCAACGCCACCTCACTGTCTCATGACACCAGTTCTGTGCTCACAATTTGGCCAGCATGCGGCAAACATGTCCTGCCCAATGTCATTTAAGTTAGGCAGCCTTTTGAGTCACTGAGTGTAACTTAAACTTATTATTTAGCCAAGAGCTCTGCCGTTATCATTACATAGAAAAGTTTCTTGTTATTATCTTTTACTGAACTAAATTAATTTACGTACAGTCTGCACTCAATGTCGACAAACTCCTGAGATAGAGATAATCTCACAAGTTTGCAGAATCTGATAGCATCGGCCGGTGAATGGCAGACCCAATGCAAGAGGGATCCGAGCTGGGTGCTGGATGTATAGTTGTGTTGAGTTGGACTTTGCGGATGTATTAAGATCATTAGTAGGTATGTCTGTAGTAGGATGTACTTTATAGATGTTTATTTTGGGCAACGAAAAGATTACATACTTTCTAAAATATAAAAATCACTTTTTTAATTTAATGATTCATGAACATACATATAAAACAGACAAGGAGAAAAGAACAGAAAAATTCGTAGCTACAAAGATAATGCTGATGATGTGATTGTGGTGGTGTAGTCACTTTTTAAAGTTAGAGTTAGAATCAGTACTTTCTAAACGTCAAAATTAAAACTATCCCAGAAAAGTCCCACTTTCAACAGTGATTTAGCTAGGAAGAATAATTGGAGCAAAAAGTCCTCAACAGTAATTCCCTGATTAGTAATCACACTTATCAGCTAAATGGTGTTTGCAGAAAATAATACCCTACCTGCTTCTGACGCCCCCCATTCTCAGACACTAAGATTCACCGTACAATAACTAACACAAATATTAGCCCGTCCCAAATGAAGGACCACTTACACCCACAAAAGAAAACTCCATATACACGAAAAATATAGTGGCCCAATAATCTTGCACGGAAGTGTACAAATATGTCCTGTTTTCCTTGGAAAGAAATATTATATTATAGTCAAAACGCATTAGCTCACAAAGGTAGGGACGTCCGAATTAATGACTTGTCAAAAAATGTTTTTGGACAAAGTACTTAGTGGAAGAGGTATCTAAGTATTTAAGTGCTTTATTTATTTGTAAGGACTTTTCCCTTCTCTAGTGTCAGGGGAATTTAATTCTGTCAGAAGTTTCTGTTAGTATTATTACACTTTTTTTGGTACTTACTGTAAAAGAGATCAATGTTGAATGTTGGCTTAGCAACAGTGTTTGGGAAACTCTTAAGGACGCTATAACATTTTTGAATCGCTCAAGTTTAGGTATCTGAGTCGCCACACAACGACATTACGCGCACGCACACATTGAAACCATTGTTTGCTCGATTTTAAACATTACTTAAATAATCTTGATACTCGAAGGTATTATTTATTTTATTTTACTAGCACTGTTGAGTAAAATTAGTAGTAAACTAACTTTACTTTCTGCATTTGGTGACACTAAATATGTTTTATTACCATGATCATTATTTTTAGTATGGTAAATAATTCGTCAATTTAAAAAAAATAAGGTGTAACAATAAAAAAACTTTAATAATATTTTTGGATAATTAACAAATATAACGGATGGTGATCGTAGACTATCGTTGAAAATGTACAGGATATTCCGTAAAGAAAACTAAGCAAAAATTGTGTGACGCCCGAGCCTCGCCTTTGAGATTGAAGCGCGTATTCAGAATGTTTAATACACAATAGGAACCCTTTAGAGGAGGCCTTCATTTTTATATGAAGGCTGTTTATGTACTCTACTATGTATTTATAATTCGAAATGACTAACATTTTTGAGAGATAATGATTAACTACATGATTTTTAATTTATGTAAATAATGAAAGTTACGATAAATATTTTGACTACATAGGTACTAGCAAAACCCCCAAAACTGATACCCATGTCGACATTTCATCATAACAGTACATCAGCCATTTTAAATAAAAAATCGATGATTTCATAATCCCTACCCCCCATATGGATAATAATCTTTTTATAAAAAACAATACCCGCCGTATTTGGATCAAATTTGGATGAAACAGTCGTAATCACTATCCTACAATTACATAAAGTTGATAGCTATGCCCAGTTTTTATTTACAAAAATTCATATTCGTCGTTTTGAATGAAAAACTTGTGGGGTCGGTGGACATCCCGTCAGGATGTATGTTTCTTAGCCTTTTTTTAACTCTGAATGTAATTTGTATGGAGTTTTCGGCTTCAGCACCTTCGAAAATATTGAAAACGACACCCATGATGAAAACTTAGAAAATTTTCGCAACCGCCATTTTTGATTTTGACCTCATAATCGGCTTGAGCACCCTTGTCTACCCCTACCGCAAGCTATATTAAAGAATTTCGTTCCAAAAATGGACGACACTTGCATAATTTAATTACCACATTAAAAATAGATGTTCATATACATTTTTATTGAATAATCATCCACCGTCTTGAATTCTTGTAAATGAATACATATTCATAATCATCAGTACTCCATAATTCCCAATAGAATTTGAGTTATTTATTTCTAAACTTTCTGGGAATAAGTTTGGTACTCATACTTTTGGTCCGAAAAGTATCAAAATTTTTCAATCACAGTATACAGCACGGCATTCACTTTATTATTATTTTGATCGTATTTATTTCGTACAAAAAAGCGATACGGCCGTGCTTCCTAGGGCGCCTCTGAGCGCGGAATGAGAAGCCGCGAGTAGAAAATGTATGAAGAAATTTGAGGGCGTTCTTTATTTTTCTCATAAATAAAAAAGTTATGTATTGAATTACAAAATATTTAGGCAAAACGTAGAAGATTATATTACCCATAATTTCTTGTCATTTTGAAGTAAAAATATGCAGTTGATCTCACTATACAGGTACCGTTTTAGACCCCATTATTTTTCATTTTCTTCGATTATTGCGCTGGGGAAACTGTATTTTTGTGAAAATATTGTATGGGACTATACAATTTTTATGCTTTTATCATGGAGACGATTAAATTATCTTTAATTTAGACTATAATTGACCTCGCAGTTGTGATTCCTTTTGATGTAATTGGTACCGGAAAACCACCGATATTTGTAGAAAAATGTTATAGCGTCCTTAAAAGTAAAACTATTTATTTCAATTACTTTAGTTTTTAATATGGACTGACTTTCACCCGCGGCTTCACCCGCTTGGAGGTCGAAAATTATCTCACGGTACCGTAGTACCGGGATAAAAAGTATCTAGACTATCTTATATGCTAATCCAGGTTATAAAATATGCGTGTGGTAAGCAGGGATTGAAAACCGGCACGAATTTGGCTTCCAATTAAATTTTGAGGTTCTGCTTTTTTGTACGGGTCTGTTTCGGGTTCTGGTTCGATTTTGGTCAGAAACAAAGTGCCAGTTCCAAATAATGGTTCCAATGTTCCGTATCAACCAATTTAATGGTTCTCTAAGGAGGAAGGAATATGTTTGACGCGTGCTGTTTCGCGTTCTTTACGGGTATTTTAGGAATCTTTTCAATCCCTAATGCCAAATTTCATCTCAAACTTTTCAGCCGTTTTTGCGTGATTAAGTAAAAAACGTTCTATCTTATGTTCTGTATATCATATTTATAATATTAAGAAGGATTTGTCTGTATTAAAATTATCGACCTACTCGTGTAAAGGTAAATGTTTATGTCATGTACGGAAAGTGAGTGGTGTGAATATAAATGAACTGTACTTACACATATACATTATAGAACGTGGGTGGAACTGTTAGCAATATCAACGTTAAGTAATGGATTAAGGTTTTGACACTTAGTTATCAACGTAAAATCAAATAGGTTATCTACCTAAGATACATAATATTCTTTAAATTCTGTAGAATGTGGGAAATCATCTAATGACTTCTCCCACTCTGGGTGGAGCGGGAGGGCGTGCCAGACTTTTACTGACTAAAACCCATCCGTATTCCTTCAGTTGCCTATATGCCAGAGTCACGGTAACTCTTTCGAACAAATCTCGCAGCCCATCCTATTAACCCTGCGAGATTATATCATTTCACTGGCCCACCACCACATCAAGCGCTACCTCGTAGACCTGTTTCACCTTCTCTGGTTCCCACCATTGCTCCTGATGTATGTATGTGAGTTTCTATGTTTGTAAACGCACCCACGATACAGGAAGAAATTATAAGTGTGGCGCAAAGTTAAAAAAAAAAATTGCTCCTGGCTGACAGATGACATTAGTGACAGCAGCTGCCTCCGCTTGTGTTCATGAGACAGTGTTTACATATCATTTAAATAGATATTTATATTATTCGTTCCTTTTTAAATTTTACGAAATATCCATTTTAAGGGTTTGTGGCTAAGTAACAACCGCACGGGTCGATAAAAGGTTAAGCGACGCTTGCCGTGGTTCAAAGATCTTTACATACCAATGACCCGTCTAAGATGGGTTTTATATGTGTTTTTCTATTCTTATTTCCATCCAAATTCATATTTGAAACTTTCTTCATCAAGTTAAATTATTTTTAAATCTTAGAGCTGGACCATTATTAGTGTCCTCAATTTTAGTTCTTGAAATAAAATCAAATAAGGAACGAATATTTCCCATAACACTTTTTAATACATGTATTAAGGCTCGTGCAGACTAAAGCGACGCGACGGTCGCGCGCGAATTGCCGATTTATATCCGTAGAACAATTTCTATGAAAACGCACGCGACACTTCACACAGGGCCTCACAGGGGCGACCTGTCGCGCCGCGACACGGTCACTCCGCATCGAGCAGCGCGACAACATAAGGTACATTTTGTGTGACGTCGGTTCGCAGCCGTAAGGGCTCGCACACATAAACACGATGCGACGTCGCGTCGTACAACAATGCGGCGTCGTTTCACGATACGACGTCGCGTCGTGGAAATCTACGACGCGACGTCGTAATGTGTCCATGCACGATACGATGTCGTGACGTTAGAAACTCACGATGCAATCCTGCGCAGTTGTTATTCGAAATTCAAAGATGACGGATGGTATTGAAGTCGATCATTTAATTACCCTAGTCGAGCAGCGTCCCGTACTATGGAACAAAGCATCAGAAGAATACAAGAATAAAAATGCAAAAACCACAGCATCCAATATCTCTGAGTATCTGTCTTTTCTTTCTTCGTCTTCTTATTAACAGCAGAAGCAGAATGCATCTAAAGCGATCCATTTTTCGGAATGAACTAAAACACCACCCAACTGTATCGACGGCATCGTGCGTGGCACATTACGTTACGATGTAGTGTTTTTTTACGATGCTCATCGTAAATTTCCACGACGCGACGTCGTATCGTGAAACGACGCCGCATTGTTGTACGACGCGGCGTCGTATCGTGTTTATGTGTGGGAGCCCTAACGACCTCGTCGCGCCGCGACTGTGGCGTCGCGACCACGAATTCGCCGCGACACCATTCAAAATGTACCACAAGCAGTCGCGCTGCTCGTTGCGGCACGACGAGGACGTCGCACGCAATTTGTCTGTCGTGGTTGCGCCAGTGTGAAAGGTGTTGCGTCGCGATAAATCGCAGAATCGCCTCCGTGACAAGTCGCGCCTGTTTGTATGTGAAGGATTAATGGAAAATAAACCAGGATTGAGTCTAGAACAATAGATTTATTATGAACGACATCACCGTGACAACTAAAAAGACAAAAGAAGCAGTATAATCCGAACAAGGGGAGTATGCAAAACGCGCCACCTGGTGGGCAATTAATGCAACTTATGACATCTTAATCTGTTTGGTTTATACTTACTAACACCTGCCCTTAAACTAAACAGTCTTTAAACCAAGATTAGAAACACAACTGAAATGCTTTTCTCTACCTAAAGACTTTGTCAGTACATCAGCTGGCATAAATTCAGTGGATAAGTACTCTAAAATCACAATTTTATCCTTTACAATTTGCCGTACAAAATGATGTCTCACATCTATATGTTTACTTCTACTATGATGTATTTGACTATTACATAGTTTTTGAGCTGACTGACTGTCGTTATACAATGTTACAGTAAAATATTTACCCAAACATTCATTCAAAAAACTTCTAATAAACTTAGCTTCTTTTGCACCTTCACATAAAGCCAAATATTCGGCTTCGGTGCTTGAAAGAGCCACGGTTCTCTGTTTACGGCTTTCCCATGATACAGCGGCGTTACCTATTTTAAATACATAGCTCGTATAAGAACGTCGATCTAATTGATTCGATGCCCAATCCGCGTCAACATAGCCTGAAACAGAGTATGTGGATTTTTCATACACTATGTTATAGTCTATAGTACCCTTTAAATATCGCAAAATACGCTTCGCTGCTTTCCAGTGTATATCAGAATGACAATTGTTAAACTGACTTAGTAAACTTGCTGCGTAAGCGATATCTGGTCTCGTACATACTGCT
The DNA here is from genome assembly GCA_932294355.1 of Aporophyla lueneburgensis. Lineage (NCBI taxonomy): Eukaryota > Metazoa > Arthropoda > Insecta > Lepidoptera > Noctuidae > Aporophyla > Aporophyla lueneburgensis. The sequence continues at coordinate 24,751,154 of OW028755.1, forward strand.
ATATACATAATGCATCCCATAAGACTTCTAAATCTAGAATTAGGGTCACTCTGATCTCCTTTTTCATATTTCATACCATTTTCTAATGGTGTATTCACAGGCTTACATTCAGTCATTTTAAATTGCTCCAGAACTTTCTGTATGTAATTTTTGTGATCAAGAATTATTTTATTTTCTTCTTGTCTTAAACGCATTCCCAATATATGTGTAGCTCGGCCAAGATCTCTCATTTCAAACATCCTCATTAGCTTTTCTTTCAGCTTCATCTTTTCTGGTGTATCTCTACTGAAAATTAAAATATCATCCACATAAAGCGCCAAGATTATAAGATTGCCTTTGTCATCAGATTTTATGTAAACACATGGTTCGCTGAGAGATTTTCTGAACTGGAGGTCTGTTAGAGCATTATCTATCTTATCATACTAAGCCTTTGATGCTTGCTTCAGCCCATATATTGCTTTATTCAATTTAAAAACATAGTTTTCCTTCCCTTTCACTTTAAACCCATCTGGCTGCTCCATATACACGGCTTCTTTCAAATCTCCATTCAAAAACGCCGTTTTGAGATCCATGTGATCAACGTGCATGTCCAAGTTAACTGCCAGGGCAAGTAAGGTACGTATTGTAGAATATCTTACTACAGGCGAGTAGGTTTCCTTGTAGTCTATTCCATACTTTTGGGTAAAGCCTTTTGCAACAAGACGAGCTTTATGGCGTAATAGTTGACCATCAGTTCCCATCTTCTTCTTGAAAACCCATTTACATTTCACCGCTTTCTTCCCTGCAGGTAATGATGTCAAAATCCAAGCCTTATTCTTTTCAAATGACTCATACTCATCTATGATCGCTTTCTTCCAGAGTTCACTTTCAGGTCCAGACAACGCCTCGTCAATAGTCAACGGTTCATCACTGCGGTTCATGATTGTCATGGCCGCTTCATCAGTTGTAGCGTCTTCTAAATCTTCGTACTCACTCGTTGACAAATCTGAAGCCATGTCAGGAGTCCACGTAACATCTGAATTATTATCATCAGGAGAAGAATTAGAATCAGATATTTCTACTACTGTTACACGTGGTCGTGGTGGTGATTGTAGTTCAGTTTCATCACGCATCATTTCGGTAGTCGTGTTATTACTATTATCACTACTGAGATCTATTTGACAACCATCAGCACTAGATTCCTGATTATATTCTAAATCCTTGTACATTGTATTCTCTAAAAATTGAACATCTCTAGACTTAATACATTTAGACGGATTATCTGGATCTGCCAATCGATAACCTTTCGACTCATTACAGTAACCAGTAAAAATGTACCTTTTACTTTTGGCATCTAGTTTCTTGCGTCTTTGATAAGGAATCATAGCATACGCAATACAGCCAAATACTCGTAAGTTAGATAGATCAACTTTATTACCTGTCCATTTTTCCTCCGGTGTAGTACGTCTCACTGCCTTGGTCGGTGATTTGTTCTTAATAAAGATAGCTGTGTTGACTGCTGCCGCCCAGAACCTCCGGTCCATTCCTGCATCCTGTAGCATACAGCGTGCAGACTCCATAATAGTGCGATTGGCCCTCTCCGCAACACCGTTTTGTTGTGGCGAGTAAGGCACGGTTGTCTGGTGCTCGATGCCATGCTGTCTCAGAAATATATGGAATTGTTTATTAACAAATTCACATCCATTATCGGTTCTAAGCTTCTAACAGTATGAGCCTTTAATCAATAACCTTTGATATCCAACCCGTAGTTTCTGTAAAATGTCACAGTGGTGACGTGAATTGTCACTCACCTTGGTTTGACACTATTGATAGATGTTCCTAGCTTAAGTACAGCCCTATTAGCCTACTGCTGAGACACAGGCCTCCTATCGGTGAGATGGAGTGGTTATCCACCACGTGGGCTCAGTGCGGGCTGGTAGATGTTACATATCGTCATATTTACCGTAATAAACGTATTTTCTTTCTTTTTTACATATCTCCGAATCTTCGGTTATAAGACATGCCGGTTTCCTCACGATGTTTTCCTTTACCATTTTGAGAGCATTGATGCTGAAATTACACAAAGTAAAGAGCCTGTAAGGATTAGAGCTCGCGACCTACAACTCGTTACTCATAGCTATTACCACTGAGCCACCACTGCTCTTAAGGAACCATCGTAATCATTAAAATCAAAAGGTTTACACCTACTACTTCCATATGTAAAACTCGTGCATATTCACACCGTATTATATTACCGTCATTATCACCAAGAGGGTAGCAATAATAATTCCCAATAAGTGTATAAATTATACCGTTTACATAACCAAAAATTATATCTAAAGGTAAAAGTATAAAAACTCAATAATATCTGTTTACCGCCAGATCTAACGATATGTTCGGTTACAGCTAAATTTAACGAAATCCTATTAAAAAAATCCAAGCAATTCCAACCCTTACTTCACAGGTAATAAATTCTACAATCCTGTAAAGAAACCGGTCACATGTTACACCGTAGCGGAACATATGTAAAAAGTGTAAGTGATGTTTAGTTAACGTTTGCACATAACGGCTTGGTCGTCCCGCGGAGGCCCAGAGCAATTTTCGTCGGAATTTTCTCTGGGGTATTTTAACGTTACGGTGCGGTGTGATTGAGGGCATGTAGCGGGGCGAGGAGCGATTTCCAAATGTTTTTCTGCTTAATACTCTAAGGAAATTGTGAGGTGAAGGCTTATCGTTTCTTGTGTGTAATAAAAGGGTGATAGCAGTGCTTAATAGCTTAAAATACACATATATACTAAAGGAGGTAAGTTCATACCTAACTGCTGAGTGTAAATTCATCCTGTAAGACCACGTTCGGAGGATGTAAAAATATCAGTAAAGGTTGACTTTAAAAGACCACTTTTAGCGATAAGACCACCCACGGTGTCACACCTTGTAAAATTTCTACCTCTGTACCTATCTGTAATTTTATGGTGTAGTTACCTATTAAAGTATTATATCTGTCGGCACAAGAGGCCAATTTTAGCTGAATTCTTTACCGTTGAACATTTTACTGGGCGTCGATGTGTCGAGGGTGAGAAGAAAATATCTGATGATTATTATTGATTTTTAGGTTATATTTGAATTCTCCAAACGAAACGTTGGGCAGTTTCTGGACATTTGTTCCCCATACGATGTCAGGCGGTCAAGAGAGCTTTGCCACGCCGCTATTGCCACTCTTGTCATCTCGCACGAACGTCAGGCTAGACTCTGTCCAAGCGCGCCAACTTCACGCTTGCGTTTCGTTGTCAATTAACATCCCGTACTCATGACTCTTCCGATATATCTACTTAGCTATTCTTAATATTGCGCTTGTGGTTACGTAAATAATAGGAGTCGAAACGCCTTAAAACCTGTACCTATGTTATCGGTCATTAGGTATCTCTATTTTAAATAAAGCTTAACATTTTGCACTAAATTGTAGGACTGAAATAAAATCTTCATTAAATCTCAATTTTTTTAAATAAATAAACTATGATGCGTGACGAATACAAATTCAGATACCTACAAAGAATATAATCAATCCTACATCATTCCCCCGCTGCTTCTCATCACATGCGCCTCAAAAACTTGAATAAGAGACATCAGTCACAACTTTTCCTGAAATCCCTTATCTGTCAGAATCGCTGGAGTTATACTGCGTTATACCAACTGTGGACTGTCGTGTAGCCATGATTGTGATGGAGCGAGGGACAAACCTGTGACGTCATCGCCGACGTCAGCGAAGTTTTTATATGGCGGCGAAGAAAGGTGGGGTTTTTGCTTGATGTATACTTTTAGTGGGTGAGAATTTTTTCGTGAAGGAGAAATATAGGGTTTGTGATTTGGGGTTTTCTTTATTTTCTTTTGTGGTTTTGCTGGCTTAGCATTTTTCGAATGGACTGGTTGATCTACTTACAAAAAAAGCAATTTAACTTAATAACAATGCAAACAATCTAACTAAAGTAATCACGTTTCTCATACGTAAGACTGAACGTAACACTATGTGATTAAATAAAGATGAACCTATACATAGAAACTCATGAACTCACACCTCCTTTGGGTCTATCCTACACAAACTCCAGAGAGATAATGTATTTTTCCAAAAGATTAGTATATTTTAGTGTAGATGACATGGCATACAAGAGATTACATTAAAATAAATCACAGTCATTGTTTTGTTTCAACGGCGAACAAATATAAATAGGTAAAAATCAAATAAATATGATAGCGCTTAAACATTACCCAAGAACCATCTTTACAAATTAGAACTTAAAAATACGATCGTTACATACACGTTTTGCTTGATTCGTTCATACATCATACGTCTGAAAAAATAAACTATTAATTTTTGAATAGAAGGAACTGTTACACAAAAATTTTAAACAAAACCAACAGAACAAAATTTTATTTCTCTGAACTGCTATAGATACACCTCTGCCTAACCCTTCAAAGTTTAGCTTAATAGGTACCAAATTAAACCATCGACAAGTCGTTCACCAAAAACGTAACAACTCCGCTTGCCAGTCAGTTTCACGATAAACCATTTCCACGCCGAACCACCCAATTGGAAAGAACATAAAAACGAATAGTCCGGGACTGTCCACTAATGTGTACGAAAACAGAGTCACCCTGTCCCTCGTTGGGTAGCAAATAAATGTAGGGGATAAGTCATTTGCGTTCGTCCCCGGTTATAGCCAGTTACTACCGGTTAGATCTGGTTATGGCTAGTCCTTATCGGTTTTTACTGGATTATTACGCAGCCAGGTAGAAGTTGTAAAGTTTGTGGGTGCAGTTTTAGAACAAAAGGGGTTTCGAGGTGAATAATGGTGGAAAATTTATAGGTTCAAAGATATTCTTTTAAAATATTGAACAGACGCTGCTAAGTTCAGGTTTACACACATACACATGGATACATATAAGCTATACATTTCCAGTTTAAGCTGACCTCTCATTATACGGAAGTCCCTTACAATGTGAGATCAGTTTATAATCGAAATACGTAGCTGATACGTAGCCGTACATGCAAGTTATCCTTTGACTTCAACATTAAGCTTGAAACCTAATTAGCGTATATAGTGTGCTATAAGTACAAGAAAGGGCAAATTAAACCATTCTAGAAGAAAAACCTTTAACACAAAAGTCCCACAGTAATTTCCAATTCCCAGGCTTCAAATAAAACGATTCAAAGTTCTACTAACCATTTACTAACCCACAAAACGATAAATCTCCCGCAAATATAATAAAACGCCCCCCGAATTCTATGACTTATCGACAAAAATAAAATAAATATTTCCAATCCATCACCACCTTAAAACAGACATCTAAAAGACAAACGCCTTTGCCTCAAAAAAAAGAAACGTCGCATAAAAAAAACAAATTCGTGCGAATCACAGATAATTTTTTATCCGCGCCAAAAAGTTCCCGCCTTTTCTCTGCTTACAAAATGGCGGTCCCCTTTATATTGGACAAAAGCGATTTGTATAAAAAATGCTATTGTTCATACGGACAATATGTCAAATGTTGCTTTTAGCTAAATTATTTATTTACGTAAGCTATGTCGGCCGTATTTTAATATAGGATGAGTAATGTACCGTTTTACAGTTTATTTAGGCTGTACATATGACTTATTTTGTTAAGTTTGTGGGTTTGTAAAACAACAACGAAATGAAAATACTGTTCGTTGATTAATTTTATTTGTTTGGTAAAAGGATTGGTATTTACATACCAATCCTACCAAGTCTTTTTAGCTTACTATCATCATTGAGCTTCTTAAGTTCTGAGTTGAGCTGCACGATTAGTGACAAATGCATGCACTGACTGGACAGGTCCACTCAATCTGTGTAGTTGTTTCCTCAAAAGACCATTTAAGTCACCAATCTACATGGTCTTCACTTGATGTGACCAAGATTATGTTTGGACTTTAAAAGAGACTGTGACCTGTGAGTTTGTTTCGGCCTTTCTTCTAGAGAAGTCAATTAGGAAATGCCGACATCATCTAGTTTAAAAAAATTAAATTAAATTTTTTATTAATTTAAAAAAACATACGTCGCGTTGGGGGACCGCTCCAAACCTAACAATTTAATTACAAATAGTCTATTACCTAATGTTTTATTTTAATTATTTTTAAATTAGGTTTTTGTGTCGGGGGTTTTTTAAATTTTAAATTTAAATTTAAATTTTATACTTTTTATAATTTAGAATCGAACGAAGCTAAGAACACTCTCGATTAATTCATCAATATTCTCTTTCAGTGCGCTTTCATTTGAGACCCCACTTGAGTATATTTGCTGACATTCGGTTACTCTTCCCCACTTCCCCCCCCCCCCCACAACTTTTAAACGGCTCAACCGATTTTCATCAAACATGTCTAAGAACACTCGCACATAAGTCACTTTTAATACATTATTTTTTAATTGAAATCGCTTCATCCGTTCGGGAGCTATGATGCCACAGACAGACAGACACACAGACAGACACGTCAAACTTATAACACCCCTTTTTTTACGTCGGGGGTTAAAAATATAAATGACGTATTTGTGTTTGTACAAACGTATTTTATTACTGTAAAGTAATAAAATCATTTATCAACAGTATTTGATAACTCAGCCTACTGCTAGATATAAGGTTCCCCTCTTCTCTAGGTGATTTGTCAGATAAATCGACTAAATCGGTGTTTAATACAAAGTTTGGCTTACATTGTACCGACTCCTTGCTGGCTAGTGGATCCAGGTTTTGTCTGTAAAAAAAAAAAATACACTGAAACTGGGATCAGTGGGTCCTGGATGGTGGTGAGCAACGTCTGTTATTGTTAATTACAATGAGGTCCCTGATACTTTTGCATTAAAATACCTCTGTTACTGGGAATTATGAAACCTTTGTGACTGAGACTTGATTTTTACATTTTATCAATGTGCACCTCTCTATAATTAAGACTTTGTAGCTCAAAACCCCATATTAGAGAAAATTGATTAGTTTTAGACAAGTTATGACGCGTTTGTTTACACTTTGTCAGTACTAACTAATAGTATCTCATAGTGGGACACTATAAATAAAAAAACTGTCGTGTAAACCAGCCTATTTGGAAAACTGGGTAAATGAAAAGCTTCTACAAGTGATAATAAAATATATGTCCCTTCAGATATCACTTATCCAGGTATTACTGCACAAAAGAATCTTGTAGACTGAACTCTACAAAATAATTTTTGTTTGTCTTGTCTGTTAGTAAAAAATTGCCAGTTGATATCCTATTGTTGTATAAAGACTTTCCAGTTTCAGCTGGCATCACATAGCAAAACCTAACATGTAATTTATTGTATCGAAATCTCATTACTTATGGTAATTCATTCAAAGATAACGTACAGACGCGAACAGACAAATCTACTACAATCTGTCAAATTTCTTTAATAGGTTTTCAACTTTATCGTCACAGTTTTAGGTTCAAGATTGATTTGGAAAATTTGACAATTTCGAGTACCTTGGCGTCTGTATTTGTCGAGTTCATAAAAATGTGCGAGAAGAACGTTGAACATAACTGTTCTATGATTCAACAATGTTGATCTATCAGTTTAACGTCATTCTGTATAAATTAGCGACTCGGATTGTCTCAGTTTTGTTGACTTAACAATGCCATTGAACTTAGCAATTTGACTTTCTAAGTTTTGAATATCGACTTATCGTTCTTGGAAAACATTGTGAGGATTCTGCCGAAATAAGATTCATATATTGTTCTGTATGGTGCCGCACGTAAAGAGTAGCATCACCCCATTTCTTCCCGTGGTTGTCGTAAAAGGCGACTAAAGGATTTACTAGAGAATGGGCAGTAGCGTTCTCTATGCATTCTACTACTAAACTGAGATCGTCAACCCGTCTGCCAAGGGTGGCGATAATGACAAACCCCTCGAAATTGGTGGAGACCTATGTGTAGCAGCGGACGTCTTTCAGCTGAGATGATGATGACGAAGATCCATATACCAGCCGTGGTTTTGGAAATTTCGTGCCCGATTAAATTTCCTAACGACAAAAATTACAACATACCATACAAACTTTGAGCCTCTTTTGGGTCTGAATTTTCAAAAATCATTACTCTAAAGAAGATAATAATTCACAATTACTAGAAATACGTAAGAAATATTAACTTAGTGCAATTCTCTAGGTTAACTTTAACTATGACAAATTACATACTCCTCCGTCCACGTGATTTTCATAATAAAAATAATTACAACGTTTTTGCTACACTTTATATAGATTCAAAACTGTCTATTCACCCAATTCGAGTAAGTAGATTCGTGCGAATCGACTAATAAGCCCTTTTTGTTCGTTGACGTCTTTGTAGTAGTCGAGGTTTTTTTTATTTTCATCATTGCATCCCTATCAAACAAAAAATAATAATAAATAAATAAAAAAAGACGCTGTCACATGCTACATTATAAAAGCTATCGTTCCTAATTTAAATGTTTGGAATGGAATTAAAACAAGTGCTCGGGAATTCTTCCACCCACACACACTGGCTTGAAATAAAGCCGAGTACTCACAGATTGGTATCGCTGGCACGTCGTTTATGTCCCACGGTTTTATTGGCCGATCATTTAATTAGGTTATTTTCTTTTAAGGGCCAGCGCCCACAGGCGGTACGGCACGGCTAGGGATTTTTATGTGACGAATAGGAATGTAACTTAATAGTACAATAATAAAATTTAAATTTCAATGATACGGCATGCCTAAGCATAATAATGGACTTTAGTTTTTGTATCAACGATGATTATCACAGAAATGTCAATTTTATTGTCATACCTATTAAGTTCGTGGCAATGCTAAGAGATGCCCTAGGAGGACATATAGTGACCTTATTGGTGATGTGCTTTACAAAGGTCAGGTGCGTAGTGTAGCTACCAGTGTGCGTGTATGACCAATGTATAAACTTAAACGAGGCAAAAGATGTATGTCAGGGTCTCAGCGGGTTGGGTTGTGTAGTTTCTGCATACCCCTATGGAAAAAAGGCGTTAGTTTATTTTCAACACACTTGCTCGTAAAGTGAGCCTTATTATATCGTTCTTAGGGCCATAAACCGAACTATAACATACACGTGCATAATAATATTACACACTAGTGCATAATAGAATGATCCCTACAAAGTTAAGTTAGTACCTAACTGCAAATTATATGCGAGTAAACAGAGCATTTTCAATTTAACCGGGTAATACAGTTTTTTTTTTTTTTTTTGTAACAACAAAGAGGTTTTATGCCACCGAAAATCTATTTACATTTTTGAAATAAATAAATGTGTCCCTAATTAAGACGAAAAAACATTTATTATTATCAAATTATTTATAATTCACAATAATTTCTTATAAAATATTTGCATTTTATCACAAAAATTATCATTTTGAAGTAGGCTGTATGGCTGTAATCAATCAACTTACATTTGGCGCGTGCAAAAAAAAAAATTGCGCGCCATTTCCCAATTTTCCCCTAATTTTCATATTTTGTTTGTATCGCATTTGTTGCTGTTATTTGTTTTTTCCTCGCAAGTGTGTTGAAAAACGTCGTATGATACACGTGTGTATTGATGATTACCGTCCTCGGCTCTCTTAAGACCCTCACCTGACGGCTCGGGTCTCAATGGCGCCTCAGCGGTAATCACCAACATTACACACTTGTACCATAATGTACTATTATGTTATACTATCAAACTATCCCTTGTTTTGCATGGTACATACAGCTTGATAATCATTGATATTTCTTTATTATGTGTAAGTTAAATGTGTATATTGATACCCACAAAAATTCCGGAAGAATTTCTCTAAATTAGAATGAAAACTGCATCAAAATTTATTGCGTAGTTTAAAAGAATTAAGCGGTGAAACAGACGCATGAAAGCAGTGACTTTAAACTATTTAAATATATAGAGAAGAGGAGCTATATTCCAATTGGTCGCATAAAAATCCCTTGCCGTGACGTGCTGATAGTGGGCGCACGCCCTAAGATGGCCGTTGGGAGTGAGTGATTGTGTGTGCACGGCTTAAAATTGTGTGAGGTGTTGCCAGTCCAATTATTTGAAGGTGTTGCTTTATTGGGTCGTAAATAAATAATTAAATAGGTGTGTTATGCCATTTTAAAGAAGCTTTTCTATACAAATAGATTACTTAACTTAAATGCTGCAAGTTCAGGTAAATTCGATTAAAAATAGCGAATTAGTATAAGTAAATAGATACTTATCATGTATATAATATAACTTAATGCTTGTAATCTTTTTAGGGTTAGATAGAGGTGCACTTACCTGCGGTTATCGACATTTCTCCAGGTATATTTAAGTCCCATGTAATAGGGCACCATCCGGGTTCGAATCTAGACCCTGGGCTGCTACTAGAAAAACCCAATAACACTTTGCCCTGGGAATCAAACCCAGGACCTCATGCTTAGCAGTAGCCCTTGCAACCACTAGACCAACGAGGTAATCGAGGTATTCATCATCATTATTTCAGCCGAAATTCGTCAACTACATAGGCCTCCTCCAATTTGAGGAGGTTTGCATAATCGCCACGTTAGCAGGCGGGTTGGTAATCGCAGTATGGTGGTAAAATGCATAGAAAACGCTGCTGCCCATTCTCTAGTAAGTCTCTTAGTCGCCTTTTACGACACCCACGGAGAGAAATGGGATGAAGCAAATTCTTTACGTCCGACACGGAACATCAAGGTACCTTGGATATTGATATGTATCGAGTTAATTTCTAGAACAGATCAGTTACAAAGTTGATATCTTGACCTTATTCCGCCCCATGGGATTAGAATCTTACCCGAACAAGATTTGCAAACGTTAGTTAGAATAGAGGTCAGGTAGACAGGTTCCCTAGGCAATTGCAATCTTGTATATTTTGAGATTATTGAATAACGCGGGTGAAGCCAGCGGCTTCACCCGCGTATTATACGTATAAAACTTCATCTTGAATCACTCCATCTATTAAAAAAAACCGCATTAAAATCCGTTTCGTAGTTTTAAAGGTCTAAGCGTACATGGGGACAAACAGAGGGAAGCGAGTTTGTTTTATACTATGTAGTCATACCATACCATAATATATACGGTACCGTGTGGTGCCGGACGTAAAGAAAAACATCACCCCATTTCTTCCCGTGGGTGTAATAAAAGGCGACTAAGGGACTTACTAGAGAATGGGCAGCAGCGTTCTCTATGCATTTTATCACCATGCTGCGATCGCCAACCCGCCTTCCAAGCGTGGCGATTATGGCAAAGCCCCCCAAATTGGGGGAGGCCTAAGTCCAGCAGTGGACGTCTTACGGCTGAAATGATGACCATGAATATGGCATTTTAGGGCTTGTGGCTAAATAATAGCAGCTGCACGGGTCTATATTCAAGGTTAAGCAACACTTGCCAAGGTCAATCTATGGATGGGTGACCATGCACTAAATACCGAAACCCCTCCATTTCTCGTAAAGTATGTTAAGCAATTGGTCCCGGCTGTCAATCATCGATCTTTGACAGTTGTTACTGTTAGTCAGAAGTTCGAAATTCTGACAAACCTGTTTTGCTAAGGGAGGCCAGATAGACAGTCGCTTTCAGTAAAATTTTGGTACTAAGCTACATCCATAGCTATCCCCACAGTTGCCCAGTAAATTGGTGAGCATCATAAAACAGTCCCATTACACCAAACGGAAAACGAGTGTTTAAACTAAACGCACTATTAACATCAAACCCAGTTTAATGAAATTGAAGATCAAATGTTTACTCGGTCTCGTCAGATTAACGGATTGTAAACGCGAGTTAAAACTCCAAGAATGTGTTAAGTCACATTGTTCAGCGCATTTTTGTTGTAACTACTGTGTGTGGCCTGGAAGTTAGCGGGTTCCAATGTAGAATAGTTTTCAACCGACGAAAAAAAAACGGAGGAGGTTCTCAATTCGACGCGTACATTTTTTTTTATGTATCACCATGCATAACTTTTTACAAAGTAGTCCGATTGTGAAAATTCTTTTTTTATTGGAAAGAGTATACTCCAAGGGTATCCACATACATTTTGTAAAACAAAATCGAAACTTGGGTCGTGGGGCTTTCGGGACCGGGACCGCGGTCCCGGATTCCACCTTAAATATTAAATCGTTTTATCAAAACAATTTTATTTTTATAACCTCCAAATTATATTTTTTTTGGTTGACCGTACTTTTCCAAGACATAATTTTGTTTATTTTACTTGTGGTCCCAAAATACTACTAGAAATATTTATTACATTAATAGGTGGAATCTGGCACCGCGGTCCCGATCCCGAAAGCCCCACGACCCCCTAAGGGTGGAAAAATAGGGGATGAATGATTGTTCACTCACTGATTGTAATGAATGAACGCGCATAACTTTATACAGGATTTTGATAATTCTTTTTTTATTGGATGGGCTATACCTTGCCAAATATTATTACAACATTTAAGCCACAAAAAAACTTTTTACCAACAAAATTAAACCGCCGAAAAAACTGAAAAACAAAAAATAATAAACCTTTTTAACTTAACCTTAATTTTTATTTTGTTAAAAAGTTTTTTACCACCTACTTGATGAAACCCACGTAGATTTGGGAATTTATCCCCCAAGAACTTGTCACCGGGAAAAAAATTAGCCTTTGTTACTAATAACAGTTATTTGCCAGTGAAAGTACCATTATGAGTAGGTACCTACCGTATATAAAATTTTTATAGGCATTTAATTAAGATATTATATTTTGATATTAAAAACAGTCAGTTCAATTTTATTTCTTATTTTTTAAATGTAAGCGTGGTTTTAAAATATACAAATTCATTATACTTTTGCGGATATTATCGGAATAAACAAATCTATATTGAAGATAGGATAGAAATTTCTTTATTAGCATCTATATAGCCTATCGTTTTCCGCTGTCTTTACTGTCACCCATATCAAAGACTGTACTAAACTCAGCTCAGTGAGTTTAGTACTGTCATTGATATGAATGATTGTAAAAACAATATTTTTTATGGATTTGTTTATATTTATTTATTTTATTTGGTGTAAAAAGTGTATTATCAAAAGAAATGTACTAGCACACAATGTTTTTGTTAGCTAGACTATTATTTGTATAGTGCTGAGCACTACTGATCTTATTACTCAAACAGTAAAACAGACAATCGCTTGTACCTACTGACTGTGCCAATTGAAACGTGATATCACCAGAAAAATATTTATCGGGAGGATCAAAACATTTAATGATTCGTTAAGGTAATTCTTTTTTTAAGTTTTTTGTAAATTAGAGGTCTCACACAGGCATGTGCAACATTTTATTATTCACGACCATAATTCATATACATACCTCATCATCAGCACCCTATAATGTACCAACTCCTGGAACACCGGTCTTCTCTCGGTGAGAGGGAGTGGGCCATAATACACCAAGCAGGCCCAGTGCGGGTTGGTTAGGTTCATTTAATCCCAATGAATGACTTTTCATGGATGACGCAGAACCTCAGACTAAGCTGAAATAGCAAGAATTTCACGGGCAACCCTGACACTTGCCTTTTAATAGGACTGTACGACATTTCAAAAGGAATATTTTAATTCATTATCTCTTGTACCTCATTAAAACACTCTACAATGAATTGCAGTAACAAACTACTCGGTGTTATAAATAACTTGTTGATAGCAGAGCGAGATAAAGATAAGAAGCGTGTATTTCTTTTGTTACAAAATCCTGCAATGACCGAGAGAGGAAATAAATCGAAATGAAGTTGCATCCCACTGGAGTTTTTAAAAAAAGCTGCCAGGTGTTAGTCGGACTTCACACGACGGGTCCCGTACCAACGTACAATATTTAACAAATTTTATTTAAAGAAAAAATACTTAAGTCAGAATCGCTGAAAAACACATTTCTTGTATGGGTCCGCTTTAATTTATAACTTCAATTTGTTTGCCGCATGTCAAATGACAAATGGGTTAAGAAAACACCGATTGGGTCCTTGACTCTTAGTGAAAGAACTGGCTGGCACTATTAAATTCATTACTGTTTGAAAAGGGTCCTCTGCCCTGCAGTGATACAATAGAGGGTAGTTTTATTTTATTAGCCGTTGATGTCCCACTACTAGGTGATGGCTTGCTTACTCTATTTCCACGTCTCTCTGTCCAGAGCTGCTAAGGAATAATCTTTATTAAAACAGTTCCGCTCATCCCAGGCTAGTTATATTAGGTTTTATTTTATTATTTACTAGCTTCTGCCCGCGGCTTCGTCCGCGTCAAATTTTCATTACTGCTCCGCTCTTTTTAATTGTAGAGTGTGTTATAAAGCCTTCCTCATTAAATAGGCTACCCAACACAAAAAGATTTTTTTAATTCAGACCAGTAGTTTCTGAGATTACCGCGTTTAACCAAACAAACAAACTCTTCAGCTTTGTAATATTAGTATATGTAGATTGTAACTTGTGAAGGCCGTAGGAATCCGCTGGACGCGGGAAGCACAAAATCGGTCAAAGAGGCGGAGTTTGGGAAAGCCCTATGTTCAGCAGTGGACGTTTTTCGGCTGAAATGATGATGATAATTGTTACAGCGGCCATAGCACTGATTGCTCTGTGAAATGTTTCAAGTGTCTACCTATTAACGATTCAGAAGACACAAACCAGATAGCAAGTCCCGTTAAGTATACAGAGTCTCGGCTCCACCATTTGAGTACGGAACCCTAAACCTGAATGCGATGTTTATTGACAAGTAGTTTTATCTTAAACTCATTAAATAAGTGTTTTTAAACTAGTGCAATAAATTGCATTAATTAAGTATCGTTTTAAGAGAGTTTTCTTATTTTACTGTGCAATAAATATGTTACCACCGATGTGTTTTCTGCCTCTCGTGTTCATTGGTCTCGAATTAAATTATCGAGTGAAATCAGTCGAGTGCTCAAGTTGTGGTGAGTGTTTCGCTCGCTGCGTTCTGTACAGGTAAATGTAATAATATAGGCAGTGAGGCGTTGACAGTTTTTCGAGCTTCTTTTGACGGAAAACAAAAAAAGGCACGGGATGAATTTATTGATGTCTGTCAGCATGTCAAAACCTTTTTTCTCATAAACGCGTCAAGGTATCAAATTGATATCAACGTAACGTTTTGCTCGACAAGGGAATCGAACCAAAGACCCCACGCTTAGTATTTACGCTTGTGACCACGAGACTAACAAATTAACCAATAAACCAGTATCGACCTTCCATTACTTCAGGATATATTTCAGGTGGTTTTACTTACAAACTTCAGTGATAACAGAGGAAGACGACTTAAAAGTTTTCAAATAGCCGACGTTACAGTGACGCGAGCACGGCCTTCTGTGATAGGCTTGAGTCACAAATTTTTATCATATTTTGGGAATTAAAACCATGATAAAATACGTGATTCAAGCCGATCATTTTTTCTGCCAAATTCGCGGATTTGTTCGAAAGAGTTACCGTGGCCCTGGCATATAGGTAACTGAAGGAACACGGGTGGGTTTTAGTCAGTAAAGGTGTAACACGCCCTTCCGCTCCGCCCAGAGCTGAAGACGTCATTTGATCATATCCCACCCAAAAAAAAAAACATCATGTACACCTGCATCGTTTCTAAGATTTAAACTGTATTGTTGTTGTTGTCTGTATTGTTGTTGTTGTTTTGTCTTGTATTGTAATCGATTTTATTTTTTTAAATTGATATTAAGTACTTATAAATATTTTATTTCCGTTCTCTTAAAGGCCCAACAAGAAGTGCTAATTTCAAAGTAATTTGTAACTATAGGTTCGCCCGTTTGTTTAAAGCGATGATATTCCAAAATCCGCCATTTTAACAGAACGACATAGTTTATCAATTTAATGATTTGTGTGTAGAAACTCAAAGAGGCACATTATTGTTTGTTTTGTAATAAAACGCTTGTTAGTTAATCTACCGATTAGTTGAACGGTTAACGGCTGGTTGCACCATTACTACGTTTAGTTCTTAACAAGAATGAAGTAATGGTCAAATTATATTTCTTTAGTAAACACATTCAAAAAGTCTCCATTAGCTTGACTGCCTCGTTGGTGTAGTGGCCGCAAGCGTAGCGTATGAGGTTCTGAATTCGATTTTGGGATTTGCATTAGGAAATTCTTAGTAGCTGCCCGTAGTCTGGATTTGTGCCTGGTTGGTGGCAATAGGTTGGCCCCATATTACATGGGACTTAAACATAACAGGCGAAATGTGGGTGTATTATAGGTACACCTCTGCCTGATCTGTTTAATAAAGGGGTGTGTTTATATTACATATGATTAAAAATGTTTTTTTCTTTTTTCAGGTAAGTATCCGAATACAGACGTCTTGATCCTGTTGGTGTACGTCTGATTATATTTTGACATTACAGTGGCACTAATAGCAGTGAAAACCTACTTCATTTGACGCCATCTTTTTTTTTGTTTTTGGTTGCGAAATCATCACATAACGTTCCCCGTTCTGGGTGGAGCGGGAGGGCGTGTCAGACTTTTACTGACTAAAACCCACCCGTGTTCCATCAGTTGCCTGTGCCAGGGCCACGGTGACTTTTTCGATCAAATCCGCGACTCTGGCAGGATTTGACGCCATCTTGATTTCAATCAGCAAATAATTTGGTAGCTACAGATTGTGGTATTCTAATTAGGCTAATTAGCACGTAACGAAGCTGGAATTACGAATATACACTGTTATAAGCTCTGCCCAAAGAGCTCGCATAATTAAGGATATTTGGATAACAAATGTGGCTCGCATTGCTACTCTCCTTCAAGAGGGCTACAGTTAGGTGGAAGTAGCAGCTTCTATGGGAAATCGAAAAAAAAATTTCATCGAAAAACGAAAAAAAATGCTCATAATGTAAATTTTTGCAAAAACAAAGAGTTTGAAGCTTCGGGGCACTATGAAAAAAAAATCGCAGCGCTTTGAATTTTTCAGAGATATTAGGGGGCACTTTGAGGTTGAAAAATTACTGACGATTTCCTTCGTTCATCCATTTCATCCAAAGTTATACCAAGTTAACCACAAATTTTTGTCTTTTTTTCAGTCAAAGCTTTCAATTTAAAAAAAAAAAATTACAACAAAAGCCATTCACGGTATCTTATAGAAAATGTTGACCAGTTTCCAAAACCCTCCTTCGATTTCCTATACGATTATTATTTCCAGAGTTCTTGATTGTCAAAGTTAAAAAGTACTTTTTTGCTTTGACTGACGAAAACTCCACGGAAAATCATTGTATAGGCATTTTGGATACGTCAAATTAAAACTCATAAAATTTTCTAAAAGAGTTTTTAAGTGAAACAATAGAAAAAAAAATTTTGAAGCCCGTAGACCTTTCTTAAGACGAGAAAAAATTTGGAATACATTTTTGTTTGGTTGTTTCCTTGGGATTTCTCCAGACCCAAACATGATGAAAAAAATTCATGGCTGTATCTAAAAATTAGACACTTGGAACTACAATTTACTTTTTATTTTTTGCTGTACGATCATTTTCCTTGGAGTTACAGCTTGTTGAAAATCACCCAAAAATTAAATTTGGTTTTTTATATCCCTTAATTTTTCCCAAGTAGCACAGAACTGCATTATAAATGGTCACTTAAGGCCCACAGCGGTAATCTAAGCATTTATAAAGACTTATTAGTATTCACCTGTGCTGCAACAGCTGTTTCGAAAAAAACGTGGCCAACTATAATGCTTTGTTCTGTACAGTAATTCTATTAAGCACCACAAACACGCCACAAAGTCACTGTTATTGAGCGCTTAGTAGTGCAGTACCCTATTAGCTGTAAGTTTTCTGAATAATAGCCCACACGTGTACTATACAACCGTTGCATTTTAAGAGAGAACATATCACTCACTATAACATCATCAGTTACTTTGTGAAGTTATTTAATGCTTTATGCTGCATACAGATTCACTTTTCCCCTATTAGTCAGGTGTTTACCATACACTCGAATAACAGCATGTATCCAAGTGTCGGCATGCGCGAATGGAATATTGGACGCGACGGGTTCCGTATGTTACATTTATTAATAAATAAATAAATAAAATTAAAATTAATTTATTTCAGACATAACCCATATTACAAAAATTAAGATAAGAGTAACAATGCTGCAGCAGAAAAGAATAAAATGTCATCAACAAAATAAAAATATACGTCACATAGTTGAAAAAAAATAAAATTTCAAATTTACGTCGGATTTAAATTAAAGTAACAATAAATAATAATTGCACATATGAACAAAACAATACAAAAAAGCCTTTATAAATAGAGGTCAGTGTGTTTGATGACATTAGGCTAAGTAGGTACAAAAATGCCCTGCTACAAAAACCTTCTTATAACCTACCCATTTTCGGGACTAATATGGTTGCGACAAAATTAATATTGTTGTTTTATATGTTTCTGGTACTTACCTAAAAATGAAGAAAATTTATTAAGAGAAATCCAAGATTTTTTTAAAGTAATAAATTAATACCTTTCGAGACTTTTTAAGATTCCAGATTTCGACAATTTTTCTCAGAGGTAGTCAGTTAGGAAATGCCGGTACAGCTAGCATCTAAAAAAAAACAACGTAATTTTTTTTACGTTTATTTAATGCTCCCTTTTTAAAGTACAATTTAGGGTGTACCACCCTGGTCCAGGCCTTGAATTTTCATCTTTTTATAATTTCAAGGAGTACAAAAGTACTTCTCGGTGGCCACCATAGAATTGCCTTAGTTTTCCACTGTACAGGAACGAATGTTAGATTGACAACACCTCTCTCTATAGTCTGAACTATTTTGAAAGTCTCGTTCTGTAAAAACAAGAAAAATATACTTATCATAATAGAAGTATCAGTTTCTTAATGACAACATTATCTATACAGTTTTTGAGGAAAAAAACAAAAGATACAATAACATATTAAATACCTAAACTTAACGTAACATATTGCTATTTCATGTGGAAGTAATTAAATTATTAGGCCAGAAAAATACATTATCTTTAGATAGGTACCGACTAATTTATAGGTATTTTGTCGCATATTTAATAAATCAATAACTTATGTATTATACATATAATTAAATTATAATCTCAGCTACTTAAATTACAATTTTAATTAAGTACTTATCGTCGAATAACAACTAAAAAAGGGAACAAAATGGCTTTAAAAGAACCACGGCGGAACCCTAAAAGCTTGGATCCATAAAGGTACTTATCTAGGTAACTGACGCAAATGTGAACCAATACTACTTTCCTAATCGATCCATGTCTGATTTGTATTTCACAAGTGCTAAACTATTTTACTCTTGGCTGAATTACAGGCCACATGTGAACACCCGTACAGACCTTAGCATTAAATTGAGATTAAAACTGTTCACTTGCCATCCGCCATATTCACTGCGTTACTTTGTATTATTATAAAATTTTATCTTTTAATTTTTGTTTATTTTAGAGGATATCAATTGTAAATATGGATTAAAAAATAATTACACGAAAACAGTTTTTTTTTTGGTTACTTTGTAAAAAAACGAACATATTAATTTTATTTTCATTCTAATTTTGTTGATTTTCTTTTAGTATTTAGTGGTATTCCGAGGGCGCGTGAAAATTTTGAACTAAATATGTATGGTATTTGACAGTAAAGTTACCTTCCCAATAAGATTTCAAATATAATAGGAGTAAATCGATGTTTTACTTACCTTCAATTTTATGTATGTATACTCTCACAAATGGCACCTGAGATCTTGCACACAACGATACACTTCATGTTTTACAATTTGACAGTTCATATCAAAGAAAAATAAATAATTTAAGTTATTGCATTCCACAATTTCGCTCAGTGTGTAATTTCAACTGTATAAAAGTACACACAATGTACACATTCGTCTTCCTTGCTGTATAATAAATAACACGTGCCTCATTAATCAGGCAATATGCAGCTCTTTAGGTGACTGTTACACACATAAATGCTACTATAATGTTGTTATAATGCAATTATTTGTCACTTGGATTTCTTATACAGCTATGTGCTGAATAATTTGTGCCCAAATTAGAGTAATATCCTCTGAGGATGCGCTGTCTACGCTATTATTCAGCAACTAATGCATTCACTGTGCACTGTTAAAATGCTGTTATACAGCACTTTTGTGCTACTTGGGAATTGTGACTAGGTAGTGTATTATAGTGCACAAGTGTTTGTGCAGTCACAGGAGCACTCACTCTTCCCTCACTCTCATAGTCCGATTGGACGGCAATCCGACACGACCGGAGAGAGATCAGGCGCAGGACCAGCGGCTTAACGTGCTTTCCGAGGCATGGGGGTATCACACCGCCAAATTCCAAACTCCGGACTGCTACTAAGAAATTCCTAATGGAAAAACCCAGTAAAATTTTGTCCGACCCGGGAATCGAACCCAGGATCCCACACTCAGCAATCGCGCTTGCGACTACGAGACCAACGGGGCAGTTAACCAGCTATAAAATGACAAGGTAGCTCATAAAATATCCTCATTTTCTAACAACACCACTTTATTATTCACATAATTACTTCAATATTCTAATAGTTTGGCAACACCGCTATCCAGGGAGGAATAACTCACGGTGAATGACGCGAGCCGTCAACTTCATGCTATACGACTAAAGTTGGCCTCGAGTTTAGCACCCCTGTTAATTATTGCCTTTTCAACGTCGAGCTATTTTTAAACTGACACGAGAATAGGTGGTTTTGATGTAAAGTGGAGTACTTGTTAAAGTTTTTTTAATTGGTACATAATTCTTTAGTAAAGAAAGAATAAAGAAAGAAAGGAGGGAAATACTTTTTTTTAGCGTAGAAGAGGCACACTATCTATATACAAAAGACAATAAAAAAGAGTATTTGCAGGATAATGTGCCTCACGGCTGCGGTAAAAAGTTCCAGTTTAGCCTCCACTCTCCCACTCCTGGGCAAACACCTCCCTCCACTCCTTCCATTTTTCGTGAACCCGCGCATCCTCCTTCGGAAGCGATTTCACGGAATCTATCCTCTCGCAGAGAATAGGCCAATATCTCAGTAGTTCGAACATTATTATTAGCGTTACCATTTTGAAAGGCTTTTTTCACCATATTCTTCTTAAACGAAAGTTTAATTCCGTAATCAATACTTTTGATCTCACGTTTCCCATTCAACGTAAAATAAGCTCAATAATTTGTGCCATTAGCTTCATTTGACGTTACAAACACAGACATAATGTAATCACACGTTAACACGAGTTCCCTTCGTTTACACGGAAAATATGAGACGTCTTTAAATAAGATAAATGTTGGGGTGCAAGTGATAAACGCAGACCGTGAAATAGGTACCTACAACTTTTCCATTTCCTGAATTCTTGTTTGTCATTGCAATTTGAACCTTACGTCATTCTCATAAAATGTAGGTTATGGGGGATTTTTGGTAGGGACATAACTTATAGGTATGCATCACCGACATGCTTATGTGATGCGTTGTTATCTTATGTTAGCGAGTTTGGTTTAAACATTTAGTGATACCTGGGGTGCCGAACGTAAAGAATAGGAGCATCCCATTTCTTCGTGTAAGAGGCGAATAAAAGACTTACTAGAGAACAGGCAGCAGCGTTATTTTTGCATTTTACCACCATACTGCAATCGCCAACTCGCCTGCCAAGTTTGGTGATTATGGCCAACCCCCCAAATTAGGGGAGACCTATGTCCAGCAGTGAACGTCTTTCAGTTGAAACGACTGAGTCCTCTAGGTGGCCCATATCGCCCGTCCTTGATTATTGCAACCAGTCCACCTCCTACAGATGTTGACTGTTTCTTGGTGCATGCGGTACGGTTTCCGCAGCCTCCATCCAATCCCTGTATAAATGACTGTCTGTTATGGCTATTGTGTTTTCACAAGATTTAATTTGTTTTCACTGTTGTTGGCAGCCCCATGACTGCTTTTTTTAACTCCCGACGCTTGTATGTCTATCTGTGGCACCGTAGCTCTTAAAAGGGTGAACAAATTTGGCTGTTTGTTTTTTATTAAACTGAAAGGTCCAATACGCAGATGTTTTTTTTTGCGTTGTAGCGGATTTTATTTTGGTGGGGGTTTTAAAAATTGAATTTCTGTTGTAGTTACAATACTACAGCTTTACTACGCAATTAAATCTCTTGCTCGCTACAAGCTATCCCTTGCACCATACCCAATACAATCGCCACAATATATTCGCCGCTGCCTTTAATTATTTCCCACACATCATGGCGTCTGGTCAGCCTCACTGTCGCTTGTTTTCTGTTTCTTTTATTTACTTTGACGTTTTGTTTTGATATAAGAAAGATCTTTCAGTTTATTGAGTGACACTGAGATGAGAGTAAGAGAGAGTTTGATATTTGAATAGCTATTGCCTGCGATTCAGGATTCAGGACAAGCACGAAATATCAATATTTATCAATGTACAAATTTCATTACCCAGATCATGGAGTAACTGTGCGCCAAATTTCTCTAAATCCGTTCAGTTGTTCCAGCGTGTAAGTGTATCAAAGAAACCTACAAAAATTAAATCTTTTCTCTTTAAAATATAATTTAAGAGGAGTATTTTCTTTGTACAGAATAAGAAAGCAACGTAAGGAGTAGAATAATATACATACTTTCTTGATCTTTTGATATGATGCATTGCATACAAACATCCATTTACAATCTTGCACATTTGAAAATATAAAAGAAACAGAGTGATGAGGATGACATTTTCCATTTAGAATTCTTGTTCTTTCAGCAGATATGACTATTTTGTTATTCCATTTGTATTACGGTTTATAGTTGAAGCCGGGGTTGATTAATTTCAGACAAATAATACTTTGATGAAACCTAGAGAAATGTGTTAAACAAAAACTTTTTGAAAAGATGTGTTCACTTTGCAGTGTTTTTTTTTATTTTTTGTAATAAGGCTTTTTATGTTTACTTTTTAGCTGTCGTACTTCTTCCATACAAATTGGTATACCACTTCATCAAGTTTTATCACATCATCAACATTCACCAAGTATATTATATACGTATTATTTAAGCTTGCCCAAAAGATACTATATCAAGCTTAATATAATTCATATGGGATAAACGCCCGGGCTTCCTCTTCAGATTTTTCAAAATCGGTCCACAATAATATTGATGATTACAGGGCCTAATTAAATGTTATTAGTTAATTCTTATTTATTTTAGACATATTCCATACATTACATAATAATTAAAATCCTATAAAACAAATTACATTAAAATAAACAACAATAAATAAAATGACACATACTCATAAAATTACATAAATTGGTTATATTATACAATTAAATTAAATATAAAAATTAAAAATATAAATTAAAATATTAAACATTAAAAAATTTATGAAAAAAAAATAGACAAATATTTTGCAACCATAAATGTATTTCAAATAATACGAGGAGAAGCGCCAACATGAAGCTCCTCCACCTCTGACCATATGAGCTCTATGATACCCAAGATGTGGGTAAAGTATCGCCAGTGAATTAAATTTCACCTTAAATACCCTCTTTCTTGAAGTCAATTAAAAAATGCCAGTCTTACAAAAGAACTCATTTTTCTAACTATATAAATCAATCTCAGTTATCCTCATTGCACATAATTAGTTTTATTCGTTTAATTCAGTTCTCCGCCACGAGGAAAATGGCGAGGAGAGAACTCGTCAGCATTGTGACGTAAGATGGTAAACCATTTATCTGAGCCCCCAAATTATGTGCCAGCAGGAGTTAAGGGGAGGTCACCCTGGATAGTTTGTAGCGAGAAACTAGGGATAGGAACTGTTTCAAAGCAGCTTTAAAAGGAAGAGATTCTAAATACAATTGTATTTTTTTTTCTGCACAATTATATTGTATTTTATTTCTCTGGCATTTTTATGCGATTCCATTTTTTATCGTGCCTATCTCTTTCGACCTGATAAAGATATATTTATTTTAGGGTTATTTTACCAGGAAGAGAAACATCAGTACACAGCTTACATCCAAAGTGACTATACGCTAAGGTTACCCCTTTTTTGTGGGTTGGAAATCATCAAATATCAAATGACGTCTCTCACTTTGGATGGAGCGGAAGGGCGTGTAAGACTTTTACTTACTAAAACCACCCGTGTTCCTTCAGTAGCCTATATGCCAGGGCCACGGTAACCCCCTTTGCAACACGGACCTCGGCTTACGGCGTCGCTGCAAGAGACGAATTATACAATCTGCCTTCGACATATACACTGTCACCTCTGTTTATTTACTCTCTGTAAATGCACCAGACTGCAGGTAAGCGACTCCGTATTTATAGAACAGCGCACACAGAGTAATGAATAATGAAACATCATATAGTATGACGTTATCTAAGAAAACAGATTACGTTTACTCTGGGTGTGTAGTTGCTCTGTGCCACGGGAATATGTTGTTTACGTACAAAATGTTATTATTTTGTTTCAGAGGAGTTATCACAGATAATAGTGTTGGTGAAGTTTATAAAGTCTTCACTTTATAGTTTGAAATCCTCGGAAGTATTGAGCTTTGTTTGTTTGCTAAGTCACTGAAATGTTTTCATTGTTTTTACCCATAGGATTTGGCTTTGTTGTTTCTTTTTTTGACTCAATTATCGTAAATTGATATCATGATGGATTGGTGTATATTACTCTGTGACTTATGGTACATTTTTTACAAGTTTTTATTTAGTTACTCCTGTCCTGGTTTCTGGAGTTAAATCAGTGCAATCTGACACACTTCTCGGTGTCTGATTGAGCTGAGATTTTGTAAACATATGTGAATCGGATGACAATGCAATATCATTATGACATGAAGCTTATGTAGATGATGGAGCCGAAAAGTGATCATGGGAGTTCTGTTAGAAAATTACACACTCTACACTTTACTTTGACAGTTACAATAGGGACTGTCTAATGTAGGTAGTTAGGACATTTTTAAAACTTTTTGACTTTTGATTTGGGCGTTTAAACCTTGATGAAGAGTTGTACAAGTAAGATAAGAATGCAGACCCGTCAAACTAAGATTCAGCAAATAAGATCGGGATATACATACAACTAAGATTAAGATAAAGTAATGAAGCCGTTATCATATTTATTTTACAGCTATCACTGTTTCTTTACTACCAGTTCAATGCAAAACACTAAGACTTATGCCGAGTTAATTGCGCTGACTACTTAGTGTAATGAAAAGTGTCTTGCCTTAATATCGTCGTCTCTGCTCAATCTATTTAATGGGGACACAAAATAGGAAGATGCAGAAGGTCAACTCTTTACAACGAACGTACACACACATAGAAAGAAAGAAAGAAAAATATTTTATTTGAGACATGCCCATGACATAAAAAAACAATAAGAAGAACATAAAAAACTTATAAGTACATAGACGTTTTACGTACTGATACTGACCAAGTGTAGTCAGATATAGTTATTGCAACGAGGTATCATAATTTCCTGACTTTAACTGAGTGGGCCGATATTAACATTTCCATATGATTAAATGCGGGTTGTATTAATGACTAAGCTCTGTCCGTGACTTCGTTCGCGTCAAATTTCTTGCTCCAACCCTTCGCATCGAATCACCTGCCCATGCGAAATTTTTGTATTTGTTTTTTTTGTTTTTCCTGGCTTCTAAGAGCTCTAGCATGATGCTATATACTCCATAGCCTTCCTCGTGAAATAGGTTATCTGGTACTTAATATTTTTTCAATTTGAATCAGTAGTTCCTGAGATTAACGCGTTCAACCAAACAATCAAACTCTTCGGCTTTGCAATATTAGTTTAGAAAACAATTATATCGAGCCATATTTATTACAGTCGCGAATCATATTCTGATCAATTTACAACCTAACAGTGACCTGTCAATTGCAAAAATCGTAAGATTTTTTTGTTGTGGGTGGGAAATCATCAAATGACTTCTCCCGCTCTGGGCGGAGCGGGAGGGCGTGTCAGACTTTTACTGACTAAAACCCACCCATGTTCCTTCAGTTGCCCATGTGCCAGGGTCACGGTGTCTCTTTCGAACAATCTCGCGACTCACGACCTAGCTTAGCGCATTGCCTTTACAAACGCCGTACGTACGCGTGCGTGCGCCAGTTTTCAGCCGTTGTATAGAACTGAACTTCTGTACATGTATACTTTGTGGTGGTAGTCTGAAGATATGGCCTTGAAACAAAAGCTTCATTTTTGACAAAGGCGTGTGTTATGTGATTAGAAAATATTAATTACTCAGTGTTTGCTTTTACACTGATTTGGTAGTGTCTGACGTTGTTTGATAATGAAGTGGGGAGGGCAAGTTGTTTTAAAGTAATGAGAAAGTTATACATGATATCCGAATAATATCGTCCCATTTCTTCCCGTATGTGTCGTAAAAGGCGACTAAGGGACTTACTAGAGAATGGGCAGCAGCGTTCTCTGTGCATTTTACCACCATACTGCGATCGCCAACCCGCCTGCCAAGAGTGGTGATTATGACAAAACCCTCCAAACCGAGTGAGGCCATGTCCAGCAGTGGACGTCTCACGGCTGAAAAGATGAGATGAAGAGATATTGTCAAACACTTGTGAAGAATTGCTACAACATAATCAATTTTAAAACGACACTTCATCTGAACCGGCGTCTAAGTAGAAAATCTACCTTTTTTAATTCCTCCACTGATCCAACAGTTGCCTGCTTCTCCTTAAGAGTTCGTCTTAAATCGATGCCGTCACCTGCATCGGACGTAATTACAATCTTCACGCTTACGGCTCTAGTAGAAAAATAGTTCCAGAAAGGCTTCAAGAGATTGGAAAATTCTTCGAGAAAATTCATCGGATCTCGCGCTGGTAGCGGTGAGTTTGATAGATAGATAGATTCATTTACTTGCTTGAAATATGGTATTTTATAGATTTGAAAACACACAATAGTTCATCATATTTTACCAACTGAATTCGGCTTGCCAATTTTGTGATATAATGATGAGTGTACTTTAAATAATTAAATTGCCATGTCAAAAAAAAGTACTAAATAAAAAAAATGTCCACATATCAAATAACAAATGTCAAAGAAATAAAATAAAATTAAATTGTCAAAGAAAAATAATTAAATTACAAATGTCCAAAAAAATAAATAAATTACAAATGTCCAAAAAAATTTATTACATTAAACAATTTACATTTAATACTCATGTCATGCCACTTTCCCATTTGTCCTAAAATCCAGAAATTCCCTAACAGTGTAAAACAATTTTCGATGAGCTATGCTCTACGTTTGGTGAGATATTTTCTGATTTGTGTAGGACGGGTTTGTGACTGTACTGTAGTATAGAGGGGTAAGCAGAAGGCTCAAATTCAGTTTACCAGGGATTTACGCTGGATGCGTGAGGCACGAAATCGGTCGAAGTGGCGGTGCTTGGGGGAGGCCTATGTCCAGCAGTGGACGTCTTTCGGCTGAAATGATGATGATGATGATATGAAGAAGATACCATACCACAGTCCTACTAATCCTACTACTAATATTATTAGTAGGATAATAGTGAAAGTGTGAAAGTTTTTACTTTTGGATGTTTGTTACTAAATCACGCAAAATTGATCGAACAGATTTGAATGAAATAAGCTGTATTAACACATAGGATAGTTTTCATCTCAGTAGTACTATCCCTGTCATAGTTTCCGACCTCCAAGAAGGCGGAACCACTGACAAAAGCTAGTAGGACAAGAAACGTCTAGAACAATCAAGTACTAACTTATTTCCTTATTTCCCTTGCAAGAATGAAACTCCCGTTTATAGTGCAGAAACCAATGGCTCGTCTACAATCTACATCGCCATAAAAAATAATCCAAAATCATTAATATCATTAATCTAAATACTTCAACCATCAAACGTGAAAGCTTAACCTTTCAAATATAATTTCGATAAACTGGATCGGAAACAAGCGTTTAACATTCGCTAAATGCACAAAAAAAAACTCTCACATCAATACAAATTCGACATATTCTAATATCATTGACTGTTTCCACCTGAGTATGATGGACAAACACCGATCAAACTCTTCGATGGATCGCAATTGTATAATTCTCTCGTTAATATTTGATTTACAGTACAGGTATTATCCGGAAGCTTCGCTAAACGATGGTTAACTTGATAAGGACTAATTAACTATTCGTTAATGGTTATTAGCACGTTAACTGATATAATTGGTTGCTGTGTGACCGGACTTAGGGTTGGCAGATCTTTTGTGGAGTAGAGAAATGGGGAGTTTGTTGTAATCATTTGTTGAGGTTACGTAGCAAACGCGTAGTGTTTTTAAAAGCTATTTAAAAAGCTGTGGTAACTTATAGTTTGTAACAACGACGCGCACGCAACCTGTTCCCGTGAAATTTCATCATCATCACCATCATTTCAGCCAAAATACGTCCACTGCTGTTACACAGGGGCCTCCCTCAATCGCCACGCTTGGCAGGAGGGTTGGCGATCGCAGTATGGTGGTAAAATGCATAGAGAACGCTGCTGCCCATTCTGTAGTAGGTCCTTTTTTTTGGATGGGCAATCATCAAATGACGGTCTGGCCGGAGCGGGAGGGGTAGTAAGTCCCTCAGTTGCCTCTTAAAACACTTACGGGTGAAATGGGATGGTGATATTCTTTACGTCCGGCACCACACGGACCATTATGGAATGAAGATATGAAAATTGTCGGTTGTTTAAAAAAAAAAAACCGTGGTACATTTTGACCACGTCAGTGTTGCACTTTTCTATGAAACAGTCCAATTTTTCTTTTTTGATAACTCACGAGAAATTTCTACGACTGAATTACGATCTAGAATCACGTGCTGAATTCATAATTTCAGTTGGCGAATCGATGCCCTGTCCCTGATACATTGTATTATTGAATTTTTTGATAGAAAATATTAAGTACTTAGGGACATTTCTTCAAGAAAAATTAGAAGGAAATTAATTTCTAGGAAAACATCATTAGCATTGAAATTCCTGGATACGTTAATTGGGTACCTTTCTATATAAAAAGATCAAGGAAATAAATCCTTTGAAACAAAAAACTTGGAATTCGGTAAAAATAATTTTCCACGTTTTTTCAACAAACATTATAAATAGGATTACTAAGAATTAAGAGGCTCGTTGCTAAGTAATAGCAGTTGCTTCGTGGATGGGTGACCACTTTTACGTACCAAGACCCGTCGGTGCCTCGGAAAGCACCTTAAGCCGTTGGTTCCGGCTGTATTTCGTAGATCTTAGACAGTCGTTACGGGTCGTCAGAAGCCCGAAAGTCTGACAACCAGTCTTACTAAGGGGCATTGTGTTACATAATAATTAGGTTGTGAAGGTCAGATAGGCAGTTACTCCATATAAAATACTGGTATTCAGATAGACCCGAGGAGCTGACCGCAACATGACAAAAGTAAAGTAAAAGTAAATGATAAATAAACAACAAAGGTAATAAAAAATTTCCGCTATTAGTTTAAACTTTGAAAAGTGTAGCAAACAGGCAGATAGACACACTTTCATGTTTAAAATATCAGTGTAAATATTTACATGGTATAAAATAAACTGTCATTCTATGTTTGAACGCTTAGATCTTTTAAACTACGCAATGGATTTTATTGGCGGTTTTCATCAGTAGACAGTGTCATTCAAGAGAAAGGTTTATATATATAATACATAAACGAAACCGCTGAAAAAAGCCAGTAAATTAATATTTGGAAACCCTCTATAATTTATCTAACCAATTACTTGCTAATCTCAATAATTTGCTTCGGAAATCGTTGTCCAAACGTTCGTGCATCCGATACGAGTTATGAAGATTAGCGCCTTAGTTAGTTAGTGGGTTAGCGCGGTACTTCATGCGAGTGTTGTCTGTGTGGAGAAATGCAGCGTGCTAATTAGTGCATCTTTGAGTGTTTTAGAAGAAATTAAAACACAGAAGGCACAGCAAAGATAGAGGAGAAGTGTACAGCAGAACCTTTTTAATCCGAACTCCAATAATGTATCCCCCGTTCGGATTCGTCAAGTGTTCGGATTATAGTACAAAGTTTTAATAGGTTCTAGCTTCTGCCCGCGACTTCGTCCGCGTCAAATATTTGCTCCCCTGACCCTTCCCGTCGCATCGCAGCTTGCCAGTTTTCCTCCATTTTTTTGTTGCTGTTCCGCTCCTTTTGATCATAGCGTGATGTTATATAGCCTATAGCCTTTCTCAATAAATGGGCTAGTCGACTCAAAAAGAATTTTTCAATTCGAACCAGTAGTTCCTGAGATTAGCGCGTTCCACCCCCCATTTTAGGGAAGTGGGGGTTAGAAAGGGACAAGAAGTAGCCTATGGTGCCGATTCCCTTATTCACAAACTAAACTAAATTTAAGTTTAGTGTATCTTTTTCTTTCTATTTCATTAAGGAAAGGACAGAAGATAAATTTTAGTTTAGTCCTGTCAAATTAATCAGCGCTTGACGTAAATTGACGTAATTTTAGTAGGCAAGTTTTTAATCACGTCTAAACTTGTATGGTTTAGTGACAGGCGCTGATTAATTTGACAGGACTAAACCAAAAATTTTCTTTTGTCCTCTTCTTAATGAAATACGAAGAAAGAGATGCACTGAACTTAAATTTAGTTTAGTTTGTGAACAAGGGAATCGGTACCTATGTCACTCTCCATCACTTCAACTATATCCACTTAAAAAATCTCGTTAATTCTTTGCTCCGTTTTGCCGTGAAAGACGGACAAACAGACGCACAGTGTGTGCGTCTGTTTGTCCGTCTTTCCCATTTATAATATTAGTATGGATATTTTATGAAATCAAACTATATGTAATAGTATTATGAAATTTAAAATTTATATTCATCTATAAACATTACATTTATTGAACTTTTTAAAGAAACCGTATATTTAAGTTTGTCGGGAGTTATTTAATGACAAATAACAATAACAAATGCGCATGACACCTACTCGACATTCGGTAAGCAACTGGCGAGACGGTGAGTGTATAAGCAGTAGGGCATTCGGATTACAGAGGTGTTCAGATTAGAAGCGGTTCGGATTAAAGAGGTCCTAATATATTTGCTCATTATGTAAAAGACTAATGAAGGGCGAGTAACAAACGATACAAGGGAGATGTGAGTGGAAAAGACAACAAATTCGAAGACATGTGACATCTACCAACCCACACCGCGCTCGCCTGGTATATTATAGCCCACGCCCTTTCGAAGAGAGGAAGCCTGTATCCCAGTAATCGGGATATTAAATGCTGATTATGCTAAATGTTGTTCATGTTATTCTATGTACAATTTTAGGCAGACTATGGATAGTTTTTCAAATTCCACAAAGCTTTTTATAACTTTTGTGATAATACTGATAGTGAACGAGTATTCAGCCAGCAATATCTTAAATCTTTTACCTAACCAACTAAATAACCCTAACATTTTTAACGACCAATCCTAACAAGTTCCAACTTCTGAATCGTCTATCTGTCAGCATCCCCACGGCAAGTATCTGAAGGACAGACGGGCGGTTAGCCGAATTACTACTGTAAGTAATTTTGATAGCTACGACGTGACGAGCGAGCTAAGTGGACCAAACCTTCAGGGAGCCACCAAGTTCACGATAAAGTCAGCTTATTACTGGTTCTGTAGAATGGGTTTAAAAGAAAAAGAAAAGGATTTAAATGTAACTGTGTCGATTAGAAGCAGAATTTTTGTCTGGATAACACAGGTCAACATTTGATCTAAAAATTATCACTGAACCTTAGTATAGTTTCTTAGGGTTTTCGGGGTCACTGATTTCAAATTCAAGGTCGGTTGACCTCCATCACAGGTTCAAAAGAAAAATTTTCTGAATGTATTTTTTTTTTCAAATTATAATATTTAAAAATTATTTGACGCACATAAGAAATATTGGCTCCTTCTTATTTTTTACGAGACACCGCAGCCATGCTTGTGCCGTCCGGTCGCCGCCCTCGCAGCGTCAGGCGGGCCATTCATAGAATTTGGAGTAAAGGTTTTATGCAAAACGTCTCAAGCAGTTTCAAAATTATAATAATTACGAAAATTCAAAAACGCTTAGATAACAATTTTCTTTTTGCTTCTGTAGCTTCTTTACCACCTACAGGTGTACCTCTTAAAATATTTCGTGTATGAATAGACCTTATACAAGATTATTTTTAGTATATGCGAAACCTGAATATAGTTTGTTCAGAATCAGTAACTGAATCGATTCCAATAATTTTTACACCATGTTATATTTTGTACCAAAAATATTTAATTACGCTTCCAAGTCGCGGGCCTTAGTGTTTTGTTTCGATTATAAAATTATCATGTCTTTCTCGTATTCAAACGTCCATTACACGGAGATGGTACGTACACTAGCTGTTTGTGGTGATCTGCATATGTTTTTGGGTGGACAACCAGGTAACTTATCAAGCTTATAACTTTGTGATTATTAATGATACAGTTTTGAAATTTTTTTCATAGATTCTTTACATAAAAATACTAGACCCGTGTTTCGGGTTTCGCATAAACAAAAATTAATGCTGTATATATTATAAGTATGTATTATAGCAAATATGTATGTATATAATTAGTTTATAACTATATTCTAGTGTTTCTCTCTGATTTATAATTCACTAGCTTTTGCCAGCGGCTTCGCCCGCGTGGAGGTTGGAAAGTATCCCGCGGGAACATACTACCGGAATAAAAAGTAGCCTATGTGTTAATCCAGATTATAAACTAACTGTGTTTCAAATTTCATCCAAATCCGTTCAGTAGTTTTTGCGTGAAAGAGTAACAAACATCCACACATCCACACATCCATACATACAAACTTTCGCATTTATAATATTAGTAGGATTATTATACATTTTTAATTATTGTTCCTCTCAACCAAATCACCTGCCATGTTATCTCTTCACCACCCTTGATTGACTGGTAGAGAATGCCTAAGGCATTAAGTCCGCCTTTATACCGTTTTTGTGTGCGAGAAGTTTAAATAAATAAATAAATACTCTTTTTTGCTTTGTTTATGTTTATACATCTGGTCATAAACACACGCCGGTTGCCAGCACCTGACTATTCTGAAGAACATTACCCATAAAGACATTTTAGGTCCTCCTAGGGCGTGCAGCGTGTCCAGTCACATCTGCCTCGTAAAAATCTTTTGTTAGCCACCCTAATAATTACACATAGACATCAAACCGTCGCTAAAGATTAACCCCCAAAATAAAACCGTTCCATTTATCCGGTCCTTAACAATGATATACAATACTTTAACAGGTTCTTTTAACGTGCACCATACTGGCCATTAGACCCTGTTCCACATTACGACACCGATCTTAAAAAAGAGTAGAGAACCTCTTTAGTTGGGAACTACACGACTTCTATATTTAACTGGGGACCTAATGGCGACCTTTTCAGCCTTTCTCACGTATTCTGCGCTCGAATTACAGAGTAAAAATAAGGCAAAGGTTTTTGTGAGGAGTTTTAATAGGGCTCAGGAGCTAGGGATTGACCTATTTATATTTTTAACACGATTTTATTAGTTTCATATGTATCTATGTAACGGAATCTTTGAACGAGTTGCACCCCCTTTAAAACAATCATTTTATTTTGTGTCAAAAAAAAAAAACAAAAACCCGCTTTTGTAGCTAGCCAAACTAAAAAATAGAAAATAAATAATAATTTAAAGAACGAATAAACACGCTTTCAATGAAAATCAAACTAAAAAGTAGATAATAATAATAATAATAGTGCCAGCGACGGTTTCCGGGGGCCCATTATTGAGTGTGCAAGTCACCCCCTGCTATTTAATCCGTGTATTTACAAAACATTGATGCGGCAGGGGCCATAGGCCTTCTATAGTTCTTGGTAACCAGTCCATTTTAGCCATCCAAATACATAGTCCAACTTCTTAGTTTCCATATCCTGCAATAGTTCAACACCAACCGGAGGTTGTCCTTGGGTGCACTTGCACAGTGTATACAGGGATAACCGCCGGTTAGTGCCTCACTTCATCTAAATTATCTAAGAGGCCTCTGCGAGTTGGCTTCGGCCCCTCGTACGCCTTCCAAAAGACCGGGAACCTAGGGTCCCGAGATATGTTAATATATATAAAAATAATAATAATAAAATCAATATTTAGTTTGGTTTTCTATTATTGTCGTACATTTTGGGGGCTGCAGCGAAATGATAACAGACACACGTGTCAATCGAAAGGCAAGCGACGCTTGCCGCGTCAGTTCGTCGATGGGTGACCATCCAGTACATATTGAGATCCCTTCGTGCCTCAAAAAGCACGTGTAGCCATTGTTCACCCATGCTATTGTCCATCTTTGACAGTTTTTACGGGTAGAAGCTCAGAAGTTTCACAACCAGTCTTACCAAAGGGTATCGCTTTTCCCATTAATTGGGTTATGGTCCAGATAAGCAGTCACTCCATGTAAAATGACGTGAGCAAAGGTGGTCCAACGGCCACCGGCTCCGACTTACAAGTTGCAGGTCTTGGACCCAGGTAGGCGCTTTTGTGTTAATAATTTCATCACCACTGCTCTCAAAACGGTGAAGGAAAACATAGTGAGGAAACAGACACGTCCTAGAACCAAACATTTGGAGGCACGTGCTGGGCCCGCGTGGTGGGTCACAACTCTCACCGAGAGAAGGCCTGTGTTTCAGCAATAGGAATATTATAAGCTGATTATACTTATGCCATGTAAACTACTAAAAGAAAGAAGAAAGAAAAGAAAGTAAAATTGTTTATTCTGCACAAACAAAACGCACTATATAAAATAGTAACAAAAAATAAAAAACTAAAAATACACACTTACAAAGTAGCCAAAAGCCCCGTATTCAAGATACCTATTCAGCTGCATCCGATAAGACTGGACCCGTGCGGCTGTTATTACTTAGCCCCAAATCCCTTTTTAGTCCGTGCTGAAGAATTATATGGACGTAGTTAAGCAAATAGGGTTCCATCCATAACTTGGTCAAAAATGAGTTAAGTGCACCAAACTGATCCAACTATGGGTCAGTAAAAACGACATAGCTAAAGAAAGATAGCTTTATTTTTCCAGTACTTAATCTTTAGAACCGATGGTTTTTAAGTTTCATTTTTTTTCAGTATCAACAATTCAACCTTTCTGGTCCATAACAGAACACATTTTTAACAGAATCTATGAATATACCATTACAAATAAAAAAACGTGTTAATTAAAAAAAATATATTTTCATAGACAACAGAGATCCATTTTATGTTAGTAAGTTAGATAAAAAAAAACAATAAAACTTATGAGCTGTGTTAGTGTGCTATTTTAACTTAATACTACATACATACAATCACGCCTTTTTCCCATGGGGGTAGGCAGAAACCACAGAACGCCACCTGCTACGATCTCTACACACTTCTTTTGCCTCGTTTAGGTTCATACAATTGGACATACACACATACCGGTTGCGAGTACTACGCACCTGACCTTTCCGAAGAACGTCACCAATAAGTCCAATAAGTCACCATATGTCCTCCTAGAGCAGAGAGCAGTGCCTTGTAAATACTTTTAATGAGCCGTCCTTCAGAGAACGGTGTGGTTT
The DNA here is from genome assembly GCA_932294355.1 of Aporophyla lueneburgensis. Lineage (NCBI taxonomy): Eukaryota > Metazoa > Arthropoda > Insecta > Lepidoptera > Noctuidae > Aporophyla > Aporophyla lueneburgensis. Next base: position 24,786,669 of record OW028755.1, read on the forward strand.
AAAAGAAGATGTAGTGACAAAAATTGAAAAATGTATGCTTAGATGGTTTGGTCATGTTGAGAGAATAACTTAATACTGTGCTTACAGAAAACCATTATTGTTAATGTTCTACTGGGAAAATTAAAATGAATATAGTTAGAAAATACCTCTTGAACTTCAAATGTCAATAATTATCTCAAAAGTAACTGGGTATATATTGGAACCTTTTCACTTAACAACGTCCTTATTTTCTTTTAAACTTCTTGGTGTTATCTACTGTCCTCTTACCAATCTCACCAAAGCTATCTTATCCGTTTACCATCTAACCTCTACAAAGGATCCAAAATATTCGAGTGACACTCTAACTTAACAAGTAGTACTTACAAGTACTTGTGAAATAACTTAACAATAGGTTAACAAAGCAACCAGCGTACTTCCTTAGGTGACGGAAACGCTTCTGTTCATACAAACGCCGGGTAAAAACGCCCAGTGCGTACGCGGCCTTATGTGACAAATATAAGAGGAAGCGATCGAGCGTGGAATTCACATTACACGCACAAAGTTTGGGGTAACGAACCCGGGTTGGGCAGACGGGCCGGTGTAACGCTGGCGTTTTTTTCGCCACAATTTTTGAAATGGTAAATATTTTAGGTGTACTTTGTAGTCTTTCTAACAGTGATCGGTGACTCTGACTCGGGTATATTCGGTTAATCTCGGTTGATGACGCTGAATATAGTTTACTCGGCGCTGAAAAGCCTATACTCGGTTCCAGTTGTCATCAGCTGTCATTAGTCAATTTTATTTTACGTTTTTTTTATTTAAATCGCTGTGCATTTTTCATTGGAAATTAAATTCTCACATCTATATTATTTTGCTGTCGAAAGAAAAATATCTGCAGCACAAAAAAATTAGTTAACTGCGTAAATTCTTCTCCATAATAACACTTAATCAAACGTTACACCATACGGCGACTAATCAGTAATCAACCAACACTTTAAGATTGCCCACAGAAACCCGAAACCGTTTAAAATTAATTTCATCTTATTAACATATCATTACGAGATGTATCCATCAGAGTCGTTGGGCAAGCGACTTTAGAGCCATTAATTTTTAACACATAGAACTCTATATATCATGGGTACCCTAAAAGTGCCATTTAAAATGTAAATACACGCTTATTCCATATAATTTACATGGAAACTAATTTATATTTTGCTCTGATTTGTCACTTCTATTAATGAAGACAATTTATTATAGCTTTTAGTACTGTTGGATGAGGTCAGAACCACGGTATAGAAAATTAAAGAAGGTCCAACTCATACAAGATCGTTATTTGCTCTTCTGAATGTTTTGGGTCATAGATGGTAGAATTGGAGGGGCATAGGAGGGGCTTGTGATTAAGGAAAGTAATAACAGTCGCACAGTTCGATGGATCAGGTACAGCTACGCTTGCCGCGGTTAATCTATAGATTGGTGACAATCTTTACATACCAAGAACCTCTGTGCCTCGGAAAGCACGGTAAACGTCGTTACGGATCGTGAGAAATCCGAAAGTCTTGTAGAATGGTCGGGTTGACTATTCTACTCGAGTTGGGAATCGAACCCGGTATCTAACTTAATGTTTGATAGATTAGAGTGAAGCGTAGCGGAAGGATGTGATAGCGAGAATGAATAAAGCCGAGAGAAGAAATGAAGAATATTATTACGATTATTAAAATTATATTATTGAAATTAAATTACAAGCGGAACACAGCGATTCTATACAAGCAGAGAGCAATATTAAGCGCGTCGCGAACCGAGTAGTTTGGTAGCTAGTCGAGACTGAACTGATGGTCGACTCTCGGCGCGCGCGCAGGTAGCTTCGTGTGCACGCCATCGGCCCGGCGCTCAAGGTCGTTTCCACGCCGGCCGGTACAAATGTCACGCGCTCGCTGTGTGCGGGCGGCACGTGTAACCGTGCGGCCGTCGAACCCTCGCCGAACAAAGGATCACCTGATTTCGTGGTATGGTGCCACTTCATAAGCGGCAGCGGTTTTCTTATTAGTTCGAGTAGCGGTTTAAATTAATATTGTTTCCGCTACATATTCCCCCTGGCCAGACCGTGACTACGGTCGATAAAAATCGGGAAATTTGACACGCCGCCCGCTTCGCGTCCTCTGCTCTGCGCCTTCACCGGTTGCTTCAGTCGTGGGTTTTGGGGCCGTTGGTATCTCAGCTGGAACCCCCGTCTCCTCTCGTGTCATGTAGGCAGGTTTCAATCTGTCCACCGTAATGTTATTGGGTTTTCCGTTCGCCTCGACCACGAAGTATTTCGGATATCTTTGTATAACTTTGTAGGGTCCAGCGTAAGGCGGTTCTAGGGATCTTAGAACATGATCTCGGCGGACGAAGACGTGTGTGGAAGAGTGTAAGTCTCGAGGCATGTAGAAGGGAGTAGTGGTGCTGGTGTGCCACGAAGTTGGTTTTGGTGCAAGCTTGGCCATGTGGACTCGCAGGTTCGCAGCGTACTCCGTGACATCTGTGGTAGTGAAGTCGTCTTTAGGGGACAGGAACTGAGCGGGTAAGTGCAGTGCTTCACCGTAGACCAGCTCTGCAGGCGTAGCTTGGATATCTTCCTTCCAAGAATTACGCATGCCGAGAAGTACCAGTGGAAGGGCTTCTGTCCACTGTGAGGAAGTGTGGCACATGATGGCAGCCTTCAGCTGCCGATGTAGACGTTCTACGATGCCATTCGCTGCTGGATGGTAGGCGGTGGTGCGGTAGTGATGTGCACCCACCAAGGTAGTGAGAGCCTTGAAGAGGTGACTCTCGAACTGGCGTCTGCGGTCTGTAGTGACCCGTGCGGGACAGCCGAACCTGGCTATCCAGCCAGAAACCAGGGCAGCTGCGCAGGTCTCCGCCGTGATGTCTTTCAAGGGGTACGCCTCAGGCCATCGCGTAAATCGATCAATGACTGTGAGGCAGTATCTGAAATCAGACGAAGGGGTTAAGGGTCCCACTATGTCGAGGTGAATGTGGGAAAAACGGGAAGAAGGAGTAAGGTAGGTTGAAAGTGGAGCTTTAGTGTGACGTGCAGTTTTGCACGTCTGGCATTGTATACATTGCCTCGCCCACTCTCTACAATCTTTGCGGATCCCTGGCCAAACAAAGTGTTGTGTCACCAGTCGCACTGTAGCTGCATTTCCAGGATGATGTAGGTTGTGCAGTGAATCGAATGCCTGTCTTCGCAAGGTAGGCGTTATATAGGGGCGTGTTGTCGGCGTAGAGGTGTCACAATAGACTGGTAGGTCATTGCTGTAGGTGGATGCTACCTTTCGAAGTTTCAGCGTGGAGCCATGTTGAATTAGGTCTTGCAGTTCTAGGTCTGTTTCCTGGAGTCTTGCAAGTTCCTCGAAGTCGACAGCTGCTGATATTTCCTCCACGCGCGACAATGCATCGGCGACAACGTTCTCACTGCCTGGTAAATACCTCAGGTCTGTCGTAAATTGCCCAATGAAGTCCAGGTACCGGAATTGCCTGGGTGAGCAACTATCCCTATTCATCCTGAACGCAAAGGTAAGCGGCTTATGGTCTGTGTAGATGGCGAAGGTTCTTGCCTCGACCATATGCCGGAAGTACTTGATTGCCTCATAAATCGCAAGTAGCTCCCGGTCGTATGGGCTGTATTTCCTTTGTGCCTCACTAAGCTTGTGCGAGTAAAAGGCTAGTGGTTGCCAGTTGTCCCCCTTCCGCTGCTGAAGGACGGCGCCGATTGCCGTATCAGAAGCATCTGTCACGATGCTTAACTCTGCAGATGCATCAGGGTGAGCCAGGAGTGTCGCTTTGGACAGCGAAGATTTGCAGTCTTCGAAAGCCTTCAGCAATTCTGGAGTCATGTGTACTGGATGTGAGCCTTTTACCTTGGGTCCGGCAAGGACAGCGTTCAACGGTCCCTGAAGTTTGGCTGCGTTCGGGACGAATCGGCGATAAAAGTTGACCATGCCAAGGAATCGGCGCAGCTCCTTGACGGTCTTGGGAACCGGGTACTCCTGTATGGCTTGGACCTTGGATTGAACTGGCCTCGTCCCTTCCGCCGACACGCGGTAGCCTAGAAAAACAACCTCAGTCTGTCCGATGTTGCACTTAGCTGTGTTGACCACGATGCCGTACTGCCTCAGGCGATTGAATAACTGACGTAGATGGGCCTCGTGCTCTTTAGGAGACGCTGAGAAGACTAGGATGTCATCTACGTACCCATAGCAGAAATCGAGGCCAAGTAGGACCTCGTCGATGAACCTTTGGAAGGTTTGTGCCGCGTTCCTCAAACCGAACGTCATGAAAGGAAACTCGTAAAGACCGAATGGTGTAGTAATCGCCGTCTTCGGTACATCGTCTGGATTGATGGCCAATTGATTGTAGGCCTTTACAAGATCGATGGTCGAGAAGACGGTGCAGCCTGATATCTGGTGAGAGAAGTCATGAATATGACGAATGGGGTACCTGTCAGGTACTGTTCTGGCGTTAAGTGCCCTGTAGTCGCCACATGGTCTCCATCCGTCGTCCTTCTTCTTCACTAGGTGTAGTGGTGCTGACCAAGCACTCTCAGAACGCCTCGCTACCCCGCTTGCCAACATCTCTTCGAACTCCTTCTTGGCAACCTGAAGTCGAGCTGGGTCAATGCGTCTTGGTTTGCATGCCACCGGCGGGCCTGGTGTCGTCCTTATGTAGTGCATCGTGTTGTGAGTACCTGGTAGCTGTTTGCCTGGTGGCCGTGTTATTTCTGGGTACTCACGCAGTATGTGGTGATAGCCGGTATCACCAACGACGGCCTTCACAGATGCAATGTCAATGGTGCTGCAGTGTGTGGCGGAGACCGACAAGGATGTCAAGCTGTCGATCAGGCGTTGGTTCCTACAATCGACCAGCAGATTGTAGTGGCTGAGGAAGTCCACACCAATGATGGGTTTCCCAACGTCAGCTATGGTGAAGCTCCAGCTGTAGTTCCTCCGGAGGCCTAAATCCAACTGGAGCTGTGTAGGCCCGTAAGTGTGTATGACCGTACCGTTAGCAGCTACCAGATCGTACCTTGATTGGATGCAGGGCGTCTTGACGGCAGAGCGGGGAAAAACGCACAAGTCGGAACCCGTGTCCACAAGAAATTGTAACTTTGATGTCCGGTCGGTCACGAATATACGGCCTGAAGACGTGGGGCAGTCGCTGGCCGCTACTTGCGACCGCCCTTCCTGTTTTCCGATGGAAACGTGCAGGGCGACCTACAGTTCTTCGCCTTATTCCCGTATGTGAAGTGGTAATAGCAGTGTGGGTGGTCAGGAGGTGGTTGCCGCGGTCTACTATTGGAGCGATTATACCTTCGATTGCGATTGTGGGATCTCGAGCGTGAGCGGTTCCTTCCTCTGTCGTTCATGCGAGAAGTGAGCGCAGCTACCTGCTTCGTCAGCTCGCTCACTTGCTTTGCCAGGTCGGATGAAGCCGTGCCGGTGGTAGCAGAGGTGCTAGCAACTTGCGGGGTCATCGGGGCTATCTCGAACACCTTATCTGCAATGTCAGCTAACTTCTCAACCTGCAAATCATCAATCTGTGAGGCAATGACAGTCTGTATATTCGGTGGCAACCTGTTCGTCCAGATACTTTTCACAAACTCAGAAGCGCCCGTTGGACCAGCTAGGTTCTGAAGGTGCCGCAGGAAATGAGACGGCTTACGATCGCCTAGCTCTTCGTGGCAGAGGAGTTGTTTAATGCGTTTCTCCTGAGACGCTGATAATCGCTTAATGAGCTCTGCTTTTAAAGTCTCGTACTTGTTGTTCTCTGGCGGCTTGGTGATAATATCCTTTATTTGCAAGGCGTGCTTGGCTTCCAGCTGCGAGGACACATAATAAAACTTCGTACTGTCACTCGTAATTCTGGACATAATAAATTGGCCCTCTAGTTGCGCGAACCATAAAGCCGGTTCTTCCGGACAAAATGGTGGACAACGCAATGGCATTCCAACCCCCGCTACCTCTCCTGAGATAACGGGAGCATCCTTGCAATCAACGAAACCATCAGCTTCCGCCATAGCAAAAAAAAAAAAATAATAAAATCGCTCACCGCTTAAAACTTAGACCCCACCTCAACGGATTTGACGTCAGCAATGGAAATAACACGAACAAAATGGTTCCAGGCTTCGTTCTTCTTGTTCCACTGGTGTTCTGGATTGACTGGGGTCTTGGAGTCTTCAGTCTTGAAGGTGTGATCACGTCGGGGTCACCAATGTAGAATGGTCGGGTTGACTATTCTACTCGAGTTGGGAATCGAACCCGGTATCTAACTTAATGTTTGATAGATTAGAGTGAAGCGTAGCGGAAGGATGTGATAGCGAGAATGAATAAAGCCGAGAGAAGAAATGAAGAATATTATTACGATTATTAAAATTATATTATTGAAATTAAATTACAAGCGGAACACAGCGATTCTATACAAGCAGAGAGCAATATTAAGCGCGTCGCGAACCGAGTAGTTTGGTAGCTAGTCGAGACTGAACTGATGGTCGACTCTCGGCGCGCGCGCAGGTAGCTTCGTGTGCACGCCATCGGCCCGGCGCTCAAGGTCGTTTCCACGCCGGCCGGTACAAATGTCACGCGCTCGCTGTGTGCGGGCGGCACGTGTAACCGTGCGGCCGTCGAACCCTCGCCGAACAAAGGATCACCTGATTTCGTGGTATGGTGCCACTTCATAAGCGGCAGCGGTTTTCTTATTAGTTCGAGTAGCGGTTTAAATTAATATTGTTTCCGCTACAGTCTAACAACCAGTTTTATGAGGGGGTAGTATCTATACTAATATTATAAAGCTGAAGAGTTTATTTGTTTGGTTGAACGCGGTAATCTAAGTAACTACTGGTCCGAATTGAAAAAATATTTTTGTGTTGGCTAGCCTATTTATTAAGAAAGGCTATAGGCTATATAACATCACGCTACGACCAATAAGAGCCGAGCAAAAAGAAAAAGTGAAATGAAGAACTCGCATGTGCAGGCGATTCGATGCGACGGGGAGGGTCCGGGGAGCAAGATATTTAACGCGGATGAAGTCACGGGCAGCAAGCTAGTTACCCAATAACTGTGTTGTGGAGGTCAGACAAGCAAGTTGCTCGCAGTAAAATGCTGATGGGAATCAGCTGCTTATTCATAAGTAAAGTGCCTTCCTAGGACTGAACTCACGACAAACAACAACTACAACTCCTAAGTCAGTACCACTGGGCCGCCACTGCTCTGGTAGCCCTGGTAATGGTGAAGTTTTATACCAACGAAATTAATTACACAGTCGTGCCAATGACACAACATAGAAGAAAATCGCTCATCTCTAGCTCTTGTTGCTTTTGCCCAAAGCTCTTTCTTGTAACCTTCTGACATTGTTTTGTATTATGTACTAAAACCGATGGCCTATATAAATAGCGTCATTAAAAAAAACTATAAGGACGTTGTTGTATTTAACAAATAAGAATAGTTATTTAAATGGTGTTCATAAATAAAGCGGCTTTATTGTTTTGTTTCTTTGATTTGGGTGACTCGTCATATTTGTCGCTAAAATCAATACAATGGTGCCCTGGGCTGGTTCATTTGTAAGTCAAACGACACAACATAGAAGAAAATCGCTCAACTCTTGCTCTTGTTGTTTGCCCAAAGCTCCTCTGTCTCAGAGACCTAGACCTTCTGACATTGTTTTGCATTTTGCACCATAACCGATGGCCTAATATAAATCACGTCATTAAAAAAAACTACAAGGACGTTGTTGTATTTAACAAATAAGAATAGTTATTTAAATGGTGTTCATAAATAAAGCGGCTTTATTGTTTTGTTTCTTTGATTTGGGTGACTCAATCTTTTTGTGAGAGTTAGGTAACTATCATATTTGTCGTTAAAATCAATACAATGGTGCCCTGGGCTTGTTCTTTTGTAGGTCATTAAAAACGCCTCGAAGTAGAGTGAAAGAATTTTATATATTTTATAAGCTCTCGCCTACTTCCCAGTGGGTAAGCAAAAAGTTCAGAATGTCACCTGCTACGATCCCTACAAACTCCTTTTGATTCGTTTACGAGCAAATAATGTGGTCATACACGTACGCCGGTTGCGAGTATTACGCACCTGACCTTTCTGAAAAACATCACCAATAAGGTCAGTAGGGCCTTCTACTAGGGCGTCCCCTCATGGTGTTTCCACATACATCCACTCTATAAATATATTTTTATTTTAAAAACGTACCTTGTAATTATATTGTTTGGGGCCCCTAATAACATAAGGATTTCTTGTATGTCACTTAAGAAATCTGGATTAAATATGAAAATTAAAAGCTAGAACCACACTTATTTAGTATCTAAGTTACTTCACATTCATTTACTCCTTGGAAATAATATGATTTCACAATTATAAATATAAGTCATCATCATCATTTCAGCCGTAATACGTCCACTGCTGGACTTCCCACAATTGGCAGGTAGGTTGGCGCATAAATATTAGTATGCCCCAGCGTTCATCCACACTGCGAAATTTTTCGCGCCACTTCTGTGCAACTGAAGCACTAGAAATGGTGAAGTGGTGAAAGGAGGGCGTTTTGTGGAACTGTCTTATAGAATACTAGCTTCTGCCCGCGACTTCGTCGGCGCCAAATTTTTGCTCCCCTGACCCTTCCCGTCGCATCGATTTGCCTGCTCGCTCCTTTTGAGTTACAGTGAGTCAACCTTATAAGATAGACATATGCTCTCGCGGACTTTTTTTTAGAACTTTTTAAAAGAAACAATTCCGTCATACATGATTTTTACGTTACTTTAACCGTTTACGCAGCGCACGCAACGGAAACTCTCAAAACGAATAAATTTTCCCCGTTTTTGCAACATTTTTCATTACTGCTCCGCTCCTCTTAGTTGTAGCGTCATGTTATATAGCCTATAGCCTCCCTCGATAAATAGGCTACCCAACACAAAAAGAATTTTTCAATTCGGACCAGTCGTTCCTGAGATTAGCGCGTTCAATCAAACAAACAAACAAACTCTTCAGCTTTATAATATTATTATAGTATAGATATAGATTGACGTTCGAAAAATGTAGATATACGAAAAGTGCTGATCCTTAACGTTATTTGAATAAATTACATGTGATTTTGAAATTATATACATACATACATAACAACACACCTTGTTCCACCGAAGGGTTGGGCGGAGGCGTACTATAGGTACATCTCTAGTACCTATACCCACATTTCGCCAGTTATGTTTAAGTTCCATGTAAAAGGTACGAGCTTATACATATATACCAACATCGTGTCATCAACCGGACACAAATTTAGATCCTGGACTGCTGCTGAGAAATTCCAGACAGAAAAGCCAATAACCTAGGGCCTCATGCTCAGCAAGCATGAGGCCCTAGGTTATTGGCTTTTGTGTCCGGTTGATGACAAGAACTAAACCAACGAAGAACTAAGAAGAAATAATTTTATTTACAAAATCAAGCCATACTAGAAATGAAAAATTACCCGCCAACATAAAAACGCTCGTCTGCACTCCCGCCGAAAGCTTGTAAATGAAGTAGCGTCCAAATGTCAAATGTTTGTCGTCGATAGAAGAAACGCGTGTGTACACAACACGGGCCCAGGCGATAGATTCACGAACACACACAAATGTTTGTGTACTACAGTACACAGTACACATGTGTACTCTGTGTTCGGTACAGTCTACTATTGTTTATACCAAACAAAGAGATTTAATTTACTATAGAGACGCTCTCAGAAGAAATAGCATAGAACTACTGTGATTCCATAACTCAGTGACGTCATCTAGCGTAATATATTTGATTTCAATTAATTTAAGTATCTGTAAAATGTTTTATTTTCATCTTATTTTTTGTATTTCCTTTGCGTATAAACGGTTACCAAATTTTATCTATAGTTAAAATATTAACTTTGTTAGCTTAGCTGTTAACTTTATTTAGCAACCTGTGGTCTCTTTTAAGTGAAGGAGCTATCAGCATCATCAGCAGCCTATAATGTTCAAACTGCTAGGACACAGGCCTCCTCTCGGTGAGAGGGAATGGGCCATAATCCACCACGCGGGTCCAGTGTGGGTTGGTACATGTCACATGTCTTCGAATGTTTGGTCCTAGGACATGTCAGTTTCCTCACGATGTTTTCCTTCACCATTGCAAGCAGTGATGATGACAATTTTAACACAAAGTAAAACGCCTGCGCGTAGGCAGGCGTTTTAACCTAACCTACAACTTGTAAGTCGCGGCAATTACCACTGGGCCACCACTGCTATTTGTCTATTGCCCAGCAGCCGTTTTATTATATCTATACTTTTTATTTATATATTTGTATTTTATTTTTATATCTATACTTAATAATAATATTATAAAGCTGAAGATTTTGTTTGTTTGTATGTTTGTTTGATTAAACGCGCTAATCTCAGGAACTACTGGTCCGAATTGAAAAATTATTTTTGTGTTGGGTAGCCTATTTATCGAGGAAAGCTATAAGCTATATAACATGACGCTACAACTAAGAGGAGCGGAGCAGTAATGAAAAATGTTGCTAAAACGGGGAAAATCGCACGGGTAGGCGATTCGACGCGACGGGAAACGAAGTCGCGGGCAGAAGCTAGTAATATTATAATATTTTATAATATGTATTATAAAGCTGAAGAGTTTGTTTGGTTGACGCGCTAATCTCAAGAACTACTGGTACGAATTAAAAAAACTTTTTGTTTTGGGTAGCCTATTTATTAAGAATGGCTATAGGCTATATAACATCACGCTACAATTAAAAGGAGCGGAGCAGCAACGAAAAATGGACGAAAACTGGCAGGCAATTTGATGCGACGGGAAGGGTCACGGGAGGAAAAAATTTACGCGGACGAAGTCGCGCGCTGAAGCTAGTCTCTAATATAATAGTGCCTCTAGTGAAGTTATATTATTCTGGTAGCCATATCATGTAAATTACTATCTAAACAAGCTTAACTTGTCAACAATGTGTAAACAATAATGTTCCCACTTTCCTATTAAGTGTTTATTGTCAATCACAGCTCATACACAGGTGATTAAAGTGAAATTAAATTCCGACAGAAGCCAGTGTTTGTTCCGGTCTATCAAAAAAAAAAGCTTAACGAATTATGATTGGGTTTCCACATTTCTACACAAGGCTACATATCAAGCTATACTAAACCAGTTTTAAATGACCTCGCTTTGTATAGGGTTTTCGTACAATGAGAAGTCAGCTTATACTTGAAATTTATAGCTAGATTTGTCGCCGTAAGTACATACTTTAAACAATCAATTGGAGACTGTTTGCTAATATTTACGTTGATTCGGATAACGGGAAGCTATCAAACACATGACAAATTTTGGGTGCTATCATAAAACGTCACGGCTATATTTCTCGAAGGGATAAGCAGAGTTGTACCTATAGTACACCTACATTTAACCAATTATATTTAAGTCCCATGTCCCAGGTGGCGATCCTATTGCCATCAACCGGGCACAAGTTCAGACCCCGGGCTACTACTTGGAAATTCCTGGAGGATAAACCGAATAACCCAAGTCAAATCAATTAAATCAAGTACTAAAAATAAAAAATGCAAGGCTATAAAAAATTGTAATTCAAAATTATCGTAAAAACCATTGTTTTTCAACCATTCCCATTCTGCCGAGCCTTTTCCCAATTATGTTGGGTTCGGCTACAGGTCTAACCAGATGCAGCTGAGTACCAGTATACTGCCTATAGAAGATACTGCCTATCTGATCTCCACAACCCAGTAGCTGGGTAATACGATACCTCTTAGTAGACTTGTTGTTAGACTTCCTGGCTTTTGAGGACTCGTATTTGACTGTCAAAAATTTATGACCAGCAGCTGGGATGAACGCCTTAACATGCTTTTCGAGGCAAGGATGACGCTTTTTTTGTAAATACGGTCACCCATCCACGTTTCAACCGCGGCAAATGTAGATTAACCTGATCGATCGACCCATGCGGCTAATAACTTTACGACTTAATGAAAATGTTGTCATAAGTTCCATATATATATTGTCTGCCCGCGACTTCGTCCGCAACAAATTTTTACTCCCGCGACCCTTTCCGTCGCATCGAATTGCCTGTCAGTTTTCGTCCATTTTTCGTTGCTGCTCCGCTCTTTTTAATCGTAGCGTGATCTTATATAGCCTTTATAAAGAAATAGGCTACCCAACACAAAAATATTTTTTCATTTCGGACCAGGAGTTCTTGAGATTAGCGCGTTCAACCAAACAAACGAACTCTTCAGCTTTATAATATTAGTATAGATGTACATTTAGTAAAAAGCTGTTATTTTGATATCACAAACAGACACTTCAAATTTGTTTAATTTCATGTACAGATGTACTGCTGTTTACAATATATTGAAATAGAAATAACCCAACTAGCTAACAAGTTTCAGAGAATATAAGGTACGCGAAATTAAAAACATCTTAAAGCATATTTATTTACGGATTAAAAGAATAACAATTCTCCGCGTTCGTTACCCGGAGAGCCGAAGATAAGAAGTTCATTAACTTAGCGAATGTTTTTCTTTCTTTCATTCTTTCAACAAGATAAATAAAGAAACAATGTAAACTTCTTACTTCGTCGCTCGACGATTTTCTTTTAGCCCTTTTTGTGAAGCAGTCAAAGAGAAAACAATTAATGAAGTGCTATATTGTAATGCTCAAGAACGTTAGAATCAAGAGGCTTTTTATGGAACAATTTTTTTAAGAGGACAATTAATACGTTGAGCACCTTAAGTTCGGAGTTGAGCTGCATAGTTACTGATGAATGTTTGTACTGACCGGACAAGACCACTCAATCTATGTGGTTCTTTCCTCAAAATACCATTTCATTTACCAATCTACATGGTCTTCACATGATCTGACATACATAGGTTAGGTATGTCTGGACTTTAAAAGCGATTGGGACCTCGGAGTTTATTTTGTCTTTTATATTCGGAGTAGTCGGATAGGAAACGCCGACCTCATATATTGTATACAATATGATTGACGTGTAAAAGTGTTTGTAAAATCCTACAGAAATAAAATCAGCGACTCCTCGGCGGCATTAGTGACACATTCTAAACAGTTTTACTCGAATCTCAAAATAGTATCATGGAGGTAGGTATACACCTTCATCAGAGAAGCTGTGTCGCTGTATTACCAGTCTGGATTCACCCAAAGATATGTTTTAACGCTTTATACTCTCACTTATTTTATTCTAGCTTTTGCCAGTGGTTTCGCCCTCGTATTATTGATGCATATAGACATTCCTCTTGAATCTGTATATTGATGAAAACTGCATTAAAATCCATTGCGTAGGTATGATCTAAGCGTATAGAGATAAACGCGGGCTTAGATGCTGGAAGCGACTTCGTTTTATACTATGTAGAGATGATGACGCTCACTAACCACGCTCCAAGCTGACCGTCCATTATTTTTTAAACTTGTAAATACGGAGTAATGTGGGTGTTTTTTAATCTTATAGCCAACTCGCGGTGGTTGCGTGACACGACTAAGTAGACTACAGTACCTATGTCTCGTCGCCTAAGTTTTAACAAACGTAGGATATGGCCGTAACATAAGTCCAACGTCAAGCGTAACGTGGAACAGCCCCAGCTAGACGGGCTCACGATCTCAAAATGGTGATGGATGGACTGGTTGTGAAAGGCGGAGGACAGGATGTTGTAGCCTAGGAGAGGCCTGTGTCCAGCAGTGGACTGATAGGCGGAGTTGATTGGATGATTGAATTAAACAAGTTGAACATGTGTTATTTTCTAATTTTGTCAATACGAAATAAAGTAATAACGAACTCGCGGGGGTTGCATGGTAACACCAAGCAGGCTAAAATCACTGCAGTGTCTATTAACGTGGTCACTTAAAGCCGTCGGCTAAGTAGACGTCTCACCAATTTTTATTTTATTTTATATTATTATTTTTTTTAAATTTCAAAGCATCATTGGCACACTATTATTGATCGAAGTTGGCACACAAAGAAATGTCTTAATAACATTGACTCTGTTTTTTTTACACCGCACAAAATGTGTTAACATTCTGAAAGATAATGTTATCGTTTAAGAACTCCATTCGTTTAATACTCCGCGACACTTTCATCAAGATATACATACACTTTTACCGTATCTAGTTCCAGCACTTTCAAAAACTGCAGTTTAAAAAGTTCCACTTATATAAAATTCAAGAAAAAATCTTCAGAGCAATTTTCATAGGAATTACGGCAATAATAGGTGCACTGCAAGATTCCAACCCAGCCAAATAAAATAGGTCGTTCCACGGCACGTAATAAACTGACACAGGAGAGACGAGATTACCTCTATATTTGGCCGGGTTATCTATGGCTGCAGTGGAGCCAAAGATTAAAACGATAAAGCATAGATAGGTAAGTGCGATAATAGTGTACGAGAGTGAACCGGATTCGGGAAAATCTATTGTGACCTGAATTGCTGAGGAAAACTTGTAGTTGAACATTTTCCAAGAGTTTGTAGATTTTATTATAGATTGTTTGACATAAATGGAACTGTTGACTGCAGCAGTTAGTTAATTTTACGTAAGATGAATAAGTAAATGACTATAATAGTTCTTGGGTTCAGAAAGAACAAGCACAACATAGGATATTTGTTTAAAGACTAATAATGTATAACATAGAACTCCTAGACCCCACACTAGGATGTCCAGTGGGGTCCAGTCAGTTCCCAATTATTTTTTTTAAATATGAACAATAATAATTACAAACTTTACCACAATATTATAAAAGTTAACTATCTATATGTCGCAGGTTTTTCATAAAATTACGTTTTTGATCAAAAATCTAGGTTTTTGATGAAAATCCGGAAGATGACACATTTTAAACTCAATTTCATCATAAACCTGAGACAGTCCAGATTTTTGATCAAAAACCTGAACTAGTTTGGGTTTATGATCCATCTGATATACATTTCCGTTGACAGGGACTTAGGGACTTCCCCTGCTTTTGTTTCACCTGCGCTCGCGCGCGCCCCGCCCTTTCTCCGCTTTTTCAGTCACAAAAAAATAGAAACCGACTTCCTTAAAAAAAACACTACAAAGTCAAAAATAACTTTAATTTCGGAAGTCGGTGGCAAAAATACCTTAAATACAGATCCTAAGACACCGACTTCCAAAATTAAAGTTATTTTTGACTTTGTAGTGTTTTTTTTAAGGAAGTCGGTTTCTATTTTTTTGTAAAATGTTTATACTTATTTTTAACTTTTTAGTTATGGTAGACACCGCGCACGAACCTAATCGCGTTATTCGTTCATTTGTCGCGCAAATACTTAATGCAAACTTAAGACTTATATGATTTTCACATTGATCCCATTGCCAGAATGGAACCAAATTAAAACAGACGGGCAACCCGCGTTCATTTTTGCGACAAATAATTACGTAAAATATAATTATGTTAATAAATCTCATTAATATTTTGCTAGTGCTAACTACAAATGGCATCTACAGAAAACCAAGTGGTAAGCAGTTTGTATGTAAAGAAGATTTTGAAAGAGCGTTTACTACTTTGTTTGAAGGCCGAAAAAATAAAGAGAAACCATCGTGGACACAGAAGAGAATAGAAAAAGCTATTAAAAATATTGAAAAATATAAATCTAGATGTTCATCATAAGACGGACGATGTCTACAAACCAATGACTACTACTATGGAAAAAATATGATATTTTGGAGGTAGGCACTCAACAATTTTTGATCTTGAGACGGAAATCTGAATCGAAGCCTATAGTCAAAGTAGTACTTTCTGCTTTCACTGGATGCAATTAACATTATAGGAAAGGTAATTGATAAGAAGAACGATTTATTCAAAATTGTTACTTCAGCTGGGGTTTTAAAAGACTGGCTGCCTCGAAAGTCTATTCAAATATCAACTACCGCCTTTAACGAACCTGTATCGACAAATGAACTGAGTTTGAGTGAAATTACTTCAAAGATGTCTTTATTTGGAGGCCAAGGTTTTAAGAAATACTCGTGCGAAAAATCTAAAGTGCGCTGCAAGACAAATCGATGTGAATGCAAAAAAAAAATGTTTTATGCAACTAGATGTCACAAGTCAATAAACTGTCATAATAAATCAAGCATACTAGCAGATTTATAAAAAAGCAAGCACGTGGTAAACGTTTCTTTATTACATATTTATTCTTTTTTTAATTTTGACTCAGTGTAGTCGTATTTAATAGTTACGAGATTTCATTTTCGCGGCTTATCAAAATCAGATTAATATAGGTCCGTGACATTGAAACATTTCATTTCATATTTGGATTGAAGGAGGAGAATATTGTTTGGTTCATGGATGTAAAATTTTGATAAATAAATAATTGTTTTCTTTCTACTAAGTTGCAAATGATTGATGGATTATTTTATTTATTTCATTTAAATAGATTTATTTGTCATAAAAATCAAAATCAAAATCAAAAGTCATTTATTCAAACTAGGCTGAGAGTCAGCACTTTTTGAACGTCAAAGTTACAAAAGACAGTCCCCCCAAAACGCCCGCCCTTCGAAAACCAAGCTAACCCGTGATTTTGACAAGAACTTTATCATAAACCCAAACTAGTTCAGGTTTTTGATCAAAAATCTGGACTGTTACAGGTTTATGATAAAATTGAGTATAAAATGTGTCATCTTCCGGTTTTTCATCAAAAACCTAGATTTTTGATCAAAAACCTAATTTTATGAAAAACCTGCGACATATATATTAATACGAGAAGCGAAAACTTTGGATCCCTTTTTACGAAAATTGGGCGGACGGAGGAGTATGAAATTTCGCACACTTATAGTTTATACAGAGAAGTGACGAATGCTAATATTTTTTTAAATTATGCGTAAAGATACATTATTTTCAATAAATAACACGTTACACACACTACTATTCATTACCGTGTATTTAATACACAAATACATAGATATTCTTTTGTTTATGGTCCAAATCTGTGGTCCAATCGAGAACATCTGTCTTTAATATTTTGTGTCTATAGTCCGTAGACAGCTATAGTCTTACTGAATGTCAAGTATAACCATAGGTAATAAATTAATTGTATACTTCATTTTTAAAATCTATGATCATATCGAGAATATTTTTCTTTAATATTATTTGTATTAGCGACGATAGGAATTTAGTTTAGATTTATAAGAAATATTTTTTTTGTGGTTTTATGGGGAGCGTCAAGTATGGCATTAGTAAGTTTCCCATACAAAACTTAGTGTCGTTTGCAAACTGTAGAGGTTGTATGCCTCACGATTGTACAGGCTGGTCATAGATTGTACAGGCTGGTTATAATTATGACATTTTGAACTGTCATAATTAATTAAAAATAATAGGGAAAATTCTATAAAAACAGAGCTTTCTGTGATAATTCATTCCATATCCAGCAGTTAAGAAGTATTAAGAAAATAAAGAAGAGAGTCCTGAAGAAGTATTCTTTACTCATTACACCTACGTCCTGGTCCTGGCCATCACCATCCCGCCAGCGAACCCTCTCCACAGTAGTACAGCGTCAACAATTTGTCTATAGTGTTACTGAATATCAAATATAAACATTTTTTTTTTTTTTTCATTTAAGAGCGTTAACGTGAAATCCACGGCACCAAGTTTAGGTAATTGCAGTGCTCCTTCCACTCACACAGATACGCGCATAACTGTGTGCGTAGAGTTGGTGTGCTGCCCGTCATTATAGTCAAACTAACCCAAGTTGATCCGTAATGTTTAATGATACTTACTTATTTAATCGTCAGTTGATTTTTATTTACTATTCTTATTTTTATTACATGCTTGTGAAATAAAAAGGCAATTTTGGATACGTAGTATAGTAAGTAGGTAGGTACTATTTAGGGGAGAAAAGTTAGAAATATTGTACAAATGTAAAATCCTACTACGAATAATATTATAAACACAAAGGTTTGTGAGGATGTATGGATGAATGATTTTAAATAATTTACCGTAAGAACTACTGAACGAATTTTGATGAAACTTCAATTCATATCGATTACACATCAGAATACCATACAGATCATATTTTCAAATAATAATTATAAACGCGCAAGTTTTAGAGTTTATTTATGGATGAGTAGATGTATATTTGTTACTCTTTCACAAAAACTACTAAATGAATTTTGATTAAAAATTGCTCATTTGATAAAAAAGTACATGAAAAAATCATAATGAAGGGGGTTCATCATTTTGAAGTCGTAGGAAGTCGCGATGGTCCTCTAGGCATTTTATTAAGTATTCTAGTTTTAAAATAAAATATTTCAATATCGAAGAATTCTTTATTTATAATATTATACTTATGATATATAGCACTTGTATGTAGATTTAAATAAATGTTTTCCTTTACCGACTTTGAAAGATAACCGACACGTGTGTTCCACACATCGACAAGTTGGTTTTGGAAGACGAGGCTAAGTCCTGAAAAAAAAAGATAGATGTAATCCCATACGTAAATATGAAATTATTAAAAAAATCAAACGTTAGTTGTGCTTTACCTTTACTTCATTTTGGATTTTAACATCTTCCGTACTCACAAAAACATTATTTTCTTTACAATACCTGAAGATAAAAAACAGGATTTTATTTTACCCCTTTGTCTGCGTGATTAATATGTTTACTCATGTTGAATTCCAGCTTTCTAGTACTAAGGGTCTCTGAGCTAAGCCGCGGTTGGACAGACAGACAAACTTAGCGAAACTATAAATGGTTCCTCTTTCACTACAGAACCCTAAAAACATTTTTAAAAACAAGCTTTTAGTTAAATTCTCTAAAAAGAAGAAATAAAGTTTAAATTAAATCAAATCAATTAAATTATTATTATTACAATGCAAGTTAAAAAAAATCAGATGAACGACGGTTTAGTTTAAGGAAGTATTGTTTTTTGCAATTTCGAAATTGATCGTTTAGAAAAAAAAAATGTATTTGAGTAGTACAATCACCCCCTAGAAGGAAATAAATTAATAAACGAGGACCTTATATAGCAAACTTCGATCAACAAAGATAACAAATCAAGTTCTATTCAAAATATTATTTTACCCAACCTTTTAGCCCTAGCTTTAGCTAAAACCTCTTGATTGAGTCTCATCCTTTTCCTTGATAAAACTAGTTTCGTTTTTTTACTCTTATTCCCCATGGCACCTGAAACAATTTTTGTTGTTTCGAAAAACATCTTTTTCAATTATCTAAATAAAAAATAATTATTTTACTTACCAACCCAAGATCGTTATATCGCACTATAAACTCACTCGATGCCAAGGATCGGGAGAGGTCACGCGTAGAGCACTGAGCGATACGTCCACTCTTTGAACAGCCTCGCGGCGGACTGATTTAAAATTATTACCGCGCACGGTTTTATAGTAGTTTTAAAATAATTGTAGAAAAATAATAAAACTAATTAAGTTGAAATTTTTTATTGCAAGTTTTAAAGAAGATGTTCTTCTATTAGAATACACCTTTATTTTGTAAAATTAAATAAGATTTATTGGAAGAAATACTGAATTTAGCAACTGCTTTTTCTTGGTAATTTCACTTTGTTTATTGTTTTATTTATTATTTTAGGCGCTGAAAATCAAAAAAGTCTCTCTCAGTTTTTTGCTCAAGGATGTGAACAATTAAATATGTTTATTAGTTTGTCAATTTTATTAGTGGTTTCGGATATTTTAAGCTTCGAAATGACTACTGTAAAAGGATTTTAGAAAACACTGTTGGTTTATCTGGTTAGAATTCACGAATACTTTATTAATGTAAAAAGGTTTTCAGTCAACTTTTCAGACCGAAATATTTCCAACAATATTTAGTTATTCACACTTTCGTTAGATACGTTTTATAAGGTGATTAAATGGTTTGAAAAGTACGCTTTTTGGGTCAAACAACAAAAATCGACGTTAACGCTCTTCAAATGAAGTACGGTCGAATTTCGACCAATGGGCGATCACTAGTTTAAAGTAATTCCAAGTTTGAATTAGTTGGCATTCGCAATTGGAGATTCTTAGTGAGAAATAAATTTCTTGGAATCTGACTAAATAAGTAGTGTAGTGGAAATTTAAAGTTTTATAATAGTTTTGAGGTTCAATGTCGACAAGTGAATCAGTTATTCTTTCATTTGATCGCAACTTTTCGCACCTGCCTATCTCTTAATCTTTGTCCTCACAAGACACAGTGCCGTCAGCGTCAAATTAAACAAATCCCGGCGGAGTTATGACAATATTTGTACTGTGAGTTGCCTCACAGAGGCTGCCGTGCACTTGCTTTGAAACGCTCGGAAGTGTGTGAAAACACGCTGTATGTAATTAACAATAAAGAAATATTTTGCGAAGATTTTAGTAGTCGACGTGTTCCGTGCATGCGAAACTAGTTAAGTAGATGTATTCTGAACCGCATCAAGAATTTAACACTAACATAAAAAAATAAAAAAAATCAGGTTTCCCGTACTTAGAACGGAAACTCATTTTTTTTTTCATCAATCCCATACGTGTGGGGTACCTATGAATAGGTCTTCAAAAATGGTATTGAGGTTTTTAGATCATTTTTCTCTAAACTGAATAGTTTGCGCGAGAGACGCTTCCAAAGTGGTAAAATGCTCTTAATGTATCTCCATCTGTTATTGACTGGTTTCGTAGTTACCTGTTCGGTCGTCGGCAACGTATTTGCATCGGAGAGACTTTGTCTTCCTGGAGTAATACTTCTGCCGGTGTACCACAGGGTGGCGTTCTAACTCCTTTACTTTTTGCAGTTTTTATTAACTCTATCTCCGACGAACTAATTTCTTCCTACCACCTTTATGCAGATGATTTACAAATCTACTCTCGAGCTCCTCTTGAAAATTTGTCTGAGGCTATATTAGTGATTAATCGCGATCTAGCCCGAATATGCGGTTGGAGCAAGAGGTATGGACTCATGGTCAACCCCATAAAGACGCAGGTCATTGTGGTTGGCAGTTCTAGGACGGTCTCAAGGATTGACTGGACGGCTCTTCCCCACGTTTACTTTGACAACTCTATCATTCCTTTCAGCGAAAAAGTTAAAAACTTGGGGATTTTCATCGATAAGAACTTCACTTGGACTGCCCAGCTACAGGAAGTTAGTCGCAAGCTATTTGCATCCGCTGCATCTTTGAAGAGACTGCGTAATTTTCCACCAAGATTGCGCTTGCACAATCACTTCTTTTACCCATCCTTGATTATGCTGATGCCAGCTATCTTGACCTTACCCAGGACCAACTCGATAAACTTGAGCGGCTTCAAAATGTCTGTATAAGGTTCATATTCGGTTTGCGCAAATATGACCATGTCTCCGAATTTCGTGTGAAACTCAAGTGGTTACCAATTCGCCTTCGCCGGAATGCCCATATTCTTTCCCTTTTATATAATGTGCTCTTTTCCCCTTACACCCCTCTCTATCTTAAGAATCGTTTTCAGTATCTTTGTGACTCCCACACTAAGTTCTTGAGGTCATCAGATAACTTAAAGCTTAAAATGCCAATGCATTCTACAACTTTCTTTGACAAATCCTTTTCTGTTCAGGCTGCTCGTTTGTGGAATGCATTGCCAGTTCAAATAAAACGCGCGCAATCTTTATCTATATTTAAGAAACTCGTGAAGGAGCATTACTTGTTGTTGTGATCTTGTTCACGTAGCTGAGATTATCTGTACTTGTCTTTCATCTTCTTATATGTATATATATATAGTACTTATGTATGTATATAAGTATCTATTATACAGGATATATATGATTATTATATGTATTTATTAAAGTAAATTGTATTTGCACCAGTGACAACCCCATTTTTATGTCCACGCAGTCACTGTCCATTCCAAGGTTGCCTGGAAGAGATCGCAGAAAGCGATAAGGCCGCCCATTGTATGTTTTTATTGTTAAATGTTCTTTGTTGAAATTGTTTTATGGTGTACAATAAAGCATATATAAATAAATAAATAAAATGTGTCCCCCCCCCCCCCGTAACTTCTAAAATAAGAGAATGATAAAACTCAAAAAAATATATGATGTACATACCATGTAAGCTTCCACCGAAAATTGGTTTGAACGTCACGTTTAATACGTCATAAATCGTAAACCGCATTTTACCTTTCATTCAATCTACTCAAACATAAAAATTAAAAAAAAAACATTTATTTTCATAAGCATAAACCTTATACATAAACCGAGGATACCTACAGGTTTGTACGGGACCCTCGATGCGCGAGTTTTTTTCACGTAGATATTCTTTAAAACGAGAATGCAAAGAATTGAGAGAATGTTTGTTTTTTGGGTACGGTTGTCAAAAATGATTTAAAACGTTTTTAAGGAACCGATGCATTTTTCGAATTAATTTTAATTCAATTTATAGAAAACAGTTAATTTATAAAATTAGTTTTCATATGTACACAGCCACACGTGCTACATGGCATTGTTTCTTCCTCAATTTCATGATTCTAGGTCAACGGGAAGTCCCCAATAAGTTTTGATTCCTTGCGAGCGTGAAAATATGCGCCATAAACAGAACATAAACGACCTTTTCTTCAGATTGCGTGGCTTTAGAAGTGGTTTTAGCACTACGGTAAGGGTTAGCAGACCTTAGTATTTGAGATTAATTTCCGATTGATACCTTCACACGTTCCTTAGTAAAAGGCCCTTGACAAACGGACAGACGGGGAAAATAGCGTTTTTGCTGTCGGAGGTACGGAACTCTAAAAATAGCATCAAAGGTGTATCTGGTGAGGCGATCGGCGGCGGCGACCTCTCGCGTCCGGCCCTGGTGCGAGCCATGGTACGGAGCGAGAGGGAATGGGAAGCCGTCACCTCCTTCTGCGAAGCAGTAATGCTCGCGAAGGAGGAGGCGGGGCGCGTGAGGGAGTGGCAGTCTCTGCGCCCTCACGTCCCTAGCCGCCGCAGGAGGAGACGCGAGTCGATTGCGGACTCCCGGCCACCGTAGGCGCGAGCTTGCGGGTGGCGAGCAATGGGTAGCTCGCCGCCCGGTAAGGACCAGGCTCGGGTCGACGGCGCGTAGTGTTCCACGCGCGCCTCAAAGAGATGTCAGCACCAGTGAAGGGGTCTACTAGGACCGATGCCTGCCGGGGTCGCGTGATTGTTCGAAAGAGATACCGTGACCCTGGCACATGGGCAACTGATGGAACACGGGTGGGTTTTAGTCAGTAAAAGTCTGACACGCCCTCCCGCTCCGCCCAGAGCGGGAGAAGTCATTTGATGATTTCCCATCCTGGAAAAAAAAAAAAAAAAAAAAAAAGGTGTATCTGGTGGTGTGTATAGTACACCCATATTTCGCCCATTATATTTAAGTGCCATAGAGGACAAGTTTATTATTATTTTTGTTATCAACCGGACACAAATCCAGTCTCCAAGCTGTTAAAAATATGTACAAGTATGGTATTAATACTTTCCTGGAAGAAGATCAATATTTACTACTAAAACGTATAATCTGTTTCTTTCACAAATGTCAATGTCCACTCCTAACTACACCATATTCGGTAGCACTTCTAAAGAAACAGTTTAAAACCCAATCGTCACTAAACCTTGGTTTACTAACACGCGTTTGAACCATTTCCAAGCACTCCTAAGCGTCCCACACGACATTTTGTTTGCTCAACTGTATTTGGCATTTCTAAGTCATGGGAATTTTTTCGGTGTAGAGGTGCGGTGGCCCTTGTCATTGCTTGTTGATCGATCGACGACACCAAATCAGGCAATTTGCTATGATATAAGATTGGAAGGTTCACGATAATTGATTCGCAAATACTTAAGAGTAAGTACGAACAGTATGTTTCGTGTGTTACCGGACGTAAAGAATAGCACTATTCCATTTCTACCTGTGAGTATCGTAAAAGGCAATTAAGGGACTGTCCCACAAACAATGCAGCACTTAATATTTTGTCCTGCTGTTTGCACGCCACAGGAATTGATGGATGCCTCGGAAAGTGCTAAGCTGGTAGGCAAATTCTGGGCTGACTATATTTAGATTGCTATCGACATGCTAAGAAGATGAAGGGACTTACAAGAGAATGAGCAGCAGCGTTTTCTATGCATTTTACTAACATACTGCGAACCAAAAGTGACGATTATGGCAAATCTCTGAAACTGGGGGAGGCCTATGTCCAGCAGTGGACGTCTTTTGGCTGAAACGATGATATGACAAATACCAGCAACTTTTTTGAGACAAATGGTGCTCCACTGGTAACAACCGCGGTTTTAGACCAAACAAGCGCTTTACTTTGTATATTCGATTTCGTCGCCACTGTTCTCAAAGCGATAAGAAAACATCGTTAGTAAATCGGCATGTTCTAGAACCAAACATTCGAAGACATGTCTACCAACTCGCACTGAGCCTGCGTTTTGCATTATGGAACACTCCCTCTGACAGAAAGGGCCTGCGTCTTAGCCATGGAATCAGGCAGATTGACTTAATCTCTGCCCATGTTTATTTTTTACGTCGATTGATAATGGTCCATTCTCATAACATCGTACCCCATCGAGGACTATGACCGGATTCTTTATGTGTGACTGTAATTCACAGAAGGATGTCCGCCTTTTTTTTGTGAGTAGGATATCATCAAATGACGTCTCCCGCTCTGGCTGGAGCGGAAGGGCGTGTCAGACTTTTACTGACTAAAACCCACTCGTGTTCCTTTAGTTGCCCATATGCCAGGGCCAGGGTGTCTCTCTCTCGCGATCCTGGCAGAAGGAAGTCTGCCTCGTTGATATAATAACCGCAAGCACTACAGACTGCTGAGCATGAGGTGCTGGGTTCGATTCCCACTAGTTAGATGCTGGTTGTTTTCCATAACCTATTCTTGGTATGAAAACGAGCTGAGGAGTAAATGCGTAACACACCAACAATAGCAATGGCTTTCATTTTAACATTTCAACAACATACATTGTGTTATTTACGTTGTCGAGCAGACAATCTTTTTTTTTATATGAAGTAATGGATTAGCCATATCTATCAGTTACTGAGAGACTGATTCTGATTGATAGTTTGTGCGATTAGGGTGCTAGACTAACAGTAAAGTCGTCTTATATTTTTACTAGCTTTTGCCCGCGACTTCGTTCGCGTAAATGTCGGTTATCGCGGACGCAGACGAAGTCGCTGGATAAAAATAGACCTATGTCCTTTCTTGGGGTTCAAACTTACCACCTTACTATCAACAAAATCGGTTCAGTGGTTTAGTCATGAAAGCGTAACAGACAGACGGAGTTATTTTCGCATTTATAATATTAGTATAATGGTATGAAGTCTATATTACAGTATAGAAGTATAGAAAATGAGTTCATTTAGGACAGAAAACTTTTCATTTAATTAAAACTAAGATAAACGTTTTGCTCTGTCAAAAAACTTGTATTTTTTTAGAATATTTAACCTACTTTTGTTTGGTGTGAGTTAGAACATTGTTCAGTACAGTCTATTATGTTTTCTCTGTTCTTAAATTAAGGGTAATGACGTTTCCAGCATTTGTAATAATAGTGGTGCTGTTTCGGGAGCTTGTGGCCGCTTGAATAAACTAGTTCTGGAGTTTTCACGTTTGTGTCACACAAAATAAAGGAAATAGAAGGATTTAAGTATACCATTTAGGTGGAAATGTAGAAAGTATTACCTTAGAGAGTATTGATTTTCAAATTGGAAAAGTGCTGGTATGGGACATCCGCCTAGCCTTTGCAGAAATATGTTGGGATCGGGTTACAATCAAACCGGGTACAACCCAGTTACTGGGTAATACGATACCCAGTAACTGGGACAGTAATTAGAGTTTCGAGGTTCTAACCACTCGGTGACGGTCGAGACCAACGGCTTAACGTGCTTTCCAAGGTACGAAGGGGTCTTGAAACCAACCACGGCAAGCGTGGCCAAACTTGATCGATCAAAGCGTGCGACTGTTGCTAATTAAATACAAAAATCTTTAAAAAAGATTGATCTTTATAAAAATTCTTATTGTTAGTAAAAAAACAAAGAGCAGAAAAAACATGTTTTAATGTTTGTATCTTTATTGTCACATGTAGTTTAATTGTAAAATAACATACACTGCCGGTGGCCCAGTGGGAGAGCAGTGGTGGCCCAGTGGTAAAGGCCGCGACTTACGAGTAGTAGGTCATGAGTTCAAACCCAAGCAGGCGTTTTACTTTGTGTAAATTATTTCATCGCCACTGCTCTCAAAACGGTGAAGGAAAACATCGTGAGGAAACCGGCATGCCTTAGAACCAAAAGTTCGAAAACAAGTGAGATCTACCATACCGCACTGGGCCCGCGTGGTGGATTATGACCCACTCCCTCTCACCGAAAGGAGGCCTGTGTCCCAGCAGTGGGAACGGTATAGGCTGATGATGATACCCTGTCGAACATAGAAGTTCAACAGTTTGATAAAAACACGTTTAAAAATGCCTGCCAATCTCAAAAAACAGTCGTAAAAAGTCTAAAATACAGGTAGTCTTTCAGAAAAACGTATTTTTCAAAGTTTTAATTAATTATTCGGCTCACACAAGGTACTCAGCCATTTAAACAAAACGCTTCCCCACACGTTAGTACCTTGAGGAACAACAAAGGGAAACTCTCTCGAAAAATAGTACAGTACCGTTGTAATTAAAACATTTCAAAGCTTTGAATACATTAAGCCTTTTACACTCGTACCCCACTGGATCCTAAGGCTATTTATAATTTTAAAAACTTTCCAACAACCTGAAACGGACCTTAAAGTTTCACAAGAAGGATTATTTTCATTTAATTACTTCTGCTTCTAGTATTCCAAGCACGCTATATCGGAAGCACTTTTGAAATTGATATTCAACTCAAACTTTTGAAACATAAGGTTTTATTTTGATTGAATCGGGTCTCTTTACAGAATTCCAAGTATGCATCATCAGACAAACTTATATACGCATTTTACACAGACCTTAAAGCAAAGGTATAGATACTATTTTCGCTTGAAAAAGTGATAGAGATAACTTTGTTCTCATAGGTAAGTGGTTGTTTACTGAAGGTGTCAGTGTGAAAATGCAGTAACGTCTTTATACAACGCGTGTCATCGTATGGATTCGGTAAGTGTAGTTACGGCCATATTCACTGTCAGCGTGGATGATATCTTACTACACAGAATAAGTATTTTCTCTTTTGTAGAAAAATGTTTTAGCAGAGACTGTTTTGTTTTGCATATCGATTAAATGGATGCTTCTTTGCTAGGTGATCTTTTGTTGGATATATTTTGGTGAATTTTTTTCCGGCTGTTATTTGTCGATCTTTGCCTGTCGTTACGGGTAGTTAGAAGCTTGGAAGTCTGAAAGCACAGCCCCACAAAAAAAAAAAATTGTACTTGATATTAAACCACATGGTCTTTACACATGGTTTTTTAAATCCGAATCTGGACACAGAATTAACCCTACACCCTCCAGTTTTTCTCCAGGAGCAAAAAAACTCTGAAATGAAATGAATTGATGAAATTTGCAGTAATGATCAGCCCTACAAAATAAAATGTATTTGTTATTAAACCACATGGTCTTTACGTATTTTGAGCTGCAAAATCCGAATCTGGACACAGAATTAACCCTACACCCTCCAGTTTTTCTCCAGGAGCAAAAAAACTCTGAAATGAAATGAATTGATGAAATTTGCAGTAATGATCAGCCCTACAAAATAAAATGTATTTGTTATTAAACCACATGGTCTTTACGTATTTTGAGCTGCAAAATCCGAATCTGGACACAGAATTAACCCTACACCCTCCAGTTTTTCTCCAGGAGCAAAAAAACTCTGAAATGAAATGAATTGATGAAATTTGCAGTAATGATCAGCCCTACAAAATAAAATGTATTTGTTATTAAACCACATGGTCTTTACGTATTTTGAGCTGCAAAATCCGAATCTGCACACAGAATTAACCCTACACCCTCCAGTTTTTCTCCAGGAGCAAAAAAACTCTGAAATGAAATGAATTGATGAAATTTGCAGTAATGATCAGCCCTACAAAATAAAATGTATTTGTTATTAAACCACATGGTCTTTACGTATTTTGAGCTGCAAAATCCGAATCTGGACACAGAATTAACCCTACACCCTCCAGTTTTTCTCCAGGAGCAAAAAAACTCTGAAATGAAATGAATTGATGAAATTTGCAGTAATGATCAGCCCTACAAAATAAAATGTATTTGTTATTAAACCACATGGTCTTTACGTATTTTGAGCTGCAAAATCCGAATCTGGACACAGAATTAACCCTACACCCTCCAGTTTTTCTCCAGGAGCAAAAAAACTCTGAAATGAAATGAATTGATGAAATTTGCAGTAATGATCAGCCCTACAAAATAAAATGTATTTGTTATTAAACCACATGGTCTTTACGTATTTTGAGCTGCAAAATCCGAATCTGGACACAGAATTAACCCTACACCCTCCAGTTTTTCTCCAGGAGCAAAAAAACTCTGAAATGAAATGAATTGATGAAATTTGCAGTAATGATCAGCCCTACAAAATAAAATGTATTTGTTATTAAACCACATGGTCTTTACGTATTTTGAGCTGCAAAATCCGAATCTGGACACAGAATTAATCCTACACCCTCCAGTTTTCCTTGTCCTCCCAGTATTCCCAGTACCACGTTTATTTATTTAACCATTTATGTACACACATATATAAACAGACAAGAAGAAAAGAACAGAAAAATTCGTTCGTTCGTTCGTTTCGTTCTTGTGGGATATTTTCCAACATCCAACCGGCCCCGTCACGGGCACAGCTAGTTTTTATTAAGAAAGAACTCTTGTCAGTCATCTAAAGCTGAAATGAAAAATTATACAAGTGCTAGTAGTGATTCGTAGCAGATGATGTTCTATAGTTTACGCCTATCCCATTAGGAATAACGCGTAATTATATGTTTTTATATATTTAATTTCCAAATATGCCATTTTAGGTTCAGTGCTGAACGTAGGCCATTTCAAACACCGCCTATGTGTGAAAGCTGATGATAATTAGACCTCCAACACTCCCAATAATTACCAAAACGAGTTATAGAGGTCACATGGCAGTCACTCTTAGTAAATTATTGATTTTAGTCCGACCTAAAATAGTTTGGGGTAGGATGGCTTGATGCTAAAAGGAAATGTGACTAAATTTAGAAACTTTCTATGATGCCCCAAGCAATGCTTGCGTTTTCCCTTTTCATCTGCATCGGTACCAACTACCTGTGCAAACAAATAATCAAGCTTCTTTACTCCATACTAGTTTTTGTCAGCAGCTTCACTCACGTATTACACAGCAAGACGTGACTCTTGCTCCTTGAATGAGAGAAATTTGATTTTGAAAATTTCTAATTTTTATATACATGAATTGTATGAAAAATTGTATATATATTACGATATTTGATTGAGAATTTTTTAATATACATTCGGTATATTAAAAAATTCTCAATCAAATATCGATGATGAAAAAGATATTCGCGCAAACTCAACGCCATTTGGAAGAGCAATGCTTATACTTTAAAGCATTGTGTGTTTTTTGATAGCTAAGTTTGTCGCGATGCTACATAACCGTGAAAACACGCTAACATCGTGTTTTTTGCACTATTAGGTTAGGATATCTAAAAAATGTGATGTGATGGAGCAATTCCGAGGCCGAATTTGAATTCAGTGACCCAAAATCTACGGCGAATGACTTCTCTCATTCAAGGAGCAAGAGTCACGTCGTGCTGTGTTAAATACACATGAACCTCCCTCTGGAATCATTCTGTCTATTGATGAAAACTGCCGTATGTTGCGTAGTTTAAATGAGCGTACAGATTCGGGATGAGACTTTGTTTTATACTATGTAGAGATTAGCGTTTGTCTATCTACTAACGGAATGAAAAGTATCTTAAGTGTTAGGGTAGGTTATAGACTACCTGTGTGCCAAATTTCATCCAATTACGTATATACGTTTATGCGAGATAAATTACGTCCCGTTTTTTTTTAATCACGCCGTCTTCCCATGTGGGTAGGCAGACACTACTAAATGGCACATCCTTAGACTACTCGTGCTTCGTTTACGTTCATACAAAAGTACTTGGCACAAAATACACATTTTATGCTCTTAGTTATCTTATAACTATAAGGCAGTGCGCTTGTCTGTTTGTCTGTCATTTAAAGCCGTCACAAAGGATTGGCAGACAAAGAAACAGTTCAGGAAGCCGACGGCACGACAAATTATACAGTTTGTTGTGTATTTATCTTAAAACTTGCTCAAGAGGTAATTAAAGTTGCGCTGAAATGGCGTGTGGAGTTTGATATTAGTGTTTTGGTATATTACGTTCGTGGTTTAGTTTCCGTAAGTGGAGGGTGTATGTTTTTTTTGAAAAATCTACTTTAACATACACACATAAAGTATTTTTTATGACTTTTTAATATTAGGTATGTACCTAACAAGTAAAATTAATCATTCTGCCATATATTGAATTGATAGTAAGAAAAATAAAAAACCGTAAATAGGTTTGTACAAACACTTATACACGTCAATCATATTTTTAAAACTAGATTCGCTCAGCGTTTCGTATCTAACTAGTATGAGAAGAAAGGCCGAAATAAATTCATAGCTCCTTTTTTTAAAGCCCAGAAATAATCTTGGTCAGATCATGTAAATAACGTGTAGGTTGGTATCAGAAATATTTTTTGTGCGGAAAGAACCACGCAGAGTGAATAGACCTGTCCAGTCAGTGCACGCACTTGACAGTAATCGTGTAACTCAATCCAGCAGTTAATACTAGTTCAGTACAGTTAGTACTAGTTAATTTTCTTCCCCGGGGTTTGAAGTATAACCAAACCAAACGTAACATAACATCACGCCTTGTTTCCCCAAAGGGTTAGGCAGAGGTGTACCTATAGAACACCCACATTTCGCCTGTTATGTTTAAAGCCCATGTAATAGGGGGCGAGCCAAACCAAAATTTCATCAAAATCGGTCAACCATATATACTTTCATATACATTTAGTAAAAAGTTGTTATTTTGAGATTACAAACCGACACTTCCGTTTTATTTATTTGGTTGTAAAGATACTGTAGGTACAAGATTTATAAATCCCTTTGTCAGATTTTTTCTTCGGAGTAAGAAGTTTTAACGACAATGTAGGTATACATCAATATACTCACTTTGTAACGAGAGCTATTCATGAACGCTGAATGGGAAATATAAAAAGATTTCTAAAATAAACATTTTTCTTATCATCAAATAACCTACGAGAACATAACGCTGGTATTCTTTTTTTTTGTATAGGAAATCATCAATTGACTTTTCCCGCTCTGGGCGGAGCGGGATGTCAGACTTTTACTGACTAAAACCCACCCGTGTTCCTTCAGTTGCCCATGTGCCAGGGTCACGGTATCTCTTTCGAACAATCTCGCGATCCTGGCAGGCATCGGTCCTATAAGACCCCTTCAGTTATGCTGACATCTCTTTCAGGCGCGCATGGAATACTACGCGCCGTCGACCCGAGCTTGGTCCTTACCGGGCGGCGAGCTACTCAAGTGGTAGGTAGAGATGCTCTTTGAGTGAACCCACATTTCGTCAGTTATGTTTTAGTCCCATGTGATAGGGGGCGAGTCTATTGCCATCATCGTTATCATCATTTCAGCCATGAGATGTCCACTGCTGGACATAGGCCTCGCTGATAGAGCAGGTTTGTCTTAATCGCTACGATTGGCAGGCGGAAGAGCGATCGCATTATGATGGTAAACTGCAGAGAGAACGCTGTTGTTTATTCTCCAGTAAGTCCCTTTTGCCATCAGCCCGGCTCAAATCGACACTCCAGGCTGCTACTGAGAAAATTCATAAATTCGAGAATTCCCATCAAATGGATACATGGGAGCCCCAAGCAGACTGCAAGGGGTGCACTTGCCGGGTGTTTCCATTGTGAGGATCGTCTGGAGGACACGGTGGAGCATGCGGCGGAGGTGTGCCCTGCCTGGGCGGAGCCCCGCCGTGTCCTCGTGGAGGCAATCGGCGGCGCTGACCTCTCGCGTCCGGCCCTGGTGCGAGCCATGGTACGGAGCGAGAGGGAATGGGAAGCCGTCACCTCCTTCTGCGAAGCAGTAATGGTCGCGAAGGAGGAGGCGGGGCGTGTGAGGGAGTGGCAGTTACTGCGCCCTCATGTCCCTAGCCGCCGCAGGAGGAGACGCCCAGGGCGTCGGGAGTCCATAGCGGACTCCCGGCCACCGTAGGCGCGAGCTTGCGGGTGGCGAGCAATGGGTAGCTCGCCGCCCGGTAAGGACCAAGCTCGGGTCGACGGCGCGCAGTGTTCCACGCGCGCCTCAAAGAGATGTCAGCAGCAGTGTAGGGGTCTACTAGGACCGATGCCTGCCGGGGTCGCGTGATTGTTCGAAAGAGATACCGTGACCCTGGCACATGGGCAACTGATGGAACACGGGTGGGTTTTAGTCAGTAAAAGTCTGACACGCCCTCCCGCTCCGCCCAGAGCGGGAGAAGTCATTTGATGATTTCCCATCCTGAAAAAAAAAAAGGGGTACACCTGCCTGCCAGGGTCACAAGATTGTTCGAGAGAGATACCATGACCGTGGCACATGGGCAACTGAAAGAACACGGGTGTGTTTTAGTCAGTAAAAGTCTGACATACCCTCCCGCTCCGCTCAGAGCGGGAGAAGTCATTTGATGATTTCCCACCCAAAAAAAAGGGGTACCCGGTGGCTTCAAAACAAAATATTCATTTAAAACCTTATGAACTAAAAAAATATCCGAATATTCCAAAATATTAGAATAATAGAAAACTCACACTATTTGAGGCGAGATCCAAAAATTTTCGTTGGCTTTTTTTTATTAGTCAACAAAGTTTCTAATTCTTTCCGAAAACCTAATCGACCGAAGGTGGGGTGCTTATGTTATTGAGCTAGCTTCGCTCGCTGTTGCATTCTAGTCTATCTTAAGTCTTAACTTTTTTATATAAATCGATACAGTTAGCCTTCTTTCTGTTATGCAAACACAATATGTCGAAGACTTTTGGCTGTGTGGACCACGATACCCTTCTAACAAAACTTGAAGCATACGGTATTCGAGGCAATGCTCTTAATTTAATAAAAACGTACCTAAAAGTTCGAAGACAATGTACAGAGATATCAAACTTGTGTCTAGGATCTAGAAAGGAGTTAAAATATAAATCATCTCTTAGAGAAATAAAATATGGTGTCCCGCAGGGCAGCGTCCTCGGACCTTTATTATT
Source organism: Aporophyla lueneburgensis (assembly GCA_932294355.1). Taxonomy (NCBI): domain Eukaryota; kingdom Metazoa; phylum Arthropoda; class Insecta; order Lepidoptera; family Noctuidae; genus Aporophyla; species Aporophyla lueneburgensis. The sequence continues at coordinate 24,819,879 of OW028755.1, forward strand.
TTTATTATATATAAATTATTTGTCACGTCATATACTTTATCCTATGGTATTATTTGCAGATGATAGCACAACAATTGTTTCATGTAGTAATAAAGAATCATACTTAAATGACATTAACAATACAATTAATAGTTTAATAAATTGGCTCAACAATAATAATTTAATAATTAATCTCCAAAAAACTAAAATCATGCAATTTTACCAACGAATATTCACGGGAGAATTGGATGTAAATTACAATGGTCAAACTTTAGAAAAAGCTAACATTACAAAATTTTTAGGAATCCTAATTGACAGCCAGTTAACTTGGAAGCCGCAAGCAGAAGATATATGTAAACGTTTAAGCACAGCCGCGTTTATGTTGCATAATCTATCAAAAAAAGTAAATTTACCGACAATATTAGTCGCTTATCCTGGTCTAGTAATCTCCATCTTAAGATTTGGTATAATATTTTGGGGTCATTGTAGTGAACGAGAAAGCATTTTCAGAGCTCAAAAGCGCTGCCTAAGAGCTATATTTGGTTTAAGAGTGACAGACAGTTGCGTACCTATATTTAAGTCTCATAAATTACTTACCTTCCCATGCCTCTATATTCTTGAGATAGCAATATTTGTAATAACAAACCGATGCCTATTTGCAACTTTAATAGAAACTAGAAAACGAAGTACAGCTATGAGATCTCAATACCAGAACCAATAGGTTCTGGCAAGCACGGGCGCATATAAAACTAGTTTACTTAAAAGAAATGTGATTTGTATGGCTCCTGTAATCTTTAATAAAATACCTGACCAAATTAAAAATTTACCGTTGCAAAAATTTAAAAACGTTTCAGAGAATTACTTGTAGACAAATGTTATTATTCTGTGCAGGACTTCTTAAATGATAATTTTGTGTAATATTTTTATGATTCTCTATTTTGTATGACAGTTGCATGCTAGATTAATGCAGAATGTACATGGACCCTATCATTTAATTTAACAACTTATATGTATGTACCTACATTCTAAGCAAATAAAAACCTATTCTATTCTACAAAATAAAAGCTATATATACTAACTGAGGCGAGATGCAAACATTATAGATTTTCATCTCATTGAATAAATGGACAAACCTAGCACATCGGAGGTGAAGTGCAATAAATAATAGTTTACAAACTATAAAAACTTCACCAAACTAAAAGAAGAAAATAATGGGAAAAAGCGTTGGGTGCTTGAACTTTTAACTTTATGGAATGCACATAAACATATGAAAATTAATATAAATTAAAAATACCTCAAAACGCACCCCAGGCTTTTCTTTCCCATTGTTTTCTACTTTTTAGTTTCGTTTTCTATGAAAGCGTGTTTTTAAACTATTATTTATTTTCTATTCGGTCGGCTAGCTAGAACAGCGTACCGTTTTTGCTAACCTGATTATCCTGGTCAGGATACTGGTCTTTGACAATTGTACAAATTTTCAAATATTTAAATTAATCAGACGTTTCCAATTGGGTGACAATCATGTTCAAAGATTACGTTACATACTGAGCTAATAAAACTTGCACCCCCTCCCCCCCCCCCCCAAATAAACTTGCCGGAGTCCATGATTTGATACACTCGTAGAGGTATATAATATACCCATTTCAGCTATGCTAGTTCTCCATTGAAATGCTAAAAGCAAACATCACTATATTTGAGGTGCAATGTTAAATGTCTAGATGCTTTTAAAGCGAGTGCCCACAGAACAGTCTGCGTTCCGTTTCACGAGTAACTTCGTGGTACCCAGAATGTTGCGTTATTTACAGAAATGTTATGATTTTAACATAAGAAAGGTTAAAGAGGAAATGTGTTGATATTTAATTATTTTAATAACTTTAACTTCGTTGATAGATACGCCAATTTATAGGGAGCGAATAAACATTGATAGTTGCACTTGTTCACTGACATACAATTCAAAGTGTTTTGAAGGTTTGTAGGTAATCCAAATGTTTGAAACCATCATCATCATCGTTTCAGCCGCTAGACATAAGCCTTTGGGGAGGGGGGTTACCATAATCGCCACGCTTGGCAGGCGGGTTGGCGATCGCGGTATGGTGGTAAGATGCATACAGAACGCTGCTGCCCATTCTCCAGTAAGTCCCAGAGTCGCTGTGTTTATTTAAACCAATATATGATTTCATTTTATTTGAAAAAAAAAAAAAAAAATGCACGAGAAACTTAGTAGCGCAATGAATGTCAAAATAAAAGGCTTTGCCATTGTTAACGTGCTGGTCAATTAGGCTGCGTCTTTCCTTATGATGATTTTATCATCAGGTAACAGTTTTTGTTTTTTGTTTGTTTGTTTATTTATTTCGTAATCAACAGGTTTCAACAAACAAGTTGTAGAGGCCTTCTTTTAAGTATGGAGATACCTGTAGCAGAAGACCTCCCTCTTCCATATTTATGTGAACAACATACAAAGCCTGTTAATTCAACAAAATTATACAAAGTTGGCATAATAACAAAACTAAGACTACATAAATTAAAAAATAATTAAAAAGGTACACTATAGACGAGTGAGTAGTGTGTGTGTGTGTGTGCGCGTGTGTGTGTGTGTGTGTGTGTGTGTGTGTGTGTGTGTGTGTGCGCGTGTGCGTGTATGTGTGTATGAGGATGTTTGTGTGTGATTGAGTAAGAGAGAAAGGGAAACCAAATACATAATATGTATTTGGTTTCCCTTTCTCTCTTACTTATAATATTGTTATTAGTGTGAAGTATGTGGTAGATAACTGTATAATAATAATGAGTCCACGAAAGCATTTTATAATTTTACTATCATATGTTAAATATTAAGTAACCGGATTCAGAAGTGCCTTAGTTTCTTCATAGTTAAGGGTCTTTAGCCATGCAGTCAGGGTTTTACGACAAGCATAATTTGTTTTTTGGTTAATTGGATTTTTTTTGCATATGGCGTTATAAAGAAGAGTAGTTTGGGCAACGTATTGCCGCCTTGCGAACGCAGTACGAACTCTGATCCCATCCATCCCCCCATGATTTCTTCTTTTTCTGAGAGTACTAGGGTCAAATACCGTCGTTTTATGCCGTTTTAAGGTGGACATCAGAACATATAATTTTCTTACAGTTAAAAGGTCACACAGTTTGTAAAGCTCGTGTGTAGAAAAACGGTACGATTTGAAGTAAATCGTTTTGAGAAGAGCACGCTGTGATCTTTCCACGTCTAAGAATTTAGTTTTGGTGGCACCCCCCCATATAGGAATACAATAGGTTAGAACGCTTTGGGCTAGAGCTATGCATATTTGTTGTACGAGCTTCGCTGACGCAACATGCCTTAGTATTTTGAAAATCCAAATCAGTTTTCTCAGACGTTCACTAACCAATGTAACGTGATAATGCCAAGAGAGTCGATCTAGTTTTCTCAACCTTCTCGATAGTCGGACAAGCACAGTTAGCGTCTTGGATATTATGACATTGGTGTATTTTTAAAGTGAAGTTAGTGTCAGGCTGGGTTTTATTACTTGAAGAAAAACACATGAAGATAGTCTTCTAGCTATTCAGCGAAAGGAGGTTAGTTCTTAACCAGGAGGCAACTCTAGATAAACCCACTTCGGCATCTTTCTGCACAGAGGCCCAACTATCACCGATAAAGACCAACGCAGTGTCGTCGGCATAAGAAAATACCCGAGCACCACCTGCCTCTAATGCACATAGGTCGTTGATGTAGATTAGAAACAATGTGGGCCCGAGAGCACTTCCCTGTGGTACACTGAAGGTGATATTAGACTCCCTGCTTGTATATTGTCCAATTCTGACCTTTTGCGTTCATTGTGAAAGATAACTTTTAAATAATTCAAGAGGTGTGCCTCTTATTCCTATGTTTTCCAATTTTCGTACAAGAATGGGAATGGACACTGTATCAAACGCCTTTTTTAAATCCAGAAAAACTGAGAGGCACTTCTTTCCCCAATCAAGGTTTTCAGTAATGAGAGATGTTATAGCTGTTACTGCATCTTCAGTCGATTTACCCTGTCTAAATCCATACTGTGCATGAGACAATATTACATATTTATTTAGGAAGTCAATTAATCGTTTGTTTAAGAGTTTCTTTAATATTTTGGATAAGGTAGGTAACACTGATATAGGTCTGAAGTTACTAACATCATCTCTAGGTCCACTCTTGTACACAGGCGTTATTATAGATTGTTTTAAGAGCTTAGGGAAAATACCTTTACTAAAGCACAGGTTCGCAAGATGAACAATAATTGGGAGAATTTCGTGTTTAGCTAACTTGAGAAACATTGTAGGGATGTTGTCCCAGCCAGGAGCACTACTTGACTTTAAATTCATGAGTACATAGTGCACTTCGTCTATATCTGTATCCAAGAGAACAAGTGATGTCAGTTGAGTATTATCTGTCCCTAAGTTAGCCACAGAATCCGATCTAGTGTATGGCAAGATTTTTTCTGCAAGTTGTTTGCCAATTCCTGCAAAGTAATCATTTGCATAATTGACCGCGTCAATTGGCGATGACTTTTCCTCAAGAAGTTTAGTGCTGTCTGCGTTACCTTGCTTCGTATGCGTAATGTTTTTAATATTTGACCAAAGTCTTTTACTGTCTTTGGTAGAGTTTGCCAATTGTGCGCTCTCGTACTGGCGCTTTAGTTTTTTAATTAATTTATTACAATAGTTTCTATACCTTTTGTAAGCAATTTCTAATATATTATCATAAGGGTCATTCTTTAATTTCAGTGGTGCCCATTTCTATATAACTTTGAACGAACATAATTATGATGATACTAGGCTACTCTCAAGAATAACCAGTCTTACCAAGGTGTATGTTATTACCCAGTAACTGGGATATTTCAGAAAAAAATTACTTGGATGTATCATCATACCTACCTTGTATGCTTTAACCATGATAACATAAATCCACCACGTATTTTGTCGAGTTTGATAATAAATTTGTCTGGGTTTTCAATAAGAACGAATGCCGAATGAGGACTGGAAAATAGTGTTTTGAAAAGAAACCAAAGAATCAGCTGTCTCGCCTATTCCCAACTATGTTGAGGTCGGCTTCCAGTCTAACCGGATGCAGCTGAATGCCAGTATAATACATGGGGCGACTGCCTATTTGACCTCCACAGGTCTATTATCTGAGATCTACGTTTTGGAATGAGCAACTAGCTTTGACTTTCCATCTAACTGATCGACTTTCCTGCCAGGGTCGAGAGATCTGTTCGAAAGAGATACCAGGGCCCTTGCTCGGATTTTTAATTAATTTACTTGCGTTGGAATCATTCAGATTCAACGCAGCGTTATCGTTAAGTCGGTTCTGCCAGGGTCGCGAGATTTGTTCGAAAGAGTCACCGTGGCCCTGGCACATTGAAAACTGAAGGAACACGGGTGGGTTTTAGTCAGTAAAATTCTGACACGCCCTTCCGCTCCACCAGAGCGGGAGACGTCATTTGATGATTTCCCATCGAGAAACAAAAACTGATCGACTTTTCATTGGTTCAAAAGTGACTGTCAATGGTTTAATTGAAAGAAAATCGTCTGAAATCTCACGTTTCTTGGAAAAATTCACCTGTTTGCTCAAGTTTCACGTACTTCGTTTGTCCCTTCAGCAGAGCATTTTGCTTTGAGCAAAAATAATAAACCTTTCCCTTCGAGTTTCTTTGAAGATATTTTTTTATAAAGGTTATTCATGTGTGATCGATCAAACGTGAAAACCTTTGTACGGAGAATATAAGAACTTACTTGTTACATTGTGTCAAAGGAAAATGGATTTTATGTCAATGAAAGAAAGATTGTTGTCGAGTGATTTATTTAGGGGCAGAGTAACAAAATGTCAATGCTTGTATTTATAGAAATAGGTCGTTGTGTAGAAAATGTTAGGGTTATAATTATGAGGGGTTGTCATAAATTATACAGGCCAGGAAAAAATATGTTTTTATTTTTATACAAACATCGTTAAGTGTCAGTCTGTGCCACAATGAAAATTCCCACGATCATGCCTAAATATACTGCGGCGTCGTCGCTGTTGAAATATAAATTTTATTGTCATGCAATTAAGTTATATTTCTACTAGCTTCTGCCCGCGACTTCATCCGTGATAAATTTCTTGGTTCCCTCACCCATCCTGTCACATCGAATCGCCTACCCGTGCGAGGTTTTCGTAATTGTCACAATTACGAAAACCTCGCACGGGCCTAAACCTATTTTTATTTTTACTCGGCTCCTAAAGGCATGCATTAGCGTAATGTAATATCGTATATAGCCTTCCTGGATAAATGGGCTATCCAACACTAAAAGATGTATTTCAATTCGAACCAGCAGTTCCTGATATTAGTGCATTCAACCAAACAAACAAACTCTTCAGTTTTATGTTATCACTTGCTTTTATCTGTGACTTTGGCCGCGTAAATTGCCGTTATCGCGGACGCAGATGAAGTCACGTAATAAAAAGTAGCCTATGTCCTTTCTTGAGGTTTAATCTCATCCAGTACCAAATTCCATTAAAATCGGCTTAGTGGTTTAGTAGTGAAAGCGTAACAGATGGACAGAGTTATTTTCGCATTTATAATATTAAGTATAAGTATAGATATATATTAGTTTAGAAGTATAGATATAGTATAGATTAATTTTATAAAAATCTCCTGATGTGTTATACCGCCAATAGACGCCCTAACCCTTAATAAAAATATAATAAGTTAATCGTCCACTATCAAAAAATCCTTAAGAACTTGCCTGACACTTAAAATCGGTACCCACAAGCTTAGGTTAATTTGATTCATAATATTATTTCTGTCTCCCTTACTCCTTTGAGAATAATACTAGAAGCTGCAACCAATCCTTCAACAGAATCCCCGAGTCACAATTTTATAGTTATGCCCAATAAAATTCGCCGGGAGAGCCTATAAAGTCGGAGAAGTTACAACTAAACTAGGCATCGAGAACAGCTATAAAACGTAAAATATTATAGTTACGAAACTATCCTTATGTAACTGTAACTTGTAATATTACATAATATTTTCAGGTTTTTATTCTTCTTCTTCTTAGCGTGTCGATAGCAATCTAAATATACAGTAGCGCTCAAAAGTATTTTGACAACAATAAATTATTAAAAATAAAACAAAATAAAAAGAATATTGAAATGAATCAAATTATTTATTCATAATAAGGATATGTTTTACAAATTGGAACACTTTGATATTAGGAATTGCTTAAGAATAAGAAATATTAAATTTTTCTCTGATTGTTGTGGATCAAAAGTATTTTGACAATGAAAACAAAAATCTTTTCTTGATCTTATTTCTAACTAGCTTTTGCCAGCGGCTTCGCCCGCGTGGAGGTCGGAAATTATCCCGCGGGAACATACTACCGGGATAAAAAGTAGCCTATGTCCTTTCTCAGGCTCTAAACTATCTGTGTACCAAATTTCATTTAAATCGGTTCAGTAGTTTTAGCAGGAAAGCGAGACAGACAGACAGACAGACCGACAGACAGACAGAGTTACTTTTGCATTTATAATATTACTAGCTTTTGCCAGTGGCTTCGCCCGCGTGGAGGTCGGAAATTATCCCGCGGGAACATACTACCGGGATAAAAAGTAGCCTATGTCCTTTCTCAGGCTCTAAACTATCTGTGTACCAAATTTCATTTAAATCGGTTCAGTATTTTTAGGAGGAAAGCGAGACAGACAGACAGACAGACAGACAGACAGAGTTACTTTTGCATTTATAATATTAGTTTAGATAGTATAGTATGGAAGTATGGAAGTATGGAAGTATGGATATTTTTGACATTTAATAATCAGTATTTAGTTGCATACCCACTTGCCTTTAAGACAGCTTCGCATCGTTTCGGTATTGAGTCTACTAATTTTTGTAAGTTGATTTTTGGAAGATGGGGATTTTGCTCCATACCTGCCATAGTGCTTCATATAAAGCGTCCTTATTTGAATAATTTCAACATCTCACGCAACGATCCAGCTGCTCCCAGAGATGTTCTATCGGGTTTAAATCAGCACTTTGGCTTGGCCACTCCAATAATTAGATTTTCTTGAGAGTTATGAAATTACTAACATGCTTAGATTTGTGTTTCGGGTCATTATTTTGTTGGAAGTACCAACCAGGAGGTATATTATCTCGAGTGTACGGTCGCATTTGCTTCTCTAATATCTCAGCATATTTAAAACGATCCATAGTCCCATCTATCTTAAATAAAGGTCCAACTCCGTGACGAGAAAAACATCCCCAAATCATAACATTACCACCTCTATCTTTCAACGTGGGTATTTGGTATCGAACATCAAATTTTTTGTTTGTCGGACGTCGAACATACCGTATTCCATCAGATGACACCAAATTAAACTTACTTTCATCACTCCACGACACCTTGAACCATTCTGAGCTAGTCCAGGATCTATGCCGTTTTGCAAATGCAAGCTGCAGCTTCTTGTTCTTTTCAGAAATCAGAGGTTTTTTGGCCGGACGTCGTCCATGTCATGCGAAGGCTTTTAGCCGACGTTTTACAGTAGAAACATGTACATTCACGTTATAGTACTCTTGAAGTTAATTTTTTTTTGCACAGCCGATTTTTGCACATCACTCTTTAATAACTTTTTTACTGAATGGTTTTCATGGTGAGTCGTTTTTTGGGGACGGCCACTTCGAGGCTTATTTTCTACTGTCTTACGTTTAGTATAAACCTTATTCCACGCACTGACTAGCTGCCGAGACACATTAAAGTTTCGAGCATCTTCTGCTTGCGTCTTTTCACTTTTCAAAACAGTTATCACAGCATTTTAAAATCACTTGAATATTCTTTTGTCATAGACATGTTTAATAGATAATAACGATATTATGAAAATAAAAAAATAATAGCTAAGGCTAACTCTGTCAGCGAATAATGAGAACACAATATTTGTCAAAATACTTTTGAGCTGAATATGAACACATTTGTGAGAATATACGGAAAGTAAACAAACAAGTTACAACTTGTTTTCATTAATATTTGCAGGCTCTTTAGAAAGATTAGTGAAGAATAAAATTTGTTTACCTAGGGGTACGCGACATTGAGATATTAACGGAAATATGCTTGTCAAAATATTTTGGAGCGCTACTGTAGGCAGTCCAGAATTTGGCTACGAGCTTAAAACTTTCAGTAGCATCCGTTAACTGTAACGTGCAGACAACAGGACACGCTGGACAAGATATTAAGTGCCGCATTGTTTGTGGGACAGCACCACATTTACACTCCGGGGTGGAGTCATCTGTGAATCTCCACCTGACCAAGTTTTCTTTATTTCGGCCTACTTGAGGCCGGAGTCTACTTAAAGACTTCCAGGAATGTTAAGGCACCTCGTGTCCAGGCGGAGATTTTCAGCAGGTAAAACGAATGGGTTATTTTTATTTGTAATTCTATAAGTAGTATATGAGTCTGAAATTGCCAATACGCCTTGAGCAAACGTAGTGATAAATTTTGGCCCCTTCTCTGTATTAAAAGAGGCTTTTGCCCAACCCTGGGACATTTACAGCTTGTTATTTTGATACAATTTTTCAAAGGGAAAGTTCTTGCAAAGTGGAACCTGCCTGCTATAGTATACCTATGTATTTACACGAACCGTTTTGAGCCCTTTTCAACCTCCCCAGGAGAGGGTCCAAGCTTAATTACGTAAACTGGACTGGGGACTGAAATTTGCATAAACAAAATTGTATCACCCTGTAAATTGTCTTGCTGTTTCCCTCTTCTGAAGCTTTAGCCGTCAACTCCTGTGTATTACTTATTAAACCCTATTCTTGTCCAGGGTAAAGAAGTGAGCTCAATTCCTACGCTGACTAAAGACGTAGAAGTTTTGCTGCTTATTACGCAGCAGCAAAACTGGTTGTGCTACTTTTTTCACTAAGAAGTGGTAAAGGATGGGCGTTTAACCTCTAAGTCCCTGAGATACCACATTTGGTATCGACACAATGGTTTTTTAATTGTGTCTATAATTACGGTAATTGACTGGTTAAGGGGACAGTGTTATGTAAATTTGACGTTCTAAAAGTTTTGATCCATACCGTAACTTGAATATATGACTATTTTGATTTTGCTAAGGAGTCTGCGGTATTTTTAGATCTAGTTAAATTAACTTATAGATATTTTTTGTTTGTTCAACAATAAACACTCATGAATTAATATAAAAGACAAAAATATATCCTAACTTAAAAAAGATAAATTTAAAATTTAGAAAACCGCCGACCAAAACAAAACCAACAAGGAAAAAAAAAACGTATTTATTAAGTTTAATAAGAAGTTGCAGGTAATTTTTCCAAAGAATCGTCTTATCGAAATGGCTGAACCGATTTTGAACACAGGACTGGGGTTGCCAGACGTCCTGTATTTTAGGCATAGTTTATAATGTCCCGGCGGGACCGACTCTATCCCGTATTTGAACCGTACTTCATTTTTCAATATAAAATCAATCCAAGTATTCACACAGGCAACGTTCGTAAAACGTACTGTTTTAATTGTCTTCGTTTTTAGTATTCCTAGCTCAAATTGTTTCGTGGAAAGGGTTTTTCACAAATGATAATTAAGTGGACTGATGTAAGAAATAAATGTACCCCTAGTTTAATAAAAAGCGAGTTGATGACTGTTTTTAATTAGGATTACAATTGTATTGATTTTTACAGATATGTTAAAATTAATAAAAATATGTTAAAACTGACTCTAACCTCGGAAAAATATCAAAAAAAAAAAATGACATGAAATAATTTTATTTTTTATTTGTCCCGGGTAAAACACTGAAATCCCGTATTTTTTCCCAATTTAACATTTGTCCCTTATAGGCTGAAAAAAAATCTGGCAACAGGACACCCCTCTTTTAGCGTCGAGGGTTAGAAATGATTCCCATATTAAAATAATATAATAAGAGCATCGAAAAAATAATCCGCATTTTTCTAAGTTAGACACAATTAAATCTGTAAACGTATCTTCTCTCAGAACTTCCCTAATTCTTGGTATTTTCTCCGTTTTTCCAGCCATTAAAAGCATTTACATGTATGTGAGACCCCGATCAGAAACTTTACAAACTGTAAAAGGGCTGGCTAGTTAGGAAAATCAAACAAATAACAAACTTAAACGAGTCGTTTTCCGACCTTTAACGGTTCAAACGGCCTTAAAACAGTTCGTTTGATCTACAAATAAAACTAATACATAAACATTTGGACCGAAGTCTAATCAGTGATCAGCGATTATCTTATCTATCTCTTAGAATTAATTATGTATCACGAATATCTCGTCGCCATCTTGAGTAGGCGACAAATGTCGGAGATGTTCAGCTGATAACCGAGATGTTTTGTGATAAGACGGTATTAGAACATTCGTATTGATGTTTATGTACCTCATTTAGTTTGATAGTTATGGTGGTGACGTGAAATAAATTTGGTGTTTCTTCCCACGATGAGTATTTGGACTGTTTGGGTCTTTTTTATTGTGATTTTGAAGTGCGAAAATTAGAATGTTCAAAGTTTTTAAATGATTAAAAAGTGATGTAGATAGAGTAAATGATAAATTACTTTTCTTCTGAAAGTAGGTTTGTACGAACGCTTTTACGAGTCAACCATATTTTTTAAACTAGATGGGGTCAGTTAGAAAGGCCGAAACAAACTAAGAGCTCTCAGTTTCTTTTAAAGTCCAGACATAATCTTGGAGAGACCATGCGTAGATCATGTGGATTGGTGTCTGAAATGGTCTTTAGAGGAAAAACCACACAGATTGAGTGGACCTGTCCAGTCAATGCACGCATTTGTCAGTAATCGTGCAGCTCGAATCAAGTAGGTAGCGAAGTTCTCTTATATTTTTAAAGATACCTATATAAGTTTATGGGCTGTTTTATGGTTTTCTAAATCGTGAATCAATATCGAAAGGAATAATCACGAGTTGTTGTGCTAAATGATCTACAGCTGCATGTCTAGCCCCCTAATTATGTAACACAACTAATAATGACAATCTACATATATTTTTTAAGAATATTGCTAATCTAAATCTAAATAATCAGTCTATAATGTTCTCACTGCTAGGGCACGGCCTTCTTTCTGTGAGTGGGGCGTAATCTAGTAGATTACGCAGGTTGAATGCGGGTTGGTAGATGTCACATGTATTCAAATGTTTAGTTCTAGGACATGCCGATTTCTGGCATGTCCTAGAACTAAACGTTCGAAGACATGTAACATCTAACAATCCGCTCTGGGCTGATGTCATGTGCCACGTGGTCAACAGTATTCTCGTATATCCTATGCTGACGAGTGAAAAATAATACATATCAAATTGGTACATTATGCTAGGTTTAAACCTAACTTGAAACGTATCAACGCGATCAAAATTTAAATGGAATGAAAAAGAAAATACTGAAATTAATTTCACAATAATCCAGTTTATTGTAAATTACATGCCAAGTTAACTCAAAACAAAATCAAAAATAATAGAGAGTTTCATTTACCGTTATATTCGTTTTATCTTCATATTCCATGTTCAGCCTATTCTGACAGTAGGAGGGAGCTTGACTGCGGTGAGTGACTGCGGCGGCGTGACTGCAAATGGAGGTCGGGAGACAACTCACTGCTCGAACGACGGAGGTTCAACGAGTTCAATAGACGGTTCTGTCTCAAATTATTGTTCAAACTGTTGTCTTGCAAATTGTTCAAAAGATTATTTTGACGCAAATTATTATTATTATTATTATTCTGGCGCAAATTGTTGTACAGGTTATTTTGTCGCAAATTATTGTTCAGGTTACTCTGTCTCAAATTGTTATTCAGATTATTTTCTAAGTACAAGTTGTTGTTGTCTTGCAAATTATTCAGCAGATTGTTAGATCGTAAATTGTTGTTCAAATTGTTTTCTTGCAAATTATTATTCAAGCTGTCCTCCAACAAATTATTGAGGTTACCCTGCCGCAAATTGTTGTTAAGATTATTTTCTTGCAAATTGTTATTCAAATTATTTTCCAACAAATTATTGAGGAGGTTACCCTGACGCAAATTATTGTTGAGATTATTGTCTTGCAAATTATTCAACAGGTTATTATTATTAGACCTTAGATTATATAGCTGGTGATTCAAAGGACTGGCTAGCCCTTTGGCTACCATGACGACTGCAATGCCGATCACAAGTTTGAACATGGTGACTTTTCGAATCGAATAAAACAAAAAAACTGTCGTTAATCGAATGTATTATCCGGATTTATGCGGCTTATATACCTTACGTAGTAATCAAGTTACTTTGTAGCTACATACCGTTAAGAATGTTTCCCGAATTGATTTAATACATTTCGATTATTCGGCGTTGTTTAGTTTTGATTGAGCGATGTATATATAATATTAAATGGTTATACTGATTTTTTACAGCTCTGAATATGAGTATTGAAGAAATTTGAGCTTTAAAGAAAAGTAAAAACCGAGTTCAGAAACCTATTGAGGAATAGGATAGGACAATATTTTTATTATTATTATAGCTTTATTTATCATTGCAATAGTTATGGGAGTTATATTTTAATTTATTGTAATAGTGGAGTTGTTCATTTTATGTCCACTATAGGGTAAAAGCCTCCTTCATCATTTTCCATTTCAGTTTTTCTTGACCGTTGCTCATCCAGTTTTTCCCAGCTATTTTTATGATTTCATCAACCCATCTTTTCTTTTGCCGTCCCATTTGTCTTTTACCAGTAGGACCCAGCCACTTCGTTATTTGTAGTATCTTTTGACTTGGTATCTAGCTGAGTGACTTGCCACTTCCACTTCAGTGCCAGGACATGTTACAGGGCATCTATGAATTTTGTTTTATTGCGTATGTCAGTTCGGGGCAATATTTAGTAAAAACTAATTGATTAGTCTCTGTTTGACAGCAGCAAGATTTAACGTGGTAGCAGGGTTCTGATAGCAAAATGATGATAGAACACCTGTTTTAATAGCAATCCGTAAGTGCTCTTTCGATCCCAACAGGAACTATATGGTTTGGACTTGTTTGAAATAGTTCAAGGTTCGCCCACTTATATTGCAACTGAAACAATTGCTATCGATTTATATTGCGAGTGACCGAAATATGGGGACTAAATTATTTAATTATGGCATTTTGCCTTCAGTTGATTAGTTTCTGACTTATGGTTAGGTCCTATGTCTAGTTAGCACAGATGTTAGTAATTAGAAAAAATCCTGTATAAAATTAGTTCATCATCATAAGTAGTCCAATGCTGGGCATAGGCTACTCCAATTGCACGCCATTCTGATTGATTCTCGGCAACTCTCATCCAGCTGCTTCCAGCCACCCTGCGAAGATCGTCGCTCCACCTAGCCTGAGGGCGTCCTACCTTTCGTTTGCCGATTTGCGTTCTCTAGTCAAGAGCACGTCTACCCCAATGGTTATCGGTTCTAAGGCTTATGGCCGACACATTACCACTTCAGCTTGCTTATTCTGCGAGCCAAGTAGACACATAGCTCGGTTCAAACGGCACAAACTTAGTTGTGCTGTGGCAAAAAATAAACGTTTAATTTTGATTATGGTAAAAAGTTGGATTTTAAAAACCCACGAGCTATACAAAAACCTTTAAAAACAAGTATACGCATTGGCCCTTTAAGTTTAATAAGAAGTTATAGGTAATATTATGATCACAAGATGAAACGGCTGAACCGATTTAGATCAAACATGTCTAAGAACTACTAGAAAGCTTAATTATAAATAAAAAAACCGGCCAAGTGCGAGTAGGACTCGCGCACCGAGGGTTCCGAACAAACCTGTAGGTATTCTCGGTTTATGCATAAGGTTTATGTTTATGAAAATAAATGTTTTATTTTTCATTTTTTATATTTCAGTTGATTAAATGAAAGGTAAATTGCGGTTTACGATTTATGAAAAAAAAAAATACTTACTCGATCTCGTTCAAACCAATTTTCGGTGGTAGTTTACATGGTAATGTACATCATATATTTTTTTAGCTTTATCATTCTTTTAATTTAGAAGTTACGGGGGGTTACACATTTTACCACTTTGGAAGTGTCTCTCGCACAAACTATTCAGTTTAGAAAAAAATGATAGTAGAAACCTCAATACCATTTTGAAGACCTATTCATAGATACGCCACACGGGTTTGATGAAAAAAAAAAATAATTTGAGTTTCAGTTCTATGTATGGGGAACCCCAAAATTTATTGTTTTTTTTTTTCTATTTTAGTGTGAAAATCTTAATGCAGTTTACAGAATACATCTACTTACCAAGTTTCAACAGCCTAGCTCTTATAGTTTCGGAAAAAAGTGGCTGTGACATACGGACGGACAGACAGACAGACAGACAGACAGACAGATAGACAGACAGACAGACAGACATGACGAATCTATAAGGGTTCCGTTTTTTGCCATTTGGCAACGGAACCCTAAAAACTGCACCCAAATCGGTTCACCCGTTTAAGAGCTATGGTGCCACAGGTATGGACAGATCAGACACACATAGCTATCGAACTCATAACACCCCTCTTTTTGCGTCGGGGGTTAAAAAGGGATTTTCTTCAAAAGTCCTTACCTTCGATTCGCACTTCGCCAGTATATTTGACAATGTACTTTACTAAAATTGAATCATGTAAAATTATGTTTTGTTTTATTTCTGTAATGTCATCGCATGTTTTCAATAGCATGAAATCGATTTATTAATGGTCAGTTTACGAGTATATTTTTGTATTATCAGACTTGTAGTAAAAATCTATTAAAGTTTTACAAAGAAATCTGCAATTTCTTGTGTAATTTAACGGTATATTTTGTAACATCAGGTAAAAGAATATTGTTTTAAGGTTCTGAACAGATGACAGTTGTAACTAGGGACTAGTAATAACAGCTGCACGGGTCAATTGATCAGGTTAAGCTACCCTTGCCGCGGTTGGTCCTTGGATGGGTGACCATCTTTACACACCAAACCCTCTGTGCTTCGGAAAGCCCGCTAAGCCTCGTCTTCGCACGATTCGTGTCATTTGAGCGTTTACCTAGTGACCACAGGGTAACAGCAACCTAAAATGAAATTGCATTAAGGCACTTGTCCACCGCCATCGTCAACAGGACATTACCGAGGACGTGATGATGGCGCTGAAGTAGCGATAAACATATATGCTATGACCCTTGCTCACTGCACGTCCATCAGCGGAGCATCAGGTCTCTTAGAATCAAACTCAAAGCATTTATTTCAAATAAACCAATGACAGTCACTTTTAAATTGTCAAGGAACCGGTCACTTAGAAAGATGAAGCTTGTTGCCCATTCCAAAGCATAGCTTCTCCATGAACGGGCAAAAACTCCACGAACACTATTTTAAATCATATTATTATCTATTAAAAAAAAATTGGTTTCATCAATTATATTTCAGTTATACATGTCAGAATGATGTAAAAACAAATAAGCCGTAGCAGCTAAGAGATGACCATCCCTACTGACGGCGCCCGTTCACAAACATGACGTATGGAATTGACGAGCTCTTGAGCCAGCCATACAAAACACTATTGATCTTGTTCACTTTTCACATAATGTCGTCGCATAAGTGCAGTTCCCCAGGCTTTTGTTTTGTCTATCTTATCATACTGAACCGCTGGATACGGTCGCAGTGGACCACGGATCGCCGTTATTGGGACGACACGTTCTATTCGAATAATCTCGTTTCTCGTTGACGTACGAGTGACGGTTGTATTGGACAAACGCCATTAGGGAAATCGACCGTTACCTTTTACCCACAGTCAGAGGGAACTGACCCTTTTCTTTTGCCACTTTCGATATTATCTCAACATCATTACTATATTTTAACCCCCCACACCCAATAACACAAATACCTCGAACCGTACCGTTTAACCCTACACTACCGAAACACATTATCGTTGCAAGACAGGCAAAAATGTTAGGTGTGGCCGAATCTCGGATATAACCCTTAATACGGTGAATGTGGCGAATTATGGAGGGTTAAGGGAATGTGGTCGCGGTCGGGAGGTGTTGTAATTATGTTTGTTTTTTGGGGTTTTGTAAATGGCGAAGTAAGGGCGGTCTTTTGGACCTTGAAATATATGAAAGTGCTTCTGTAGAGTGTTAAGTTAAATGAGGTACATACCTTAAGGGAGTAGCGTACTCATGTAAATAAATTTCTTTTTCTATGGGACCAAAACAAAACAATATAACAAAAGTCACTTATTGAAATTAGGCAGCACTATTCAAACTTCAAAAATTACATAAGACAGTCCCCCAAAATGCTTACTCTTCACCACTTCCTAGGGCTTTCATTGGGAAGAACAAACTCCCCAGTAGACCAACCTTGAAATCGCAAATCACTGCATAGTATAAAACAAAGTCGCTTCCCTCTGTCTTTCCCTATGTATGCTTAGAGCTTTAAAACTACGCAACGGATAGTGATGCGGTTTTTTTAAATAGATAGAGTGATTCAAGAGGCAGGTTTATACGTATAATACGCGGGCGAAGCCGCTGCCAAAAGCTAGTAACAAAATATGTAAAAGTACGTTTTGTTCGCAAATCATGACAAAATGAAACGACAGATCTTTCTTAATTCCTTATTTATCTATGTACTAGCTTCTGCCCGCGACTTCGTCCGCGTTAAATTTCTTGTTCCCTCGACCCTTCCCGTCGCGTCGAATCGCCTACTCATGCGATTTTCCCCGTTTTTGCAAAATTGTTCATTACTGCTCCGTTTCTCTTAGTTGTAGCGTGATGTTATATAATTTATAGCCTTTCTCAATAAATAGGCTACCCGACACAAAAAGAATTGTTCAATTCGGACCAGTCATTCCTGAGATTAGCGCGTTCAAACAAACAAACTCTTCAGCTTTATAATGTTACTAGCTTCTGCCCACGACTTCGTCCGCGTTAAATTTCGTGTTCCCCCGACCCTTCCCGTCGCGTCGAATTGCCTACCCGTGCAATTTCCCCGTTTTTGCAACATTTTTCATTACTGCTCCGCTCCTCTTGGTTGTAGCGTGAAGTTATATATCCTTTCTCTATAGCCTTTCTCAATAAATAGGCTACACAACACAAAAAGATTTTTTCAATTCGGACCAGTAGTTCCTGAGATTAGCGCGTTCAATCAAACAAACAAACAAACTCTTCAGCTTTATAATATTAGTATAGATTAGTAATTAGTAATATTAGTAATTAGTATATTTGTAAAGATTTCTTATTCCCAACACAACTAGAATTACAGGTTGCCCCAAATCTCGCTACAGATTTGGGGCAACCTGTAATTCTAGTTGTGTCGTATTTTTTTTTTTTTCATTACATCTAAAGTATGTAATATCACATGTAAAGTAATTTTCGTGAACTTATACAGAGAAAAGGTAAATAAATCGACCCTTTCTGCGATTTTGTTAAGTGTCTGCAAAGCGCTTATAAAAGGTGCTTTACCCAGGGAGGCGAGCACGGCCTCAGTAATAGGCTTGAGACCCACATTTTGTCACGGTTTTGCTCCCAAACTGTGATATAAATGTGTGACTTAGGCCTGGTCGGATTTTTTTATTCCCATATTTTGTCTCATGCTAAGCGTTGTCCAAAAAGAGCACGTGGCTAAGCAATGACAGCCTCACGGATCGATCTATCAGAATAAGCTCCGTTTATTTATGTTAGTGGATCTAATAAAACACTGTCAATATTTTTTTTGTAAATATTTTAAAAACTTGATGCGTTTCCTTGCTGACTGTTCCCTGAGGAGAAATGCCAAAACAAACTCACGAGGTGATGGTGTCTTTTAAAGTTAAATATTCTGTTATTAGAATCTATGTGAGTTTAACAATGCAGGGCAATGTATGGAAGGGCCTTTCGAAGAAAGGGAGACTACTTATCAAAACTGGCAATAAGCGGCTACCCCATACAAACCGTGTGTCCCATTCTTTACTTCTCCTAAACATTAGAACCTCCAATAACCACAGACGTGTAAATTACATATTGTTTGACGCTCCTGCCTCCAATTTACTTCACTATTGACTTATAATTGGAGCGAACACTTTGACTGTAACGAGCCGCTGTTTTACATAGAGGCGACATTCTTGTCATACCATAGGGAATGGAATGATGTATTGGAATGACAATAGGCTCCTTTTTATAAATGTTATTTTATTAGAAATTAAGATAATACATTTGTTTGTCTCAAACATGACGCAAAAAAGGACCAAGGACACAAGAAAAAAGGAAAAGCTGTGAAATTGGTCTTTTATTTATTTATTAATAAACATATTGTAGACTTACAGGTAAACCCAAGGCGTCTACAAACAAGTACATTTTGGTAGTATACACGTACAGTACAGTTATAATTTGTTGCCAAAATGTAATTTATTTAAGGATAGCTGTGTTTAGCTACTAACTTACAGTTACAGACAAACTTATTACTAAATACAGCTTATTACTAAATACAACCCAGACCTAGTTACGTCGAACAAAAGTTAACTCACCTTGAGTTAACTTTTGTGACAGTATGTAAGATGGACATTCGCCGCAGATATAATTATGTGTAGTTTGTCAGTGAACAGGTCCACATCTTGAGTTAATAATATCGGTCTTCACCATCACTTCACGCCTTTTAATCTCGGAAGGGTTAGACAGAAATGCACCTTTAATACGCATTTCGCCAGTTATTTTTAAATCTTATTTAATGGGAAGTGAAGCACATATCCATGCTCCGAGCTGCTACTGAGATATTCCTCATGGAAAAACTAATTTAACCGACCTGGGAATCGCACTCAGGACCTCATGCTCAGCAGTAACACTAGCGACCACTAAACTAACGAAACAGTACTTATTATTCGATATTTATTTAACACTAAAGTAACTACAAATAAGTATTTTTTTCTCCCAGATTCCAAAACCACGTGATTTATAATAAGCTCAAAACGATGATAAACGCGCATAGTGATTACAACGACAGCCTCTAACAACACTGGTAACTTATGACGCCGGCCATTATATACGATTTTAATTCTGACTCTAAACATATCGTAAATTATGGTTTTATACGGCCCAAGTTATAGGAGGCAGCGGGAACAGTATTGTTCTGAAAACATTTTGGAAGAGTCCGTAGTAATTAACGTTTTATTTGTTAGTAATTATATTAACCCTTTCCTACCGGATTAGAGATTTTGAAAGATATTTCCCAATTTAACTTTATAATATTAATAAGGAAGGTAAAAATAAATCCCATATTTTTTTTTAGATTTTTATTAACAAAAAAATCAATCAAAACCACTGAAAGTACTCATAAATCCTTGTACATTTTTATCGTTATTTTAGCACTAAAATTTAACATAATAATCTAAAACCATATTAATTGCATAGTTAAAACTACAATCTTAAATAATAATATAAAACAAATAACACTTACCCCGTCCATTCTATTTTTAAATGTTTTCTAAAACAAAAGCAATCCGCAGTTCTCAAATCCGAAACTGTCACTTGCGGGCGGTCGCTACTTGAAAGTGTCACTTGCGGGCGGTATATAGGCAAAATTTAAATAAATCGCTGTGATTTGCTAGGGTATTGGTATTCGAAAGGAACGTCAGTGTCCAATACGTAATGCGCGATCGTATTGTCGAAATAATTAACGGGGAATCACCCGGTACAAATTAGTACCGTCAGTTAGGAAAGGGTTAATATATTTACATAATTTAAAAGCTTAGGCTTGAATAAAAATATTTACAAGTTTATAATGTATGTATCTATAAAACGTTGGATTAATTTGAAAGTTTTCACTTTTATCAAGTACCGATAACATTACAATAATTTCATCAATGTGTGCCATTATCCTGGCCAGGATAACAAGGATAGCAAAAAAAAAAGAAATATCCTGCTTTTTTAGCTAGCCGAACAAAAATAGAAAATATACTTAAAAAAGCTAAAAAAAAAAGGTCTACCACGTGCTTGATATAAATAAAAAATATACCTCAAAAAGCATCCCACGCGTTTTTTCATTATTTTCTTAATTAGGTTTGGTTTTATATGAAAGCGTGTTTTTCAGTATTTTAAACTATAATTATATATATCTAACACGTGGGTATGGTATGTACCTAAACCTAAAACCTAATTTAATTTTACCCTCTATACATAACAATTGAAAAATGAAATACACAATTGTTTTTTTTTATGTGACAGATTGTTATGTGATGACCACCGCTCTTCTAGGGATGTTAAGCCGCATTGTACGGTCAGCCAAGAAAGTGGTGTACCAGTTTTGATTTAGTTTCCCGGTCATCGAAAATTACAACAAGGTTCGTTATAAAAAGATATTACTGAAAGAGACAACATTATCATGACGTAAACCTATGTATTTAGTATTCATACGTCATATGTCACATATAAGTACATGACATTTTAACCTTTAGTATAAATGAAAAGGACATTAGTTTCTACAAAGCAATTGAAATGTTTCCAAACAAAAGTAATAAAAACTATTTAAATAGACAACCGAATTCCATTTGAAAAAGAAAACTGACAATTGACATTTTGTCAAATATATGCAAAAAATCGATATATTTTCCGTGTTTTGTCAATCAACTGCATATAAAATCATCTCAATGCCTGCCAACTTGACCATTGCCGAAAGAGCACAAATAATTGCCCAATTTAATGAGGGAAGCAGTATCAGTGCGATATCCCGGAATTTGAATATATCGAGGCGTTCTGTCCGCTTTTGGATTCGTCGTGAAGGAGAGGAGGGAAGTTTGTTGGATCACAGAAGAAGTGGTCGCCGGCCTGCACTCTCCAATAACGATAGAGAATTCATGAGACGGGAATATGAAATCAATGGTTTTAAGCCCACAAAACATTTTGCGGAGATGTTCGATGTGAGTGCCCAAACAATAAGGAATCATCTACATTACATGGGGTTGCACCACAGGCATTACGCCAAGAAAATATATTTGACGGATGCTCACAGACTTGCTCGTCTGAACTTCGCCAGAGAGCACTTAGAGTTTGATTGGTCTAATACAGTGTTTTGTGATGAAAAAACGTTTAAATCCAGTCAGCATGGACGTCTTCACCTTTGGCGATATAATTCAACACGGTATAAAGATGATCATGTAATCCCAAATAGAGAATCAGGTCGAATTTCCGTAAATATTTGGGGCTGGATGAGTGCGGATGGTGTAGGAGAATTGTGTTCTCTACCTCCTCGAGCGACGGCTGTAAATTATATCGACGTGCTTCAGAATGCAATGCTACCGACAGTCCGTAATGTTTACCCGGAGAACGAAGTGCCACAATTTGATTTTGTTCAAGATAATTGTTCAATTCATAATGCGAGGATCGTAAGAGCCTGGTTTCGTTCACACACTGACGTAAGGGTAATTCAGTGGTCCTCAAGATCGCCGGACCTCAACCCGATAGAAAATCTTTGGGGCCTTATGGTCCAACGATGGTCGCATCAAAATGAAAGAACCAAACAAGCTCTTATTAGTCACTGTAATTATATTTGGGAGGAAATGCGGGGAACCGATATTTGCTCACGGCTTGTTGGTTCAATGAGGTCTCGTCTTTTAGAGGTTATAGAGGCCAACGGCGGTTACACCCGTTTCTAATTTTAATAAAAATTCAATATCTTCTAAATATTACTATATATGCTATGTTTTTGTTTGTTATAAGTATTTTAAAATTGATTGTAGAAATTTAATAAAAGGATAAATCTATTTTTAGCTTGTTTTTTATTGATATTGTAATTACAAGTTTACAGAAATTGTAGGTTTGTGGATTCGCCTTGTGCCTTTACAATTTTATGTAACTTGTTGATTACAATTTTGAATTTGTAGATACAATTTTGTCATCAAAATCTACAGCCCCCCGCCGTTGATTTTACGACGTCATTGGTTCCATCAAGTTCAAACTAAGAACAGCTGTCACGTTACAAACAGTAATAGTCGTTATCAATAATCAGATAAAGACAGCAATAGAAGTTGTCAGATCGATCTGCAAGCGAAACTAATCTTTATCACCTATGAATCTGCAAGCGATATTCAACCTTAGGGTGGTACACCACTTTCTTGGCCGACTGTACAATCGCAAAGCCCGCTGCAGCTTACAAATTGCGCCATTCAAAACGCAGCTTAAAGAACCAGTAAATAAACATTATATTTCTCAATCCGACTGTTGTTACGACCGACTGTTTATAAGCCCAATCTTTTACCCATAATAGGTCATATAACCATACTTTAATATAAAATTATGCCTATAATTACATGGACAAATATTCAAAAAGAAAATTATATTTCCTTCGTAAATAAACTGTGTTTAAAAAACTATAAGTTCTGAGAAATGTGATTGGTGGAATATTTGGGTTTAATATTTCCTGTTGGTTTTGTAAGAGGGATATAATGAGAAGCGGTCTCTCTCTAAGAGACTCCTCCCTTTCTTAAAGAAACTTGAACATATTGACCGTTTAAATTGTCCGTGTATTGAAATCACAGCTGTAATTCTTTGACAGTTGTGTGAATTGGCAT
This sequence comes from Aporophyla lueneburgensis, assembly GCA_932294355.1. Taxonomy (NCBI): domain Eukaryota; kingdom Metazoa; phylum Arthropoda; class Insecta; order Lepidoptera; family Noctuidae; genus Aporophyla; species Aporophyla lueneburgensis. Next base: position 24,843,349 of record OW028755.1, read on the forward strand.
ATTCATGATCATTCGTCATTTCGGCTGAAACTCGTCCACTGCTGGACATTTGCCTCCCCCAATTTGGGGGGCTTTGCCATAATCACTACGCTTGACATGCGGCATGTTGGCACTCGCAGTATAGTGGTAAAATGCGTAGAGAACGCTACTGCCTATTCTCTAGTAACTCCCTTAGTCGCATTCTACGACAACCATGAAGAGAAATGGGATGGTAATATTTACTCTTTACGACTAGCACAAAAAAAAATGGCATTGACAGCACGGCAATTTAACGGTTGAGAACAATTTGCTGAAGAATTAATATTTCTGACTGTATGTAAAGTTATTTTAACAAGATACTTGGAGATAGACATAATGAAATACATGTCAGATATTTGAGACGACATAATGATGGAAACCAGTGCACGTAAGAAACGTAGGAACACCGATAGCAAAATTGATAAACTATATAACCTTTCCGTGATTTAAATGTAAAATATAAAAATAAATATGGAGAAAAAATAACAGTGAAAATAAGAAAACTGGAAAATGAAAAAAGAAAAATTATCGTACCTTTACGTCTTGAAATATCAACAGGAAAAGCCAAGGAAACTTTATACTTAGGAAAATTTGCCTTCAAGCAAAGATCAAAGTTGTATAGAACGAACAATATCTACGAGTTCACGATAGGTTTTTTCGATCTACTTGACAGTATAAAGGACAACCTTCTCGACACAGTTTTGAGGAAAACTGGGATGTAAGGCTTCCTACTCACGGGGTGACTAAATGTTGGGCAACATTGAGTTGCTGACAAAAGAAAAGCGAATTCAAAAGTAAAATTAAAATATAGCTGACAACAACCTGTGAGCTACTTTTGCATATATTGAGAGGTCAGCCATTGAAAAAAAGACAAATAAAATACATTTATTTAGCATACACTAAAACGCACACAATATATAGCAGGAAGGGGTAAAATTAACGTGGTACTTCAAATAGCCTATTTATTGAGAAAGGCTATAGGCTATATAACATCACGCTATGATCAAAAGGAGCGGAGCAGTAACAAAAAAATGGACGAAAACTGGCAGGCTGCGATGCGACGGGAAGGGTCAGGGGAGTAAATATTTGACGCGGATGAAGTCGCGGGCAGAAGCTAGTACTCTATAAATTCTTTGTACTATAATCCGAACGCTCGACGAATCCGAACGGGGGACAAATTTTCGAAGTTCGGATTAAAAAGGTTCTGCTGTACACTTCTCCTCTATCTTTGCTGTGCCTTGTGTGTTTTAATTTCTTCTAAAACACTCAAAGATGCACTAATTAGCATGCTGCATTTCTCCACACAGACAACACTCGCATGAAGTACCACGCTAACCTACTAACTAACTAAGGCGCTAATCTTCTTAACTCGTATCGGATGCACGAACGTTTGGACAACGATTTCCGAAGCAAATTATTGAGATTAGCAAGTAATTGGTTAGATAAATTATAGAAGGTTCCCAAATATTAATTTACTGGCTTTTGCCAGCGGTTTCGTCTGTGTATTATACATATAAACTTTACTTTTGAATCACGGTGTTCACTGATGAAAACCGCCGTTAAAATCCACTGAGTAAATTAAAAGATCTAAGCGTACAAACATGGACTTTAACTTTATTTATTACTAGATAAAGATTAACAGTGATATTTTGAATATGCAGTGTGTCTGTCTGTCTGCCTTTTTGCTACACTTTTCAAAGTCTAAACTATTAATGGAACTTTTTTATTACCCTTGTTTATTTATCATTTGCTTTTACTTTATTTTTGTCATGTTGCGGTCAGCTTCCCCGGGTGCAGCTGACTACCAGTATTTTATATGGAGTAACTGCCTATCTGACCCCCACAACCTAGTTATTAAGTAACACAATGCCCCTTGGTAAGACTAGAAGTCATACTTTAAAATTCTTGCCAATCGTGGCGATTATGGCAAAGCCCCCCAAATAGGGGGAGGCCTATGTCCAGCAGTAGACGTCTTGCGGCTGAGAGATGATGAAGGGGTAAAATTGAAATAATAAAAAGTGTAACAGCCGACAACTTCATAAGTTGACCTGCGGGACGTCATTCCCCAAAAAAATGTGTGTATCAGCTCCGACGAACGACTGGAGTTTACTCCTTACGAACAATTATAAAATATATAGATTAGTAAACATAACATAACGTAACGTAACATAAAGGAGAAAGTTTGATTTTACTCCCCATAAATTTTCATACCCCGGGCTTTATATGAAAATTGCTTCTTAAGGAATATACTAAAAAAAAAAAAACTCATCTGATTGGATATATGACCCATTCGCATCTATCCTAACATCACTGGAAGGTCAAAGTCAAAGTCAAAGTCAAAAACGTTTATTGCGAACTAAGTGTATATATACATGGTGTCATGGTGTCATCCCGTCCGTATCATAAGCTGATATAATCACAAAAATTACCCATAAATATTTCGGGCAACATATCTCCAACACAAAATCCTCGCCCAGTGCGCAACCAACCTTCTTCTAGAACATCACTTTGACTACTGAACCGCGTTGTCTCGTCAATTTCACTCATCGCTGACTCCCGATTCGTGTCCTTTCAGATGTTACTGTCGTTCCACTTGTCCAACTTAAAATATTGACTACTAGCTTCAGCACACGACTTCGTCCGCGTTAAATTTCTTGTTCTCCCGACCCTTCCCGTCGCGTCGAATCGTCTACCCATGCGATTTTCCCCGTTTTTGCATTATTCTTCATTACTGCTCCGCTCCTCTTTGTTGTAGCGTAATGTTATATAGCCTATAGCCTTTCTCGATAAATAGGCTACCCAACACAAAAATAATTTTTCAATTCGGACCAGTAGTCCTGAGATTAGCGCGTTCAATCAAACAAACAAACAAACTCTTCAGCTTTATAATATTATAAGTATGTAATGTGTATCTATTCATACACGAAATATTTTAAGAGGTACACCTGTAGGTGGTAAAGAAGCTATAGCAACAAAAAAAAAAAAATTCTAAGTGTTTTTTTTTTAATTTAATATTTATGAATTATTTGACGCACATAAGAAATACTGGCTCTTTCTTATTTTTTACGGCCCGAGACACCGCGGCCATGCTCGTGCCGTCCGGTCATCGCCCTCGTAGTGTCAGGCGGGCCATTCATAGAATTTGTAGTAAAAGTTTTATGCAAAACGTCTCAAGTACTTTTAAAATAATAATAATTACGAAAATTCAAAAACGCTTAGATAAAAATTTTCTTTTTGCTTCTATAGCTTCTTTACCACCTACAGGTGTACCCCTTAAAATATTTCGTGTATGAATAGATACACCTTATATAAGTATAGATGTGTTGTAGAGCGTCGCTTTATGAGAGAAAGTTTAAATGACGAGGAACTAAGAGCATTGGTAGCTTTTGTTTACATTTTGTTGGCATTGGTAACCTCGTCTTTCAGTATCTGCCTCTTACATGTTGTCTTGCGTCGTCTGAGACTCTCATCGTCATCTCAGAAGACGTCCACTGCTGGAAATAGGCTTCCCTCAATTTGGATGGTTTGCCATACTCGCCACGCTTGGCAGGCGGGTTGGCGATCGCAATATGGTGGTAAAATGCATAGAGAACGCTGCTGCCTATTCTCTAGTAAGTCCCGTAGTAGCCTTTTACGACAACCAGAAGAAATGGAAGGCTGATATTCTTTACGTCTGGCAGCACACGGAACGTTTGAGACTAGTCATCTCTTAAGTGCCAAGGGTTACTTTTGACTGACTTAAATAAAAGAGGGGGTTATATTTTCGTCTGTATATTCTTGTATTTTGAGTTGTTTGTGACTACCGAGATCACGACTAATAGTATGGAAGGAAACGACATGTTGCGCCGATCACAAATAAATTGGAGTAAGGGCTGGAGAATAATGGTGTTTTTAGGGTTCCGTTGCCAAATGGCAAAAAACGGAACCCTTATAGATTCGTCATGTCTGTCTGTCTGTCTGTCCGTCCGTCCGTCCGTATGTCACAGCCACTTTTTTCCGAACCAATAAGAGCTATGCTGTTGTTTTTACATTGTTCTCTCATATAGAAGCTATAAGAATAATGTATCCAGGATTTTGTAATACTTTATTTTAAAAGCGCGTCTTTCTTGCCTGATCTTCTCATTAGAGATCTAGGTTTTTGAATGGTAACTAGTTTCAACTTTATGACTAACTAGCTTCTGCCTTCGTCTGCGTAAATGTCGCTCATCGCGGACGCAGACAAAGTCACGGAATAAAAACCGGCCAAGTGCGAGTCGGACTCGCGCACAAAGGGTTCCGTACAAACCTTTAGGTATTCTCGGTTTATGCAGAAGGTTCATGTTTATGAAAATAAATGTTTTTTTTTTAATTTTTATATTTCTGTTGATTAAATGAAAGGTAAATTGCGGTTTACGATTTATGACGTTTTAAAAAAAAAACGACTTACTCGATTTCGTTCAAATCAATTTTCGGTGGTAGTTTACATGGTAATGTACATCATACATTTTTTTTAGTTTTATCATTCTCTTATTTTAGAAGTTACGGGGGGGGGACACACATTTTACCAGTTTGGAAGTGTCTCTCGCGCAAACTATTCAGTTTAGAAAAAAATGATGATAGAAACCTCAATACCATTTTTGAAGACCTATTCATAGATACCCCACACGTATGGGTTAGATGAAAAAAACCATTTTTGAGTTTCAGTTCTATGTATGGGGAACCCCACGATTTATTGTTTTTTTTTCTATTTTTGTATGAAAATCTTAATGCGGTTCACAGAATACATCTACTAACCAAGTTTCAACAGCATAGCTCTTGTAGTTTTGGAGAAAAGTGGCTGTGACATACGGACGGACAGACAGACAGACAGACAGACAGACAGACAGACAGACCGACATGACGAATCTATAAGGGTTCCGTTTTTTGCCATTTGGCAACGGAACCCTAAAAAGTAGCCTATGTCCTTTCTCAGGCTCTAAACTATTTGTGTACCAAACATTTAAATCGGTTCAGTAGTTTTAACAGGAAAGCGAGACAGACAAACAGACAGAGTTACTTTTGCATTTATAATATTAGTGTGGAGTGTGGAAGTGTGGATGTGGATAGTGTGGATTGACTGAGGTTTATACAGCGCAAAATTGCTTGTAAATGGTTGAATTGATATAAACGGTTTCAGATTTAGATATTAATAAAGTCAGTCCACATGGTTGCTAGTGTCTGGTGGTCTACAGTCAATGACGGGCGTTTCTTGTTGAGGATCTTTTAATAAACTTATTACGGAGATACTTGATCATGGTTTTAACAGATGCCCCACCTAAACTTTAGACTATTATAAAAGCAAAAGCTATCTTCTAAATCACGGTCACCCAAACTTATTTATCGACATCAAAAACCTTGAAAAAGCAGTTTATCATATTTGACACCTATGTTAGCATTTTTATAAAAAGTTGTAACATATTATAATACTTTTCAACCTCTGTAACTACCTAACTACGTAGATCATAATCACCCAAACTTATTTATCGAGATCCAAAATAAAACCTTAAAAAAGCAGTTTACGAATTTGACACCTATGTTAGCATTTTTATAAAAAAGTTGTAACATATTATAATACTTTGCACCTTGTACCTACCTAACTACGTAGGGCTATCACATTCTTAACTCGGCACCGAAAAAAATACACATTTTACCCGCAAGTACGTACAAATCCCATACAATCTTGGTACAGGACATTTTACGATGGCTCTTGCTATCCTTTTATATCCCAACCCTGATTGCCTCGCCCTCAGGGTACAGCCAGCAAATGAAATGGGGATACAAATTTATGACTCTGTTTTTTTTACGTTACAACCCTAAGGATTTTCATAAATGGTAACAAATCGGTTTTTGTGTAATACGAATTGGGTGTTCATGTTTGTTTGTTGATCTTAGATTTAAAAGGGCGTTTGTCACTTAAAATTTGGTTTATTGTGATGGCTTTATTGTTGTGGAAATGGGGTTAGCTTATCTTCGGTCTTTATAATTGGAAAAAAATTGTTTTCTGTATGTACCAGCTAGTGTCTGTGTGGCTTGTGGTAAAGTCATAACACTAACACTTACACAAACCGATCAATCAAGTTAAGCGACACTTACCGCGGTTGTTCCGTGGATCTTTACATACTTAGACCCTTCCATTCCTTCAAAAGTGCGTTAAACCGGTCTTCTTGTTAGCGTGTCGATAGCAATCTAAATAGATTTAGCCCAGAATAGGGCTACGAGCTTAGGCACTTTCAGTAGCGTCCATCAAGTCCTGTAGCGTGCAAACAACAAGACACGATGGATAAGACTGATATCAAGTGCCGCATTGTTTTTAAACCTGTGATCCCAACTGTTATTCATAGAGATTCGAGTGGTCAGAAGCCCGAAAGTAAGACAACCAGTCTCACCAAGGGGAGATTGCAATCGTCAGGCAATCGCTCTATGTAATATACTAGTACCCAGCTGCATCTGGTTAGACTGAAAGCCGACCTCAACATAGTTAGAAATAAACTTGATCTGCTGCCCGTACATCACGTAATTTTTCTAATTACTTCTATATTCAAGAGAGCAAATTAAGTTAGCCTTTTTTCCTGTCTGTACTGTCTTCGAGCTTAATATCATCAATTTAAAACGAAGATAATTTCTTTATTAGTTTATCGTGCACTTTTCTGCTGTCGCTACCTCATAAGCTCCGTGAGAGTTGCTCTATATAAAAGTGCAACAAGAAAAACACGGTTGTTCTAAAAATCTTCGTCTTAAAATGATTTTTGTGTGCTCGTTACATCTTTCTCCGCTTCTTATTTTGATTTGTTGGCAGGAAACATAAAATAATTGTCCAAAGTCAACGTTGAAACGATTATTTCAAACTAGCTTCTGCCAGCGGCTTCGCCCGCGTGGGTGTCGGAAATTATCCCGCGGGAATGTACTACCAGGATAAAAGATGTCAGTTTCCACCGCGCGGCCAACTCTTAAAATTTGATGAAATTTTGCCAGGAATTAGTTGTAATTTGTTACAAAACACACCTCTTTTCCTGAATTTGTTACAAAAAAAACTAAGACGCTACGACCAAAAACAGTTGGCTGCTAGAACCGCCACTTGCGGTAGTGATCGCCCGTGATTACACAGAAACTAAATAATGCAGATAGGCGAATGATACATCAAAAGAAAGGTCTTAATTTGTTGTATAGGTTACAAAAATAAAAATCATCAAAACTTAAATATACAAAAAGTTATGCTATATTTAGTTTTCAGGTTAAGTGTAGGTACGTATCTCACCATAAAATCAAATTAATAGAGGCTAATGTGTATGGACAATTAGTTGCTAATTTGTTGCAGCAAATAAACAAGAAAAATACTAGAAACTAGGTTCAATATTTTTTTACAGTCGATATTAGTTGGCCGCGCGGACGGCAATATGCCTAAAATACAATGGCGTTTATTTCGTTACTAGCTTCTGCCCGCGACTTCGTCCGCGTCAAATTTTTGCTCCCCTGACCCTTCCCGTCGCATTGATTTGCCTGCTAGTTTTCGTCCATTTTTCGTTGCTGCTCGCTCCTTTTGAGTTATAGTGAGTCACCCTTAAAAGATAGACATATGCTCTCTCGGACTTTTTTTAGAACTTTTTAAAAGGAACGATTCCGTCATACATAATTTTTGAGTTACTTTAACCGTTTACGCAGCGCACGCAACGGAAACTCTCAAAAGGAATAAATTTTCCCCGTTTTTGCAACATTTTTCATTACTGCTCCGCTCCTCTTAGTTGTAGCGTAATGTTATATAGCCTATAGCCTCCCTCGATAAATAGGCTACTCAACACAAAAATAATTTTTCAATTCGGACCAGTAGTTTCTGAGATCAGCGCGTTCAATCAAACAAACAAACAAACAAACAAACAAACTCTTCAGCTTTATAATATTATATATATTATATATATATATATATATATATAATATATATATAGTATAGATTAATAGTAGGTTTAAGCTTAGTTCTAGTACTAATCGACAGGTATCGTAGCCTAGTTTGGATAAATGTGGCGAATATAACTACAGGCTTTATATTTTAGGAGATATTCACTAAAATATAGTAGTATGAAACTGTATTAGAGTAGAGTGACCATAAATTTTCATAATAAAGTGAGACTGAATCACCATTATTGGAATGCTCGGTAGTCTTATCTTAATTTTTTAGGGTGAAACTCTTTAAGACATCCTATAGCATAGGTACTTTATAAAAGTCAAATTCACAAATCGAAAAACTTTCTTTATTCAAAATCAGCATACAGGTAAAAATCAAGTAATATAAGTCAACAATTTTTTTTTACTATAACATTTATAAATTAACTGAAACTAATGTAAGACACAGAATGTAGACACATTTTCTTACAGGTACTTATTTCAATTTTAAAAAATATAGTTGTAGTTGTTGTTGTCGTAGTTGTAGTTGTTGCCTGTATGCTGATTTTGAATAAAGACATTTTTATCGATTTGTGAATTTCAGTTTTATAAAGAACTAGCTTTTGCCCGCGGCTTCGCCCGCGTGAATGTCGGAAATTATCGTAAGAGGACGTACTACCCCGGTTAATGTATTAAGAATGCATTAATCCAGGTTACATAGGTAATAAGCGAGCAGTCTCACACAAATTTCCATCCCCTACTCAAGTTTTTTTGCTCCATACAAACTTCCACCCCCTATTTTATGGAAGTGGGGGATTAGAAAGAGACAATAAGTAGCCTATGTCACTCTCCATCCCTTCAAATCTCCACTTAAAAAAATCACGTCAATTCGTCGCTCCGTTTTGCCGTGAAAGACGGACAAACAGATACACACACTTTCCCGTTTATAATATTAGTATGGATATGCTATAGGATGTCTTAAAGAGTTTCACCCTAAAAAAATAAGATATGACTACCGAACATTCCAATAATGGCGATTCAGTCTCACTTTATTATGAAAATTTATGGTCACTCTACTCTAATACAGTTTCATACTACTATATTTTAGTGAATATCTCCTAAAATATAAAGCCTGTAGTTATATTCACCACATTTATCCAAACTTGGCTACGATACCTGTCGATTAGTACTAGAACTAAGCTTGAACCTACTATTAATAACGAAATAAACGCCATTGTATTTTAGGCATATTGCCGTCCGCGCGGCCAACAAAAATCGCCTGTAAAAAAAATATTGAACCAATTTTCTAGTATTTTTCTTGTTTATTTGCTGCAACAAATTAGCAACTAATTGTCCATACACATTAGCCTCTATTAATTTGATTTTATGGTGAGATACGTACCTACACTTAACCTGAAAACTAAATATAGCATAACTTTTTGTACATTTAAGTTTTGATGATTTTTATTTTTGTAACAAATACAACAAATTAAGACCTTTCTTTTGATGTATCATTCACCTATCTGCATTATTTAGTTTCTGTGTAATCACGGGCGATCACTACCGCAAGTGGCGGTTCTAGCAGCCAACTGTTTTTGGTCGTAGCGTCTTAGTTTTTTTTGTAACAAATTCAGGAAAAGAGGTGTGTTTTGTAACAAATTACAACTAATTCCTGGCAAAATTTCATCAAATTTTAAGAGTTGGCCGCGCGGTGGAAACGGACATGATAAAAGTACCCTAGGGTTAAAAACAAATTTAGTTTATCAAACGCGAGGGGCTTGTGGGTAAGTAATAACAACCGCACGTGTCAATCGATCAGGTTAAGCTGCCCTTGCCGCAGTTAGTCCGTGGATGGGTGACCATCCTTACTTATCAAGATCCCTCCGTGCCTCGGAAATCACGTTAGGCTGTTGGCCCCGGCTGGCATTCATGGATACGTCGTTAAGGGTCGACAGAAGCTCGAAAGTCTGACAACCAGACTTACAAAGGTATATCTTGTTATTCCGTAACTGGGTTCTGGAGGTCAGATAGTCAGTCGCTTCATGTAAAATACTGGTATTCAGCTGCATCCGGTTAGACTGGAAGCCGACACCAACATAGTTGGGAGAAGGCTAAGCAGATGATGATACCAGACAAAATTAGGTACTGATTATATAAGGTGTATCAATTCATACACGAAATATTTTAAGAGGTACACCTGTAGGTGGTAAAGAAGCTATAGCAACGAAAAAAAAAATTCTGAGGGTTTTTTTTTAAAATTTAATATTTTCAAAAACGCTTAGATAAAAGGGTATAGCAAGTTAAGTATTGAAAATGTGCCCCCAGAGCCAAATGTAATGAATATGATATCGTTAAGTACGCTGCTCATTTGCATTACTATTTATGTAGTTTTTGACTGCCTAGCTCTAACTGTCATTGAGTAATCTTGGAAAATGTCCTAATAACAGACAATTTTTTAAACTTTTCGTTCTCTAAAACTAATAAAGCTAGGACTATGATACTAAAGCCAAACTGTAGACAACATCATGACAAACATTATGTATATCGATCTTACTTAGTTTGCTAAAAATAAATATATTTTTTTAAATGAAATAATTTTTCTTTGGCTATTATTAGTAAGTTCTAACAGAGTGACCACTTTAGAAAAAATCTCAGAAATAGTACCCAGTATGTTGATTTTACTGTTACAAGTTTCATCGAAATCCTCCATCTGCAACATATTAAAAAAAAAAAGAAAATGTTGCTCAGGTCCCTTTTTGTGACACTACACATACAATTTTTAAATGATATGTTTAATAATAATAATACATAAAAAGAAAAAGTTATTCTCCATCCACTTTGCTAACCCCGTAAGGGTTTGGCGTGCAGTTAAGTACGCAAATCCAATTCAAAGTATGCAGTTCCAAGAGTATTTTTATTCAAGACCCTTTATCAGGTATACCTCGTGGCGCACTTATTGAACACCGATTGATATACCCTTCTCGCTCTTCCGCATTGGCGGGAGAACACACAAGAGCGAGAAGAGTATTTCAAACAGTGTTCAAGATGTTTGCCGGGACCTATACAGTGTTACGTCAACGTTAAAAACGTAAGTATAGGAACGATAGATTTTTCATTCGATTATAACTCTCTACAAAACATGTAAAATCTGTTTACGGATATTTTGCACTGTACACACTTAAAATGAATAGATAAAACATCAACTTTGTAGAAAAATAAAGTATTGATAAGCTATTCACAAGCTTGTTTGAACTCGCTTTGCGGTAACATTTGAATCGAACACAGTGAATCCAAGCTTCCGCAAACGTTTTTAAATAACATGCATGAAGTGTGTACAGTGCAAAATATCCGTAAACAGATTTTACGTGTTTTGTAGACAGTTATAAGTGAAAATCTATCGTTTCTGTACTTACGTTTTTAACGTTTACGTACCACTGTATAGGTCCCGGCAAACATCTTGAACACTGTTTGATATACTCTTCTCGCTCTTGTGTGATCTCCTGCCAATGCGGAAGAGCGAGAAGGGTATATCAATCGGTGTTCAATAAGTGTGCCACGAAGTATACAGGCACAGTCTGTAATAAGGGTCTTGAATAAAAATACACTTGGAACTGCATACTTTGAATTCGATTTGCGTACTTAACTGCATGCCAAACCCTTACGGGGTTAGCAGAGTGGATGGAGAATAACTTTTTCTTATTATGTATTGTTATTATTAAACATATCATTTAAAAATTGTATGTGTAGTGTCACAAATAGGGACCTGAGCAACATTTTCTTTTTTTTTTTTGAATATGTTGCAGGTGGAGGATTTCGATGAAACTTGTAACAGTAAAATTAACATACTACGTACTATTTCTGAGATTTTTTCTAAAGTGGTCACTCTGTTAGAACTTACTAATAATAGCCAAAGAAAAATTATTTCATTTAAAAAAATATTTATTTTTAACAAACTAAGTAAGATCGATATACATAATATTTGTCATGATGTTGTCTACAGTTTGGCTTTAGAATCACATTCCTAGCTTTATTAGTTTTAGAGAACGAAAAGTTTGAAAAATTGTCTGTTATTAGGACATTTTCCAAGATTACTCAATGACAGTTAGAGCTAGGCAGTCAAAAACTACATAAATAGTAATGCAAATGAGCAGCGAACATAACGATATCATATTCATTACATTTGGCTCTGGGGGCACATTTTCAATACTTAACCTGCTATACCCTTTTTCTTTTTGCTTCTATAGCTTCTTTACCACCTACAGCATGAGCATTAATAATGCTAAAGTATTCTCGTACGCCGATGATACATCTGTCGTCTTCTCAGGGAAATCATGGAATGATGTTAAGAACAGTGCAGAAGAAGGACTAGCTCTTGTTGCAACGTGGTTAAAAAAGAATCTGCTTACCCTCAATACAAGTAAAACCAACTTCATTTGCTTTAATATTTATAATCAGTTTCAACCTGATAAAGAATTTAATTTAAGAATCCACACGTGCGACATTACTACCGTTGGAACTTGCTGCAATTGCCCTACTATTCAACAAGTTACCCAAGCAAAATATCTGGGAGTGATTTTTGACCAGCGTCTTTCCTGGTATCCTCAACTGGAAACTCAAAGTCATGAGTAGAGTACGAAAACTGATCTGGATATTTAAAGAGCTGAGATATGTTGTACCAAGGACAATAAATGTAAATAAAAATAAAGACAATCAAAGAAATCTATTAAATGAAATTTATGTATCTTTGGTCCAGTCTGTTTTAGTTTATTGCATAACTGTATGGGGTGGAGCAACAAAATCTAGTTTTCTAGAGTTGGAACGCGCTCAAAGAGCGATACTTAAAGTGATGTACTTCAAAAAAAAAGAATATTCTCCACTGAAAAGCTCTATAAATTATGTAATCTGCTGTCAGTGAGAAAATTGTACATCCTTCTTATCATCCTTAAAACGCACAAAGAGACGCCATATGATCCTAAAATACTAGAAAAGAGAAAAAAGCACTGCATAGTAAATGTTCCCTCAACTAAAACAGAATTTGCCAGCAGACAGTATAAAAAACGTTCAGCCTTTTTATACAACAAAGTAAATAAACTTATATACATATATGATCAAAAGAAAATTCAATGCCAAAAAGATTTAACAACATGGTTACACAATTTAAATTATGATGATACAGAGTTACTTTTACAACGGGTGACTTAATAATAAATTATATATGTAGTGATGCTATTAGCTTATTTAGTCACACCATGTACACTCAAAATCTCCTTCTCTCTTTCACACACACACACACATGCACACGCACACACATACACACATATACTTAGACAATCCATCACACTCACACACACATACAATCACACTCACGTATATATACAAAAGATCGTATTTTCTTTCTTACTTTTTTTTTTCTTTCTATTTTGTTGTTTGTATACATATTTATAATGCAAGGGAAGAGCGGAGCCTTCAACTACAGGTATTTCTATGCCTAAATGGAGACTCCTCGATATACAATGTAAGCTAAAATGATATGATTCATAGTTCTTTACTGTCACTCTGTACATCATCAGCCATCTTGGTTAAACCCCATTATTCCCTCATAAGACCCCCATCACAATTAATTAAACAACCTTAATAAGGCTAATAATTTATACAACACCCTATATAATGTCAAGGGCCATTCACAACCAGTAACATAGAAAAAATATGCATAGCGCTGTTAAGTTTTATCTCAATTGTTATGGGGTACCCATGGGCTGTTTATAGGGGGTTCTTAATTGATGGGGTCGCTATCTGCCTGCTCGTATAAGGAATACAAGCTTGGAAAAATAGAACCGTGGAGTGACCTCTTAAGTAATTGTTGTTTTTGGATCGATAGGACCGTTATTGTTTTCAGTAAAGTGTGTAGACCAATCAGGTTATCATTTTGCCCACTGTTGGGATACTGGCCTCTTGTCAGTGAGAGGGAGTGGGCTATAATCCACCACGCGGGCCCAGTGCGGGTTAGTTGATGACACATGTCTTCCAATTTGTGGTTGTAAGACAAACTGGTTAGCTCACGATGTTTTCCTTCACCGTTTTGAGAGAAGTTGGTGATGAAATAATTTTCACATAGCGTTTGACTATTTTCAAACCTAAGGCTTACAATTCATATGTCGCAGCGCAAGTAATGTGTCTGACAGAACGAAATTAGTAATTGGTCAAGCGTAAGTTGAAGTCCGGAGGACTAAGTTCAAAGTGAGGGGCTCGGACGATAGTAGCCACAAGGATTGAGCAAAGGTTAAGGTATACTTTAGTTGGTTCTGGGTGGGTGACCATCCATTACGTTTCGAGATCCCTCGTTACTTTGAAAACACGTTACTCCGTCATTCCCGGATCTTTGGGAGACGGTACAGGTCGTCAGAAGCCCGAAATTCTAACAACCAGTCTTGCCAAGGGGTATCCTTTTAACCAGTAGCTGGGTTATGGAGGCTGACCTCCATGCTGGGTTATGTAGGCTATCTGAATAGGCAGTCGCTCCATGTAAATACTGGTACTCAGCTGCATCCGGTTAGACTGAAAGCCGAGCCCAACATAGTTGGGAAAAAGGCTAGGTAGATGATGATAATAATGATTGAATTAATATTTAATTTTCCTAGTTGTTTAAATTATTTTGAACAGTCTGTGTGTATTATTGCCGCTAGCTATACAGCCAATAATGCAAATGACGTACCTTTTCAACCGACGAAAAAAAACGGAGGAGGTTATCAATTCGACGCGTATACATATATATATTTTTTTATGTATGACCACGCATAACTTTTTATATAGTGGTCCGATTGTGATAATTCTTCTTCTATTGGAAAGGGTATACCTTGCCAAGTATTATAAGTACATTAAAGCTACAAAAAATTATAAAATAAAATAAATTTTGAGTCGGCGCTGAAAAATCAATGAACAAAGATCACTTAAAGCGACGACTCATAATTTTAAGGTTTAATATTTTTTTGCTTTTCAGTTTTTTCGGCGGTTAAATTTTTTGCTAAAAAGTTTTTTAAGGGCCGATTTGTCAATCCTCAGATAAAAGTACCAATAGTTACGTAAAGAATAAAGTTATTAGACTCTTTATTCGTCTGATAAGTGGTCGTCAGTTTTTCAATCGTTATTTTATTTAGGAATAACTATCTGACCGAATATCACATCTGTGAATACGCTAACTTCAGGGAGATGAAACAAATATACAGAATAAACCAATGTTAGAACGGGACGGACTATTTCATTGTTTACTGTCAATGTTATAAAAAAATCTGCGGCAGCCAGATGTCCCTTTTTTACGTTGAGAGGTTGTTTTTTTTTTGGTTGAGTTGTATTTTTATTTGTAATTCCGTGATTTCTTATTGTATTAAAATAATCATGGAAAGAAAAACTGAATCCCACACTTTAAAGTGTTCGACACTCGGTCTTACAATTCTTTCTTTTCGTTCATATTCTTTCTTTATTTTCATTAATATACTTATATTTATTAATTAAGACTTCATCCTCACTTGCCATTTCGCCAATACTATCGCAAACATCCATCTTCATTAAGTACACTTTTTAAAAACGAAAACTAACCTCAAGTTTGGTACCGCTAACGTCGTTTATCAATGGAACAAGCGGTTATCTGGCCGTCAAAGAGCCAAATAGATTTATTCCTCCGTTAAGGGAATTATTCAACCAATAAAGCCTATTTGACGATTGAACAACACAGTTTTTTACTATCTATTTAATAAACCCTATCCGTCTGTTTATCTGAGGATTGAAAAATCGGCCCTAAAACTATTCGATTGAATCTATACAACATTAATTTTTGTTTATGCGAAACCCGAAACACGGGTCTAGTATTTTTATGTAAAGAATCTATGAAAAAAATTTCAAAACTGTATCATTAATAATCACAAAGTTATAAGCTTGATAAGTTACCTGGTTGTCCACGAAAAACTTATGCAGATCACCACAAACAGCTAGTGTACGTACCATCTCCGTGTAATGGACGTTTGAGTACGGGAAAGACATGATAATTTTAAAATATGCGTATTGTCGTTCGGTGTCCTACTTGGAAGCGTAATTAAATATTTTTGGTACAAAATATAACATGGTGTAAAAATTATTGGAATCGATTCAGTTACTGATTCTGAACAAACTATATTCAGGTTTCGCATATACTAAAAATAATCTTGTATATTAATACGTGAAGCGAAAACTTTGGATCCCTTTTTACGAAAATTGGGCGGAGGGACGAGTATGAAATTTCGCACACTTATAGTTTATACAGAGAAGAAGTGACGAATGCAAATATTTTTTTACATTATGCGTTAAAATACATTATTTTCAATAAATAACACGTTACACACACTACTGTTCATTACCGTCTATCTAATACACACATGCATAGGTATTCTTTTGTTTATGGTCCAAATCTGTCTTTATTATTTTGTGCAGTGTTACCAACACCCAGAAATATTTACCCCTAAAGCTTAAGTTAAAAACCCCTAAAATTGCCACAATTACTAAAAAAATCCGTTAAAAAATTATAATGAAAATAACCAACGAATGTTCAGTAATCATAGACGATTTATTTATTACGCGACATTTGTTAATCATTCACTCTGCATTCTTAGTATCGAGGAAACGCACTAGAAGTCGCTAATACTTTTATTGTAATCAAAAACACAATGAGAAATGTAAGATGGCAAAAAATCCCTAAGAATACCCCTAAAAATGGAACGCCCCTAAAGAATCTCAATCCTCTTATTTACCCCCTAAATTTGGGAAAACCCCTAAGTTGGTAAGCCTGATTTTGTGTCTATAGTCTTACTGAATGTCAAGTATAACCATAGATAATAAATTAATTTTATAGATATATAACCTATTTCATTTTTAAAATCTATGATCATATCGAGAATATTTGTCTTTAATATTATTTGTATTAGCGACGATAGGAATTTAGTTTAGATTTAAAAGAAATATTTTTTGTGGTTTTATTGGGAGTGTCAAGTATGGCGTTAGTAAGTTTCCTATACAAAACTTAGTGTCGTGTGTAAACTGTAGAGGTTGTATGCCTCACGATTGTACAGGCTGGTTATAATTATGACATTATGAACTGTCATAATTAATTAAAAATAATAGGTAAAATTCTATAAAAACAGAGCTTTCTGTGATAATTCATTCCATATCCAGCAGTTAAGAAGCAGTGGCGTGCACAGGGTTTTATGACCGGGTAGGCAATTCAAAAAAAAAAAAAAAACGTGTCTCGTAATTGCTCAAGTTAGTGAAGAAAAATTCACTAGGTGGTTTAAAAGGTTGAAATGGCGATTTCCTGATGATGATAATTCTTTTTCCGTCGAAAGCACAGAAAGATGTTGTACTCGTTGTTGACTTTGTGTGTTTCTTAAATAGGTACGTGAGAATACGTTTTAATGAAAATGAACGTTCTGTCGATGCGCTGCTTGCTTGGAAAAGTAACAATAAACTTCGCTAAACGTAAAACTTCTTCGTAACACTTCTCTCAATACGATAATTACCAAATGTATTTATGTTTGAGCAAGCCGCGGGATAGAAATCATATAAATCTGCAAATCCCGAACAATTCCACACTGTATTCGAACTAGGTACTAAACTAGCAAGGAAAACAAAATAATTTAAATGTGTGTAAACAAAAACACAGCCGGTTTTATGTTTCTTAATTATTACTATGAAACTTACGAGTTGCATTACCTCTTTGCTGGGTTAATTCTCGTACACTTCCCTTTAGATACACTTTTTAACAAACACACATTTTCAACAAAACAACATTTTGAAAAAAAAACTAACAAAAAGCGTAGTACTTAAGTAAATCGAAAAACTAACACAGTTCAAAAAAAACTAGTTGAAATAAGCAACAAATCGACCTAAATATTAACGTTTGTAAATGAATTAATCACAACAAAACTCAGTCAAAATAAAAACATAAAACAGCGCGCTCCACTAAGAAATCAATATGGATCCTTTCGTAAACAAACGATTTCTAAATTTTGACAACTAAAACGTTGACAAATAAAATTGTATCATTGCGAATAGGAATTTGCTTGAGGCTACGTAATATTCAACTTGATCGCATAATACTCACAGCGCGCCAATAACCAACCATGGGCGTCCCGCCCGTGATTGGTTACTCTGGCGCAGGGAAGCCCGCGATTGGATAGCCTGCGGCAGGAGTTCGCTTTATTAGCTCGCTTCTGTGTGAAATGTGCAGACACGAACATGTAGAAGAAATTACCACTACATGCGTACATTTATGAATGAAAAGAAGACACTTTCGATCGCTGCCTGCTTGCGCCGCGAGTACATTAATAGAACCGTATGAACGTTGCTTCTCATTTATATTAGGCGTTTAAACTTTTTGAATAATTTTATTACTTAGCATATTTTCTTTATTATTGAAATATTAGTAACTAGTCTAGATCTAAGTCTAGGGTCTGCAGTGTCTTTTTGCCTATATGGACCGCATGCCACTGTTAAGAAGTATTAAGAAAATAAAGAAGAGAGTCCTGAAGAAGTATTCTTTACTCATTACACCTACGTCCCGGTCCTGGCCATCACCATCCCGCCAGCGAACCCTCTCCACAGTAGTACAGCGTCAACAATTTGTCTATAGTGTTACTGAATGTCAAATATAACCATAATTTATTTTTTTATATTTATTATTATATTATTTTTTCATTTAATCATGTATTTCTATTCAAATGAGGTACGGTCGAATTTCGACCAATGAGGGATCACTAGTAAATAGTAATTTTCCGTGTATTCAGTTATAGGATCACGCGTTTTCATAACTGGCTCAGTTAATCCTTTGTCAAAAACTATACATGCATACACTAGCCGGAACAACAAACAAAAACCGCAAATAAATTGGATGCATGGGAGTCTAAAAACAATGGTTTCCGGGAAAAAAAGCTATGACGACAGAACTGGCAACCTGTGACATATTCGCAAACAGAGGTCCTTTATCTGTCCTGTCGGTGAATCTGTTGATAAATTGAAACCATTCCCGGTAAATCACTTCATTGAAACAGCTGGACCGTCATTCTATTAAAAAAAAAAAACAAAAAAAATATCTGACAAATGAACTTTCTCGTAAACTCTGTTGGATAAAAACCTGGCTAAGTGAGAGTCGCATTTGCTGTACGGGTTCTGTGCCACTAAAACTTTTTTTTGTTGTAATACATTGCTAAATTGTATTTTTTAAGGATTAAAATGGACTGTACATAAATTACAGTTTTACTAATTCATTAATAAAATCTTTAAATAATAAAGCTGAAAAGTTTGCTCGAACGTGCTAAACTCTTAAGATACCATTCAAATTTGCATAAAATTGCATTCGGTAGCCTAATTCTAGAGGAAGGATAAAGGCTATGTAATACTATACAAAAAGCCTATGAATCCGACCGAAATGGAAAAGTCAGGAAGTACACTAACGAAGTTGTGACGGGTTGGCTCCGAACAAGACACTTCACGCAGGTGACGCCGCTGGCGAAAGCTAGTTGCAAATAAACCAATTACAGGCTTTTTGAAATGCCAAGTTGTCGGCCAGTCTGAAAGACGAAGCTACTTGCTTTGGTTTATATGGAGAAGAACGGGTAAGTTCACAGACACTCTTTTAAGTTAAAGATATTTTTACAAAATAGCAACTAGATGAATATTCGAATAGTCTCCACCAAATCACAGACCCATAGTATTGAGACGCAACAAAATGAACCTTTCGGTACACTTTGGGTACAGAACCCTAAAAACAAAAAAAAAATGCAATAAATAACAACGACTACTCTTTCGACAAAATCTCTTTTGTATTAAAACAAAATTGAGAACAACATGTTTTTGTTTTGTGACGTCACGGGTTTTGACAGACGAAAAGCGATCACAAAGAAAGGAAATTAATTTGGAAAGCGGTGACCGCTGGAAGTGACGTGCGATTCATTACGATATAGAACATAGCGGATAAGGGTCGGGATACAGTGCGCACTGAGCGAATAAACGTGCTTGATGAATTGTGGTTGGAGAGAGAAAAAATGTTTAGTTATTCAAGCATGATTTCTTCCTGCCGGGGTCGTGTGATTGTTCGAAAAAGATACCGTGACCCTGGCACATGGGCAACTGATGGAACACGGGTGGGTTTTAGTCAGTAAAAGTCTGACACGCCCTCCCGCTCCGCCCAGGGCGGAAGAAGTCATTTGATGATTTCCCATCCTGAAAAAAAAAGCATGATTTCATAAGGAATCAAGTTTGTTTTGTTTGAAGCCTGAAATAATATTCTAACTATTTGATTTTATGCGCACGGCCGGCGGTTGAGAGTACTTCGTAGCTGACCTTTCTGAAGAACATCGTCGACAAGGCATAATAATTATAGTGATCAGTTAAATGACTAAAATTTTCTGGTCAGTTTAGACAAAATGTAATATAATATTCATAGTTTTAAATTAGTTTTCAATATTTTGTTGGTATATTGGCGTGTGCTGGCTGACATATGGCAAATCATTTAACCTCTAAGTCCCTGAGATACCACATTTGGTATAGACACAATGGTTTTTAATTGTGTCTGTAATTACGGTAATTGACTGGTTAATCTATTATTTGTTTTTCGTAATGTTAAATACTTACATATTATTGTGTTGAATCAAGTTCTTCTAACACAACAAACAGCTGTGCTGCTGGATAGTTTGTTGCGTCACT
This sequence comes from Aporophyla lueneburgensis, assembly GCA_932294355.1. Lineage (NCBI taxonomy): Eukaryota > Metazoa > Arthropoda > Insecta > Lepidoptera > Noctuidae > Aporophyla > Aporophyla lueneburgensis. Next base: position 24,863,986 of record OW028755.1, read on the forward strand.
TCTTTGTTCCAGCTAAAGCACTGAGAAGTGGTGAAGGGCGGGTAGTTTGGGGGACAGTCTTATGTAAGTTTGACGCTCAAAAAGTGCTGATTGTCAGTCTAGTTTGGAAAAATTTCTTCTGATTTTAATTAATTTGAACTTTATAATGTCACAGGTAAAATGAAAATCGCTGTCACAGTTCCGCTTCACTCAGTTCCTGTCCAACATCACTTCTTGTTGATTCCTTTGTACGGGTCTTATTATTTCCCATTAATTTATCGCGCAATAAAACAATGTTTAATTTGTTTACGTCGATCAAAAATACCTTTTGATGTAATCGGCAGATTTCATAAACAGCACGGGTGAACTGAAAACTTTGAAATTGTGAAATGCTACTTCAAACTTAATACAATATGGTAAATACGAAAGTTTGTATATTTAGATGTTTGGGTGTTTATTACTCAATCAACTATAACGGCTTAACGGATGTAGATTAAATTTAGCACAGATAACAGCCTCTTTTTTGGGTGGGAAATCCTCGAATATCGTCTAAAAAAATTCAGAAAGAACGTTAAGCGTAAACGAAGTAATCGTGGGGGCAGGTGATGCAATGCAACGGGGTAGATCGGGGGAGCAAGAAATTTGACGCGGAGGACGTTGCGGGCAGAAGTTAATACTAGAGAAAAGGACAGAATTTCATGACAGTCTTTATAACATGTCTACAGCTTACCTAGAAAGCCTTTACATGTAGATAGCGCGCTGATCAACTTTGTAGACTAACTGTGTGTACTGTGAGTGTCCACGATACTCACCAGTCTCGCATATGGGTAAAACATTCATATCCGTTTCGTGTATTGCCGGATGTAAAGAATAGCTTCATCCCATTTCTTCCTGTAGGGTTTGCCAGCGGCTTCGCCCGCGTGGAGGCCGGAAAATATCCCGCGGGAACGTACTACCGGGACAAAAAGTAGCCTATGTGTTAATCTAGGTTACAGACTAACTGTGTTCCAAATTTCATCCAAATCCGTTCAGTAGTTTTTTTCGTGAAAGGGTAACAAACAAACACATACATATACATCCATCCTCACAAACTTTCGCATTTATAATATTACTTTTGCCCGCGGCTTCGCCCGCGTAGATGTCGGAAGTTATCGCAAGAGGACGTATTACCGCGGTAAGAATGTATTGATCCATGTTGTACATACATAAAATTACGCCTTTTTCCCATAGGGGTAGGCAGAAACTACGGAACGCCACCTGCCACGATCCTTACATATCACGTGTGTTGGATGTACTTAAAATAAAACTAATAGTATTCTTCTATAGAACTTCTTATTAAAATCTTCATCGTTCTGTGTCAATCAGTCATAAATTATTGCATTCCTGTGTGGGGTGGAGCCACAAAGACCAAATTCCTAGTCCTGGAGCGAGTCCAAAGAGCAGTTCTGAAAGTCATAAAAAGGAAGCCTTTTAGATACCCAACTAGACAGTTGTACTCTGAATGTCAAGTGCTAACTATTCGATAGCTTTTTGTGCTCGCATCAGTTCTGAGAAGACATCGAACAGTTATCCCCCCTACTGATACTGGTAGACGCAGAAATCCAGCACCTTGTCCTAATGTCACATACAGCACAAAGTTTGCTAAACGGCAATATTATGTCTTAAGTTCCTTATTATATAACAAATTAAACTTAAAAACAAATATAGTAAAAATGTACTTACTACAATTGGACTACGAAGACACTGAAAACTTAATGACCCTTCATGCATAATCCGATCTACCACACAAACGCACTCACTCACACACACACACACACACACACACACACACACACACACACACACACACACACACACACACACACACACACACACACACACACACACACACACACGTACACTCCCCTCTCTTCACTTACAAACAATTTCTATTTTTTTTTTATGTTTAAGCTCACCAACCAACACTTGCAATTTTTAATGGTACTCTGTTTGTATAGTTGTGACACATAAACGTCCTCAGATGGGAAAAATGATAATAGCTGAACGCTATCCCCTGAGATACAGGTTCTCGTCTAGTTCAGGGGGTAGGGTCAATACTTTGTGCACCTGTCAATACTTTGTGCACCTTATTATAACCATAACAAATAAAAGAATTGTAATAATTTTCATGTACCTTCATTTAACTGTAATTTGTAATGGTGAGAAATAAACAATTTTTATTTTATTTATTTATTTTTATTCAGAGTAAGAAGACTGCGACATAGGGCTGGATTGAATTGAATATAAGTCTTTCTGGTTTTTCTTAACGCTCCTATTCTACCTATATAAACACTGGCCAGTGGCTTTGCCCGTATAGCTGTCGGAAAATATCACCCGGGAAACTACTACCGGGATAAAATATCTATGGTATGCTATATATGGTAAGTATCCAGGATAACCAAAAATCCAAATCCATCCAAAAATCTAAAAATCTAAGCCATATTTCGCGGTCTCTTACTTGGAATAATACAATTAGCTTTATTTTGAGTACTTCGAACACACATGATGATATGCATTTACTATGAAGCCCAAGTAATATGAATTACAATCCTACTAATCCTGCACTACCCGACCGCTACCAAGCGAGATGGCCGGACGCGGAACGGCCCGCTAGCCGCTCTGCGGCTATTTTATTATAATCTCTGATATCTTCTAAAATATTCATTTCAATGATATGCTGTAAAAGGCAATTTTGATCTACATGAAATGCACAACATATGTAATGTATTTAATTGGATAAGAATTAATGCTGTATTCCTTAAAATCGCTTCGTAAATAAGACATTATTTCTCATAAAAATTAAAGGATAAAAAATGGTTATTGTGGGTTATCCCTAAGAGATAGACATATACCATCGCGGACTTTTTTGTAGAACTTTGTAAGGTGTACAATACTGTACTACATTATTTTGATCTATTTCGTAGGGTTTAGCCAGCGTTCGCAATGTAAGCGCAAAAAAATGAATTTATTTATGACATCACATTAGAAACCTCTAAAACTATCAGTGTTTCTTTACTATATTATGCATGTTATATACATATAAACCTTCTTGTTGAATCACTCTATTTATTAAAAAAAACCCACATCAAAATCCGTTGCGTAGTTTTAAAGATATAAGCATACATAGGGACAGACAGACAGCGAAGTGACTTTATTTTATAATATGTAATGATAATGATAATGATGATGATGATGCTATCAGCGACTAAATTCATCAAAAGTTTCATTTCGCTTTGATTAGCACTTAGGAATTTCAATCCGAAATTGCGAAATCGATAGGGATTCTCTCATCAATGCAACTTAATTACTATAACGTTTTAAATGTTAGCTGTCTAGCTTTTATTGAATAGAAAAATAGAAGCGATTGCTATTAAGAACTGTTTTAACGTAAAATTGGCCAACTTGGCGAAGCTCGTGAAGGAGAGGCTATCTATCGCGCCATCACGCCCCTAGCTGCCGCAGGAGACGCCCCGGGCGTCGGGAGTCCATAGCGGACTTCTGGCCACCGTAGGCGCAGACTTGTGGATGGCCAGCAATGGGTAGCTCACCGCCCGGTAAGGACCAGGCCCGGGTCGACGGCGCGTGGCTTCCCACGCGCGGATTTTTTCGAAAGAGTAACCGTGGCCTTAGAAAAGGCAGGGGTATGAAGGAAAACGAGTGGGTTTTAGTCAATAAAAGTCTGACACGCCCTTCCGCTCCACTTAGAGCGGGATACGGCATTTGATGATTACCCACCCAGAAAAAGGTACAAAATAAAAATAATATTATTAAAAAACAGCATATTCGGCCTATAATTTTCCCGCTGTTGGGACACAGGCCTCCTATCTGTGAGTGAGCTGTAATCCACCAAGCGGGTCGAATGCTGATTGGTTGATTTCATATATCTTGGTTCTAGAACATGCCAATTTCCTCACGATGCTTTCCTTCACCGTTTTGAGAGCAGTGATAATAACATTATTTACACATATGTGTGTAATGTATGGTTCTATTTTACTCGAGTTAATTATCTTTTTGTATTCACAGTTTCTGTGACAAATCAACCTAATTATTATATATTTCTTTCTTTTTTAACATTTTAATAAACTTAGCCCATACCAGCCAAAAGCTATTCCGAACTATAGCCGTCTCCAAATTTACGGCCTTTGCCAACGACTAGAAAAAAAAACAACTTTATTAAAATCATAACCTTAAAAAAGGCCCCGAGATTTTATTATTTAATATAGTGAGTAAAGGCACTGGTTTCACGAGTACATAGTAGTGATGTGCTGGATATCCGTATTTGTATCCGCGGATATCCGAGGGATAAGGAGGTTCCGTATACATATCCGTATCCGTTACTTTTTTGGCGGATTTTTTACCTTATTAATTTTCAATACGTAGATGAAATTCTATATCAAGGTGATTAGGTAGCAATGAAAAACTATTAAATTCCATACAGATTTTTTTTTATGTCCTAAAGTCATATATTGAGTGACTTAACTACATATAAACAAAACATAGACCCGCGTAATACAACTCGATGTCCTGTCAAGCAAAGCGTCAAGTGGCGTCAGCTATCGTTACAAGGCCACACGACCGTATCGACAGCGATTGAGTAAAAAAGTTATAGCCGTATCCGTGGATCTTGACACAAATATCCGAATTCGGATCTGTATCCGCGAATATCCAGCACATCTCTAGTACATAGGATTCTCCGGCGTCCCTCGTCAAGCGTGTCCAGGGCAAGTTAACTTTGTTTTGCCAATAAATTTGTATGCAGCCCGGGGCCGACCCCCGGCCTTATTAGATGAAGTAAATATAGCTGAGTTAGGATTATTTTGATACAAACCGGTTGAGAGATAATCGTTGTGATTGGATTTATTCGGTGGTAACGTTGTTGTTTAGTTTCGTTAAATGAATGAAGCTGTTAGGATAAGGATTTGTCGTTTTGTGTGCTGCTTTTGTAACATAAGTAATATGTAAGTAGGTAGTAAATGGTCTTCCAAAATTGTTCCGTGTGTAAAGAATAGCATTACTCTATTTTGTTCCCATGATGGTTCTTGCAAAAGGTGACTTAGGGATTTATTTAAGAATGGGCAGCAGTGTTCTCTGTACACTTACCACCATACTGCAAATGCCCACCCCCCTGCCAAGCGTGGCGATTATGGCAAAGCCCCCCAAATAGGGTGTGGCCATTCCAACAGTGGACGTTTTACTACTGAAATGAATAATAAAAAAATGTTATAATATTTAATATGTATCGTCAGGGAATGAAATGTTTATCATATTGATACCCTACTTTAAAGCCATGTCATACAACTGTCAATGAATGGCAGTTGTAATTTTTTTTTAATTATTTTGATACCCAAAGCCGATGTCGACTATTCTGCCATCGTCTAAAGTGAATTGGAAAAGCATAACAGCATATTAAGTTGATAGATAATTTAATTGGCTTGTAAATCCAAATAGTTATTTATTTTCATAACACAGGTTCAGAGGATGGTACACACTGTAATATAACCATTTGAGGTGTGCAAATAAATGAGGAACATTATGACACAATTATTCATATTAAATTGTTTTCTTATTAAATTACATTGTTACAGAAAATACCTAAATATTTTGTACAATATTTTACATAACTGACTATTTATTATAGGTTTTTTCAAAAACCACAAACTAAGTAACTATACGCATCGAACCGCGCTCGTCCGCGAAAGTGCCATCCAGAAACGTGCAAAAAAGACTGGCAGCATTGCCACGTAGAATAGCAGTGGCCTAAGAACGACCCAGCTTTCTGGTCACGTGAAATCACCAATTTACTTATTAACCGCTAATTTCCCTGATTTAACATTAAATGGTTTTCGCTTACATTTTAATCAGTAGACGAAAAATATTTTTGCTTTATTAAAAATCTTTGTACGATGTTCAGCAAATATTACAATTTTGGTAAATTCATTCTCATTTCATCCCTTCCTTATTTTGCGACGGGCTGCTTTCGTCTTATATGTGCAACCCTTCCGTCTTATATAGGAAAATGGTATCAAATATATTATAGGATAGGAGGACATTACCCAGGGGCAGTGTTAGTGTAACCTATTTCCTGCTGACACGGCAAATAAGGAAGACAAAAGCAAAAATGCCTTCTTTCTAAATCAAAATTATTGAGCTGAATGGTGCTGATCCATACGACATGTTTGTGAACGGGCGCCGACAGTAGAGACTGGTCTTCTGTTAGCTGCAGCAGCTTATTTTTAACAGACTTCAAAAAAGAGGAGGATATCAATTCGACCGATTTTGATGATTCTTTTTTATTTGAAATCTGGTGCTTCCCAAATCGTCCCATTTTAATTGGTACCATTCGGACAATGGGATCCATGTGAAAAACATGTAAGTCTTAAATTTGCATTAAGTATTTGCGCGACAAATGAACGAATAACTTAAAAAACCACTACAAAGTCAAAAATAACTTTTAAAAAAACCTTAAATACAGATCCTAAGACACCGACTTTCGAAATTAAAGTTATTTTTTATTTTGTAGTGTTTTTTTTAAGGAAGTCGGTCGAATAATTGAAGAAGAAATCGTGTCTCTCCAACCCCAAGTAACACGAGACAAGATCAGAAAAAATGATGATTCAACCCTACCAAATAAATGCAAAAAGTCAAAATTAATTAACCAATCAAACAAAACAATAATCCGAATATGCAAATAGCTCACACCTTCCTCACCGTTTTGATTAAAACACCCATAAATCAAACATCATAAAACTTAATGGGCCGAACCGAAATCCCTGTCCCTTACCACTCGAGCCCCACATTTTTACAATTCTCCCCCGTACCTAATTACAAAAATTAATTCATTTATTCCTTCCGATAATTAGTATTCGAGCCCCGCTCCGAACATCTGGGCCTTTATTAATGTCGCCCGGGATACGGGATCCGAGCAATCCCGGGATCGAGACGGGATCCGTGTTACGTCATTTGTCCGGATACGTCCCGTGTTAATTTGTAATTTCCACGAAATAAGGTTTGATGTGGCGCTAATGGATAACATTTTCGTCAAACTGCTGAGTCTTATTTATTTTCTTGGTGCTTTGATGTATTAACCGTTCTTTGTTTACACACATACTTGCATGATTACGCGTGTGTGTGTTGTTTTTAATTACGGGGTGCCCTGACGGATGGCGTAATGCTTAAAGTAACAAGTTTTCATGTTTACCCAATTTTAACGAATGAATATTAAACGTTTTAATTAGGATTATAATTTCAAATTCAAATTCTGTATTCGTAGAGGTATGTTAATCTGCTTATACTTTTTTGTAAGTAAGCTTATTTTATTAAAAGAGGCCTGCAATTAAATTTGGTGTAGTATTTTAGAAATTATCTCTTAATTTTCTTTCGGAAAAAATATTTTTTGTCGTTGTATAAATCTTCGTAAAACATACACCTACGTTTGCAACGAGCCAAAAAAACATAATCATGCGAGACACGTTCACAGCGGCCATTTTGTCAGCCATTTTTCTTTTTGCCCGTCCGCTCGCCACCTGTCAACTGGTTGACCCTTGCATTTGTCACTCGGCGGTATTCGGGTAACATCGTGACGGTTCGGTTGTTTTCGTAATTTATATACTTTTTTCTGCGTTACCCGAATGATTATTCTCGTTCTGTGGGAAGTAATGTGTTGAGATTTTTTGGGTCCCATCGGTTTGTGGTTGGCAAGAGTTATATTGCCGTGATTTTTGGAGTGGTTTTGGCCGGATAGCTGTATGTAAACCATATGTATATCACCAAACCTTAGACACGGTCACTGGGTAAGGATATACCGTTCTAAAGAACATAATAAAATAAGTTGAAAAAATGTTTCTGAGTTTCATTCTTAAACAACGCACAAAACAATTTTATTCACTATCTTATTATTAACTAAGTAACATAAAAAGCCATCTCTCGTAATTGAAAACCTAGATGCACTCTCATCTCGGCGACAATTAAATGTCATGAACTTGTCAATGATTTATGGACACTCGAGGTATTTTTGACAGAGTGACACTGAAATTAGACTGTGTACATTCTTAAAATTACAATAATGGCCTCTCTGGCTTCACAAGAAATATAATCTATATAAATATAATATACTAGCTTTTGCCAGCGGCTTCGCCCGCGTGGAGGTCGGAAATTATCCCGCGGGAACATACTACCGGGATAAAAAGTAGCTTATGTCATTTCTCAGGCTCTAAACTATCTGTGTACCAAATTTCATTTAAATCGGTTCAGTAGTTTTAGCAGGAAAGCGAGACAGACAGACAGACAGACAGACCGACAGACAGACAGAGTTACTTTTGCATTTATAATATTAGTATGGAAGTATGGATAGTATGGATAGTATGGAAGTATGGAGGTATGGATTCTATCTTTAAAGAGACTGCGAGAAAAGTATATAACATCTACGACTTAACGATAACGCTTTTTTATGGATGGTAAATCATCAAATGACGTCACCAACTCTGGGTGGATCGGAAGGGTGTGTCAGACATTTACTGACTAAAACCCACCCGTGTTCCTTCAGTTGCCTGTGCCAGGGCCACGGTGACTCTTTCGAACAAATCTCGCGGTCCTGGCAGAACCGACTTAACGATAACGCTGCGTTGAATCTGAATTATTCCAACGCAAGTAAATTAATTAAAAATCCGTGCAAATCTATGCGAATTCCCACAATTCTTTTGTTTAAAAACAACACAAATTTCTCTGAACGAGGCACTGAAATCTATGCTGTCAACAACGAAAATAACAGAAAAGAAAATTCCAATTACGTTGAAAAATGTATTGAAATAACAGGAGCTTAATACTCTCAAGCTGATAGAATAACGCAGTAGTTTCTACTGAGTCGAGTAGAAAATCGAGTGCGCTCACATTGTTTTCGAAGCTCGTAGGATTCAGTAATTCGTAACGGAATTATTTCAATCGATTTGGGGTTATTCTTTGAACGAGATTTTGTCGATAATAATGAAGTTTATTGGTTACTAGCTTTTGTCGGCGACTTCGCCCGCGTTATCTTTATCTTTACATATTATAAAATAAAGTCACTTCGCTGTCTGTCTGTCCCTATGTATGCTTATATCTTTAAAACTACGCAACGGATTTTGATGCGGGTTTTTTTAATAGATAGAGTGATTCAAGAGAAAGGTTTATATGTATATAACATGCATAATATAATAAAGAAACGCTGATAATTTTAGAGGTTTCTAATGTGATGTCATAAATAAACACATTTTTTTGCGCTTACATTGCGAACGCTGGCTGAACCCTACGAAATAGCTCAAAATAATGTACTACAGTATTGTACACCTTAAAAAGTTCTACAAAAAAGTCCGCGGTGGCATATGTCTAACTCTTAGGGATAACCCATAATAACCATTTTTATCCTTTACTTTTTACGAGAAATAATGGCTTATTTATGAATGCGATTTTAAGCAATACAGCATTAATCCTTATGCAATTAAGTACCTTAAATAAATTGTGCATTTCATGTAGATCAAAATTGCTCTTTACAGCATATCATTAAAATTAATATTTTAGAAGATATCACAGATTATAATAAAATCGCCGCAGAGCAGCTAGCGGGCCTTCCCGCGTCCGGCCGTCCCGGTTGGTAGCGGTCGGGTAATTCATATTACTTTGGCTTCATAGTAAATGCGAATATCATGTGTGTACGAAGTACTCAAAATAAACCTAATTGTATTATTCCAAGTAAGAGACCGTGAAATATTGCTTAGATGTTTAGATTTTTGGATGGATTTGGATTTTTGGTTATCCTGGATACTTACCATATACATAGGATACTTTATCCCGGTAGTAGGTTTCCGAGTGATATTTTCCGAAAGCTATACAGGCGAAGCCACTGGCAAAAGTATCTACTATTCTTATAACTATGTTTAATTTGGTGTCTGGTAAATAATTGAGTGTCTGTATAGGTAGAATAGGAGCGTTAATAAAAACCAGTAAGACTTATATTCAATTTAATTCAGCCCTATGTCGCAGTCTTCTTACTCTGAATACTATTAGTTTTATTTTAAGTACATCAAACACACATGATATGTAAAGATCGTAGCAGGTGGCGTTCCGTAGTTTCTGCCTACCCCCATGGGAAAAAGGCGTAATTTTATGTACCTATGTATAACATGGATTAATACATTCTTACCGCGGTAGTACGTCCTCTTGCGATAATTTCCGACATACACGCGGGCGAAGCCGCGGGCAAAAGCTAGTTATACATATAAACCTTTCTCTTGAATCACTCTGTCTATTGATGAAAACCGCAGTCAAATCCGTTGCGTAATTTAAAAGATCTAAACTCGGAAAGAGACTTTGTTTAATATTATGCAATGTAAATAAAGAAGGTGTAGTGGAGAAGCTTACTTTCTGTTAATAGCCACGGTGGGTACGTGGATAGGTGACCAACCATTATACAGGGTGATTGGAAGATGGGTGCAAAGCTTTAAGGTGAAGATAGTATAGACAATTTAGAACCATTTAAGCCATGGTTGTCTTAGACGAAGTCTTACCAAATATTTTTAACCAAATTTTTAAGTTTTTTTTCGGAAATTCTCAAAATTTAATGTAAACTGCATAATTATGGCCAAATTGAATGATAAATGAATTAATTCTTTATTTATTTCATTAAAGTAATGTGTAAGCAACCAAGCAAAACATGTTTTAGGCTTCTGTGTAATTAGACATTTTTTTACAGATATTTAAAGCTCAGAAAAAAAAAATTGTACAATACGTCTTTTAAAACTTATTTAATAAAAAAACGGAGGGTGCTTTTTTTGTTCAAACCTTTTTGAAGACATGCTTGATAATCGCTCTTTCTTTTGAGGTATCATTTATGCGGATATCTTACAAATTTTTGAAATTAGGACCTACAAACCAATTCGAGGGAGAAATTCTAAATTTTAGGCAGTCTAACAAAACACAAATTTTTTGCTTAAAAGAATACTTTATGTGCTCGAAATGATAACATTGTTCAATTCTATGAATTTTTGGCACATGCAGGAACCAATTGAGGGGAACCCATTGAGGGGATTCTCTAAACAATGGCCACCGAGCGCGGTGCGACGGCATTTCCAGGTAGAACGCCCAATGAATAGCAAAAAGCGATAAGAGTTGGTTTTTACAGCAAAGTGGTCTTAGTTACTGAGGCAACAAAGTCGTTTTTCTTTAGTCAGGGTCAGTCGGTCTGTGATGAAGCCGTTACATCTTTTACTTATTAGTCAAACTACTGCCCTTGTGAGTGGACGTTGTCGTGTTGATTCACAATTTACCGTGTTCAGTTGTAGCCCTTTGCGTTCCTACACGTGTTGTTTGCGTTAGTTTTGAACTTTTTTGTTTCACCGTGTCCAGTCGTAGCCTCGCGCTCCTGCACGTGTTGATTTTTGACTTAATTGTGTTCAGTTGACATTTAGTGCGCTCCTACGCCGTTTTTCTTAATTGTTAAGTGACTATGGCTACTTTTTCCAATCAAGAATATGCGGATATCGTATTTATGTACGGTAGAGCAGACGGCAATGGATCTTTGGCGCGACGGATGTATCAAGAGCGCTATCCGAATCGCAGGATACCGAATGTCCGAGTGTTTTACAACACGTTTCGTCGTCTTGCCCAAGATGGGTTTCACCGCGTGGAATCTGGAGTCAACCTGGGCAGACACGAAACTGCCGTCGACGAAGACATTTTAGCAGCATTTCAAGCGGATCCTACTACCAGTACTAGAGCAGTAGCTCGAAATTTAAACATTTCTCAATGGAAGGTGTGGCATACAATGCACCAAAATGATAAGTATCCGTTCCATGGCAGGAGTGTGCAAGGTCTAGTAGAGCAAGATCCTCAAAGAAGAATTCAGTTCTGCCGTTTCCTCCTCAACAGAGACATCGAAGATGCGTGGTTTCTGAAATCAATCTTGTGGACGGATGAAAGTAAATTTTCAAGGGAAGGTATTACAAACTTTCACAACATCCATGAATGGGCCGACGCAGACAACAATCCACATTTTAAGAAGCAGGTGTCATTTCAGATGAAATTCTCTGTGAATGTATGGGCTGGAATAATTGGCAGAACATTGATTGGGCCCCACTTTTTGCCTGATCCATTGAATGGCGAAAATTATTTGCAATTTCTGCAAATTGATTTACCACTGCTGGTAAAGGAATCCCGATCTTCGAAAGAGACCGAACAGTCATCTTTCAGCAAGACGGCTGTCCAGCGCATTGGACTTTAAATGTAAGGGAACAACAATTGCTTTCCTGATAGCTGGATCGGCAGGGATGGACCCATCCCTTGGCCCGCTCGCTCCCCAGATCTGACCCCGTTGGACTTTTTCGTGTGGGGCCGGGCCAAGGAACTGGTGTATAACAACATAGAAATAAACACTAGAGAAGAATTGATACAAAGAATAAATTCAGCGTTTGAGACAATGAAGCAGGAGATGATGTTGAAAATAACGACTACAGAAGTTAGAAGACGGGGCTGTGCTTGTATTAGGAATCACGGCCGTCATTTTGAACATGAAAAATAAATAATTTTAATTCAAATGTTGTTTTAATTACTCTGCCTGAAATGTCAAATTTGTGCTCCCATGACCCTTCCCGTCGCATCGATTTGCCTGCTAGTTTTCGTCCATTTTTCGTTGCTGCTCGCTCCTTTTGAGTTATAGTGAGTCAACCTTAAAAGATAGACATATGCTCTTGCGGACTTTTTTTTAGAACTTTTTAAAAGGAACAATTCCTTCATACATGATTTTTGCGTTACTTTAACCGTTTACGCAGCGCACGCAACGGAAACTCTCAAAAGGAAATACATTTTCCCCGTTTTTGCAACATTGTTCATTACTGCTCCGCTCCTCTTAATTGTAGCGTGATGTTATATAACTTATAGCCTCCCTTGATAAATAGGCTACCCAACACAAAAAGAATTTTTCAATTCGGACCAGTAGTTCCTGAGATTAGCGCGTTCAATCAAACAAACAAACAAACAAACTCTTCAGCTTTATAATATTATAATATTAGTATAGATTGAGCTGTGGAAGTCCAATAGGCAGTTGCTCCATGGACAATATTGTAAAACTGTTTTTTGTTGATTTAAATACGAGGCTTTTGGCAAGTATATGTGCATTTTAATTATCTTTTTATTCCTATTAATGCGCAGAATAAACAATTTATCTTTCTTTTTTCTTTCTTCATGTAAATACTGGCATTCAGTTGTAACTTGTAAGACTGGATAAAAGAAATCCTCAAAAATTTTGGGGACAGGCTAGCCAAATATTCAACTAACCCTACTAATACCTACACTACTTATAATGCCTGTAACATTTTTTCCGTTTTTTTTAAAACATATCCCACAATAATATCGTTATATTATCCTGCTGGCAACACCACATACTCCCCACATCTCCATAGGGGCTTGTCACATGAAATTGGATTGTCAACTTAGGATTACATAAGTTGTAACAGCCATTGATAACTTGATTAATATCCTGGGTATTGATATGGATAACTTGAGCAGAAAACTTCAATGTTACTCCCGGGAAATCATTCTACAGTTTTCGTCTTAAGTTGCGAAGGTAATCCGAAGCTTGGTGTACATCTGCTGGAAAGTTTTCTATGAATTTTGCGGGAGAAATGTGTTAAGATTTTTTTTCCAAATGATTTATATTATGTAAACCATTTATGATTTATTCTATCTCTTTTTAACACACTTTTATTAGCTTCAAATGTATGTTAGTATGTGCCTATGTAACGAAAACTTTGAACATGATTTATGGCATTCTTATCAGGGACCGATGACAATACAATAATTTTATAAATTTGTGCCATTATCCTTGCCGGGGTTACCAGGATAGTCAAAAAACTGTCATCGAAAACTACGCTGACATACGTCACAAAATTTGAAACACAAAAACTAAAAAGCAGAAAATAATGGAAAAAAGCGTGGGTACTTGATATCAATTAAAAATACCTACCTCGAAAAGCACCCCACAGTTTTTTTTTCCATTATTTTCTACTTTTTAGTTTGGTTTTCTATGGAAGTGTATTTTTTAGTTTTTTAAACTATTATTTATTCTATCTTCCTTTTTGTGAGGATCTGAGTTTGATTCCTAGGTCGGGCAAAGTGTTATTGGGTTGTTCCATCGGGAATTCACAGTAGCAGCCCCAAGTCTGAATGTGTAGGGTAAAACCGGGATAGATGCCCCACTTTTCGAAACTGTTTCATTATTTGAATACCAAACATATTTGCTTAGATTGACCCTGTAATATAGTTAGTTTAATCATTCATTAAGCTTTAGAAACTGTATTTATTTACCTAACCATTACTGGTTTTGCAAAAATGTAATTCTTGCGAAACACATTTTTTGGGGATAGGTGCCTACCTATATGGATAGATGCCCCACTATGAAATCACTTAGGAGGATAGATGCCTGTGATGCGGGATAGATGCCTTTTTAAATAATCAACAAGAATACGTAATCACAATGTAATATTTATTTATTATCTTCATGTGTAGGTAATATAAAATGCTTAACCATAATTATATTTATGCATGTCTTTAACAAAAAATACAAAAAAACTGTTTAAGCGATAACATATTAAAACTATCATATAGAATCATCTCAAACGAAACATTCCCGTTTTAACGTAGAAATAATTATTTAACATTAAAAAAAAATCAACATTCATATGAATCTCTAACAAAATAAAAATTAATAATTTCGTTTAACCTTAGTAATTATTTAAACATTCAAAAAAATCAACATACCTATTCGTAAGGAACTATCCTTCATTAAGTGGAACCGGACATTTTAAGTTTTCCACATCTTGAGCAATAGTTCTTAAAAAGTGTGCATGTTTCGTGCAGCCACTTCTGACACATAATACACTGGATCCAATCAGATTTAGACTTCGTGTTATTATAGGTATCGAAGCATTCTACGCAAACATTTTCATCTATAGCATTAGTCTCTTCTAATTTTTTTTTTTTAGTTTTTTTCACGGGTAGTCCTATGGTTTTTTTACCTTTTTCGGCATTAGGTGAGAGGTGATCTTCATTTTCACTGTTTGAGCTATAAATAGCTAGTCTTTTACGTAATCCACGATCCTTGTTTACTTTTAAATAATAATCATTTTCTTTATGACTGCAATCAGTCACGTCACCATCTGTTTCTTCACTTGAGTCATAGTTTTTCTTTGGTTTTCCTTTCTTATTTTTATTTTTTTGTATTTGTTCTTTGGCTTTTTTATTTGCCTTTTTTATTGTTCGTCTTTTTTTGGTAGCTTCAGTCTTGTTTATCTTAGATTCTATTTGTTTCTTTTTCCTGTCAGCAATATCCCTTTTTTCTTTTATTTTTTCTCTAGAATTGAGAATATCTGCCGATTGTTTAGCTCTCCTTGCTAAAGTCAGAGGAATTTGTGGTATTGGTGATGCTTCGACTAAAAATTTTGAAGGTGTTTCTTTTTCTTCGTTATTTAGAATCCGTATTAGTGAATCATCACCTATATCAACAATATCAATAATCGTATCTTCTAAAATCTGAGGGTCGATCAAAAGGCTAGGTGAGTTTCGGTTGAATGAAGTTGATGGCATATTGGGTGGTGTTATGTTCAGGTCTGCGACATACAAATATTCGTTTTCAAATGTAGTTGGACAATCAATTGAAGAAATCGGAGGTATAGTTGTTTGTGTTCTGTGTTCAACTTCAACATGCTCACAAGGTTCTGCATTTTCGTTTAAAGAAGATGTTTGAAGAAGCGCTGTTGTAGTTTGATGTAGCACACAGGGTTGATCAGGATCATTGTCACTGCGATGTGCAATATCAGATATAGTGAAAACAGAATCGGGCAAAGCATTAGGATTTAGTGGATAAATCCCACTTCTTCGAAAGCCAGCAAGAGCATTTGCAGGTGTAGTAGCGCGTATCCATGCGTTGCGTATAAGGGTTCCAGCATTATAACGGCTTATCTTTTTATTTGGATTTGCGCGCATAAACTGATTAGTCTCATGATTAAAGTATGTTTTAAATGGCCCAAACACCGCTACGTCTAATGGTTGTAAAGCTGAGGTAGTGTGGCTGGGTAAACATAACAAAATAATATCGTTATCAGAAGCAACTTGCAGCATGTCTGGTGCGGATGAATGAGATGAGTGCCCGTCTAAAATAAGCAGAACCTTACCTTGCGGTTTCAAAGCTATGAAGTGTTCCGTAAGCCACTTATAGAAAAGATCGGTATTTATGTATGCCGACTTTTTGTTCATGTACACTTTTGAGCCCAGTGGTAGACCGTTCTCGAATTCTGGTTTCTTATTTACACCTTTAATTATTACTACTGGTGGGAGAAAATTACCAATGGCATTGCAACAGGCTACGATAGTCATTGTTTCACCTTTCTCCGCAGATGTAACTGAATTTACTACTTTTGCACCTTTCTTTGCAACAACTTTGCCAGGCTTATTGTTAAGCTGAACTCCTGATTCGTCCATATTATAAATCCTTTCAGGCTTATCCAAGAGATCATTATCGGCCAGGACTTTTGTCAGAAGTTCATGAAAATTATTCACTTCTTCTCTGCTAAGACCTTTAGCCCTAGCGACAGATAAACCTTCTGCTTGCCTAATAGACAACTCTGGATTTCGCTCAATAAAACTTTTGAACCATTCATTCCCAGCTATCTGGTTTTCATTATCAAAATTGTGTTGAATCTGTAGCTTTTCGGCAAATTGGTATGCTAACGTACGTATAGATCGTCTATCTGGGGGAAATCCCGCGTCGCTAAGCTTCAAAATGTGCGCTACCAACCTTTTTTCGTGTTCAAAACCCAGGACAGGATGTTTTCCCAAAGTCAACTTAGTTTGGTTTTTAATAGCGTAACGCCTTCGCAATGTTCTGGATGGAATCCCAAATTGTCTGGATATTTCATTGATCCCCAATTCTTTTTTATCCAATTCATGAAAAGCTGACTGTAACTGCTCTGTTGTCCAAGAAACTACTCGAGCTCGTACGCCCTCCTTTCTTTTGTATTTCCTTGGCATGGCTCACCTACAATAAGCAAAGTAAGTATAAATAAAATACAGTATCTACACTCATTTCTTTACATTCGAATTATGAAATTAAAGTTGGATACATTTTTTTTTGGTGTTTTTTTAATATTCTACTATTAGGAAATACCAAAATATTCACGACTATGACTTTTAAATACTTTGATAAGGCTCTTGCAGTATAGAGGGATAGATGCCCCTAAAGTCAACTATCCCTTGTAAACTCGGGCCAACTATCCTTTTCACTAGGGATAGATGCCTCTCATTATTTTTTATATAAAATAAATGCAAACATCAGTGATTGACTCTTAAATGTATTCTTAAAGAACCAATGTATTAAAACCATTCAAATAAAATGTAATCATTTAACTGTTTATAAAGATATGGAATAGTGAATACTTACGTTTGAAATTTTGAAGCGTTCGTCGCGTCCGCTGCGAATGTAATTCGACACACAAGCGAGAAACGTCCGTCTAGCACAACAACTCGCGCGTCACTGAGGTGGGGGGTGCATGTGGCGCGTATGTAAACAACGAATTTGCTGTTTCGTTCTCTGGTAGTTGAGTTTTTAGAAACGAGGCATCTATCCCAGCGCGGCATCTATCCCGGTTTTACCCTACCCGGTTGATGGCAGGCCCCTATTACCTGTAACTTAAACATACCCGGCGTGGGTGTAGTTATCAAGTTAGTAGATTCTGTATGGTGTATTGAAACTCGATGTACAGCGGTATTGTGTAGGCGTTGTAAAATGACTTGGGGTTCTTTACAGAAGCAGCACTACTTATAGTCAATTTTTTCAATCAGAAATATCTAGAACGTAAAGACTTCACCATCGTGAGTTCGTATTTCCGAAGAAAGACGATGATTACCGAAGCGCAAACCTTGTCCGGTTAAACTGTACCTAATCTATTTTAACAAGTCAATTACCGTAATTACAGACACAATAAAAAAACGATTGTGTCTATACCAAATGTGGTATCTCAGGGACTTAGAGGTTAATTAATGTCGTAGCCAAAACGCAAATCGATGTGTGAAATATCCCAAACTGACTCATCATCTGCCGAGCCTTTTGTCAAATATCTTGGAATCGGCTCCCGACTGTCAAATATCCAAAAAGCATAGTTGAGACCAGCAGCTTAACGTGTTTTCCGAGGCAAGAAGGGTCTTGGTATGTAAATATGGTCACCCATCCACAGACCAACCGCGGCAAGCAGATCCGTGTGGCTGTTATTACTTAGCCATAAACCCCAAACTGACTCATCATCATTTAGCCGTAAGATGCCCACTACTGGACATAGGCCTCCCTCAATTTGGGGGGGGGGGGTTGCCATAATCGCCACGCTTGGCAGGCGGGTTGGCGATCGCAGTATGGTGGTAAAATGCATAGACAATGCTGCTGCACATTCTCTAGTAAGTCTCTTAGTCGCGTCTTACGACACCCACAGGAAGAAATGGGTTGGTGCTATTCTTTAACACACACGGTCCCAAACTTAACGTGGCAAGTGATTAGGACACTCCAGAACACTCGTGTTATATGCAAAAAGTAGTCGAAACGATTACTTTTTCACGGATTTCCGAGTTGTTATTGTTTTTCCCGCTCGCCGCGGTGTGCTCGTGTGTGGCTGGAAATTTGGATGAAATGGAATGAAAAAAGCTGAGTTTACTTTGTCGCAGCATAGGGGAGTTTGATAAAACGTCATGTGGCTGTCAAACGAGACTAGCGCCTGCATAAAAGTTTCGAACGCATTTTATAAAATGTTTTTTAAGCCGTGGCTTTGACTATTTTAGAGTTGTTGAATAATTGTTTTTTGGCTAAATAATAAGAGCCGTCTGGGTTTATCGAAGGTTAAGCATATCTTGCCGTGATCGGTTCGTGGATGGGTGACCATCCATAACGTATTGAGAGCCCTCTTTTCAGAAGTTAAGTCATTGTTCTCAGCAGTCATTCTTGGATCTTTGACAGTCGTTACGAGAAGTCAGAAGCCTAAAAATTCTGATAACCAGTCTTTCTAAGAGGTGTCGTTTTACCTCGTGACTCAGTTGTGGAGGTCAAATAGGCAGTCATTCGTATGACTGTCTATTTGACTGTCTGTTAGGTGATATGCACCTGATCCGAAAGTCGTTGTGCCGAACCGTTAAAAGCTGGCAATGACATCTGAATAAGAGAAAATTCAAGGAGGTGGTTGCATCGTGGGTAGAAGGCTGCAGGAATCCGCAGGATGCGAGAGCAACACAGAACCGGTTGAAGTGGCGGTGCTTGGGAGAGGCTTGTGTCCAGCAGTGGACGTCTTTCGGCTGAAATGATGATGATGATGATTATATAAACTCTTTACAATCTCTAAGCCTTGATTTCTACGGCTCTTTGCAAGGACGTGGATATATTTAAAAAAAAAAACAATGGTATGCAATCATACTAACAGAGGGAACACGGAACCTTCTCCTCAAATTTGACTATCAAACCACATAACCCATACATTCTCCATCGATCGAACCATAACAGATATATCACCTAACAATCTTAGTACACAACCCTAATTGTTCCCAGGCTATTGTGCCAAACTACGGGCTATGAATTATAGCCCATTATAGCCTGCTTGCCGGCCACTGCCAATACGAGCAGGTATGGCAAATACAGGGCTAAACAATGGCCGCTTGTTGTGCGGTATGTTGTCGTAAATAGTAGCTAGAGACTAATTAGAAAGGATTTCAAGGAGAAATTGTGAAGTGATTTTGCAATTTCAAGCCAGTTAAGCCAGTAACTTTCGAATTTATAATGTTACTAGCCTTTGCCCGCAGCTTCGCTCGCGTTAAACATAACAATAAATATTATATATATATTTCTCATAAGAAGTATCCTATGTTACTTCTCATACCTCCAAGAATATGTGTACAAAGTTTCATGATGGTTAAGTAGTTTTCGCGTGAAAGCGTAACAAACAAACTTACCTACATTCACATTTATAATATTAGTAGGAATAGTATAGTCTAAAGAGTATAGATAAGTTAGGATTAAAATAAAGGGCGTCGGACAAAAAGTGTTTACGAGGCAGACGTGTGTAAAAACACCAGAAAGAGACGCCCTAGGATGACATATAGTGACCTTTTTGGTGATTTACTTCAGAAAGTTCAGGTGAGTAGTGCTTGCAACCGGTGTGCATGTTTGACCAGCACCTTAATTGCATAACATACCATCAATCAGGATATCGGTTCCGTGTGGTGCCGGACGTAAAGAATAGCACCATCCTATTTCTTCCAGTGGGTGTCGTGTGAGGCGACTAAGGGACTTACTAGAGAATAGGCAGCAGCGTTCTCCGTATATTTTATCACTATACTGCGACCTGGTAAAAGGAGCAGAGGAAGACCGTTGACATGATGGGATGATGAGATTGAAACGACAGCCGGCCCTAACTGGGAAAAGACCGCACAGGACAGAGACAAATGGACATCTTTGGAGAAGGCCTTCACCCAATACGGGGTTCCTGCAGATACCGATAAGTAAAACTAAATTATGTTAGACTATCTAATTATGTTATTTTAAATAAGTATTAGTTAATAAGTAAACCAAAAATTTACACATACTAGTTAAGCATATTAAAAATAAGTAGTAAGTAAAAATCACAAAAAAAAACTAGTTATGTGAAGTTAATCCTTACTCCATACTTAATATTATAAATGCAAAAGTAACTCTGTCTGTCTGTCTGTCTGTCTCGCTTTCCTACTAAAACTACTGAACCGATTTAAATGAAATTTGGTACACAGATAGTTTAGAGCCTGAGAAAGGACATAGGCTACTTTTTATCCCGGTAGTATGTTCCCGTGGGACAATTTCCGAACTCCACGCGGGCGAAGCCGCTGGCAAAAGCTAGTTAATTATAATTAGATAAGTAACTTTAAAACTATGTAAAGTAGGTAATTAGTAGGAAATAAAAAGGCTTTTTATATTATATTTATTTATACTGCGATCGCCAATCCGCCTCCCAAGCGTGGCGACTTTTGCAAACCCTTTCAAATTGGGGAGGCCTATGTCCAGCAGTGAACGTTTTTTGGTTGAAATGATGATGATGAATCAGGATTTTGCCAATCCATTGCTTCATCAATTCTAAAAATTAAACTGCTCAGTAACGTAAATAATGCAATGAATGTTGTTGAAATGCGAAATTAACGCGCAGCTCACAAAGCTACCTATTTAAACCGTACAGGTGATGAAAACCTATTCTACCATGACGTACATACTCGTTCCTTTACTCGTCATTGTTCAGTGGGAACAATTATTCGCAGTAGGGCGACCAAGCGGCAGCAATTAACGAGATCAGTTCCGGACAGCGATCGGTAATACTCCTTTGATTGTCCGAGCGATTCGTCCGCGGACAATCCAATTTTGTGGACGCCATCGCCAAGTCCCATTGTGTGTTTGTCCAGTGGTGGTGGTATTTCATTTGTCTTGAAATTTGTGGGGATTTATTGGGCACTTTAGTCTTAGGGTTCGTATTTCATGTTTACTGGGATGCTGATTAACTATGGGAATTGTGTATGGTCCTTGTGTAGTGAGATGTTTCATTACAGACTGGCGTTGTAAAGTGTTGTCAACTGGATTATTATCATCATTTCGGCCGAAAGACGTCCACTGCTGGACATAGGGAGGTTTGCCATAATCACTACGCTTGTCAAGCGGGTTGGCGATCACAGTATGGTGGTAGAATGCATACAGAACGCTGCTGCTCATTCTCTAGTAAGTCCCTTAGTCGCCGTTTACGACACCAACCGGAAGAAAATGGGATAGTGCTATTCTTTGTCATCTAGATGTCCAGGGGAAGATAATTCATCACGGTATCTAGCATATCTAGCACGTTAAGGCATTGATCTCAGCCTTCATTCGAGGATCTTTGACAGTCGTTACAGGTCGACAGAAGCCGGAAGGTCTGACATCAAGTTATATATCGGATATCTTATTACTCTGTAACTGGGTTGTGGAGGTGAAATGGGCAGTCGCTCCTTGTAAAATACTGGTATTCAACTACATCCAGTTAGACAGGAAGTCAACCCCAACATGTTAGGGAACAGGCTAGGAAGATGATATATGTAGTTAGCTGATATAACCAAGACAAAAAAAACTATCACAAATACACAAGGTCATGATCATCATTTCAGCCGTAGGACGTCCACTGCTGGACATAGGCCTCCCCCAATTTGGAGCATTTGCCATAATCGCCACGCTTGGCAGGCGGGTCGGCGATCTCAGTATGGTGGTAAAATGCATAGAGAACGCTGCTGCACATTCTCTGGCAAGTCCCTTAGTCGCTTTTTTACGACTCTCATGGGAGAAATGGACAAGGTACAGATGCCAGCACATCAAGCTACCCGAAACTGACAAATTTTCTCAATCAATCTTAAACCTAATACTTTATCGATAAAGTTCAAAATCTATTACAAAAATGTGTTAGATTGTAGTAGCTTTACATGCTGGCGTTTGTACGTATTGGTATCCAATTAATTTAGCGATAGTGTTTAAATTAATCACAAACCTGCGCACAGTACGTCTTCAAACAAATTAATTAATTATATTGTGTGTTTGTGTTACTGTTGTGCAGGGGCGTAGCTACCGCCGTATCTGCCGTATAAATTATACGGGGCCCCCGGGCCACGGGGGCCCCCGACGTGCGTAAGCAAAAATTAATACAAACTTCCCAATTTTTTTTTTAATTTCAAAAAGAGATAAACACCCACCTAATCTAAGAACCTAACCAAACCCCTCTTTGCCAAACCCTAACCTAAGAACTTCGATGGGACATGAATGCCTGTCAGACCTGTCACTACCTATAGAAAAACTAAAGTCATCATTAGCTATAAATGATTACAGCTTGGCAAAAAAGAGTCTGGAAAAAATGAGGGCGCCTGCTTAGCAGGTATGGCCACCCTGTATACTAGGACTAAAAGTGATAAGATACTTGTTTTAATCCACAAACACGAGATCCCGGAAATTCTCATCAGTCAAGATTTCAAGACTTCATAGGCACACAGTCTTTTACTTTCATTGTATTTAGTAGATTGCGCATTATTTCGCTGGAATAACTTTTTATCTAAGAGTGCCATCATAATAACATAATGCAAACTTATTCAGTTTAAAAATTAATTAAATTACACTCAGGGATTGCCGACTGAACCCGATACACAAGACATAATGTTCAGCAATTTGCGGCCACCATCTAGGGTATTCACAACCATTCGATGGTCGGTATGCCTGGATCAAATTTGACATGAATGATACTGAACGAATCCTGTTAATGCTGACAGTTTATAGTCGACAAGAAGGTGACTTACAGCTGCTTACTGTCGGAAACTAATCGGAAGTCAGAGAGTACCTATAGCATGTCGCATTCGAAAGGTACGGGCAATCTATACTTATAATAAAACTGTAGAGAGATCAATTCTGTACATTGAAAATATATTCAAAATTAATATTGGAGGATGAATGGTGATCGATACTCATGCCAAAAATGAAATCAGTAAATTTTTTGTCTGTCTGTCTGTATGTGCATGCATGGGTCAAAAACTGCTGAAGGGATTTTAACCAAACTTGGTACGATTGTAGTCGATACTCCTGGGCAGGTTATAGGCTATATAACATAACGCTAAGACACATAGGAACCGAGCAGTGACGATAAATTTGAAGCAAGTCGGATGAAATTCCGCTTTCGAGCTCTTATCCTCGCATACATTGATCATATAGGTTACTTTTTATCCCGGTAGTACGTTCACGCGGGATATTTTCCGACCTCAACGTGGGCGAAGCCGCTGGCAAAAGCTAGTATCGAATAAACTTGAACAGTTGACTAATGAGGGCGTCAGGTATGTCTATGTGGGGTACATAACATTATCACTATTCACATGACAATGAAAATGAAATAACACGCTAAAGTTTAGATTTTATTTAAAAAGAAAAACGTGACGTAACATCATTCTTGTATTCCTTTTCGGTGCTATGATAGATTTTTTCCATTAACACTGATGTGTCAGTTTTACATTTCTTATTTATGAAAATAGTGTAAAAATCTTTCTTAGACGTTTACGGCTCCCATTACAACCCGTCTCCTCAAACTATAGGTAATATATTACGTAGAATAGGCACCTGAAAAATAATAAATATAAATTATATTTTTTTACTGTGGTATGCGATAATAGCATTAACAAAAAAAAAAAAAATACTTGGCTGTTTCGTTATAGTGTTGAACTTTTTTGTCCAATCGCACACAGATCAAAATCGTCTAATTCTTTCTTCCGCCAACGTTTTGGTGTTCCTCCAGGTGTAGAAAAAATCCTTAATTGTTTTCTCCTTCATTAACAATTTCTCTAATTGTACTGTGAGATTTACCTTGAAAAAAATATAAAGACAATCATATTAATTCCATGTAGGTACATTTTTCAATTTCAAGTATCAAACATCAAGAATTAACGTACACGCGATTTGTCAAACTAGAAAACATAACCTCAATAATCTATTAGTAAATAAAACAATAAAATGGCTTGAAACTTATAATACCGATAAAACTTAGTATTAGAAAGGAAAAACAATGACTGACATTGAATAAAAGATAAATTTCTTGGATAAATACCTGTCGTGTCGGCAGTTCTTTCGTAAACATTGTCAATCGGAGACAAAATTTGTTCCGCTTCAGATTCCGCCAAATTTCTTACGAAAACTTATTACATCACAGCTCACACCTGACACCACTACTCCTTATTGTTTTATTCATTTTTTATATGTTCAATAGCATTAATAATTGATAGTTCATTAGAAATAAGTAAAATACAACTGGGAACATAACACAATGACAGATTAGCTACTTGTTGATGATAAAAAAAGCAGTGTTGCCACCAAAAAAATATTTTAGTTCCAATTGTTACCACGACAGACTCTTTTTTGCCAACCTATATTCCTGCTTCTGCGAGCCTCTTTTTTCTAATGTTATAATAAACAGAGTATAAATAATAATTGACCATAATATAAACAAAGCAGTGCTGCCACCAAAAACATATTTTAGTTCCAATGGTTACCACGACAGACTCTTTTTTGCCAACCTATAATTAAATCATTTTGCCGAAAAAAAAGGCAAGGAGAGTTATTTAATTGTAATTATTTGCAAAAAAATGTGGAAAAAGTGACAGATAGATAGTAATGATGAATTAATATTTCTTTTAATTTTATGTAATTTTTTTTTTCTTTTGTGAGAAATCGTTGCCCCACCTATAAGGGCCCCCAAACAAATTTTTATACGGGGCCCCGCCAAGGCACGCTACGCCACTGCTGTTGTGTGTCTATTAGCTACCGCACGTGACTACGTTAGGGTCTGTCAAGAAAATACCACGTTTAACAGAGCGAGTCGAGTACTTTTTTCTGACGACACGGAGTAAAAAAGGATAAATGTGTGTTCATCATGTATGTATGTTTGTTCCTATGTGGCAGTCTAGATTGTGATGATTCTCACGACAGTCAATTTGTCTCAATCTTATAAGTATCATTATATATTAATTGCAGTAATTAAAATTCAATATGGCGACCACCAGACGCCGACATACAAATATCAGTGAAGATTATATAAAATAAAGACAAAGAACATTTACTATTTAACCTCTCGCATGTTTTCAATAAAAAAACAGCGGGAATTGAAATGTATTTTACATGATGCACATGGTGTATCATAAACAGTTGGGCATTGAAATAACATGATGCACACGTGTGCATCATAAACACGCGAGGGGTTAAAATAAACAGAAAAATGTTAAGACAATCAAATACATGCAATAAATTGGATTATTAATCACTTAAGTAATTATCTAGTATAAATTAACATTTTTCAACCAATAATTTATTAAAACACTTTTTGTTTTTTTTTTTTTAATGGCGTATTTTTACAGATGCCTAATCTAGTCTACCTATTAGATCTGTGTAACACAGAACGTGTCTACGTGATGTCCATCGCCAGCCATTATCAGAAGCTCTGACTCAAGGGGAGGGGAGGAAGGGAAAGAATGGGTTGAATTGATTTAGGGGAGGACGGAGGAAAATGGACTACAAAGTAATTTCAGCGTGATTGCTGGTATTAGTGATGATGGGGAATTGTTTTTGAAAGGTTGGATGACGTCTATTTTAAGATTTTTTCAGACAGGCGCGACACGACGAGTTTTCATATGAATTTTTCTATGCGTCGCGCCTGTTTGTGGGAACCCTTTATTGGCTCCCACAAAAAGGCGCGACGCATGTGTATCAATTGCCTATATAGGTTGTAGTAGGTTTTTAAAACTATATACATACTAGAGAATGAGCAGCAGCGGAGCCATACTGCGAACGCCAACCCGCCTGCTAAACGTGGCGATTATGGTAGCTCTCCCCCCAAATTTGGGGAGGCCTATATCCAGCAGTGGGCATCTTTTGGCTGAAATAATGATGACGATGTTTTTGAGCGTGAATATTGGGAATAAATCGGCAAAGATGCAACCAACACGTTAAGTCTTTGGTGCTGGCTATCATTCTTGGATCTTTGGCAGTCGTCACGGCCATAAGTCTGACAACCACTCTTACCAATGGTATCGTATTATTCAGTAACTGGGTGGTGGAGATCAGATAGGTCGCTCTATTTAAAATACTGGTATTAGACCCTCACGTAGTTGGGAAAAGGTTAGGCAGATGATGATGATGACTGGTATTAAATTAAAGTTTTCTAGCTGTTAATCACCGGGTTTTCTGCTTTATTAATTCAAGATTAATTCTTTAATATGGCCTGGTTCTCGTGCAAAAAAAATATCTGATAAATTACACTTTTTCCGGAACTAGCAGCCATAACCTCTCTCGCCATCAAACGTATCCATAACATTGAAATGGTACATAAAATATCACTTGAAATCATAAGTTTCACAAAAACCCACATTATTATTCCCGAAATGTAAAAACAGTCCCTTCTCAGAGAACTTGACACGGCTATTAAGGTCACTGTCCAAACCATAATAGAACAATCATTCTATTATGCCCAAATTATTTAAACAAAAGCACCCTAATTGACCCCAAACCACTAATTGGACCCTAAATGTTTGTAAAATTAAATTAAACATGTAGTTTTAATTGACTTTTCTTCTGAGGGTGAAAAAATTGAATTTACGCAAAATTAAATTTAATCGCCGTTCAATTTATCTGCGAGGGTCTTTTGGGTCGTGTTGGACCAAAGCGTAATTGTCTTTTTTAAGGCTCACTCTTTCGAGGAGTTTAGTTAGGAATGTATAAAGTTTCGGAAGCGCTTTAGGCGATCTCTTGTTTGAGATTAACTGCGGTGCGGAACAGAGGCAAACGCTTTTGTTAAATCCACGCTGAACTAAACTGTCATTTTGTGTTATGATCAGCAATCTGGTTGGATGAAATAAATCTGTTATTTTTCCACAAAATACATACCAACCTGCTCTGGGCAGGCGTGGTGAATTATTTCCCTGTGTAAAACGTAAAGAATAGCACTATTCCATTTCTTTCCGTGGGTGGGTGTCGTAGAAAGCGACTAAGGGACATACATTAGACAGGCCTGTTGGTCTAGTGGTTAGTGACCCTGACTGCTGTGCCGGAGGTCGTGGGTTCGATTCCCACCCAGGACAAATGTTTGTGTGATGAGCACGATCATTTGTTCTGTGTCTGGGTGTAATTTATCTATAATATGTATGTATTTAGAAATATATAAGTATGTTTATCAGTTGTCTAGTACCCATAACACAAGCTCTGCTTAGCTTGGGACTAGATGGCGTTGTGTGATAGTTGTGGAATATTATTATTATTATTATTCTAGAGAATGGGCAGCAGCGTTCTCTATGCATCTTACCATGATACTGCGATCGCTAACCCGCCTGCCAAGTGTGGCAATTTTGGCAAACCCTCCTTTTGAGGAGGCTTATGTCCAGCAGTGGGCGTGTTTCAGCTGAAATGATGATGATGATGACGACCTTTCCCTGAGAGGAGGCCTGTGTCCCAGCAGTGGGAACAACATAGACTGATTATGGCATAACTTCTTACGTTTCATCAGTACCCATGTAGGTTTATGTTATAGTAAATGAGCCATTCCGTGAAAAATTGCAAATATGGAAAAAGTACTGTCACAAAAATGTACAAACAATTTACAAGAGCACCTTATTCTCCATTGACTGCAGTTTTTTTTTTAATACAGTCTAGTTCATAATCTTTAAGAATATTATATAACGGAGTGATTTTTTGTGAATTTAATTGCTTAAAAAAATTAAAATAAGTTGCACAAAAGGAAATTTTTGCGTGTCACACCTCCTGTCGCTAACTTTAACAGACCAAAGTTCATGGTTTATTTAGACGCACCTCAGTGTTTTTTGGAAGGTTTTAAAGAATACTGCTTTTGTTTACATTATAACTTTAATTTTATCAACAAATCTTATTGTTTTACGATAAAATTCTTGAAATATGCTAGAATCAAATTTGCACCAAGGTGGACATTCCACTTTAATCACTACTGTTTTATTTGCTTTCAATAGTACGTAACTACCAAAACAGTTTATTTTATTTTCATGCCAACATTATTATGGTAAATCAGCCATTTCTTTTACCCATCGGGCTAGTCGTGACAGAGTAATCGGTGACGAAAGGCGTACGAACTACGTGCGTCAATTAAGAAGTCCGCTATAGTCGCACTTGTAAAGTGATACGGGTAAGATTTTAAGACATTTTTTCGTTTGTGAATTATACTAAATGTATCTGCATATGTAATGCAATAATGATTATCTCTAAAAGGAAAAAGAATTGTTGTTATTAGCTCATTTTTGTTAGTAAAGCGGGAGTTCGTCACGTCCTTTTAGTTTCGTGACATATTAGTGGAACAATTTTTGTGACGAAATTGACATACTAGGCTAAGTTTACGTGGTGTATTTTTACCGACAGCAGCTGAGATGGAGTTTTGTGTTTCTGTTAAATGATTTGTTAAATTATTTAATTATAGTAGATTGTTTATCGTTTGATTACCTTACTTAACGTTAAAGTTAGTTGTCGTTTTATTTACGACGCAGATTGGCTTATATTATTGTAGGTATTATAACCATAATAATAACATACATTTAACTTAATATCTAAATGTCAATATATTGCCGTCGCATAAATTTAACCCTCCAAACAATTTTGGCATGTCAAACTTGTTACTGCATTTTCTCCGTAAAATCGTAACTTTTTGGTAACCAAAATGATTGAACCTTACGATGATTTATTTAATTTAAATGTTTTATAGATAGGTACAATATATTGTTAAATAATACCTACTGAAAAGATGTCAGTAAAAAAGTAAATTTTAAAAAAGCCTAGCCAAAAAATCTAACTGAAACAAATTCATGTAGAATTAAATGATAGTAGAAAATATTGCGGCCTGAAGATATTGTGTGCCTCTGGTTGCGCTCACAAACCTCAGCTGTGACTAGCAGTCGCATGCGGAATAAACCAAAAATGTGTGAAGACAAGCAGTAATCAGTAGCAGGTTTAGGTGTAAGCAAGTATTCTTATATCTGCTTATATTATACTAACTTATGTTCTAAGAACAAACTTTTTATATCTACGTAGATACTAAGTTCCAATTTAATTAATTTACCAAAAATGTGTGATTGTGAAAAGAAAAGTGTTTTGTTTCAGTACCAATTACATGTAAAAAAAAAAACGTTTTTCATTTATATTTTTTCATTATTAAACTTACTATGAACACCGCTTATGTTTCCATTTAGTTACAATGAAATTTCCTAATAAGTCACTGTCACAAATTTTAACTCCAATTTATCGTCTATTAAGTGGAATTATTACTAGTAATGGTATCTAATTGGGATGAAATATAGTAGAATGTGATTCACATTTTCATTTAAAATAGTTTGAGTTCATTTTTAAGGTCTTAATTAGCTACAAACTTAAAAATATGAGTCGGGCTGACCTAAACCGTGACGAAAATATTTTCATATGTGATTTAAAGGTAGAAATAGATTGCAGACAGGGTAAACGAAATATATTTTAAAAAGAGTATGTATATGTAGACAAAAATTGTTAAGATTTTATAAGATATAATTCACATTGCTGATTAAATATTTTGTAAGAGATCGTGACTAAATGGACAGGACTTGTCATGGATCATGTTTGAACTTTCGTTTTTTTTTTAAAGCTATTACTATTTAGTAATATACTATATAATTTTCTTATACTTTGATAAATGCCGAATCGAATCATAAAGAAATCTTAAAAATATAATTTTTAAATTGTCCTTTTTGTCCCACTTAGTAACGGAGCAATTTTTCACGGAATGGCTCAAATATACTAGCTTTGGCCCGCGGCTTCGCCCGCGTGGATGTCGGAAATTATCGCAAGAGAACGTACTACCGCGGTCAATGTATTAAGAATGCATTAACCCAGGTTATATAGGTGCGCGACTTCGGCCACGTGGTATTTTTAACAAAAAAGTTTTTCGTTCGTTTTTTTTTTCGTGAAATTCCTTTTTTTCTAAAATAAGTTAGTAAAGCCTAAGTTACTCCTTGTTACATCGGCTATCTGCTAGTGAAAGTCCCGTCAAAATCGGCCCAGCCATTTTAGAGATTAGCCGGAACAAACAGACAGACAGACAGGCAAAAATTGTAAAAAATGTTGTTTTGGTGTGTGTATGAACCGTGTACCTATATATCCATATACACTTAGTAAAAAGCGGTTATTTTAATAGTACAAATAGACATACTAATTTTATATATTTGTCTAAACTGATTCGATTACACTACACAACTACATTATTATCGAAAAACGTTCGCTTAAAGAATATCCCCAAATCGATTGAAATAATTCCGTCACGGATTACTAAATCCTACGAGCTTCGAAAACAATGTTAGCGCACTCGATTTTCTAATCGATTCAGTAGAAACTACTGCGTTATTCTATCAGCTTGAGAGTATTAAGCTCCAAACGAAATCAATACATTTTTCAACGTAATTGTATTTTTATTCTTTTGTTATGACGTTGTTTACAGCATGGATATCAGATCCCCGTTCAGAGTTTGTTTTGTTTATAAAGATAGGCATTGTGGGTTTTCGCACACATTTTCTCCGATTTTTAATTAATTAATTTACGTTAATAGAGATTAGGTAATGTTATGCAGTCAGAGTTGTACTTTTTGATTCACTATTCAATAATTATTTCGTGCGGTGTCTGACGTAAATAATAGCACTATCCAATTTCTTCTCGTGGATCGCTAAGATTCTCGATAAGAGGCTACTAAGGGACTTACTAGACAATGGGCAGCAGTGTTCTCTGTGCATTTTACCACCAGACTGCGATTGCCGACCCCCATTTGGGGAGGACTAAGTCCAGCAGTAGACGTTTTTCGGCTGAAATGACTAAATAATTATACGCCTCTCAAAGAAAGCTACAATAAGTGGTGCAATGGTGAACTGCAGTAATCCAATACTTGGTTATTATTTCCTAAATACTTTTTTTTTGTATACTAATGATAAATATAATAAATAAATAAATAGCGTTTTAATTCAGGCATTGTACCCATATACAAAAATTACAAAAATAAATAAAATCAAATCATATTCAATGAAAACTAAAATTTGAAATCAAAATTAAAAACATAATCAAGATTAGAACCGTATTAGATATATTTGCTGGCAGTGTTCATTAAAAGTGTGGGGTGCTTTTTTTTTTTTTCTTGATGGGAAATCATCAAATGACTTCTCCCGCTCTGGGCGGAGCTGGAGGGCGTGTCAGACTTTAACTGACTAAAACCCACCCGTGTTCCATCAGTTGCCCATGTGCCAGGGTCACGGTATCTCTTTCGAACAATCACGCGACCCTGGCAGGCATCGGTCCTAGTAGACCCCTACAAAGTGTGGGGTGCTTGATAGCAATTAAAAATACCTCAGAACGCACCCCACGCTTTTTTTCCCTATTTTTCAACTTTTTGGTTTGATTTTCTATGAAGGCGTGTTTTTTAGTTTTTTTTTTTTTTAAGTATTGAGGGGCTATCTACACTGGTTTTTAATTTTTTTTTCTGCTATGCTGGTGATGTTGGCCAGGATAATGGCACAAATTTATGAAATTGTGGTATTGTCATCGCTCTTTGATAAGTGTGCAAAGTTGCAAATTAATCCGACATTTTGAAGAGAGTAAAAATCGCATTAAAAGATTATGTTACATAGATACATACATACAAACCAATCTAATAAAATCGTGTTAAAAAAAGAAAAAACCGTTTATTATTACGAGTCCTAGAAAATTTTGCATCCTTCTTGAAGTCCACGAAACAGCCTTAAACTCGCAACTTGCTAATTCACTTCGTTAACGGATGTCAGTGGATATTTTGAATCCAACTCGATTTCCTAGCATTTATAAATGATTTCGTCGTAAAGCGGCCTAATTGGGACCTGCAGGCTAGTCACGTTCATATTTGATTTCATTCAGTGTTAGCATTTGAATTGAAAACTAAATCGTATGCAAACAGGGTCGGGTTTCAGTCAAGTGTTCATATTCCGTGTTGTTTTTTGATGCATTGGTGTCATTTCTTTCCATAACTGAGTCAACAAGGATGGATGATAATTATGTAATTAATAACTGTCAATAAATACACTAATATTAATATTTGTTAAGTATCGTTTTTTTTAAGCACTTGAAGACGATATAAAAGTTTTTCGTTACGTGAAATTTCTACTAATTTACTCTGTCGGTGCGGATTTATAGAAGATGTAGTAACAAAAACTGAAAATAGTATGCTTTGATCGTTTGGTCATGTTGAGAGGATGAATGAAGGGTGGCTTACAAAAGATATTGAGGCACATGTGAGTGGAAACGCCGGGAGAGGACGCCATACGAGGATAAGTAGTACTTTCTTGGCGATGTTCTTCAGAAAGGTCAGGTACGTAGGGTGTGTATCACCAAATCTATGAAGGTAAACGAGGCAAAACGAATACGTAAGGTTGAGGTTGATCATGTTAGTTTCTGCCCACCCCCATGGAAATGGCGTGAGTTTATGTACATATGTACTCCAACCGTGTTAAAAAACTTCGTCCCAAAATGTATAACGCAGTAACTGGTGACTTGATACTAAATTATTCTCGTCTAATCTTGTTGTGTTCCGTGAAAGTCATACCAAACTACATTTTATACTGCCACTTTTAGGGAAACTAAAGATTTTTTAGCGACTAAAAAATGGTAAGGCAAATATGAGTAGATATGCTGGGAGGACAGAATGTCCTAGATGGACAATAGTGACCTTATTGATTATATAAATAAGGTCACTATTACAATATCTATCTTTGAAAAGGTCAGGTGCGTAGTACTCGCAACAGGCGAGGGTGTATGACCAGAGGTAGAAACTTAAACGAGGCAAACGGAGTATGTCAGGATTGTTGCAGTTGGCGTTGTGAAGATTGTGTCTACCACTATAAGAAGGAGGCACAAGTTTATGTATGTAATTATATTTTCGTAAGCATTATAGAACTTGACACATTTCACGGAAACAAAACTCATTTATACTTCAAGTCCATGCATAGTTGATTCGCCTAAAATATTCAAAGACATTCTTATTCCCAGTACACAACGAAAGTTAATTACAGCGAAAACGAGGGTCAGAACTAACCAAGATACGTTAAATAAAACAAGCAATTATAAACGAACTGTGACTAAAACTTGCCGAGAACTTCGCGTCACTGTGACAGAGGTCACTTTAATTTGTAATTCGAACTTCGTTTGAGGTCAACGAGGTCTCTATTTGGCCGTCGGACCCGGCATTAGGCGTACCATCAAATGCCCCTTTCTGGCCAAAACGACCCACATTTGCGATGGCAAATAATTAGACCTTGTTTGTGGCGGCCCTCTCTTCCCCTCGATAATATTTTAGGATATACCGTCGTTTAAATTTTTTATCGGGTGCGTCTGCGTCTATAATTAATTTATTTGGGTCATTTCAAAATAAAATGCTGTTTTATGTTAATGTTGGAACTGAATTTAACGGTTTGTCTGGACGTTGAATTGTGTCTACAAAACAAGTTTGCATGACATTTCTTATTACTTAGCTCATGTCATTAATAATAATAAGCAATGAAACAGAAGGGTCGGCAACATCACCATCTTCCTAGCCTTTTCGCAAATATGTTGGGGTCAGCTTCCAGTCTAACTGGATGCAGCTGAATATCAGTATTTTACATGGAGTGACTGCCTATCTGACCACAAACCAGTTACTGAATAATACGATACCTGTTGATAATAATGGTTGTCAGACTTTCGGGCTTCTGACGACCCGTAACGACTGTCTAAGATCTACGAAAGACAACCGAGACCAACGGTTTAATGTGCTTTCCCATCCACAAACCAACCGCGGCAAGCGTAGCTTAACCTGCATGCTCGATCCGTGCGTCTGTTATTACTAACTATAAGCCCCTCATCGATTTTTTTTATCTTTATCTGCTACCAGCCTCCATATGGATGTGGTCGCTTCACATAGGCATAGGTAGTTCTACCTTCAGTCGGGGATCGCGGAAGACGCATTAGTTCCCGTGGTGCCCCAAGTAGGTGTGGGAGGGAACATCGGGGTGATTTTAGTCAGTAAGAGTCAGACAGATCCCTCCGCCAACCCAGGGCGGAGGGGTCTGTCAGACTTTTATACTCGAGAACAAAAAATAAGGGTATTTCTACCTTATGGTTGCCGAAATACAGTCATCGGTTCTTCGGGTAATATAGCTGGTCCATTACTACTTCACCTTGCTTATTTTGTGAGCACATATCTCATATACAATGTCATTTTATATCTTTGTAATTGACATAAACAACCAATTATACTTTGTCAACATACGTGTCATAGTGTAGACCTCGACCTTCATGTTGCATGGTAGCGTTCACACAACCAATGTGTCAGTGCGGTTGCTGCGGTCTGTGGGTTACAGTGACCGCTGCGGTTTATATGCAAAGGGAATTCTAATCTGGGCACAAAATTTATTTAAAGCCTTAATTAAATTGAATGGAAATGCAACAGAAAGTGTATTATTTCCTTAAATTATGAAAGTTGGCATACGGCAACGTTCCGTGTGCTGCCGGGTTCCGTGTAGTGCTGACGTAAAGAATAGCACCATCCCATTTCTTCCCGTGGGTGTCGTAGAAGGTGACTTAGGGACTTACTAGACAATGGGCAGCAGCGTTCTCTATGCATCCTACCACCATACTGCGATCGCCAACTCAGGCGGGTTCGGTAATCACCACGCTTGGCAGGCGCCAAGCGTGGTGATTATGGCAAACCCCCTCAAATTGGGGGAGGCCTCTGTCCAGCAGTGGATTTCTTTCGGCTGAAATGATGATAATGCATACGGCAAGTGAAATAGTAGATTATTAACCAAGGGGATAAAGCAGTGTCTTCTGTCGCGGGTGACGATTTAAATAAATCGCGAGCGTAACGAAGGACTCGAGGTTTACTCCCGAGCGTAGCGAGGGTGTTAAAAACTTAAATCACGAGCGAAGCGAGGGATTTAAGACGAGTCCTGAGTGTAGCGAGGGATTTAAGTTCACCCAAGACTAAGACAGCTTTATCACCGAGGAAAATACTCTACTTTTCGTACCATTTGCGAAAAAATTAACACAATAATAATATGAGTTAAGCATTTATTAAAAATAATGACAATTAAAAGTAAAATAAACTTAACGTTTATATATTTGAAGAAAACAAAAACGCGGCAAATTCGCGACTAATATTTTTTGTCGGAAAAGCAAAGGCATCGAGCTCATACGGCCTCGTCGGTTTTCGTAATTTTATTTAATAATCATAACTGCATAATAAATGCGTATTCCTTTTTCAAAAAGATGTATAACGCTTTATATACAAACTCAATGGTGTAAGCACAGATGTAGTTCAATATAAATTTCGGTAAGTATTCCAAATTTAAATCACATTCTCCCCCTAGAGGATGAATGAAATTCAGTACAATTTTCTTTCCCTGTTTTTAACAGATTAAAAATGACTATTGTTATGTTAGATTTTTGTGGCATAGAATGTCACTTTTTTGAGCAAGTGGTACGAAAAAATACATTATGGCTTAAGTTTAGGGACTTATGGCTTTAAAATAGCAGCCGTACAGGTCGATATGCAAGGTTAAACAATGCTTGCCGAAGTTGGTCCACGGATGGGTGACCATCCATTACATACCGAGACTCCACCGACTTCACCCACTGCTAGGCATATCCCCTCTATTCTTGTGCCAATCCCCATGTCCTTGTGCTAGCCTCATCTAGGTTTACAGCGATGGCAACAATCACGTCCGCAGATCTCGTCTTCCAGCCCTTGTAAGCCACTCTATCAAGCCTTACTTGTCCTGCCCAACTTCATAATATGCTTTCCGATATCGAAGACCTTTGTACGTCTTTGTATCTCGGAGTTTGGAACTCTGTCTATTAGCCTGATACCAAGCATGGAACGCTCCATGGCTCCGAGTGCAACTCTTAGTCCCTACACAGCCTCTTGCGTGAGAGTGCACGTCTCAGCAACAAACGTCATGGTTAGCAGAACACAATGGTTATAGAAGTGAGACTTCAGCTGTTGTGGAAATTTAGCTGATCTCAAAAGGTCGTCCAGTTTTATTCTTTTCATTCTCCAAAAATATTCAACATTCGTATTGAAGGCGAACAAATTAGTACTCGGAGTGATTGTAGTAATTAAGTAAAAGCCCAATCCTCATCGAACTCTCAATTATTTGGCATCGAACATTTTATCTCGATTAATGTTTTATTTCTTACTTATTGAGGCAAACAGTGGGGAGCTTAAAATAAAGCAAACAATATTTTTATTTTATGCCTGTAAGCTTATTGTGAAGCTCACTGTATGGATGGTTTTTTTTAGTTAATAAAAGATTAATGCAGTTTTAAATCATAGCCAAATAAATTGCCAAAAGGGGCCAGTTACCAGCCAGTTTCTTCGCCAGGGTTTCGTAAAAGGTGACTAAGGGAGCTACTGAAGGAACACGGGTGGGTTTTAGCCAGTAAAAGTCTGAAATGATTTCCCACCTACAAAAAAAACTTACATTGAAAACTTAACGAATTCAAGATTTACATAAACCACATCTTTTTTTTCCAAAAGCCTGCCACCATTTATTTTTTACAAAATTTGTTTTTTGTATCAGCGGAGTGCTAAAAACATTGAATGGGATCAGAATCTGCGGTGGGCATGTATTTTATTTTAACATAGATTCTATTGCTGAAAGAGGATTAAAAAAACTCTCCGTGTGTGTTGCCAGGTCAAATAAAAGGCTTTGGTCACTAGACTGAAAAGTAACTTTTGAATGGATTTAACTGGGACATAACTAAGGTGGAAATTCAAATTTTTATTTGCACATTTGAATTTGTATGTTGACTTATTTTTTGTTCGAGATAATATTTTATGTTTGGTTAAAGATCATAATATTCGTACGCCGCGTGTCTGTTCCGTGCACTACTCACCAATTTTTTTTTTTTGGATGGGAAATCATCAAATGACTCTCCCGCTATGGGCGGAGTGGGAGAGCGTATCAGACTAATACTGACCAAAACACACCCGTGTTCCTTCAGTTGCCTGTGCCAGGGCCACTGTAACTCTTTCGACCAAATCCGCAACCCTGGCGGGAGCACTACTCATCTGACCTTTCTGAAGAACATCACTGATAAGGTCACGACCAAAAATATCCTTCTAGGGCGTCTAAAGGAGTATGTAAGTTACGATCCTAGCGGCATTCTGTAGTTTCTGCCTGGGTTGGCAAAATTCAGGTAATCTTCTTCCCTGGGGTTTCCTGATAAGAGGGCGTCATCATCATCTGCCCAGCCTTTTCCCAAATATATTGGGGCCGGCTACCAGTCTAAACGGGTGCGCCAAAGTTCACCTAAATTTTCAACTCCGATAATTGGAAATCCGAAAATGTTCTTCACAATTCACAATTCCTAACTACTCTGTCTCTAATGTTCATAATTCCGAAGCATTCAACTTCATAATGTCAGTAGCAATAAACATCTATTATACTTTTATTTGTTTTCCTATATTTTCTCAACATAACCACCTTTTACACTATTATTCAAAGTCATATGTTTTTTGTTTAGATTTCTTTTTATTAACAAACAAACAAACTCTTCAGCTTTATAATGTTAAGTATAGATTTAATCGAAAATCATTAGGTCTAACGTTTAATATAATAAAAAAACGTCATTATGGTTAACACCCCGACTCAGAGTACCCCGACTCGGATAGGTTAGGTTAGAAGGCTAAGGCGGGAGCTTCGCTCCACTTCGCTCCGCTTCGCTCCCACCTTAGCCTTCGTGGTTATTTTTTTTTAAACCACCCAGAAATAGGAGCCCCGCCAAGCGGGGCTCCGTCGACCACCTATCTCAGCGCAGGTGGTAGACCAAATAAGTTTTATATCTTTTGAGTGGTATGTCAAACTTTTTTAAATTAAAACTATAAATATCATCTTCTACCCACATATATTTTTTATTACACTTGGTAAATGTTTGTTTCTGAGTATGAGTGAAAATATTATGGTAATTATGTTTAGGGATAAAAGCGTTATGATAAAAAACAGTAGGAGTTTAAATATACTCACATTAATGATATTATTAATTACAATTTTCGGAAACATGAGTGTTATGAACATCGTCGGTAGCACTACAAATAGTATGAATGAACACTTTAGGATGAAACATTTTAGGAAGAGTGATCATTCGGATTACAAATCATTAGGAAGAACAATTTCGGATACAGAACTTTAGGTGAGACAATATGGACCCAGTCTAAACATATGCAGGTGAATACCAGTATTTTACATGGAGCGATTTCCGATCTGACATCTACAACCCAGTTACTGAGTAATACGATACTCCTTGGTCGATACTCCTTGGTAATACTGGTTGTCAGATTTTCGGGCTTCTGACCACTCATAACGACTGTTAAAGATTTCTGAGGCATGTAAGAGTCTTAGTATGTAAAGATAGCCCATCCATGTATCAACCACAGCAATCGTAAGATAACTTGATCGATCTATCCATTCAGCTGTATACTTGGCCACAAGCCAAGTTTATGTATACGTATACGGATAATCGGTTGATAATCGGTTGAAGTATAGATAAGCGATATGTTAGTTTATTTTACGCAATCACCTGACCAAATGATTTTCGAAAACAGTGCTTCCTCTCTCCTACCCTTTTGCTGTGCCCTACAGGGTCCATAATGATCTAAATTATATAATTACCACCTACGTTCCAAGGTTGCCTGGAAGAGATCGCAGAAAGCGATAAGGCCGCCCATTGTATGTTTTTATTGTTAAATGTTTTTTTTAATGTATTTTCTGGTGTACAATAAAGCATATATAAATAAAAATAAATAAATATGGTAAAGCAATAAAGGATATTGAGTATTGATATGAAATAAAGTTAAAAATAATTGCAGGAACCTACCTAAAAGTCCCACAAAAAATAAAAACTTAATATTTCAACTTATATTCTCAAATTCAAGTAGTCCACTTGTCCCCATCCTCCTTTTCGCTTAATAGACTAAGTTTAATCTTGACTTTGCTTCTTTTCCAGGTAATCGCGCGTTTAAGTGAGGATTAAATGTAAGTATTACTGCTGGAGATGTGCTCGAAAAACAAAAGGGGACCGGATTTCCGAAGTAGCTAAGTAGCCCTTAGCTTTTTGTGACTAGCTACACACTATAGGATGATGCGACTACAACATGATGATAAGATGCTGACCGGTCGCATGCGACTGTCATCGGGTATGACCGTGCACCTTGCGACAAGCAAGAAAGAAAGAAAAATAAAAGTATTTATTGTGACTCACGAAGGAAGATCACATTCTTAACTACACGTAAAAAAATCATAATAATCATAAAACAAATAAGAATAACGATATTTCTTGAAACAAAAAAAAAAACCGGCCAAGTGCGAGTCGGACTCGCGCACCGAGAGTTCCGTACATGCCTGTAGGTATCCTCGTTTATGAAATTAAATGTTTTTTTTTTTTATATTTGAGTTAATTGAATGAAAGGTAAATTGCGGTTTACGATTTATGACGTATTGAAAAAAACTACTTACTGGATCTCGTTCAAACTAATTTTCGGTGGAAGTTTATATGGTTATGTACATCATATATTGTTTTCAGTTTTATCATTCTCTTATTTTAGAAGTTACGGGGGGGGGGGACACCTCAATACCATTTTTGAAGACCTATTCATAGATACCCCACACGTATGGGTTTGATGAAAAAAAAATTTTGAGTTTCAGTTCTAAGTATGGAAAACCCCAAAATTTATTGTTTTTTTTTGTATTTTAGTCATCATCATCATTTCAGCCGTTAGACGTCCACTGCTGGACTTAGGCCTTCCCCAATTTGGGGGGCTTTGCCATAATCGCCACGCTTGGTAGGCGGGTTGGCGATCGCAGTATGGTGGTAAAATGCATAGAGAACGCTGCTGCCCATTCTCTAGTAAGTCCCTTAGTCGCCTTTTACGACACCCACGGGAAGAAATGGGGTGGTGTTATTCTTTACGTCCGGCACCACACGGTACTATTTTAGTGTGAAAATCTTAATGCGGTTCACAGAATACATTTACTTACCAAGTTTCAACAGCATAGCTCATATAGTTTCGGAGAAAAGTGGCTGTAACATACGGCGGACAGACAGACAGACAGACATACAGAGTGATAGACAGACAGACATGACGAATCTACAAGGGTTCCGTTTTTTGCCATTTGGCAACGGAACCCTAAAAAACAGGCAGTCCTGTATGAGGCCAAAAGGCTCTTATCTCAGCATGGTGTTGCTACATTAAAAAAAGTGTCGATGTCTGCGGTTTTGTATTTTTGTAGTTTTGCCACTGACTTCCGAAATTAAAATAATTTTTCAATTTGTAGTGTTTTTTTTGGAAGTATGTTTTTTATGTTTTTAAATCCACTTTTTTAGGTGTGTTACTTTCTGTACACAAATTATTTATTTTCACCTGCTTAGTAATTAACAACGATAGAAAGTTATTATAACATTAGCATCACTACTTGGATAAAATACCCATTAATAAAGCTAACTCTAAAACCTCTAATCAGAACTTGCCCAAGTTTATATAGGATCACTCTATAAGTAGGTAAACACAATCCTGCCAAACAGAAGAAGAACGTTTTAATTCGGTTTTTAAATATGACGCAGTTCGGGTAACGAATATTAAAGAAAATACAATTGAATTGAGAGCCTTCCTTTTTTTAAGCAACCCGTCGCCGCGTCGCCGTCGTAGCGTTTTGTCATCCAGCTGTGGCATTCGCGTGTCGCATAGTGTGCGAGGTGGTTAAATGTTAGGGACTAAAATATTTGTATAGATAGCCATATCCTTCGCGGGAAAGCAGGTGTAGCAAATACTTGTGAAGAAATTTTTACCTATGGACATTTCATAATATTAAAAAAATCGTTTATCATACAATTAGTCTTCTTACATTTCCTTTA
The DNA here is from genome assembly GCA_932294355.1 of Aporophyla lueneburgensis. Classification (NCBI taxonomy): domain Eukaryota; kingdom Metazoa; phylum Arthropoda; class Insecta; order Lepidoptera; family Noctuidae; genus Aporophyla; species Aporophyla lueneburgensis. The sequence goes on from OW028755.1 coordinate 24,905,555, forward strand.
TTTAAAGTACCTACAAATAAACTACACCTAAATTAATTGTTACAAAGGAAATATTATTTTAATATTTAACTTGTGGACTCCACTCCAGCTCGAGCCTGTCTTGTGGAGTCATGGAGTGTTTTAAGCAATTGGAAATTTCTGGTTCGCCACTTTTGATGGTAAATTATTTCAGCAAATCTTATTTTTTGCTTTATTTGATTTGAGAATTAACATTGGGATTTTATTATAAATCAAAAGAGATTTAGTCAATAATTTATGATGTCATCAAATGCTGATAAAAACTTTCTTTTAACCGAATAATTTTTTGACATACCTATACATATTTGGCCATTGTCCTTTAAAACTTTGAGCTCATTTTTGCATTCAGATTGACAAAAAACTGCAATATTGTATGAAACCAAAACACGGAATATATTCCATCGTGAAAAGAGATGACATGGCCTATTTTTGCGGCCCACAGCATGGCTTTTTCCAGCACCATATTAAAATTCAACCCTTTGACCTTTCTCTTATCTCTGAACTAATCAAAACTGCTTAAAATATACAGTGGTAATTTGAAATAGCTACAAATGTATAAACGACAAGGCAGGGAGGTGACATTAATATTAGATGGACAGCCTCAGGTTTCATTAGCCTGGTACTGAAAGTTTAATGAGAGTGTCTCCGACCTATCGTCTCGAAGGTAGCCGAGTGTCGATTAGTTGGGTAGAGTGTGTGACAAGGTTGGTTAATGATGTTATAGGTACCAAATTAGGATGGACTATGGTTTTGTTTTAATAACCTTATCAGTTTATATCAGACTAGCTTCTGCCCGCGACTTATAGCGGCGTCAAATTTTTGCTCCCCTAACCCTTCCCGTCGCATCGAACTGCCTGCCAGTTTTCATTCATTTTTCATTGCTGCTCCGCTCCTTTTGATTATAGCGTGATGTTATATAAGGTGTATCTATTCATACACGAAATATTTTAAGGGGTACACCTGTAGGTGGTAAAGAAGCTATAGAAGCAAAAATATTTTTTTTATCTAAGCGTTTTTGAATTTTAGTAATTATTATAATTTTAAAACTACTTGAGACGTTCTGCATACAACCTTTACTCCAAATTCTATGAATGGCCCGCCTGACGCTGCGAGGGCGACGACCGGACGGCACGAGCATGGCCGCGGTGTCTCGGGTCGTAAAAAATATGAAGGAGCCAGTATTTCTTATGTGCGTCAAATAATTTATTGTATAAATATTAAATTAAAAAAAAAACCCGTAGAAAATTTTTTTTTCGTTGTTATAGCTTCCTTTCCACCTACAGGTGTACTTCTTAAAATATTTCATGTATGAATAGATACACCTTATATAGCTTATACCTTTCTCAATAAATAGGCTATACAACACAAGAATTTTTTTTCAATTCGGAACAGTAGTTCCTGATATTACCGCGTTCAACCAAATAATCAAACAAACTACATACATACATACAATCATGTCTTTTCCCCATGGGGGTAGGCAGAAACCACGGAACACCACCTGCTACGATCTCTACACACTCCTTTTGCCACGTTTAGGTTATACAGTTGGTCGTACACACACGTCTGTTTCGAGTACGCGCCTGACCTATCTGAACAAACAAACTCTTCAGCTTTATACTATTAGTAAAGATATCATTGCTATCTAAGGTCGAAAAATTTGTCTGCCGACCTAAATAACGCAATGAATGTTGCTGAAATTGAAAGCCATTGTTACTGTTAGTATATTACGCAATTACCCATCAGATTTCGCTTTAAAACTAACTTCTTAAATTTTATTTACTAAAACTATATACAAATTAAAATATAGCGTCGAAAATTTTATCCGCATCGCTGTCGACTGTTAATGTACCCAAGAGACTGGTGGCATTACCACGTTGTATGGCAATGCTTAGTCTCTGGCCAAGGTAAAAACCAGCCCTTGTGTCACGGGAGGTGTCCAACAGCCGCTTAGAGATTTAGTTTCAGTTAGGTTATTATTTTGTTTTTTAATTAATTTAAATCTAAGACGTGAATTACGCATAATATTATTTATCTAGGCGCATGTTTATAATCATATCACACATATATATATTTATGAACTGTTCTACGTTCAATAAATACTAATATTCACAAACTCGCATACATAGGTACCATCTATCACTTATACCACGATGACAACCTTTACAATCTATTCTTATTCTTATATCTTATATATATAAAGATGAAGAGTTCGTTTGTTTGTTTGGTTGAACGCGCTTATCTCAGGAACTACTGCTCCGAATTGAAAAAATCTTTTTGTGCCGAATAGCCTATTTATTGAGAAAGGGTATAAACTATATAACATTACGCTACAATCAAAAGGAGCGGAGCAACAATAGAAAATAGACGAAAACTGGCAGGCAATTCGATGCGATGGGAAGGGTCAGGGGCATAGATATCCAGAGATATGCCTTCATTGCGGAATAGTAAGGAGTTCTAGTGTCGCCACTTATCTCTCACCCAATAAATTACAACATTAACAAATAGTGTACTGACGACACACATTTAAAATTTGAACACGCACACAAAGAAGAAAGCAGCTACACTAAATCAATTTCTAATAGCACACATACATAGAATGGGCGGGGCATTCACTTGTAAATACTTCCTATTTGCGAACATCCAATGCACACGCATGCAATTAGGGAGTCGAAAGCGATGGTCGATTATTTTTATCGATATTTAATTTTAGCACATTCTTGTATTATAATAACTTCGTTTAATTTCCTTTAAATATTTTTTTTTACCTTTCCTAAAATATAGTTAACTTTACTAAAATAAAATGGGCATATTTAAAAAAAAAAAATGTATAATCGGTTAAAAGGGAGTGCTCTCTGTTACTTATCATGCTGTATAAATAAATAAAATAAATAATATATTACTTAACCTTAAAAAAAAACACAAATGCCTACCTACATTCAGGTTGGTTTAATTCAGTTAGGCTAATGTTATACTCATATTCAAACTCGATCGCGTTAAGACATATTTCTAATGGAATTAAAATAGCGCCATCTAGCAAACTATTTTAAATGCTGACAGGATCGAATTCGGACGATTGTGGTCTTCACGGTGTTTCCACTTCCAGCGGAGAAAAGCGCAATATACAAATGCAAAGCCGCGAAACCACTCTCAGTTTGCGCACTCGCTGTTTACGTCGTTCGTGAGTGTGGAGCGGGTATAATAAAGAGTAGGCTTGAGTCCTAGCAGTGGGAACTGTTATAATAAAAATAAGGAAATACAAAATAAAAATCAAATAAAATTATTTATTGTCCAGTAAAATGTAAATATGGAGAATCATTAATTTGAATTTGTAGATTTGACTAAATAGCGACGGACCGCGAATTCTCTAATTTAAACTTCGAATCTTGGCTGCTCGGCTTTATGATTGACTAAGATGGGCGTGCGATTTAGTGATCAATAAAATAATATTACGCAAAATATATTTTTATTTTCCACAATATTTAACCATCGCAATCTTCAATACTAATCTTACTCGCTCAATAATATTGCGTAATATTATTAATCGTCTATGGCCCACCTTACGAAACCGCCAAATAGACAGATGAAAAAAAAAAGTTTATTTTGCAAATCGAAAACAAATTATTGTATTTTTTTTACCAAATATAAGTAGTTCGATGAAATATAATATTTATTTATCATATTACTTATCATATTGTACTTAAAAACTGTTAATTTGTGAAAATCTTTAGATATAATATTACTTTAGTTTTTACACTTCACGAATAACTATATTGGAATTATAATGTCTTAATTTGGTTTAAACAACATTTAATAAGTAATTTAACTCTTTTACTATACAAGTAATACGAGGATATCCATTGAGTTCTGTAAAAAAATATTCAACAGCAATAATACGCATATCGATAAAATCAGCCGCACGCAAACGATTGCACCACTCTACATATAAAACGTTCGTTTCGTTCGGGAAGATTCGGGCTAGTTCGGGTTAGTTCGAGTCGCTCCGAACGTAAGTTAGTAAATCATTTAAAAATTGATTTAAAATATAAAACAGTGACTTAATTGTTTACTAACCGGTGGTAGGACACGCCATTTGTCTTCAGGTTGATAGTATTTGACCTATTTTTACAAATAATTACTGCACAACTCGGCATTTTGGTTTTTTACGCACCAATAGTGCACTGTACGCAATCGCAAAGCGACTGAATGATGCGTACAGCCGGCACTCGAACATAAGACCAATTTTATAATATCGAGGCGGCACGTGCCACGCCCCCAAGGCATATCCCTCGATATCCGTGGTCAGGGGAGTAACATTTGACGCGGACGAAGTCACGAGCAGAAGCTAGTGTGATATAATGACAGGCCTATGCTTAGTTTTGACCCCAGATGTCCCATAAATTATAACATTTTAACAAAACACATGTCAACTCAAAATAACTAGTATAGAAATGTAATTTGTCAGTAGTAAATAAAACTTGTTTAATCTATCTTATTACTGGTATTCAGTTGCATTCGGTTAGACCGGAAGCTGACCTCAACATAGTTGGGCAAAGGCTTGGCAAGTGATATTGATTATGATATTTAGTATATGTTTATAATTTTTAAAATGCACCTGGAATGCCAGTAGGTATTGCAAATGTACATAGATGTCGACGATTATCACTAACCATCAAATGGGCCGCATGCTGCCAAAAACAAAACAAATTTAACCTCTTTAAATTGCCGACCTCTTTCCTCGTTCCACCTTCTCAAGCTGCATCATCTAGCTAGTTATAAGAGTACTGGCTCGGAGCGCGGCACTCGCTTTACAAAGCTCGTGAGGTGCGGTCATTAGGTGGTTAGTGTGGGGCCAGGAGGGCGGAAACCAAATAGAGCAGGGTGCAAAAGTATGGATTTTCAGAAGGAAAATGCTCAGGCGTCTAGCCATTTTGATAAAAGAAAGAGAAAACCTTTTATTTGACACAGTTCGTAAAATACAAAATAAAGTAACATGAAAAAAAAAACAACAAGTGTGTGCCTCACGGCTGCGCCAAAAAGGTTCATTTCAGCATTAATGCCAGACAAAACAGCTGTCTGACGCTGGTTTTGTAAAATGATAAATGATAAATGACTTTATTTTTGCAAGTAGGTTTGTACAAACACTTTTACACGTCAATCATATTTTTTTAAACTAGATGAGGTCGGCGTTTCCTATCTGACTACTCTGAGAAGAAAGGCCGAAACAAACTCAGAGGTCACAGTCTCTTTAAAGTCCAGACATAATTTGGTTAGATCATGTGAAGACCATGTGGATTGGTGTCTGAAGTGGTCTTTTAAGGAAAGAACCACACAGATTGAGTGGACCTGTCCAATCAGTGCACGCATTTGTCAGTAATCATGCAGCTCAACTCAGAACTTAAGGAGGTCAATGATTCGACGATCAATACCAAAGAAGGGACATTTGTGTAGGTCGCATAAATTACTCAAACTGCCAGACTGTGATAAAAAATAAATGAGAAGAAAAGGAACCTAGAAAAAAAAAAAACACCCACTTAATCTTCACATCTATACTATACTTAATATTATAAAGCTGAAGAGTTTGTTTGTTTGTTTGATTGAACGCGCTAATCTCGGGAACTACTGGTCCGAATTGAAAAATTCTTTTTGTGTTGAGTAGCCTTTTTATCGAGAAAGGCTATAAGCTATATAACATTATGCTACAATTAAGAGGAGCGGAGCAGTAATGAAAAATGTTGCAAAAACGGGGAAATTTATTCCTTTTGAGAGTTTTTGTTGCGTGCGCTGCGTAATGTGCATCTGGATTGAGGGCCCATTTTTTGAACCTTTGCGTACCGAAATAAGATTTATAGGGAAATTAGTTAAAAATAGTAAAAACTTAAAGCAAAGGGTCATAAATTTCTTAAACGTGAATTAAAACTGTTATGATGAAATAACTTGGGCCTTCAATCCAGACGCGTGCATAAAGTGGCATAGCCTAAATCTCAGTAAGTACTATCTCTGTGTTAATAATTTTTGTTTAAGAATTTAGTTACGATTTTCTTAAATATTTTAAGAAATTCCCAAATCTGTAATATATAACATTACCGATTTATGGCGGCATATCTAGGGCCCTCACTTCATTATTGTTTGTACTGAGGAATCTGCAAAATATGAATATATCTGAAGAAATACATAAATACGACTTTAACATGTTTTACTTACATACCTATATGAATTAGTTAAAAAGAAATAAGGACACAAAACTTAATTGTTAAGAAGTAAATGAAAGTCGAATTTTACTAAAAAGTCTGAGCTGAGAGCCCAATATTTTCGGCTTTATTGACTAGGCTCAATCTCATAGATTAACGCAAATTGGAATAAAAGTTTTAACTATTTCTTAATTAAATTGTAACATATCGTTCGTTCTTCTAAATGTCATACTTTAAGAGAAAATTGATTTTCAACTTTTTGAAAGAGAAGTATTTGTAGAGTGACCATAATGTTCAAAGTACCTGTTCATTTTGTAAAGTGCATTCGGCAAGTCATAATTTGCAGCTAAAAGAACTATATACTTACTAATTACAATTTGGTTTTCGTTATTTTTAATGTAATTTCTATTTATGTGACGTTACTCTTTAAAGTAATACTATGAGCCAAGTTGCCTAAAGCAAATAAAAATATAGTTTAAAAAAACACCTAAAAACGAAAATGGAAACGATTTTTTTTTTTAAATCAGAGATATATTTGCACTCATCACTAAAAATTACTTCGCTCTCTCGCGATTTCGTATTTTTGGGATATAAGACTATTTTAAGGTAACATTTATGTGAAGTAAATAGTTTTTTATAATTATACCGATCGTGTTTTATTTATCACAATGAATTTGTTTGATCTGGTGCTACAGTGATCCATAGATACGATGACTACTTACATGTATAACATACTACTAGTCGGTTAGTTTGCCTTTCATTTTATGCAAACACTGTTGAAGCTAAATAAATGTTCTAGTTTTATTTATTTTTATAGAAATTACATTAAAAATAAGGAAAGCCAAATTGTAATTAGTAGGTATATAGTACTTTTAGCTGCAAATAGTATGACTTTCCGAATGCACTTTACAAAATGAACAGGTACTTTGAACATTATGGTCACCCTACAAATAATTCTCTTACAAAAAATTGAAATTCAATTTTCTCTTAAAGTATGACATTTAGAAGAACGAACATATGTTACAATTTAATTAAGAAATAGTTAAAACTTTTATTCCAATTTGCGTTAATCTATGAGGTTGAGCCTAGTCAATAAAGCCGAAAATATTGGGCTCTCAGTTCAGACTTTTTAGTAAAATTCGACTTTCATTTACTTCTTAACAATTAAGTTTTGTGTCCTTATTTCTTTTTAACTAATTCACATAGGTATGTAAGTAAAACATGTTAAAGTCGTATTTATGTATTTCTTCAGATATATTCATGTTTTGCAGATTCCTCAGTACAAACAATAATGAAGTGAGGGCCCTAGATATGCCGCCATAAATCGGTAATGTTATATTTTACAGATTTGGGAATTTCTTAAAATATTTAAGAAATTCGTAACTAAATTCTTAAACAAAAATGATTAACACAGAGATAGTACTTACTGAGATTTAGGCTATGCCACTTTATGCACGCGTCTGGATTGAGGGCCCAAGTTATTTCATCATAACAGTTTTAATTCACGTTTAAGAAATTTATGACCCTTTGCTTTAAGTTTTTACTATTTTTAACTAATTTCCCTATAAATCTTATTTCGGTACGCAAGGGTTCAAAAAGTGGGCCCTCAATCCAGATGCACATCGCTGCGTAAACGGTTAAAGTAACGCAAAAATAATGTATTACGGAATTGTTCCTCTTAAAAAGTTCTAAAAAAAAGTCCGCGAGAGCATATGTCTATCTTTTAAGGTTGACTCACTATAACTCAAAAGGAGCGAGCAGCAACGAAAAATGGACGAAAACTAGCAGGCAAATTGATGCGACGGGAAGGGTCAGGGGAGCAAAAATTGGACGCGGACGAAGTCGCGGGCAGAAGCTAGTTTACAATAATTAAAACAATATAATACTTTAAAAGTAAATATTAATGTTATTGTATAGGTAAAATTCATCAATGTCAATGTGTATATAAAATCAGGAGATAGTCGCTGTCTGATAATTTGAGAATCATGTACATGGTGGTGTAATGGGACAAGTGACGAGGAGCACAAAACAGTTTCAAAATACATTTAATACTTATGAATAAATAAACTAACCATTAATCATATTTACTCACAAACACAAAACAATACGAAACGAAGACAACAGAAACTAAGGCAAAACTTTCTCCCGTTCGTGACGCTCATGATGTAAGTGGGGGCGAACGAATTGCCATGAAAAAGACGTAAATACCCTTGCTGTTAAAGGACACTGAACTAGACACAATAGAAGTTTTATTGCTATTACGTCTGGGAATGTTTAGTGAGGTCTACATTGTGGAATGCAAAAATAAAGAAATGGATATGAATATGAGTGTCCCTCAGTGTTTAAAATTTTTGACAGAATAGCCGGACAATCGATACAAAAGACACAGTTCGACGTTGTGCTTAAAATGTTAGTGAAATCATGAATGAATACCACCGCAGTCGATTCTAGGTCGAGCCGTGATCAAAGTAGGATTTCTTCTAGAGTAAGAAGACATTGAATCGTGATTGTATAATACAATTATTTTTTAATAGCAAGTTTATTATACTTTAAATTATTTTCCCACATACAAGCATTTACTACTGTACTACTGTCATCATTATCATCATCTCAGCCCGGAATCACTCAGTGCTGGGTATAACCCTCCCCCTTTTTCTGTCATACATCTCGGTTCCTTGCGTCTCTCATCCATGCGTTTCCCGCGACCTTGACGATATCGTCAACCCGGTTGAGCCAATGCCGTCCAAAAGCGCGTTCGGTTGACTCAACCAAACGCGCTTTTGGACGGCCTTGGTTTCTTTGGCTTAATCTTGGCCACCATTCGGTCACTGCGTTACTCCATTGGGCATCTCCTCATGTTATCAGATACGTACGTGTACGTGCTGTACTGCATACTATACGTATAACCAAGATGACAAAATCTAAATATCTGCACGGCTGAAATGCAAATAAAGATATCATTCACTAGATTCTGCCCGCGCCTGCTCATTTCTCATTGCTGCTCCGCTCCTATTGATCGTAGTGTGATGTTATATAGGTAACCCAACACTAAAATATTTTTTCAATTCCAATCAGTAGTACCTGAGATCATAGCGTTCAACCAAACAAACAAACTCTTCAGCTTTATAATATTAATATGTATATAAATATTATAATATACATATATAGTATAGATTCATTAATTCATACTTTAATTCTTTAATAGTATTATTTGGTCATTTTCCTTTACTTGCCTTTAAATGCTTAGTAATTTATTAGCCCATACGCAGTTTCAATGGCCCCAAACTTTATCGCTCTGTGAACTACTGTAGAAAAACTAAAACCGTGTTAAGATTCCCCTTAAATCTTAAAGTATTCGAGCAAGATGACTCAAAATATTACTCTATGAACTCTAACTTTTTCTTTAAAAAGTTGGCTATAAAAAATTAGGGTAATGGGAAGAACATTTCCATTTATGTTAAATAGGCGTTAATATGACATATCGAGTTTTTTTCCAAACGGTACTGCTGAGTATGGAGTCCTAGGTTCCATTCCTGGGTCGGGAAAGTGTTTTGGGATTTTTATATCCGCAATTTTTAGCCCATAGTCTGAATTTATGGCCGATGGTAAGTGATATTTTAATATTTTCATCTACCGGAGATGGACAGACGATATTGTTGCTATCGCAGATAGAACCTGGATGCGGCTGGTATGGGAGCGTGGAGATTGGCATAAGAAAAGAGAGGTATATGGCTAGCAGTGGGTGAAGTCGGGCTATGGATGATGGTGGCAGTAGAATCCACACAACACAACATAACTGGAAAAATATGGGTGCACTGTAGGTACTATACTTCTGCTTATTCCTTAGTGAAATAAACGTGTTATGCTAGGAGTTTCCGAAAGAGACTGTTACACAGGTAAGAGAGATAGAGGCGACGCTCTACAAATCGTAGAATGTTCTAAAAGTCGTGTTGGTTCAGGTAGCCGCAGATCAATTGTAACAAAACTAGTATGAGCTGGCCTTGGATTTTATTGAAACTTCCTACTAGGGTAGGCCAGGTCCCTAACTGAACAGACATCTGCGTTGCTGTGGAGTTTGTTGCGCCATTTTTGCTTACACTTTTTACGCTTTTGTAGGTCAGTGACAGGATGTGTGTTGATTAAAATATGATTTGTAACCGTAACACGTATATATTTATATAGTTATTTATAGTCATTAAGATCATCAGTACAACCTTCTTAGTTCGTTTAGTTCCGTTGAATGATTATTATTTCATGAAAAAGTAATCCGATTGGATTCAATCAAACTTGACAACGACCTGAACATTGTAAAAAGTAAGAACGTTTGAATTTCGCGGGCCATTTTAGCGTATCTACCAAGCAGTAAGAAGATGAGACACATTTTGGGAGACTACCTAATGTGGACGTACAAAAAGTAGTATTAATTACTTACTATTGTATAGAATGAAGTTCTTCTAACTTAACAGACAGCTGTGCTGCTGGACAGTTTGTTGCGCCACTTCTTCTTCCCAGCTAAAGTACTAGGAAGAGGTGAAGGGCGGGCGTTTTGGGGGTCTGTCTTATGTCATTTTGGCGCTGACTCCTGAGAGTCTAGGGCTGCCCCTAGTTTGAATAAATTGATTTGACGGACTGATTCACAACTTATTTTGAATAAATAACTTGATTTTAAGCACTCGCCCGTACCTTTTCAAAGGCTGGGTATTATATCTTAATATGACAGCTTTCTTAATGCATTGTAATGGCCCATAAGTAATATATTTGTTTATGATAGGCATAAAGGAATGTACACATTTATTATAATGTGCTTTTACTTTTAATGGAATTGTTGACGGTATTAGTCATAAAAACTTTTCCTTCCATTGGTTTAATGATTATTTTATTAAAGCTTATATGTTAGGTCCTTTCTGTTGAATAATTGTCGTCAGATGTCACCAGTGGCGTGTATAGCAAGTAGGCTCTAAGCCGCCTGTTCTTGTCTAGACAAACGCGGGTTTCTTTTAGTTGTGATAATTTAGTTAGTTTCTTAATAATTTTGAAACACACATTAAAATGTAATTGACAGACTTATGGTGATTTTTCGAAGTAGGCACTGCTTATATGCCTTTATGGAATGCATGCCACTGGTTGTCACATTTTAGACCTGTAGCAATGTATAAATATAGCTTATTCGTTACGGGTAGTCCAAAGCCTGAAAGTCAGTCTTACCAAGGGGTGTTGTATTATCCAGGTCACATAGACAGTTGCTCCATGTAAATTCTGGTATTCAGGTGCAACCGGTAAGATTTGAAATTGAGACCAACATAGTTGAGAAAAGACTCGGCACACTCTTTATTTGGTACGAAACCAAAACGCGTAAATAATATCGAAAACTGACATACACAACTCATGACACAGCATACTCATGTTCTCTTCATTCCTTGATTGCTCTTTGAGTAGCTCTTCTAATGGACTTTCATTAAGAACCGATCGAAGTTGTGGAGGTTTGGGGAGGCCTATGTCCAGCATGGTGATGATGATAGCTATTAAATATTATAATTATTAAATATTATAACTATTAAATATTATAATTATTAAATATTATAATTATTAAATATTATAATTATTAAATATTATAATTATCATTTATTTATTTTCTTACATATTAAGTATATTTTTAAATATTTTTACAAAAATTATACAAAAAACATTTAAAAATATAAAAAATAGTGGCCCAACGGCATCGGGAGCAGGGTCCAAGCTGCCGGTGGTCAGGGCTCTAGAGAGAGGAACCTCCTGACAATACGTGCCGTGTCTAAGAGTACTGCTTTCTGAATCAAGCCCTTGACCCAGCCGTGCAATGAGAGCCTCCTGAGGTGTTGGTCGAGGCTCTTCGCTATTAGCCCATTTACTGTAACAATTATCGGTACAATGATTGCAGAATCCACGTCCCACATGTCGACAACCTCGTGTGCTAAGTCAAGATACTTGATTTTTTTATCTTGTTCAACTTTCACGAGATTCTCGTCATGAGGGACAGCGATATCAACAATCATTGCACGACGCTCTCGTCGATCTATCACCACAATATCAGGCTTATTGGCTACAATAGTCCTGTCTGTGATGATAGATCGATCCCAGTACAATGTGGCGTGACCATTCTCGAGAACTGGGTCGGGCACATACCTGTAGTATGGTACTTCAGATTCTACAAGGTTGTATTGCAAAGCAAGTTGCTGGTGGATGATCCTAGCTACTTGATTGTGTCTGTGCAAGTACTCGCCGTTAGCAAGACAAGAACAACCGGAAACAATATGTCGGATGGATTCACCGGGACGGTGGCATGCCCGACAGATGTCAACCGTACCGTCCTTAACAATGTATTTCCGATAATTATTCGTCATGATAACTTCATCCATAATCGCACAGATAAAACCTTCGGTTTCCCCAAAGAGGTCACCGAAACGCAGCCAGGATACGGACGCCAAAAAGTCTACATCAGGCCCATGGAGAGCCCGGAAAAAGCGACCGTGAAGCTCTTTGCTTTGCCATACTTCCTTACGATCCTTAATATCTAATACTGCAGGTTTGCGCCAGTTCTCGTTCGCCAAGGAGAGCGGGGTGAGGCCCTTGTCCACTGCAACCACATCTCGGTGCATCCCCACGTCAGTTTGAAGGAAATATTCCCTGAGACTGCAGATCTCGCGGTTGTGGAGGGTTTTAGCGCTTAGGAAACCTCGACCCCCACACTTCCGCGGGATGTACAGTCTCACCACTGATGACCGTGGGTGATGCATCCGATCTGCCGTCAGCAATGTACGGACCTTCCTATCCAGAGCGTCAAGTTCCGTTTGAGTCCATTTGAGTATGCCGAAAGAATACATCAAAACCGGCATGACCCAACCGTTGAAGGCACGCACCTTGTTGCCGCCTGATAAAAGACTATTAAATACTTTTTTCAGGCGGCCAAAGAAGCGTTCCCTCAGCGATTGTTTCATGTCGGTAGCATTGATGCCTAATGCTTCCGACATACCCAAATATTTGTAGGTTTCGGTTGAGGAGAGGGATCTAAGGTGTATAGAATCCGTAAGTTCGGTCCCCACGGATTCTACAATCCCCCCTCGCTTTACATGCATGACTGCACATTTGTCCGGAGATGGTGGGTGTGCCTGTCGTCTTGTCCTGGCTCTGGTCTGCATAATTTACTTGCTCACATTACATATGTAGGTATATTAGTATTTTATTGTTCTGTATGGGTTTCATTTTTTTTATTGGAATTTTGGAGTTTTTCATTTTAACTTATTGATTAGTATTATTGTGTGGTTTTTTTTTTACTGAAACTATTAAATCTATACTGTAATTTTATATATAATCAATGTGAAAATGTAGAGCGTAAATTTTCCGTTTTGACTTTGACAGATGCCATAGACATTAATCGATTAATATTATAATTATTTTTACGCTTGTAATTTCATCAGGTTTACTTGCAGACTGACTTGCCAACCAGCAAGCAAACCTAGAAACGATAGCGACTGCATACCTCAACCGTACTGTAGTACGGTACCTGTGGATAGGAAAAACATCTAATCTCTACACCGCCCTTGGTTGACTGGTAGAGAATGCCTAAGGCATTAAATTCGCCTTTGTACATTTTTGTGTGCAAGAAGTTTAAATAAATAAAGAAATCTCGATCTTGCGAGATCTTGAATCTCCGAATACATCGAGAGTTTTCTTGAAATTTAATCTCGGGGGCAGGCGTGCGACTTTAGCACACTCCGCGTATGATGAATACCTTAAAAGTTATAATTTAATGGACTTGTGGTGTACGCCATGTGTAGGTGCGCTAATTAAATTATCTATGGATTCAAGAATCGATTAACGTTTTATTGTTTACCACGATTACGTTTAATAGGAATTGTTTAACTTGTAATTAATGTAAAGAATATTTCATTTCAAAATCCGCACCATTTCGAAATCTCGCCTTATTGCCGGTCGAAGTCTCGAATGTCTAATCTCGACACCACAGCGCACCGCATACTCCTACATTCGTGTCGTGATGCTCCAACCAATCACACCATTAGCTACCTCCAACGATATCCTATCAAAACTGTCGAACATAATTATTTTATTCCAAGTCATGAGTCACGTAATAATACCACAGATAAAGTATAAAACGCACTACATAGATAACAGTGAGTGTTTTTATGTATGGTAATGTGTTATTTAATCTGTATGCCTACCTCGGGGCGAGGAAGTTGGTACTTATCTAGAGAGAACATTCTTTGACTCGATATATGTGTGACTCATATTGACATCAATCATTTCATAATCGATGCTTTCTCTAGTTCGTGGTTAGCTTCAATAAGGGTACAAGACTGTGGTCAATTTGGATATAAATGTTCTCGTTATATTGTATATTTTCTTAACCTATTTATATGTATACTATATATTTATACTAATATTATAACGCTGAAGAGTTTGTTCGTTTGGTTGTTTGGTTAATCGCGCTAATCTCAGAAACTACTGGTTCGAATTAAAAAAAGTATTGTAGTGTTTGGTAGCCCATTTATTGAAGAAGGCAGGAAGGTTTTAACTTTATCACTTCACGCTACGACTAAAAGGAGCGGAGCAGCAATGGAAAATTTTGCAAAAAGGGGCAAAAGTTATTCCTTTTCAAAGCTTCCGTTGCGTGCGCTGCGTAAATGGTTAAAGTAACGAAACACTCATTACGACGGTAATGTTCCTATTAAAAAGTTCAAAAAATCTGCTGTAGCATATATCTATCTTTTAAGGTTAGATCACTATAACCTTTTTATTTGTAATCAAATAGTCTAATTATGCATTAAAACATTTGTTTATTTTACTGAATATGTTGTTTGGCCTAATATTACGCCCTTACGTCCTTAGGAGCCAAGTAAACAGAAAATAAAAAAACATAATAATGAAGTACAGATAGATACACCAAGCCATCATCCTCAAAAAAAAAAAATCTCCCACCTCTTCCCAACAAATTCTTTCGTCCCGTTAAATCGTCTTAACCGTATCATCGTCACTACAGCGCCGTGTCACAATCCTCGTACAAACACGCCGGTGTTTGTTCTAGTCGTTTGTTCAACGCATTGTCTCACCTGCCTGCGAGTTACAAGGGATACGTTTCCTGTCTTAGAATTAAATATTTTTGAGTGGCTTTGGAAGATTTGTACTTTTACTTTGTCAAGACACATATTACGCCTTGTTTCCCCGAAGGAATAGCAGAGATGTACCAACACGATGTTCAACATTTCAGTCAAAAGACGTCCACTACTGGATATAGGCATCCACCGATATGGAGGGGATTGCCATAATCGCCATGTTTGGCAGGCGGGTTAGCAACCAGTTTTATCGAGTTTTGTTTAAGTCTACCCATATAACCATTTTTGCGAACATAACGTAACCGTTTCGACACTTAGCGTCGACACTGATCTATCTCGAAACATAATCTCGTCGACGTTCCGTGTTAGCGCCGTCGCTGCAACTAAAAATGGGGAAGATCTCGACACAATAAACACAGTAACATTTGGTTTCTAATTTACGTCGCCGTGTCGTAACATTGTTACCATATTTTAACCAGAGTTCGCATTAATCATTCAATCATTCATTCGTTCGCTCAATTTCGTTGCCTCTGCGTGAGTGGCATCGAAATAATACAAATACAAGAAATCCCATCATTAACTCAAGGTAAGTAAACAAAGATTTAGTTTTCATTAATTACTATGGTTTATAATGCTCAAATCTTATTGGGAAAAAAAGTTTACTGTGTAATTTCGTTGAATATGTTGATATTTCCAACGCGCCACCGTAATATCATGTTTTAATAATTCTGGCGAAAGAAAAACTTTTGATAAATAAAAGAAAAATATAAAAAAATGCACATCGAGTGCTCAAAAGCTTCCATTTAAATACAATATCAAATTTTAATACTAATACAAATTATTTTAGCAAGATTTACCCATAAAATTGATAAATAATGAACTATGAAAAAATACATTTTTGATGTTTGTTATGAAAAATATGCTCGTCACAACTAGTCACAAAGTTACGATAATGTGTCGACACGTGTCGACATTTTACGCTAAGTTGTTACATAATTACTAGATTTTTAAGATGGTTTCTCATATCTTTTGGTTACAGTGTTTTCCAAAGTTTTAAACAAGATGCCTTTTTGCATTGTTCTTACCAAAGAAGGCTCATCAGAACTAATATCGCTTGTACCGAGTACTTGGGTTAAAGATGATGACGTCCTGTTTTGGCCGAGAAAAAGAAAAAACAGCGATTTGGAGCTCCTGAGACGAGATGAAAATAGCATTCCAGGCGAAAATTGGAAGAAAATGATATGCAAAATAAAACTCAAAGGAATTACTACTTTCGCAGAGGGTCTGAAGTTAGAGGAACTTTATTCCAACTTCGAAGACACTGAAGACGAAGAGACGTAAGTTTTATTTGCTTGAATTAGACAATGGTACCGATTCCCTTGTTCACAAACTAAACTAAATTTAAGTTCAGTGCATCTTTTTCTTTGTATTTCATTAAGAAGAGGACAAAAGAAAAATTTTAGTACAGTCCTGTCAAATTAATCAGCGCCTGTCATTACTCCATACAAGTTTAGACGTGATTAAAAACTTGCCTACTAAAATTACGTCAATTTACGTCAAGCGCTGATTAATTTGACAGGACTAAACTAAAATTTTTCTTTTGTCCTCTTCTTAATGAAATACAAAGAAAAAGATGCACTGAACTTAAATTTAGTTTAGTTTGTGAATAAGGGAATTGGCACCAATGACAGTATTATGTCGGCGCCATCCCAAACATGGACACAGCGGGAAAGGCGCGGGCGCGGGCGCTCGGGATTCCCCCCCGGGCACTCGCTCGTTGCTGGCCGACCGCGACACGACCGGCGACCGCTCCATTGTATTATATTAGTCTATGCTCGTCTCTTCACTGGGCTCACACGTGCAGTAAACCAACTATACAGTCCTTATTATCTCCACTAATTCTCTGTTGTAAAATTAATGCAATGACAATAGTATAATATGTCAATAATTACCTATTTATCCTAAGTAAGTACACCATACTTTGTTGAAAATTTAATCTGATTTGATAACTATAATAAGGTAGTTAAGTGAGTTATGATCCGACATCGTCCACGAATTAATGGATAGCCCGAGTGACGTAATCGCTGCCTGTCGTATGTACCTACATAATTCTCGTAACATAACTTTTCCTTACTACTTTTCCTGGCTTAGGACAGGTAAAAATACTTACTTTGGGTGTTGCGTGACGAGTCTAAATGTAAAATTGAATTCACAACAAAGAAAATGAAAAAAGTAATCCAAACCATTGAGTAGGTATTTTTTTCGTATTTAAAAAGTTCATCACAATTTTTAAAAATCGCCGATTAAGTTTACACAGATTGAATATACACTTACCTACATTATTTTTTTACAGATATCATAAAAATAAAAAACACAGCAAAAACCATCCCACTTTCAAGTTTGTATCGGACGATTTAATGGATTTGAACGCTAGTTTTGATTTAATTATGGAAAACCAAAAAGAAAGAAGCAATGACCCAGAAGAAGATAATATTACTGAAGAGCAAACTTTACATAATAATTACATTATCACTGAAAATATAGAAACCGACAATGTTACCAAAGTAACAACTGAGGAAAATGTGACGATGAATCCAGATACCGTCCCTGAACATAATGAAAATTTTGTTACTTTAAAATTAGATCATTTGAACAGTATCATATCAGAAAATAGAGCTCTGACCACCGAAAACCAAATTCTTAAGGAATCAATTCAACGCTTCCAAAATCGTAAGTTTTCATACTTTTTATAATACATAGGTAGACATGGTAGGAGGCCGTGTGTTGTGGCATACATTGGGAGAGGCTTATGTTCAACAGTGGACTGTGATATCCCGATTGATTGATTAACAGTTAAAAAAATACTAATATTGATGCATTTTTCAGTTGAACAGGACACAAAAAGGGGATTTGCTGGAATTCAAATTCAGCTAGATAAAATATTTGATTTTATTAAATCAAAAAGCTTCTCAAATAACGATGATATGGAAGCAAACACACAACCGATAGATGACCTGATTGCTCAGAAAAATATAGAATTCCCAATGAACTCTGTAAAGCAGTTAGACTCACTCGAAAACGAACTCACAAACGCGAATTTCGAAAAAGCATTGGTATAATTTTTTTTTTAAACGTTAACTATCCAACTTTGTATTCCAAATAAATATGGTATATTTCTTTTGTAATATGAAGATAGGTTACATTTTTTACATTTTGTTTCAGGTCAAAAAATTCTCGACAATTTCTGGCACAAGTGGCCATCATAAAATAAGCAAAATAGGATTACAAATATCAAAATCTTTTTTTAATGATGAACTCCTTAACCATTTTACTTGGAGAGGAATAAAAGGATGTTCTAAGCCACCTTTTATGCCATATATAAATATAAGAAATTGTTTTTACAAAATTATACGTCTTGCTGACAACTCTTGCACTGCTTTAGAAGCAGACTCATTTCTCCAAAACAGTGCCATTAAGCATAGTGGCCAACGAATCAAAAGAAAATCGTAAGTATAATCAACTTTTATGCTTCTATATTATTTTATTAATGTAGGCATGCATGGATCTAGAAAAAAAGGAGTGTAGGTATATAAGAACACAAAAAAATATGAATTCGGTTTTCATTAACTTTTTAATTAAGCTACTACTATTTAACATTTTTAGGCTAAAATAGAATAATTTTTGATGTCTATAAACTGAATTAAAACTACGTGTTTTATTTGTAGGTGTGACATGAACATGAGCAAATCAAAAAAAATGAGGACTGTATCACATGAATCTACAGTAAATGAAAACTTAGATCCGATGGAAAATGAAATCGGTCTGTACCTAATTTTACACACACACGCGCACACATACACACAAACACAAACGCTGGCACGCACGAAGCGCTCAAGCCAAATTTACACAAAACTAGCGTCTAATTAGTATCAACTCATAAATACTGATATGCACTTGCGAAATAAACTTATCCTAAACTTATTTTCTGATTTACAGAAGACGATACGTTAGGCACAACAAAATGTGCAAATCATCAATCAGTTCAAGCATCGAAAAAAGTGACTGTACTCTCCGACGTCAAAATAAATAATAAGATTATGGATTTGCAACATGACTCCAAAATGGCAAATATAAGTTCTGCTAACTTAATAAATTTTCAAGATTTTAATGAAAATGCACAATGAAGCAAAAGTACATAACGATGTCAAATTATATTTTATATTAATTACTTCTTTTTCATCTATATTTTAAAACTTTTGGAGTATGTGTTCTTTGCCCATGATGTGACGGGTGAAGAATTAATTAATAAGTGGGTCTACAAAACGCAAAGTTGTAGTACAAAATGGCTGATTCTAAAATAAAAAAAAAACTTTATTTTTACTTATGTTTTTTATTTATGATACTCCCAACGTTGTCAATACTGGAATAAATACCATTTGCGTGTTGCAAACCATACATAAAAGTTTACATTTTACATCTTTCAAATTATATTCTTTTGGTGGTTCTGTCACTTCGTAATCAAGTGATGTTGCGTATATATTGATATGCGAAGAATTAAACGGTCGCTCAAAAAAATCAAATTTGTTTTTTATACTTCTTCCAACGATTTTAATTTTATCATGCTTAGAAATTGCGTATTTCATTTCTATAATGTCATTACCTACACTTAAAAACCACTTATCTTTAATGTTTTTGGACAACTCGTAATTCTTATTAATTTTGACAGTATTAAATACTTTATCACCTGTTTCTATGAAACTTTCACATTTGACGACAGGATAGGCCTGTTTACATTTTTGGTTCTCGACATTTAATTTTGAAAGCTCCTGTAAGCGATTCGCTACTTGCTCTAATGGTTTATCACCTTTTCGTAACAGGTTTTTTATTCGAAATAGCATACTTTCAAATGGATATGCACTTAGAGAAGGTAAAGAACCAAATCTCGAGATGTCATTAACTATATGACATAAATTATGAATATTACTACTTACTGAGTCTTGACCGTAAATTTCTGCAAATTTTTCTATATAATTAATGAAAAGTTTTTCAGCTATGTGACGGTAAGATATATAAGCATCAGAATAACATATAGTGGTGGCACAAAACAATGTCAAAAAATGTTGATAGACGTCTAACGATAAATATTCTTTAAGCACGACTGGACCGAAGTATAACAAAAAGTTCTTAAATTCAGCAGCTTTCCAAAAGTGAAGGGTATCTAATTCTCTCATCCTTCCTTGTTGTATTTCAGTTGGAGTTGTTAATTTTATTTCCATTATCTTTCTCGAAACTTCTTGAATTTCCCTTGCTGACCATTTGGTTCGAAAATTAAAACTGCCATTAGACCATCCCAGTAAACATCTCTTCATTACACCCAAATCTAACAGATGAAGAGCATCTGCAATCGTAAAATCATTCACTAGATCAATGGGTAAATCTTCAATTGCACTTTTATCTTTGTGGTGATCTGCACCCTAATTGCGAAACGCACAATTTATCTGAATCTGAATGGGATTGAAGATTATTTCTAAACCATTGCGTCATTTGTTCGAATAAATTGTGGCTCAGCAACGTAAAGAACGCAATGAATGTTGTTTAACTATGAATATTAAACCAATTCCGACCGATAAAAAGTTCCGCAATTACCCCTCTGGATCAATTCGATTTCTGAATGAGTGGTCAGTACGCAAAGGCATGTCCGTTCTGGGAAAACTCATGTGTCGACCTCTTCTGTCGAACTCTCCAATAACTGTACATTTCATGCACCCATGATAACCATTGAAGCCCACAGTACCTGCAGTAAAAAGAGGAACATAGCATAGCATAGTAGTAGAGCGTAGCATTAGCATAGTATACTAGTCTCATCTTAGGCTGTAGATAAATGGCAATCTACTAACGATAGCGCTAATCGAAAAGTCAAAAATGTATGGGATTTACATAAGCTAGCTAGTTATTAGATTGCCATTGTCTCTGACATGTTACCACGTGGCTTGTAAGTATTTTATATGTACTTTTTGTACCTCAAAATACCCAATTCCTAAAAATACAGATTGCGCAGCAAAATACTTAGGTCTCTTAATTTGATATGCAATCAGTATTTTTGATGAATACAAAATTGAATAAGTGGTTAGTTTTCTGATTATAATTTACGCCTATACTAGGTCTACATAACTAGAAGCGTTAGGAAATTATTGTTGAACTCACCTTTTATAAAGCACCTTGCAGGTGTATCACAAATGAAGCAACGAATTTTAATATGAATAGTTTGCCTATGAATCAGTAATCCATCTGTGAGTAATTTTAATAGCTCGTTTACAAATGGACGCAAAAACATTTCCAAAGGCGGTTTTGTATTTCCAAAATATATTGCTACAACTAATGGAGGAATATCCATGCAATCTATTTTGCACAAAATTGGCCAAAATTAGTTTTTCGTACTTTTGGCTAAAGGTAAACCATCTATATTAAATGTCAAATATATACATGTCGGTAATTCTAACATACTTTGAGGTAAAACATCTTTTAAGCAATTTTCTAATCCATGATACCAATATTTACCAGTACCCATTGGCAATATACTGTTAGATCTGGGTGTTTTTAAAAGACTTCTACTATCTTTTGGTAAACAACTATTGAAATCTGTGTTTGGATGATCTCTTAGTATACCAATCAATTCGTTCAAAGCATTATGAGGAATTTGATACTTTAATGCCCATTGTTGAATTTCGTCTCTTACGTTTAAAGCTTGTGTTTCATTGTCAGAATCCGATGATTCTGCGTCACATCCTTCGGCTTCTAGGGCGTATTTGGAAGTACATGGTACTTTATTGGTATCACATAATATAATAGGAGGGATCCCAACAGAGTCGAAAGTTGAAACTTTGGCACTAGGGACTATACCATTAAGCTCCTCGGTACGAAATTCCGCACTGTTTTCCTGTAAATGGCCTAGAAAAAAATAAGTTTTAAGTTCAATAAAATGGATATCTGTCAATTTGCCCTACCAACAATGCAACATCATGAAACAATTATTATTATAATAAAAAAAAGACTTACATGTACGAGTACAATTACTTAAGATATTTTGGGACGTAATTTCTTTAACTCTTCTGTAAAAAGTTGAAGTCCATCGGAATTTACGTAAGGTTTTTGGTTGTTTACTCATTTTAAATTTCATTAAATGGTTGATAACGGCAGAAAACATAGACAGTTTGAGAATGACTGGCTCTCGTCATGTTTTTATATATGCAAGTTAGTGTTAAAGTGTTCTGGAACATCGACTACACATGTTACTACCCAGTTACAACACATTGTGTCAACATTGCACACTGGTTACAAACCAAACGCAAAGTTTCTAAAATGTGTGGTTACAAATTAAGCTGTAAAATATCGAAACAGCGACGACACAAAGTTACTGAATCTAGTTTCCGTCACATTTTTACTGAACCGTTACAACACATAAAAGCTAATCCCTACACAGTCGCGTTGTGTCGTACCAGTTACGAAACTGTTGCGACTTGTTACATCTTTATCATATCTGCGACCAAAAATGGTTGTATGGGTAATGTATTAGAGGTGAGCCTATTGCCATCAACCGGGCACAAACCCAGACTCCAAGCTGCTACTGAGAGATACCGTGGCCCCGGCACATGGGCAACTGAAGGAACACGGGTGGGTTTTAGTCAGTAAAAGTCTGACAAGAATAGCGGGAGAAGTCATTTTATGATTTCCCATCCAGAAAAAAAAAGCTCATCATTATCATCATTACAGCCGTAAGACGTCCACTGCTGGACTCAGGCCTCCCCCAATTTTAGGGGCTTTGCCATAATCGCCACGCTTGGCAGGCGGGTTAGCGATCGCAGTGTGGTGGTAAAATGCATAGAGAACGCTGCTGCCCATTCTCTAGTAAGTCCCTTAGTCGCCTTTTACGACACCCACGGGAAGAAATGGGGTGGTGTTATTCTTTACGTCCGACACCACACGAGACAAAAAAAAGCTGCTACTGAGAAATTCCAGACAGAAAAACCCAATTACATTTTTCCCGATATGCGAATAGAACCTATGACCTGATACTCAACAGTAGTGCTTACGACCACTAGAACAAGGAGGCAGTGATTAGACCGACTTATCATCATCATCATCATCATTTCAGATAAAAGTCGTCCTTTGCTGGACATCCCCCAATCTTGCCTGTTTGCCACAATCGCCATGCTTGGCAGGCGGGTTGACGATCGCAGTGTGGTGGTAAAATGCATAGAGAACGCTGCTGCTCATTCTCTAGTAAGTCCCTTAGTCGCCTCTTACGACACCCATGGGAAGAAATGGGATGGATTCTTCACGGAACCTACCACCTTTTTACGAAAATGATGTATTACTAAACCGACTAGAGGCAGTCAAATAAAAAAAAACGCGGGTTGCACTCCGGGAGCGCTGGCAGAAGTGAAAACTTGAATATTAACGTTGTGCATTTTTGATATTTTGGAATGGTTAGGAAATAATTTTGCACGGATTGCTTTAATTATCAGTATGAAAATACTATCATTTATGTGGTAGAATACAATATTTATTTATTGCGCTATCGTACACAAATATGACAATTTATATTACATTAAAGGGTTTATCTCTCAGAAAAATCGCTCTCCGTCCGTCTTACGAATTTTCGATCAGGGTCACGTGTCCTGACACGAGTTTAACATTTTTTACCCATTACAAAAAAAGTGCACAACGCCGCTAAAGAAGTTTTCACTTCAAAAATATCTTCCAGGTTATTGTAACTTTGTAAGAGGTACAGCAGAAATCAAAAGTTTATAGCAAGATTCGTTCCTTAAACGACCCAAAACGTGCCCAATTCTATCAATAATACATTTTCTTACACATTACATATAATAAAGTGTTCCATAAATATAGTATTTTTCTTATAATATAAATAAACTGTATAATAACAAAATATAAAAGGGTAAAAATACCATCGATTTCCGATAACCCTACTTTATTACTTACCCTATGTGACCCTCCATAAATATAACTAGACTTCAGCCGGTCCTCTTTGGGTAAATACCTACATTATTAACTTTTATCATGCTTATGTATTTTGATTAAAAAATATTTTGGGAAGGGACCGCTTCTTTTAGGGTCATCAAATGACGTGTCTCGCGCTGAGTGGAGTGGAATGGCGTGTCAAACTTTGGTCTGACTAAAACCCACCCGTGTTCCTTCAGTTGCCTATGCCAGGGCCACGGTATCTCCTTCGAAGAAATTTGTAACCCTAACAGTGGGAAGGGACCACTGAGGTCCTGTTATTCGTCTAAGCATGAATGTGTTAATTAAAACCCTTTAACGGTTTTTGGACTCTTTCTTGCCTGTACACTTCATGCGTAGTTCTGATTCTGATAGCAAATATTGTTTCACCTATCTACCACGCGGGCCTAGTGCGGGTTGGTAAATGTCATATGTCTTCGAATTTTTTGTTCTAGAAAATGCCGGTTTCCTCTCGATGTTTCCTTTTGTCGTTTTGAGAAATGTGGTGATGAAATAACACAAAAATCTGCACTCCTTCCCTACATGTGTTAACTATAATTGTCCTAAATTTCTTATTTCTCGTAATTTTCGTAAAAAAAGGTACAAAGTTTTTGCTTCACGTATTAAAATATAGATAAGAGATAACATTTTTTAATTTGTATGTACTTAATCTTAGGAAATATAAAGATGGGAAGCTACAGTATTGCAGAGTGCAATGCATAGCATATGTTTTATATTAAAATAAGAAATTTTACGCGGACGAAGTCACGGCCACAAGCTAGTTATATACTAAATCCTTTGGTTTGAATGCCTTTGTTATCAGAGAGTCTAGGTTCTCGTTAATATCTAGAAGTAGACACCTATATGAATCATGTAAGTAGTAGGTACATAAACAAGTAAGTTTGAAAATGCCAGAGAATAAGGTGAACGAGGCTTCAGTCTTCTTACGACATAACTAAAACTTAGCAAGAGCCAATTATTATTTAAGAACTAGAAACTATACGATGGAAAAATAGATTGTATGAAACTAGCTTTTGCCTGCGACTTCGTTCGCGTAAATGTCGGTTATCACGGACGCAGACGAAGTTGTAGAGTAAAAAGTATAGTCCCCCCTTTTGTTGGGTTTCAACTGTACCAAATTTCATCAAAATGGGTTCAGTCGTTTAGTCGTGAAAGCGTAACAGACACAGTTACTTTCGCATTTATAATATTACTAGCTTTTGCCCGCGGCTTCGCCCGCGTAGATGTCGGAAATTATCGCAAGAGGACGTATTACCGCGGTAAGAATGTATAAATCCATGTTATACATACATAAAATTACGCCTTTTTCCCATGGGGGTAGGCAGAAACTACGGAACACCACCTGCTACGATCCTTACAAATCATGTGTGTTTGATGTACAGACGCCAACACATCAAGCTACTACAATCTGTCAGATTTCTTTGATAGATTTTCGACTTTATTTCTAGAGCATTAGGTTCAAGGTTCATTGGGAAAAATTGACAGTTTCGGGTAGCTTGACCTGGTGGCGTCTATACTTAAAATAAAACTAATAGTATTCAGAGTAAGAAGACTGCGACATAGGGCTGGATTGAATTGAATATAAGTCTCAGGTTTTTCTTAACGCTTCTATTCTACCTATACAGACACTCAATTATTTACCAGACACCAAATTAAACATAGTTATAAGAATAGTACTTTGGCCAGTGGCTTCGCCCGTATAGCTGTCGGAAAATATCACCCGGGAACGTACTACCGGGATAAAGTATCCTATATCGTAAGTATCCAGGATAACCAAAAATCCAGATCCATCCAAAAATCTAAACATCTAAGCCATATTTCACGGTCTCTTACTTGGAATAATACAATTAGGTTTATTTTGAGTACTTCGAACACACATGATATTCGCATTTACTATGAAGCCAAAGTAATATGAATTACAATCCTACTAATCCTGCAATACCCGACCGCTACCAAGCGAGATGGCCGGACGTGGAACGGCCCGCTAGCCGCTCTGCGGCTATTTTATTATAATCTCTGATATCTTCTAAAATATTAATTTTAATGATATGCTGTAAAGGGCAATTTTGATCTACATGAAATGCACAATTTATTTAAGGTACTTAATTGGATAAGGATTAATGCTGTATTGCTTAAAATCGCATTCATAAATAAACCATTATTTCTCGTAAAAAGTAAAGGATAAAAATGGTTATTATGGGTTGGTTATCCCTAAGAGTTAGACATATACCATCGCGGACTTTTTTGTAGAACTTTTTAAGGTGTACAATACTGTAGTACATTATTTTGAGCTATTTCGAAGGGTTCAGCCAGCGCTCGCAATGTAAGCGCAAAAAAATGTGGTTATTTATGACATCACATTAGAAACCTCTAAAATTATCAGTGTTTCTTTACTATATTATGGATGTTATATACATATAAACCTTCCTGTTGAATCACTCTATCTATTAAAAAAACCCGCATCAAAACCCGTTGCGTAGTTTTAAAGATATAAGCATACATAGGGACAGACAGACAGCGAAGTGACTTTATTTTATAATATGTAAAGACTAGCTTTTGCCCGCGGCTTCGCCCGCGTAGATGTCGGAAATTATCGCAAGAGGACGTATTACCGCGGTAAGAATGTATAAATCCATGTTATACATACATAAAATTACGCCTTTTTCCCATGGGGGTAGGCAGAAACTACGGAACACCACCTGCTACGATCCTTACAAATCATGTGTGTTTGATGTACAGACGCCAACACATCAAGCTACTACAATCTGTCAGATTTCTTTGATAGATTTTCGACTTTATTTCTAGAGCATTAGGTTCAAGGTTCATTGGGAAAAATTGACAGTTTCGGGTAGCTTGACCTGGTGGCGTCTATACTTAAAATAAAACTAATAGTATTCAGAGTAAGAAGACTGCGACATAGGGCTGGATTGAATTGAATATAAGTCTCAGGTTTTTCTTAACGCTTCTATTCTACCTATACAGACACTCAATTATTTACCAGACACCAAATTAAACATAGTTATAAGAATAGTACTTTGGCCAGTGGCTTCGCCCGTATAGCTGTCGGAAAATATCACCCGGGAACGTACTACCGGGATAAAGTATCCTATATCGTAAGTATCCAGGATAACCAAAAATCCAGATCCATCCAAAAATCTAAACATCTAAGCCATATTTCACGGTCTCTTACTTGGAATAATACAATTAGGTTTATTTTGAGTACTTCGAACACACATGATATTCGCATTTACTATGAAGCCAAAGTAATATGAATTACAATCCTACTAATCCTGCAATACCCGACCGCTACCAAGCGAGATGGCCGGACGTGGAACGGCCCGCTAGCCGCTCTGCGGCTATTTTATTATAATCTCTGATATCTTCTAAAATATTAATTTTAATGATATGCTGTAAAGGGCAATTTTGATCTACATGAAATGCACAATTTATTTAAGGTACTTAATTGGATAAGGATTAATGCTGTATTGCTTAAAATCGCATTCATAAATAAACCATTATTTCTCGTAAAAAGTAAAGGATAAAAATGGTTATTATGGGTTGGTTATCCCTAAGAGTTAGACATATACCATCGCGGACTTTTTTGTAGAACTTTTTAAGGTGTACAATACTGTAGTACATTATTTTGAGCTATTTCGAAGGGTTCAGCCAGCGCTCGCAATGTAAGCGCAAAAAAATGTGGTTATTTATGACATCACATTAGAAACCTCTAAAATTATCAGTGTTTCTTTACTATATTATGGATGTTATCTATATATATAAAAGAAAGTCGTGTTAGTTACTTCACTTATAACTCAAGAACGGCTGAACCGATTTAGCTGAAAATTGGCAGGGAGGTAGTTTAGAGCCAGGAGAAGGACATAGGATACTTTTTATCCCGTTTTTTTTTTTTTTTTTTTTTTCCCCTTTTTACGACCGCGTTCCCGTGAGACGTCACATAAAACGTCAAAGAGAATACAAGTCACTATAAAACGTGGTACTATGACAAAAACGTTGCCTTCGAAGTACCAGGTTATCATAACTTGACAGGAGCTTACCAAACAAAGGAGTGTCAGCTAGAAAACGCTTTATGCCTTCGAAGTACCAGGTCATCATAACTGGGTAGGAGCTAACCTAACATATGAGTGTCAGCTAGAAAACGCTTACCAGATCACCACCGCGTACCAGGTTGTCAAACTTGGTACGTTTATAACAACATTTATTGAATCTGAGGCGATACGAAGTTCGCTGGGTCAACTAATTATCTATACTAATATTATAAAGCTGAAGAGTTTGTTTGTTTGATTGAACGCGCTAATCTCCGAATCGAATCCGGTCCGAATTGAAAAATTCTTTTTGTGTTAGGTAGCCTATTTATCGAGGGAGGCTATAGGCTATATAACATCACGCTACACCTCAGAGGAGCGGAACAGTAATGAAAAATGTTGCAAAAACGGGGAAAATTTATTCCTTCTGAGAGTTTCCGTTGCGTGCGCTGCGTAAACGGTTAAAGTAACGCAAAAATCATGTATGACGGGATTGTTATTTTTAAAAAGTTCAAAAAAAAAGTCCCAAGAGCATATGTCTATCTTTTAAGGTTGACTCACTATAACTCAAGGAGCGAAAATGGACGAAAACTAGCAGGCAAATCGATGCGACGGGAAGGGTAAGGGGAGCAAAAATTTGACGCGGACGAAGTCGCGGGCAGAAGCTAGTATACATATAAACCTTCCTGTTGAATCACTCTATCTATTAAAAAAAACCCGCATCAAAACCCGTTGCGTAGTTTTAAAGATATAAGCATACATAGGGACAGACAGACAGCGAAGTGACTTTATTTTATAATATGTAAAGAAGTAAGATATTAGTATAGAAGTATAGATAAGTAGGGATATCTAACTATTCCAGCACACGGAATCACACATAACACAACCCCTTGTTTCCCCTGAAGAGTTGAGCAGAGATGTACCATAATAAAATAAACAAATATATAACACTAGCTTCTGCCCGCGACTTCGTTAACGTCAAATTTTTGCTCCCTTGACCCTTACCGTCGCATCGAATTAACTGCCAGTTTTCGTACATTTTGCGTTGCTACTCTGCTACTTTTTATTGTAGCGTAATGTAATATAGCCTATAGCCTTCCTCAGTAAATAGGCTACTCAACACAAAAATAATATTTCAAATCGGACCAATCGTTCCTTAGATTACCGCGTTCAACCAATCAAACAAACTAACAAACTTTTCAGCTTGATAATATTAGTACAGATTTCGCCAGTTATATTTAAGTCCCATGTAATAGGGGGCGAGTCTATTGTCATCAACTAAGCATCAATCTAGACTCCCACTATGCCCGACATAGGAATCCAACCGAAGACATATTCCCATGCAGTAGTACTTTCGAACACTAACATACGAGACAGTCAATCATACATAATCATCATTTCAGCCGAAAGACGTCCACTACTGGGCATAGGCCTCCTCCAACTTTTTAAAGAGATTTGCCATTAAGTATTGCCACGCTGGCAGGCGGGTTGGTGATCGCAGTATGGTGGTAAAATGCATAGAGAACGCTGCTGCCCATTCTCTAGTAAGTCCCTTGGTCGCCTCTTACGACACCCACGAGAAGAAATGGGGTGGTTTTATTATTTTATTCATAACGTCCGGCACCACACCGAGCAGTCATACACTTTCCAAAAAAATAAAACTGCGCAATACCATAACAAAACTTAAGATTCTACTAACAAAAGAATAGTTAAATCCAAAACTAATTACAGACCATTGCCAAAACAGCGATACACATATTTTCACCCGCCACACAAAGGGATCCCATAAATTAGACGCCACACTTATTGTCCATACACAATAGATGGTAACAATCCGTAATGGCGTCGATTATGGCTAACTCGGAATTTCATTAACCTTCCCTTTAATTCGAGTTTTGTAGACCGAGAGTTGGGATCGTCTAAATAAAAATGTGTTTTAGAATATCTGTGCCCGCGGCTTCGCCTGCGTGGATGTTAGTATCCTACGAGTACGTGGTATCGGGACAAAAAGCCTTTGTTACTTTTCATTATATCAGTAAACTGCCAGTCAAAATTAGTCTAGCCGTTTTGGAGATTAGGCGGAACAAACAGACAGAAAGAAGAAACATTGTTTTTGTTAAAAATACCGTAATATGCGTATATTACAATAAAGCTGTTATTTTTACATTACAAACAGACATTTCAATTTTATTTACCTATTTGTATAAATGTATAGACAAAATTTTTCTTAATTTTGTAAGGAGTTTTGAGTGTGAATGATGGCTTCGAGAACAGGGGAAGACCAAAGAAACGAGGGATGGACTGTGCGAAAGATGACATGGCTAGAAAAGGGGGTGACTACCGAGATGGCAACTAATATAGAAGTATGGAAGAAATATACATGTTGGGCCGACCCAAAATTAATTGGGATAAGTGCACGAGAATTACGATGAACATTTTTTGAATAATTTATGGCATTCAAGATTGTTTTTTTTTAGCTTCGAAAATGATTTCAATGTTGAATCAGTAGGTTTTTGTTAAAAAACATTTTCAGTCGAATCTGTACAGACCTGTCGCTTCATTTTAGCAATTTAAAATTGCCTGAAAAGGGAGGTATCTGGGCGGAAAAACGGAATGGCGGAAATTACGCTCACGAATATTTTCCGCGGTTTTCCTCCACAGCTAGACCTATTTTGTAAATGCTCGGAATTACAATCGTTTTCATTTTCTCAACACAACAAAACCTGTTGCGGAATTGTCCAAAATACGTGACTGATTCGAAACTTCGAACTATTTAATCCTATTTATCATATAAATGTTAAAATTTGTGTTTAGATATATGGATGTTTGATACTCTTTCACGCAGAAACAACTGAACGGATATGATACCGAGTTTCGCACACAGTTTATGATCTGAATTAACGCATAGGATAATTTTTATTCCGATGGTACTTTCTCCCGGGATAATTTCCAACATCCATGCGGGTGAAGCCGCTTGCAAAAGCTAGTAGAACATACAGGTGATATATAAAATTCTCAAAATTTTTCCGGCTTCAAAAAAAGGAAGGGGTTACTTTTATGTTATGTACCGTGTGGTGCCGGACGTAAAGAATAACCCCACCCCATTTCTTCCCGTGGGTGTCGTAAACGGCGACTAAGGGACTTACTAGAGAATGGGCAGCAGCGTTCTCTATGTATTTTACCACCATAATGCGATCGCCAACACGCCTGCCAAGCGTGGCGATTATGGCAAAGCCCCCCAAATTGGGGGAGGCCTAAGTCCAGCAGTGGACGTCTTACGGCTGAAATTATGATGATGACTTTTATGTCATCTCCATTTACTTCACCGTTTTGAGAGCAGTGGTGATGAAATAATTAACAGAAAGTAAAGCGCCTGCTTGGGTTGGAACTCACGACCTATTCCTCGTAACTCGCAGCCGTTACCACGGGGCCACAATTGCTCTATTTTTATGTATTTTTTTTTATAAGTGCCTTTCATTTTACAAAGACAATTTAGCAGGTACACTACAATGAGAGATAAAAAATTGTATGCTAGTAGCCTTTTTGCAGCCAAAGATCCCACTTCATCTTATCCAAAAGTTAAATATCTTGGGGAGCTTCTTCAAGAGTAATAAATGTCTAGGCTGAGACAAGTACCCCCTATTAGGTAACCCTTAATTGACTTCTGTGGTGGTTAATAGTCTGTAATTTAGAATAGTGGCGACTTTAACAAGAAGCATAGTTATGTAGTTACAAATTATGCTGAATTACTGAACAGAGCTATGTTTTATTGTACCATTTAGTTTAACTACATATTTACGTGTATCACGTGTATAGAATAGTACGATTTCATTTCTTCCCGTGGGTGTCGTAAGAGCAAGGAGCGTAGAAGACTATTGGACTTACAGCATAGTCAGCAGCGTTCCCTATGCGTTTAACCACCATACTGCGATTGCCATCTCAAATATTTGACCTACCACTTGATGACTTTTCTTTAGAAAATTATTTTAAAGGAGTTTTTTGACCTGAAGGTCATAAAGAATTATCCCGCGAAATCGTACTAACGGGACAAAAGCAATCGCCTATCTGCCAGTGAAAATCCCGTCAAAATTGGTGAAGTTGTTTCGAAGATTAGCCGCACCAAACCGATAAACAGACAGACAAAAATTAAAAACAAAACTTTTTTGTTAAAAGTACCGTTAACACTTTCATATGAATTTCGTAAGAAGTTGTTATTTTGATATTGCAAACAGATACTTCAATTTTATTTATTTTAGTTTAATTTTATGTATGTAAAGAGAACTAAAACATTGTTATGATTAATTAGAAATCCGTTAATTAACTCTTAATATTAAATAAGTACACTAATAATCAGAAATCCATCTCCCGGTACACAATCAAGGCTAAACCAAGATGATTTACGCGCGGAAATTAAACTATTGTTGTAACCACCGCGCTCCTAACATATCGATGGTGCCTCTATGATTAGTAAACCGAGGTACAGATGTCAGCACAAAAAGCTTCTACAATCTGTCAAATCTCTTTAATAAAATTTCAACTTTATCGCTACAATGTTAGGTTCAAGATTGATTGGAACATTTTGACAGTTTCGGGGAGCTTGATGTGCTAGCTGTAGAACACTAGTGGTTTGGTTATTAATTCGGTCTAAGGGAACGGAAATTAAAACAATTTTTCATTGTGTTAGAGTATGTGGGAGTGTTTAGTATGTATTATTAACTCTCCGTCTCTTGAAATTTCTAGGGACTCTGGGGTTCCGAACCTTTGGAAAGCGTACGAGGACCCGAAGCCAACTCGCATAGGCCCATTAGTTTGTAATGAAACTAGGTGTTTAGTAGCCGATAATCTTCCATAATTTATTGATTATGAATTTTAAATTTAATTTATGTATATATTATATCCGGAACCAACGGCTTAACGTGCTTGCCGACGCAAGGAAAGCACGTTAAAACATAAATATTTGTATTGCATTTTTTTTTTGTTTAGCCTATACCGTCCCACTGTTTGGCAAAGGCCTTCCTCAAGTTCTTCCAGGAACTTGTCCCGCTTCATCGCGAACCAGCTGTCGCGGTACACATCTAGATAGTCTCGCCACCGCTTTCTGGGCCGACCGCGGCGGCATCGTACATCTTCAGGCACCATTGTGTAGAGACTTTTAATGGATTATTTTATAAAAATACTAGCTTTTGGCAGTGCCTTCACCTGTGTATTATACATATAAACGTTCCTCTTAAATCACTCTGCTATTGATAATTTCATTTCTGATTTTATCCTTCAAAGAAACTCCGAGCATAGCCCGCTCCATAGCGCGCTGAGCGACCTTGAATTTGTGAACCAGCCCAACTGTCAGTATCCACGTTTTGGCACCGTATGTCATTACGGGCAGGACGTACTTGGTGGTTGGTGGTTAAAGACCTTTCTTTGTCTTCAGGCATTGCGGGAAAGGCCCATATGTATTATCAATACAAACGTCTTTCTCTCCGTTATAAACCTATCTACAAAGTCAAAAGTTCAAAGTAAACTATCAACTTTGACATTTAATTTTACATCAGTACACTACTCCTCTAATTAATACATTGTGCTTGAAAGGGTACCCCGGCCACCGTAGGCGCGAGCTTGCGGGTGGCGAGCAATGGGTAGCTCGCCGCCCGGTAAGGACCAAGCTCGGGTCGACGGCGCGCAGTGTTCCACGCGCGCCTCAAAGAGATGTCAGCAGCAGCGTAGGGGTCTGCTAGGACCGATGCCTGCCGGGGTCGCGTGATTGTTCGAAAGAGATACCGTGACCCTGGCACATGGGCAACTGATGGAACACGGGTGGGTTTTAGTCAGTAAAAGTCTGACACACCCTCCCGCCCCGCCCAGAGCGGGAGAAGTCATTTGATGATTTCCCATCCTGAAAAAAAAAAAAAAAAAAAAAAAAAAAGGGTACAGCAATACAGTAATTGTATGTACAAATTGATCACATGACTGATTTGAACTGGAAATGGCCATATAGCAGAAAATATATGCAGAAGTCTTAGCTATTAGCTGGGCGGACGATGTGGTCAAATTCCACTTTAATTATAGACTATCGAAAGAACATGCTATCATCGGGCACTCACCGAATGCAAACACAAGTATTTTTGTTTTGGAGTCGGAAATCATCAAATGATTTCACCCGCTCTGGGCGGAGCGGGAGGTCGTGTCAGAGTTTTACTGACTAAAACCCACCCGTGTTCCGTCAGTTGCCTGTGCCAGGGCCACGTAGCTCTTTCGAGGACAAACACAAGTTTTGCCGTCAAGTATGCAAGTATGTATTACCACTAAATTAGTACAAGCAGTTAAGTGCAGTCTTTTGCTAGACATTTTTACTGCATGATTAATTTATGATGTTCACTCTGCTGGGACAGATAGAGAACTATGAGAGAGAGTGGGTCGTAATCCACTTCGTGGGCTAAGTGCGGAGTAGGGGATGTTGAATGTCTTAAATTTTTTGGTTCTACGATATGCAGTCTGATGTTTTCCTTTACGGTTTTGAGGGTAGTAGTGATGAAACTAAATACTCAAAGTAAAGCGCTTGCCTGGGACCTACAACTCGTAAGTCGGAGCCGATATCACTAGGCCACCACTACTTACCTAACATAGCTGTTAGCCGTCAATCCACCTATACTGTCAATACTAGGGTTTGATACTTTTGATAGCTCACTCTAAGCTCTCTTCACCTAGGTTGTCACGCTGTTTTTTTTACGGTATAACTCTACAAATGTCATTTTAACGTAGCTGGCGTACTGGGTATGGCCATCTACTGGGCCCAACCAATTTTATACTGAAAATAAGACTAAATCTAAGACTTTGTGACTGTGCTCTGTGTGACACTGGCGTGAAAACTATTTACATGCTCTTGTACAAGTTAGACGCATGCGTTTTCCTAAATTGACTTCTCAATGTATTTTGAAAGAAATTCTGTAGGAAAATTGGAATTATAATTAATAATTTTCCTACAGAATTTCTTTCGACGACTGTCCAGTTCTGATTACATCATGATAGTATTCAGACTTATTCTTCTGACCTTTCTTGCTACGTGTCCACAAAGTCTTCACATGAATTTAGTTGTTGATATTGAATCAATCAAAGATATTGCTTATAATCAGTTGAAAGGGTGTTTCTTGGCTCTATTGAATGTCTACACAAACTGACATCTGCCCTGGCTTTGCTGGGCATGTTTGTGGGTTTCCCTGGATTAATTTGGACTCGACCGAAGGCCTTAATTATGTTCTCTTGGTGTTTGCAGACCGCATGACGTTAGAGTTTGTCCCCTGGGTTCTAGTATTATTATCTGACAGATTATCTTATATCTTTAAACGAGCAATTCTTGTATATATGTATATATATAATCTAAATCTCGGAAAAGGCTCCAACGATTTTCATGAAATTTAGTATACAGGGGGTTTCGGGGGCGATAAATCGATCTAGCTAGGATTCATTTTTATAAAATGTCGTTTTATCCGTGTTTTCAATGACCAACTTTATCGATAATCAACTTGAACATAAACTTAATATTTTAAACACAATTTACCAAAAAATACCGAGCAAAACTCGGTCATGCAGATATTTTTATATAAAAGGTGTAACAAAATAGATGTAAGTTCTGAAAATAGTTTTTGTTCATAATTGACTGCTGAATCGATTTCAGTCGTTTTTAACCAGTCAATTACCGTAATTACAGACAATTAAAAAACGATTGTGTCTATACCAAATGTGGTATCTCAGGAAGTTAGAGGTTAATGTATTTTTTATTATGTTTTTGCCATAGGTAGGTACCTACCGCGATACCGTGGCCCTAGCATATGGGCAACCGACGGAACACGGGTGGGTTTTAGTCAGTAAAAGTCTGACACGCCCTCCCGCTCCACCCAGAGCGGGAGAAGGCATTTGATGATTTCTCATCCAAAAAAAAAACCTACCTACCGCCGATTGTACCTATAGATTGATCTGCAATGCAATTTCATGTTATATTTCACCAAAACCATTCCATTTCATAACAAAAGGTTAAACTCATTATTTCTGCCTATGTTTGCTCTTCAACGTCCATATTTTTGCATCCAGTGTAAAATAATATGGAGTCTTTAAAGTCTGTTCATTTATTTTTTCGTGTTGATGTGCAACATAAAACGCGAAATGCACCAACGAGTTTTTGATTACTACTCGCCGGTGTAATACTGAAAATGTGGTCCATGGTACTAACTAATGGTACTATAGTTACATTAAATGACGCCTTTTTTCTTTGGGAGTAGGCAGTAACTATAGGACGCCATCTGCTATGATCCTTAAAAACGCCTTTTGCTGCGTTTACGTTCATATTTTGAGGGGCAACTCTCATAATTTGAAGAACTTTCACAGTCAAATTTCAGTCTCAATCTGTCAAAAATATCTCGAGTTTGCATAAATTTTTGACAAGTTTATGACATTTGATTGTCGCTGAGATGAGACTGCGACTAGATTTTGATTGTAATTACGAGATTAAAGCCTACTGGTATACGCACATCGTTTGCGGGGTACTACGCACCTGACCTTTCTGAAGAACATCACTAATTAGGTCTCAATCATTATATCCTTCTAGGATAACTGAAGGTACTGGTTGGTTGCAAATAGGTTGATTGAGGTCATGCAAAGTCAGAAGTCAAAGTCAAATTATTTCATAAATTTTCGTTTAAAACAATGTCTGTTTAAAAATGAATATTATTTAGCTTTTAATAAAAAGCTATCATTTTTTACATTCTAAACAGACTTATCAATCTAAATCTAAACTTCTAAATCTAAATTTAAACTTCTAAACTAATATTATAAATGCAAAAGTAACTCTGTCTGTCTGTCTGTCTGTCTCGCTTTCCTGCTAAAACTACTGAACCGATTTAAATGAAATTTGGTACACAGATAGTTTAGAGCCTGAGAAAGGACATAGGCTACTTTTTATCCCGGTAGTATGTTCCCGCGGGATAATTTCCGACCTCCACGCGGGCGAAGCCGCTGGCAAAAGCTAGTTTTAAATAATTCTACAGATAAATTTGAAATTGCTTACCTGTCTTGAACAAGCGTGCTGATGTATTTTCGAGCTTTCCATGTTTAAGAGGACTTCGCCCTGCTATTAATTGTGCGACAATTGTGGCTGGTATTACAACATTATTCCGTGTGGACGTAAAAAATAGCACCACCCATTTCTCCCGGTGGGTATCGTAAAAGGCGACTAAGGGACTTACTAGAGAATGGGCAGCAGCGTTCTCTATACATTTTCCCACAGTATCGCGATCGCCAACCAGTCTGCTAAGCATGGCGACTATGACAAACCTCATATTTTGGGGGAACCCTATGTCCAGCAGTGGACGTCTTTCGGCTGAAATTAAGATAATAATATTTAATCTATTTACAAACCCACAAACTGCAACTTAGATCCTTCTAAGTAAATATACCTAACTCCTCAAGTCCACTCTTTTCTATTGACATCACTTGTTGCCGTTACGGCAAGCCAAACAACGGCACAGCAAAGTGTTTGCCTCCAGCTTGTAAACGTAGTGTCGTTTATGAGCCTAACAGCTCGAACTGAGCTCAACTGTTGCTTCGAATGCAAGCTGCAGCTGACTTTCGAACATCGGTTGTGGCTTGGAAACTACAGCTTGACTAGGAAAGTAGAATGAAGAAAACTTGTAAGCGTTCTGTCTTTTGCTTGCAGATAAAATGTAAAAAAAATATTATCCTAAAAGAAACTGTTACTTACTACATAGTTGAATTGACTTATCAGTCGATGAGCACGCATGAGACGAATCGACTTTGAAATAATATATTATTTTTTGTAGGCAATTCACACAAAGATAATTTATTGAATGTGAAGACTATGTGTGTCTTTTTTTAATTTTGTTTTCTTTCGATCTTAGTAATCATGATCTGGCAGTTTGAGTAATTTATGTGGCCTACCCAAATGTCCTTTCTTTGGTACTGTTCGTCAAAGCGTTGGGCTCCTTATCTTCCGAGTTGAGCTAGACGATTAGTGACAAATGCTTGCACTGACTGGACCTGCCACTCAATCTGTGTGGTTCTTCCTTCAAAAGACCATTTCAGTCACCAATCTACATGATCTTCACATGATGTGAACAAGATTATGTCTGGACTTTAAAAGAGACTGTGACCTCTGAGTTTGTTTCGGCCTTTCTTCTCAGAGTAGTCAGTTAGGAAACGCCGAACTCATCTAGTTTAAAAAAATATCATTGACATGTAAAAGTGTTAGTACAAACCTACTTACAGAAATAAAATCATTTATCATTTATCATTTATTTATGGGTGAATCGACACCTCTAGAAATACGTATTAGGCAATTGGAACGCTTTGAAAATTCTTTATTCATATTTATTTATTTATTGTTTGTCACAGGTACAAAAATATACATAAAAATGGTCAAGACAAACAATCGCTATCACTTTAACCTATTAACCTTCTTCATTTTAATGACTTTAAATTTAACTTGTGGTTATTTCTGTGTACTCCACAACTAAACCATCATTAACAAAGTGCTAATGTATGGTGCCTACAACCATTGACTCGTACAGATACGAATTTCAAAAGTATATTTCTACAAAACACAAAAAGTATTTGTTTGAAACAGGCCCCAGCAACCTACCTCTAAAAACAAAACCGGGCTCTAATCCGAGCAGGTAGAATGTCTTATCGTGTACTTAAACAAATACGCCGCCTAAGCCCCATGTTATACCGTCTAATCCCATGGATTCCTTAAAGGGTCTGCGAGGGAACGATGTTTTTTTGTCAGCGATATCGCTTCTCTCCGGTTCGGGTTATGTAGGTAAGTGAAAAAGGGTTAAAATGTTAAGGGCGAAACTATTAAGTTGGAGTAATGTGTACAAGGTCAAATGTCGTGATAGTTTAACCAGTCAATTACCGTAATTACAGACACAATTAAAAAACCATTGTGTCGATACCAAATGTGGTATCTCAGGGACTTAGAGGTTAATGTTTAATTGACATAATTTCTTTAAAAATGCGAGACTTTTTTTTAGTCAGTGAAATTGACAAAACATTAATTAAGTATATTTATTTCTGTTCTTTTATATTATACTAGCTTTTTCCCGCAACTTCGTCCGCGTGGAGTTCGGTTATATCGTAGTGTAGGCGAGCGCTAAGAAAGGAAGTAGAATTGCACGGACGTAGTCGCGGCCAAAAGCTATTATTGTCACCCCTTTTCCAACCTTTTAGGGGTTAAATTCTGAAAGAGCCTGAAACACTTGTTTACTCATTTATTAATAGGAGTACTCCTGTGAAGTTTCGAATAAAATAGTTTAACTAATCTTGTTTCCCCATACAAACTTTCAAGCCCTTTTTCACCCCCTTAGGGGTTGAATTTTCAAAAATCCTAGGACATGTAACTGTTTATTTCTAATCGTTAACCTAAAAACAAAGCTTTCTAGCTATAATAATGAAGGACTTCCATACAAAATATTAACCCCTTTTTCACCCCCTTAGGGGGCGAATTATCAAAAATCCTTTCTTAACGGATGCTTACGTCATTACATCTATCAGTATGCCAAAATTCAGCAAAATCTGTTCAGTAGTTTCGGCTGTGCGTTGATAGATGAGTCAGTGAGGTTTGCCTTTTATATATTTAGATTTATTTCTTCACCAGTACTCTCAAAACAGTGAAATTGCAATGTTTTCCATCGTGAAGAAATCGCATGTCTTAGAACCAAAAATAAGAAAACATGTGACGTCTACCAAACGGCACTGGGCCTGCGTGGTGATTTAGGTACGGCCCACTCCCTCCCACCAAGAGTAGGCCTGCGCCCCAGCAGATGAATATTATAATCTACTGATGATGACGCTAAGAAAAAGAATCTCAAGTGAGTCTTGCGTATTACAGGTTTTTTTTTATTAGCCTCCACTGTCCCACTCCTGGGCAATGGCGTCCCTCTACTCCAACGCGTCTAACGTATTTTGTTTAAAAAATATGGAATTATAATCCTTTTTAATTAATTTATCATATCAAAATAATATCCTGCTCTAAAAAATCCTATCCCTATCAGCGAGCGGTGCTCACAAAGGCGACGTATTTCGTTTGCATAATGCATTAATACTTTAACAGCAACGGCATAAAGATAAATGGTTACCAGAGTATAACTCAATTCAGTTTTATAACTTACCCCTGATGATAACGAATGTTCCTTCATTAGGGTTCGTGACGTAATGTGGGTCAACGTAAATAACGTAACATGTTTTTTTCTAAAACTTTATAAAAAAAGGACATGTATGTAACCGAACCTCTAATAAATCACATTTTGGGCCCTTCAAATATAATTGAACACTAATTATATTGACTGTGCCTTTTTGTGAACCTTAAAATGTAATTCCTGTTTGGGGTACTAAGTAGCCGAGTAACTACGACCAGCTGTGATAAAAAGCTGGAAAGTTAAAAAAAGTTTAATCTTATATCTTTAAACGAGCAATTCTTGTATATATATATATATAATCTGAATCTCGGAAACGGCTCCAACGATTTTCATGAAATTTAGTATACAGAGGGTTTCGGGGGCGATAAATCGATCTAGCTAGGGTTCATTTTTATAAAATGTCGTTTTGTTTGTGTTTTCAATGACCAACTTTATCGATAATCAACTTGACATAAACTTATTATTTTAAACACAATTTACCAAAAAATACCGAGCAAAGCTCGGTCATCCAGATATTTATTTAAAAACTGAGCATCAGTAGAAGTGCATAAAGTTTTAAAAGGTTCATTAATTGTACAAGGAGCCTATCTCTAGAAGGTCAATAAGTTTTATGATGATCAAATAAATAAATCCCATTACTTAATCCCGATAACAAAAATAAAAAAAAAAATATAATATCGATTTACTTGATGAAAATTTAAGCCCAAATGTGCTTTATATTTTTTATGAATAGGCAAACAGAACATATAAAGCATGCACGGTTTCTGAATTGGAGGGAAATAGAAAATATTATTTATAGACATAACTGCAACGGACTCTAAGACTTGAAGGACCAATTTAA
This sequence comes from Aporophyla lueneburgensis, assembly GCA_932294355.1. Taxonomy (NCBI): domain Eukaryota; kingdom Metazoa; phylum Arthropoda; class Insecta; order Lepidoptera; family Noctuidae; genus Aporophyla; species Aporophyla lueneburgensis. The sequence continues at coordinate 24,946,994 of OW028755.1, forward strand.
ATTGCATGTTCATACATCTATGATTTCTTAAGGACCAGACTCTTTAAACATATCTTACAGGTCATCCAAAGTTGTCTATATGGAAAACGGCATAGTTTTCTGCGGCATGTCTTAGAACCAATTTGAAGACTGGTGGCATTTACTAACCCGCACTGGGCCCGCGTGGTAGATCACGGCTCACTCCCTCTCACCGAGAAGAGGCCTGTGTCCCAGTAGTTGTAACATTATAGACTTTATAAGTATATGGAATGCAATAAGGGGTTTATGGCTAAGAAAACCACACAGGTCGATTGATCTGATAAGCCATGCTTGCCGCGGTTGATCCGGGAATGGATTACGATCTTTACACACAAAGACACCTTCGTGCCTCGGAAAGCACGTGAAGCTGTGAGTCCCGGTGTCATTTGTGGATTTTTGGCAATCGTTAAGAGTTGTCAGAAACCCGAAAGTCTACCAAACATTCTTACCAAGGGGTATTACCCAGTAACTAAGTGGTGAAGGCCAGATAGGCAATCACTACATGTTAAATACTAATATTCAGCTACATAAAATTAGACTGTAAGTTAACCCTTATATATGGGAATAGGCTAGACAAATGATGACATGAAATGCAATATCGTGAACTTTGACTAGAAATTCACCAGTTTTCTTTAATATCCAAATCCTTCAGTAATTACTGAAGGAAATTAACAAAATATTTGCATTTCTTTTCATTTTCCTCAGACAAAATATTTTGTCCCCAATTTAAGGAAAAAACAATTTACGAATATACACAAGTCACTACAAAACAACTATAATTTAGGACCCCATCAGGAAAATGGGGCAACTCGCATTTCACCCATTTTCCCTTACAAGAAAACATTTTCTAAAAGGGAAAAAAAGAAATCTAGTTGACTACATATCTTTATTTGGACACGCCGATAAAAAAATAATGTCCGACATTAAGGGGAGGACTTAATTTAAATATTTCTGACGCATACACCCCTCTCTTTCACTCTCGAACGTTTTGGTATACATCTGTCTCTTTCGCTCAGTCGGCGATAAGTCACGAAACCGTCGTTGGGTAAATGCCTTTTTAAGTGAACCCCTACAAAGTTAAAGTGAGATTTTTTGTAACAAAATGTTACGTTACGTTATTATACCGTTGCTCCGTTACCCCAATGATTACTTTATGTTAATAGTAACGGTTTATGTTAGTTTTAACTGCTTTACGTTTGTTCCTGGTGTTATTGTTTTTTTTTTTTTCAAGTTTTATGTGATTCTCACGGTTATTTGAGGTTGTATTTAGGCGCCACTTTTGCTGCAGAGTTTTTTGGTCCTTAATGAATTAGAGCGGTGAAGGTATTTGCATGGCTATAATTTATAAGATTATTTTCATATTTTTAAAGAAATAGGAAGCGTATTTATTAAATAAATCCAACTTTTGGGGTTCCAGTCTTACCGGATGCAGCTAAATACTTTTAGGAACGTTTTAATGTTCTAATAGGTTATTGTTATTAAAAAAAAAAAAAAAATTAGCTTCACATCGAAGTACACGGGGTAAGTCGATTTTTTTGCAAGCAAGCTTATGATACCTTTCATGTATACGTGTTTATATTTTTATTCCACTGACCTGTTAGTCTAGTGGTTAGTGACCCTGACTGCTGAGACTGAGGCTGTGGGTTTGATTCCCAACCAGGCCAAATCTTTGTGTGATGAGCACAATCTTTTTTGTGTCCGGGTGTAATTTATCTATAATATGTATGTATATAGAAATATATAAGTATATCAGTCGTCTGGTTGCTAAAGTACAGGCTTTGCCTAGTTTGGGATCAGATAACAGTGTGTCACTAACACATTCCTAAGATATTATTATTATATTACTAGCAAACCCGGCGAACTCCGTTTCGCCACCAGATGGCTTCGTTTTATGTAAAAACGTTTTATGTCGTTTGGTGATTAAAAGAAGAAGAATTTTTTTTTTTTTTTTGTTTATGTTTGAAAAGGAAAAATTTTATTTCATTTCACAACAGTAATGAATTCATACGCATAATAATTCATTGCGCTTAGATTTTTATTCGTTGATACGCCTGAAAATGCAAAATTAAATGAATTGTTAATAGAAACCAATATGTAATAGCAATAATTAGTGTGTGAATATTGTACCTGTAATTGGATCGAATATCTTCAACGTGATGTCGTATCCGTCTTGCCCTTGCCAATAAATGATTGGATATTGTAACGCATCGTACAAACGATATGTCTCGTTTACACGATGCATGATATTGCTTCGTCGCTGAACGACAATGTCTCGCGATTTAGTTGGATCGCCAACAATAAATTGCAGCAACATCATTAACGGTGGGTGCATTGAATCTTCACACATGTTCACCTGTTGGGGTATAATCCGCTCTTATGACAAATTTGTGCGTATCCGATGGCATTCGTTCCAATGCTGTTTTGAACATATTAACCACAGCATTATTAGCGTGAAAAAATGCTTGCAACTGTTCAATAATTCGTCTCTTTAACTGTTGTGTTCCCTGTATATTGCACCACACATTCAGCTGATCCACCATCGACGAAATGAAATATATTTGCAGAAATTGATGCGGTTCATCTGGTGTTGACACCATTGAACCATGCAAATGATATATTTGTCCTTGTATCTGTAATTGCAAACAATCATTTGTTGAAGAATACGGTGTAACTTCTGATCGTGTGATGGTGTAGTGTGTGGTGTATATGTAGTTGTTATGTGTTGCAATTTATTGTGTTGGTGTGAGCGATTGGTTATGTGTGTTGTATCTTTTACCTTGCAAGTCGGCATGAAGCCTCAACAGAATGCGACGCAATTACCAAGTGCAGCGAGCACACGTGGCGCTAACACAGGCTGAACACGCCCTAATTCTTTCAATTTTTACTAAATAGTGGTACAATCCGCTCTTATGACAAATTTGTGCGTATCCGATGGCATTCGTTCCAATGCTCTTTTGAACATATTAACCACAGCATTATTAGCGTGAAAAAATGCTTGCAACTGTTCAATAATTCGTCTCTTTAACTGTTGTGTTCCCTGTATATTGCACCGCACATTCAGCTTATCCACCATCGACGAAATGAAATATATTTGCAGAAATTAATGCGGTTCATCTGGTGTTGGTACCATTGAACCATGCAAATGATATATTTGTCCTTGTATCTGTAATTGCAAACAATCATTTGTTGAAGAATACGGTGTAACTTCTGATCGTGTGATGGTGTAGTGTGTGGTGTATATGTAGTTGTTATGTGTTGCAATTCATTGTGTTGGTGTGAGTGATTGGTTATGTGTGTTGTATCTTTTACCTTGCAAGTCAGCATGAAGCCGCCTTCTCGAATGATAGCTCCAAAGGAAGTCATGCGAAAGCAGTTATTGTATTCTAGGATGTGTTGAAGAAAATGGCTGGAATCGGGATCACTTCCATCGAACAATGGTTTCAGTGGCTGAGGTGGTGTAAGTAATGGATCCAGTTTGACTTTTCCACTTGCGCAGCACAATCCAGCTGTTTCTCTTTTGAACTTTAACGCATTGCAATATCGGCATATAGTCGTCATTGGTCCAATATCTAAATTTTCATCATCACTGTAGTTCGCAGTGGGATCATATTGGAATGCCAAGCGATTGTATGATGCCAATGATCTTCGTGTGCTCACGCGTTGTCTCAATCGGGCATTTTCTCTTATTATATTTTGTCTTTCTTCGCTTAAGTACTGTGAATACACTTGTTGCTGGCTTGCATGTCTTGTGCGGCGGCCGATGTTCGCACGTCGTCCTCTAGGCATTTTGGACTATGGACAGAGTGGTGAATTTAACCTCAAATGCACGATCCACATAATTAAGGTACACAGTTCAACTTACCACCTTAAAAACCCCGCCTGCCTGGCCTGTTGTTGAAATTGAATAAAAATTTGCACAATACACGTGATTGATTTGATGGTTTCCAATTGAAATGTTAGGAAACGAATAACTTATTTTTTTTTTACTTTTTTTTTTTCACAATTTCACAGTGAACACAATACCGGTTTGTCACATGAAATTAACTGAGCAGAGAACAATGAGTAGCTGTCGAACAATGTATCACACACCGGCGCCATCTACTTAAAATATTGGTTTGTAGTACATGCTATGTATCAGAGATGGCGCTGTATGTGAAAAAAGATTTTCCCACTTTTCTGTTGAAATATTTCTTTTTTTTTTTGAATTTTCTATAAACCTCACGGAGCCCAAGACCTTTCCAACGAATGCAAAACCGTGGAAATCGGTTCGTGCGTTCTGGAGTTATAGCGTCAGGAAGGAAAATCCAACTTATTTTTATATAGTAGAATATCCAGTCACATGTTTGTCTACGTCACTTTCTTGCAATAATATTTCATATAATTTGTCTCCATCAAACGATGTCTTCCATAACTCATTCCTGAAATATTTTTATGAAATGTTTCCTTGTGTGTGAGATATTGTGTTGTTTTTCGCTGAAAGGGTAACAGAACTGTAATTGGTATGTTTCGTTGATGTTTTATCCTTTTTTTGTTTTGCTTTTTATAGTTCGGTGTTTGGCACTTTTACTTGGAAATAATTTCCATGCAAGGACCACTGGGTCCTGCCGGGGTCGCGTGATTGTTCGAAAGAGATACCGTGACCCTGGCACATGGGCAACTGATGGAACACGGGTGGGTTTTAGTCAGTAAAAGTCTGACACGCCCTCCCGCCCAGAGTGGGAGAAGTCATTTGATGATTTCCCATTCTGAAAAAAAAAAAAAAAAAAAAAAAGGACCACTGGGTAAATTATTATATTTTGTGAGAACTGTTTTTTTATGTTGATAGATCTGTAAAACTTCTCTATGGCTGACGTGACTGTATCGTCTTTTCTGACTTATCCTTGGCCAAAAAAAAACATTGTATACTGAACACAGACGTAACATTTTTGATCATAGTTACGGTATCGTTTTAGCCGGTAACTGGGTTATGGTGGTCAGATAGGTAAACTACTCATACTCTACTCGTACTCGCTTCACGTAAAATACTCGTATTCGTCTGTTTTAATTCGAATGGACCGGAAGCCGACTCTAACATAGTTTGGTAAAAGCCATGCAGTTTTTTTTTATACGTTGCTAAATCAAAATTTTTTTTCAGATAAAATACCTACCTCTAACTAAATACCTATGTCCAGGGAATGGAAAATAAACAAAAGTCCATACTTACCTACTTGTCCTTTAGTTTTCTGCAAGTGATCCATAGTTTACTTGTATTTTATTTAAAACAAGTTACAAGAAAATTCATTAATAAGCTTTATACTATGATCGCAGTCCTTCATTGTGTCACAGAAGCAAAACATTATCCATAATAAACTAAGTCACTTAACAACCACTTTTATTCACAACACATAATGATTAAATACACGACATCATTGTACAACTTTTTGAACATAAATTACAAACTTTTTCATTCAAAATGGTGTACAAAAAAAAGTTTTTTATTATCAGCCAACATGTGGGGGCGGCCTGATTTATTTCCACAATTTTTTGTCGATTAATTCCAAATAAGGACTTATCTCGTTTTCGTTAGCAGTTAATTGGGACAAAGATTGACTAATGTATTTTTAACAAACGTGTCTTTGCTTGTCTGTGGTTTGTTTTTGGAGATTTTAATTTTGGAATGTCGTGGATTCTACGTGACTTTCTTTTTTTTTATTGATTGTATCTTTGACAGAAAGGAGTTTATAATGCAAACAGAAGGACTTTTCGGGTGTCATAGACATATAGAATGGACTAAGCGTTCTGTATTCAATTTTGCAGTGAATACAGAACAAAAAAGACGAGCGAGACAAAGCGTATGTACGGCCAGTAGTTGTCTCTTTTTAGAATTCTGATTTTGAAATTTGATAAAGTTTAATTTAGTTCTACAAGTTTGCAGAAAAGAGACAGGTGTTGGCCGCACGGTCACTATATCTCTTTCTTGAGAGTGGTTACTTATGTGATGCTAACGCTTCTTCCTCTTAGTCCTTTCTCTATGTCTATGGTGGGTGTCATAGTAAGTTAAACAGGGCTCAGGTATAATAAAACTTTTTTTAACTATCCCGTACTTGAACGTAGGTCTTATTTATACAAATAGACATAAATATATAACGGGATTGTTTTAAAATGTCGAATATTGTTAGTCATGCTTTTTAAGTTAAGTGTCAATATTATACTAGCTTATCGCTTTTAAATACGAAGGAAGAATGTCGTAATAGGTCATTGACCATTTTATTTATTTTCTAGATACGTGTCGGGCTTTTTCTGAGTCAAAAGTATTTACTGATGTACTCTTTATATTTTTATTGAATTGTTCTAGACTGCCTCGTTGGTCTATTGGTAGCAAGCGCTACTGCTGAGCATGAGGTCCTGGGTTCGATTCCCAGGTCGGGCAAAGCTTATGGGGTTTTTCCATCTGGAATTTCTCAGTAGCAGCCCGGAGTCTGGATTTGTGCCCGGTGGATGGCAATAGGCTCGCCCCCTATTACATGGGTCTTAAACATAACAGGCGAAATGTGGGTGTACTGTAGGTGCACCTCTGCCTAACCCTTCGGGGAAACAAGGCGTGATGTTATGTTATGTTATGTGTTGTTCTAGACAAAAAGGAAATAAAAACAAAAAAAACAACATTTCTTGATACGTACTTAATTATGTGAAGTTTAAAAATGTTAAATCCAGTAAAGAAACTAACAGGGTAGTAACGTAACACATGTAAAATACGAAAATGACATTTGGTCAGTACAACAACATCCATTGCATTATTTATGTTGTAGAGCACACGATTTTTTCAAACCTACAAAGCAATGTATTACGAATTTTGAAGAAGATTGTTAGTCGGTTACACAATTTGGGTGCAGGATTTCTTTTGAATCAATTTGTAGGTAGATTTACAAATGAAATGCAGTTTGAAATATACACACATTATTTATTTAAAATTATGCAATAGGTACATTTTGTATGTATTTAGAAAATAGTTCGGTACAATGTTACTCATGCATTAGACATTAATATTTTGCTGTTATTATTAAATGTCACAGTTAAGAACATTTATTTTAAATTCCATTTATTTTTTATTTTTAAGTAACAATGCTCTTACAAAAATTAATAGAAAAAACAAAATTACCGACTTATTTTTTCAGTAAATTCTTGTTCTTGTTTCCGGGTTTTAATGGCAGTAAGTCGTTACCAAAAAATCATAAAAAAGTACGTCAACGTTCAGACGAAAGTAAAAATATCGCGGTGGTATTTTATCGTGCAATAGATTTTCGACTCTCTGCCATAAGCAGTGCGTTCAAATTCCAATGCATGAAAAAATCTCACCACGACATTATTACGTCATATTATTACGTTCCGATTTCGTTGACTAACACTTCTTTCCTCTAAATAATTACACAAATACTTAATACAAAAAATGGGTATGTACAGAAGATTAATTTTACTAACTATTTTAATATTGAACTATTAAATTAATTTTATTGAATTATCGCCCGGGTATTCTTTGAGGGCAGCACTCCGGGAACGGTTGACTAAGGTTCCCGTATCGAAAGTATCCGGGGATCGAGTAGTCAGCATTACACCTGGAAATAATAAAAAATGTGCGATTAGATACAAAAGAGGGGATTATGGCTAACTTATTGTTAGATAAACTATGATAAAATGATAAATGACTTTATTCTTGCAAGTAGGTTTGTACAAACACTACACGTCAATCATATTTTTTAAAACTAGATGAGATCGGCGTTTCCTATCTGACTACTCTGAGAAGAAAGGTTGACACAAACTCAGAATCACGATCCCTTTTAAAGTCCAGACATAATCTTGGTCAGAGCATGTAAAGATCGTGTGGATTGATCCATTACACGTCAGAGGCACGAAAATTTAATAACCAGTCTTACCAAGTTTGACTAATATATAGGAACACGCAGCAGGAACATCGACGACCTAATTGTAATCATAAATGACTGATACCACAGAAATTTTGCGTGGGTAAAAAATACATTCTATTGTTTCATAGAAAAGTTAATTTTTAACGCGTTCAAAACGAATAGGAAGCTACAGTTTTACTGAGTTTTACAGGATATATTTTAGATAAATTCGCAGGCAGAAGCTAATAGATTAGTAATTCAAACAAACATTAAAACAAAGACATAAAAACTGCTACATTTTGTCACTATAGAGTAAACTGTCCAATATTTGGCATGCTACCAACTCAGCCCCAAGTGACAATAAAAAGTTACAACATTGCAGCAAATTCAATTTAACTTAATTTAATAAGTTTACAGTAATTTGTAACAGTTTTTTGGTGTGCTCTGCCAAAAATATGCAGAACTCGAGAAATTATATTTGTAATTTTGAAGCGTATCAGCAAATGCTTATTAATTTATTCTTTTGTCTTCGTAGCCAATAGGAATAGAGGATTATTGAGTTGTTATCAGATGTTAGTTAATCGAATTTAATTCATTGGTTTATATACGAATTTTAAATAACTGACTTTCACACTATATTAGACGAGTCGTCACTCTAGCTAGCCTTTTCTCGACAATGTTAGAGTCAGCATCCTGTTTGACCAGGAGTAGCTTAATACCAGTATTTTACAATGAGCGACTGCCTATCTGACTTCCACAATCATTCGTATTACCCAGTAATTGGGTAAAACGATTCTCCTTGTTAGACTGGTTGTCAGAGTTTCAGGACTTTGACGACCCGTAACGACTGTTATTATTAGCCTTTATTCAATAATCTTACATATATGTTTCTTACATGCTAAGTTACATTATTGGACACCGATTTCGCGAAGATTGTGTTGCTTTCCAGCTATGCTGGGTAACGACTGTTAAATATCCACAAATGACAGCTGGGATCAACGGCTTCGCACCCGCTTTTAATAGATCACAAATAAACTACCTACTAAAATAAACTGATGTCTACGTATATAATTATAGCTTTATAATATTGTGTAAGTAAATAGAAGTGACCCTACTATCTTTCTGTTTGTAAATACGTGATCTTTGAGACATGAATATAAAAAAAAAAAACAATTTCCATCGTTAAGGTTTCTAAAATATGGCCGAGTATTATTATTTAAATATTTTTTGACAAACTAATCTAATGTAGACTAACTAACAACTGGTCCTTTTACCATTTGGACACAAATCTTCATTATTGAAGTGCAGAATAATAAGCGAATTAAAAAAAGAACGTGTATTAAATTATTAATGACACAAATTATGAGACATTTTTAAACTGTCACTTGATTTAAAAACTATGAGAAGTATGTTACAAATAAAAATAAAACATCTTTTTACCCATCATTGATAAAACATACCACCATGAAAGGGTTGTTTTAACAAGGGACGAATTCCTTTGACCGTTTTTTGCCTAATTTGTCAAGTTTTTTGAAGCAAGGTGTTGGTTTGGTCCTCTGTTATTTGAAAAAGGTTAAGAGTAAATAATGAGGGAGGGATTTTTTTGGCTGTATTTAGAATTTATTAATGAGATCAGTCTGTGTGGGCAAAGTAGTCTTTAGCGAAATTGATTAGGTACAAACATTTAATTCCCAGGAAGTTTAGTGGATTAATTGTTATTTCAAATAAATTGTGTAGAAATTCTGTATCTACAGCTAGTTTAGTAAAAGCAGGGATTGTTTTAGTTAAATAGATTTCAGACTATTCGTAATCATTTATCACAACTGTTCAGTCTACTTACGTTGTTCTTTCAATATAAACTTCATATAATTCAGATATTAGCGGCTCCACTTCAGTTGCTTTCTTTATTTTCTCCGATCTCTTGGTCCTTGTGATTTGATCCAAATTTAACAGCTTTGCCACTCTTTCTAATTTCACTTTCTTTCTTAAAGAAACCGGGCTGATGAAGAGTCTCTGCTTCTCCTGTATGTGAGCCCTAACTTCTTCTAATATTTGTTGCGGCAACGAGTCTGTCTGCCAGTCGGGTTTACGTCTCTCTACCAGTCTTCGCATTTCCTCATGCTTTAAATTCGGGTTCACTACGTCCTCTTCCTTCATAGATTCCCTTATTTGTAGATCTTGGAAATTCTCCAAATCTGGGTTCATAAGAACAACGTTGTCTGATTTATCTACACGTCTTTTTATTGTGTTCTGATTATTTGTATCGTCTATTTTGCGGCCATCTATTTTATCGAAAAGCTTCGCGTGGTATAAGGTTTGCGGGAAGGACCAGTTGTAATGCTGGATATTAGTGAATGGATACGGCAAGAATATTGAAGGTTTGAGTTCTTTTTGATATTTTCCAGTGTGTAACAGCCTAATCGTGACAGAATCAAAACCTGAGTTTTCAACCGTTACAGGTTCCGGAACCGATGCGGCTGTCGTTTTCGGTGTCATTGTGGGTGCCATCATCGGTGTTTCTGCATTTGCCGTAAACGATTTCTTTTGCTCATGTTTGTACGAAGACATTCTTTGGAAATTTGACATCGGATAGTAATAGGGTAGCTTTCTAAAATCTTTGTGAGAAAGAGGACCACCGAAAAACGAATCACCCGATTTCCGCATTGCTGGTAACATAGGTAGCATTGTTGGTCCTATAGTACTCTTCGTTGGTTTCGGAGCAACATTTATTATTTTCGCAGCTGGTAGCATATCAATAGTTATCGCTGGTGTCTCTGGATTCATATCGGTTCTTACGACATCGGGCCTCACCAAATCGGCTAATCTTAGTTTATTACTCGAAAGAGGCTCATACCAATACGAAGCATGATCATGTTTTGTTACCGTTTTGTACATGTCAGACTTAATTATTTTTTTGTCTAAAGTTTTAGCGGTGCTCATCGCTTCTTGCAGAACTTGGTCTGTGCTTGTTTTATCAAGTTCTTTGTAAATATCTTGCGCTAAATTATATATTTCTATTATAGCATCTAAATCACCCTTCTTTACCATGTGAAGTATTTCTGTTAAACTTTTTATCTCATTGTCTGTTAAGTATCTATCCTTGTCAGACACATTCTTGTCATCAATGTCACCAACCAGCTTAATCCCTTGGATTCCATTTACAGTATCATTCTGTAAAATAGTAGTTGCAAATTTTTTACCGGTATTTTTGTCATTTGTCATGACATCTTCTTTTTTAACGAAGATGTCCTTCTTTTGTATATCCACCAGTGTGGGATTCTCTCCTAAGAGTTGGATGGTTGTGATATTAATTTGTCGTTGAGGTGCGTACTGAGAACTCGTCATATTTTTTCTCTTCAGTTTGCAATGGTATTTTCCGCAGAATGAGGTGGCAGTCCATGTGCTGTTTGCAGGGTGCAGCTTGCCAGTCTCTGGATCCCGGCAGAAGAACCCTGGAATTGAATAATAGAACATGAATTAGAAAAACTTTGTAAACATTTCTTCTTCTAAAAACATTATTAAGCATTGTTTTGACTCAGATAGTCTGTGAACCAGTTGCAGGCTGCTTATAACCGGAATGAGGTATATTATTGTCAGTGACTGTGGCTGCAGTTTATAAGTACTAGACAAATGCCTTTATACCAAAGGGACGCGGAATTTGATTCAACATACGTGAAGATCCGGTGAAGTTATTATCTTTTGTCAGTAATAGAGCTACGCTAAATATGTGCATGGTTTGATGTTTTAGTGACCTCATTTCAAATCTGGTTGTTCTTTTGTTTGTCAACATTATAGGCGATCTAATGGTGATCTAATGAGTGAAGCAGTTGTTTATTATTTGATGCAGTAGTGGCCCAGTGGTATCGGCCCCGACTTACGAGTTGTAGGTCGTGAGTTCAAACCCAGGTAGGCAGTTTACTTTGTGTATTTAATTTCATCACTGGTAAAGGAATATATCATGAGGAAACCGGCATGTCCTAGAACCAGAAGATTCGAAGACAAGTGACATTCACCAACCCGCACTAACCCCCGTGGTATATTACAGCTCCCTCAAACCGAGAAAGACTGTTTTCCAGCAGTGGGAACATTATAGGGTGATTATGCTAGTTGTTTTTTATTAGAATTATTCATCATTATCATTATATCAGCTGAAATACATCCACTGCTGGACATAGGCCTCCCCCAATTTGGGGGGATTTGCCATATTCGCCACGATTGGTGCCTCGCCTTGGCGATCGCAGTATGGTGGTAAAATATATAGAGAACGCTGCTGCCCATTATCTAGTAAGTCCCTTAGTCACCTTTTACGACACCCACGGGAAGAAATGGGATGGTGTTATTCTTTACGCCTGGCGCCACACTGAGCAGGATAGAATCTTATATCTTTAAGCGAGCAATTCTTGTATATATATATAATCTGAATCTCAGAAACGGCTCCAACGATTTTCATGAAATTTAGTATAAAAGGGGTTTCGGGGGCGAGAAATCGATCTAGCTAGGATTAATTTTTATAAAATGTCGTTTTATTCGTGTTTTCAATGACCAATTTTATCGATAATCCACTTGAACATAAACTTATTATTTTAAACACAATTTACCAAAAAATACCGAGCGAAGCTCGGCCAACCAGATATTAATTAATAAAATGTAATAGAAGTACATCACTGCATTATTATAAAGATAACAAGAATAAGAAGTGTTGTGAAGGTGAACTGGTGCAAGATTTATAATTCATCTTGTCACCCGATACATTTTTAATAGTTTTATAGATTTTTACATATCAGTCAACCAATCAAACTATTTGAATTTTGATTTAAATAGGTTTCTCAAAATCATAATAGTCGAATGCTCCACTTAATCAAAAGCCTAGCCATTTCTCAACTACTTACTATCGGGATCGGGTTCCAGTCAAACGGAATGAATACCTGTATTTTACGCGAAGCGATTGCCTATCGGACTTCCAAAACTCAGGTATTACATAACACTACTACTTTGTAAGACAAGTGATCAAACTTCCGGGCTTCTGACAACCCGTAACGCACATTGGCGTACTTTCCGAAGCACGAAGCTAGAAAATGATCTAGATTTTGAATATTCCAATATACATCAAACAGAATAGCACTATAACTACCTATATCTTTCCCTCACAATTGAAAGGCTTTTCTCACTAATGCGATTATACCACCCAGCTCCCTGACTCCTAAGCATAGGTGGAACTTTGACTGACACGTTGTTAAGGCTTAGACTTATCCTATACAATCAAGGAAGACAAGTGTCAACGCAGAGACGTGTAGCGAACTTAGTCCGTAACTGTGTGACGAGAATATCTTGGGAAGTCTGCTTTAGAAGTGTGAAGGACGAGCGATATTTTTCAAAATATTCGATTAGCTTCGGTACCGAATCGGATATCAATCCTTGTTATCGTAGCAACCCTATAAACGCTGTTTATAAAATCAAAACCCGAAAAAACTTTTGAGTTTAAATGATATAGATGACCGCTGTTCTTCCAACAGTTAAGCAATATAAACCTGGTTATCGAAATGCGGCACTTTCGATACGATAGCCTATCAAGTGCTTGTGAACAGCTAACTATGCGATTCTTAGACCTACGGTACGTCAGATATGAATACGAACCACAGCGAAGCAAAGGGGGGTTTTGATTTTGACCGATATGTATCCATATTGTGTTCATCTGCTTCCTCATATCTTTGAACTGCTCATTATAATTTTGATAAAATAAGGTATGGATGGAAATATAAAATAACATAACAGGTTTATATTATGTAGCCTTTTTACTAAACACATAATTTTTGGTAGGTAATATACAACGGTAAAAAGAAACAGAAAATTGTCACATATGAGTCAGAAAACTTCATGATATCATTGTAAAATAAGTAAAGAAAGAGTACTTAACTGATATGAAACACATGTTTTATTTAAAGCGTACAAATTGATGAGATGACGCCAATTTTTTCTAGCAATTGATCCTCGAGAAGAAATGCCTAAAAGGGAGGAAATGGTCAACGGTCGTTCGGAAAACTTTTCATTACAAATGTAAAACGTTCACAAAATACAAGATGCATCGAGCTGTGAAGAGAAGACAATAGAGAGAGTATTAGGTGTACAATGCATTAATTAGCAACATCTTTATAAATAGAACAACACAATGGTAATCATATTTCCTCAGTGCGTTTCAATGTAAATATTTTTGATAGTACAGACGTGCCTATTGTCTAGGCAGCAAGAGAAACAGTCAAAATAGAACATTATGATTCTAGGTGTCGATAGATTACTCTCTTTGTAAATGTGAGTGTTATGATAGAGGTAGAAAATGCTTAGAATAGAATAGAATAAACCTTTATTTGACAAATATCATCATCGTCATTTCAGACGAAAGATGTCCAATGCTGGACACAAACTTCCTCTAATTTGGAGTCTAAGTCTAATTCGGTTTGCCATAATCGTCACGCTTGGCAATCGCAGTATGGTGGTCAAATGCATAAAAAACGCTGCCGCCCATTCTGTAGTAAGTCCCTTAGTCACCTTTTACGACACCCACTGGAAGAAATGGGATGGTGCTACTCTTTATGTCCGGCACCACACGGAACTAGTTTGCAAATATAGGTAATCTATATCTATACTTATAATATTATAAAGCTGAAGAGTTTGTTTGTTTGTTTGTTTGATTGAACGCGCTAATCTCAGGAATTATTGATCCGAATTGAAAAATTATTTTTGTGTTGAGTAGCCTATTTATCGAGGAAGACTATAGGCTATATAACATCACGCTACAACCAAGAAGAGTGGAGCAGTAATGAAAAACGTTGCAAAGACGGAGAAAATTGCACGGGTAGGCGATTCGACGCGACGGGAAGGGTCGAGGGAACAAGAAATTTAACGCGGACGAAGTCGCGGGCAGAAGCTAGTATATTATAATGGGTGTTATGATTCTTACGGACAGAGGAATGTCGATGGCTATAAGAATAGAGGGAGTCCAAAAAAATGGACTGTGTGAATTATGATATAGATAGAAATGGGGTGACTACTGAGATGACGACTAATAGAGAAGTGTGGAAGAAAAACACATGTTGCGCCGACCACAAATAAATTGTGATAAGGGCAGGGGAATGATGAAGATGATGATTCTAAAGATACTTTAAAAGATCACCCATATTTCAGCATACCAACATTTATATTATCGTTCACTAATTGTTTGTTTTGACTGTGGTAGTGTTAGTGTTGTGTGAGGGGCTTGCGGCTAAGTAATAACATTAGCACGGATCTATCAGTAAGGTTACGCTACGCTAGCCGCTATTGGTTCGTGCCTCGGAAAGCATGTTAAGCCTTTGGTCCCGGTAGTCATTTGTGGATCTTTAGACAGTTGTTACGGGTCGTCAGAAACCAGAAAGTCTGGCAACCAGTCTCACCAGGGGTATCGTATTACCCAGAAGCTGGGTTGTAGAGGGCGCATAGACAGTCGCTCCATGTAAAATACTGGTACCCCACTGCATCCGATTGGACTGGAAACCGACCCCAACATATTTGGGAAAAGAATGGGCAGATGTTGATGATTGTGTTAGAACAGGGAACAGAATCTTCTTTTTATCTAGCCAAAGCCACACGAAATCTGTAGGATTACTATTAGGCAACACCTGATCCGCGGGCCGAATGTGGCCTAAGACGAATTTTGATCCGACCCGCAAATATATTTTGAAATTGGATATCATTTTTCAGTTTACGCCAACAAGAAACAAAAGATTACTACCATGTACTAATAACGATATTAACTGATATTTTCATCACAGATATTGTCCACTGCTTGCTTTGCACACCTGTTTCGTATGAAATTACGGTGTCTACAAACAATGCATAACAAAAAGCTGTAAGTTATAATTTGGAATCACAAGTAATAACTAGAAGCAAAGTGTTTTCTAAATATGGATTTAAATTGTTATGTAACCTTAACTTTATATTGTGAATACTTTTATAAATGTCTTAAAACGAAAACCTATTTATTTTCCTAACCCGTCTATTGTCTATTCAATCAATCAAATCAATTTATTTCTGGCTACAAAGACCCATATTATAAATACCTTACAGACTAACATACATAGAAATAAAAACAATTCTACTTTATTAATTATATTATTTAATATTATAAATGCGAAAGTTTATAAATATGTATGGATGTGTGGATGTGTGGTGGCTTTTTTTTTTTGGCACAAAATTCGACACGCCCTAAAAACATGAAAATAAATATTAGCAATTTTTGTTAGCATTTCTGTCGCAGCCGGTTTAATTTTAAACTTTTATTAAAACTGTAGACTCGACAGTTTTCCTGGGCATAGCAGTGGATGGCAAACTACAGTGGGGCCCACATATTTCAAGTCTAGCGGGGAGGCTCAGTTCAGCCGCCTACGCCGTCAAAAAAGTAAGACAATATACTGACGTTGATACAGCTCGGTTAGTCTATTTTAGTTATTTTCACAGCATTATGTCTTACGGTATTCTACTGTGGGGCAAAGCCGCTGATATTCAAAATATTTTTGTCCTTCAGAAACGAGCTGTTCGAGCAATTTACCAGCTAGGTGCCAGAGTTTCTCTAAGGGACTTTTTTTAAAGATATTGGTATTCTTACGGTAGCATCACAATTCATCTTCGCCAACATCTTATATATTAGGCAAAATTTACACTTACACGCTAAAAACAGTGATTTTCACACTGTTAACACTAGGAATAAGGACAAACTACGTGTTCCCTTTCACCGGCTTCATAAGGTGCATAACTCATTTGTTGGGCTTGGTATAACATTTTACAACAAGCTACCACCTTATTTACTAGAATTACCTTTTAATGCGTTTAAAGCTCAAGTAAAATCCAACCTTTGTCTAAAGGCATATTATTCCATCAACGACTATTTAAATGACAAAACTAGTTGGTCGCTGTGATTAACTCAAGACAATGTTTGTGTTCTTTCTCCAGTACTAGCGTACCTAGTGATAGGTTATATAGCTGTAATATAATTTTTATTATATATTTTTTTTACTGTGTTAGTCATTTTTTTTGTGTATTTATTGGTTTTGACATGTTCTATGCTTTGACATATTATAATGATTAGTATTGCATAAAATGATTAGCTAGCGACCTCGACAAGTTGTCATTCAATTCTTGCCTGAGCAACCGGCAGCAAGTTCGTCATGCTCCCTTAGATGTCAATGCTTGCGGTAGCGTCAGGGGTCGGGTTACCCCCTTCCCTCAAATAAGGCGAGGGGGGTAATGGCTGATCTTTGCGTTATGCTCGTGAACGGGTGCTGCTTGTGGTGACTGGTCGTCTTGCTGACCTTGATGTTGGTATTGTTGTTAATTACCTACCTGTTTATTTGTTTTTACGCCGATGGTCCTAGTTTATCATTTTGAGGCCTCGAGTTGTAACTCGGGTCGTAACAGCTATGTGAACGTGATTCAGCATTGCATATGTAAGCTGTCACGCCCTTATGCCAGGAGGCTTTTATTTTGGTACCTTTATTTACATGATAAAAATATTTTTTGCTTTTGCTTGAGTATAGATTTCATTTTATTTCCTGGATTATTGGGTTGGCTAGCTGACAGATGGCAAATCATTTAATTTAATGTTTTGTGTCTCATAATGTTACCTCCTTACAATTGTATAGAATCAAGTTCTTCTAACTTAACAGACAGCTGTGCTGCTGGGGAGTTTGTTCCGCCACTTCTTCTTCCCAGCTAAAGCACTAGGAAGTGTCGAAGGGCGGGCGTTTTGGGGGGACTGTCTTTTGTAACTTTGACGTTCAAAAAGTGCTGACTCTCAGCCTAGTTTGAATAAATGACTTTTGATTTTGATTTTGATTTTGATTTATTATCATCATCACTACGTTAGTGTATCACCATTGGTCACCATGTTTGTTACTCTTTCACGCAAAAACTACTGAACAGATTTGGATGAAATTTGGAACACAGTTAGTTTGTATCCCGGTAGTACGTTCCCGTGGGATATCTGCCGACCTCCACGCGGGTGAAGCCGCTGGCAAAAGCTAGTGTAAACATAAAACTATTGTACACGAAGTGACGGCGTCGTGTTGTGCTGCGTGGTGTCGCGTATCCTTCCGCGGAATCGCAGATACACGACACCTTTTTTTTTTTTTCAGTATGGGAAATCATCAAATGACTTCTCCCGCTCTAGGCGGAGCGGGAGGGCGTGTCAGACTTTTACTGACTAAAACCCACCCGTGTTCCATCAGTTGCCCATGTGCCAGGGTCACGGTATCTCTTTCGAACAATCACGCGACCCCGGCAGGCATCGGTCCTAGTAGACCCCTACACTGCTGCTGCCATCTCTTTGAGGCGCGCGTGGAACACTACGCGCCGTCGACCCGAGCCTGGTCCTTACCGGGCAGCGAGCTACCCATTGCTCGCCGCCCGCAAGCTCGACATGACACCCTTCGGCTAAAACTCATCCTTGAGGAAGGTCTCGATTTGATGTTTTGGAACTCGCTCCACGAAAGACTCGAAGTTCGTGTTGTGGCGCGGTTCCAACTTCTCGACCCTCAGGTCCAGTTGGTTTTCACTCGTACATACTCCACGATCTCCTCAACCTTCATGGTGTCCCATGACTTTATTAGTATTTCATAGTAAACTCGCCACCAGGGATGTTATGGAGCTCCGTAACCGTAACCGAAACTATCGGATATCCGATATAAAAAAATATCCGTAACCGTAACCGAATCCGAAATAAAAGTTTCGGATAATATCGGATTTGTTATTACATTTTTATTTTTAGGTAGATTAGACTGATAACAAACACTCAATATATATTTATAATCATTTTTATTTTATATAGCTGTAATAATTACTCACGGACTGATTTTAATTCCTACCAAATGGTGACATATAAATAAAACCATTTTATTAGCTATTTATATTAGGTCTTTGCCTATGAAATTTCCGTTCTGCAGTACTGGCCATGTCAAATCAAAATAATTTTTGTTTGTCTAAGAATTCTAATTTCAAATTAATTTTATTTTAAAAACATGGAATTCTTTTTCCAAAAGTTTTCCAAGTTTGTTTATTGATTAGTGTTACTTTTTCATCGCATTTCAATCTTTTTCGTCATCATGGATACGTTAAAAATTCGAGTAATTATGGAATATGAGTACCGTCGTGGCAGCAACGCGGCACAAGCCGCACGCAACATATACGACGTTTACGGAGCTAACACTACAAACCAACGCACCACCTGTTATTGGTTTGCTCGCTTCCGTTCTGGAAATTTCGACCTGAAAAATGAACCTCGCTTTCGTCCGAAGACTTTGGTCGACAATGACGAATTAAAGGCGATTGTGGAAGCTGATGATACACAATCTACGGCTGAATTAGCAGCAGCTTTCGACGTTAGCGTCAAAACAATATTGGTCCATTTGCGTCAAATTGGCAAGGTAAAAAAGCTTGACAAATGGGTGCCCCACGAACTCAATGATCGCCAGCGCGAAGTACGCGTCGAGACGTGCCTTGCACTGCTCAACAGACACACAAATGCAGGCATTTTGAACCGCATTGTTACCTGCGATGAAAAATGGATTCTGTTTGATAACCGCAAGCGCTCAGCAAGTTGGTTGGATCCTGGTTCAGCACCTAAACAATGCCCTGAACGAAAACCCACCCCTAGAAAAGTGATGGTCACTGTTTGTGTGGTGTGATTCATCACAGCTTCTTACCAAACGGGGTGAGCATTACTGCAGATGTGTACTGTGAAGAACTGAACTCAATGATGAAGAAGCTGGCACATCTCCAACCAGCATTGGTCAATCGCTCGTCTCCGCTGCTCCTGCACGACTGCAACGCGCGACCTCATACTGCACAGCAGACGGTCTCCAAGTTGCAAGAAATGGGGTTGGAAGCTCTCCGTCATCCGCCCTACTCACCAGACCTTGCACCTACAGACTACTACTTTTTCCAGAATTTGGATAACTTCTTGGCGGGAAAAAATTCAATACCCGAGAGGCAGTACAAAATGCCTTTGAAGAATTTGTTGCCTCCCGTCCAGCTGATTTTTTTAAGAAGGGAATCAATAAACTGCCACTGCTTGATTTGATTGCAAAGATGCATTGATTGCATGGGTGATTATTTCGATTAATACAAATAAAAAATTCGTTTAATTTTTTTCATACAAAACGGCATTTTCATAGGTAAAGACCTATTATTTTACTTTGAAATTCCTTAAAAGTTTAATATCCGTAACCGATATTATCCGAAACTAACGGATAATCCGAAATAATTTCATATCTGTATCCGTATCCATATACGGTATAATAATTATTCCTACATCCGTATCCAATCCGTATCCGAAATGTCATATCCATAACATCCCTACTCGCCACTTTCCAAATAAAAAGGTTGCCCGCCTCTGCTTTACATGACATACATGTTTAGTAATGACGTATGTCTTCAGCTATGCGACCATTGTAAAAACCGTCATCAGTACCTTGTTTACATCTTTTTAATACCCTTTTATTAGCTTCATACCGTGTATGTTAGTATGTTGGTATGTGCCTATGTAACGGAAACTTTGAACATGATTTTGACCCCTTCAAAACGTCGGATTAACTCAAAATTTGGCATACTTATCAACGACCAATAATAATTTCATAAATAATTTCATAAATTTGTGCCATTATCCTTACTAGGGTTACCAGGATAGCAAAAAAACTGTCTTCGAAAACTACGCTGACATATGGCACAAAATTCGACACGCCCTAAAAACATGAAAATAAATATTAGCAATTTTTGTTAGCATTTCTGTCGCAGCCGGTTTAATTTTAAACTTTTATTATCATCATCACTACGTTAGTGTATCACCATTGGTCCTTGGGTACATTATCTGTTAAAAAAGTTCAGAAGTATGAGAAACTAGCTTTTGCCAGCGGCTTCGCCCGCATGGAGGTCCGAAATTATCCCGCGGGAACATACTATCGGGATAAAAAGTAGCCTATGTCCTTTTTAAGGCTCTAAACAATGTGTGTACCAAATTTCACTTAAATCAGTTTAGCAGTTTTAGCAGGAAAGCGAGACAGACAGACAGAGTTACTTTTGCATTTATAATATTAGTGTGGATTATGTACTATACAATGCAACGGATGTATATAGTATAGACTCTACTATATAGATAGACTATACTTTATACATCCGTTGCAAAATATCAATGGAGCATCACAAGAAACTAGTAAATATATCTAATAGAGAATTATTGAAGAAAAATATATATTGCACCGACCCCAAATAAATTGAGATAAGAACTCAATATGATGGTCAATTTTATTTGACCCTTTCTTGTGATGCTACATTGATATTTCACAATGGATATTATTACAAATACTTTCTCATACTTCTCAATTTTACCTTTAATTAATTGGGATAAGGGGATGAGAACTTTGTATGATGTTGATGATGACTTGTCTATTAGTCGCCTTGTTGATATTTTCTGGCCATGTCATCTTTCACACAGTTTGGCCATCGTTTCTTTAGTCATAATTAGTATTGCATAAAAACATTAATAGGCCTCATAAGAAGGCTAAAAGTCGCCCAAAAAGCAATGGAGAGGGCTATGCGTGGAGTTTTCTTTCGTGATCGAATCAGAAATGATGAGATTCGTAGGAAAACCAAGGTAACCGACATAGCCCGAAGAATTGCCAATCTTAAGTTGCAGTGGGCAGGGCACATTGCTCGCAGAACAGATGGCTGATGGGGCGAAAGGTTCCGGAGTGGTGACCGCGTACCGTAGAGTTGGAAGGCCTCCCACAAGATGGACCGATGACCTTGTGAAGGCCGCAGGAATCTGCTGGATGCGGGAAGCACAAAACTGGTTGAAGTGGCGGAGCTTTTGGGCCTATGTCCAGCAGTGGACTTCTTTCGGCTGAAATGAAGATGATGATGACATGTACACATACTTACATACAGGTCAAAATCATAACCCTCCATATTGCTTCGCCATAGTCACGTAAAAACCGATTGTTCGCACATTCTTTAAATGATTCCAATATGCATAAAATGTCGGAGTTGCAGTAATTTATGAAATTCTAAGAATGTGTCGATACTGCATAGGCGCTGTTTACTGATGTAATGTTATGAGTTAAGTTACTGGTGGCTAAGTGTTGTTTAAGAATGTTTGATAAGTATGCAGGAGCAGAACACACGGCTACGGTACGGTATAAACTGATCTCACATTGTAAAGGATTTCCGTATAATGAGAGGTCAGCTTAAACTGGAAATGTATAGCTTTTTTTTCTCCAGCTCTGGGTGGAGCGGGAAGGGGTGTCAGACTTTTACTGACTAAAACCCGCCCATGTTCCTTCAGTTGCCCATGTGCCAGGGTCACGGTATCTCTTTCGAAAAATCTCGCGACCCTGACAGGAAATGTATAGCTTGATATGTAGCTGTGCGTACGAAGTTAGTTCAACAACAAATGTACTAGACATGTTAGTCATAGCAGAAGTACGGCAGTGGCTTGTACCTACGTAATAACAGCCGTACGGGAGGATGGATCAAATAACCAGCATTTGGGCTCTGTCTCGAATAGGGTCACAGCATTATGCTGAGCGATGGCCGTTTTGGGTGAATGTGACGTATGTTTTCTCCCATCGTTTTTTTTTTGTTGTGTTTGTTCTTTTTCTGGGTCATATTTGCCGCAAATAAACGTATTTTCTTTTTTTTTTTCTTCGTTTTTCTACGCTTTTCGCAGTTAGTCCATAGGTGCGAGATCATCTTTACAAGACCCCTTCCGTGCCTCGGAAAGCACGTTAAGCAGTTGGTCCTGTCTGTCATAAGTGGATCTTTGGCAATTGTTACGGGTTGTCGGAAGCCCGAACGTCTAACAACCAGTCTTATCAAGGGTATTGTGTTACTTAGTAAGTGGGTTGCAGAGGTCAGATAGACAGTCACTTCATTTAATATACTGATATTCAGATGCATTCAGTTAGACCGGAAGATGACCTTATCATAATTGCGAAACGGTTATTTTTTTTTTGATGGGAAATCATCAAATGACTTAACCGTTCTGGGCGGAGTGGGAGTGCGTGTTAGACTTTTACTAACTAAAACCCACCCGTGTTCCTTCAGTTGCCCATGTGCCAGGGTCACGGTGTCTCTTTCGAACAATCTCGCGACCCTGGCAGCGCAACCCTGGCAGGAAACGGTTAAGTAAATGAAAGAGGTAGGGAGTGCACCTGTGTCTGCACATACTTGTGCACTATAATATCTCCTGTTGAGATCGATAGCCAGGGTGAGAATTCGGTCGGTAGGACTATTTATTTGGTAGACAGGGAAGAACAATGTTAATTATTAATGTGAGCACATTCGTATATGATGAAGAGGGAGATGGGAGAGAGTTGAAATAAAGTCAGATGCTGCGATGAAAAATAAATATTTATAAGATTTTCAAACTTTCTATTACAAGTTTACTCAAACTTGTTGAAAATATTTACTTACAATGGACATTAAACAACAACAAAACTAATTTGCTCTGAAGGTTCTAACGTTGGATTGTATTTTAATTAAAATTAAAATAGGACTGTCGTGTTTTTTGTGATTATCGCAATTGCTACTGCTAAGTATGAGGTTCTGAGTTCGAATCCTGTTTCGAGCAGTGTTATTAGGTTTATCTATCTAGAATTTTTCAGTAGCAGCCCGGAGTTTGAATTTGTGCCCGAATAATGGCAAAAAGTCCTCTCTCCATTCCATAAGTCGTGGAATGTGGGTATACAGTCACCAAAGAAGATAAGTAACCGGTAAAGGGTCGTCGGATATAGTTGAAGTTTAGTAAGAAACTGTTGGCAGTTTCCGAATAAAATTTAAATTAATTAGCAAAAAACAAGCAGTTCATTTGAGCCTGGTTAGTTATTTCTTTTGTAGGCGGTACCTACTACTATAGATACATCTCTGCCTAACCCTTTGGGAAATACAAGCGTAATGTTATGTTTTAATGTCTTTTAGTCAACACATTCCATTCTAACCCATTTTTGTTTTTCAAGAATGTCGACTCGATCCCGAATGTTCGGAACGCAATATTAAAAAAAGAAAATTATAATAAAAGGGAAGCTTCCTTGATTTTTTCCCCTTCCCACGAGCGCCGGATCAAAGGTATGAGAAATATTTTGTGTAAATATTATAAACCAAACTCGCCCTGATTTCCCTATTGCATATAGCAAAGCTTTTGGTAAATAATACGGAACAAGATTTTTATTGGTTAGCAAAATCTCTAAGGCTTTTATACAAAGGGGTTTGTAGTAAGTCACCTTTATATATGGAAGCCTTCTGTGGGTTTAGTGTGAAATAGAGTAGAAGTGTGAGCAACAATTAATAATACTATACATATTATACAGGGTGTTAATGTAATTGCGTGCCATAGCATAGGGGTAGGTTCAGTATCGATAAAGGAAGCCAGAAAAAAAAAATAGTGAATCTAAAATAAAAGTAGTAAATGGGTCCTTCATTTATGTAGATCATGATTAAAATGCCTCATGTGACGCGTCTGTTAGATTCATTGGGATATGTCGCTTAGCTTCTTACGAGACCGCTCGCCGCCGCGGTCCGTTTGTCGGCATTTGAAAGCGAATAGGGCACCGGACATCCGTAGGACTAAACCAGTGTTGACCTCGCAAATGAACTTAGCAAAACAGCTGATCAGGTAGCCCTTTCGAGTTTTATTTTTGCTATTTTAAGTGAATTTACTATTTTTTAATTAAAAATCTCATTGGTCTAGATGGAATAATGATTTTATACAGTTTACAGTAAAAAAAAATGCGGATTTTTTTTTTCCTGGCTTCCTTTATCGATTCTGAACCTACCCCTAAGCTATGGCACGCAATTAGTTTAACACCCTGTATAAAATTACGCCTGTAAACCTAGAAGGATTAGGCAGGGATCTACTTATATTACACCAACATTTCGATAGTTATATTTAACTTAAATGTAAAGCAAGCCTTTTACCTTCAACCAGACACAAATCCAGACTCCGGGCTGCTACTGAGAAATTTCAGGTAGAAAAACCCGATAACACTTTGCCTGGCCTAGAAATCTAACCCAAGACCTCATGCTTAGCAGTAGCGCTTACGACTAATGAGGCAGTCAAAATAAAAATACCAGCTCATTAGTGTGCCACTGCTGCAGGTAAAAACTTCTTCACATACAGAGAAAATTTAAAAATTTATAGAAACGGAGCTGCTATAGAAAAAAATGCATAATATAATGAATAACAACAGTTCATTTATACAATTAAATTTAATGTTCTTCAGAAAGGTCAGGTGCGTAGTACTCGCAACCGGTATGTGTGTGTGACCAATTGTATGAACCTAAACGAGGCAAAAGGAGTGTGTAGAGATTGTAGCAGGTGATGTTCAGTGGTTTCTGCCTACCCCCATGGGAAAAAGGCGTGATTGTATGTATAATATAATATAACGTTTATTTGGAATCAATAAAATATAGCCTAATACAGTAATATATTCTTAAGAACAAATAATGTGGGTGAGTAAACGACTAAAACTAAGTATATGAAGTCCTAAATGCCAAACTAGGCAAAAACCTGTATCTTGGAAATCAGTGCTCTTCCGTGGTAAAATAAGTGTAAGAACTATAAATTCACATATTTGACAATTCCACAATTAAATGACTTAGACTATGAAAGGAAATAAAATAGTAGCTTATAGCAATAATCAGCGTACATAGATCCCACTGCTGGAAAACAGGCCTCTTCTCGGTGAAAGATGTGGGCCCTAATCCACGCGGGCCCAGTGCGAGTCAGTAGATGTCACGTGCCTTCAAATTTTTGGTTTTAGAACCTGCCGGTTTCCTCACGATGCTCTCCTTTACCGGTTTGAGAGCAGTGGTAATGAAATAATTCACACAAAGTAAAGCACTGGCTTTGGTTCGAACTCACGAGCTGCAACTCTTCAAGTCGAGGCCATTGGGCTACTACTGCTCTAAAGGAAAATATTCTAAGCTTAATTCTTCCCTTATTGTATGCAAAATTATATATGACTAGCTTCTGCCCGCGGCTTCGCCCGCGTGGATGTCGAAAAATTCACCATGTCAAGCCTCCATTTCACCCTCTTAGGAACGGTATTTCAAAAAACCCTTTCTTAAGCGATACCTTCTCCTCACAAAGAATACACAATCCAAGTTACACGTCACTAGGACCAGCGGTTTAGGCTGTGCGTTGATTTATCAGTTAGTCAGTCACTCAGGGCTTTGAATTTTATATATACAGAAGATACATTCCTCGAAATTCATTCTCATTTCAGTGATTGATGCAGAAAGTTATTCCGTTAACCTATTTACGGAATTAGCAATTCCATTTTATAGAATTCTCTATAATAAGATGCTGAATGTCAATATGGTATTGTGCGTATAACAAGAATTATAACACAATGTTTAAGCACGTTCCACTATGTTATTGAAAACACGCAGTTCGCGCTTGCTTCATTAGCAAATAACTTAGTTACTCGAGTTTCAGTTGGATTTCGAAGAAAAATGTTATTGACCTACTGACATTCATAAAAGACAAAGATGAAAACTGTGCCTCATTGTTTTAATGGTTGCATACTCTTCTGCTGAACATGAGTTCCTCGGTCGGGCAGAGAGGTTTTAGGTTTTTCCATGTGGAATTTCTCAGTAACAACCCGGGGTCTGGATGTGTACCCATCGTCATCATCATTTCAGCCGTAAGATGTCCACTACTGGACATAGGCGTCCCCCAATTTGGGGGGCTTTGCCATAATTGCCACACTTCGCAGGCGGGTTGGTGATCGCAGTATGGTGGTGAAGTGCAAAGAGAACGCTGATGCCCATTCTCTGGTAAGTCCTTTAGCCGCCTCTTACGACTCCCACGGGTAGAAATGAGATAGTGCTATTCTTTACGTCCGGCTTCACACGTATAGGTACATATGTGCCCGTTTGATGGCAATAGGCTAGCCTCCTATTACTTGATATTAAAACATAAATGACGAAACGTGGGTGACTTATCCTCAACCATGCGGAAATTAAGGCGTAATGTTATTTTATGTAGCTTGAGAAGCAAATACCTACTGATTTCAAAATTTTTCAAGAAAGGTAGTATGTGCTTTTCTTTCTTTTTAAAAATAATAGAGGAAGGAAAAATACCTTAACAAAATAAAACGGCCAAATTTTGAAATGCTAAATAAGTCCCAAGGATAAAAAAGTACTACTAGAATCCAACCAAACAACAATGAAAACATTTAAAAAACACAACAAAAAATAATAAACTGTATCATAATATTCCATTGTATGGTAAAAATAAATCTCGGATAATCTGGGGATTTTTTTTTTTTTTTTGGATGGGAAATCATCAAATGACTTCTCCCGCTCTGGGCGGAGCGGGAGGGCATGTCAGACTTTTACTGACTAAAACCCACCCGTGTTCCTTCAATTGCCCATGTGCCAGGGTCACGGTATCTCTTTCGAACAATCACGCGACCCCGGCAGGCATCGGTCCTAGCAGACCCCTTCAGTTTTGCTGACATCTCTTTGAGGCGCGCGTGGAACACTATGCGCCGTCGACCCGAGCTTGGTCCTTACCGGGTGGCGAGCTACCCATTGCTCGCCACCCGCAAGCTCGCGCCTACGGTGGCCGGGAGTCCGCAATCGACTCCCGACGCCCGGGGATAATCTGAGGATGAGCTGGACTTCTTCAATGAGAACCATTTCTTATACAATCTTTTGAAGCTTCTGATAGCGAAAACTAGAAAAAGGATATAAAGAAATCCTTTTCCCTGCGTTGGACATCACTGGCTCATAATAATCTGTACTAATATTATAAAAGCGAAATTAACAATGTCTTTACTTTTTCACGCCTAACGGCCAAACGGATTTCTATGAAATTTTGCACACATGTAGACCAGGAAAACTTTTATTCCGGTAGTACATTCCCGTGGGACATTTTCCGAGTCCTTTCTACTATGGCGAACCCACCGGCAAAAGTAATTTTTATATTATAAATTAAATGCTTGTAAAAGTAGGGGAAGACCAAAGAAATTATGGATGGACTATGTGAATGATCATATGGCTATAAAAGAAAAGACTAACGAGATGAAGACTAATAAAGAAGTATGGAAGAAAACGACCCCAAATAAATTGGGCTAAGGGAAGAAAATAAATGAAAATATTTGATTAGGACCAACCTCGTCCAGCCAGGCTCCCAACACCAAACACGCACACCAACACAAGTACCACACACTCGCGCAACATCCTCGCACACGGTGCGCCTGCGACTGTCGATCGCAATCTGTTCCGAGCCCTGTGCGAACACTGTTATGATTTGATGACATCCGCCGTCTTGATTGGTTCCCAAAGTTTTTATTAGATCACCGTTAGAAAGATTGCTGTGATGGAAGTTATTGTTTATATAATAAATAATTATTATTTGACTATTGTTCTAGAAATCTTTGATTAACAATGGGAGGAAGAGAGACATTAAGTATTCATAGAGATGGTACACTTCAGATTGTTTTTGTGAGGGATATTCAAAGGTATTGTTTGTGCTTATAGGATAGGTTTGAGGCAACTTTTCTCAATTTTATTATTCATCCTGCACAGTACAAATAACATCATCTTTATCATCACCACTGTCCTCTTTTGTTTGAAATGTATGTTAAAGGGAGTTATAGGTAGTTTAACCCATTGAATGCCGTAATTACAGACACAATTAAAAACCATTGTGTCTCTATACCAAATGTGGTATCTCAGGGACTCAGAGGTTAATTTAAAATGGATCATTCTCCTTGCAAGCGCTAAGCACTTCAATGCATTCCAAATCCACTGCCACTGGAACTTACAGTTTATTTTTAGAAGACACAATCGTTAATGAGGTTTAAAGTAACCCTATTAATACTGTTACACACACATTTTCACTCAAATAACCTTCCATAAAGACGCAAATGGCCCAAAAATATCACTAAATCATCCAATTTCCTGAATTCCATACTTTGCTCGTCCGCCCGTAATTCAGCGACAAATAATAGTATCAATAACCCGACGGGGTGCCGCAAGGAGCTCTCCTAGGACCGGTAAAGTTCTAACAATGCGGGCCTGGACAAAGGGATTGATATCCGAGTTGCGACGGCTTTGTACAACTTGTCCAGCCGGATATTTTTATTGGATTACAGATTTAATAGTACAATACGAGTTTGATAGTTATTATTACACTTTTCTGCGATTTTCACTGCCATTGTTGTATTGTTGGCGTTTGTGGTTCCTTTTATGTGAATGTGAAAGAGAATATGCCTACGATATGTTTTTCTTGAAACTTTTTTTGTTTGTGCGATGGGTTTCTATGAACAAAGGCGTGATAAAAGGCTACATTGTAGAAAAACTTCAATGTTTTTGGCTTATCAAATGTTTTGCAAATCATACATAAGTTACTTAGTAAAGTTATATATTAGTAACTCGCAAAAATCAAATCGTGATTCTAGGATGCACATGGTTTCACAATAATCAAAAAGTTATCTCAATAATCGACCGAAGATCTTAAATCATCATCATCATTTCAGCCATAAGACGACCACTGCTGAACATAGGCCTTCCCTAAAGGGAGGATTTGCCATAATCGCCAGGCTTGGCAGATGGGTTGGCGATCACAGTATGGTAGTAAAATGCATAGAGAACGCTGCTGCCCATTCTCCCACACCCTCGGGAAGAAATGGAATGATGCTATTTTTTACGTCTGGCAACATAAAGAAAGTCCTTAGATAGGTGACTTGAACAGACTGGACATGAAAGATGTAGAAGAGGTAGTTGTGGTGGATCCAGTTAGAGGCTTTATACAGCAGTGGACTGCGATAGGTTATATTTATTGAATCAAAACATTGTAACCAAAAACATTTATTAATAGTAAGTTTGAGAACCACACAAGTTTAGCATTGAGGGAACGTGCCACCTTTCTTAACGTAAGCGCTTTTAGCAATATTTAGCTATAGTGTACTTATTACCATTGATTTGACGTTTATACTTTCAGGTCTAAAATTGACATCGTGTTTGTCACCGGGATGAGACTGCATCTACCTTCTGGTGACAGAAACTCTGGCTCGGAGAGTCTTATTGTGTTGTATACACATGTAAAATTAGTTCTTTATAAACATACCCTATTAGATATCCAGTATGTTGTCATTGTTTTATTCGTTCTTTAAAACAGTAACGTCAGTTAAAACAAATTACGCGATCGGTGTCGCATTATTTGTCTATGAATAAGAAGTCCCAAATAGTCTATTGTGACTGTTCAAATATTAACAACTAGCTACGTCCCGCGGTTTCCACGCATAGGTCTCGATTCCGTTGGAACATCAGGATAAATAGGATCAAATTTTACATGAATCACAATATTAGTTTAGATCTAATGGTTCATTTATTTTCAGTTTACAGGGTGTAAAAACACCCTAGAATAAACCGTTAAAAAAATACTTCGTAAGTAGGCACAGGTGAGGTTAAACACCAAAATCTCTTTGTTCAATAAGTAGAATTCATACAAATCTTGAAATCACAATCCATTCATGCATTTCACTCGTTATTCACCTGCTCTTATCCCAATTTATCTGAAATCAGGTCTATTTCTCCCATACTTATCTATTAGTCATCATCTGGGTTCTCATAGTCTTTTTAGCTAGGTATATCATCAAAATCAATAGTCATTTATTCAAACTTGGCTGAGAGTCAGCACTTTTTGAACATTAAAATTACATAAGATAGTTCCCCAAAACACCCACCCTTCACTACTTTCTAGTGCTTTAGCTGGGAAGAAGTGGCACAAGAAACTCGCTCCTTCTATTGATTCATGTATTTTTTATCATGTATTCAAGTATCATTTAAAAGTACCAAAGAACCAAAAACTACTTCGAACAAGAATGCCGTCTTTAAAACCAATTTAAAAGTCCTGCTAGATTCTCTAATGAATCAAGACTAAACGAATACCCTTTACACATATTTAAATTTCGAATCATGACTTCAAAAAAACAAAAGCCGACCAATCAGCGTACATTATTCACAATTACACACTACTCATTTCTTCGCGCCTACATTTAAGGAGGTTTAATTTATTTTTTCCACACCGCCAGGGTGAGGCGCCCCGGTGAGCCCACATGCTGCGAGCATAAAGGAATCCTTTAATTCTTTAGGGTTCCTTTAGTATTTAAAGGATTAAATAAATAAATACAGTAAACAAGGATTGTAATTCAGCCATTATCATATTAGTATACAAAGATGACTCTGCATTGTTAGACTCTCACAAAATCTTAATATTATAATGTTTAGAGCTTAGAAGTGCCTCTGAGTTTTCTTCGGCATTGTTTATTGATGTACGATTCGGTATGGACGGATACCATGCCGACCCTTGATCGAGCCAGCTCGCACCACTGAACCTTTAAATTTGTCCCTAAATAATAATCATTTCGATCCGCAAGCCCGTAGCCGGCAGCAGGGCTGCCCTCTTCCAGCGATGCCCTAAGCCGAGATCCGTACCCCACAACGGATGCCCTTAGCTACTAGTCGCTCTCGTTTTAAGTTTTTAAGCCCTGACTAAGATAGCTAGAGGCAAGTCCGGTTAAGCAGCTGACAACCTCATAGGTTGACCTGCGAGATGTCATTAGAAAAACTTTTTAACAAAAAATTAAACCGCCGAAAAAAATGAAAAGCAAAAAATAATAAACCTTTAAATTATGAGTCGGCGCTTTGAGTGATCTCTGTTCATTGATTTTTCAGCGCCGACTCAAAATTTTAAGGTTTATTATTTTTTGCTTTTCATTTTTTGTTAAAAAGTTTTTATTTTATATTTTTTTTGTAGTTTGAATGTACTAATAATACTTGGCAAGGTATACCCCATCCAATAAAAAAGAATTATCACAATCGGACTACTATGTACAAAGTTATGCGTGGCCATACAAAAAAAAAAATATATACGCGTCGAATTGATAACCTCCTCCTTTTTTTTTCGTCGGTTAAAAATCGGAAGCTTATCGAATGATTGAAAATAGTTATACAGCATACCTATCGCTGGTTGTACAAATACCTAATGTGGTAATTTGATTAATTAAAATTTGCAATCTAAACTATGTTTATCGTTGAACGGAATTCATTAATTATTTAGGAATGAAATGGCTAGTATTTGTATAAATAATATTTATTGCGTTATTTACGTTACTGTTCAGCCAAATCTACGAACTTGGGAAGCAATGGATTGTGTGATTGTGTTACGTTACGCAATAAGAGTGTTGTTACATGAAAAAAACTAAGTATGGTTCGTCAATTTCTACTAAACGATATTCCTGTTAGTTGCAATTGAAAGAACAGTTGAGAGCTGTCTGGACTACTCGGTTGGAACAATGCTCCTTCAAGATCATTACAAGTGTAACATTTTCCCTGCTATTTATTGACATGAGACTCGTTAAGTTATGTAAAACTTCTGTTATATCTAAACCATGTCATTGTACAACTTTATTTAGTATCTATACGTGAACTCTACGATATTAAACCAAAATGATTTATTTTCCCTCTTACTTCTACTAATACGGGGTAACCTATTGCGATAGTGTACATATTTAACTCTTATCTTATCCCACTCATCATTACAGGTAGGCTTTGCCATAATCGCCACGCTTGGCAGGCGGGTTGGCGATCACAGTATGGTAGTAAAATGCATAGAGAGCGCTGCTGCCCATGCTCTAGTAAGTCCCTTAGTCGCCTCTTACTACAACCACGTGGTGCTCTTCTTTACGTTCGGCACTACACGAACTTATCATATTATTGTGTTGTTATTAATTACACGAAATACCAAACCACCAACCATAAAGATCCCTTAACAACCTAATAAGAGCTTAGTATAATTCTATCACACCATAAACTACTGACCCTCATCACGACACGCGACTCACGCTTGACCGATTCACATTGTTTTGATGTCCTACGAAGGATATAATGTTCTTTACACTTAATAAGTGTCCCGAGTTCACACAGGTCGGGCTGTACACACCTTAAAGCAAACCCTACCTTAAGACTTAAAGAACAGAGTGTTTATTTAAATGCACAAATGTTAATTACGATTTCAATTTTAGAATAATACGAAGTGGCTCAAAAGACCAGTTCGCTGTTGCTAAGCCAGGTATGCTTCGTGAGCTCGTTATTGTTCCAAAAGGGTAGGTTCTCTTTTTGAATTTAATTCGGAATGTTGGTATTGAATTAATTATTTAAAGTAAGCTGGTTATGGTTTTCTGTTGGTTTCTGTTTTAGGGAGAGAGTTGTAAATAAAAAATCTTGGTTGCATATATTGTTATACGAATCAGTAGTTTTTTTTTTTACTTTTACTTCTATACTAATATTATAAAGAGATTAAAAAAATCTTTCACCTATGGAAAGCCACATTATTTCGGAGTAACGTGAGATATAATTGTATTAAATATTATCGTGGCTGAAACTAAGACTTTTCAACCATGAAACATTTTTAAATGTCACAATTCATAGTATTTAAGCAGCTAAATTCGCACAGCCATTACACCGTAATGATGCATTTAAACGCTCTTGTCTCACTGTAAAGGGCTCTACACACTGTCACAAGCCGCGTCACTTCGCACTGGCAGTCTAATCCGTCGGTTACACGATTACCCGAGTTAATGCCGCCGGCTTTAGTGTGTAGGCCCATTACTAACTACTGCTTATGCCTATTACTGAATTTTTTGCATGAGGATTTAATTATGACCAGAACCCTGAGGATAGATATGAACGTCTTTAATAGCACAGGATATTCTGTTGTAGAAGTGATTGTCTTAGTAGAAACAAACACTTTTTTCAAAAAAAAAAAATTCAACGGACTTCCTTAAAAACACTACAAAGTAAAAATAACTTTTATTTTGGAAGTCGGTGTCTTAGGACCTGTATTTAAATGTTTTGCCACCGACTTCCCAAATTAAAGTTATTTTTCACTTTGTAGTGTTTTTAAGGAAGTCGGTTGTTGTTTTATTTGAAAAAAAGATTTAAAGGTATGTACCCCGCACTAATCTGATTGTTATTCGTCCAATTGTCGCGCACATACTTAATGCAAATTTAAGAATTATATGGTTTTCTTATGGATGCCATTGTCAGAACTGAACCAAATTGAAATGGGACCACACAGGATGCTTCAGCTTTCAAATAAAAATAAAAAAAATCTTCAAAATCGGTTCACCCAGTCAAAAGTTCTGAGGTAACAAACATTAAAAAAAAATACAGTCGAATTGAGAAGCTGCTCCATTTTTGAAGTCGGTTAAAAAGTAGTCGTCTAATTTGAAATTATAGGCATTGAAAAATTAAATTAACGTTTCTACTTCAAAAAGTATTACTCATAGTAATATTATTCCTTTACTAACATAACGTTTCACTAATAAATTCTAACCAAGCTATCTGATATAATAATAATTTATTTGGTACGCATTAATCGTTTTTGCTGACGCTATAAAAGGCTCACGTACGCGATTAGCATCGCTTTATCTAATGTTGAATGTTTTATGCTGTCTGTATGTAGCGTAGGCATAAGTCTGTTTATGTATCTGATAAGTAAGATTTATTTAGGTTCTTCCTTTGTTCTGAAAGAATTATTAATCATCATCTGCCTAGTATTTTCCCAATTATGGTGGGGCAAGCGTCTAGCCTAAATAGGTTCGGCTACACGATAAGTGCTACATACATGCCGTCTGTTGGGACAGGTCAGCTCAAACCTGCAATGGTTCTTTCTTCAAAAGGCCCTTCGAGAAATGGCCTTGCAATATTAGACTTACATAAAATTTGAATAATATAATGTTAAGACTTTAAAAGAGACCTTGACCTCTGAGTTTGTTTTGACGTTTCTTTTCAGAGAACAGTCAGGTAGGAAATTCGGGCGCCGACTAGTTTTAAAAATATTGACCAACAAAATATTGACGTGTAAAATTGTCTTAGGTGATCTACTTACATAAATAAACAATTCTGGTTGACCGAGCTTTGCTCGGTATTTTTTGGTAAATTGCGTTTAAAATAATAAGTTTATGTTCAAGTGGATTATCGATAAAGTTGGTCATTGAAAACACGAATAAAACGACATTTTATAAAAATGAATCCTAGCTAGATCGATTTATTGCCCCCGAAACCCCCTGTATACTAAATTTTATTTTATAAAAATATTTATTTCATGAAAATCGTTGGAGCCGTTTTCGAGATTTAGATTATATATATCGTCCCCGTAGTTGGAAAATTAAATAACTCTGGTTTTGTAGTTCTGAGATAAACGCGATTTAGTGTTTTTTTTTCAGTTAATATACATTTGTTAAAAAATGTGAGACAATTTTACTGTCAGTAATTTGATATTTTGTGGACCTGATTACCTTTTACATTATGCTTTAACAAACTGAACTCAATCTTTAACTATAACTAAATAACACATAAAAAATCAAGTTGTTTAATTTTGCCACAACTGTTATTTATAACTTACTACAATTATCTACCTATTTCGGCTATTTATTTAGTTTTACTACAAACTAAATACATTTGGTAGAGTAAAATTTGGTGAAATAAATGCAGTTATTGAATTTATCAAACTCGAAATATTTTGAAATGTAAAATTTAGTGGCTTTGTACGTTATTATTACTTCGATATTTTTTTAACTATTATTGGTCTCATATAAAATAAAAGTTGTTTTATGATATTAATAAAGTTATATTCAGGAAGAAGTAGAAAAGTACAATAAAATTTATAAAAAGTGTATTGTAATCAGATACTTATCTTACCACAAACTTAAAAAAATAAACAAAATTACACCAATTATAACAAGTGGAAACAAATTAACTTAAAGTATTCTTTCAAATCAAAACAGAAAATAATTTGAACACAAAAAATAACATGATGGCTCTAAAATCAGACCTAATTATAAAAAACGTACTTAAGTACCTAGTAAGTAAAAAAACTATGAAAAACTTAAAATAGGTATCAATTAGAACTAAAAAACATAAGTTTGTATCAAATCAAAACATAATTAAAAGAGTACTATAATCCTATTCTGTGTTAAAACTCAAAAAATTAAAATTATTTGCACCTAAGCCATAGGTCAGTACTCAACTAAAAAATGAACACCAAAACAAAGGTACAGCAATCATTATAAAACTTTCAAACGACTCAATTCAACTAAAAATATTTCGTAATAAGGTAAGTAAAACACAAATAAAACTCAAAAATTAATATGACACTAATCAGGTACATTGAGTACACCAATCAACAATTTATTCTAATATCAATTTACTTAGAACTAAAAATACTTTCATAACAAAATAAAACACAATTTAAATTCAAAACAATTGAAATGGCTGTACCTAATCAATACTTAAATGTAAACTTGTAAAAAAGACATAAACATAGGTACCCATTCATTCAAACACAGCGTAAATCCCTTCAAAGTTAGACTGAACAGGCTCCTTCTGGGTAAGCTCGCTCCATCGTAGACTTTGTCTTTGTCATCTCTGACCAACACTAGAGTCAAGAGCAAACACATCACAAAAAAAAAAGTATAATTTAAAATTAAATAACAAATGTATTAAAAAACATGACTCTAAAAATAAACATTACGTTAATTTAACAATGTAAAAACCCTATTGTAAAATCATTTTACTCATGCTGTTAGGGTTTAAAAGTTTAGTTTAGTTTTCAGCAATATGTAGAGCAAGAGGCTAAAATAAGCTTACTCATCGACTTCAGATGAATCAGTGGAGCGTGATGGACCCTGGTCTTCGTTTGAACATGGTAAACTTTCGTACCAGCCGTGAAGCTCTTTAGGAATTATATTTTTCTTACAGAGCTGTAAAAGGTCTTTCTTTTTTTGTTTTGTTATAGGAATACATTGTTTATATGCCCGGGGAAGATCTTCAGTATTTATAGTTGGCATTTCAGAGTTTGGAGTTCTCCTAGTCGGTCTCCCTGGTTTACAAAGAGTATTTAGTAAGTTATATGGCCCATCGTAATCGTATCTGTATTTAATAAAACCAGGTAATTCTTTTTCAAATCTAAGACATTTTATTTTCAACCAGCACACTTTCTCCCCATTCTCCGCTATAGTTTTGTTTTTAATTATTTTCGAAGCAAGTGCTTTTACATCAATCATGTCTTGATATGATAATTCAGTTACATTATATGGAGTTACATTTTTATTTTGTCTTTTTGATCTTGCCCGTAGCATAATTCCCTTCCAATCTATTATAGAATACGTGTCTGTGTACCTTTTTTCTTTTTCTATGGCACTATGCATTGAATCTACTTCCATAAAACTATGACCACTTTCTAGATACTTCTGTTCTAATACTTTGATTGTCTCATGCGTATGTACTAAGTACAATAAAAATGCTGCTATGTACTGATTTCGGTTTTGTCCCGAGCACGTGTCGGAATAAATGGTGACGTGCGTTAAAACCTCGGGGAGATTCTTAATCCATAAATGAATAGCAGATGCTATTTCAACACTGCCTCTTTTGCCGTTTATTTCCGTCCAGATCATACAGTGAGCGTCGTTCTGTGGAGGTTTAAACTCATAAATAGATAAATTATATAAATTTAATTTTCTGGAATAATACATTAGACTATCTGCAGTCGATGGAATCTGCAGTAGACTTTGCAAGTCCATTGTGACACACAAATATGATTCATCTTCTCCCGACTTCTTTTTATCCAGCTCTTTAGATCTATAAGATGCCTCTTTTCGCTCTATATGTTGAGTATACTCATTTTGAATATTTATATTAGTTTTATCTTTTTTGTAATTGTTACAAATGCTACATTGATCCTTCTTGGGATGATAGAACGCTAAATTGTATTCTGTACCAAACACTTTCTTATAAATGTTCAATTTTACTGGCACTTTATTGCTTTCTTTCATTTTCTGCACATACAAATCATACATTTTTGATATTGACAAGGTAGGTTCTAAGTATTTCCTGGTTGTTTTTTTTCTACAGTAATGGGAATCAATTACAGGAAAACTTTCAATGTGATTTTTTACCTCTTGTATCTGTTCTCCAGGAGTTTTGTTTGCAGGCGCTTGTCTGCCACGATTATCCATTTTTGTAAATACACCATGATCATCCACATGTTTTACTGCAGTTTCGATTGGACCAGTAGAAATGCAAAGAGTGGACATAAAATAGTTCTTGCATACTCGTACAAATACAGTCTTATTTTTATAGAAACCGTATTCTCTGCTAGAACTTCTTTGTTTTTCGATCGGTACAGATTTTCTTGTAGTCTGCACTGGCTTAATGATGATGCGCTTAAGCAAAAACTCTTTTTGTAGCTTAAAATCTTGTATAGACCAATAGGATTTGCAAAGTTTCTCACGCTCGTTTTGTGTAAACTTTTCTGTGCATTTCTGGCGACAATTTTGGCTGCATTTAGGACTTTTAGGTAGTTTAGCTTCAAGAAACTTTCCAGTTTTACTCTTATATGGCAAACATTTTCGTTTCTTCTCCA
This sequence comes from Aporophyla lueneburgensis, assembly GCA_932294355.1. Lineage (NCBI taxonomy): Eukaryota > Metazoa > Arthropoda > Insecta > Lepidoptera > Noctuidae > Aporophyla > Aporophyla lueneburgensis. The sequence continues at coordinate 24,985,412 of OW028755.1, forward strand.
ACTCTTTATTTCTTTTCCAGTTTGTTTGATTAGTATTTTTCCATCTGTAGATTTCTTTTTCCTTATTTCCTGTTCCTTTTTCTGAATCTGTTGTCTCAGCGATTGTGATATTGTGTTCCATGATCCTTCTATCACGGTTAATTGGTGAGACTTGGTCAATAGGAGTTTCAATAATAGCGCGAGTTGTTATAATATTACCTGTTTCATCTTCAGAGTCACTCGACAAAATGGGGTATATTCGTTCAAATCTCTTAACAATTTTTTTCTTCTTAGCCACTGAAATATTGATGTTTATTAAAGAACTACATTTCCTTTTTATTTTATTTTCTTCTTCTGTGTCCGGAATCCATGAAGATCCAGAGTCAGAAAAAGGTTCTTCATCTGTCGAAAGTGGCATTGGTTCGATACCCGAAATTGGACTTGACCCTCTGATAGGCGAACTGAGATCTTTATAGTTGTATAATATTATGTTTTCATCTTCATTTAAATTAATTTTACTGCTACCCAAAGACATGGGACTGACATTTACAGGCATAGGTGCTGATTGGGGTGGGTTAATGTTATTAGTAATCATTTCGCTAGCCATTATTGATGCTGGAGCCGATTCGCATGTAATTATCTTAAATCCGTCATGCTCAGGAAGCTTAGGAACATCAGTAACCAACAGCCCATCGGGCATTTTTTCTATCGTAATATCAACAGCAAAATTTATGTCGTTGCAAACATTTTTGTTCATTTCGGATGGTAATTTCTGGCATGTTATAACATTATGTTTTTGTGGGCTGACAATAATGGTACTTTGGTCCTGTTGTTTGATTGTCTTATTTTTGTCCTAAAACAATAAGAAGCAATAATATAGTAAGTATTTAATGAGGAAACAAGTAAAATAATAATCATGTGACAAGAGTTTATGCAGTCAAATTTGTCAAGTCAAATCGAGGCACACGTTTGGTCATCAAGCTTAATAAGCCTCGGAATTCGCCAACTTTGATACGGTTAGAAACATTAGGTATCTAGGTTGGTTAGGTCACTTAGGTAATAATGTGGGCCATACAACAAGAGTTAGGTACTTAAAACGGGACCACTCCTAAGAACTATCTGAGCACCTAGTAAACAAAACCGCCTAGTAAACAAAACAAAAAAAAAATATTTGTTAACTAAAAATTACTTTTTTGCTATAGGTACCTTTTTTATGGGGTGGTAAAATCATGAAATGAGTCCTGCCGCCCTGGGCGGGGCGGGAGGGACTGTCAGACTTTTACTGACTAAAATCCACCCTGTTCCTTCGGTCGCCCTTTGCGTTCCGGGGCCACGGTATCCTGTTAAGACAGTCTCGCGACCCCGGCAAGCATTTGGCCCTATTGGGCCCCGTCAGTTTGCTGACATCTCTTTGAGGCACGCGTGGAACACTACGCGCCGTCGACCCGGGCTTGGTCCTTGATCGGACGACGAGCTACCCATTGCTCGCCGTCCGCAAGCCCGCGCCTACGGTGGCCGGTAATCGCTTTGCTACGTCCGACGCGCCTGGCGTCTTCCGCGGCGGTTGGGTCGGGAGGTGGAGGATGTCCTCCTCCTCACGCGCCCCGCCTCCTCCTTCGCTAGCATAACTGCTTCGCAGAAGGAGGTGACTGCTTCCCATTCCCCCTCGCTCCGTAACATGGCCTGAACCAGTGCCGGACGCGAGAAGTCGCCGCCGCCTATCGCCTCCGTGAGGACACGGCGGTGCTCCGCCCAAGCTGGGCAGACCTCCACCGTATGCTCCACCGTGTCCTCCGGGCGGTTCACACAGTGGTGACACCCGGGCGTATCCTCCCGCTGAATTCGAAACAGGAGCCTCCCGAAACAGCCGTGTCCGGTGAGGACCTGCGTCAGACGGAAGGTGAGGATGCCGTAGCGCCTATCCAGCCACTCCTCAAAGACGGGTCGCACCGCCCCGATTGCGGCGTGCCCGTGCTTTATGTTTTTCTGCTGCAAATTATTCGATAATTGATTTAAACGTAGGTACCCTACGTAGTTTCACTCGTAAAAGAATATTTAACGAAAATACCCAACAAAAACAATTTGTGTGACAAGCTAAAAGTAACCTTAATTCTTCAACTTAAGAGTCAAAATTCCAATGAAAGCAGAAGAGTTATCAACTTCTCCCACAACTCAAAATATTCAAATTCGCATAAGGGAGGAAAAAATAAATAAAATAAATATCACTACATAGTTATGACATAAGTATTAATTAATGTTGTTCGAACGTTCGTACGGTTAAGAAAGACGTAGGTACTTAATCGTATCATTTCTAATTTCTTAATTTAATTTGCAAAAAAATTTTTCTAAATTATCGTAGGTAAATACCTCAGATGAATCTTCTTCCTTTTGACACATTTTCACCATAAATCTACCTCGCGAATCCATTATTGGTCACTCTGACGTCAACGCAATTGAAGGTCACGTATTAGACTAAAACGCACGACACGCGAACGATGCATCAAACCGCACCCGCTTACCCCCGCGCTCTCCGTCATCGTTCCCGATCAGAATATTTCGCGCCAAATTCTCTTAAAAATTTTATGATAACTTTCCTCAGGTGCATTTTGTTTTATGGCAATTATAAACAACTTAATTTATTTAATTTTATTTGCCTAGTATCTTATAATTTAATCATTATCTAGTTGTAGAAGAAATAGATAACATCAAGTATTTATAAATGAAGTACGTTATATCAGAATTCTGAATAGCAGAATTAAATAAATCGAGTTATTTAGTTTTCCTAGAACTTATTTAGTTTTGTGAAAGAATTTTGAAGTTGAGGAAAAATTCAACAACTCATGTTATTTAATTTATTTGACTTTCAACTTATCATTGACCACAGTTATTGATTTATTTACTGAGTTATTTATTTTTCCTTTAAAAAAATAGTGTTTGTCTGAAGATATTTATTATTCCATCTGTCCGACAAAAATGGCTATATTTTTGGAACGGAATAAGATACGAAAACGCCTGTAAGGCTCAAATATGCGGCATGTTTTAGGTGTTTTGAAAATAGGGAAAAGTCAATATCGCCAAAATCGGACTTATTTAATTTTCCAACTACGGGGACGAATATATATATATATTCGTGTATATATATATACACGAATTATATATATACAAGAATTGCTCGTTTAAAGGTAGAAGATTTAATTTCAACTAGATGCAGATAAATAGGTACCAGTATTTTACATAGAGTGACTACCTGTCTGATCTCCACAGCCCCAACCCAGTTACTGGGTTATACGATTCCCCTATTTAAATCATTGCCAGTCTTGTGGATATTAAATTGTTAGTCTGGTCATCTTCTCACGGACGTACAAAAGTACGTACGTTTCACGGCAGGACTGAGGTCCCGGTTTCTATTTTACGATCCAATTTAAGGCAAAAAAAAAGTAACTTTATGTTACAATTTGGAGATTATAACAATTCAATCACTCAGTCCTTCATGTACATTCTATACATTTCATACCCTCTGGCATTCTTTCCCACATCTTTCACACACCTATAATCTGCTTAGAATAATCATAATTGATTTACAATCGCCTTCAAAGCATATCTCTCATACAGAAACAGCAATGCAGTAACATACCAACATCGTGCAAATCACCCATCAACACTAAAGTTTTAAAGTGCCTTTAATTTCGCACCTCGCCTACAAACACCGAGGCACTGAAAATAACAAGCAATTAGCTGTAAAGCGACCAATTTAACTTGACACACGGCAGAATATGGAACTACTTAAAAACGTACGGAATTGTACTTAACATTGACGTTCGCCAAAGAAAGTGGCGCCACCCTGAAATGTCAAGATACATCGGTTAAGAATTATGACGTCATAAAAACACGGCATCCTGCAGTAAAGGCTAGATCAATAAATTCCCACCTAGGAAGAAATTTTTGAAGAAAGTGCCGTGATTCGTAGAAAAGCTTTGATTTTGTAGTCTATATTTAGTAAATAATTACTAAATCTGAATTCCACCATATTGTAGTACAAGGTTTAAATTCAATTGGTGATAATTATGTCCATTTCATGTTTATTTTAATTTCATCAAAAGCGCTCTCAAAATGGCGAAGAAAAACATTGTGAGGAAATCGGCAATTCATAGAACCAATAATTCGAAGACATATGACATCTACCAACCCGCACTGGGCTCGTGTGGTAGATTACAGCCCACTCCCTCGCGGAGAGACGAGGCCTGTGTCCCAGCAGTGGGAACATGAAAGGCTAATTATGCATACTTTGGTCAGTCAAAAAGTCTGTCTGAGTGCGCATAATAAAGTATTCATAACAGTTATGGGATTGTACAGTATGCTAACTTAAGTACACTGCGAACCACCGCAAAATGAACTTAAGTGAAATAGTACTCTTAAAGACTTCTCACATAAAGAGACTAAAGCCGTCAAAGTATAACTATAACGACTTTATATTATTATACGTCTTCCAGGCGATGACAGGCCTCCCACAAGGTGGACCAATGACCTGGTGAAGGCCGCAGGAAACCGCTGGGTGCGAGAAGCACAGAATTGGTTGAAGTAGCGGTGCTTGGGGGAGGCCTATGCCCAGCAGTGGACGTCTTTCAGCTGAAATAATGATGATGATGATGATATTATTATACTAGGTCCTTAGAAACATCTAAATATTTTGCTATAGTCCATATGTAGGCAAGAGTAGTGTTGGCCCAATGGTACCAACCTCGACGTACAAGTTGCACGTCGTGAGTTCGAAACCAGACAGGAGCTAAACTTTGTGTAATTTATTTCATCACCACTGATTTAAAAAACGGTGAAGGAAAACAACAACATAAGGAAACCGGCATGTCCTAGAATCAAAACTCAAAATAGTGCAAAATAATCCAAAACGACCGTCACTGTTAAAGAGATAAAATCAATACTTTTACCATAATTACCATAAAAAATATTTAATGATCACCACAATAAATTTTTGAACCGATTATAGTTGGCAAAAATTAAAAATATTGTATAGTTAGATCAATAAAAAATCGTAAAGTTGACCAAAAATCTTAAAATAGCATGCTCGTGTTTAGTTGAATTTTGATAGTAAACTGTTAAATTTTTTCATAAACTTGAATTCATACTAATTTCTAATTATCATACTACAATTTATAGTTTTTACATTTCCGAAATGTCACTTACTTATTTTATTATTAATTTTTGTTTTGATTCACGCCCTGTTTTGAGTCATACGAAACGTATACGGGTCGAAACTTCAGTCGTCCACGAGAGCTCAGAGAGTGGTCACGTCGCATCGTGGAGCGATGCGCCGGTTACGATAATTCGCGATCTATTGTGTTCGTATACGTTGCCGCAAAGAGTGAAATAGGGTAAGTCACATTTGTGTTTTTTTTTAGTATGACTTATATTTAGTAGGCATAACAAAATTTTACTTTTTGTCGTTTTTCTGCTTACATATTACTATAAAATTTTTCTTAGATAGTTTTTGTTTTGTAAATATGGGAAAGCGTAAGGCCAGCTATTGTAAGAAAAAAGTTGGCGCTCATTTCCGTAAAAAAGCCGTTATCAAAAATGTACCTAGGTATTTATATTTTGTGATATTAGTTCCTTTTAATTTGTTTTTTTTTTCTCTAACATGCGATATGGATGTCGTGGCTTTTGGGGGTGGCGTTTGCAAATCTGGCATTCAATTTAAAATCCAAAATGGCAGATGCAACTTTTTCAACCCATCCACTCTGCCTACTTACTTATCAAGTAAAATTCCCGGGCGTGCAAGTGAAATTCATAATGCCAAAATTTCATAGCTATTGGATGAGTAGTAACAAATGGATAATGTGGGTTTTCCTATATTGTACTGTATTTATACCTTCATTATCCGTTCTATAAACTACATACGTAAATTTTTATATAATACAGATTATTAGATTTATTTTCTGGATTTATGTGGACAGCTACATAAAATCATCGAAATAATCAATATGCGTATTTTCAAGTAATCAAATAAATCACTCAGAACAACGAATCAAATTTTAAAAATCCTAGGATACTACCTTTTGTCGTACAACTGCATGCGGGCCTCGAGCAAACTTGTCAATGTGTGCGTGGCGACGCACACGACTAGCGCGCTGTAGTAAATACCTATTTGCCGCGCGCGTCGTATGGACGGCGCAGTCTTAACCCGCACTGGGCTCGTGGTAAAATGCAAAGAGAACATTGCTGCCCATTCTCTAGTAAGTAAAATAGTTACTAGAGAAAGTGCAGCAGCGTTCTCTATGCATTTTGAAATGGAATGGTGATATTCTTTCCGTTGAGGTTAAGTTTTAGAATAATCATTTTAACCATTTTGGAATGAAATCTTATCATTCAATGGGTTCAAAGCATAGAGCAACACGGACCACCGGCGGACCGGAGGGGAGACGCCATAGCGTTTTTTCCCGATACAAAACTGTCTGTCATTTTTTGCGGGGGGAAATCTGCTCTACCCACACTTTCTCAAATTCTCACACAAAAATAATCGTCTGTTGCTACGAAACTCACACATAAAAATTAAAGCATACACTAACAATTTCATACACACACAGATACATTATGTGTCGTTACAGTACAATGAGATGACGCAACTACATTGACAAGTTGCTTACAGCCGTGGTTGCAACTACTGTCGACACGCATTATCGATAAATTCAAGAACTCGGTTTAAAAAGTGATACAAAGATAGATATTATAATAAAGATTGACTTTATTTATTATGTACTACAATAATTATCATTTAACAAATAAAATTAAGGTTTACGTCATTTTAAAAACGAGTGGATGTGTATCTATCACCTTAGAGCATTTATATATACCATGCACGTTATATAAAACTAATTGAATGCCGCGGCCGCCGCCATTATATATCGTATTGTGTCGAAAATAAGTTCTCTCCAAAAATGGTTAATTGTGCAGTTTCTAGCTGTAAAAATCGATCTGCTACTACAAATCTGCGAAACCATGGTGTTTCTTATCACATGAAAGTAAATGTTATGCGCCAATGTAGTTTTATTGAAGTACATTGTCGAAATCAACTTTATACCATTACGATAGAAAAATATAGTGGTACGTGAGTAGTATAAACGCAGTACAGGGGCATGGTTTGCATAGTGCTGCGACAATGTAAGTGAATGATAGGTAAAATAAAAGGTTTTTTCAATGATTTAAGCAGTATATTCAGTAATGAGTATGAATATACTCATTACTGAATATAATCAGGAATAGTGAGAGTGGCACTAATGGCATCATGAGATGATAGTCTGTCATTTGGTAGACTGAATGATTTTTGATGACTCTGGAAAATTAGGTTTAAAACTATTAATTTTTCAAGTTGAGAAATCTAAACTTCATTTCACCACTATAACTAATGTGAACTACATCAGGTCGGCTGTTTTACCTTTTCCGTGATATAAAAAAAAACTTACGGGACAAATACAGTGTGGTGTTAGAGTTGGTTTGGTGCCCTCGACTAATCTCCTCCTATTGTTCGACAACACATGAAAGTCAGAGGTCTTGAAATGTTTTGAGCAAATGACACTATTTCTTGTGGGACTCCAGGTTAGTCTATTATTACAAAATTTCTTCCATATATCCCTTAAATTTGGATCTTTAGGAAACCTTCAATAAATAAATTAAAAAATATTATGTTTGAAGTTCACAATAAGTAATTTTAATAAAATGTGTTAACTCGTACGTTTTATAATATTTTTAATTTAACGCTTTTTTTATACAACTATGTATATTAATATACAGCTTACAATTTAATATTTTAAATAAATCAGAAAACTTAATCTCAAAAATGTCTCTGTATGGATATAGACTCCTTTGCCAAATTTATCGATAACTATCTACTAACAAACCAGTAACAACACTATCGCTCGGTGACAGCGTATTCTCGGAAATAGACTCGGATCAGTCGCTCGACCGATCCGCATATTGTATGAGGGCGAGCGGCCTGTGTTGGTAAACAAATCCGAAACAACACGACCGATGATTTTGTAATTTTTAAGTTTTATAGAAGTAAATAGGAATAATGTGATTAAAAATTACTTACATATGAAAGGTAACGCCATCTTTTTGTAAATTTGACGTGGCAGATCTCTTTTTGCAGCAAAATACAGAACAATTCGGCATTTTTGTAGGATGTCAATTTTGTCGCGCAACTAGATTTAGTCTACCGAGCAGTGCGGCTGCAACTAGTTTTATTGTACGCATAGGACCGCGTGGACTTGTACTTTGACAGAGGGGAACGCCTGCGTATGGCTACTCCCCTCTGGTCCGTGTTGCTCTATGGTTCAAAGTCATGTTAAATGAAAACAATAACTATTTAATTTATCCTTTCTTAGAGAATAGTCAATTACACTTGAAAAACCAATGTCTTCCGGCACCACACGAACATGACATGTTGATTATACCATACTTACTCATTGCAGAGTGTATTTAAAACTACTATTTGGTTTCATCCTCTTCTTAATAAGTTTTATTTGCAACCTTTTTTCCAAATCATATAACTGCGCAGTGAGCGATCGCGTGTTTTCAGCTGTTACCCCCAATAATATGCGAACTGTATAGTCAAGAACATTCAGATATTGCACATTGTCTTCGAACTCATAAATCTTTGCCGCTTTTATCGTTTCGTGACTTCGTTTTGGCAGTTTTTTTCCAATATTATATGAAGTCGATTCCAACTTGTACGGATTGGATAAGCAGTTACTCGTATTATTGTAGCGGCAAATAATGTGGTATGTATTGTGCTTATGTTTGGTTTATTGTTAGGTAAATGGTTATTGTGAGAGTAGTGGTATTACCCGCAACTTAAGAGCTGGTGGTCGAAGGTTTGAAACAAGCGCTTTACTTTGTATAAATTGTTTCATCACCACTGCTCCCAAAACAGTGAAGGAGAATCGTGAGAAAAGCCAAAAACTGAAAAACTCGAACACATGTGACATCTACCAACTCGCACTGGACCCTCGTGGCACCTAACTCCGTCTCAAAAAGAGGAAGCCTGTATCCTAGCAACAGGGACATTGTGAAATGGTCTTTTGAAAGGTGTTGAAACAGCGTTTAGTTTTTTGAAGGAGTAAAAAATGTACAGTGTGATAAACCGGTCCTTCAGTGCGCCTATGTTGTAAATTGTAACCAACTGTATTCATAAAGAGGATGGCTTCATTATCGGCTGTTAGAATACCAACAACCATTTCATGATCATAATTGTCTCCTAGCTAAGCAGGCTGAAAGGAGGCCTGAGTCCCAGCAGTGGGAACAATATAGGCTGGTCATGTAAGCAGAGTAGTCAGATAGGAAACGCTAACCTCATCCAGTTTTAAAAATATCATTGACATGTAAAAGTATTTGTTCAAACTTTCAGAAATAAAATCATTTATCATAGACAACAAATTCGCTCACCAATCCATGAGAGTTGCGTTCCGTTAGTATAATGTTTTCTAGATGTACGTGTCATTGGAAGGTCTATGTTTAAGCATAGCAAGTCCTAAAACTAAAAATTCATGTCTGCGACATTGACAAAGAAACATACTCAATACTGCCGATAGTGAAATCGCTATTTTTCGCATAAGAACCATCATTTTTCAGCCAAGCACCTCCTTCAACATTACTACACATTTACCCAAAATACCATCACACACACACACACATGCTATCTCAGATCCTACAGATAGCAAAGTATCAGAGAAAACAAAAGAACAAATACGAGTAAATGTCCGTATAAATGTATTCCAGCAAACGTTCAGTTCGCGTGTCGTGGCACCATTTGATAGGCGTATCACGAACACAGACGCTTTAAGACGTGCACAGCAAATCACTGTGTTTTACACATTCGGTATATCGTGTTGGTATTTTTGGAAGAGGTTTTTCAACGCAGTTTTGGAATAGCTGAGATTTTTACGTAAGAGAATGATTTTTTATAAGGATTTGCGCAGTAGGACAGCGGGCTAGTTGCGTAAATCATTATGATTCGGAATGAATTCAATTTTGACAATTCAATATCATTCATTGCGCTATTAACGTTGTTGAACATATGTAATTACATTTTTTGAACATACAAAGCAATGGATTATCAATATCCTTCAAAACGTTTCAGATTATGATTAATAGTCTATTACGCAGTTAAGGTGCAGGATTTGCTCCAGTCAATATGTCATTTATCTTATTTCCAATGTAGGCATCGTTTGCACCACTATAGATAATAATTCGCGTGACAATTACGTGATACAAAGGGGCAACGGAGGCTTACACGTCAGCTATTATTTAAGAGAGCTGTAAAATTAATGTAAACCAACCAACTTGCAATTTCTTCATCCATATTGAAAGGATGAAAGGACTATTCAATAAAAAGTCAACATTATTGTCACTACATAGGGATGTATAACAAATATTTCATAATTTATTATTCATCCCTAACAGACAATAAAAATCTTCGTTTTAAATTTTTCATCGTCATAATATCAGTAGTGAAGGTCCAATGGTATCAGCCCGACTTACATGCAATTATGTCGTGAGTCAAACCCAAGCAGGCGCTTTACTATGTGTTAAAAATTTCTTCATCACTGCTCTCAAACCGGTGATGGAAAACATCGTGATGAAACCGGCATTTCTTAGAGCCAAACATTCAAAGACTCTTCTCGATCTTTTAGAGAGGAAGCCTGCATCCCAGCAGTGGGAACATTATAAGCTGATTACGCAAACTGCTACAAGAGGTCCTTTGCTGGATATAGGCGTCTCTGAAGCATCACCACAACTGGATCTTACGCTGTACGCAACCAGTTTATTTTTATTTTGTAAATCCCTAATCCTAGTTGCTAATTTTGCTTAAATTTAGCTTTCATTGATTTCTGTACCACCTTCAAGGGTGAAGGGAGGGCATTTTGGGGGACTGATTCATGTAATATTGACGTTCGAAAAGTGTTCATCTTCAGCCTATTTCGAATAAATTATTCTTGATTTTGATTTTGATCAACAGAATATACCTCTGTCAAAACCTTAAAGAAAAACAAGCGTAAAGGTATAAAATAAAAGGAAAAGGAACAGATCAATGCTAATGGGGTTCGACCTCATTTATCAACATTGTCATCTTTTGCAGTATCACGCGAATTAATCGGAGCTTCGTATTTCTTGATAATGTTTTCTCAGTTTGGAGGAATATTACCTTCTTTAGTATCATCCACGTTAATTTTATCATCATTCTTCTTTAATGGAGTATTTTTCGGTGTATAAACCTTAGACTATTTAACCTCGTATAAACTCTAAGGATGTCAAAATAGGATGGAAAGCACAGATAAATCGGCAAATAATGTCAGAGTTAATTAATTTATCATTGTTCCGTATGGTGCCGGACGTAAGGAATAGCAGCATCCCATTTCATACCGTGGGTATCAAGGGAATTACTAGAGAATGGGCAGCAGTGTCCTCTATACATTTTACCACCATCCTACGATCGCCAACCCGCCTGCCAAGCGTGGCGATAATGGCAAAGCCTCGTAAATTGGGGGAGATAGGCCTCCATATTAAGAGACTATTATGAGTAGTATTGTATTTTGAAACTAGTGTTTTAGTTACCCAGTCAGGATTTATTATCACAATACTAATTCATAACTAATTACAACATTTATTTTGCCATCAGTACCCGAGGGAGATTCTAAAAGCTGGTTACGATTTATCATGATTTATACATGAGGGTTATTCCGACGATTTATCGTTGTTCATACTACGTACTGCAAATACGCTGTTAGCCTTTATTTAGGACTGTAGCCTGTAAATATGGAGTCTCGCTCCTTTTTGGCTATCAGGTTGATTGTGAGGCGGATAGTGTGACGGATTCGGGTTAACGGAGTTAATGGGTTGCGAGTTTGAATTTAAGCAAGTAGCTGAGGCACTTTTTAATCGACGATGAAATGGAGGAGGTTCTTAATTCGACGCGTTATTTTGTTAATGTACTACCACGCATAAGCGCACGAAGCTTTGTGGTGCAGGACGTTAAAAATAGCATCCCATTTCTTCCCATATATTCCATTGCGCGTGGAACACAACGCGTGGAGCAGCCCTGGAGATCAAAACACATTTCTTTTTTTGACAGGCCTGTCGGGCTAGTGGTTAGTGACCCTGACTGCTATGCCGGAGGTCGTGGGTTCGATTCCCACCCAGGACAAATGTTTGTGTGATGAACACGATCATTTGTTCTGTGTCTGGGTGTAATCTTATCTTATATCTTTAAACGAGCAATTCTTGTATATATATATATATAATCTGAATCTCGGAAACGGCTCCAACGATTTTCATGAAATTTAGTATACAGGGGGTTTCGGGGGCGATAAAGCGATATAGCTAGGATTAATTTTTAGAAAATTTATAATATTCGTAATAATTCGTGTTTTAAATGACCAACTTTATCGATAATCAACTGGAACATAAACTTATTATTTTAAACGCAATTTACCAAAAAATACCGAGCAAAGCTCGGTCATCCAGATATTATCTTTAAACGAGCAAATCTTGTATATACTATATATATAATCTGAATCTCGGAAACGGCTCCAACGATTTTCATGAAATTTTGTATACAGGGGGTTTCAGGGGCGATAAATCGATCTAGCTAGTAAGTAAGTAAGTAAGTAATCATTTATTTATTTTATCATATATTTATTATTTAATTACTTACTTACTTACTATGTTTATCAGTTGTCTAGTACCCATAACACAAGCTCTGCTTAGCTTGGGACTAGATGGCGTTGTGTGATAGTTGCGGAAAAAAAATATCGTTTTATTCTGAGAACAGAATTTTACCTCGCAGTATTACATACATACATACAATCACGCCTTTTTCCCATGGGGGTAGACAGAAACCACGGAACGCCACCTGCTACGATCTCTACACACTCCTTTTGCCTCGTTTAGGCTCATATAATTGGTCATATACACACGCCGGTTGCGAGTACTATGCACCTGACCTTTCTGAAGAACATCACCAATAAGGTCACTATATGTCCCCTAGGGCGTCCCGGTGCTTCCACTCACATCTGCCTTGTAAATACCTTTTGTGAGCCGTCCTTCATTCATCCTCTCAACATGACCAAACGCAGTATTACGTTCCACCATATTATCATAACTCAATTAAACCTAACAATGGAAGCTCCCAATTAAAAGACAACATATTATGTTTGTAACAGGTGCTAAATAACATGAGTCAAATTAAAATAACTAATTATTGCGGGTTAGTGGATATCTACGCCTTGGAACAAATTATTTTCGATTTTATTGTAATAGTGAAAAGGTGCGATTTAGCTTGTGTGGGAAATAAATATGTAGTAAGGTTCAAGCAATACTGTGAGCGTTTAGCGATTGTTAATTGTATTCGTAATTAATTTAATTATTGACTTGGTTCCGCCCGCGGCTTCACCCGTGTGATATGTCGATTTGAAGCCTGTATCTTTCTACATACAGTTTTCAAAGTATTCCATACCAAACCAAACCATACCATACCAAATCCATAAAAAATTGTTTCAACTCTACGTATTTCGGTACGCGGCCGCCACACCAGAACCTTTCGGCCCCATTGGCCATCTGTTCTGCGAGCAATGTGCCCTGCCCACTGCCACATCAGTTTAGCAAATTTTCGGGCTATATCGGTTACCTTGGTTCTCCTACGGATTTCTTCATTTCTAATTCGAGCGTGTAGGGAAACTCCAAACATAGCCTTCTCCATCGCCCTTTGGGTGACTTTCAGACTTCTAATAAGCCCCATTGAGGTTCATTAAGACACTGGTGATGAATAAATAAATCAAGAATATCAACACTTTGTATGCTATGTAGCTATTTGTCAGTAATCGTGCAGCTAAGCTCATAATAATTATTAGAATTATTTTGGTATAGGTATTCAGCTCCAAAGTTCTGGAGTGGCGACCGCGTACCGGAAGACGTAGAGTTGAAAGGCTTCCTACAAGGTGGACCGATAACGTTGTGAAGGCGCAGGAATCCGCTCGATGCAGGTAGCACAAAACCAGTCGAAGTGACGGAGCTTGGAGAAGACATATGTTCAGCAGTGGACATCTTTCGGCTGAATGAAAAGCAGCTCAACTCAGAACAATTTTTAGGATTATTTTGCTTAAGACCCAATCGCTCTCACTATAGCCAAGCCTCACATATTTACAGCACACTCTTTCCATTAACAATCCACAGTTCATCAGAGGAACGGGTCCAATGAGTCCAAAAGATGAATAATTTTAAAAGAAATAAATTTTATTTTACTTCAGATGTTTTCTGACGGCTTAATAATGAGTTTTACCTTTACGAGTTTTTAAGCTAGTTTGGTATTGTCTCTGTTGATGGGTTCTCCACTGTATATCACTGTTGACTGTTCATTATAACTACTGGTTTTATAGAATCTTGGTCATGACGTTACGTTTGTATTCCCCCGAATGGTTACGCAGAAAAATGTGTTTATTGGTATTACAGCGTAAACAATAAAACCTTACAACTATAAATATACAGAAAACAATGATAATAACGCCAAACTATTTCGCGTGGCACCGGACGTAACGAATAGCATCACCCTGTGTAGATTAATTTTTATTATTATTTAATCACCATTAAAATTAAATTGAACTACAAAATTTAATATCACAATTACTTTATCGTCGAAAAAAATCTAGAAACATACAATGCTGAATTTATGGTTCCAGATTTAGCATCAATGTCCCAGCCACCATGTATCCTGCCAGGGTCACGAGATTGTTCGAAAGAGATACCGTGACCCTGGCACATGGGCAACTGAAGGAACACGGGGAGGTTTTAGTCAGTAAAAGTCTGACTCGCCCTCACGTTCCGCCCAGAGCGGGAGAAATCATTTAACGATTTCCTATCCAAAAAAAAAAGCCACCATGTATTTTCCATTTAATTGCCAATACTCGCTCCCAAACAGTGAAATCACCGTAAATCATCACCCAACTCTGTGCTAGATCAATACGGGCGATCCATTAGATCAGGCTTGTCCAAACAACTTGTATAATAAAGATAGATTACACTACAACATGTTGTGAACACGCTGGAACAGGGTGCAACATGAAACCTTTATTCGTTGTCGTCACTGGACAGGGTGGGGCAGAAGGTTCAGACTTTATAATTTAGCAGAGTTATAAAAAAACAGACCAACTTACTTTAAGACCATATTATGTACCATATCCAGCAATTAAATTATTATGATTGTTGGGTACGCTAATATTGTTGCGTAGTCTATTGCATAAATAACACATTTCTCTAACTTTACGTCGTCTTTCAGTTTTACACGTTTTTACCTAATGACGGCTCTATGCAGCCATTTATCATTACCTTTACTCTGCACATTTGGTCGTCTATCAATTTCGGAGTTTCGAATTAAAAACATATGTTTTTTTTTATTTTATATTAATATTTAAAAATATAATTTATAAGTTTGTTAATATGAATAAAGGGAATAATATGTATAATATAAGCTGGAATACCACTAAGAAAGAAGAATCTTTTACACCCATCGTCATCATTATTTTAGTCAAAAGATGTCCACTGCTGGACAAAGGCCCAAGCTTCGCCACCTCGACCGGTTTTGTGCTTCTTGCTTCCAGCGGATTCCTGCGGCCTTCACAAGATCATCAGTCCACCTTGCGGGAGGCTGTCCAAACTCTACGTCTTCGGATACGCGGTCGCCACTCCAGAACCTTCCGACCCCATCGGCCATCTGTTCTTCGAGCAATGTGCCTTGCCCACTGCCACTTAAGTATGACAATTCTTCCTTTTAGGATGATAAACAGTTCATTCATACAAAAAATTAAAACCTAACTCTCTATATTGGTATGAACACCCAAAAAGCACGACAAACCTAAAACAATAAACACGATTACCCACTAACTCAACAATTTGCCTAGCTCGTAACTTAAACGCAACTTAAACTTAAACCAAGTGAAACTGAACTTCTGGTAATTGTTTCAGCTTTCACCGGAAACCGGTAGTAGCGAGCGACGGTGGCTTCCGGTGCCTACGTCACAGTCTACCATTGTGCCTCTCTTTGAGGGTAAAACCGTTTGGGCCTCAGCCGACTGTGGCGTAAAGAGGGGTATTGTGTTCGAGTAGGTAATATGCTGGGGTGTAGGTAAATCAATTGTGATCGTTTGGTCTGTAGTAGTTCAGTACCCGTTTTGCGGACGACGAGTATTGTGCTTGTTATGCGTTGGATATTCTGAGACCGTCACTCTGTGTTAAATATTTTAAGTTAGGTAAGATATCTATACTATATTTATTACCATACTTATAATTTATTTATTTATATATGTATATTATACGTAATGGTTGGAGGAAATATAAGAATGGAAAAAGACATCGTGGCAGGACGATGGCAGGATGAGCTGGACTCTTTTAATATACAATAGATAGGTCCTTGGCAGCTTTGGTACAGAGAGACATGAAATGAGAGTAGGGAAGCCTTTGCCCAGCAGTGGGTTTCAACGGCTAATAAAAAATATTATAAAGCTGAAGAATTTATTTGGTTGAACGCGTTAGTCCCAGGAACTACTGATACAGATTAAAAAAAAAAATTTAAGCGCTGGATAGCTCATTTATTGAGGATCTATCTCATAGATAAGGAGGGCTATATTACACAATATACCCTGTTCTCCACCTTCTGCATCCTGTCCAACCCAGCAACATTCTTAGGGTCACTGACCCATCGAGCTTGTGGCATCCTACACTATAAAATGAAATAAATTTCATTTTCGCCACTGCATCATCGCTAAAATAAATATCACTAGAATATACAATATTTTATAATTATAATGTAGTTATAATCTACACTAATCCACTCTTCCACTCTAATATAATATTATAAATGCAAAAGTAACTCTGTCTGTCTGTCGGTCTGTCTGTCTGTCTGTCTGTCTCGCTTTCCTGCTAAAACTACTGAACCGATTTAAATGAAATTTGGTACACAGATAGTTTAGAGCCAGAGAAAGGACATAGGCTACTTTTTATCCCGGTAGTATGTTCCCGCGGGATAAATTCCGACCTCCATGCGGGCGAAGCCGCTGGCAAAAGCTAGTAATAAATATATGCACTGCTAAATTAAAATATTTGCCTTAATTCAGAAGACACTGGACACCACAACACATGGGAAGGATTCAGGCCATTTGTGAAAATCTAGCCAAGTCAATAAGCCATAATAAAAATCTAGCACCTAACGCTCCTATGTATAGGTACTGGTTTAAAAAAAGAATATTGTACCGTTTTTTTTAAAAAACTCAGAAAAAAAAACTAAGAAACTACAACTAATTACTATTAAGAAATGGAACGATAAATTTCTTTCACCCATTTTGAATAAACTACAACAGGACTTTTCTACGATTCAAGTCAATAAAACCACAATAAACATCGAAATTAATTAAGTACCGAAATTCATTACTCTAGCTTGTACAGTACATTATAAATCTAAAGGATTTATTACTGAACAATACAATATATACGAACTATTGTATAAGAAATATACAATTATAAACGGAGGGGCGACAATCGATATCTGTCGAAGAATCTACCAATTAAATTGAGAGGGTAACTAGACGCATAGAGCGCTGAGTTCGATAGAGCTGGCAGCGAGAAATTGAAACGGAATTCTTGAAAGTAGGTTATCTTATTTCAAAGGGTATTTCTTGGTCTTCTTCTTAGCGTGTCGATTGCAATTTTATCTGTGTATTATTATACAGTCAGTTTATAATTTTTCTACGACCGTTGCAGTTTTAGTAAAGTTTATCAACTCTGTAGCGTGCAGTCAATGGGACACGCTGGACTCGATACTAAGTGCCACATTGTTTGTGGGACAGCACCACATTTACACTCCAGGACGGAGTCATCTGTACATCTCCACCTGAGCAGGTTTCCTTTGCTTCGGGCTACCTGAGCCCGAAGTCTTATTAAAGTCTGTTTATTGTTACGTAAACAAGATGTTTATTCAATTGTCTTTTATAGCAGTTATTGCTAAGTGATTCAATATACACCTATTTAATATACGTAGCCTTTTCCAAATCGAAGTCTAACCGGATGCAACTGAATACTAGTATTTCACATGGATTGACTTCCTATCCGACCTCCACAACCCCACTACTAACAACATGATACCCTTTGGTAAGACTAGCTGTCGGACTTTTGGGCTACTAACTACCCGTAACGACGAAATATCTACGAATGACAGCCGGGACCAATGGCTCGACGTGCTTTCAGAAACGTAACTAAGAAGTTTCTTTAAAACGACGCAAAGTGGATGCCGCAGCCTTGTTTTAAATATTTCTAACTGCGTACTCACTTTTATTCAAAATCTGAATCACTTTGAAGGAAATTCCTAATTCATTGCTTCATATGTTCGAAAGATTTGTCTGCTCAGCAATGTAAAAAGCGCAGTGAATATTGTTTAACTGTCAAAATAAGAACCTACTGTTAGTGTGTTACACAATAACCCCGCTGGTCCCTTCTATTGCTTCATCAGTCTACAACCACATTCATCAACCGCAGTAACAATTCAAAGGCTAAATTAAAATAGATGACCCCTTTACATACTCATTGAGATTTAGGACTTTTACTGTACAGACGTCGATGCTGTGAAGAATAAGTTTAATATTGTACTGTCAGACATAATCCTTGGATAAATTGGGTGGTTGAACTCAAGGGACTTGAAAAAGGGCTACATACAGGTGTTTTTTGAAACTAATGTCTTGTATGTTTAGTAAAAACATATTGTTGGTACAAGAAAATGATGATAGATTTAAAACCCAATGTTAGTGAGTGATCGTTTGTTTTTTGGTCCTAAGGGATGTAATAGAGTGAATGTGAGAACGTTGTAGGCCTTTTAGACAATTTTCTATTTTATTAAGTACCTGGTACTTGTTGACAGGCCTACATTGTGCTCCCATACCTATTAACACTAATTTCAAACCATTTTACAATACCAATTATTTTTAAAAGAGTAAACATTGAGTTTCTTCCCGGCTCTTCTCAATAGGAATCAACAATTTGAAACCGTGCACCTTGCTTCTGACGTTTCTTACACGTCCATGTAGGTTTATGTGAAATAAAAATATTTTCGTACCACTTGCTCAAAAAAGTGACATTCTATGCCACAAAAAGCTAACATAACAATAGTCATTTCTAATCTGTTAAAAACAGGGAAAGAAAATTGTACTGAATTTCATTCATCCTCTAGGGGGAGAATGTGATTTAAATTTGGAATACTTACCGAAATTTATACTGAACTACATCTGTGTTTACACCATTGAGTTTGTATATAAAGCATTATACATCTTTTTGAAAAAGGAATACGCATTTATAATGCAGTTATCATTATTAAATAAAATTACGAAACCCGACAAGGCCGTATGAGCTTTGCCTGCCTTTGCTTTTCCGACAAAAAAATATTAGTCTAGGAATTTGCCGCGTTTTTGTTTTCTTAAAATACATAAACGTTAATTGGACCAATGTCTCGAATGTTAACTTTTACTTTTAACCAGTCAATTACCGCAATTACAGACAAAATTAAAAAACGATTGTGTCTATACCAAATGTCTCAGGGACTTAGAGGTTAATTGTCATTATCTATCTATATACTTATAATAAAACTGTAAAGAGGTCAATTCTGTACATTGAATATACATTCAAAATTAATATTGGTGGATGAATGGTGATCGATACTGATGCCAAAAATGCAATCAGTAATTTTTTTGTCTGTCTGTCTGTCTGTCTATATGTGCACGCATGGGTCAACAACTACAGAAGGGATTTTAACCAAACTTGGTACGATTGTAGTCCATACTTTTGGGCAGGTTATAGGCTATATAACATAACGCTAAGACACATAGGAGCCGAGCAGTGATGATAAATTTGAAGCAAGTCGGATGAAAATGCGCTTTCGAGCTAAAAAAAAAATACCTGGATTAACACATAGGCTACTTTTTATACCGGTGGTACAAATGCGGGATATTTTCTGACCTTCACGCGGGCGAAGCCGCTGGCAAAAGCTAGTTTTTAATAAATGCTTATCTCATATTATTATTGTGTTAATTTTTTCGCAAATGGTACGAAAAGTAGAGTATTTTCCTCGGTGATAAAGCTGTCTTAGTCTTGGGTGAACTTAAATCCCTCGCTACACTCAGGACTCGTCTTAAATCCCTCGCTTCGCTCGTGATTTAAGATTTTAACACCCTCGCTACGCTCGGGAGTAAACCTCGAGTCCTTCGTTACGCTCGCGATTTAAATCGTCACCCGCGACAGAAGACACTGCTTTATCCCCTTGGTTAATAATCTACTATTTGGTTTTGTTTTTTGTATATTGATTGCAGTTGGTTTTATATTTATTTTATTTTACTATTTACTAGATTTTGCCAGCGGCTTGGCTTGCGGGCTGAATCGCAATGATATTTCACCTTTATAAAGTTATTAGGATTTGTATATCTTTATTTTTTAGCGTTGCAGGTGTCACAATAAAATGGAACTGGGCTGTACACACAGTGTGACCAGATTCAGTATTTTAAATACTGAATGGCTCCTAAACGGCTGGACCGATTTGAATGAATTTTTTTGTATGCGTTTGGGTGGCACCCAGGATGGTATAGATTCACTATTGGACCCGGTAGGTGACGCTGCTATCGAGTTGTGTGACCAGATTCAGTATTTTAAATACTGAATCTGGTCACACTGTGTACACATCTGGCGCATGGGACGACCAATGGGCCAAACATAGGACCCAGTGAGTCCCTCTTAAGGGGCACACCGAAGGTTTGGCGAAATAATTGCGCTTGTTTCATCCCTTGCTGCAACATTACCTAACCTTTTGTTATGCAGTTTAAATGTAAAATATTTAAGAATTTAGTCCACAAAAACGTACAGTTCAAACGTTTATTAGTCATAACGTTTTTTTGTGTAAAACACGATTATTGGTACTTTTCTGTCCTTGTTAGAAAAAAGTCCACTGTTGTCCCTAGAAAAAAAAAACCTTGCATAATCATACTCAGCCTCTAATGTTCCCACATCTTGAACACAGGCCTCCTCTTGCCGAGGGAGTGGATTACAATCTACCACGCGGGCCCAGTGAGGGTCGGTAGATGTCACAATACATATCTTGGAATTTTTGGATCTGTGACGGTTCGGGTCTTTTTCTCCTCGCTTATCAGCTAATGACAACTGACTTTTTAAAATGTTATTCCATTTTTAAATATTTTTCTGTGTCGTTATCATTGCCAATCTTTTAATTCGTACTTACTAAGGTTGCATGTACCAAATAGCCTATAATATCTACAGTATGCAGTGTATATACAGCCTAAACAATTTATTATTTAAAATAAGCTCGTAAACCCGTGGACACATTGACAGGCGTAGGCGTCAGCGAGTGAACGTACTCTTGTATAAAATTAACTTAAATCATTCCTGACAGGTTCTGTTTTAAATTATTTTATGTTGTTTGTCTACGTCAATATCAATTAAGGTAGATAACTTATGCCGCTATAATCTCGCTTTTGAAATTGTTTTTGAGACCATGTTCGGTTTGTCTGTGGGGGTCCAGACATTTACACATAACATCACGTTTTGTTTCCCCGGAGGGATATGCAGAAGTGTTTTCATAGTACATCTACATTTTGCCAGTTTTGTTTAACTCCCATCTAATAGGAGGGAGCCTATTGCCAATCCAGATTTCTGGCTGCTACTGAGAAATTTCTGATAGACTAACCCAATAACACTTTAAATTAAAAAATTAAATTTATAATTTAAAAAAACCCCCGGCACAAAAACCTGAGTTCCCTTTGAAAAGTAAAATCGACCGCTCCAAACCTAACAATTTAATTATAAATAGTACCTAACTAAGCAAAATTAAGAAATCTTTTATAAAATTACTTCAAAATATTGTATTTAGGATACGACCGTCAACGACGTCTGCCCTCGTGGAGCTGTCGCAGTCCCCCAACGCGACGTATTTTAAAAAAAAATATTTATACATACTTAGGTACTTTAAGATTGAGTTTTTTAATTATTTTTTTACTTTTTAAAGAGAACTCAGGTTTTTGTGTCGGGGATTTTTAAATTTTAAATTTAATTTTTTAATTTAAAGTGTTATTGGGTTAGTCTATCAGAAATTACTTATTATACTTATTATAATGTATATTTTGTTAAGTTGTAAATACATACATAGGACTTCGCCGTGACCTAATGGAAGATGGGAAGCTTCCAAAAACAATATCAATTCAATTTGATGATGCCACTATCCGCCGGAGTTGTGTTGACGAGAATAGGTGGATTCTGATAAGTCCACATAATGTAACTTTTCAAGGTCTTAGAGGATATGGAAACATTGAAAGAACAATGTTTCCTATCATTTTATGTTGGATGGTTACAGCACATAAGTTGCAAGGGACGACAGTTGAAAAAGCTGTGGTTTACTTAGGTAAAAGTACATACTTTCGCAAAAGACCAAGCCTATGTAGCCTTAAGTAGAGTAATTTTACCTACTTACGGCTACATAGGCTTGGCCTTTTCCTTGGACGGTGTAGCAATTTGTGAGCTCGACCAAAGAAAACTATTTAATAACTCACATGACAAATCATCATTAGCAGAATTGCAAAAAACTGAGATGTAGTAATTGATAGTCTCAATTGACAATCGGATTTCCATGTCCCAATTTTCCCACCACCAATTTTCTCATCAAGCGAAGAACACTCTCAATTAAGTCATCAATATTCTCTTTCAGTAGTTCCGAGTGGTGCCGGACATAAAGAATAGTATCACCCCATTTCTTCCCGTGGGTGTCGTAAAAGGCGACTAAGGGATTTACTAGAGAATGGGCAGCAGCGTTCTCTATGCATTTTACCACCATACTGCGATCGCCAACAAGCTTGCCAAGCGTGGCGATTATGGCAAATCCCCCAATACGGGGGAGGCTTATGTCCAGCAGTGGGCGTCTTTCGGCTGCAATGATGATGATGATGATTCTCTTTCAGTGCGCTTTCATTTGAGATCCCACTCGAGTATATTTGCAGACATTCGGTTATTCTTCCCCACTTTCACCCCCCTCAACTTTTAAACGGCTCAACCGATTTTCATCAAACATGTTTAAGAACACTTGTACATAAGTCACCTTTAATACAAAAAAAAAAAATGAAATCGCTTCATCCGTTCGGGAGCTATGATGCCACAAACAGACAGACACGTCAAACTTATAACACCCCTCTTTTTGCGTCGGGGGTTAAAAATATAACGACGAATTTGGCAGATGTCACATGCCGTCGAATCTTTGGTTCTAGAACATGCCAGTTTCCTCACGATGTTTTCCATCACCGTTGAGAGTAGTGGTGATGAAATGATTCACGATTTTCAGGTGCGATGAATGATTGCAGGCGCTTAGTTTGCATCCGTACTCGTAAAACGCTGCCGTTACCACTGGGCCAACACAGCTTGCCTTGTGGTTGCTAACCTTTTTATTTCAGCCAACCCGCATGCAAGTTAACCCTCTCCATTTTATACAAAGACACCAGTCCTCCCTCTATCTACACATCATTTAATTCATCATTGATGACAAATACCACTGACAATTAATTAAGAAAATTAAAAACATTGTTATAACAAGCGGCGCGGGAGCAACTGATGGATATAATTGGGTTCTTGTTAAGTTATTGATTGTATTTTAAGATAAATAACATTGAAGGATTGAGACGGTTTATCTTTGAGCTTCGTTTCACTTATTATATGCTGCTTTTTTGATTGGAAGTTGTATGGAATGCAAGTAATTGTTATCAGCCCTTAGCCAAGTTACAACCGTTGCGTGTCGAATTCCGTTCTACAATCGGTAACGCCTCAGTGTCAGCAATTGTAGAAAACGATAAGTTGGTAGCCATGTTGACGCGCCTGAGTCGGCCGCTCGTTCTACAATGTCTTTAGAAAAACGACTTTATAACAAAGAGTTTAGCGTTGAACATTGTAGAAACGATAACAATTCATTCCATCATTTTGAACGATGTGAACTGGCTACGAATTTTCTATTCGTTTGTTCTAACTACGTGACTTAACGTTGAGATGATTTCATTCCCATACATTTGATTAGTTTTCGATTAGCGTTAACGATTGCAGATTATCAACTTGGCTAGGGGTTCAGTTCTGTATTCTTACGCTCTATTTTGCTCATATCATCTGCCAACTCTTTTCCCAATAATTCGAATGAAATTCTTCTAACTAGCTGTGCTACTGGGGAGTTTATTGCGCCACTTCTTCTTCCCAGATAAAGCACTAAGAAGTGGTGAATGGCGAGCGTTTTGGGCGTTTTAACTGTCTTACGTTATTTTGGCGTTTAAAAAGTGCTGTCTCTCAGCCTAGTTTGAATAAATTACTTTTGATGTTGATAGTTTGGAAAAACTCAATGAAGGATGTTAAAAGGGATGATGCTCAGCAGTTAGTGAACCTGGTTCTGTTCTCACATAATTGAGAATGCCGTTTGGCGATTGCAGTACGTTGGTAAAATACATGGAGAACGCCCATTCTCTAGTAAGTCCCTTAGTTGCCTTTTACGACATTCACTGGAAGAAATGGGATGGTTTATTCTTTACGTCCAGCACCACACGGATGAATATATGAACTTGACGCTATAGAATGATAAAAAAAAAAACACTACAAAGTCATAAATAACTTTAATTTCGAAAGTGGGTGTCTTAGGCTCTGTATTTAAGGTTTTTGCCACCGACTTCCGAAATTAAAGTTATTTATGACTTTGTAGTGCTTTTTTTTTACGGAAGTCAGTTGTTTTTTTGTGTAAAAAGTTTTTATTTTTTAACTTTTTAGTTGTGGTAGATACTCCGCACTAATCTAATCGCGTTATTCGTTCATTTGTCGCGCAAATACGTATTGCAAATTGAAGACTTATATGGTTTTCACATGGACCCCATTGTTCAAATGGGACCATTCGGGAAGCACCCGCTTTCAAATAAAAAAAGAATCATCAAAATCGGTTCACCCAGTCAAAAGTTATGAGGTAACAAACATAAAAAAAATACAGTCGAATTGATAACCTCCTCCTTTTTTTGAAGTCGGTTAATGACTTTATTTTTGCAAGTAGGTTTGTATAAACACTTTAACAGTGAATAATGTCACATATAACACATACATAGTACTTTTTGTCCCGGTAGTATGTTCCCGCGGGATATTTTCCGACCTCTACGCGGGCGAAGCCGCTGGCAAAAGCTAGTGTTACATATAGTTTCTTAGATAGAAATAAAAACCCCAACGCGATCTTTAAAAACAAATTAAAAACTTAGTACCTACGGCGTAAATACGTCAAGGAAGGTCATCAGTTTTTTTAATAATAACAACACCACATGTTTTCTAAAACGTATACATTTTATATTTTCAAAATGTCAATTTTTGTTTTATGATACGAAGAAATTACGAGGGCTGCCACGCTTGAATTGACGCCAGGAGCTCAGTAGACCTGTAATTAGCCTAGATTAGCCTCACTCCACATCTAATATGGATCTAGATAGGTCCTATGTTAATTTGTCTACATAGTTGTCCAGTCTAAAGCCAGGTTCTAATAATCAATAGTAAGATAACCCCTTTGTATATCACTCTCTCAGAGATGCATTAAAGCTGATAACACATCAGCTGGCTTACAGTGAGGTGTGTAAGCCGGGCTAAAGCCAAAGCTAGGCTATTTGTACACGTTACTATGAATTCACTCTCTAGTGTATTCACTGCCTTATCACAAAGGATGTGCTTGCTATTATGTAGCGTTGATATTGTGATTTAGTACTATTTAGTACCATTTAGTACTATTTAGTGCTATTTAGTAGCTTTAAATTGCTAATGGCTACACATTCATAGCGCGTTTTAACATAATTTGGTACCAAATCAAAAGTAATTTCTTCAAATCTATACTTATTAATATTATAATATATAATCTATACTAATACTAATATTATAAAGAGGTAAGATTTGTTTGTAAGTTTGTATGTAGGGGGTAATCTCCGGAAGTAATGGACCAATTTTAAAAATTGTTTCACTGGTAGAAAGCTACATTATTCGTGAGTGCTATAGGCTATAAATTATAAAGATATTATGCATATTAGCCGAACTATTTCAATTTTTGTCTAGCCAGGTGGAAAAAATTGCTCTTACAACAGAGTTATTTGCATACGCTGCCTTAACAGTTGTATATAATTCAAAACAATGTATGGCAACCTGGTCTGCTTTGAATAGTTCTACAAAGTAGTCCGCGACGCCATATTTCTATCTTTTATATTTTAGCAGATATAGTAGCTTTTATGTGTTAAAAAAAGTATTTTTCGACGTACTTACCTTTGGAGGATTTTTTAAACAACAAAATATTAAACCTTATCGAAAAAAATATTATTATGATCACAAGAACATCATAGAGATACGATTTTCCCAAAACAGTACGTCAATTGGTTAAATAGTTTCGAAGATAATATAAAATTACTAAATGGCAAAATGCCGCCGTCCATTCACGAACCGCATTAGATCATGCTTTGTACGGACGTTTTATCCATTTACCATAGATGACAAGCTTTTGATGCTATTATGACAGTATTCTAAATAACAGGGGTAAAATATTTTTTTCTAGATGCCCCAGGAGGCACTGGACAAACATGCCTCGCAAATTTGGTATTGGCAAAAGTCAGACAATCCGGGAAAAATGGGCTAGCTGTTGCCTCTTCAGGGATTGCCGCAACTCTATTATATGATGGGAAAACAGCACACTCCACCTGTAAGCTACCACTGACAGTATCATTGGAACAACAGTCAGTATGCTCCATACGTAAAAATGGACCGCTCGGGAAACTGTTAGCCAAAGTGGCATGCAAATACATACATACATACATATGCAATAAAAACAAAACCCTCCTTTTGGCAGTCAGGAAATAAATCATAGAACTCACAAGTAACCCTACCCAACTGTCACCCACCGATCAGAATGAAACTTTGTACATCGATATAACACTAAAAAATATTGTACCCGTGTTTTTTTATTTTTCCGGAATCCACTTTTTCGGCGTAGAAACCACCCCTAATAACCCCTAAGTAGGCTAACCCACGTAACTCTGGGCAGAGTGAGTTTATTCGACTGCTTTTCAATCAGAACATTACGATCTTGACCACAAATAGGCTAATCCACCTTAACCCTAATATAACTTATCCCCACAAACCGCTACAACCCTTATAAACCTATGGGGTGGTTTCTACCCCTAAAAATTGGATTCCGGAAAAGTAAAAAAACACGAGTTCAATATTTTTTAGTGTTATATCGATGTGCAAAGTTTCATTCTGATCGCTGGGTGACAGTTGGGTAGGGTTACGTGTCAGTACTAACCAAACCACACTCATAATTTCATCACAAGTTAAAATGTTTACCGCCCAACGAAGTGGACACAGGTCAGCTAGTAATTATTATAAAGCTGAAGAGTTTGTTTGTTTGATTGAACGTGCTAATCTCAGGAACTACTGGTCCGAATTAAAAAATTCTTTTTGTGTTGGGTAGCCTATTTATCGAGAAAGGCTATAGGTTATGTAACATCACGCTATAACCAAGAAAGAGAAGAGCGGAGCAGAAATGAAAAATGATGCAAAAACGGGGAAAATCGCACGGGTAGGCGATTCGACGCGACGGGAAGGGTCGGGGGAGCAAGAAATTTAACGCGGACGAAGTCGCGGGCAGAAGCTAGTTAGGCTATAAAATCTGTAATACTCTTAGTTTATATACCTAATTAATCCATTGACCGAATATTTCATGAAAAAAAAAACATCCAGTGGAATTAAATGAAATTGGAAGGAAGAGGAAGCTATATTTGTTACGGTTTAGAAAATTTGAATTGCGCTCCCAAAATCAAATTCAAACTAAAGTGAGAGCCAGCACTTTTCGAACGACAAAATTACATAAGACAGTCCCCAAAAACGCTTGCCCTTCACCACTCCCTAGTACTTGGAAGAAAACGAGGCGCAACTAACTCCCCAGCAGCATATCTGTCTGTTTAGTTAAACTGGGTTCTATACAAAGTAATTATCATCACGAGACACAGAACATTAACATAAATCATTTGCCATATGCCAGATAGCCAACCCAATATACCGACAAATAAAATGAAAACTATACTCAAGCCAAAAATGTCTCATTTACCACATGATGATGATGGTGATGATGAAAATAAAAGCCTCCTGGCATAAATGGCGTGACAGCTTACATATGCAAAGCTGAATTATGTTCATGTTACGTACAGCCTACCTTAGAACTAAAGGTTTTATACTTAAAGCAATGTTTATAATACAAATAAATTATTATCTATGATTCCCTGATGATTTTATTCTATGATTTCGTTGAACATTCTAAAGGTTACATTGAGACAGTATTATTACAACTCCTGGGTACTAGCTAATATTGAGTTGAGCCGCACGATTACTGACAAGTGTATGCACTGACTGGACTGGTCCACTCAATCTGTGTGGGTCTTTCCTCAAAAGACCATTTCAGTCACCAATCAACACGGTCTTCAAATGACGTGACCAAGATTATGTCTGGACTTCAAAAGAGACGGTGACCTCTGAGTTTGTTTGGGCCTTTCTTCTCAGAGTAGTTTGTTAGTAAACGCCAACCTCATCTAGTTTAAAAAATATGATTGTCGTGTAAAAGTGTTTGTACAAACCTACTTACAGAAATCGAATAATTTTTTATTAATTTAAAAATTAAATAAAAAAAATCAGGACTATAAACTATCCAAACCTTGATACCGGACGCCGTAATCTAAAGTTAGGAATACCGAATACACACAACATTACTAACACCGTCTTTGCACTTTACAAGCCAAGCCAATATTTAAGTTATCCCATACATGGTCACAGGTAATGTCCTGCTTGGTGCTCTCAGGTCAAGTCGTGAAGATGCAGCTATTGTAATACGACACCACATTATTGGCTATTGTCAGGATACAAATTGGTGTTGTTTTTAAAATTATGGGAAATATGTTAACAATGTTCTTGCATGCATACCTGAAGAAGCAGCTGGCTTGTGTTTAACAAAGATAACTGTGTTAGAGCATTTTAGCTGACCAATATGCAATAGATGATAGTTTTTTTTTTTTTTTAAATAAGTTTTAATTGGGATTGTTATAAAGAATTTATTGATGGTTACAATATTTGTGTATTAAAGTCATCATTCCTCTGCTGGGCACAGGCCGCCTCCAATTTGGAGTGGTTGGCCATAATCGCCACGCTTGGCAGGCGGGTTGGCGATCGCAGTATGGTAGTAAAATTCATAGAGAACGCTGTTGAATTCTCTTGTAAGTCCCTAAGTCGCCTCTTACGACACCCACGGGAAAAAATGGGATGACGCTATTTTTTACCTCTGGCACCATACTGAACAATATAGTTATGTATAATATGTTATAGCAGATCTTTTTTTTAAGTAAGTTTGATCGAAATTGTTTTATTGTGATATTTAAATAATTTACGTCCATAAAAGATTACAATATTAGACCTTAAACTGGAGGTATAGTCATTGGACTCTATGTGAACTAGGAATAAAGTTGTATCTGAGATATCTCACTCGATGTATACCCACATAAAAATTACCTAAATACTTTAGGTAATTAGCCAACATTTATACAACAATCATCATAATCATCCACAGCCCGACTTCGTACACTACTAAGCATAAGCCTTTCATTTCTTGTGCCAATCACAAGTTCGTATGCCAGCTTCATCCAGGTTTTCGCAATGGCAACAAAGTCGTTTACCCATCTCGCCGCCGGACGACCGATATGTTGTATTCCAGTCCTTGAACGCCACTCAGTCACAGCCACAGAACAAAGAATACAGAGAAGTGCCCCTACACTGGCTAAGCACGGGAACCAGTGTCGCCAAACTCACACATTTACACATCAAATTCTCCATTACACACATAAAAAACAGTGATATGATTGGCTACAAATTACAAACGCAACTTTTATAAATCATCTTCTTATTGCTTTCAAAAATTGTGTCTTATTGCAACGAATGAAAGTTGTTATTATTTGACATGACACAAACAATAAAGACGTTTTTCGTCTAAAAACTTTAAATAGACAAGTTTACAATGAGTTCAGCAACTCAACGCTAGATGGCGCTGTAACCAATTCATTCTATTCAGAACGCTAGCACCTTTGAAATAGATGTCATATTCATATGCACTTGTAATCTCTTGTGATGAGTACAAAAAAAAAAAGTTAGAGATGTAGACATATATCGATATATTAATATTGATGTTACGTAATTTATTCGGGTGAGCAATGTAGTAATTTGTTAACATCATACAAATGCTTAATAACGGAAAAGGTTGATTATCATTAAAATATCAATGTTAAAGAGGTATTTGTATGTTTGTATGTAAGGGGGTAATATTATTTTCATAAAATCAAGTACGTGGGCGAAGCTGCTGACAGAAGCTAACGATAAATGAAACGATAACAGATGGTGCTAAAAATATTTACTGACCTTGAAATAATATATCTATATATTAATACGTGAAGCGAAAACTTTGGATCCCTTTTTACGAAAATTGGGCGGACGGAGGAGTATGAAATTTCGCACACTTATAGTTTATACAGAGAAGAAGTGACGAATGCTAATATTTTTTTTAATTATGCGTAAAAATACATTATTTTCAATAAATAACACGTTACACACACTACTATTCATTACCGTGTATTTAATACACACATGCACAAATCGAGTATATATTTGTTTTTGGTATTATTTGTCTATAGCCTTACTGAATTGTCAAATATAATTATGGATTACGAAATTACGAAAGTTTATTGTCGAAATCTGTGGTCCAATCGAGAATATCTGTCTTTAATATTTTGTGTCTATAGTCTTGCTGAATATGTCAAGTATAACCATAGACAACATGAAGTAAATGCTGTTCTGTCACCTATCAAAACTGTAATCTTATGTAATACTTTGAAATAATATATAATGTATTAATATGTGAAGCAAAAACTTTGCACATCGTTGTACGAACATTGTGCGAACGACGGTGTATGAAATTTGGCACATTTAAAGTTTATTTGGAGAAATAGTGCTGAAAACTAATATTTGTATATATTAACGAATAATGGTCGAGTTTCGACCTCTGGGCGACCACTAGTATTTATTTAATATTTGCCATTTTGATAGTCCAATATTAATATATTTTGCCGTGATAGCTTTCATTAAGACAGTAATATGATTAGACGTAGGAAAATCCCCTAATTGGTTATAGCTTATGTTTTGGAATATTGATGACCCAATAAACGGGTGCATTATTACCGTCCGTCCGTCCGTACCGTCTTATAAAAATATTTCGGATGTCTGACATAACTTAATCATAGATTCTGATGGGCATATTAACCCCCTCTAGCCTTACCTATAATAAATCTATGTAATTATTGATTTGTTTTTCAGTTACTAAAGCACTAATGCAAATATCACACTTATGTTATCAACTGTCTTATTATATAACCAGCTATGTGAGCTATTGATTCCTTACTAAAATCAGACAAAACTATCGATACCGACGTACTTTACGGATGTGTCCCATCCCTAATCGAGTAGCGTCGAAGTTACTAGAATTTTGTTTGTGATTTTCCAGATGATGACCAAGTGCATTTAGACTTTGTTTCAATGAATATAAGGTTGTTTATAGTTTGCATTGAAGTCATAACATGTGGTATTGTAATTAAAATCAATTATATTAAAAATTAACAAAGTTTAGCACTTACCAATGATACGATACACCTCTACAAGATATTTTTTTTTCTGCTTTCGTTTTTGCAGATCAAAACCGCACAACAAGGCATAATTTCTAATATTTCGCGTATTTCTGAGACATCCAATCGCGACAAGTATCTGACGGCGAATAAGCTAAATGTTGCGCATCTGCGCTTAATGTTGACACGTGCGCGATATGCGAGGGGCACTTCCTCTAGTTTTCTTTATTCCGTGGTCACAGCCTTACTGAAGAGAAAGTAAGAGTAAAACAAACTTATAAGTAGATCACCGTCTCTCTTAAAGTCCAGACATAATCTTGGTTACATCATGTGAAAACCAGATAAAGTGGACCGTCTAGTAAAATTAGTGCACGTAGTTATCAGGAAACAAATCTATACTAATATTATAAAGCTGAAGAGTTTGTTTCTTTGGTTGAACGCGGTAATCTCAGGAACTACTGGTCCGAATTGAAAAATCTTTTTGTGTTGAGTAGCTTATTATAGAGGAAGGCTATAAGCTAAATAACATCACGCGTACACGCACACAATTAAAAGGAGCGGAGCAGCAACGAAAAATGGTCGAAAGCTGGCAGACAATTCGAAGCGACGAGAAGGGTCAGTAAGCTATTATTATGGATATAAATGTAAAAACTTAACATAAGGTGATAAAATGGGCTGTCTCATCCCTAGAAGTGACAATAAGTGGGTTAAAAGAAGCAGGAGGGACAATATGCAGGTCGTCTATCGAGTTTTAAGCAATTGCAATCATTTGGCAATACGACAAATTCTATTTCTTCTTTTCAAAGGTTTGCTCTGTTCAACACGCTTAGCGTAGAATGTTGTATGCTTTTAATCATTTCTCACAAAATGGCTATATAGCGCGGCTACCTTTTTTAGAATCATCTCCAACCCACCCTTAGATCATAAACGTTACAACCATAAATTCAACCACCATAATGCACTTTAATAACCACGGTACCATGATAAAGCCACACTACAGCCTCCGCAGTGGCCAAACGGTGTCAATCATGGCCATCATCCCATTAAACATTGGTTGGTTGGCTGCCAGCCAAATATCCACTATTGGGCCAACGTCCCAGCCTGAGAAAGGTCCTGCTCTATTTATTATGCCTCTATTTCCCGAACAGATATTATGGGGATGACTTAGTTTCGGCTTTCGGCTTTATATGATGTTTTTCGTCTCATATCTCGCCATATTTTTGATGATCTGTGGGCTATGTCTTTCGTTTTGACAATTTTACAACTTTCATTGCGTTATTTGCGATGTCGAGTGGACGAAATTTTCAATTATATGAAGCAATGGATAAGGAATTCCGTTCAGATTTCTTCGGATAGTGCCAAATAATATGTAACGCAATTGGGGTGCTGACATATTAGGATTTCGGTTTCTACTTTTTAGTCCTCGTAATAATACGAGGATGATGTGAAAGTGCTTATTGAAAATAGTATATTAGAGCCGCACCTTCTTTGAAATATTTACTTGTTTTAATTAGCAAGCACATCGTTAAGAAACATATAGAATTGGATCATAAAGACGTTTGAAATACTTTTTATATTTTTTTTTTTAAGACTTTAATGAAAAGGTAACGCAGGTTCTTTAAATTTCGAATATGTAAGAAGAAATTATATACAGATTATAACAAATCAGCAGAAGCCATCTTATCAGTCATGGCTACAGGACATCGTTCTAGAACATTACAATGTAACCACTATAAAATATTATTGTTGTTACTCTAAAATAAAACTCTAAGCAAAAAAAAATAATAATACGGAGGATACGTCAAGGTATAATTTTAATTCAATGTTTTGTGTTTCGTAATGTTAATTACTATGCTATTGTATATAGAATCAAGTTTTCTTACTTAACAGACAGCTGTGCTGCTAGAGAGTTCTTCCCAGCTATAGCACTAGGAAGTGGTGAAGGGCGGGCGTCTTGGGGGACTAAATATTGTTATTTTGACGTTTGAAATGCGCAGGCTGTAAGCCTACCTTTTTTTTTAAATGTGGGTGTGAAATTACCAAATGACGTCTCCCGCTCTGGGCCGAGCAGGAGGGCGTGTCAGACTTTTACTGGCTAAAACCCACCCGTATTCCTTCAGTTGCCTATATGCCAAAGCCGCGGTATCTCTTTCTAAAAAAATTCGCGGACCTGGCAGGGCCGTAAGCCTGGTTTGAATTTGATTTTGGTAGCTCAATTAAAGATTTCTAAACCGTAACAAATATGGCTTCTTCTTCCTTCGAAGTGCATTAAATCCCATTTAATATTTTTCTTTTTCATGAAATAGTAATTCAATGGGATTAAGTGAACTAAGAAAATTGTATTGCAGATTTTATTGAGTATAAATCCGTAAAAAATGTACGTGTTGTACGTGCGAACACGAATTACTTTTTGTTTAACATATAGCCTGACAGAGTTGCAATTTGGAATATATGTGAAAAAACTTGAATTTCGCGGGCTTGGAACTTCTATTTTTAAAAACAAAATTTGTCATTTTAAACGGCAACTTATCGACTATAGATAAAACTTGTCAAAATAACCTACAGAAGTCTTGCACATCACTAGTTCATTCTCTTTTTAAAAGTCATGTCAGCTTCGATATTTTCTCGTTGCGATTCGTTTTTTTTTTCTTTTTTTGAATTCAAGAGAAACAATAATCGGATTCTCGTTAATACTGACTGGCGACTAACAATATTATTATTTTTTCTTCCCTTCCTTCTTTCCTTGTTGTTTATTTTCTTTCTTTTTGAGCATCGCCTTTTGAAAAGTTTTAATTTAATTGGAAGTCTGTTAATTTTTGTCTGACTAACGAATCTTTTTGTTCATGATGCCTTCAATATTAATAAGGATGGGAATTTGTTTTGACAGATTAAAAGCTTACTCAATGGAGTTTCTAAATATATTTTTTAAGTATAAGAGCATCAAATTTTTTACCGTAAGATCTGTCATTTGCAATTTATCACCATCAGTTTGTCCGGAACGCCAATTCCCTAATTGGTAAAGTTTTATTTAAACTTTCGAAATCTAGTCGCATTTCTCAGTGACAATCAAATGTCAAAAACATGTCAAAAATGTTTGGAAACTCAAGACGTATTTGATAGATTGAGACTGACATGTCATGTACGTTCCTAAAATTATAAGAATTGCCTCTCAGATATTTTATCTAACCATAT
The DNA here is from genome assembly GCA_932294355.1 of Aporophyla lueneburgensis. Classification (NCBI taxonomy): domain Eukaryota; kingdom Metazoa; phylum Arthropoda; class Insecta; order Lepidoptera; family Noctuidae; genus Aporophyla; species Aporophyla lueneburgensis. The sequence goes on from OW028755.1 coordinate 25,020,424, forward strand.
TTTTTTAATATTATTAAAAGTATATTCAGCCAGTTTCACGAGCAAACAATAATGACAAAGAAACTCCGAGTTCGCTCAATTAAATAGACGATTCTCTTTTCAAATATAAAAGAAACAATTAATTGTAAGAAAAAAGTTTCTGTTAGGGTGTGGTGTTGAAGGTAGATGAGCGACAAATGAGAAATTAATAAAACGGCGGATGAAAGAAGATTTAATAAACTAAAGAAAAAATACTAACCTCAAACATCAAAGATCTGAATTAAATGAAGCGGTACAACCATTGTGTCTTATTTAAAAATAAATAATAGTTTAAAATCTCGGGTGCCTGATCAATAAAAAATACCTTAAAAAGCACCCCACGCTTTTTTCCCATTATTTTCTACTTTTTAGTTTGGTCTTCTATGGAAGCGTGTTTTTTAGTTTTTTTTAAGCTATTATTTATTTTCTATTTTTTAGGGTATTTCGCCCAGCGAAGTTTGTGACGTATGTCAGCGTAGTTTTTGAAGACAGTTTTTTTGCTGTCCTGGTAACCCTGGCAAGGATAATGGCACAAATTTATGAAATTATTGCATTGTCATCGGTCTTTGACAGGTGTGCAAAGTTTGAAGGAAATCTGGTCGTTTAAAGTGGGTGAAAATCGCGCTATAAGGAATCGGTTACAAACAAATATACAAACATACAAACAAACAAACAAACAAACAAACATACAAACAAACATACAAGTGAAGCTAATATAAAGCGTGTAATATCGTTTAATTCACACTATTTAAATGTCAATATTTTGTTAGTTACATTATTTTAAAAACTAAGTTAGTCATGAGGAGATCAATTAATGAATTTATACATCATATTTTCCATCTAGTATGGGATTGTCTTCCAGTCCAACCGGATGCAGCTGAATACCAGTATTTAAGGAAAATAAAAATTAATAATAATAGATACCCAGTGCAAAATGAGACAATTTTACTGCCTGGCAGTATTACTTACCTTGGTTAAAAACAATTCTAATTTACCAAAACTGCGCACCTAGATAACAGATAACTAAAATCAACTTTATCACGACACACAAAACAAGTTTTAACCAGCATTTGGCTAAGATCCCAAAACCGTTTATCCCGGCAGAAATCAGGGCCAAGCACACTTCGTTAATAACTTATCTGATAAAGCTGAGCGGAGCGGAGCGAGGCCACTCGCATTGTGACCTCGCCCTGCAGGTGGGAGCGAAACAATCTGGAAGGTGCTCCTCGGATAGACTTCATTAAGTCGGTCAATAGTAATGCGTTATTTTGTTCTTGACTCTCTTTGCTATTCATTAAAATCTGTATTTGTGTTGTTTTAAGTCAGGATTTTAATTTGGACCGGAATATTTACCTGGCTTAGTGTTTTCTGAGTTTTGTGGAAAACGAGGTTTTAGATTCTATTCTGGACCTGGAAAATAATAAATGATAAATGATTTCATTTCTGTAAAGTAGGTTTGCACAAACACTTTTACACGTCAATGATATTTTTTTTAATTGATGAGGTCAGCGTTTTCTATCGGACTAATCAGAGAAGAAAGGCCGAAACAAGCTCAGAGGTCACAGTTTCTTTTAAAATCCAGACATAATCTTGGTCACATCATGTGAAGACCATGTAGATAGCAGTCTGAAATGGTCTTTTGAGGAAAGAACCACATAGATCGAGTTGACCTGTCATGTTAGTGCACACATTTGTCACCCAATCGTGCAGCTCAACTCAGAACTTAAGAAGTTCAACGATATTAAATGACTGCATTGGTGCTGTCTACGGCTAACCCATTTGCCAAACCTGCACCCGAATAACATTATAAACATTTTTTTTTTTCATTTGCCAAAGGTTTCGGAAGCACAATTGCCATTGCTTCATAAATGTTTCTAATTTCATAAATCGATTCTCTAGTGACTACTGACTCGTTCGTCTAGTGAGCGCATGTGATCTTGGGTGAGATTCCCAGGTCAAGATAGTGTTATATCCCAGTAGTAGCCCGGAGTCTGGATTTGTGCCCGTTTAGTGGCAATAGGATCCCCCCCCCCTTTTTATCGTGTGGAAATCATCATTGATGTCCTCCACCCCGGGGTGAGTGGAGGGGTCTGTCAGACTCTTACTGACTAAAACCACACGGTGTTCAGCCGGGGTGCTGGAGTGCTTATGCATTTCGTCACGTTCTCCGGCTAGGTGTTGTCCCGCATGAGTACATTTGGAACCCGTCACCCTAACGGCCACGAATGGCCGCAGTTCCTTCAGTGAGCGGCGTGCGCAGAACAAGACGCGCCGCCGTCACGGGCCTTTCTCTGTTCAGATAACAAACTCCCCAAGTTTGTTGCCTGCAGGCGTCACCCTAAGGCGGCCGGAGATCGTCTCGCGCCCTCCGTCGCCCGGTTACCCTTCTGCGGATTGGAAGGGAGGTTATATCCTCCCTCTCCCTTTCCGCCGCTTCCTTTGCGACCTTCACCTCCTCGCAAAAGGAAGCGACGGCATCCCACGCGCTCTCACTCGCGACCATGTACTGGACCATATCCGGAAGCGAGATTATATCCTCAGTACCAATCGCCATAACTAGGTCACGACGCTGCACTGCCCAAGCAGGGCATTCCTCCTTTTTAAATTTATTAGCCGTTTGTGTCCTACTGCTGGGTGAAGACCTTCCTACTCTCTTACCACGTCTCTCTGTCCAGAACTGCCAAAAACCAATCTTTATTTGAAGAGTCCAGCTCATCCCGCCGTCTCCGTCTGGGCCTGCCGCGATGTCTCTTGCCATTAAGCGGGACCTACACAACCATTTGCCATTTAACGGAATTTCTGATTCGTATTATGTACTTCAAGAAGATCTAACGGCATGGTAACTAGCATTTAGGCTAATTAGTCATTGCCCCAGAAACACCAATGTATAAATTGTTATGTATAATGGCGCAAGATAGTCTTTACCAGAAATAGTCATCGTGTTATTAGTTCTGCAGGTGCAATAGGCAATATTATGTAAGTTTGTGATGGAATATAGCAGTTCGTCGTGGACGAAGTACACACGGCTACAGGTCAAGGTATACATTTCCTCGCGAAGGAGGAGGCGGGGTGCGTGTGGGAGGGGCAGTCTCTGCGCCCTCACGTCCCTAGCCACCGCACGAGGAGACGCCCCGGGCGTCGGCAGTCAACAGCAGACTCCCGGCCACCGTAGGCGCGAGCTTGCGGGCGGCGAGCAATGGGTAGCTCGCTGCCCGGTAAGGACCAGGCACGGGTCGACGGCGCGTAGTGTTCCACGCGCGCCTCAAAGAGATGAAGGGGTCTGCTAGGACCGATGCCTGCCAGGGTTGCGAGATTGTTTGAAAGAGAGACCGTGACCCTGGCACATGGGCAACTGAAGGAACACGGGTGGGTTTTAGTCAGTTGTGGTATTTGTCAGGGAGTGAACACTGTTGTCCTTATTAGTCTTTTATTCTAAGATTAGATGAGAACTATATGTGTCTCGAGACGCCATTGAGGAATGTCGGTGTTGCCAATGTTAGATGCGATATACTACCTGACATCAGTAAAAGTCTGACACGCCCTCCCGCTCCGCCCAGAGCGGGAGAAGTCATTTGATGATTTCCCCCACAAAAAAGGGTACACATTGGCTTTTCGTACAATGAGATGTCAACTTATATTGGAAATCTATAGCTTGTTAGGTAGCCGTATGTAAGACAACGCAACGGCTCCCCTGACATCATCTGTCATCGGAAGACAGCTATGGAATTAGGATGTACAATTTGGCCGCCACGCAACCACCGATGCGACGCGCGACGCACTGCTGCAGTGACTATTACCAGCCAGTGTCATTCTTATACGACCTTTTCGGTGATTATGATTACAGTAACTTCGTTACGCAAGTAGGAGTAGTAAAGTATCTCTAAACTTTTAATGCAATAAATACTAGATGTAGACGGTTTTTCAACACGAATCTAGATCAATAAAAAGTATGTACCTACTTACTTAAGTTGACTTCCTAAGTTAGTACGTCCGCAAATATCAAGTTCTCAAGATATTTTCACTTAACTTTAAACTTAATTACTGAAGAAGTAAATTGAATTCCTTCCACCGGATTCGTCGGTTTCCAATATTTACTGGTCAGGCTGTAATTTAAATTATTATATCTTGCTCTGTATTTATTCAAAACTTTATCAATTTAATAATTGTTAAATTTGTAAAGTTCTTTAACAAATATTTATTTGATAGGGCGTTTGAACTGATCAAATTTTCTGTTAACCTTCACAATGGCACTGAAGGATATCAATTGGAAAATTCACGTGTAATATACGGGGGTCACACTGTACGTTTTTAGAATAGGCCGGCAAAAAAGCAGCCGATGATAAAATATTTAAATTTCGAATTAAGAACTCTTCGGGAATCTATGGATTCGTAATGAATTCGTACGTCATTTGTTTTTGCAAATTGGCGGCAGTTTAAAAGTGTCATTCGTGTTTCGAAATGGATTTGACTAGAGAAAATTTTCGCTCAATGATTTATTACAACTTTTGTTGCGGCCTTACTTTACAACAATGTTACAATAGACTTCAAGATAGAAGCATACTCTTAGAGGCTTCGTGTGGTGCCAGGGTTCCGTGTGTTGCCGGACGAAAAAAATAGCACCATCCCATTTCTTCCCGCGGGTGTCGTAAAAGGTGACTAAGGGACCTACTAGAGAATGAGCAGCAGCGTTCTCTATGCATTTTACCACCATACTGCGATCGCCTACCCGCCTGCCAAGCGTGGCGATTATGGCAAAACCCGTGCGTTTAGAGAGGCCTATCAGTTGAAATGGTGATGATTATAATGAGAGGATCCATGACCTAATCGTACTCGTATTTTGAAAACCTTTCAAAAACCTACTCCACCATTTATAACCTCACTCGTCAAAATAACATAACATCAGTCCTTCCACCGCAATTCGTCGCAACACTAAAACCATACGAGTATAATTCGTCAGAAAACAAAAGCAATAAAAACGAAAACACCAATTTATTATACCTTAGATTATCGTACCCGACTGCTGCCATAAAGAAAGGGGGTATATGTATTAGCATGTGACCCTGCCAGCAGTCTGAATGTTTAATGGTGGAAAAATCAATGTTTGACTCACGGCAACTCTTTGTGTGATATCGATCTGAAATTGGTTGGGGTATGGATAAGACAATGTGTATGATAATGTATTCCTTAGGACCCGAGATGGCGGTGCGTAGTGTTCCACGTGCGCCTCTCTAAGATGTAAGGCGAGAAGTTCAACACCTCTCTCCCCACTTCAACTTGAGATGGTCAGCAGAGGCGGGCTGGGATCACCCGGGGATTGCGGAAGTCGCACTAGATCCCGTGATCCCGACGTAGTTCTGGGAGGGAACACCAGGGTGGTTTTAGCCAGTAAGAGTCTGACAGCCTTTCAGCTCAACCCAGGGAGGAGGACACCCATGAAATTACCACCCGAAATCAAAAAAAAAAAAAAAAAAAAAATGTGAAAGACAATGTGTGCTACACACTATGTTGAGAGTTGTAAGTCGTAGGTTTGATCGAACCTGGACAAGCGCTCTACTCTGTATAAATTATTCCATCACCACTGCTCTTAAAACGTTGAAAGAAAATATCGTGAGGAAACGAGCATGTCTTAGAACCGAAAATTCGAGAATATGTGACATCTACCAACTAGCACTAGACCCGCGTGGTAGATTATAGCCAACCCTCTCTCACAAATAGGAGGCTTGTATCCCAGCAGTGGGAACTTTATAGGCTGATTATAATTGCTCTCATTGGACTGGTCTACTCAAATAAGTGTGATTATTTCCTCAAAAGACCATTTCAGACAATAATCTACGACATTAGAAGTAAGTTTGACCTTTGATTTTGTTTCGCCATTTCTTCTCAGGGGTAGTCAAATAGCAAATGTCGACTCAATCTAGTTTATTTTTTTAAATAATATGACGAGTTCAAGTGATTCCGATATCCTATTTATAGATAAACAATTACGTTAGTCTTAAAAGTGATCGTAAGGCATGAGCACTTTTTTGTGCTGTTTAGGCCAAGATCATGTAAGGCAGAAATCTTTTAGTGCTTTTAGTACCAAAATTCTATTAAGATTACAGTGATTGAATGCTCACACAAAAATCGTTGTTTTTAAGTCTATTTTTTCTTGTCTCTGTATGTCTTAATGTACCAACCGAAAAATGAGTATTCTAAGACGCCCTAAACTGAATTGGCATTAGCAAATTTTTACTTCGGCTAAACCCTTTCTAGCCTCTACCACTAGGGACGTCTTCCCTACCATTATAGCACCCCCTAGTCTACTCCTACTGATGTGTAATGATCTCTGTAACACCATGAAACACGTGGCTTCAGGGTATAATGCAAATCTTGAGATTCATTCGTTAAATCGAGTCTTTTCAAACCAAACTGAGGATTGGCTGCTGGCCACTTCCACTTTTAATATATGTACTTATAATGAAAACACAAGAAACTGACGTTATCTTGTCATTTATAATCTGCTGGCTATTGATTCATACTTACGCTCTTTGCAATATAATAGCTTGTCTTATTCATACCCTTGATGTACACAAATCGTTTACACTCGATAGTTTATTGACCTAGCGAGAATATAATAGCGCTTTATTATAGACTTGGCTAAGGGTTAGTCATTTTTTAAAGGTATCAAAATCAAAAGTCATTTATTCAAACTAGGCTGAGAGTCAGCACTTTTTGAACGTCAAAGTTACACAAGATAGTCCCCCCAAAACGCTCGCCCTTTTACACTTCCTAGTGCTTTAGCTGGGAAGAAGAAGTGGCGGAACAAACTCCCCAGCAGCACAACTAAAATACACACACACATACAATACACAGTATAAAATATAAGTCGAAATAAAAATATAAAGGCTCGTTCAGACTAGCGCGACGCGACGGTCGCGCGCGAATCGGCGCGGGCGATTTATATCTGTAGAACAATTTGTATGAAAACGCGCGCGACCGTTCACACAGTGGCGACCTGTCAAGCCGCGACACGGTCATAAAAATTGTTCTACGGATATTAATCGCCGAATCGCGCGCGACGTCGCGTCGCGCTCGTCTGTACGAGCCTTTAGTCGAATAGGTAAATAACGATAAAAATTAGTATCATAAATACAAAATAATTACGTAGGAGATTCTTTATACCCATTTGCTGAAAACCTGTTATCTACATAATGCAAATTATCACCTGGCATCGCAGTTTATGACCTTAATATCTAAAATACTAAGAGATTTAAAGAGGAGATGGGCTGTATGGATCAGATCTTCTCCCTAAGATACATAGGTAAAAATATCTGGCAAAGCACAAGAAAGTCTACTGTGCTTTCGTTAACTTGGAGAAGGATTATAACAAGGCAGAAATGAATAGTAACGCTGGGAGGGGACACGCTGGGAGGACATATAGTGACCTTATTGGTGATTTTCTTTAGAAAGGTCTACCTGACCGTTAATACGCACCTGACCTTTCTAAAGAATATCAACCATTATCACCCACCATCGCGCAACCTGCGTGCGTGTAAGACTCAGCTTAAACTACGCTTGTTCACCTATGGGCCCTATGGCGCTTGTGGATGGGTGATCATTTTTACATACCATTCGGCAATCACGTTAAGCCGTTGATCCAGCGGTCTTTCGTGGATATTTGGCAATCGTTACGGGTCGTCAAAAACACGTTAATCTGATAACCAGTCTTATCAAAAGGTATCGTATTACCCCAGTAACTGGGTTGTGGAGGTTAGATAAACAGTCACTCTATCTATAATATTGGTATTCAGCTCTATCCGGTTAGGCAGTAGTTTGCTAAGTAATACTATATCATTAAAAAATGCTTCCTCCATCCTCACTCACTTATTTTGCTGTGCCCAGCAGGGTCCATATATGATCTGGTGATATGATCTGGTGACTGGCCTGTTAGTCTAGTGGTTAGTGACCCTGACTCCTAAGACTGAGGTCGTGGGTTCGATTCCCACCCAGGACAAATCTTTGTGTGATGAGCACGATCATTTGTTCTGTGTCTGGGTGTTATTTATCTATAATATGTATGTATTTAGAAATATATAAGTATGTTTATCAGTTGTCTGGTTAACATAGTACAGGCTCTGCCTAGTTTGGGATCAGATAACGTTGTGTTGGTTGTCCTAAGATATTTATTATTATTTTCTTTATTCATTTTAACAAACTTATAAATTATATTTTTAAATATCAGAATATAAAATAAAAAAACATTTAAAAATATAAAAAATAGTAGCCCACCGGTATCGGGAACAGGGTCCAAGCTACCGGCGGTCAGGGCTCCAGAGAGAGGAACCTCCTGACAATGCGAGCCGTGTCCAGAAGTACCGCTTTCTGAATCAAGCCCTTGACCCAACTGCTTAACGAGAGCCTCTTCAGGTGTTGGTCGAGGCTCTTGGCTATCAACCCATTGGCTGTGACGACTATCGGCACAATGATCGCTGAGTCCACATCCCACATGTCGACAACCTCGCGAGCCAAGTCAAGATACTTGATTTGTTTATCTTTCTCGGCTTTCACGAGATTCTCGTCATGCGGAACCGTTATGTCAACAATCATTGTGCGCCTTTCTAGTCGATCCACCACCAGGATATCAGGCTTGTTTGCAACAACAGTCCTGTCAGTGATGATGGATCGATCCCAGTACAGTGTGATATGGCCATTTTCAAGAACTGGGTCGGGCACATACCTGTAGTACGGCACTTCCGATTCCACAAGGCGGTATTTCAGAGCAAGTTGCTGGTGGATAATCCTGGCTACAAGATTGTGTCTGTGCAAGTACTCTTCGTTAGCTAGACGAGAACACCCAGAGATAATGTGTCTAATTGATTCCCCGGGACGGTGGCATGCCCGACAGATGTCCACCGTGCCATCTTTCACAATAAATCTCCGGTAATTGTTCGTCATCATAACTTCGTCCATAATTGCACAAACAAAACCTTCGGTTTCCACAAAGAGATCACCGAAACGCAGCCAGGCTACGGACGCTAGAAAATCTACGTCGGGTCCGTGTAGGGCCCGGAAAAAGCGTCCGTGGAGCTCCTTACTTTGCCATACTTCCATGCGGTCATTAGTGTCAAGTACTACAGGCTTGCGCCAGTTCTCGTTAGCTAAGGAGAGCGGGGTGAGGCCCTTGTCCACCGCGACCACATCTCGATGCATCCCCACGTTGGCTTCCAGGAAATATTCCCTGAGACTGCATATCTCGCGATTGTGGAGAGTCTTAGCGTTTAAAAAGCCTCGACCTCCACACTTTCGCGGGATATACAGCCTCATTACCGATGACCGTGGGTGATGCATTCGATATGCAGTCAGCAACGTACGGACCTTCCTATCCAGGGCGTCAAGTTCGGTTTGTGTCCATTTGAGTATGCCGAAAGAGTACATCAAAACCGGCATGACCCAACCGTTGAAGGCGCGCACCTTGTTTCCGCCTGATAGAAGACTATTAAATACTTTCTTCAGGCGACCAAAGAAGCGCTCCTTCAACGATTGCTTCATGTCAGTAACATTGATTCCCAAAGCTTATAGGTTTCGGATGTGGAGAGGGCTCGAAAGTTTATGGAATCCGAGAGTTGGGTTCCCACGGATTCCACAATCTCCCCTCGCTTTACATGCATGACTGCACATTTGTCCACACCAAATTCCATCCTGATGGCGCTACTGAAGGTTTTAGTTACCTTCAGTAGTTCCATCAGTTGCAAATTGTTGTGGGCAAAGAGTTTAAGGTCATCCATGTAAAGGAGGTGAGATATAACCTGACCACCTCTCCTGAACCGATAGCCTATACCTGAATCCTCAAGCAGTGTGCTCAGAGGATTCAGGGCTAAGCAGAACCAAAGCGGACTCAAACTATCGCCCTGAAATATGCCTCGCTCAATCCTTATCGGCTCGCTATTCCTCTGGATATTTCGACATCCTGGATAGCGAAGGACCGTTCTCCATTGCCCCATACATGACATCAGGAAGGCGCGCAGAGTTGCATCTACTTTATACAACTCCAGCACCCTCATGAGCCATGTATGTGGCACCGAGTCATAGGCCTTCTTGTAATCTATCCAACATGTCGACAGATCCTTACGGGAATGACGAACCTGTTGGCTAATGGCCATATCAATGAGGAGCAGCTCCTTAGTACCACGGGACCCGTTCCTACATCCATTTTGAGAGATAGACATGATGGTGTTAGTGTCTATATGATTGTAAATTTTAGCTCTCAAAATGGATGTAAGAACTTTATAGACCGTCGGTAAACACGTGATCGGTCTATAATTTTTGGGTTCCGCGGTACTACCTGATTTATGGAGCAGGTGGGTAACTCCTGTTGTAAGAAACTGGGGTAGCGAACTAGACTCCAAAGCCGTCTGGTACTGAGCGGCCAAGCGAGCGTGCGATCCTACAAACCATTTTATCCAGAAGTTGTGCAGCCCGTCCGGCCCTGGAGACTTCCAGTTGGGCAACGGACGGACTGCACGAGCTACATCTTGGGGGCAAATAGTAATAGCCCCCATTTCTGGTATAGGATCGCAGGCCCGCTCGACCTCTCTAGCCCAATCCCCTTCGGTGTGACTGACAGGCACCGACCAGATACTGCGCCAAAAAGAACACATGGCGTCATTATCCGGCAGATGCGTATCAGCCACACCTTGGATCGGTCGCTCCCAAGCCCTATATACCCACCTTTCATCACTCTGGAAGGCGCGATTCTGAGTGTATCGGTTCACTCGCCGCTTATACCTACGAATACGGCTTGCCCATGCATAAACTTTCTGCTTCAGGAAGTCTATGCGCTCTGTGACACGGGACATAAAATCCTGAGGGCTGGTATCAGTCCCTGAGAACGCCCGTCTCACAAAGCGCATCACTCTAGGGCGAGTGTTGCCCTCCCTGAAACAGATTAGTTTGCCGATGAGCGCTCTGGCCCCACTAATACGACGCTCAATTCTGCACTGCCAAGCTGGTACGGCTGGTTTTGGTCGTGTAGCTCCAGAGTCACTAGCAAATTTGACGTGAGCTACACGACATGCCGCTACAGCCGCGCAGTACAGAATTGCATGAGTATCAGTGAGGTCTTCGCAGTCATCAAAATAGTTTGACAACTGCGAATCCAGAGCCGCCACCAGCGCCCTATTTTTGTTATGCATGGGCAAACGAGGTAAACGTGGTCTAAGTTCTGGTGGCATGGATCGGTATTCTCGAATCGCACTCTCCAAAGCAATCCTCAATTCCTCATTGCACTGGGTACTTACGTTTGTAGCCCTGTCATCACTCCCCTCGTCAGCGTGACTTGTGACGCACTGTGGTGGGACCACAACAGTCTGCAACGGAGGTGCGATGACATGGCTAATCAGCATTTCATTTCGAAGGCGATCAAGTACAGTGTCATCCAACATATGATTACGCTGGATGACCCGCACCTGATCCGATAGTCGTTGGGTTGAAACGTTGACAGTTGGCTCAAGCACCTGAAAAAGAGAGAGCATCCGAACACGGTACGCGGTCAGATTGTTTCCCCCCTCTGTAGCCCCATAGTATGAGCGCATGACATTCTCATTGATGGATCTTGTCCATCTCATGCGCTGCACACTTCCGCCGGGAGCTGGGACCCTATCAGAGGCCGGTGGGCCTCGAAGTCCTAAGCCGTCCGGAGGCCGGCGTCCTCTCCGTCGACGAGCAGGTGGTGGCGTCGTGGGCGGAGAGAAGTACTCGTCGCTCGAGCTCGACGCAACTGCCGCGGCCGGTGTCGTCACAGTGCCCGCAGTAGGGCTGAGTACCGGCGGCGGCGAGGCGGAGCTGAGCGAGGAGTCCGGTGGTGGTAGGCGTGCATTCCGTGCTGCGGCTCTGGTCAACATTTCGCCATCGATTTTTCATTTTGTAGTTATTGTTTTTCGGAGATGACATCGATGTCATCTCCTCTTCTGTAATTTTTGATAGAATTTTTTCATTTTGCTGTTATGTAGTCTCTTTTTGATGATTTTCTGATATTTTGTAGGTTTAAGTTCACTGTGAAACTGTAAACTTATAATAAAATGGGCTCAAAATTATTTTTACTATTTAAATTGTACTGATTGAAATGCAAAAATTTTTAAATTATTATTATTATTATTATTTATCTAATTATAAGTTTATCGCCTAGAATACCTACACGTGGAATACAATAAAAGTATTATACAATAACAGTATTGAGACTGGTATCCGACCACAAAATATTTGGAAAAAGCTAAGCTGATTATGATCAATTGTTATACTCACAAACCTAAGCTATAAAGACTTATGTTCAATATTGACAAAAATATGAGCGTCGGTTCAATATTTGTTAAGGGAATTTCAGCTTTACCGCTTATTGCGAGCGTTTGTGAAAACCAATGCATGATTTAGTAGGTTTCCGCGTAATAAGCCCGCCACGATATACCTAAAATGAGGATTTTCTGAAGGCCTGCTCAAATAACAAATGTTTGAATGTGGATTAAAGCAATAAGTTAAATTTAGAAAAATCAATATTCTTGTGAAATATTTAGATAACATCATGCCTGTAATAGGGATTACATTAGGGAGAGGTGTACCTATATGACACTCACATTTTGCCGTTCCATGTACCTATTATATGGGCCGAGCGAGCCTATTGCCATCAACAAGCCACAAATCCAGACACCTGGTGCTACTGAGATATTCCTGATAAAAAAACTCAATAACACTTTACCTGGCCCTGTTTTTTTTTTGGATTGGAACTCATCAAATGCCGTGTCCTGGCGGAGCGGCAGGCGGTGTCGGAATTTTACTGACTAAAACCCACCCGTGTTCCTTCAGTTGCCTGTGCAAGGGCGACGGTAACTCTTTCGTACAAATTCGCAACCCTGGCAGGAGAAATACTCACCTAACATAACGCTTGTATTCCCCAAGTGTTAGGCAGAGGTGTATCTATATCGCACTACATTTTGCCAGTTATATTTAAGTCCCATGTAATATGTAATAGGGGGCTTGTGGCTAAGTTACAACAGCCGCACGGATCGATCGTTCAGGTTAAGCTACGCTTGTCGCGGTTGGTCGGTGGTTGGGTTATGTTTACATAACAAGACCCTTCCGTTTCTCGGAAACCACGTTTAGCCATTGGTCCCGGCTGTCTTTCGTAGATCTTAGACAGTCGTTACGGGTTGTCAGAAGCCCGAACGTCTGATAACCAGTCTTACTAAAGGGTATCGTATTACCCAGTAACTGGGTTGTGGAGGTCAGATAGGCAGTCGCTCCATGTAAAATACTGGTACTCAGCTGCATCCGGTTAGACTCAACCCCAAGATGGTTAGGAAAAGGTTAGGCAGATGATAATAATAGGGGGCATATTGCCACCAATCGGGTTCAGATCCAGACTCCAGACTGCTACTGAGAAATTTCTGATGAAAAACCCACTAACACTTTGCCAGACCCAGGAATTCAACCCAGGACCTCAAGCTTAGTAGCGCTCGTGACCATTCAACCAACAAGGCACTTAAAACCCCCATAGCAGAAATAAAAATTATGATGGTGATTATAATTACTTAGTAATTACAATTCTGCACGCTCATTACCTCCACGGGGTAGGTAGTACTATAACCAATATAAACGAACATAATCGTTTCTTATACCTGGGGTCACGCCAGGTGCAACCATAACCAAATGAGCTTATAACCGTAATCGGCTATAAAAAGTAACTGTTTGATAGCCCATCGTTTTTCGGTAATCTTAATAATTATACTAACGCCACACCTTTAAAGCTGGCTTCCCACGGTGCGTGATATTGCGGATTGCAGACGCACGCGGACCAGCCCGCACCGACACTGACGCACTCACGGTCCGTGATATCGCGGACGGACGCGGACCATCTCGCACGACACACCGTGGGAAGGGTCTCGTCCGTGGTAGCACACGACGTTTGTGGACCGCGTCGTACGCACTCGGATCGCGTCGCACCGCACCTTTGAAGTTACCGCCTCGCGACGGATACCGGCGCACCGCCACAGACGTGCTGTACTACCACAGACGAGACCCTTCCCACGGTGCGTCGTGCGTGATGGTCCGCGTCCGTCCGCGATATCACGGACCGTGGGAAGCTAGCTTAAGGGAAGTGGCAGAACAGTGGACTGACCTATTATTACATAATTTAATAAGGCGACCTTAAGAGTAGTAGTGGCCCAGTGATTTACGAGTTTGTAGGTCGTAGATTCAAACCTTGACAAGCGCTTTACTTAGTGTGATTTTTTTCATCACCACTGTTCTTTAAATGGTGAAGGAAAATATCGTGAGGAAACCGGCATGTTCTAGAACCAAACATTTTAAAACTTGTGACATCTACCAACCCGCACTGGGCCCGTGTGGTTGATTATGCCCTACACCCTCTCACCGATAGGAGGCCTATTTTTTGGATGGGAAATCATTAAATCACGTCTCCCACTCTGGATGGAGCCGAAGGGCATTTCAGACTTTTACTGACTAAAACCCACCGTGTTTTTTCAGTTGCCTTTGCCAAGCCAAACTCTTTCGAACAAACCTCGACTCTGGCAGGCATCGGCTCTAGCGGACGCCTGCGGTGTGTGCTAACATATCTTTGAGGCGCGCGTGGAAAAAAAATTCCGTCGGCCTGGGCTTGGTCCTTACCGGGCAGTGAAGTACCCATTGCTCGCTGGGCTAGGGGCGTGAGGACGCAGAGATTGTCTCTCCCTCACGCGCTCCGCCTCCTCCTTTGCGAGCATTACTATGTGTTCGGTGAGGACTTGCGTAAGGCGGAAGGTGAGGACGCCGCGGCGCCTTTCTAGCCACTCCTCAAAGAGAGGATTTACCGCCGCAATTGTAGCCAGTTATAACAGCAATTATAAGCTGCGTACAATTCAAGGCGTGCCAATTGCCTAATACGTATTGCTAAAGTTGTCGATTCGCCCACAACTAAATTGACTTCGTGCGAGTCGCCTGTAGAAAACAATATATTAGACTAATAAGCATTCTTATTAAATAAAATTAAACTAATACTCTTTTTATCGTAGAGTCAAGTACAAAAATAAACTATACGCCGTTTGATACGAAAATAATCTATTATCTAAGTATGGATAATGTTCAAATTGCCTTCACGTGTACTCGTAATGGTCCACTTTGCATAATGATAAGGGGTGGTCCATCAAACGGTATCATTATATATAGCTCTTTAGTTTATTATGAAAGCTGTTTGCATCGATTTGTTTGTTCTTCACTCGTAATCACGTGTAGGGCAAATTGCGATTCTATGTTCGCTTTTATCTAAGTTGGTACATGCCAAGCTTTACATTTCCAGTTTTAGCTGACCTCGCATCGTATAGGCTTTTCGTACAATTAGATGTCAGCTTATAGCGGAAATGTATAACCGTTTATATATTTGTGGCCTTTGCGATTTTAAGTTATCTAAGTGCTTATTGCAAAAAAAGTTGCAGGGGTTCAATGGTAAATATTAGATAAATATAAAAAAAAACACACCATAAATTTTTAATTTATAGATAAAACGTGGTTTGAAGTATGTGATTCTTATCGGTCATTCTATGGGTCAGTGTAATCAATAAGTAATACAGGATGGTATTTTTGGAAAAAGTAAAATAAACTGGACATCGGCTGGGTGATTCGTAACAAAATAACAGTAAAAATCTCGTACCTGGACATGAATTGCCTTAGCTTTCCTGGAAGTCTTTAAATAGACTCCGAACTCAGGTAGGCCAAAGTAAAGAAAACTTGCTGGAGGTGGAGATTCACAGGTGACTCCGCCATGGAGTGTAAATGTGGTACTGTCCCACAACCAATGCGGCACTTAATATCATGCTCAGCGTATCCTGTTGTTTGCACGCTACAGGAGTTAGCATACAACCTATGAGGTGGTCACCTGTGTAACCGGACTTACCTGTGGCTAAATTAATAAATATAGGCCTCCAGTCAGGACTTAAAAATTTTTAACTAGAGCGACTACTTACTAAGGGTACCCCCTGTGGTGTGTGGACCTCAGTTTAAAGCATCGCTGGTAGAGGGCAGCAAGGGACGGCCTGGATTGGAATGAAATTATACCTATGTGGCGGAGAATCAACTTGTATTGCTGACTGAACATTAATAATGTCTTAGGTCCCAAACTAGTCAATCAACTAATGAATACGTAACGATCGGTTTGCTATCGTTTATGGATTGAAGGCCGTTTTTGCCATGGTATTTAAAGATCTTTCATAGTTTGGAGAAAAATACAACTTATCTACTTTATAATATAACTAGCTTTGGCCCGCGCCTTTGCTCGCGTTAAATTCGGGGTAACACGGTTCCCCTTTCCTGATTTAGAACACAGAAGAGAATTCGGAACAGAATGTTATTTTAATACGCTACTGTAGACGATATTATATGTCTTTCCATTTGGGGATAGAATGTAAAGATTTTGGGGAGTGGGGGGTTAGAAAGAGACAAAATGTAGCCTATGTCACTTTCCATCCCTTCAACTATCTGCACTTAAAAAATCACGTCAATTCGTCGCTCCGTTTTGCCATGAAAGACGGACAAACAGACACACACACTTTCACATTTATAATATTAGTATGGATAAGCATGGATAAAGCTGAAGAATTTGTTTAATTGTACGCGGTATTAAAATGAATAACAGTCAAAAAAAGCCCTAAATACATAATGTAAAATCCGAGGTAAGCATATCCGCGGGGCACAGCAACTATCTAAAACTGATTTTTAAATATGAGGATTTACGAAAAAAAAAAGTTCAATAACCTCGTCAAGCAGCGTTAGAGATTATTAAAAAAACATGTTAAAGATCTTTGCTCACATCCATCATGGCAGAGGATTCATGTAGACTACTGGTCTTCAGCTATACCCGGTTAAACTCGAAGTCTACCTCAACACAATTGGGAAAAGATGGACAGCTGATGACAGTCACGTCCTCAAAGATTTAGTAACTAAAACCTACTTAAAATAGATCTTGAAACAAGCCCATGTGACTTGTGGTTGTTTACTCAGACTAATGAGGCATCTGCTGCATTACGAATTACTTCTGAATTAAACATGACAACAGCATAGTCTGCGAACATTGCAACCTCGCATTTTTAACGAAGAAAAGCCAACATTACTCCTTTTTAAATATAATTTAATGCTTCATTCATTATTCTTCACGCAACCATAGTACATGCTTACATAATAAAGACGCCTGC
This sequence comes from Aporophyla lueneburgensis, assembly GCA_932294355.1. Taxonomy (NCBI): domain Eukaryota; kingdom Metazoa; phylum Arthropoda; class Insecta; order Lepidoptera; family Noctuidae; genus Aporophyla; species Aporophyla lueneburgensis. The sequence goes on from OW028755.1 coordinate 25,037,652, forward strand.
AATTAAAAAAGAGTAACAATATTAAGTATAAATAATTTAGGCAGGTGAAGTCACCAGAGACAGAAGACTGAAAAAACATGAGGACCACCTTTACTCAGCAGTGGGTCCAAAAAAATATGTAAAAACTATTATTAAAACTAGGTAGGACAGTGGAGCCTTGCCTAACAACCAGACGACATCGCGGTAGACCCCGTATAAGGTGGCGGGACGAGCTGGAGAAAACATTACACACACAAACATACAATCAGTGGGCCACCTTAGCCCTGGATCGAAAGAATTGGAAGTCATGTGGACAGCCTGAGCCCAGCAGTGGTATGATGCGGGCTATTAGTAGACTATCAAAATTGGAATTTCTACGCCTGGTAAAACACGAATAGCAATATGCTGCGTTAAGTAAACAATATTCTTTAACTAATCTACTAGGAACTAAAATCATTTTAAATGTAAACGGGAAATACTAAAAGCCTCGTTTTTATGTTACTTACCTACAGTGTAGTAATACTTATGTGGCTTATATGCATTCATAACACGCTATCTGTCACAGAATGAAAATATACGAGCGAATTATGTAACTGGAAATTAGCTTTGGCCCATTTAGGTGGATTACTTATGCGTTGTTTTTCTGACATTGTTCTGATCGGAGTGTGGTATGTGGGGTAGGTACGTTCTTACTACATGCATTCAAGTTGTTAATAAAGCCGGACTTTTATTATTCTCCTCACTACTTCCATTCCCATGATGTAATTATGCACATTTCGGAACAGGACCATGAAATTATTACTAAAATAAAATAAAACAAAATATTAATAAAAACAAATACAGCAATCACCATTACTCGTCCAGCATTTACGTATAGGAGTGGTGTGTGGTTTTTCCGTGGATACCCATCCACACCATCTTTAAATACCAATACCATTGCATGCTTCGGAAAGCACGTTAAACTATTAGTCCATGCTGTCATTTGTTGGTCTTTACAGTCTTTACGGGTCGTCAGAAGCCCGAAAGTATGACAACCAGTCTTCGAAAGGTATTGCTACCCTAAAACTGGGGGTTGGAGGTAAGATAGGCAGTCAATCCCTGTAAAATATTTGTATACAGCTGCATCCGGTTAGACTGGAAGCCAACCCCAACATAGTTGGGAAAAAAGACTAGGCAGATGATGAATAATGTACAGACGCCACCAGGTCAAGCTACCCGAAACTGTCAATTTTTCCCAATGAACCTTGAACCTAATGCTCTAGAAATAAAGTCGAAAATCTATCAAAGAAATCTAGCAGATTGTAGTAGCTTGATGTGTTGGCGTCTGTACATGAGCGCTATAATAATTATTATTTAGAAAGTAAAAACATCATCACTTTTCTTTCCCTTATCCCAATTTATTCGACGCAACATGTCTTCTCTTCCACACTTCTCTGTTAGTCGTCATCTCGGTAGACACCCTAATAAAGCTACAAAACTACAAAAAGAAAACAAAAAATGAAACCACTGTTCTCAAAACAACAAAAAACATCTAGAAACAACTAACGTATAAATAATGTTTATATTTCCATGTTTTCTTCACGGATTGTCGGGTATCCGTGTCTTCTCTTCCACACTTCTCTGTTAGTCGTCATCTCGGTAGACACCCTAATAAAGCTACAAAACTACAAAAAGAAAACAAAAAATGAAACCACTGTTCTCAAAACAACAAAAAACATCTAGAAACAACTAACGTATAAATAATGTTTATATTTCCATGTTTTCTTCACGGATTGTCGGGTATCCGTGCCGATTCGTCGAATCCTTTATTCGAAAACTTAGTCGAAACTTTGCCGAAACTTCGTGAACAGCTCACGGATTGTTTGACGGAACCCCTAGTGATGGGAAACGTCGATAAACTTCAAAGGTAAATGTTTATTCTATCTTTACGGAGGTCTGACTTGACTGAGGGGCAGGACAAAGGATTTGCGACGTCAGTTTGTATAAGGAAATGTTTGTTTGACTTTCTGAATCTTTTATTTTCAAGTTACCTTTTGTATCCCCAAAATATTTTCTCACTGATTGATTGACAGATATAATGCACAACGAATATAAATAATAGGTATGTAAATAGTGCATAAGAAAGGATTTCTGAAGAACCATATGGTCAGTAACGGGAAGTGAAGGCAATAAACGATGTAATGAAAAATGTTGTTCAATTTTATTTAAGTTATACATAAATATGTTTATAAATATTAATAATAACGCTGAAGAGTTTGTTATGTGTGTTTGACCGATCTTATCTCTGAAATGTCCACTAGGGCATGTAAAAATATTTTTGACTTTTATTTCCCAATTCTGGAGCACAGTTATACGTATCGTCATGCTGGACTTAGGAGCCAAGCACAAGGAAAATCGTCGAAAAAAAAACACAAAACGAAAATGAAGTAGTAGCACGGGCTGGCGATAACGCTAGTATCAATATAAAAGTCAAAAGAGCAAAAAGCTTCCTTTTAATTTTTTTTAGCCTTCATCTTTAGACCAATAAATAAATAAATAAATAAATCTTTGCTAATTAAACAAATGAAGTGTATTTTTTATATCCATCTATCGTTCTTCATTTTAATGATCTGCTGCTGCTCATGCTGCGCCTCAAACACTAGACGTACTGCTGCATGATAGACTTCGGTACATACATATATAAACTCACGCATTTTTCTCATGGTAGGTAGAAACTACGGAACGCCAACCACGATTCTTACATACCCATTTTACCTCGTTTACGTTCACACATCTAGTCATACACACACGCCGGTTGTGAGTACTACGCACCTTCCTGAAAATATCACCAATAAGATCACTACATGTCCTCCTAGGGCGTCCCCTCCCGGCGTTTCCACTCACATCTGCCTTGTAAATACCTTTTGTAAGCCGTCTTTCAGTCATCCTCTCAACATGACCAAACCATCTAAGCTTACTCTTTGAAATTCTTGTAACGACATCTTTTTTAGGGTTCCGTTGCCAAATGGCAAAAAACGGAACCCTTATAGATTCGTCATGTCTGTCTGTCTGTCTGTCTGTCTGTCCGTCCGTCCGTATGTCACAGCCACTTTTTTCCGAAACTATAAGAGCTATGCTGTTGAAACTTGGTAAGTAGATGTATTCTGTGAACCGCATTAAGATTTTCACACTAAAATAGAAAAAAAAACAATAAATTTTGGGGTTCCCCATACATAGAACTGAAACTCAAAAATGTTTTTTTTCATCAAACCCATACGTGTGGGGTATCTATGAATAGGTCTTCAAAAATGGTAATGAGGTTTCTAATATCATTTTTTTCTAAACTGAATAGTTTGCGCGAGGGACACTTCCAAAGTGGTAAAATGTGTGTCCCCCCCCCCCCCCCCGTAACTTCTAAAATAAGAGAATGATAAAACTTAAAAAAATATATGATGTACATTACCATGTAAACTACCACCGAAAATTGGTTTGAACGAGATCGAGTGAGTAGTTTTTTTTTAAAACGTCATAAATCGTAAACTGCAATTTACCTTACATTCAATCAACTGAAATATACAAATTAAAAAAAAAAAACATTTATTTTTAAGCCGAGAATACCTACAGGTTTGTACGGAACCCTCGGTGCGCGATTCCAACTCGCACTTGGCCGGTTTTTAAACTTCGGTAGTGACAACAAAAATAATCGATTCTTCTCTCTGTCAGCCGTTCACTCGATAAAATACTCATACACAACAGTGACCTCCCCCATCACTAGTTGGGATTCCGCGGGGCTCACCCTTTCAGCGCACTTTTCAGTCCAATGTTCGGGGATTAATAGTTTTTTCTTCAAAACTTAGGCTCAACCTATCGTTCAGGTTCTTTCGAGTGCTTTGGTAATTGTTACAGGTGTCAGACGATTGATGTTTGACATTTTAAGGGCGCACCGAGAGATTCGCGAAATAATTGCGTTCGTTTTATCTTGTGCTGCATCAGAATTACTTTCAACCTTTCGCTTAAGAAATATATATAAATCGTACACTTAAGAAACACTCTCATTTTTATGTTTAGTTGATAGAAAAAAAAGTCCAAACCAATCCAAAGTAATCTCTAAAGACACAATTAACCCTTAGTAAGTACAGCGTAAATACTCCACGGAAATTCATCACATGTTTTTAGAACATGTGTATTTCTATTAATAATACGAAGGAAATACTTAAATTAACGCGCGAGACGTCAATTTTAGCCAGAGCTGCTACGCTTTAATGAGCGCCAGAAGCTCTGTGTACCCTTAATGATTCTATTGGCAGTTTTTTTGCGTATTTAGAATGTTACAAAACTCATGCTCGATGTGTGATTTGTAGCTGATGCCGTCGTCATACCTATAAAAATAGGATATTATGAGATTGATTATGTTGCTTCGTTAGTCTAAGGGTCACATGCGCTACTAATTCACATGAGGTCCGGGGTTTGACTCCCAGGTGCACAGTGTTATTGGTTTTTTCTCTCAAGAATTTCTCAGTATCAACCCGGATTCTGGATTTGTGGGACCCCTGTTACATGGAACTTAAACATATCTTGTGATATGTAAGTATACAATTGGTACACCTCTGCCCATACCTTTGGGGAAACAAGGAGAGAGCTTATGTTATTTAGTGGTTTCATAATACAGCAAACTCAAGTGCGAAGTTTTTAAACAATACGATCAATTGTTTCCTTATAAAAAAATATTTCTGCTAAGTGGAAGGAAGCTAAGATTGACAGTTTTAAACGATTGATCAATCCTGCTGATCATTGTTCAATCCTGCTCTATCTAGAAAGAAATCTTTTCCCAACTATGTTGGGTTGACTTCCAGTCAAACTGCATGAAGCTGAATACCAGTATTTTACATGGAGCGACTGCCTATTTGAACTCCACAACCCAGTTACTGTGTACGATACCTTTTGGTAAAACTGGTTGTTAGGCTTTCGGGCTTCTGACTTCATAAAACGACTGTCAAAGATCCACAAATGACAACCGGGACATACAGCTTCACGTACTTTCCGAGGCATGGAGAACTCTTGGTGTGTAAAGATAGTCACCTATCTACAGACTAACCACAGCATACGTAGCTCAGCCTGTTTTTTAGGGTTCCGTTGGCAAATGGCAAAAAACGGAACCCTTATAGATTCGTCATATCTGTCTGTCTGTCTGTCCGTCCATCACAGCCACTTTTCTCCGAAACCATAAGAGCTATGCTGTTGAAACTTGGTAAGTAGACGTATTCTATGAACCGCATTAAGATTTTCACACTAAAATAGAAAATATAACAATAAATTTTGGGGTTCCCCATACTTAAAACTAAAACTCATAATTTTTTTCATCAAACCCATACGGGGTATTTATGAATAGGTCTTCAAAAACGGTATTGAGGTTTCTAATGTCATTTTTTTCTAAACTGAACAGTTTTCGCGAGAGACACTTCCAAAGTGGTAAAATGTGTCCCCCCCGTAACTTCTAAAATAAAAGAATGATAAAACTACAAAAAATATATGATGTATATAACCATGTAAACTTCCACGGAAAATTAGTTTGAACGAGATCTAGTTAGTAGTTTTTTTTTTAATACGTCATAAATCGTAAACCGCAATTAACCTTTCATTTAATCAACTCAAATATAAAAATTTAAAAAAATAATAATTTCATAAACATAAACCTTATGCATAAACCGAGAATACATTCAGGTTTGTACGGAACCCTCGGTGCGCGAGTCCGACTCGCACTTGGCCGGTTTTTTGACTCCTGAGGCTCTTATTACGTAGCCACAAGTCCCTCTTTGCCCTGTACTTTAAAAGATCGATATTACCCATCGTTTCGATTTTTCCTCCACCCTAGCGTTACATAAGCACATATCGAAAACTTCTACAATACGTTTACCGCATACGTTGAAGGGCGAAGTAATGGTTGTCATCAATAAGAACGGATCGGAACGGCGCCGGAGCGTCGGTTACCTACAGTTGTACGGCACGCGAGGTGGGCACGGATTTAGAGAGTATGGATGAGGCAGATCTTTCCGTGTGGTGCCGAAAATGAATAGCACTATCCTATTTCTACCCGTGACTGTCGTAAAAGGCGACTAAGGGACTTACTAAAGAATGAGCAGCAGCGTTCTCAGTATATTTTAGCAACATACTGCGATCGCTAATCCGCCTGCTAAGCGTGGTGATTATTGCAAACCCTCGCCCAAATCGAAGTAAGGTCCTCGATGTTCAATGAAGACATGGCTGGCGTCTTGTGACTTCCTTGCTGGATAGGTAATTTCTTTCTGTACATCTAAATCGTGACAATCTGTCTCTTCTGTTCCCACGGTTGGGCCACAGGCCTACTCTCTGTGAGAGTCAGTGGGCTGTCATCTATCACGAGGGCTCAATGCGCGTTGATGAATGTCACGTGTCATCGAATTTTTGGTTGCTTTCCACACGATGTTTTCCTTCACCGTTTTAATAGCAGAAGCATGTACCTACAAGTCATTAGTTGTAATAGTTATAGCAATAATAATGGCTCCTCCATTACTTTTGGACCACCACTGCTCTTATCCATTTATGTACCTACTTTATAAAAATATCCCATGGTTAACACAAAAAAAACCTCTAAATAACAAATGTGATGAGGTGCACCAAGGAAGGATCCTTAAAAATTTATCACATAAAGGGGTTAAATCCTGCCGGGGTCGCGAGATTTGTTCGAAAGAGATACCGTGGCCCTGGCATATGGACAACTGAAGGAACGGGTGGGTTTTAGTCAGTAAAAGTCTGACACGCCCTTCCGCTTCGCTACCCAGAAAAAAAAGGGGGTTAATAGGGGATGAAGTTTTGGGAAGCCTTATGAGCCTTGTCACGTCATTATAACATTGTATATAATCACCCCCTTTCTAGTCATATTATCTTTCACATAGTTAACTCATTGTTTCTTTAGTATTCAATCGACATTCATACTCAAAACTTTCCTCACGACATTTTCGTTATTCGTCGGCATTACATGTCCATTCCATGACAACCGATTTTCGTTAAATCTCTTCCGAATTCACTAACTCTTGTACAGTTTTCCTTAGCTACAGTTTATGTTCCGAAGAAAGGTAGAATGATGTACTTAGATACGTCAGCAGGGCCTAGATTATTCGGCGGATAAGCTTACTTAGACTCCGACTTAGGGTATCTGGAAAATAAAGTCAACAGAGAAAGTATTTCTTTTATTTTACTAAAGAGGAAGAAAAGTATTGGAAAATACAAAGGCATTTTGTTTTATCCGGCTGTCAAATCATTGAACCTTCCTTCTTTGTAAGATTAACTATAGATCCCTATTTCTAAGGATAGCAAGTATTTATTCGTACCGTCTAATGAATTAGACTTTTTCTGAATTATTCAACAACGCTTACTGTATTGAAAATGTTGTCCTTTTTTCATGGTAATATGGAAGTGTGTAAAGTTCTTCAACCTATAGAAAATGGAGAATCTTTCGACTAGACGGGTATTGTGTCTGGTGGGCTATGGCTATGCCCAATGGTATAGATATTCATTCCACGACGACGCGCCCCTCTACGTCCCTTCCCTTTGTTTTTAACCGCTCTCGGTACTTATTGTCAAAGAGTGGGGCGCGTCTTCATGGATTGAACTATCTATAAGTGTCGGGACGTTGTAAATATTCTAGTTGCGTAGCAAACTCTGATTGCGCGATGCAGGATTTGGTGTGACGTCATTTTATTTTTTCGCCTTCCTGGGTTCGAACCCTCGACTTACACGATCGGTTTGGACTCCGGGACCGGTCATGTAAGTCGTGCTGTTTTCGTGATTGAGAAACCAGCATCCAGATAAAGAAACTTTTACATCCACACTAATCCACACTCTCCACACTAATCCACACTTAATATTATAAATGCGAAAGTAACTCTGTCTGTCTGTCTCGCTTTCCTGCTAAAACTACTGAACCGATTTAAATGAAATTTGGTACACAGATAGTTTAGAGCCTGAGAAAGGACATAGGCTAAAAAAAGTATCCTATGTATTAATCCAGGTTATAATCTGTCTGAATCTCAAATATCATCCAAATTCATTTCGCCATTTTTACATGATTGGTTAACAAACATCCAAACATCTAAACGTTGAACCGATTTAAATGAAATTTGGTACACAGATAGTTTAGAGCCTGAGAAAGGACATAGGCTAAAAAAAGTATCCTATGTATTAATCCAGGTTATAATCTGTCTGAATCTCAAATATCATCCAAATTCATTTCGCCATTTTTACATGATTGGTTAACAAACATCCAAACATCTAAACGTTCAAACTATCACATTTATTTATAAATAAAATAGACAGTATGATAAGATACTATGTTTATCTGTGTGCCAAATTTGCGTAGCCATGTGTCTGTAGCCATTTTGCGTGATTGAGTAACAAACATCCAAACATAGAAACTCACATATATAATCACTACTTGCTTTTGACTTCGTCCGTGTAAGTGTCGGTTATCACAGACGCAGACGAAGTCGCGGAATAAAAAGCACCCTATACCCTCCCTTCTCGGGGTTCATACTTACTCTTTACCAAATTTCATCAAAATCGATTTAGTGGTTTAGTCGTTAAAGCGTAACAGACAGACAGAGTTACTTTCGCATTTTAAATATTATAGTATAAAAGTATAGATTAACCAGTCAATTACCGTAATTACAGACACAATTAAAAAACGATTGTGTCTATACCAAATGTGGTATCTCTGGGACTTAGAGGTTAATAGGACTATTTGTTAGTAATACCTTTTCTGCATGTGATTTAATGTAATTTTCTCGTTGTTACAGGTGCAAATGACTTAGACTCGTGAAACGTGATGTGAGGACAGGATCAGGCACCATGCTGATACGGTACTTACTACTCGTGCTGTTGTGTGCGGTGAGTACCTTACTTACTACCTTATTCTTCTTCTTTAACACTTGTTGGGAATCGAACCCAACACCTTACCTTGCGCGCGGTCCACGCGGCACGGTGCGGCGGTGACACGGGTCTGCCCAACGATCACTCGCTTCCTCGGACTCCACCGCGACGGACGATACACCTCTCTTACCTCATTTATTGTTTGTCCAGGAAAGTTAACATCTATAGTATAAAACGACAATGGACTATTCCCGCGCTAACAACCACCAGGATAATTGTCAAACCCACTTAAAAAAAATCCAGAAGAAAAACATTTTAACCCAAAAAAAAAAAAACTCAATAATGTGAAAAATAATTTTAGTTTTGCGAACCTCTGAATCTGCATTTTTGTTTTTTGCCACCGACTTCGACGAAATTAATTTTTACTTTGTAGTGTTTTTTTATTCTTTTTGTTTGAAAATCTATTGTTTTTTTTTAGTTTTTAGTGAAGGTACCTTCAATTCGTTCACCCCTACTTGCAGTAAACAACAGTGACAGAAAATATAGAACATCATCAATATAGTACATAAACTGGATTAAATACGTAATATAGAAGCCAAAGCAAAAACTACCAAAGCCAAGTTATTGAAACTTAAATGAGGCCCTTGAGGCACACCTCCTACCTTATTCATAAAAAAATGTTTTTTTTTTATCTTTCCACAATTGTCGGAGATGTCGCGGAACATAAATGTGAAAAAAAACTTTTTAACAAAAAAAAAAAAAAAACAACCGACTTCCTTAAAAACACTACAAAGAGAAAAATAACTTTAATTTCGGAAGTCGGTGTCTTAGGATTTTTATTTAAGGTTTTTGCCACCGACTTCCGAAATTAAAGTTATTTTTCACTTTGTAGTGTTTTTAAGGAAGTTTGTTTTTTTTTTTAAGTTTTTATTTTTAAATTTTTAGTTATAGTATCTATCCCGCACTAATTCCAAACAAACAACGCATATTTATGCGATAGAAGAAATCGCGGTTGATTTGCTGTCATTTTTTAAAGAGTTCTGGTATCTGTCTCCGGAAGTCATCATCAGATTTATATGAAACTTATATGGGACCATTTCGAAATAAATCCCTTTCGAACAAAAAAAGAATTTTGCAAATCCGTTTATATATGACGGAGTTATGACCGAACATACATAAAAAAAAAATATATATATATAAACATCCGAATTGATAACCTCCTCCTTTTGAAGTCGGATAAAAAAGCATAAAGACGAATTGAAAACTTCATCCTTTTTAAATTCAGTTAAAAATGGCAATCGATCGCATTACCCATAGCTTTGACAGTTCAGCCACGTTCATTGCATTATTTACGTTGCTGAGCAGACGAATTATTCAAGCCAATGAAGCAATGAATTAAGAATTTCGTTCAAATCCCTCGGATTGTGATTGACAGTGTGTTACGCAATAAGGGTGCCCTCAATGCTTTTGATTAACTTTGGACTACCATCGCGATTTAGTTTCTAAACATGTGAACCAAAATAATGATGAAAATTCGATTTCAATTATTGTGAATGTGATGACAATGATGTGGGTTACGTGTTTTTTTTTTTACATTAAATTTATTGTTAGCAAAGATTGTTGATCGCGAAATCCATGGTTCGACAAAACTAATATATTTTTTGACCAAAATAAAATGGCTGTTGTGATCAACACGTAAGCGTCACCATGTATTGGGCACGCCACAATTGCGGCGGTAAGTCCCCTCTTTGAGGAGTGGATAGAGAGGCGTCACGGCGTCCTCACCTTCCGCCTGACGCAGGTTCTCACCGGGCATGGGTGCTTCGGTGGGTTCCTGTTCAGGATAAAGCGGGAGGATACGTCCGGGTGTTTCCATTGCGAGGATCGTCTGGAGGACACGGTGGAGCATACGGTGGAGGTGTGCCCTGCCTGGGCGGGGCACCGCCGTGTCCTCGTGGAGGCGATCGGCGGCGGTGACCTCTCGCGTCCAGCCCTGGTGCGAGCCATGGTACGGAGCGAGAGGGAATGGGAAGCCGTTACCTCCTTCTGCGAAGCAGTAATGCTCGCGAAGGAGGAGGCGAGATGTCAGCAGCAGTGTAGGGGTCTACTAGGACCGATGCCTGCCGGGGTCGCGTGATTGTTCGAAAGAGATACCGTGACCCTGGCACATGGGCAACTGATGGAACACGGGTGGGTTTTAGTCAGTAAAAGTCTGACACGCCCTCCCGCTCCGCCCAGAGCGGGAGAAGTCATTTGATGATTTCCCATCCTGAAAAAAAAAAAAAAAAGCGTCACCATGTATCCTGCCAGGGTCACGAGATTGTTCGAAAGAGATACCGTGACCCTGGCACATGGGCAACTGATGGAACACGGGTGGGTTTTAGTCAGTAAAAGTCTGACACGCCCTCCCACTCCGCCCAGAGCGGGAGAAGTCATTTGATGATTTCCCATCCTAAAAAAAAAGCGTCTGACATAACAATCAGAGATTTAACACCACTTTTGGAAACAAATGGAAATTAAATGGCACATGGTCTCTACATCGATGATCACCACTATTTTGCTATGTTATAATTTTCTAGGTAGGTTGTGGCTAAATAATAGCACGGGTCAGGTACCCTTGCCGCAGTTACTCCGATGGGTCCTCCATTCCTTGGACAACAGGTTAAACCGTTGGTTCCAGCTATTATTTATGGATATTTGATATTCGTTACGTATCGTCAGAAGCCTGAAAGACTGAATACCAGTTTTTACCAAAACGTATCGTTTTACCCAGTAACTGGGTTGCGGAGGACAGATAAGCAATCACAATCAGCCTATAACGTTCCCACTGCTGGCATACAGATCTCCTCTCTGAGAGAAGGAGGAGATAAGCAGTCGCCACAAGTAAAATACTGGTACTGAGCTGCATCCATTTTCACTGGAAGCCGATCCCAAAATAGTCGGAAAAATGCTAGGCACACGATGACGAGGTAAACTATACCCTTTAAAACCACATTAACATTAAAGCCAATTATAATAGAGTACATAAAAGCTACACAAACCCAAACTGCGGTCACCCATCGTTATTAGTTCATATTGGGTCACTGTACCCCTTTGATTTCTATGTTTACTTGGTAACCATGTTTTCCTGCTCCATACATTTTGACTCTCGGGAATCATGTAATGTGGTTTTGGTTTCAGACAAATTATAACGAAGGAATATACACGTGGCTAACAAATTATGAATTAAACAGATCGTGTAATCTAATGAACAGTTGAAGGAACATGGACCTGTGACGTGGCAGCTACCTAAAATGTATTTATGTAGTAGCTTTTGCCAGAGATATCGCGCACGTGTATGTCGGAAATTATCTCACGGGAACGTAGGTACTACTAGGATAAATCCAGATTATAAACTACTTATCTGTGAGCTAAATGACATGTCCAGAAATGGTTTTTTATTATTTAATCATTCTAACCAGAGTAAATTAAATATAGTATTTGGATAGATATCCCTAAAACTAGTCGTTTTAAGTATATAATAAATTTTTGAAGACCTCCAATTTTTAGAAAAATTGATTTTTTTATTTTGGTGAGAATTTACTTCTAAAAACCTTTCTAATTATCTAGATTAATAAACTGAACACACCCAAAAAAGCTAACTTGTCAAAATTGACACAGGAGAACTGTCATTACTGGCAGTGAGTTTCAATACGAACGAACGAACGAACGATATTGTGACGGATGACGGATCAGTCGGATGAATGACGCGTGGAGCCGGTAGGGATGGTGATTTGACCTCAATCGTTTTATCGGGCCAAAACAATCGATTTTTTAAATCGATTTTACCATAGAAAATCAACATTCGTGTTTAGCTATATTATCAATTTTCTAAACTTTTTAATGTAAATACATTATGAAAATAAATGCCTTGTTTTATACCGAATACTTTTTATTGGTAATTTGTTATTAACGAATTCCCTGAACTAAAAAAATCCCTGATTTTACTGATGAGAAATCGCTTATTAAGGTATCTTTCTTGGTTTTTATAAAATGCATTTTTTTAGAAATAAATTTTTTGGTCAATCGATTCATCACGATAAGATTTGAATCAATTTAAAATCGATCTTTTTCGGAAAGAATCGATAATCCTTTGAGCTGGTGACACCAGCTAGGTATGGTCAACTCGATTATTCGCGTTGCGCTCAGATTGATTTGCCGCGATCATAGGTACTAACCTAGTTTTTGTTAGAATATAGATTTTGATATACCTATTATAGAAAAGCACGGCACTATCAGTATACGTACAAGAACAAAACTATAAACTACAAATAAAAAAATGAGTTTTTAATAAATTTCTATGAGCGGTTATGAGTAGATACATACACTTGTACAGACGCCACCAGGTCAAGCTACCCGAAACTGTCAATTTTTCCCGATGAACCTTGAACCTAATGCTCTAGAAATAAAGTCGAAAATCTATCAAAGAAATCTGACAGATTTTAGTAGCTTGATGTGTTGGCGTCTGTACATATGGTTTGTTAAAGTAGCAGCTATAACCAACCATAGAGAAAAATTCTATACAGGGTTGAAAGTTGTATCGTATCTCGGAGGGGAAAATCCTACTAATATTATAAATGCGAAAGTTTGTATGTATGGATGTATGGATGTGTGGATGTTTGTTACTCTTTCACGCAAAAACTACTGAACGGATTTGGATGAAATTTGAAACACTGTTAGTTTATTACCTGAATTAACACATGGGCTACTTTTTATCCCGGTAGTACGTTCCCGCGGGATATTTTCCGACCTCCTCGCGGGCGAAGCCGCTTGCAAAAGCTAGTACTTAAATATAGCTGCTACCAATTCTTACTCCGTTCCGTGCAAAAATAAATAAATAACTGCAGTAATGTATATAAGCAATTTCCCTAACGTTTTAATAAAAAAATAATAAATCAAACTCCTTCTGCCGAAACTGTTCTAGTTTCAAAAACTACCACAGATTATAAAAAAACACACTTTATCAACATCAAAATCCTCATCCACAAAAACTGCTGTTAGTTCTTATACTGTGGCGTTACCACAGTATAACAAACAATAGCAGTTCATCTTTATGATTGGCTGTTTACGTCGGTGATGTCACTGAGGAGCTCCGTTCATTTGTTTTTATTGCCTCTCCACAGAATTATGCACGTCGGACAGATGAGTAATGACAAGAATAAAATGAAAGTGTTTCTTAATTCGCACGTCTGGAGGTGCCTTAAGGATTTCTGTTAAGGGCGGTTTAAATGGAATAATAGCCTTGTTTATGGCAATAAGAATGATGTTCTCTTTTCATACGGTTTCGTGAAAAGTATGTTTTATCAGATTAGCAAGAAGGAGCTAGTGATAGTGGCAGATTCAGGATTGAGGTATAGGAGGGGGCTTAACCCCGCTGATGGTGAGAGAGTGAGATTTTAGTGAAATCATTATACTAATATAGTTAAGGATAGTTGATAAAAATTGTACCTTGACCTCGAGTTCGATAATGCTTGCCAAAAAGTTCAATTAGAATAATATAAAATTCACTTTAAGATTTGAGGCGGGAGAACTTGGGGGGGAGGTGATCACCTTCGAACCTCCTTGGGTACTGATTATTTTGTTGTTCTTTTTATGACAGTCCTTTTTTTTTTGGATGGTAATTCATCAAATGACTTCTCCCGCTCTGGGCGGAGCGGGAGGGCATGTCAGACTTTTACTGACTAAAACCCACCCGTGTTCCTTCAGTTGCCCATGTGCCAGGGTCACGGTATCTCTTTCGAACAATCACGCGACCCCGGCAGGCATCGGTCCTAGCAGACCCCTTCTGTTTTGCTGACATCTCTTTGAGGCGCGCGTGGAACACTACGCGCCGTCGACCCGAGCTTGGTCCTTACCGGGCGGCGAGCTACCCATTGCTCGCCACCCGCAAGCTCGCGCCTACGGTGGCCGGGAGTCCGCTATGGACTCCCGACGCCCGGGGCGTCTCCTCCTGCGGCGGCTAGGGACGTGAGGGCGCAGAGACTGCCACTCCCTCACGCGCCCCACCTCCTCCTTCGCGAGCATTACTGCTTCGCAGAAGGAGGTGACGGCTGCCCATTCCCTCTCGCTCCGTACCATGGCTCGCACCAGGGCCGGACGCGAGAGGTCGCCGCCGCCGATCGCCTCCACAAGGACACGGCGGTGCTCCGCCCAGGCAGGGCAAACTTCCACCGTATGCTCCACCGTGTCCGTGTTTAGACGATCCTCACAATGGAAACACCCGGACATATCCTCCCGCTTTATCCTGAACAGGAACCCACCAAAGCACCCATGCCCGGTGAGAACCTGCGTCAGGCGGATTTTATGACAGTCTTAAGTTACATTTTTACTCACATACTACATACACATACACTAGTTTATCTGTAGTAATTGTTGTAACAATTACTACAGATAAACTAGTCATAACGTCACTATGACTTTCGACAGCGAACAGAATGTTGCCAAAATAATAATAACACAGATCTATAATGTTGTCACTTCTGAAGGCTTTATAAAGCCTGAACAGTACTACTACTTCTCAGCAGTGGGTGAAGATTGGGCTATAGATAAATAATGAATAGATGCGTATTGGATTTTGGCAAGAACGTAGTTAAGTATTAATACCAGATTTACCTTAGAAGTGAGAGAAAGTGTTAAACGTATTAAGAGATCTGTGGTGCAAACAGCCCATAAGATTTTATTGAATTAGTATTTAACGTAATATCCTGAAATGGGATAATATTAACATAGAGGGTTAAATTGATTGTAAGCATTATAATTCTGTAAATACAATGATTAATTAATTAAGTACGTTAATGATTTTGTTCAACATACAACCTGAATTTGACCTGCAAATCTCAAAAAACGTAACTAAATATTAATTTCGCGGTCTACTCAGGAGCTTCCCTCTTCAGCGTCAGAAGAACTAAATAAATCATTCATCATCATTATTTCAGCCGAAAGACTACTGCTGGATATAGGCGTCCTCTAGGTCAACAAAGCCGGTCGGCAAACCCTAGGCTTTGCCGACCGGTTTTTGTGCTTCCCGCATCCAGCGGATTCCTGCGGCCTTCAACAGGTCATCGGTCCACCTTGTGGGAGGCCATTTAACTCAACGTCTTCCAGTACGCAGTCGCCACTCCAGAATCTTTTGACCCCGTCGGCAATCTGTTGTGCGAGCAATATGTTGCCGACTGCCGCTTAAGTTTGGCGATTCTTCGGGCAATGTCGGATACATTGGTTCTCCTACGGATCTCATCATTACTGATTCGATCGCGTAGGGAAACTCCAAGTACCTATAGCCCTCTCTATCGCCATTTGGGTGACTTTCAACCTTCTAATAAGGCACATTGTGAGCGACCACGTTTCTACACAATAGGTTATCTCATCACTGGCAACACACTGATCTTGAGACACTGCGGTGTCGAGAAAATATTGCGTAGCTTAACTAATGAACTGCTAATTAAATACAACCAGTAAAGTTACGAGTCGTCAAAATATAGGAACTGGTCACAAAACCCATTCCTCTAGGACTAGCAAGGAACAGTAAACCATGGTAATATGTTTATTATGCTAATATCGTGGATCTGCCATGTTACAATTATTCACACAGTTCATTGCCTCAATAAAAACTTAGTTACATGGTATTGCTCCAGAGTCAAAAGGGTATAGTGATGCAACATATATTATGGATATTTACACAATAATACATAATGGATAATTAATTGCACCTACCACTGTTTGTGGTAGTCAACCCAAAGGTTGACTGGTAGAACATGCCTATGACATTAGTGAAGTGAAGTGTTACTAACATAGTTTAAGATTTAATTATTAACACAAGTTTTGTATTATACTTATGTATGTTAGTTTGTAAGGTATATATCTATGGGTCATTGTAACCTGACAATAAATGTTTTATTATTATTTATTATTAAGTCCGCCTCTATACATTTGTATGCTTATAGTATTAAATAAAATAAATAAATAGTTCGTAAAAATAAAGATGTTGTTTATTATATGCCGTCGTAAAAAAACATGTCCCATGTTTGCCCGTTGGTGTCGTAAAAGGCGACTAGAGGGCTTACTAGAGAATAGGTAGCAGCCTTCTGTATGCATTTTACCATCATGCTGCGATCACCCACCCGCCTACCAAGCGTGGCGATTAGGTGGCGGTCGTGGCGGAGGCTTATATCCAGCAGAGGTCGTCTTTTGGCTGAAATGATGATGGTGATGCTTTTGTATAACTTTTACTATGGAGGGCTCTTAGCAAAATTATAACAACCCTACAGGTTGGTCGAGGCCGCGGTCGGCCCGTGGATGAGCGACGAGCTCTTGCGTACCTTGGATTGCACTTTAAGCCGCTGGTCCCGACTGTCATACGTAGATCTTTGACCGTCAGTACGTAGTCAGAAATCCGAAAGTAAGACAACCAGACTAAGTGGTATAGTATAACTGGGTCGTGGACATTCCACGTAAAATACTGGTATTCAGCTGCATCCGGTTAGACTGGAAGCTGACCCCAACATAGTTGGGAAAAGTCTAGATAATTACCAAAGCTTCGATTTAAATAATTTCCCAAATATTAAACTGATTCAACCAATCCACTAACTAGACTCAAACATTGCCTCTCTCATACAATGTAAATTAGACTATTCTCTAAAGAGCTGTATTTTGCTAATGGCAGCTGAAATTCTCGAAGGCTCTATTTAAATTGATTCTCGAATGCTAATAATACGTAACAATTTGTAAGCAGGCGACTGGTGTAATTATCTAGCCAGATAGAATTGTTAAACTAATTCCTTCGACAATGTTTAGCTAGGGAATACAGATAATTGGAAAGGGTCTAGAAGCTAAATATTTTGTAAAGTGGGGAATATCTTTATAAGCTGTCAGATTTAAAGCTTATCTTTTAAGTATTATTTGTCTACAATCTTCCCAGACGCTCCATATGAAATCTATATCTATACTATCTATACTTGCTGAAGAGTTTGTTTGTTTGAACGCGCTGATCTCAGAAACTACTGGTCCAAATTGAAATATTATTTTTGTTTTGAGTAGTCTATTAATTGAGGAAAGCTATAGGCTATAAAGGCTATAAAGGCTTTTTTCGCGGGTAGGTGTAAAAAAAGATAGACGTGTCTCTGATTTTGAATTTATATTTAAATTAGAAATACACAGTTATTTGCCAAAATTTTGATTAATCATAAGTGTATAACCTCTATTAAACGGGTACTCACGTTTGTGACACATTTATGTGACTAAAATATTATAATTACACCACCTGCCAGCTCATCATCTGAATAGTCACTAACTCACTACACATTCACTTTGACACTAGTGGATCACCATGTCCCAACTTGCCGATATATTGTCTGCACAAAAGAGCCTTGAAGAGATCTTCACACGTAAAATGGAAGCACTGGAAGCTCAAATTCAGTGTGCCGGACCTGCCAAGGATACAGTGGCACGGGTGGCTGAGGAGTTTCGAACTTTCAGGGAGCTTATTTTTAGCATGCTTGGGTTGCTACGGACTCAGATCAGCGAATGTGCTAAGTTGGTTGATGGATTGGAGACGAGACACAGACGAAAAGCACTAATTTTGCAAGGTGTTGCGGAAGTTGATGGTGAAGACAGCACTACAGTCGTCCTGGATGTTTTCAATAATAAGCTGGCCCTCAAGAGCTTCTCAGCATCCTCCATAAAGGTCTGTCATAGACTTGGCGCTGCCAATAAAGAACGTGACAGGCCTATACTGGTGAGGTTTTCCAGCTACAATGACAAATCGGTAGTCTGGAAAGCTAAGACACGGTTGAAGGGGACATCCATCTCAGTAAAGGAGTTCTTGACAAGAGTCAGGCAATCCATCTTTGGAAAGGCTCGTCTTCATTTCGGAATGCGATCATGTTGGACTCAGGACGGTGTTATAGTGCTGAAAGCCTTTGATGGAAGTAAGCATAAAGTGTCCTCAATGGATGAGCTAAATCCTCTGCTCGTGAAGTATCCAAAGATCCATGATCCAAAAGCCACTGGAGACAACCTGCAAAACAGAAGCGATTAATAATGGTATCATGTGGTTTATACTTCTCTAGGAAATAATTGCATGTTATTGTTATTATGGAATTACTTACCAGTAGTGAGATATTTTTATGCTTTTCCTATTAGATTGATTTTTAGACATTCCATTTATATAATCTTTAGTTATGTAACTTCCTCAAAATATCAATCAATTTAGTTGAACACTTCAGCTTCAGAGAATGATAGTATTTTACCCTCAACAACTCATGTTTTAAATTAATTTTGTGTGTATACGTCAAATGTCAATGTCAAATGCAAAACATAAAATCTCCACAGATTATATCATAAGCCATTTTTTAATCGGATACGTTCACGACTTTTTCATATGTTTTTTAATTGGTTTTTTTTTTACATTAATTTTATTTTTTTTTATGTTGCTTTCCTATTTTGTTCTGCATGTCAGTTAAACTATTTTATATGCGCTTTTATGTAGTTTAACCAGTGTTTAGATTAAGATGATTTTGTGAGCTGGCGGGTGGTGCAGAGATGCAAACGTCGTGCCAGTCATTTATAGTGTTCTTTAGCGTTATATAATATATATTTATTTATATTTATTTTTACTAATATTTATGACATCAGATAACGAATCCTTTTATTCTGCCAACGAATCTAGTGCCTCTTCCAGCGAAGACAGTTTTATTTCTCTCACGGACACCTTAGGTGTTGTTTTACGTCAACATCTCAGCCAGAATTCTAGCCGACTATTTAATGTATGCCACCTCAATGCTCAAAGTATTCCCAGTCACTACAACGAACTGCGTGACACGTTTACCGACAACAACGTTCACGCCGTCCTGATTTCAGAGACTTGGCTCAAACCTGACCTGCCTTCAGCCACTTACTCGCTCCCCGGTTTCGTTCTTCTTCGGAATGACCGTATCGGTAGGAGGGGGGGTGGCGTAGCTATTTACCTGCGTGATAATTTTCCATTTAAAATCCTAGCTTCTTCTTCTCCCAATGATTCCGCAGAGTTTCTTTTCTTAGAGGTTTGCGTCAAAGGAGCTAAAACTGTCCTTGGCGTCATCTATTGCCCCCCTACCATTGATTACTTCACTGAATTCGAATCGGTTCTTGAATCTTTGGGTTCGGAGTATGCACATCACATTGTCATGGGGGATTTGAATACCAACCTCCTTGCCCACAATTCCCCTCGGTCCCGTAAACTCCTGCATCTAATAGAGTCAGCCAGTCTGCATGTTTTACCTCTCCAACCCACTCATCATAACATAGTTGGTGATGACACTTGGCTTGACCTGATCCTCACCTCTAATCTTTCCCTAGTTTCCTCACATGGGCAA
Organism: Aporophyla lueneburgensis; assembly: GCA_932294355.1. NCBI lineage: Eukaryota > Metazoa > Arthropoda > Insecta > Lepidoptera > Noctuidae > Aporophyla > Aporophyla lueneburgensis. The sequence continues at coordinate 25,057,904 of OW028755.1, forward strand.
CACGATGCTCCTGGCTTTTCCCATCACGACCTTATTTTCCTATCTTATGTCCTTAAACCTCCTAAACCTAAACCTTCTTTCCAGTACCGGCGTGCCTTTGCACGTATGAATACCGAAAAGCTTCAACAAGATGCGTCCAATATTGACTGGTCACCGCTTGAAGCGGCTGGTACAGTTGACGAAAAAGTCAGATTTTTCAACGATACGGTGGTCAAACTATATGACGTCCATGCTCCCGTAAAGAAAATTAAGTTAAAGCGTTTGCCTGCACCTTGGATGAACATAGGAGTTCGGATGGCAATGCGACGGAGGGACCGGGCGTTTCGAAAATTCAAAAAAGATCGCTCGGAGGACAATTGGGCCTTCTTTAAGGCTGCTAGGAATCGGTGTAACCAGATGATACGTAACGCTAAACGCCGACACATCTTAAATAATATCACTTCTTCTTCGCCTGCCGATATTTGGAAGTTCCTTGGAACTTTAGGCATCGGAAAATCGCGACATTCGGACCTTCCTCACACAATTGGTTTGGACGATCTAAATCGCCATTTCTCGACTGTTCCAACTCTAGATGGTCTAACCAAATTTCAAACACTCGACTACCTTGCTGGTCTGACGCGTCCCAATATTAACCCCTTTATCTTCACCCCAGTCGACCCAGGAGAGATCAAAAAGACTATCCTTTCAATTAAATCCAAAGCCGTGGGTTGCGATGATATCAGCCGCCATATGATTGTATCGGCTCTTGATCAACTCCTTCCTGCAATCTCCCACATCATAAACTTTTCCCTTTACACCGGTGTTTTCCCTTCCTTGTGGCGTCAAGCCCTTGTTCGTCCCCTACCTAAGATACCCAATCCCTCCCTTCCTAGTCACTTCCGCCCAATTTCCATCCTTCCTTTTTTATCTAAAGTGCTCGAGGCCAGTGTCCATAAACAATTCTCCCATTTTATTCACCGCAACTCCCTCATCAGTCAATTTCAATCCGGTTTCAGGCCTGGGCACAGTACCGTTTCAGCTCTCCTTAAAGTGACTGACGATATAAGGCGGGGAATGGAAGCCACTAAAGTTACAGTCTTAGTGTTAATTGACTTCTCCAACGCTTTTAATACCGTCAGTCACGAAGTCCTATTATCCATCCTTTCCTATCTCATGGTCTCTCCGGAGGTATTGGAATGGTTTGCCTCTTATCTTCAGGGGCGCCAGCAGTCTGTTCGTGCTGGAGACTCTACGTCGAGTTGGCGTGATCTTGCAGCTGGCGTCCCTCAAGGCGGTATTTTATCTCCTATTTTATTCTCTATTTTTATTAACCTCATCACCACCCAGCTTCGGACTGCGTATCATCTTTATGCCGACGACTTGCAGCTTTACTGTCAGGCAAGTGTTGACAACATCTCCGATGCGATTGAGGAGCTAAACCGGGATTTAAGCGTGGTTAAGAACTGGTCTGATCGGTTTGGAGTGGCGGTTAACCCTACCAAGTGTCAGGCTATCATTGTAGGGAGCCTTCACAGTATGAGGAAGTTGAATGGTTTAGTGGTGCCTCCCGTAATATTCGACAACTCCATCATCCCGTTTAGCCCCGATGTCAAGGATCTTGGTTTACATGTCGACACTTGTCTTGACTGGCGAAAGCAGGTTGCAACTGTAAGTAAAAAAGTCACCGGTACGTTGCGGTCGCTCTATCAGTTGAAAAACGTTCTTCCATCACACATAAAGGCATTGCTTGTACAGTCCCTAATCTTTCCCATAATTGACTATGGAGATGTGTGTTACTATGACCTGAATGCAGATCTCCTCAATAAACTTGACCGCCTTCTGAATAACTGCATTCGATTCGTTTTCAATCTTCGTAAGTATGATCACGTGTCCGCCCACCGGTTGCTTTTAAATTGGTTACCCATTCGTCAGCGCAGAGAGTTGAGGGCTCTATCAATGTTGTTTTCTATTCTTGACAAACCTACTTCTCCTTCTTACCTGACTTCCCAGGTTCAGTACTTATGCTCCGCGCATAATAAAAATCTTCGGTCCACCAACAATCGTCTTCTACGATGTCCTTCTCACCGCTCTGGTTTCATTTACTCTTCTTTCTTTGTCCAAGCGGTCTTTCTTTGGAATGCGCTCCCTCTGAACATCAGGATGGCAACCAGTCGGTTATCATTTAAAGTGAAAGCACGTGAGCATATTCGCAAGAAGTTGGCAGAATCATACCAGCGGTGATTTGCTGGATTCGGTTTCTTCTCCACCTATCGTTATATCTCTAGACAAAGTTTTTTTTTTTTTTCGTTATATGTATGTATATATGTATGTATTTGTATCTATTTGTATCTATGTTTTTAGTACCTATTCTTCCTTTTCGAGTTATCTATCCCGTAAGTTGCACCTGCCATGTTTTTCTCTGCATCACCCTAAGGTTGACTGGTAGAAAATGCCTCAGGCATTAAGTCCGCCTTTGTACAGTAGTTTTACTTGTGCATAAAGTTTTAATAAATAAATAAATAAAACATCACGCTACAATTAAAAGGAGCTGAGCAACAACGAAAACTGGCCGAACCTGACAGGCAATTCGAAGCGACGGGAAGGGTCAGGGGAGCAAAAATTTGACGCGGACGAAGTCGCAGGCAGAAGCTAGTAAATATATATATAGATGGTGTACAACTGCATCCGGTTAGACTGGAAGCTGACCACAGCCGACAGCCATCGTAAGCCTTTTCCAATAATAAACCGTGTCGATAACAGGTACTTGCCAGGCTTTGAACCCGCAACTTTGTACATGAAGGGCGAGTCCTTAAACACTGTCCCATTGCGACATTTTAATCTTATAATGATAATTATATGTAAGTATGCAAAAACATGAAAATAGCAACGTGTTTTCAAAATGAATTTCACAAACCTCATTCTTTAGTTATGAAAACAACGCTACCTATTCTCAGTTCTGAAATCCAGTGAATTTTCCGTACATTTCCTTTCACCTGCATTTTCCGTACATAGTGGATTTTGTAACGTATAATATAACAGTGGGGTGCATTATACTTGCATTAGTTGCGGTAATTTTCTGAATCTCTGTTACAGTGCAGATTGAGTTTGTTAACTTACCGTGTGGGGCACGATGTGAGCTTAGGCGATAAGTAAGATTTGATAAGCCGAAACCAGACTCCGGTTAACATTTGGCCGATGACATCAACTACTGCGATTGTATCTGTGTGGAGGATGACAGATGGTTTGCGCGCATTAATTCGAGAGGTCGTGGCGAGCGATCGTCAAATTAGTAAGACTCATGCACTTTGATTATGGTACAGTTTTGAGTTTGTGATACTTTGTATTTAAAAATGTTCTAAGTTTTTTTTGTAATCTGTAAAATAGTGTTTATTTTTCAAAATTTGCAGGGAATGGAAAAATAAACCTGTTTATCTCGAGCACTACTAAAATTTGGCTGGTTAGTTAAGTCACCGTTTTCGTATCCCTTGCGTACAGAAATAGTTTCAGCTCCAAAGGTGAGCATATTTAGCTGCAACAACGGTATCTATCTAAATAGTATGGGAACAGCAACCGAGTAAGACTTTACAACGGCGTTATTTCGCTTCATAAATGTTTGAGCTAGGGGTATATCTACTGGATTAAATAGTCAAAAATAGCCAACATCTGCGTTATGAGCAAGCGTAGTATAGAACAAATGGTTTTTAGTTTATGAAGGTGTGTTTGTTCTGCTTAAGGGTAAAATCGGCTGTCACAATCTAGCATTATTCCTACACTAGCATCTGCGCGCAGTTTCGTCCGCGTTACATTTCTTGTTCCCCGACCCATCCCATCGTATCGCATCGCGTGGCGTGACCTATTACTTCTTTTCACTTAGTTTTCTTTCTATATCTTTTTTGCTCGGCTCCTAATGGTCTTAGCATAGTGTGATATTCAGCATATAGCCTTGTAAAATTATACTATCACATGCAAACATAATTTTACAAATCCGACAGGTAGTTTCAGAGATACGCCGGTCATACAAACAAAGAACAATAAAACTTTTCAGCTTTAGTATTACTACGAAAAAATAAAATAGGTACTTACCATCATCCCATATTACAAAACTTCCTAAATTACTCTAACATAATTAACTTTAAAACCTCAATTAAAACCCAACTGCCGCAAAATTCTCGCTAAAATTCTCACTTATGTAGTATGTCACGTGGTATGTACTATACTATGTGTGTACCTACACGCAAAGCGACCGCGTGCTATGCAAACCATCTACAACACGTTATGATGCTGAAATTATTATACACACCAGCAGTACATTGTGGTGCTATGTATGTGGTTATCTGCGAAGGAACGGCTATTTGTAGTCGTGGTTGTTGTGAGAGGGGATTGAGACTACTGAACCCCTTAGTTTATTAGGGGGATGAGCAGTATTTTCTCCTTCTATCTCTCTCTTTAAGCACTTCAACGTGTCTTTGCTTCTCGCATCCAGCGGATTTTTACGATCAGACCATCGGTCTAACTTGTGGAAAACCTTCCAATGCTGTCTTTAAGTACGCGGTCGTTACTCTATAGAACCTTTTAGCCCCATCGGCCATCTGTTCTGTGAGCAATGTGCCCTACCCATTGTCACATAAGTTTGGAAATTTTTAGGGCTATGTCAGTAACCTTGGTTATCATACGGATCTTATCATTTCTGATTAGACCGCGTAGAAAAACTTCAAGCATAGCTCTCCATTTCCCTATGTTTTTTTTTTTTTGGATGGGAAATCATCTAATGTCTTCTCCCGCTCTGGGCGGAGCGGGAGGGCATGCCAGACTTTTACTGACTGAAACCCACCCGTGTTCCTTCAGTTGCCCATGTGCCAGGGTCACAGTATCTCTTTCGAACAATCTCGCGACCCTGGCAGATGGGTTACTTTCAGCCGTTTTATGAGGCCGATTTAGCTCATATAAGATGGCCCAGCGCACTCAGTACTTATCAGACCTGGGGAGAGTTGATCCACTGCATTTTCGGACGCCTCTGAGCTCATTTAGGTTGTTTTGCCTACCAATCTGATCTCCACGACTCAGATACCTGACTAAACTGAGAGAAACTTGTCAGATTTTTGACGACCCGTAACTACGGAAAAAGATCTACATAGCACGGCCAGGGCGAACGGCTTCCGTGGCACGGAAGAAATAATTGGCATTTATAATACCTCCAAATTACACTGTTTATCGGTCTTAAGGCTTGTGCTTGATATCCTAGAGGTGGTTATACATATTAGATGATTATGCAAATCATGTAATGCCCCCACGCATCGAGATGCCCTATGAGATGGGTTGCACGCAACGAGTGACCTCTATGACCTATTTAAATCAATTTTGGAACGCCCCTCAACGGTATAGTTCTTTAATTTGTTTCGAGTTTGTAAAGTCACTTTGACGTGTTTTTTTTTAATGAAAATATATAATTTTGGGCAGGGATATGAATAATTTGTATTCGGTATCATATACCCATTTCTCCAGTGAAAAGAGGAAGTCTATATCTTGAGTTTGTTTGGTACGGTTTTACGGCTAAATAAGGAAGTTTTCGATTTATATATCACTAGCTTCTGTCCGCGACTTCATCTGCGTCAAATTTCTTGCTCTCCCGACCTACCCCGTCGCGTCGCATCGAATCATCTGCCCGGGCAAGGTCTTCGTATTAGTGTCTTTTTTTATTTATTTATTTATTCAAACTTTATGCATGAGTAAAAATACTGTAAAAAGGCGAACTTAATGGCTGAGGCATTTTCTACTAGTCAACCTTAGGGTGATGCAGAGATAAAACATGACAGGTGCAACACAGGGTTTTTCTTTTTGGTTCGCTCCGAATGGTCCTAGCGTGATATTATATAGTCAATCGCCTTCCTCGATAAATAGGCTATTCAACGCTAAATGTAGTTCCTGAGAGTAGTAACTAAATACAACCAAAAAACACACAAACAAAGAAATTTAACTCTTCAGCTTTATAATAATATAAATAGGATTTTGGAAATTCGAAAATGAAGTCTCGTTTAGCTGCCCGATTTCGTGCGCCCGAAATAACTTAGATACTCGTCTGTAATTCTCGCATTGTCACTCTTGTTTCTCTCCACGTGTAATTTGAAAATAGACTGCCAAATTCGAGTAACAATATTAAATTGCCCTATATAAAGCCAATCTGCAAAATTAAACGGCACACGAAAGTGCCAGCTAAACTCTAATAAATTAATTAGAACACATGATTGATTAGTTTCCCAATCAGTTAATAATACGTAATAGTTAATAATTATTACACCGCCACTTTCCACGCTATAAATGTTCATAATAATAATTTTCTGGCGTAAATTTATTCAATGCTATAAATTTTGCGGCATTTATGCGTTAGGTTTTGAGCTTCATTTAACGTTGCGTTTCGGTAATGTTAAAATTATAATGTTGTTGCGTTACGTTGCAGTACAGAATCACAGTTTTAATATTGAATAGCTTCTGCCCGTGACTTTGGTCGCATGGAGGTCAATCTACTATAAAACATATACACTCCGGAAATAGTTTAGAGCTTTCTTCTATAAGTGAAAGATTTTTTTTAAATCGCATGATCACTTTCGGAGTTTACCCCTTTAATAAAAAATTACAAAGGACATGATCAATTGGACTATGGACACCTGCCTAAGTGTCAAAATGAAATCTCATGGCGACATGGCGGGTACGATTGTCGCAACCCAGTGCTGGGCACGCCACAATTGCGGCGGTAAGTCCCCTCTTTGAGGAGTGGATAGAGAGGCGTCACGGCGTCCTCACCTTCCGCCTGACGCAGGTTCTCACCGGGCATGGGTGCTTCGGTGGGTTCCTGTTCAGGATAAAGCGGGAGGATACGTCCGGGTGTTTCCATTGCGAGGATCGTCTGGAGGACACGGTGGAGCATACGGTGGAGGTGTGCCCTGCCTGGGCGGGGCACCACCGTGTCCTCGTGGAGGCGATCGGCGGCGGTGACCTCTCGCGTCCAGCCCTGGTGCGAGCCATGGTACGGAGCGAGAGGGAATGGGAAGCCGTCACCTCCTTCTGCGAAGCAGTAATGCTCGCGAAGGAGGAGGCGGGGCGCGTGAGGGAGTGGCAGTCTCTGCGCCCTCACGTCCCTAGCCGCCGCAGGAGGAGACGCCCCGGGCGTCGGGAGTCAATAGCGGACTCCCGGCCACCGTAGGCGCGAGCTTGCGGGTGGCGAGCAATGGGTAGCTCGCCGCCCGGTAAGGACCAAGCTCGGGTCGACGGCGCGCAGTGTTCCACGCGCGCCTCAATGAGATGGCAGCAGCAGTGTAGGGGTCTACTAGGACCGATGCCTGCCGGGGTCGCGTGATTGTTCGAAAGAGATACCGTGACCCTGGCACATGGGCAACTGATGGAACACGGGTGGGTTTTAGTCAGTGTCTGACACGCCCTCCCGCTCCGCCCAGAGCGGGAGAAGTCATTTGATGATTTCCCATGAAGAAAAAAAAAAAAAAAAAAAGTGTCAAAATGAATGTGTAGCAAATATTGTTTTATTTTTGCAATTACTGAATTCTATAGTGTAGAGAGAAAAAGTAACATGAATATGAATGGTCAGGAAAGAGAGTAAAATAATGATAATTTAAAGAATTTCTCTTTAAAGCGACCGTGGGCCCGTCCGATAGTACACACTTGATCCGTCAAAACATGTGACAAATTAAATTTTCTAGAATGGATAAAACCTCATCGCAATTAGGGACAAGCTGTCTGGTTGTCATCCAGGTCTCCATTTTTAGTTCGGACCTCGAGCTAATCTTATATTCGTATAACGGTGTAGTAAATATCCGTAATTTTGGCCGAAACTGCGGATTTTGGGCGTAGAATGCTGGCTTGTGTCACACATTTTTATCACAGTTTGGCACCACAAACCATGATAAAATTCGTGACTAAAACCTATCACAGAGGCCGTGCTCGCCCCGCAGATGAGGCAACATTTATACCTAGTATTTTTATTCTACCTTTCAATCATCGATTCTGTCTAAACCGATTCCATCGCCATTTGTAAGCCAAGCGTACAATGTAGCACAAATAAATTCTGGCCCTAAGTCTAACACGCAACATGTGATCGAAATACGTAACAATCTTGTATCGATTCTAACCGTCTGACATTGTCTGACCTTCGCTTATGTACAGTCAGTAGCATAAGCATGTGTGAAGTTAGCAAATTCAAAATCCTACTTCTCCCAAAGTTTCGAAAATATATTTTTCGTGGAAACTTGGTAATATTATGAACTTCTTAGAATTTCCCCGTATCGTATTGGTAAAAAAATATTTTAAAACATTAATTTATTTCATACAAAAAATATGTTGTGAATATGATTCTATTTTTAAACTCGATTTGAATTTTATAGTTCAAATTTTAGTCGTGCTAGTACTAATTTCACGCTGTGCAATATTTAATAACTTACTTCGCACTTTGTGTGATGAGTTCTCGCAGTTCGACCTATGAGGTTGTCGGCTGCTTAACCGGACTTGCCTGTGGCTGCCTGAATTAATTAAGGTCTCCAGCTAGGACTTAAAAACTTAAAACTAGAGCGACTACTCGCTAAAGGCGCCCATCGCTGGGCTGGATTGGCTTAGGGCCTCACTGGTAGAGGGCAGCAAGGCACGGGCTGGATCGGAATGATAATATAATTATTTAGGGACGAATTTAATACGTCCCTTAGTCACACGTATCGTAATTTACTAATATTGATGCTCCCGACTGTACTTCAGGTAAAGTTCTGCAATAATTTGACACTAAGTCTGATGCAGGTATTTAACTTCAAAAGTTATTTCACTAAGTATTTTGAATGTGAATGCTTACGAGTACAATGACTTTGAAGGTTTGTCTTTGATCATTTTGTGTAAGAGATATCTATTATTAACATACGTTTGCCAACATTTATATGAGATTTTGTGCTTATAGAGAAAATAGCCTTCAAAATATTTTGTACGATATAACGTATTATTTGAAAGAAAAAATAGTTCAGTAGTAGACTCTGCCTTCCATATGGTGCCGGACGTAAAGAATAGTACCAGCTCATTTCTTCCCGTGGGTGTCGTAAAAGGCGAATAAGGGACTTACTAGAGTATGGTTAGCAGCGTTCTCCATGAATTTTGCCACCATACTGCGATTGCCAACCCGCCTGCCAAGCGTGGCGATTATAGCAAACCACCCTAAATTAGGGGAGGCCTATGTCCAGTGGACGGCTTTCGACTGTTAAGATGATGATGATGAATGTCTGTTATCCTGAACAGAATAGATACCTGAAATAATTTGCTTTTGGCCAAAGAATCTGTTCCGTCCCGTTCGAATTGGTTACTCTGTGAACGCACCATGACGTGAAACGGAGTGACATCTGTCAGTTTGACACTTGCTCTTTGATTTTGGGGAAAAAAGTAATGTCGGTCCAATTTGCGTGTGCGACCCTGTTGTAAATTAATCCCTTAGAACCTATCGTTTTGTTGGACAATTAGTCGTGATCCTATTGTTTGATTGTAAATAACCCCAATTTGACGAGATAATACGGGTTGAGTTTGGACATATTTGTTTGTTTGAATTGATTTTGAGGTTAAGTGACGCTATTGGAAAACGCGTGTTGGAGACCGCATGTCCTGGTAGCAGGCGTGTTGCAGCGGCTGATATCCTGGAGAATACTCATAACGTCACTACACAATACAATATGCACTCGCTTACATACATAAATCCAGGTAGGCCCCAGAAGGAGTTTCCTTCAACCATGAGGTGAGTCTTTTGATTATTGTATTGATAGGCTCCGCGCACGGCGGACAGTTCGCTACGCCACTCTTGACCCAGGGCCCACCATAACTTCCACTGCGCTATTAAAATTATGGTGAGCCCTTGGCTTGGCGTCGAACAGAATCCATACAGTAATTGGGTTATTCTGGGACCCATATACTCCATAAAGAGTAATCTGTTTTATTCTATTCTATCTGATATAACAAAAAAATGTTTTTAGTACAAAATGATCCGACGATATATGCTGAAAATCGAAATAAAAAATCTCTAGGTCTATGGTTGTGGTAGTGTCCTACGAATTACATAATTTTGTTAGCCAAGTTACAGTACAATCGGTTTTTTGGTGAAAATTGAGTAGGTGGAAAATCAATTAACCCATTTTTTTTTGTTTCCAAGTTTGACCAACTTCGAGGAATAAAGTTAAAAAAGGATTGTCATAATCGGGATATATATGTTTCTAACAGAATCTTTGAATGTGATTTTCACCCCCTATAAAACGTCAGACTTATCTGAAACATTGCACACTTATCACTTATTCACTTATCAATGTGATTGTTGTGCATGCCTATAAATGATGTGTTTACACAGAACTATAATCCGTCATCACATTAAGTTAATATCTTTGTAAATATGTCGTTGGTGTGCCTTGCTTGATAAATAAATAAATAGACCGATGACTATGACATGAATTTTTGCCATTATCCTCACTAGAATCACCAGGATAGCAAAAACAAAAACGAAAAACTCGCTTTTGAAGCTAGCCGAACTAAAGTAAAAGAAAATAAATAATAGCTTAAAAACTAAAAAAACACGCTATCATTGAAAACCATGAAAACAACACTAAAAAGTAGAAAATAATGGAAAAAAGCGTATAGGGTGCTTGATATCAATGAAAAAACTTATAAAAACACCCCCTGCCTCATTATTTTATGAAAAAAGTTTTACGTCAAAAGTCATACTCATACTGTGTCTTTTTTTTCATCGGCTAAAAACCGAACAGCATTTTTGTGAAATTATATAAATACAAAAACGGAAATATACTACATTTAGGTTCATGATCCCAATTTGTTATCCATGATCTTCCATAAGAGAAATAAATTGGGACCGTGTCGTTAATCGGAAATGATATTTACGGGAGGAAGGCAATTCCTTTTCCCTGTAGGGTTTTCCTGTTACTCTTTCATTTTCGATTTATTTGGTGGAGCAGTCCATGACAGTTAAATGAAGTTGGTTACAGGTCGGGGTTTTATGTGGGTCTTCATCATCATCGTCTTTGGTACCCTAGCTCCTCGCACTCCTAAGTATAGGCATCCTTACTTTTCTGCCACTGTCAGCCACACGGAATGGTGACATATAGGTATGTAATGATCCCTGATAATAATATTATCAGGGATTATATTATTGTTATTATATTATAATAACCCTATTATGTTCCCACTGCTGGAATACAGGCCTGCTCTCTGTGAGAGGGAGTGAGCCGTAATACTTGAGCCCAGTGCGGTTTTGTAAATGTCACATGCCTTCAAATTTTAGGTTATAAACTTTGCTTTTTAGTTATTCTCAGAGAGTCCTTTCATCTGCTACGTATACTGTAGGAGAGCATTAAAAATAATTATTCCACCATCTTTGATGTTCCACCATGTTGGATTTAGACGTCACACAGCCTAACCAAGCATTATCATCTCAACTAAACGTGTATACAAAATTTTAGCTAAATCGCTTGAAGATATCTGCTTCAAAATTGATTTGCAAAATTCTACCCGAACCAACATATAACATACATTGCAAGTTAAAGAAAAGCTTGTAAAATATGCCTATTTCCTCACGATGTTTTCCTTCACCGCTTGAAAGGTGATGAAATTATTACATAAAGTAAACTGTCTGCCCAGGTTCGAAGTCACAACCTCACGACTCACAAGTCGGCGCCGATACCACTAGCCACCACAGTTCTTACTGAACTAATAGCAATTTCTTACATTCTGACATTTCAGCCAAATTCATTCCATGATGAGCATTGTTGAAAAAATTAATTTTTCACACTATGTAAACAAATTGGTTAGGCAATTAAGAATTTCCTTACAAGTATGTTACGCAATTCGGGTACATTTCTCCCGGCTCCCGTGCGAATGTGGATTAATTAGTCTTTTTTCATCATCATTTCAGCCGAAAGACGTCCACTGCTGGACATAAGCATCCCCCAATTTGGAGGGTTTGCCATAATCGCCACGCTTGGCAGGCGGGTTGGCGATTGCAGTATGGTGGTAAAATGCATAGAGTGCGCTGCTTTCCATTCTCTAGTAAGTCCCTTAGTCACCTCTTACGACACCCACGGGAAGTAAAGAGATGGTGCTATATTCAAATTTTCAAATTCATTTATTAATTTCAGTTAAATAGCAGTCATTGCCAAACATAGACTAATAGAAACCTTTACTGATAAAATCAACAATTAAATTAAACCTAATAATGTGAAATAAAATAAAATCAATTAAAATTAAATTACATCAAATTAAATTAAATCAAAATAAATAATGTCAAATAAAATAAAATCAATTAAAATTAAATTACATCAAATTAAATTAAATCAAAATAAATAATGTCAAATAAAATAAAATCAATTAAAATTAAATTAAATCAAAATAAATAATGTCATTTAAAACGGTAAATTAAAATCTTCTTTCCGGCACTGGTACAGCAACATGTCTGCTGGAACAATGCCGGAGGAATGGGCAGTCCAGCCTCCCCGCAATCATCGCCATTACCGCATTGGGGCTAACCCGCACACTGTGCACCAAGGACGCGGTGCGCATGGTTGCGTGAAAGTAGTCGGTGCGCGCCTCTGCGAACATACCCGAGGCACTGCAGTATTGGGGTAACCCCATCACCGCCCCGAACGCGTTATTGTACTGGACGCGGATGGCACCGTAACTTATATAGACTGCATGAGTACAGCGATGTACAAAACGCTCTAAAGGGCGTAGCTATGCTTTACGTACAGCACCACACGGAACTTGGAGTCTTTTTTATTTGTTCATGACTTGGTCTTGGTAGATCATAGCATAAATCAGTTGCAGTAGCTCTTCCAAAACATAAAATTCTATAATCCAGATTCTAAAGCCAACATTGTCTTCAAAAAGGTAGATTGATAGATGGTCTGTTCAACCAAGTCGTTCAATATTCGTCTTCAAAATGAGCATGCGAATGGATCCAATCTGGGGCATGGAAGCGAGGATGTGTAACTTGCTCGCAATAACATCCTCGACCTTTCTTAAGTGCTATCCTCTTAGGTGAGACGCTGGAGTATGAAACTGCTGTAGAGCGTGTAGAAGTTTATATGTAAGTTAAGTTACATAATAAAGTCTTTGTAGATTGATCCGCCCTGGAAGTTCAGCCTTGTTGAACACCTTCAGCATCAGCAGCCTTTTTTTAATCAGTTGCGTGGTTTGGAAGAACTAATCAGAAAAACAGGCGGATGAAAACAGTGACTATTTAGAGAAGATTTAAGTACCTACCTAAGTTTAACAGACAGCTTTCAGGTATAACCTTCCTCACTAGCTCGACGTTCGGAAGTTTTTAAATCCTACTAATATTATAAATGCGAAAGATTGTATGTATGGATGTATGGATGTGTGGATGTTTGTTACTCTTTCACGCAAAAACTACAAAACGGATTTGGATGAAATTTGGGACACAGTAGATTATAACCTGGATTAACACATAGGCTACTTTTTATCCCGGTGGTACGTTCCCGTGGGATATTTTCCGACCCCCACGCGGGGGAAGCCGCTGGCAAAAGCTAGTCAATTATAAAATCATATTTTTTTTTCTGATATCACTGTAGACCTGTTGAACAAACATAAGTCCTGTGATAAGCTAGAGAAAATGAACTCATGTGTAATAGCCAGTACTAGGAGTGTATGTCTTAAATTTAAGATAATATATCTAACTGGCCTGTAAGTCTAGTCGTTAGTGACCTTGACTGCTAAGACGGCGATCGTGGGTTCGATTCCCAACCACGAGAAACCTTTTTGTGATGAGCACATCTATTTGTTCTAGGTCTGGGTGTAATATATTTCTAAATACAAACATATTGTAGATAAATAAGTATATTTATCAGTTGTCTGGTTGCCATAGTACAAGGCTCTGCCTAGTTTGGGATCAGATAACGGTATGTTAGTTGTCCTAAGATAATATTATTATTATATTTTACTCTACACTTCACATTCATACTCTAACATCATAAACTTGAATCAGTCAGTTCCGGGCGCACCTCAACCCGGCGTAGTTTGTGACAAATCAATATTTATTCAGAGGATGCAGGCTGCATAGACTGTGAGGGTTAAATTATTGAGTGCCACTGTTTTACGATTACGTATGCAAGAGAGTGGGAGGGCGGAAGGGGTTACTAGAGTGATTGTTATCAAATAAGGAAAGTAAGTAGTGATTAAGTATTTGAATTTTGGTTTGAGGTGATTTTGGTTTTCCGTTTTCTATGCATATAGATGCGTAAAATGTTCTGCTTTGTCCGATGATGACCGTAATATAATCGTTTATAATCTATTTTTTTATAAAGAGATAATATTTTTTGGTTTGTGGAAGAAATCTTTTTGCATTTGATAATCTATTTTCTTAATGAAGGTTATTTGTAACATCATGCTACGACTCACAGGAGCCGACCAGAAAGAAAAAGGTTGGAAATAATACTAAGTGAAAACGAAGCAATAGCGTTCTAATTTAGCTTCAAAGATTTGTACCGAACACACATACAAACTTACTTCGCAAGTTAAATTAAAGCTTGTAATAAGCCGTGGCAGCTAAGATTATTCAGATTCAGCCCGTCCCTTGTTGCCCTCTACCGGCGATGCCCTAAACCGAGCCACAGTGCCCGTAGCGAGTAGTCGCTCTAGGTTTAAGGTTTTAAGCCCTGGTAGCTCGCCGGTACAGACCAGGCCCGTGTCAACGGCGCGTAGTGTTCCACGCGCGCCTCAAAGAGATGTCAGCAAAACTGAAGGGGTCCGCAAGGACCGATGTCTGCCAGGGTCGCGAGATTTATTCGAAAGAGATACCATGGCCTTGGCATATGGGCAACTGAAGGAACACGGGTGGGTTTTAGTCAGTAAAAGTCTGACACGCCCTTCTGCTCCACCCTAGAGCGGGAGAAGTCATTTGATAATTTTCCACCCACAAGAAAAAAGCCCTGGCTGGAGGCCTTAATTTAATAAGCTAGTCACAGGCAAGTCCGGTTAAGCAGCCGACAACCTCATAGGTTGACCTATGAGATGTCAATCCAGAAAATATTGACAGCTTAGAGATGACCAGTCCCTACTGACGGCGCCCGTTAACGAACACAAACAGATGTTCTAGACCCAGGTTGTCATAGCACGTAGTTCGAATACCGGTAGTTATTGAATAAATATCGATTGGATTGAACTGATGTGCAAACGAGTCGGGAGCAAATGTAACCTACATCTGGTTAGGTTTTATTATGAGGGGATTCGGAGCAGAGGTGAAGCGAATGGCTTGGTTTTAAATTTCGTTTTTGCTCTGAATTTAAAGTAAGAAAAGGTGGTAAGTATTCGTGGTGCTCCGAACATTTTGGGTAAGGATATCGTGTGTCCAAAATCTGTCATATTGTTGTAATGTTCCTCATACAAAGAATCTATACTAACAATAAATCTAAGGTAAAGTAAAAAGTTAAAGTTTTTCATTTAGGAAAAAATACAAATAACAATGGAAAGGTAGATAGCAAGAAAAGTTAAAACTGGAACATTGGAGTTAACTCTTTAAGAATCGATTTTCATACTATAAGCCCGGGTTAGGTTAGGAAAAACTTTCTTCGTTACGTTACGTTATGCGTTATGTTTACTAATCTATATATTTTACTAGCTTTTGCCAGCGGCTTCACCCGCGTGGAGGTTGGAAATTGTCCCGCGGGAACATACTACCGGGATAAAAGTACCCTATGTGTTAATTCAGGTTATAAACTATCTATGTGCCAAATTTCATTTAAATCCGATCAGTAGTTTTTGCGTGAAAGAGGAACAAACATCCACACATCCATATATACAAACTTTCGCGTTTATAATATTACTAGCTTTTGCCCGCGGCTTCGCCCGCGTAGATGTCGGAAATTATCGCAAGAGGACGTATTACCGCGGTAAGAATGTATTAATCCATGTTTAACATACATAAAATTACGCCTTTTTCCCATGGGGGTAGGCAGAAACTACGGAACGCCACCTGCTACGATCCTTACATATCATGTGTGTTTGATGTACTTAAAATAAAACTAATAGTATTCAGAGTAAGAAGACTGCGACATAGGGCAGGATTGCATTGAATATAAGTCTTCCTGGTTTTTCTTAACGCTCCTATTCTACCTATACAGACACTCAATTATTTACCAGACACCAAATTAAACATAGTTATAAGAATAGTACTTTGGCCAGTGGCATCGCCCGTATAGCTGTCGGAAAATATCACCCGGGAACGTACTACCGGGATAAAGTATCCTATATGGTAAGTATCCAGGATAACAAAAATCCAAATCCATCCAAAAATCTAAACATCTAAGCCATATTTCACGGTCTCTTACTTGGAATAATTAGGTTTATTTTGAGTACTTCGAACACACATGATATTCGCATTTACTATGAAGCCAAAGTAATATGAATTACAATCCTACTAATCCTGCAATACCCGACCGCTACCAAGCGAGATGGCCGGACGTGGAACGGCCCGCTAGCCGCTCTGCGGCTATTTTATTATAATCTCTGATATCTTCTAAAATATTAATTTTAATGATATGCTGTAAAGGGCAATTTTGATCTACATAAAATGCACAATTTATTTAAGGTACTTAATTGGATAAGGATTAATGCTCTATTGCTTAAAATCGCATTCATAAATAAGCCATTATTTCTCGTAAAAAGTAAAGGATATAAATGGTTATTATGGGATATCCCTAAGAGTTAGACATATACCATCGCGGACTTTTTTGTAGAACTTTTTAAGGTGTACAATACTGTCGTACATTATTTTGAGCTATTTCGAAGGGTTCAGCCAGCGTTCGCAATGTAAGCGCAAAAAAATGTGTTTATTTATGACATCACATTAGAAACCTCTAAAATTATCAGTGTTTCTTTACTATATTATGGATGTTATATACATATAAACCTTCCTGTTGAATCACTCTATCTATTAAAAAAACTCGCATCAAAATCTGTTGCGTAGTTTTAAAGATATAAGCATACATAGGGACAGACAGACAGCGAAGTGACTTTATTTTATAATATGTAAAGATAAAGATAGTAGGATAATCGTTCGTAAGGAGTAAACTCCAGTAGTACGTCGGAGCTGACACACATAATTTGTTTTGCTTGTTTGTTTGTTTGAACACGCTTATCTCTGCAACTATCTGCATTTGCTAGCTCAATTCTTGAGAAAGTCTGTAAAGCTACTAAACGTTACGCTAGTAAACTTAGAAGCCGAGCAAAACAAAAAAAAAAAAAAAAAATGAAAGAACACTAAGTAAAAACAAAACAAGATAAACAGTACCTGCCTTCGCGAGATTTGACCTAGTGTAAAGAAAAATGTAAAACACACAACAAAACAAATTGTAATGACGTCATGCCATAAAAATATATTTTACACCAGCTTTTGCCAGCGGCTTCGCCCGTGTGTAGGTCGGAAATTATCCCGCGGTACTGTACTACTGAGATAAAAAGTACCCTATATTAATCCATGTTATAAACTATCCGTGTTCTGAATTTCATCCAAATCTGTTCAGTAGTTTTTGCGTGAAAGAGTAACAAACATCCATCCAGTAAGATTATGAAATTGTCAACACCTGAATTATGTAATAGTATTTGTAGAAAAAATATATCAGGTACATATTTTCACAGTAAACAGCCTGATGCTGATTTTAATTGTTAGTAGCCGTTTATATTTCTTTGATTACCTTGTAAAGCCGAAGAGTCGACTGTTGACAGTCATCGTCACACAGTCCAGACTCGAACCATCACGAATTCAATCGAATCTGATCGAAAGTAAACACCGGAATTAAAACCTGGTTTGTTTTGGCACAGCTGTTATTGTGCATTGTATTTTGAACCTTTAGTGTAGAAAGATAAAGTCCTAAATTAATTAATTAATTAGCTGAAATATTTTACATGCATTCTGTAGTATGATGATTTGGCGGTTTATTGGTAAAGTGTGATGAATGTTAACTTTAAAAGTTTAGAAATGATTGAATACCTATTATTTACTTTTTTTTAATTACTTTTATTTTTCTTGTTGTTCTGACTGGGCCTGTGGCGAAGTAATAACAGGCACATGGATCAATCGATAATGTCAAGCTACAGCAGCCGTGGTTATTCCATGGATGGGTGACCATCTTAAAATACCAAGACCTCTCCGTGCCTAGGAGAGTTGTTAAACCGTTAGTCTCGGTTGTCTTTAGAGAGCCTTAGACAATTTTTACGGTTAGTCGGAAGACCAAAAGCCTGACTACCATTCTTACCAAGGGATATCGTATAACCCAGTAACTGGGATGTGAACCTCAGATAGGCAGTCGCTTGCCGCACCGACCACAGAAATGGTTAGGCAGATAGAAATATCAAAACCTTTGAGCCATTAGACAAAAATATATAACGAGCAAATTTGTCGTACCATTAAACTCACTACGCCAATACGCCAAATAAAAATCGAAATGGGACCAAAGCAAAACGACAAAAAGTTTCACTCGTGCCATTTTAGTCACCCCCTCGACACGCCAAAGATTGCAGTGAAATTTCCGAGTCGAGGTTCGAACGCGGGACTTCCCGAGGGCATTCTGCGGAAACAGATTAGGCACATAATTGACGTGTGCATTCTCTGACACGAGCTGAAAACTTGTGGAGGGGTAAACTATGTATGGGAGGGTAGTTCTATTTTCAAGTGGATTAAAATAGATTGGTGGTTGGGTTGGGGGTTAATGACCAGGGCTATGTGTGTATTTTACACTAGTTGTGCCCGCAGCTTTGCCCGCGTTGTGTTCGGAAATTATGACACAGGGACGTGCTACACCCTGCCAGGGTCGCGTGATTGTTCGAAAGAGATACCGTGACCCTGGCACATGGGCAACTGATGGAACACGGGTGGGTTTTAGTCAGTTAAAAGTCTGACACGTTCTTCTGGTCCACCCAGAGCGGGAGACGTCATTTCCCACGCTCAAAAAAAAAGGACGTGCTACTCAAAATAAAAGTTATTCCGTTGTCTTACTTATTTACAGCAAAAAATATTTCTTTTTATTTAATTACACCACAGCGAGTATGAGTTTTTACTCATACTGGCCTCGCTGTGGTATATTTACATACTAATATCCACTCTATAGCCACCTTTAGTCTCTGAATATTGACAATTCTTTAGATTTCTTCAGTTAACTTTCTTCAAACGTAGCTATCCTCATCTGCTTTGGCTAACTAAGATAAACAAATATTCGAAAGTACAACATTTTGAAAACTCACATTGACATGCACAGGTTTTCAGTTTAGAGCCTGATACCTATTTAGCTGGTAAATCCCTGAAAAACCACACAGTAAAAGTCGGTCCACAACAGAAACTAGAACAGAGTCCTCATCGTTAAAAGAACTCAAAATGATATTAAAACCCTGCACCTTGGCTCGGAGCCAGCTCCAGGGCAGTGCAGAGGCACATAGTTCAAATATTGGTTATTTTCCAACGCATAGGTATAGTTGGTGAAAAAACTTTTAATTAATATTCAGTTTGGAGCGAAGTTTCAGGATCCAGGTGTTTCGAAAAAATGTTGTTGATACCTACTTAATTAGTAAAGTTTTGATCGGAAAAATATGATTTTCTGCTGAGAAGTGATTTTTTTTGCTGTTTGTATTGGAGGCAGAGGCGCAGATATTGGTTTTGGAATACAGTCAAACTTCCTAGCTTTTTTTCCAACTATGTTTGGGTCAGGCTTCCAGTATAACTCTTTCAATCACGCTTTTACATCTATATATTATATATAAAAGAAAGTTGTGATAATTCCACTATTTATAACTAAAGAACGGCTGAACCAATTTGGCTGAAAATTGGTTAGAACTTAGAACCAGGAGACGGACATCATCATCATCATCATTTCAGCCACAAGACGTCCACTGCTGGACATGGGCCTCCCCCAAGCACCGCCAATTTGACCGGTACAATTTTTGTGGGGGATTTGCCATAATCGCCACGCTTGGCAGACGGGTTGGCGATCGCAGTATGGTGGTAAAATGCATAGAGAACGCTGCTGCCCATTCTCTAGTAAGTCCCTTAGTCGCCTCTTACGACACCCACGGGAAGAAATGGGGTGGTGCTATTCTTTACGTCCGGAATCACACGGTACCGGAACCACACGGTACCAGGAGACGGACATAGGATACTTTTTTTATCCCGTTCGTCTATAAAGAGGAAAGATTTGATTGTTTGTTTGTATTGAATAGGCTCCGAAACTACTGGTCCGAATTGAAAAATTCTTTTTGGGTTGGGTAGCCTCTTTATTGAGAAAGGCTATATGGTATATAACATCACGGTACAATTAAAAGGAGCGTAGCAGCAAAGAAAAATCGACGAAAATTGACAGGCAATTCGATGCGACGGGAAGGTTCAGGGAAACAAAACTTTGACGCGGACGAAGTCGCGGGCAGAAGCTAGTTAAGAATATTTTGAAACTAAAACTGTCACAAATTCAATAAACCACTAATCGGTCTCTTCTTGTCAAGTACCTATGATTCAAGCTTTTATGATGATCCAACCGATTGTGGCTACATGGCACAGATTTTAATAAAAAAATCAGAAAGAGGATCTTACCAAGACTCAAAGAGTTAACCGGATACAGCTGGGTACCAGTATTTTACATGGAGCTAGGGCCTATTTGACCTCCAAAGCCCAGTTACTGGGTAATGATACCCCTTGGTAAGGACTGGTGTCGGAAAACATCGTGAGGAAACCAGCGAACCAAAAATTCGAAAACATGCGACATCTAACAACCCGCACTGGGCCCGCGTGGTAGATTACGGTCAACTCCTTCTCACCGAGAGGAAGCCTGTGTCCCAGCGGTGAAATCATTCGGTTAGACTGGAAGCTGAACTCAACATAGTTGGAAAAAGGCTAGGAAGATTATGATGATGATTTATAATCATTAAAATCATCAGTAGAACCCTCCAAGTTTTTCAAGAAATTAGTGAAGTGCATTCCGTCTTAACAAACAAAAATGTGGCAATGAAACGTTGATTGCTGGACATATCGTGGTACCTGATCAATGAGCTAATGATACCATCGGTGCAAACACTTTGTTCCTAAAATCGGCTAAAATTGTCGTTTCTAACCGTACGAGCGTTTCCACTTTCGACATTTATTTTTAAAGCTCCCCAAATAAAATAGATGGCTAAACACTTTGCAGATTTCCAGCTTCAACGCTCGTTTGAGACTCTCGCATATTATGTCCTTTTCATTGACTTCTAAATCTAATACTTTCATTATACGAAAGGTTTAAAAATAATTCCAAAAAGGGTGATTTCGTACCGTGTTATTTTCTAAAAGCCGAAAAACTCTTCCATCGGTATGTAAAAATTATTGTGAAACTTGAAACCCCTCTTCAAAACTTCGGAAAATACAAAAAAAAAAATCCTCCATATATACCGATGTCGATCTTGCGTGCCGCTAACGCTATATAATTTCCTCAAATCTAACTTTTTTTTTCGATCAAAATAACGCTGTATACGGTATATTGCTCGCACACCCTACGCCGACAGCCATAACACTTAAAACGTATCACAGGATAATGTTCGCAGTAGATTGCTCGATGTCAATCTAATATTTATGTCGGTAGCGTTATTTACACAGCAACGGATATTGCCGTGTCCAGGGAATCGTCTTGGCAGATCTCATCATATTACTGGAGCCGTAAACGGGTTAGGGACCGGATTATGAAGAAGTGATACAATTTATTTTTATTGTGGTGACATATAAATTGGTAGGTTTTTGGTACGTGATATTTAAATTGAATTGGCTGTTTACTGGTATTTTGTTAGGGTTTCCCAAAGCCCTTGAGTGAGTGTTTTGAATAATAATGTTTTGATCATACCCACTGGTTCTGTTTTTGTTTTCTGAAACAAATATTGGGTAGATTTTTATGTACTTCATTTTTTATTCTTGAACGGTTTTTCATGTTCGACTAGTATGTTCGGAATATATTATCAAGATCTTTTTAAAACAGGATATCTATCGAATACTCATTTACTTTATTGACTTTTAATTTAAAAAAGTAAGAAATCTCTTCATACATTCTCGTACATAACAGCATGACAAAATTGACATTTTTTGTTTGTGCATTAATCAAAATATAAGACCCACCACATTGGACAAACTATCAGATACACCCAATTACTCGATCGCTCTCCATCCTTTGCACGCAGATTAATTTGATTCACAAACAATCCAACATCGACCGACCTACAATGGCAATTTATTTCATCACAATACTCTTTCCAATTTTATATAAAATCTGTGATTGCTTGCAATCTCGGCGCGATCATTAAGCGGACAGGGATAAATATTAAATGGTTCGATGTCGCATGATGCGGTCGCTGTCAGCTCCACATTTGGTTTGATTTCGACTTTCCTGATTTACGTGGAGCTTACTACGTTGTGAGCGGATGATATTGTACCTGTTTTGGGTACTTAAGAGGTTTTTAAGGGTTCTTTAATAGCCTTTTTGAGTGCAAAGTGAAATGTCCGTTGTGCATATTTTGGGCAGTCAGCTTGTCTATTTTTTTAAATGGTATGAGCTCAAAAGGTTTGTCTAAATAAATTATTGCATACTAAAGGCGAAGTTACAATTTTCTTACATTTTGTTTCAGATTGCAGGTTTTTTATCGATCTTATTAATATGATTCCTGGCCGTAACCAATATTTATTTATAGAATTATATTTTTTTTTAAACATCGTAGTAGGACTCCATGTTCATAATTATTCGTATGTTATTGAATTACTTTTCCATAAAATCATGACATTTGAGGCCACTTCTTACTTGAGAAGATTTATTTCTGATTCTAATTACTATAAATCTATAAAGCCATACTTGTTTCGGTTGCAAATCATATTTTAATCAACGTAGGTACAACTTAACACGGAACTGTAAATGGCAAAAAAAACACAAGTAAATTAGAATTGCGCGGGTTATCTTAACGCTTCCCCTTAATATTATAAATGCAAAAAAAAAACTCTACCTCTCACCTTTTAAGGAATAAACGGGTGAACGGAATTCGATGAAACTTTGCACGTAGGAAGACCATGATCTGGGTTGAGACAAAGGATTCATTTTTATTTCTGTGAATGAATAAAATAATAAACATCTTTACATAGTATAAAACAAAGTCGCTTCCTGCGTCTGATTTTAATGCGTATTTATCAATGACAGAGTGATTCAAGAGCAAGGTTTATATCTTTAATACGCGGACGAAGCCGTTGGCAAAGGCTAGTGGAAATAATAAATGTACTACTATGTTTCCGTGCGATAAATTTTTCACGTTTACGCGGGCAAAGATATGGGCAGAAACAAATAAAATATGAGTTGTTTAAGGTGCAAATCCTGGTGTTTTTCTGGTTAAAGACCATTAAGAAAAAGTCGGTAGTATACTGATATACTACCGTCTTTTCCCTAAGGAATGATAAAAAGACCACCTAGATCGATATTTGGTTTGTTAAGCTATGTTAGATATATTTTGTCCTAATTAAATCTGAGCAATATTTTGTGGAATTATGTATTACAATACTGAGTAAACATTACACGTATGGTAGTGATATTTTCATCGAACAAGTATAATTTCGCAGAAAATACTACCTTTGGGAATAATTACTGAATTTTCCGTATCAACACCATGCAGCCACACGTTGTTACTAATTAAAATGTTTTTTAAAATGTAAATATATTTAATAACTCAGTTTTCCGGAAACTATTATCTTTTAACATACATTGTACATGGAAATATTATTATAAAAGGCATACTGGGAACAAAATTGTTATAATTTAATTAAAGTTTGTGAATCTTGGCTAATGAATAACTGTTCCAAGAAAACCAATATTTAACATTCATATAACTCATTATTTCCCACCCTAACATATTTTTTTAACATAAAATAAAATGTATTGATTGACATTCTATATCCTTGACATTCTATGAAAAACACATTCTAATATAACAGAAAATATCTGCACAAATAAACAAAAAATTGCTCTGCTGGCTCAGTCTCACATAACTTCGACCCGTGATCCCAATTCCGGCCTGATTCGCTTGTACAGTACCTCTTACTTCGCGGCCACAAGTTACAAGCTCAAGCGACACCAAATGCTGTGAAAACAATTGAAAGAAGTTGTTTAGAGCACGCCACGAGACATCGCGACTTGCGGAGCGACGGATGAAAACAGACACCGTATAATCAGCCTATGATGTTCCCACTGCTGAGAGGGACTGTAATTCACCATGCGGCTAGATGGGTATCACATGTCTTCGAATTTTTGGTTCTAGGACATGCCGGTTTCCTTACAATGTTTTCGTTCACCGTTTTGAAAGCAGTGGTGAATGTGGTGATGATATTAAATACATAAAGTAAAGTACCCGTCTGCTTCCTTTTTGTCCAAGAGATTGGGTTGTAATCCATCACGTGGGCACAGTGCGGGTTGGTAGATGTTACATGAATTTTTGGTTCTAAGTTTTTTTCACAATTTTGAGAGTAGTGTTGATAAAATTAAATACACAATGTGCCTGCCTGGGTTGAAACTCACGACTTTACTTGTAAGTCGGAGCTGATGCCACTGGGTCACTGGATTCACACTGTAATAGGTAAAACCCAATTAATTGTAAAAGAGTAACCGTGAGTTTTTCGCCGGCTCTTCTCCATAGGAAACGATCAATTGGAATCCTGCGCCTATCTTTTAATGTTTCATAAGTGCCCATGAAGGTTTATGTGGAATAAAATATTTCGATTTGATGGATTTGTCGTTTGACGCAAATCGCGTCGCTGCTCGCGTCGCTTATGACCGTAAACGAGGCCTTACCGGACCACATTTTATTGTTCAGTTGATGGACCGATGGACCGATGATCCTTTTCAAGGTTTACCTCTAAATGGCCCGTTACGGAGATCCGTCATTTCCTTTTTATAGTTTTTGTGAAATAATACATGTTACTTTTACCGGGAGAATGAAAATATGAGGTACGCCTCGGTGGGCTCCTTTTTTTTTGGATGGGAAATCATCAAATGACTTCACCTTCTCTGGGCGGAGCGGAAGGGCGTGTCAGACTTTTACTGACTAAAACCCACCCGTATTCCTTCAGTTGCCCATGTGCCAGGGTCACGGTATCTCTTTCGAACGATTTCGCGACCCTGGCAGGCATCGGTCCTAGAAGACCCCTTCAGTGCTGCTGATATCTCTTTGAGGCGCGCGTGGAACACTACGTGCCGTTTTCCCGAGCCTGATCCTTGCCGGGCGGCGAGCTACTCATTGCTCGCCGCCCACAATCTTGCGCCTACGGTGGCCGGGAGTCCGCTATTGACTCCCGACGCCCGGGGGGTCACCTCCTGCGGCGGCTGGAGACGTGAGGGTGCAGAGACTGCCCTCACGCGCCCCGCCTTCTCCGTCGCGAGCATTACTGCTTCGCAGAAGGGGGTAACGGCTTCCTTTGCCCTCTCGCTCAGTACCATAGCTCGCACCAGGGCCGGACGCGAGAGGTCACCGCCACCGATCGCCTCCACGAGGACACGGCGGTGCTCCGCCCAGGCAGGGCACACCTCCACCGTATGCTCCACCGTGTCCTCCAGACGATCCTCGCAATGGAAACACCCGGGCGTTTCCTCCCGCTTTATCCTGAACAGGAACCCACCAAAGCACCCATGCCCGGTGAGAACTTGCGTCAGGCGAAAGGTGAGGACCGCCGCAATTGTGGCATGCCCAGCGCTGGGTTGCGACAATCGTACCCGCCATGTCGCCATGAGATCACACCGGAGCTCTGTCCGCCGTGCCGCGATTTGTCGCGGCAGCGGAGTTTCGCCCGGACGCTTCGCCTCCTCGCCCCACTCCCACATGTGTGCGAGGACATTTGCCTCCAGATCCCATGGCGGCACTCCGGCAAGGAGGCTCGCCGCCTTGCACGAGACCGTGCGGTATCCCCGGATTAGCCGGATGGCCATGACCCTCTGGTCGGTGGGCTCCTTGTGTGACCTTGTCTGTGCTTCGTTGTTGCTAAACATAGTAACTA
Organism: Aporophyla lueneburgensis; assembly: GCA_932294355.1. Lineage (NCBI taxonomy): Eukaryota > Metazoa > Arthropoda > Insecta > Lepidoptera > Noctuidae > Aporophyla > Aporophyla lueneburgensis. Next base: position 25,083,951 of record OW028755.1, read on the forward strand.
ATGGCAAGCTTTTTTATAGAAAATAACATGATATCACGACTAAATTTCTGCAAAAGGCCTAGGGAGAGGTGTACTACCTATACTTAGTTTCTTTTTATATACATATTTTTAAATATTATTATCTGCTGCACTGGTTGACGTCATCACGTAAATGTCGGCTATCGCTGGGACGTAGCATTATGCTGAGCGATGGCCATTTTGGGCGAATATGACGCATATTTGCATCTTACTTGTTCTTGTGTTTATATTCTTTATCTGCATCATGTCTACCCCAAATAAGCATATTTTATTTCATTCATTCTAGTTCATCAAACATTTTACCAGTTATATTAAATTCTGCGAACAAGGGGGGGGGGTGATCCAACAGACTGATTTTTCTTAAGACGAAAAACTGATTTTTACCCTGAGTGCTGCTTTTTTTAGTTCAAATTTTGTCTTTTATCACCAAGATTATCGAGTCTGTAATGGCACTATGTACAAGGTGATCTGACAACGCAAGTTTGTGCATCGCACATCGTATGCAGAAGTTATTTAATTCACCCAAAATGTATGTATATTTTTGCAATGTACCGCATGCTTCCAAAAACGAAAGCCACGAGCGAACTTCACGGAAAAAAATATCACACATTCTCCTAAAAATAAAATGTAGACCGGGGTAACTTTTTGTTTAAGTGTTGTGCTCCCACAAAACAATATCCCGGGGCATTTCTATTTATATTTGTAGACGTTGCAAACTTTTCCCCGGAATAACTGCGGATTTAAACTATTGTGGGTATTTTCGCTAACTTTTGGACGTGAGTTCCGTGGACATGCTTTAGAGATTGCACAGCTATTTTGGGGATGTGTGAGTGGCGGTGGGTCTAATTTGGGTGTGAAAGATTGTAGCTAGTGACAGACACTGTAAGTATTGTATTTCAGCGGTCACATGTGCAGTAAGATTGACGGTACCTAACACTCTTTGTGAATTGCGATAAAGAATCTAATTTACTTTAAGGTTGGCTCATCATCATCATCATCATCATTTCAGCGGTATGACGTCCACTGCTGGACATAAGCCTCTTCCAATTTGGGGGGGTTTACCATAATCGCCACGCTTGGCAGGCGGGTTGGCGATCGCAGTATGGTGGTATAGTGCATAAAGAACGCTGCTGCCCATTCTCTAGTAAGTCCCTTAGTCGCCTCTTACGACACCCACAGGAAGAAATGAGATGGTGCTATTCTTTGCGTCCGGCATCACACGGTACAAGGTAGGCTCACTACAACATTTTTTCATTATAATCAAATCTACATATTATGAAGTTGGAGAGTTTGTTTGGTTGAACGTATACATGTGGTGTGTGTGTGTGTGTGTGTGTGTGTGTGTGTGTGTGTTTGTTTTGTTGTATTTTATGTATCTTTTTTTATTTTAATTTTGTAATGTGCGTTTTGTTTGTGCAGAATAAACAATTTCTCTTTCTTTCTTTTTTCTTTCTAATCTCTGGAACTACGTTTAGTGTTAAAAGAGATGTCAGCACATATTGAATGGGTCTACCAGGACCGATGTCTGCCAGGATCACGGATTTGTTCGAAAGAGCTAACGTCGCAATTGAAGGAATAAGGGTGGGTTTTAGTCACTAAAACTCTGATACGAAGAGCGGGAGAAGTCATTTGATGATTTCCTACCCAAAGAAAAGGCATTAAGGGCGCGCCCTATGAAATGCTGCATTAAGTTCATATAGCTGTACCTTGACATCACAATTCATAAACTAGGACGGGAGCAAAATTAATAAACAGTTAATAACTTATAACACTAATTTATTTATTTAATGTATAATATATGATAAAATGTATATTTTTTCATAATAGACTTAACCAGAACGAAATTCAAGATTAAGGCATCTCAATAGGACTCAATTTTAAATGCATTAAGTAATTATAGCATCAACACGATTTTCTTAATTAAACAGACAGCTATAAAAAAGCAAAAATATGTTTTAGTCACTGTATTATGATTTTAACTCAATATTCTAATTGGGGTGTATGTCTTGCGTTAATTATATTACATGTTGTATAAATAAATAGGTAACATTAACAAAACAATCACAAACTTTAAATCTCTCTTACATAACTCTTTCAAATCCAACATGGCGGTGTCAGCTTTTTCTTTTTTGGATGGGAAGTCATCAAATGACTTTTCCCGCTCTGGGCGGAGCGGGAGGGCATGTCAGACTTTTACTGACTAAAACCCACCCGTGTTCCTTCAGTTGCCCATGTGCCAGGGTTACGGTATCTCTTTCGAACAATCACGCGACCCCGGCAGGCATCGGTCCTAGCAGACCCCTTCAGTTTTGCTGACATCTCTATGAGGCGCGTGTGGAACACTACGCGCCGTCAACCCGAGTTTGGTCCTTACCGGGTGGTGAGCTACCCATTGCTCGCCACCCGCAAGCTCGCGCCTATGGTGGCCGGGAGTCCGCTATGGACTCCCGACGCCCGGGGCGTCTCCTCCTGTGGCGGCTAGGGACGTGAGGGCGCAGGGCGCAGAGACTGCCACTGGCAGCTTCAAATACGTGTATATTCGTTAACATTCACAATTTTCAACCAGAATTTCAGTCCATATTTCAGAAATTTCCCAGAGCTTGAAAATATACAAAGAATATTCTCCTATTTCAGTTAAAAATCTTGTTTGGAACCGAATTGTATTGTATTCGAGAAGAACGTGCCAATATAGTTATGTAGATTTTTCAGTACTATTGTTCCAAAGTTAGATTGGTCTCTTTTAAACTAGAAATAGTTTGGAATGTGGGCTCAAGTTATAGTGGTTATCGACAATATTGTTCAATTTATGTAGATCCCTCCGGTTGTTGAGATGCTTTTACTAGAGAGTGTCAGTTTTTATTGGATTTAAATTCTTGTATAGGTAAATGTTGAATAAGCGATTATTTCTTATTGTCACAATTTAACGATGGAATCAAAAGTCGAGTTTTGAAAGAAATAACTGTGTACTGTGGTTTCAATCGTATGCAACGGGAATTGATGTCGGATACTACTAGTATCCGTCCAAAAATCCGAGTATCCGTAGCTCGCTAGGCAGCTTTTTAGAACAATCCGACTGTCAGAGTCGTCGTTTCGGCACCTTATAAGTGGGTACTTTGTTCTCAGACCCTCGCACAAAATATCATGCTTATATTGTTTTTGCAGATTAGCAGATAGGCAATTTCCATATTTTAATAACGTTAACATTCTAATATCAGTGTCAATCTGTCAGAAATACTTCTAATTTTCCTACATTTTTGACAAGGTTTGGTTACTGATTAATGCTGGTTGATCATTGATTTGAGATGTTTTTACTGACGGTGGATAGGATTCTGTTATATGATCTACTAACTTCTTCCCGCGATTTCGTCTGCGTCAAATTTTTTATTCCCTCGACGATCCTGTTGCATCGAATCGCCTGCCCGTGCGAGATCTTCATATTCGTGACATTTTTCTTTTTGCTCGGCTCCTAAAAGTTTTAGCGTGATGTTATATAGCTTATAATTTTTCTTTATAAACAGGCTACTCAACGCTAAACTAATTTTTTCAATTCGAATCAGTAGGTCCTGAGATTATCGCGTTCAACCATACCAACAAAGAAACTTTTCAGCTTTATAATATTACTAGCTTCTGCCCGCGACTTCGTCCTCGTCAAATATTTGCTCCCCTGACCCCTCCCATCGCATCGCAGCTTGCCAGTTTTCGTCCATTTTTTTGTTGCTGCTCCGCTCCTTTTGATCGTAGCGTGATATTATATAGCCTTCTTCAATAAATAGGCTACCCGACTCAAAACGATTTTTTTCAATTCAAACCAGTAGTTCCTGAGATTAGCGCGTTCCACCCCCCATTTTAGGGAAGTGGGGGGTTAGAAAGAGATAAAAATTAGCCTATGTCACTCTCCATCCCTTCAACTATCTCCACTTAAAAATCACGTCAATTCGTCGCTCCGTTTTGCCGTGAAAGACGGACAAACAGACATACACACTTTCCCATTTATAATATTAGTATGGATTAGTATAGATTTCGTGGTTTTCTTATAAGCTGTGACTTTAGTCAACGCAATAAATCAACTCAGGATACCGCACTGCACTGCCAGTTATAGGAATTTAGCAGGTTGCGCCACAACACCCTGTCCTTCGCCTGCCACATCCAGTCTGTCCCAGCCACCAGTCCACCAAGCAGGGGGCGTCCCACACTACGCTTGTAAATACGTAGACACTAACTCAGGCGGGGCAAGGACGGCCTCTTTGATAAACTTGAGTCATGAATTTTATCACGGCTTTGCTCCTAAACTGTGATAGAAAGTAACTCATCACAGTAGGCCGTTCTCGTGCCACTGAACTAGTGTTCTCCACCGGCTATCATTTAACTGTGACATAAGAGATTGTAGATCCGGAAACATGTCTCAAATAAAGTAAACATCAACCGAAACGCGGTACAACAAACACACAACCACGTAAAACCGCCCTAATCAACCTGAAAAATAACACCATATCAATCTTCATCACAGGTATCGAAGTAATCCGTATAGAAACATGAAATATGTGTGCCTACCCTCCGCGAGACCACCTTAATGATATGTACTGCCTAATAAATCTGCCGGCTGACACCGATGAATATTGATGAGCTCGTACCATCAGCAAAAAGATTACAACAGCAATATTTAGCTATTTATAGAATATACGTTTTTGTTTTCTTTAAGGGTTGCATCTACATAAGTCGAAATTTTTATAGTCTAAAAATATAAGAACAAAGGATGAAATCTGTTTTAAATAAAAATATGTCTATTTTTAGGTTAGGTTTTCTAAAATATCGCCGAAAATCAAATGCTATTGTAAAGTCAGAGAAATTAATTGTTTATTAAATTGCAACACTACGTAATTTGTCGTGTTATAGCCATTTTAGTGAACTGTCTAAAAATGACAGTTCTGATTTTAATAATGAACGTGCGTCTACTGAACTCCAAATGGACTTTTAACCTTTGAAAAAAAATAGGAATACAAAAGAACAACAGATCTCTTATGTGCAAATCTCACCGTAAAAACTAAATTATCTTGAGGTGTCCATCCTTTTTAGGGTTCCGTTTCCAAATGGCAAAAAACGGAACCCTTATCTATTCGTCACGTCTGTCTGTCTGTCTGTCCGTCCGTATGTCACAGCCACTTTTTACGAAACTATAAGAGCTATGCTGTTGAAACTTGGTAAGTAGAAGTATTCTGTGAACCGCATTAAGATTTTCACACTTAAATAGAAAAAAAAAACAAAAAATTTTGGGGTTCCCCATACTTAGAACTGAAACTCAATAATTTTTTTTTTCATCAAACACACACGTGTGGGGTATCTATGGATAGGTCTTTAAACATGGTATTGAGGTTTATAATATATTTTTTTCTAAATTGAATAGTTTGCGCGAGAGACACTTTCAAAGTGGTAAAATGAGTGTCCCTCCCCCCCTCGTAACTTCTAAAATAAGAGAATGATAAAACTAAAAAAAATATATGATGTACATTACCATGTAAACTTCCAGCGAAAATTAGTTTGAACGAGATCTAGTAAGTAGTTCTTTTTAATACGTTATAAATCTTAAACCGCAATTTACCTTTCATTCAATCAACTCAAATATAAAAATTAAAAAAAAAAAACATTTAATTTCATAAACATAAACCTTATGCATAGACCGTGAATATCTACAGGTTTGTACGGAACCCTCGGTACGCGAGTCCGACTCGTACTTGGCCGGTTTTATCAGGTGTAATGACAGTTCACTTCACCTACGTAAGTTTTCATGGTGAAATGTTTATAGAATAATACTGCAGAATTTAGTCGAATATTTGTTTGTACAGCGGCATCGAAACACATTGCATCCAACATGGCCCCCAAACAACTTTGTTTATGAAGGAAAATAATGGACACGACATGTAACGCGTAATAAGGTGTTTGATAAATGGTAATATTATTTCCGCTACGGTGGGCGGTTGAGCGGTAAATAAGTTGTGAATATTCGACCAAATAAATTGCAAATATCCGGCACAGTATTTCTGGAGTATTCGGCGTCGTAGAGACAAGCATGTGTGGTTATTAGGGGGAAACTATAGTGCTACTTTTGCTAGTGGCTTCACTCGCCTGCATCTCGGAAATTATCCCACACAAACGGACTACTGACATGAAAATACCTATCCCATGTTAATCCAGGTCATAAACAATATCTGTGTCAAATTTCATAGAAATCCATTATGCCATTTTTGCATGATTAAGTAATAAATAGGCACAGAAGCGTGGAGATTGACACAAGAAAAGAGAGGCCACCTAACAGTGGGTGAAGCCGGGCTGTGAATGTTGATGTTGAAGTAATATAACATACAAACTTTCTCATTTCTAATATTACAAGGATATTTGCAAGACCTACACTATTAGCTAATTTTGTACGAAATTATAAATAATGTCCTTAGGACAACCAACACACTGTTATCTGAGTCTAATCTAAGCAGAGCTTGTGCTAGGGCAACCAGACAACTGATAATTAATATACTTAAATATTTCTAAATACATACATATTATAGATAAATTATATCCAGAAACAGAACAAATGATTGTGCTCATCACACAAAGATTTGTCCTGGGTGGGAATCGAACCCACGACCTCAGCCTTAGCAGTCAGTGTCACTAACCACTAGACTAACAGGCCACTCAAAATTGGGTTTCATTTCACAATAAAGTAGCCGTTTTGGCCCTCTCAGACTTCGTTGAAAGCTTATTCCAATTAATACTAACATAGGTATTTCATCCATAAGGTCAGAAGCAAAATTTTAGTTTCCGGAGGTAGCTAAAAATTTCCAATTATGTTCAAGATTTTGAAAAACAACGAAATTATCCTTTTTATTACAATAGTTGGTTCTCTCATGCAAAATCCGACAAAATTCAACTTACTTACTTTAACATTTAACTTACGAATCCATTTTTAGCATAATATTCTGCAAAGTAAGAAAATTGATCTAAGTAGAGAAGAATTTTTAAAGACTTTGACTCAGCATTATAGTGAGACGATTTCTATTTAAAATAACTGAAACAGCTAAAAACGTTGCCGGGGATTTCTTGAGAATTAAGTTCAATATTTTTAATGTTTGTAAGAAAATTGTTGAAATAAGAATACTTATATTACATTAAGTTACGGCTTTTTCCCGTCGGAGTAATCAGGAACTACAGAATGATTTTTACATACTGGTTTTGTTTCTGTCTAATGAAGATAAAGGCTCTTCTGAAAGTATTTCGATGCTTCGCAATGCACCCTCATTTCAGCCGGAAGACGTTCACCCCTGTCCAGACTCCTGGAGGAGGGCACATCATTCTACCATTTTCTAGACGCTGCCATGATTATTGCACATTTTGGTCATCATCATCATCTCAGTCCAAAGACATCCACTGCTAGACATCAGTGGCGAAAGCACCATATAACACGATTCCTACCGGCTTGCCTTCGGGGATTCGCATTGGTAACTCTATCACTATTAAACATACAATAGTATGTAAATAGTGGCTACTATTGTCACTAAATATAGTTACACTACGGGTATTTAATTCATCATAACATTCAAACAACAAAAAAGGTTATTTATAACTTTGTATTACAACAAAAGAGAAATGTCCTAAATTAACCCGGCGCCAAAACGTCATAATCGGCAACTAAAAATTCATACAACAGCGATCCCGTAATGATGTCACTTTAGGTCACGTGGCACCGCTTGATATGTACGAGAGCAAGCCGCTGTACAACGGGTTATGACAGAGACAGGTATAGAAAAATGCGTCAGCGAGAACGAGATAGAGGAATATTGCATATTTTATTCGTTTTCAGCTGATCAATTTAATTGTATTTAATTCATTACATTCCTATAATAATTTTAGAATGATAGTAAGTATTCTTTATTGATGAGTCAGTAAGTTAAGGCCGACTTCGCTTCGGCTTCTCTTTTAGAAAAATTTACGCCTCGCCGCTGCTAGACATAGGGCTCCCAAATTTGTCTAGTTTACCATACATTTCGCCACGCTTGGCAGGCGGGTTGGCGATCGCAGTATGTTGGTCAAATTCATAGAGAACGCTGCTGCCCATTCTCTAGTAAGTCCCTTAGTCGCCTTCTACGACACCTGCGGGGAGAAATAGGGTGGTGCTACTCTTTACATCCGACACTATACGGATGAAGTTATAGTATTATACCTATTTGAATACATACCTCTACTTCTTTTATTATAAAGTCCGATTGGGCCTATTAAATTACATATTATGAAGAGATATCAACATCTGCCTAGCCTTTTCCCTACTATCTTAGGGTCAGCTTCCTTCAAGTTTCTTTTTTACAAGATGCAAATGAATTCTAGTATTATACATGGAGCGACTGCCTTTTTGAGCTCCACAACCCAGATACCTGACACCGATACCCCTTGGTAAGACTGCATGATAGACATTCGGGCTTCTGATGACTGGTAATGACTGTCAACATTCCACAATATACAGCCGTGGCAAACGGCTTAACGTGCTTTTTGAATCACGGAGGGGTCTTTATATGTAAAGTTGGTCACCCATCCACGGACCAACCGCTGCAGGCGTAGCTTAAGGCGAGGTTGCAGTACTTTTTAACTTTTTCAAACCTCTGTAAATCGTGCAACATGACAATATTCCGTAAAAACAAAAATAGTTTAGGAAAATTGAACATATATTGTGTGAAGATAGAAACGTGAATTAAAACAATTGACTCGATAAAAAAAAAATCATAAAGATAACACTAAATCACTATTTTAAACGTGTGCCTTGAAGAGATTCCATCATCAAACCATGTAAAATTTATACCAAAAGATAGGGCTTATTGTTTTTAAGGGTTTGGTGAGAACAAATTTTATAATTTCCTTATATTTTTTCTACGAAACAAATATACACGAAATCTAGCAGTGCAAGCGCTCGTAACGACCGGCCAGTGCACGCCGAGACGTCTTCGAGGTTGGACGCACGCCGTTTGTTCCACGGACTTCCCCCCCGCTTGCGCTTTGTAATAGATAAACAATTTAATAAAAACTTGTGTTGGTTTGTAACAAAAATGGGTAATAAAAAGAATAAAAGGATATTCAGAAAGTTGAAAACTAAGGTATATCGAAAATTCGTACTTGAGTCGTACCTACGTAATTTCTAATAATTTACTGTAAATAAATAATTAAGTAGATAATCTACTTATTTACGGTAAATAATTTCGTTTGATAACGTTCAGTTCCAAACATTATTTACCTACAATCATTGCTTAGACGCGCCACAATATAAAAAAGTACAGTAGGTAAAGATTTATTGAACAGATTGAATTTGTTCAAAATATTTTTATGGTTGCTCAATAACTTTAAATATCGTATAGTAAAATAATTGATATTAAAAAGTCTAGGTAATTATACCGAGATTTTTCAAAATCAATTATTATACTATACGATATAATATAAATAAACGTCGTTTCACGTCATTAAAATTATTTAACGACGTAAAATGTATCAGATTACATGAAGTTTATTTTGCAGCGCTTCAATGGGAACAAAAAAGCCATGGGTAGTTGTCACTCCTTAGATAAATTTGAATGCAATATGCGAAAGTTCCACATAAGTACTTTAACTTTATTACTTGTGGTTCGCCTAGAACTGAGACCTCACAATGCATGTTCCGATTTTTCCATCTTTGCATAGTTACTAAAAGTGTATGACGTCAAAAAACAAAACATAATTTACACATGTACAAAAACATTACAACAGTTACAGTTTCAATTAATCTTCGTTTTGTTTGAGGAGTGGTTGAGTCAAATACAATTTTTAAGTTTGAATCTGAGCATAATCGGTCGCAGGGGTAACGATCTAAGAGGGGATCAAAAAAATGAATATAAGAAAGTATAATGTTCGAGTGAGTCAAAAGAAAGGCCTTCTTTTGTAATAAGTTAACGAAGTAATCAACGAAATACATTTGCAACTTCCAGCGCCATCTAGTCACATGGTCTCTGTTCAGAACGAACTACTAGTCACAGTGAGTTCACCATAATTTAATAGATACATTCTCTCGTACTATGTTATGTATTATAAGTAAATAACGAATGTATCTGTATTTTGATATATTTTAAATGAACAAGGAAATATTCAACATACGATATTGCATAATATAGTCCCAGACATTAAAGTTTCCCATACACTTTCTATGACTATGTGTTGTGATAATGCGTTTCTTTAGTAGGTTGTTTTCTAATAAAGTTATCGTTATTATAATAGACCAGCCGACCTACCCCAATTCGCAAGGGTTATTCTCGGTCATATATCCCAAATAATCATAAATATTTCTCTAAACATTCCTCTTGGAATAATCGATTGAATGGTAAAAATTCGAATAAAATCTGTTTGAGATTTACATTATTATGTATTTTGTGTATAATACTTTATAATTATCGATTTATTATAGAAGCCACTAAATGTAAGCAAATAAAATTATTATATTACTGCCATTTTTTCAGCGATCTGAGTTTTTAATATTTTTGATATATTAAATTCGCTTGTTTTAGGACCGATGGAGACGATTCTTTGTTTGTTGAGGTAAAGAATAACAACGCAGATGAAAAAAGTGTTGCTTGTAGGCGAACTATAGACGCGAATTATTTCTTACGTCAATTGCAAGAGAAAGTATAGCACAACGCGTTGTTTGAATGTAAAAAAGGCTATTTTAAAATAATGGGCGAAAGAAAATTTGGGCTCATGGCAAAATTCAAGCTTCAATCCAACATGTGCCAAGAAATTGCGTCAGTCAGTTCAGAAAATGTTCCTGATACTGAAGAGAAAAAGTCTTTGGACTCAAACATAGAGGCTACGACTGGCACCATAGCTACAGGCATCGGGCATTCCTAGTTCGAAAAACTGTTTTTTGCAATCGACATTCCCATTTTCTCCACCCATGCGCTACAAACAAAGTTTCAGAAATTAATAAAAGAAGAATACCAAAAAAATCTCTAACGTCAATTTAAAGGAACCCAATATACTTTACCTTCTGCATTTACGCTGCATTGTGGCATGTTCAAACGCTTGCATCGGCTAGCTGCCGGGCGCTCGCTCGCTGCGTCTATACGCTCGATACATACCTATTATGCGGGGGGTGAGGAAGCGTTTTCATGCCTACACACCGCACTACAAGCCGGCCTTAACCTGATCTTTCAACTTGTTCAGGTGTTATTACTTAGCCAAACGCTTTTATGCAGAGACAGCATCATACAAAATCTATTTTGCTAACGTTACTCCTAAAACATTTCCCATTTTAGATATTTCAGCCATCGTTGGTAACTATATAATGATAGTGTTACCGTGTGACGGCGCGTCGCATTCTGCTAAAATATGGTGCGCCGGGCTGAAACATACTGCACCGAGTTATTATACGCGAACTACTTTGTTACAGAATGGACCTAATGGGAGCTTATATGACGTTAATGTTTATGTAGTGTAAGATGGATTTTAGACATTAACAATCCCCTCATATCTGGGTAACGTATCTTGGTCACAGTCACAGTTACATTTATTATTTGTTTACTAGCTTCTGTCCGCGATTTCATCCACCTGTAACTTTTTTTTTTGTATGCATAATCATCATGTCAGACTTTTACTGACTAAAACCTACCCGTGTTCCTTTGTTCCTTCAGTTGCCCATGTACCAGGGTCACAGTATCTCTTTCGAACTGTAACTTCTTAGACGAAACAATTTTTATGTCCGACGGGTATTTTCAGAGATTAGCGCGTTCAAACAAACTCTTCAGTCTTATTTTCAGCATATTATTAAATAGTTTAAATTACACCAAGTACATATTAAAGAAAGAAAAATATTTTTTCAACCGACGAAAAAAACGGAGGAGGTTCTCAATTCAACGCGTATTTTTTTTTTTTTTTTTTATGTATGACCACGCATAACTTTTTACATAGTGGTCCGATTGTGACAATTCTTCTTTTATTGGAAAGGGTATACTCCCAAGGTAGTCCCATATAAATTTGAAAAACAAAATCGAACCCTAAGGGTCGGAAAACAGGGGATGATTGATTGTTCTCTCACTGATTATAATGTATTATAACCACGCATAACTTTATACAGAGTAGTCCGATTTTGATAATTCTTTTTTATTGTATAGGGTCTTTTTTATTGCACCCGCCGCAGGAGGAGACGCCCCGGGCGTCGGGAGTCGATTGCGGACTCCCGGCCACCGTAGGCGCGAGCTTGCGGGTGGCGAGCAATGGGTAGCTCGCCGCCCGGTAAGGACCAAGCTCGGGTCGACGGCGCGTAGTGTTCCACGCGCGCCTCAAAAAGATGTCAGCAGCAGTGTAGGGGTCTACTTGGACCGATGCCTGCCGGGGTCGCGTGATTGTTCGAAAGAGATACCGTAACCCTGGCACATGGGCAACTGATGGAACACGGGTGGGTTTTAGTCAGTAAAAGTCTGACACGCCCTCCCGCTCCGCCCAGAGCGGGAGAAGTCATTTGATGATTTCCCATCCTGAAAAAAAAAAAAGGATCGGAAAACAGTGGACGATTGATTGTTCACTCACTGATTGTGATGTATAACCACACATAACTTTATACAGAGTAGTCCGATTTTGATAATTCTTTTTTTGTTGGATAGGGTTTACCTTGCCAAGTATTATTAGTACATTAAAGCCACAAAAAATTATAAAATAAAAACTTTTTAACAAAAAATTAAACTGCCGAAAAACTGAAAAGCATAAAATAATAAACCTTAAAATTTTGAGTCGGCGCTGAAAAATCAATGAACAAGGATCACTCAAAGCGCCGACTCATAATTTTAAGGTTTATTATTTTATGCTTTTCAGTTTTTCGGCGGTTTAATTTTTTGTTAAAAAGTTTTTTTACTTAAAAAAGGCCCCTTGAAACTATAAAACATTGAAAACAATGATTATACACAGACACAGGGTGGTTCGGAAATCCACCCGCAAACGAAACTTCTGCCTGTATAACAATAGAAAAAACAAAGATTATTTATTTATAAACATCCTTACGAGAAAAATCTCCATTAGATATTTTATTCTAATAATATTTTCCATAAGGAAACTGTAAGTATGAAAACATCTTTCCCTCTCCGATTCCTTAAACAAAACACAAATGAGCCTTACCTGTATAGGAAGGGGACCTCCTATAAACATTACATAACAGCATGCTTGTTTTCCCGAAGGGATAGGCAGATATGTACCTATAGTTCACCCATATTTCGTCAGTTATGTTTAAGTCCCATGTAATAAGGGGCCAGTCTATTGCCATCAACTGGGCACAAATTTAGACTTCGAGCTGCTACTCAGAAATTCCAGATAGTCAAACGTAATCGAAACTAGGACCTTATACTTAGAAGTAGCGCTTTTTATTTTTTAGGTGGGAAATCATTAAATGGCTCTAGGGTGGAGCGGAAGGGCGTGTCAGACTTTTACTAACTAAAATCCACCCGTGTTCCTTCAGTTGCCCATATGCTAGGGCCACGGTTACTCTTACGAACGAATCTCGCGACCCTGGCAGGCATCAGTCCTAGTAGACCCCTACACTGCTGCTGACATCTCTTTGAAGCGCGCGTGGAACACTACGCTCCGTCGACCCGAGCCTGGTCCTTACCGGGCGGCGAGCTACCCATTGCTCGCCGCCCGCAAGCTCGCGCCTACGGTGGCCGGGAGTCCGCCATCGAGCCGGGAGTCCGCTATCGATAGAAGTAGCGCTTGCTACCACTACACCAACGAGACACATAGCACTGGTGAATAGTGTAGTGACAAACTATTTTTCAAAGAAGGATTAATTTCATATCAGGAGTTAGTTTCTTATAGAGGCTTGTGACTAAGTAATAACAGGCGCACGTGTCGATCGATCAGGTAAAGCTACTCTTGCCGTGGTTAGTCCGTGGATGGGTGGCCATCTTCACATATCTACACCTGTCCGTGCCTCGGAAAACTCGTTAAATGTTTGGTCTCGGCTGTCATCCATGGATCTTTGATAGTATTTACGGGTTGTCAGAAGCCCGAAAATCTGACAACCAATGGATATTTGTATTACCCATTAACTGGATTGTGTATGCCTCGGAAAGCACGGTAAATTTTTGGTCCCGGCTGTCATTTGTAGATTTTTGATAGTCGTTGCGGGTCGTCAAAAGTCTGTCAGCCAAACCCCAGCAACCCAGTAACTGGGTTGTGGAGGTCAGATAGGCAGTCGCTCTATGTAATCAACTGCATCCGGCTAGACTGGAAGCCAACACCAACATAGTTATGAAAAGACTAGACAAATTCTGATGATCAGTGGTTAGTTCCTTGCTATTTGCCAAGGACTCAAGAAGTATCGGATTACCCAATAACTGGCTTTGTGGAGATCACATAAGCAGTCACTCTATACACATTAATTTTTGTTTATGCGAAACCCGAAACACGGGTCTAGTATTATTATGTAAAGAATCTATGAAAAAAATTTCAAAACTGTATCATTAATAACCACAAAGTTATCGCGATACGTGTTCATTAATCGGTGGCATTCGGACGACTGAGGGCGAGGAGGGAGGGAGTTGCTACCCATCGTCGCCGTCTCGCTGTGCGCCCACGCGCGCGTGACCCGCACAGATGATTGTGGATACGTATTGTCGTTCGGTGTCCTACTTGGAAGCGTAATTAAATATTTTTGGTACAAAATATAACATGGTGTAAAAATTATTGGAATCGATTCAGTTACTGATTCTGAACAAACTATATTCAGGTTTCGCATATACTAAAAATAATCTTGTATTAAATAGATTCAGCTACATCTGGTTAGACTCAATCAATCAAAAATATTTTTATGTCACATAAACCAACATGGGCACTTATGAAACGTCAGAAGCTAGGTGCACGGTTCCAAATAGTTGATTCCTATGGAGAAGAGCCGGCAAGAAACTCCACGGTTACTCTTTTAAAAATAATTGTATTTTACAATGGTTTTAAATTACAGTATTAATGGGTATGGGAGAACAGTGTAGTACTGTCAACGAATACCAAGTACTTAATGAAATGGAAAATTGCCTACAGTCTGCCCAAACTAGAAGCCGACCCCAACATAGAAGAAGACCAGGCAGATCATGGCCACGAGGCAGTCAACATTATTTTCCAAAGAAAAACTGTATTAGAATACACCTTTTCCCTCTTCGAATTCTTAAACAAAGCACAAGCGAACCCTACCTACATCGAAGGGAGGCTTCTATAAACATTTGTTCATAAATCGTTTCAATTACATAGACCGTCGACCCAACGAACTCAATTGTCTGGGAAGGTCACTCGGAATTATCAATATCTTTGGATCGGAACGCGAAGGGAAAAATCTGCAGTCAGCAAGCGGCACGTGATGTAAATATCTGAAGATGTGGAGCGTTTGGATGGGCTAGTCACTTGAGCTAGTAGGTGGGACGGTCGAGTACTAAAAGATAGCCGAAATAAAAAAGTTGACTTGGCAGAGAAAAGAAACTCGACGTAGTGTTTCTTTATGTTTTAGTCTAGTAATTTTATAATATTAATTATTAATTAATTCTGTATACCGTAAGGCAATATTTATGACGGGACTTGAATCAATATAACAATCATATTTTTACATCAATAATCATCATATCACTTTTTTTTACTAGCCTCCACTGTCCTAATCCTGGCCAATGGCTTCCTGCCACCCCTTCAATCTTTCGCGAGCACACGCGTCCTCTTTGCAGTGTCCATGGAATATATCCAGATCGGGCCCGCCATCTCCTACGTGGTTTGCCGCGACCCCACCTCACTGTCTCTGTATATCACCAACCCCCACCCCCCACCTGTCTGTGAATCGGTGACCATCTTTACATACCAAGACCAACGGCTTAACGTGCTTTCCGAGTCCGAAACCTCGGAAAGCACGTTACCGTTGGTTTCGGCTGACTTTCGTAGATGTTAGACAGTCGTTACGGGTCGTCAGAAGCTCGAAAGTCCGACAACCAGTCTTACCAAGCGCTAAAAAGGGCAAATAAAAAGGGGCAAATAAAATAAAATAATATGGTTGTGGTCTTAATGGGTCAGTATGGCATCTTTAACTGGTGATACTTAGGTCGAATCAAATAGATAAACAACTTGAACAAGTAGGAAGAAGAGCCGTTGTGAATATTGCCGATATTATCTAGTTAAGTAAGCATGAGTGAGTAGATAACCGAATTACGTTAATACATAGGAAGCAAGTTTGTTGAACTAATAATAACGATATCCTGGAACAATTTTGCAAAATATCGCCAAAACGATAATGAGGAGCGTTTGTATAGGCAAGTTACTGGCGCAAGTAGATAGCGTTGTCAAATAACTGAAAAGGAAAGCACTTGGCCTAGTTGCTGGAACAGGAAATGCCGAGAAGGCTCTATATGCTAGCAAAGAAATTGCATACATACAAATGGCCGTTTCTATGAATCTTATTATTTAATGCAATGGCGGAGGATATGCACAGCGTAAATATAGCATTCATGTAGGATGACATAAATCTTTACCACCAGCCTACAGCAGTCCACTGCTGGACAAAGGCCTCTCCAATAACACGCTGTTCAGCTTGATTCTCAGCAACTCTCGTCCAGCTGCTACTAGCCATTCTGCGAAGATAGTCGCTCCACCTAGCCTGGAAGCGTACTACCTTACGGTTTCCTGATGCACGGTCTCCCCTTAAGAACACGTCTACCGCAACGGTCATCGGTTCTACGCCTAATATGGCCGGCTCATTGCCACTTCAGCTTGTTTATTCTGTGAGCTATGTCGACAAATTTGTCTCTCTGCCGGATCACCTCATTCTGTATTCTATCTCTCTGAGAGACTCCAAACATAGCTCGTTACATAGTCCAACCGTATCGTGAGTGTCCATATTTTGGCTCTGTAAGTCATAACAGGCAGGATGCACTGATTGAAGACTTCAGTGCTTAGGCTCTGCAGAAATCACACATTCTCTGACATAGTGTAATGGAACACAAATCGAATCTATTGTTGAATTACGGCCTTTTTTCAACCGGAAGAAGCCTAGTGCGTATGCACTTTCCCAAATATATGCAATTTTTTTAAACATCTAAAACAGAATCTCAGTTACCTTTCCGCTCGGCGTGCTACCTAAATGGTGGTTTACGACCCCTGTTTGAGCAGCTCATTGGCTATGTGGTTGAAAGTCAACCAAAAATGTGTGCATTGACTTCAGAGTTTCGTTAGCACACGGTTTTTAATATCTAAGTAAGGCAAGAATATCATAATTTGCTGGTTCATAAGTTACTGCACAGAGATTTTTAAAGGAAGAAAAAACGAATAGCATTTTATTTAGCAATAGATCGTGAAACACAACATAGAAATAAAAAGTGGCAATAATATTTTTAACAACCATTAAGTGTGTGCCTGTCGTGCGCCAAAAACAGCGGCCTATTAGTCAGTTCCCACAAAACTTGCAAGAATCGGGCGAATCATCGCGTTTTAACATGTGTTCTATGTAATAAAGTTATTGTACTTTTTTCTTAACTTTTCGTTTAGAACAAACATTTTCTTGAAAACATACCAATTGCCTACTACGTATTTCTGGAATAGTCGATTCACCCGATTCGCTAAAGTTAATTTTTGCGAATCGAATAATTAGCCAAAACAGCAATTCCAGCATTAATTCCAGACGGACGCTGTCTGACGCTGGTGGTCTGATTAAAGTTTATGAGCAAATGTTTGGTCTTGGGTAATAAAAGCAGCTATGTCATTTAGTGCCTGTTCAAACGAATCAAAGATTGCAGAATTGATACTGCTCCAATAGAAACATTTGGCATATGACCTACATACTTTCGAAACAAACTCTTTACAAAGCCACAACCGACAGCTTGCTAAAAGACACTGTCTGTTTTAATATCCTAGTAACTGGAACCCAGTAGCTACTCAGCTAGAAGGCAGCTCGCCGTCTTGGCACGTCCGTAGCATCACGTAGCAGTACTTACCCCGGATATAATTATTCGTTGAGCCCGGATCTGCGGCCGTACCGCGCTGATATTCAATTTTACAACAACTATAAATAAAATTGCTATATGGTTTGTAGAGTAACAGAGTCTTTACTTCTAAATCGAACTGTTAGAAAAAGTAGAGGTTCTTTGTGGCAATGGTTTTTATTTTGTGGGTGGGATATTATACATTGACGTCTCCCGCTCTGGGCGGAGCGGAAGGGCGTGTCAGACTTTTACTGACTAAAACCCACTCGTGTTTCTTCAGTTGCCTATGCCAGGGCCACGGTAGCTCTTTCGAACAAATCCGCAACCCTGGCTGCCATCGGTCCTGTCGGATACCTTCAGTTGTTGCTGACATGTCCTTACTGGGCGGCGAGCTACCCATTGCTCAGGACCTGGCTTCAAGAACATTGTTAGGACTCTCGGCTTTCTTTTTCTTTAACTGCCTAGTTAGTCTAGTGGTCGCAAGCGCTACTGCTGAGAACGATGTCTGTTCGATTCCCAGTTCAGTCAAAGTTTTATTGTATTTTTCTATCTGAAATTTCTCAGTAGCAGCTCATAGTCTTGATTTGATGGCAATAGACGCGCCCCCTATTACATGGGACTTAACTGGTGAAATACCTCTGCCCAATCCTTCGGGAAAATGAGTCGGGAGCCTCGCACAATAAGATACCACTCGCACGGACGTTATCATATCTCAGTGGGATTTTTTCTCGCACTGCAATTTTAACTTACGGTATTGAACCGAGTATTCAGAATCCAACAGTGTGCATCCCTGTACTTAGAAAAAACTTACTGTTCGATTTCAAACCCCAGGCGCTAAGCAGTGCGTTGAATATACAGGACGTAAAAATCTGACATGAGACTAAGAGATGTTGTCCAAGTTGGCTTCGGTAGGAACTCCTCTTCCTTGCAGCTTGCTTCTTCTTCATGCAGCCTTCCCAGTTTGAAGGGGATCTGTAGAGTAATAATCACAATCATGAATGAGATTTTTCATCGTACGAAATGCTGGCCTCGTGGTAACAGTCGTGATATAGATAGATCATTAATTCTACCCAGACAGGCAATTGACGTAACTTATGTAAATTATTTTATCACCACTACTCTCAAAACAGTGAAGGAAAGCATCGTGAAGAAACGTTTTTTTTTTTTTGTATGGGAAATCATCAAATGACTTCTCCCGCTCTGGGCGGAGCGGGAGGGCGTGTCAGACTTTTACTGACTAAAACCCACCCGTGTTCCATCAGTTGCCCATGTGCCGGGGTCACGGTATCTCTTTCGTACAATCACGCGACCCCGGCAGGAACCGGCATGTCTTAGAACCAAAAATTCGAAGAACTGTGACATTTTCCAACCCACACTGGACCCACTCCCTTTCATCGATTGGAGGCCTGTGTTTACAGTAGTGGGGGGAACATTATACGCTGACTATAATATAAATCCGTATCTAATTGAAAATGGGCTACGTTCTATGGCCCTAAAAAAGGAATATAATGATTTAAACAACCAAAGTTAATGTCACCCGCAATTTTGAATTATCACTAAACTTGTAAGCCAATTGAAGCCATTTACACAGTAACGTTAGCCATTTCTACCCCAGATTAGATTACATAACAATATTAGCAAGTATGTAAAACTAATTAACACGGCCTTTTGATGTTGCGCTCTTGATTAATTGTGAAATTGTGTTCTTGTAAGCTACTTACATGTAAAGCTAATTGCACACATGTAACTAATCATTGTGTTTGCTCGCTTTGTGACTGGTAGTGCGTACTATCTTTACATTTGTGGGTCGTGGGGCTTTAGGGACCAGAGTACCAGGTTGTCATAACTTGGTAGAACCTAATAAGTTAACACATCATTTATTGTCTCTGAGGCGGTACAAAGTTCGCTGGGTCAGCTACTATTTATGATAGCATTTTTTTATGTCAGTTGATTATGTTTAATTTATAATAATACTAATGATCCACACTAATATTATAAATGCAAAAGTAACTCTGTCTGTCTGTCTGTCTCGCTTTCCTGCTAAAACTACTGAACTCATTTAAATGAAATTTGGTAGGTACACAGATAGTTTAGAGCCTGGGAAAGGACATAGGCTACTTTTTATCCCGGTAGTATGTTCCCGCGGGATATCTTCCGACCTCCACGCAGCCAGTAGTAGTGATTCGCGGATTCTGGCGCAAGCGCCAGAGCCCGCGCTTGCACCAGAGCCCGCGAATCTGTAGCACCCATCGTAAAAAAAAAAAAAAAAAAAAAAAAAAAAAAAAAAAAAAAAAAAAAAAGGTTTTGCTGTGCTCTGATCTCAAATCTGTGGTCCATTTTAGCGTAGGATGCGTGGTTCTGGAGTTATGCAAATCAATTAACTGTTATCTCATTGATTTCCGGTGGTCCTGCACCCTCATTAGCATTCCATTGTTCGCCTAATCCTTTTATCTATTATACTTCGAACACCTCATTACGTTGCGCCAGAACCCACGAATCTGTTGCCTTACGGTTGATTTGGCGTTCTTATCTATTACTCATTGTATGTCTGCTTTTCTATGTCATCAATAAAACACATTCATTTTTATTTCAATATTTTATTACTTTTTTCTACAAAATATGAGCGGAAGATCTCATCCACAAAAATATCATTGTGCAGTGTGTTCCCTGTAAATATGTTCGTAAAACTATGCATTGAACATCCCTGAAACTTAAATAGCAAATACATTAAGCAATATTCACCACAAACTGAAGTCCAATCATTCTGAATCCTATCAACATTCCAGTCCCATCTCTTACAATTCCTTTTCAAAAACTGGAGATGATATCGCTCAGGTGTTCGTCCATATGAATCAAAATATTGACCGATACCATTCGTATCGATATGTACAGCTACCCAGTGTGAACCTGGTTTATCATCCGCATCCAAATTGCATATTATATACGTTGGTACATGTGTATACATAGGTAGTCTATTAGCAGCATAAACATTATTTTCTAGACTGGGATGAATCTTTTTCATATGTTTTTGTAATTCTAGTGTATCCATGATATTACTGTTATTAGCAGATTATTACAGTACCAATCTATTCAATGGTTGTCATAGGAATGTTCAATTATAGTGATTTGTAAATATTAAATCGCATTCTTTGTGGGAGTCACAAAGCTTAGGATTATCATTTTGCTGCAGCTAATTTAAAGTTTGTTATATGGGTCTGATTATATTAAATAAAACACTTTGAGTACATAGACATTTTTAATTAACTGTTCAACACAATAATTATTAAATAAATAAATTAAATACAGACATATTATTATCAAAATACCATTTTCTAATACACACAGCATTATTCAATGCACAATTCAATTTATGGTTCACACAATTAAAATCAGTTTTATTTTTACAGAACTTTTTTTTTAATGTCGCAAAATTAGGACATCCCTTCTCACCTATGTCAATCACTTCACAGTTTGCACATAACTCTTTAATCCACGTAATCTTTTCCAAACCCTTTGTCATAATTTTTTTATTTTCTAAATATGGTAAAATAACACGTTTAAACTCTTTGTAGTCTATGTAGCCTTCACTCCAGTAAATTCCTCGATTTCTTTCTAACCATCTCACCTGCTTTTTTTCTTCTAGTGTTAGGTAATGGAATGAATATGGTGGTTTCACCAAGAACGTCTGTGTATGATCATGACTCGCAATGGCCAATTCTTTGATAATAAAATGATTTAAAGAATCTTTAAATCCTTGGAGTTCCACTATAAGGGTGTCCGTCTTCATGATATCTTCTTAACAATGTTACTTAATGGTTTGTATTCAACAATGCAATCGTTCAGAATGAGACAATATGCTGAAGTTTGATCTGGTATCTCCGAATCACTTTCAATTTCTACTCTCACGTCCACAACTGGCCCTGTCTTTAGATTATCCACTTGTCTAGAGCAATCAATGACAAACAGCGGTGCTAAATCTCTAAACTGTTTTTCGCTTAATATGGGTTCCGGTCGACGTCCGTAATACGACTGTTGAAATCTGGTGTATTGCTCGTTGTAAATATTAAATCGCATTCTTTGTGGGAGTCACAAAGCAGGTTGATGCCTGTTGCGAAGGAACGTGAGATAAGTTTGTTGACTCATAGAGTTACAATCAGTTTCGTATGTGCTTATGTAAAGTTTAAACTCGAACACTGTTTTGTATAAGATTAAATAGGAGAGGTTTATAAAGAAATAAAAAATAGTATATTGCATACAATTTGTTTTATTTAATTTTATAATGTTATCTTTAGTTACACACACACAAAATGCATTAAACATAACACATATATCTAAAACACAACACACATTATAATCCTAACTACTATAGTCTACAGTAACATTTCTATTTTTATCTATTTCAATAATATTATCAAACTCAGCATAAACAATACAGTTAATTGTTTGTATTAGTGAGGATTCAAATCGTACTTCTAATCTTACACTACCATGCTTTATGAGATTCCAATGGGCTGATGAGTTAGCTGATAAATCAGGAGTTAAATCAAATGCTAAAAGACAGTAACCTTTGGCATACTGTTCACGAGAGATTGCATTTCCTTCATTAAGAAAGTGAATACCAGTCCCCGAGAATAGAGTATGATATGCTGATGTAAATATATTATTATTAAAAGATGGTTGCAAAGCTTTGGAAGGTATTTGTTGACCATCAATATATAAGCTGAAAGAGTTAATACCATAGTTTTCAAAGTTAAATGGATTTTTAGTAAGTGAACCATTAAATGCAGAATTATTCACAAAACCAATAATACATCTTTTGGGTACCTGTCCTAAGAATATATTATCAAGAGTTTTTCCTTGAACACCCGATGCAATTGTTAAAACTTTAACTTCAGCACGAGTAATAGGATATTTAGCAGTGGTAGAAGCTAAAACTTTCTGATGTGCGAGTAATACACTTGGATTAATTCGTGCTCTTCGAACAATAAGAGTTGCGTCCGTAATGCAAACTTTAAACTTTACATCATTTGACCCAGCAATTAAATTAAAACTCTCTCTTGACCGAACTAATTTTACACTCATTTCAACGCCATTAATTAAAAATTTATCTTGATTGAAAATGTCACCATGAAGATGACCAATCATTTCTATTTCCCTGCTTTCATTAACTAATTCCTGTCTTTTAACAAATCCTATGTTTTTACCATCTGTGGAATCCATTTTTCCTGCTGTATCATCATACCAAAGACTACAAGTAAGATGAGATTGTTTAGCAGCAGGAGCATAGTTTAAAAGGGTTTCCATGTATGCTCGATAGGCATAGGTATTATTAGGTGGTGATACAAGTTTTTGGTTTAAATAAACATCGAGTTGACTAAAAAGTGAATGCAACCAATTATTTACAGGTGCTACTGCTGTAGCTGATATCAAGTTTGTTGAATCTTGATTTAATACTTTTGCCTTTATGTGGAGTAATGTATGAGACAAATCTATGTAGTCATCGCCTGTTCCAGGAACTTGAAACTCGATAGGTCCATCATCAGCAAGAGATGAAATTGGTTTATAGTGAATCCACAATCCATTTTCAATGCTTGTTTGTGTAGACGGTAATGCAAACAAATCTAATTCTGACTTAACGCACTCACAAGAATGATTATGAAGGAAAGACATACTTAATTTGAAAATATATCTTTGATGTTTTTTGGTTTTAGACCAAGTTTTTTCGTAGCTTTCACTTTAGCTGTTAGTGGTGGAATGAACGAGGCCAATCGTTTTCTTTTACTTATATACCCAGATCCTGTCATGTTAAATCGATCAATTTTGTCATCAGCCTTTCGTTTTAAGTTTGTACTAACTTGCTTTAGACGATCTTTTATTGAGGCTTCCATAGGACGGGCTTGAACCATATCCGATAAAAGTCCTACTCCAGCGTTTAATGCCTCCTTACCAACCACTCGAGCACCACTTGAAAGTAAAGGTAAAACTGATCTAAATAACCCTCCTAAGAAGCTCCCAATACCATGACCGCGTTGGTATGGTGAACCCTTATAAATTACTCCAACTCCTGATCCAGCTTGATGTGAATAATAATTTTCATATGGACATTTATGATGATCATGAGGAGAATACATTATTATAATTTGCGGAAATGTAGTTTAACACACACGGTTCCAAACTGGAATGGTATTTTTTGTCCTGTGCTCGATCTTATATCTATTTCCAGCGTATCGAACTCTCTTCGCATAACAGGTAAGTAGTGAGGTGGAGAGAAAATGTACATTTTATTCGCACCATAAATGTATTTTGAAGGATCTAATGAAATGACTCTTAATAGTGGAGTCATAACATCACCCACAATCTGAGGATCGATAATGTCGCAATATAGAAATAGTTGAGATGGTAACCCTAAGTGTAAATTAGCAGGACACTTCCCAAAATTTCTGTTTAGGAGATTTGTATTTGGTTCATAACCTAGTTGTAAACTTAATTTGGGTGATAATGTTACGGATGTTATATTTTTATCCAAAACAGAAACAGACACAAATTTTGTTATTTCATCATAACGAAATTTCAAGCTCTCTCTGATACCATTTAACGCTCTTAAAATATGTTCAACGTTATCGTAGTTGGTAGCGGGAATATGTTTTTTGTAGTACACTGTTGATGGTTTATCTTCATTAGGCATTAACATGGTTTTTGTGATGTATACAACATTTTCATGATCTTGAACAGTAAACATGGTGCATGGATATTGAAACTCGACAACTCCAACCGACCATTCACCTTCTAATTTCATAGCTTTTGGTAATTTTGTTGAAAAATTTGTGGTCTTGTTATCAGGAAAGTATTCCATTGAACTATTGCTGAGCAAAGTTAAATAAAAACTTTCTTTATTCATATTTCTTTTAAACTAGAAGCTAAAATCCAACTGTTAAATTTATCTGGATAACCTTTCCACTTCACTAATACTTCTTTTCTGTTACCCGAATAACGAGTGCCAATTATTTTATCTATTTTATATTGTGAGGTGGGGTTGTAAGTGACCTTCTGTAATTCTCTTTCATAAAAAGTACCAACTATTGGTTCATTTTGTAAATCTGTTATTGTATAAACAACCCATGGAGATCTATCAATTATTGAAGATATAATAAATATTTCATCACTCCAATTTGATTCATATCCTTTTTGGAAAACATGTTTATATTTAGTTATTCGAACATAATCACCCACGTTGAAATTTGGTTTTGGATTTTCTAGAGAAAGTTTGTTTGACCCTCTATCATAAAGATTAGTCCAAACTGTCATAATATTGTTGGAACTTACATCACATGGGCACATCTTAATACTCGAGTGAATGCTGTGATTATAAGAGTATATTAAATCTTGTAAAACATCTATATATCTATAAGTATTATTATGAGTGAAATAACGCCACATTTTCATTTTTAGAGTTCTTTGAAATCGTTCAACAATACTAGCCTTAATATCAGGATTGTTAGTGGTATAGTAATTTATCTTTTTGGATTTAAAGTATTTTTGTACATCTTTTGAAACAAATTCTGTACCTTTATCAGATTGTATGTGAGTAGGTGTTGTATTACTTTCAGTAAATATACTTTCAAAACATTCTTTAGTTGTTTCTGAGTTTTTCTTTTTCATTGGTCTTGCAAAAGCATATTTACTAAATACATCAATAACACAAAGTATGTAGTTGAAACCATCATTATATTGAGAATAAGTTCGCATATCACTTAAATCAGCTTGCCAAAGCTCATTAATATTTGATAGAATGTACTTATTACGCGGGAATTTTTTCCGAATGGGTTTATGTAATGTATATGTTTCTTGTGATTGTAACCATTCCTTTGCTTGCTTTTTATCCATTTTACCCTTCATAGCTTTTGATAATTTATCAATACTACCAAAACCAGCGGGGTTAGATGGATCATAATAAATCCTGTTAATTTCTTCTAGTACGGGGTCCATTTTTCCCAATCGATCTTTTTATGTATTTTAGTTATAGATCTTTTATCTCCACTGCTCGGTGTAGAAAACTCTTGAACTTCAATCTCAGAGGTTTTGTTCAGATCTTTTACTTGAAGTTGGTTAATAAACTCACATCTCTTTGGATTTCCAATATAAGTAAGTGGTACTTTAATATCTTTTAATGCTTTAGCAAATCTATCCCACCCTATCGGATCACTTTTTTTTAAGGGTCTAAGTGAATCATTTATTAAATCAACAATATTACTTCCTGGAATTTTTTCATTATCAATTATGACTGTGCCTTCATTATCCCAACGTATTTTACTTTTACTTGTTCCAATTAAGTTTAATAATGACTCACCTTTTTTATTATAAGTTTTTGGTATTAAACTGAGTATTTGTGTTGATGAATACAGTGGATTTGCCTCACTTTCTATACTTTTAATAGATCCTTTCTCCTCCAACAAAGATTCAGCATCAACTGAACTTTTTAGATCTCTATCTTTATTTTTAAAACCAATTTTAGATCCATTTGAATCTTCATTAGATGTATCAGAATAAATTGGTAATCTGAGTGGTTGACGATCCTCTTCGTTAAAGTGAAGGTATCTTTGTAGTGTTTGTAAATATAACATCCACTTCTTTCGGTCTTCCGTCTTACTATTCATAATATTTTGCATTTCAATATCTAATCGAGACAAATTACTAGTAACCTTATTTTCTTGTTTTAATTTTTCAATCAATCCCGGTTCAATAAGTATCATTTTCTTAGCATTTTCCATGTTAACTGGCTAGTCCACTTACTAATCCACTCAAAATTGCACCTAATATTATTGGTAAGAAAGCCCCTCCTTTTTGTATAATAATATTTTTTCTTCGTTTATGTTTACACTTATGCACCAGTTTACGGAGTATATTTTTGTGTTTATTCAATTTTTGTTTATCTTGATCTTTAAGAGGTATCTTTCCTTGTAAAACGTTATGAATACATTCACAAATACAATTTATTTCTTCTTCATCACACGTTTTAAGTAACGCTCTTTGATATTTTGGTTTAAGCGTATGCAAAGCGTTTAGCAAATGTTTATGCGTTGTGAGTCGACGATGCATCATTTAGAAATGATTTGAATTGTTTGATTCTTGGTGTATTTAAACTGCAAAGCGTTTAGCAAATGTTTATGCGTTGTGAGTCGACGATGTATCATTTAGAAATGATTTGAATTGTTTGATTCTTGGTGTATTTAAACTCTTTCGTGGGGACGTAGACTGTGCAGTAACCATTAAATGGGAATACATTTGTCTTGATACGACAAAAATTATTTGTATTCTGTTTTAAATCTACCATTAAATATCCATGCGCTTCTAAAGTTGCATCCCTGTAGGCGTCTTCAATGAATTTTGGGTTATCTGGTGACACTTGTCGTGCTAAATATCTTATTTGAGTTTTATCTCGAGGGTTTTTAAAATAAATTATATAACTTGAGTTTAAAGAAATGTCTCTTTGACCTTTACCTTGATGAAATAAATTTTGTGTTAAATAAAATACACTAAGATTTCTGTGATGACTACCTTTTGTAAATATATCCACAATTCTTCCATCAGACTCTCTCATTAGATCATCAATAATAATAAGGTGTGGGTTTTCACCATCAAACATATTAAGATTTGGAATTCCTTGATGATAGTTAACATTTGGTAAATTATTTAAAGCCTGCATTTCATCAAAGCACCATGTGATCTGATTAAAATCACAATTACATATTTCTTTAACTGATTTTATGAAATTTGTTACAAAATTTGACTTCCCACATCCACTTGGTCCTGCCACAATAGCAGTAAACGGATGGATAAAGTGAAACATTTCACACGTCTAGAGTTTTAAAGGGATGAAATAAAAATGAAAATTTTGGTGTAAAAATTAAATATATATATATATTGCTACAATTATATAAAACATGTAATTTGTGAAAAACAGAATGATCTGTATACTATTTCTAACACAATTAGTACTTATCAGAATTTCACAATCACCTCAACGTCAAATTTAAGCACACAAATAAAAACTACAATTATTTTACATTATTTACAATCAAACAATACATTTTAAATATGTAATAAATTATTATATAACATTACAGTAATATCATAATTTTACAATCAGTACAAAGTTGTATATACACACAGAAATAAAAGTAAAAAGTATTACACTTAGCGTAATTTATAATGTCCCCAAGCCAATGTATCAATGTTGTTGTTCATAATACATCGTTTGGTATCATTATATGATAAAGATGTTTTATTTATTTTTTGTGTAAAAATAGTGTGTTTGATTGACTTAAATCGAAGCATACTACAATATAATACATTTTTATTAAACAAACACGATTTGTAATTTTCCATATTCATTTTTTTGGTAACACTTTTGTTAACCCCTTTTGCCTTTGCTATAAATTTATCTTCTATTTCTAAGGCATACATTTTTGATCGCAACCCTACAAATTCCTTCAATACTTTACCATTATTCTCATCTTTAAAAAAACCTAACTTTTTTTTATTTATTTTTGGATATCCGTAAATATTATTTTCCGGGTAATCTGATGTATCGAAATAGTGAAGTAGATCTGGTTTTATATCCTCATAAAAATTGTCTGTAAAAATTTGATATATCAAACTATCGGTATCGGTGTACAATAACTTAATTTTATTATGAAACTTTTTAATCATGTAGTTATAATGAAATTCATACATAAGGGTCTTAGATATATCTAAAATACAAAATCCTAAATAAATCGGCTTATCATAAATTAATTTTGTTTTGTGTAATTGTATTGCAACTAAATGTTCTGAAAATATTGATAAACTATGGAATTCTGGTTTTGCAATCCAATCCTGAGCACCTAAAACTTTACCACGATTATCCCAGTGAGTTAGTAGTTTAACGTTTACTCTTTTTTCAATATTTTCCATAGTCTTACCGAAGACAGAATTGTTCATTAATTTAAAAAAGTCTTTTTCAAAGTTTGATGTAGCTAACGTTCTCAAACTAGTATTTAAGTCTATGTATTTCTTTAACCAAGAACTCTGTTTAAATTTTAAAATTCTATGTACTTTAATTAATTTAATCCCCATTTCAATGCATTGTTTTAAATTCCTGTAGTGAATGATGTATTTATTTTTATTATTTAAATTAGGAACTAATTTAGTTTCTTTAGTATTACCCACACATATGTTTTCAGGACATAACGGAAAGTCAGAATGCAAATTATGAAGTTCATCAGGATATTCCAAATCAACTTCTAAAACATAACCGAAATCAGAGTTATCCGACACATTATAATCTGTATTAGAATCTATCCATTCGAAACCACCAACAGGAAGAGATTGAGACATTGCCCAACCATATAAATTATTCGCATCAAAATATGTTAGATATGAATTAGGTTTTTCACTATCATAATCTTCCATGAATTTAATATTTGCTCTAGCAAAACGATTGCTACACTGAGATACACCCCCTCTAATACCAGCTTTAAAAAAAGCAATTTTGTCATAGTCCGTTAACAATTCTAATTCTATTTTGGTAAATTTTAACATTGTATCCCAACTTAAACCTGGGGCAGTATAGTAATGAGCAGGATCTAATCCATAAGTTTTAATACAAAGCTTTCTAAAGTTTTCGAATACATCAGTCAAAAGTAAAACATCAGTTTTTAAATATAAATTGGAATAATCAGACATACTACTACACTTAAAATGTTGCCAAATATCTTTTGCGTGATTATAATCATCATTTGAAATATTTGAATCTGTGAGTGAACTATAAAATTGGTGTTGATCAGGAAGTGATGGATGTTTCAAGCAATCACTATTACACATAAATTCATAAGGATAAATACCTTTCCGTCTTAAACGTGAAAAATCTTCATTATTAGGATAGTTCCTTTTTAGTTCTGTAAACTGATCATCATTAAGATTTTTAGCTAGTTGATCTAAACTACACGATAAAAATTTCAATGAATCTATGAATCTTAAACTTACTGGTTGATTATTTATTGTTAACTGTTTTGAAAATGATATGTATCGTTCTTTATTTTGTGGAATAACTTCAACTTTGTCATCATCGAGGTTTAATGCATGGATAATGAAATGAGCATCGTAATGACTGAGGTTATGTAAAAATATTGGAATATGACGAGGGGTTCTGTACTTAGAACTACACACTTGATGTGCAACACCCCTAAAACTGCCAGTGTGCCAATCAAAATCGTAAAAAAGATCTTCATTTAACTCAGTTTCACAAATATGACATATGTTTGAATTTGAAATTTTAATTTTATCTTCATCTGATGATGGAACGAGACATTTTTGGAAACTATTTTTTTTAAATATTGTTTTCACATCTTCACAAAGGCGATTCATAAACACTTGTGCACAGTTTGACCCACTATACGTCTCATATTTTGATAATCTGTTATCATATGAACATTTAATGTAATATCCAAAACTATACACTTCATGTTTTTGAATATTAATTGTACTAGGCTTGGATGGATCGTTACTACATGATTCTATTGGGTTCAAAAATGCCTCAAAGTCTGCATAAACCACAAAGGGCATTTTCAACTTTTTCACGAATTTATCAAATTTTAATTTATTATTTGAGGTTGCTTTACCAAACCAATCCTTTTTGGAATCCTCACCGTTTGGTAATTCCGTACAAATGTGAGCGCAATCATATTGTTGATGGTTATTAAGTCTTTCCTCCGATGGGAAATGAAGTAAACATGAATCACATATATAAACTGCACAATGATGTCTTGATATTTGTGAACTAACTAATCGCGATAAGTTTTTAATATAACAGTAATGATTGTTAGTACCATTCGATATATATAGTAGGTTAATATGATTAGGTGTACGACATTTTGTTAAATATAAAGGACCTACAACAGAATTACACTTTTTTTCTTTATTATACTCTAAGCCAAAAACATTAATACTAATATTGTTTAATTTCTCTACTTTTGATATATCTGCAATTATAACCGGAAAAGAAATACCAGTAAATTTTAGTTTATTTCCATGAATTGCGTAAGATGCTACCCGATCTACACTTTTACATACAGGATATAAACCAGAGAGTAATGCCCATTTGAAACACATATTATCATTATTTTTAACATTGATTACAGCTTTTTTTGATTTAATATCTTGAGGAAGGTCGATATATGAACTACCACGTAGGGGGTTGAATTTGTTAACATTCATATCTATGTATTTAATTTGATTAAGACTCCAACCACTATCTTTTTTTTCAAATTGACAAATTTTACCGACTACAGTGTCTATTAATGATGAATAAAAAATATTTAAGTCATCTCCCTGACAAATTATGTAATTAAACGTTTGAAAATCAAACGTATTTTTAATATCTTTAGTTTGTTGTATGAAATCAGCATGCAATATGAAGTTTATTTTAAAAATTGTATGTTGTTGAATACATTCATTTATCAAAAATAAGATATCAATTTTTAGCGAATTTAAAAACGATTCCGGTGTTTCAAAATATTGTCCCGATTGAAGTGTTTTACTATTAATTCTATATGTTAAAATTCGATTGCCAAAAGCGGTTTCAACAACTGTAACATTTGTTAATGAATTATGTGATTTTAAAAGATTATTTTTATGTGAATTGCTTTTTAAATGGTTGTTTAGATACCTTTTATTAATATAAACATGACATGTATCACATTCCACCTTATTGTTGTCCACATCATTGGTTTCAATTGATGATGTAGAAGCTCCTTCATCAAATTTTGCTTTCTTGGTAACCATATTTTCATCAGTAGTGATACCTCGTTTGATACCTCTTCCAACTTGTTGTTGACTGTAACAAAAAGAAAATTATTAGACAAATCTTAAAATAAAACATTACTACAATAATATTTCTTATTGAGTTTGTACTTCTAATACTTACATCAACTTTGTTTCAACCATCAAACATTGATTATACAACTCATCATCATACGATGAATCGAACAGTTCATGCTTCTCTATTTCATCACAAACTTTAGACAGCTCCTGATTGAATTCGCTGTTGGATTGTTCTATATTCTCTTCAATGGGCGCGGAAAAGAAAGCACTGGTGCACATTTCACTGAAGTTTTCCATCTTTATAATAAAGAAGAAAGTATGTAGCACAGTAAGTAACAGTTAAGTGTTGGTAGAGCAACTGATACCCAATTTCAAATAATGTCCAATATTCATAGTCTAGCAAAGGATTAGGAAAGTCATGTAAAATCTAATGAGTACACAGAAGTACTTTAAGTAAACAGAATCACATTCACTAATCCACTAATGAGTGTCATTGTTAAAAAAGTATTTTTTAACTTTTTCACTTTCTGCTATTGTCTTTGTAATATTGTATACGAGGCCGTTTGTGTTGTCGTAGATGCTATCCTTATTATTCTTTATGTAATATTTAATCCTCGTGGTAGCGTGCTTCCAGTGATCACTAGTTGGAATCTTGGATAGTTTCTTCATATCATACATTTCAATTTTTATGAGATGCGTCGCTTGGTCTCCGTCGTCAGAATTTGTAGAGATGTATGATACGCCATCTCTAGCAGCTCGTGTCACAGTCGAGGATAGCAGCTTCTTCCTTTTTATTTTTGGTACCACTTCAAAAAATTGATCAATCGGTTGCGATTTCCTTTTTCCACCATCGTCTGTGTTATTAACGACGATGTCATCACTCTCTTCTTCGTGTTGAGGAGAGAGTGGCGAGTAGTAATACTGTTTATAGGTATTTTCATTATCGTCTGCGAAGCTGAATGATCTCTGCAACAACAGAGTTATCACGTTAATATCAATTTGTTTACACTTAATCACACACGTTAGGAAACAACAACAGAAATACAAGTAAGTTTGTCAATAGAATAAACACTTACCTCCATGGCCATTGATGCGTTGAAGTAACATAAACGTAGTATTGGTAGACGTATACAATCCACTGTGGTCAAACGACCATAGACTGACTGCATGACTGCAACTGTTCGATCTTATATAGCACCATTCTTATCTAAAGCAAATTACTAAGTACAACGAAACTGATTGTAACTCTATGAGTCAACAAACTTATCTCACGTTCCTTATTCTTATCTAAAGCAAATTACTAAGTACAACGAAACTGATTGTAACTCTATGAGTCAACAAACTTATCTCACGTTCCTTCGCAACAGGCATCAACCTGCTTTGTGACTCCCACAAAGAATGCGATTTAATATTTACAACGAGCAATACACCAGATTTCAACAGTCGTATTACGGACGTCGACCGGAACCCATATTAAGCGAAAAACAGTTTAGAGATTTAGCACCGCTGTTTGTCATTGATTGCTCTAGACAAGTGGATAATCTAAAGACAGGGCCAGTTGTGGACGTGAGAGTAGAAATTGAAAGTGATTCGGAGATACCAGATCAAACTTCAGCATATTGTCTCATTCTGAACGATTGCATTGTTGAATACAAACCATTAAGTAACATTGTTAAGAAGATATCATGAAGACGGACACCCTTATAGTGGAACTCCAAGGATTTAAAGATTCTTTAAATCATTTTATTATCAAAGAATTGGCCATTGCGAGTCATGATCATACACAGACGTTCTTGGTGAAACCACCATATTCATTCCATTACCTAACACTAGAAGAAAAAAAGCAGGTGAGATGGTTAGAAAGAAATCGAGGAATTTACTGGAGTGAAGGCTACATAGACTACAAAGAGTTTAAACGTGTTATTTTACCATATTTAGAAAATAAAAAAATTATGACAAAGGGTTTGGAAAAGATTACGTGGATTAAAGAGTTATGTGCAAACTGTGAAGTGATTGACATAGGTGAGAAGGGATGTCCTAATTTTGCGACATTAAAAAAAAAGTTCTGTAAAAATAAAACTGATTTTAATTGTGTGAACCATAAATTGAATTGTGCATTGAATAATGCTGTGTGTATTAGAAAATGGTATTTTGATAATAATATGTCTGTATTTAATTTATTTATTTAATAATTATTGTGTTGAACAGTTAATTAAAAATGTCTATGTACTCAAAGTGTTTTATTTAATATAATCAGACCCATATAACAAACTTTAAATTAGCTGCAGCAAAATGATAATCCTAAGCTTTGTGACTCCCACAAAGAATGCGATTTAATATTTACAAATCACTATAATTGAACATTCCTATGACAACCATTGAATAGATTGGTACTATAATAATCTGCTAATAACAGTAATATCATGGATACACTAGAATTACAAAAACATATGAAAAAGATTCATCCCAGTCTAGAAAATAATGTTTATGCTGCTAATAGACTACCTATGTATACACATGTACCAACGTATATAATATGCAATTTGGATGCGGATGATAAACCAGGTTCACACTGGGTAGCTGTACATATCGATACGAATGGTATCGGTCAATATTTTGATTCATATGGACGAACACCTGAGCGATATCATCTCCAGTTTTTGAAAAGGAATTGTAAGAGATGGGACTGGAATGTTGATAGGATTCAGAATGATTGGACTTCAGTTTGTGGTGAATATTGCTTAATGTATTTGCTATTTAAGTTTCAGGGATGTTCAATGCATAGTTTTACGAACATATTTACAGGGAACACACTGCACAATGATATTTTTGTGGATGAGATCTTCCGCTCATATTTTGTAGAAAAAAGTAATAAAATATTGAAATAAAAATGAATGTGTTTTATTGATGACATAGAAAAGCAGACATACAATGAGTAATAGATAAGAACGCCAAATCAACCGTAGGGCAACAGATTCGTGGGTTCTGGCGCAACGTAATGAGGTGTTCGAAGTATAATAGATAAAAGGATTAGGCGAACAATGGAATGCTAATGAGGGTGCAGGACCACCGGAAATCAATGAGATAACAGTTAATTGATTTGCATAACTCCAGAACCACGCATCCTACGCTAAAATGGACCACAGATTTGAGATCAGAGCACAGCAAAACCTTTTTTTTTTTTTTTTTTTTTTACGATGGGTGCTACAGATTCGCGGGCTCTGGTGCAAGCGCGGGCTCTGGCGCTTGCACCAGAATCCGCGAATCACTACTACTGAAGCCGCTGGCAAAAGCTAGTATTCAATCATTCTTATGATTATGACCGCTGCAGACGCGTCTAATTAAGACAGTGAAGTTTTTTAAAGTTTATTCTTACGTTTCGGTGGGTGATTTATGTTAGCCATAGATTAGGCAGAATAATTTTAAACCTTTGCCTCAATAGACGTAATGTCCAAATAGTCTATGACAACAAAATGTTCTTGTCTTCTCGTGTAATTTTTCTGGTGTAATTTCCCGTAATAAATTAAAAGCTTAAAGTAATTGGTGGTTTCTGTGCCTTAAAAATATTAAAATGGTAGCAGAGCGTGGTTAGGTTCAATACTAGCCTAGCCAGTTCAGTAAAAACAAAATAAAAGTTGTAACAAAAACGGTGCGTGCAAATCCGTGTGAATACGAAGACAAACTACAAAACAAAATGGACTCCGCCATCAAACAAATACAGCGTCTTACGGACGAAAAGACGTATCCCATGTGGAAATTCACCATAGATATAACCTTCAAGAGTGAAGGACTATACAACAAGTCAACAAAAATGTCACTTATTACAAGATTTCTTTCAATATACTTATGATAACAGCAAAGACATGAACTACCACATAGGTATGTTAGAAAACTATGCTTATCAGTTAAACAGTCTCGGTGAAAAGATAAATGATAATATGCTGATCTCCAAAATACTATCAACACTACCAGATACCTACAAACACTTTGTAACAGCATAGGAATCAACCCCAAAAACAGAACAGACTGTAAACAATCTCACTGCACGTCTATTAGTGGAACAACAGAGAAATAGCAGTGAAGAACAACAAAGTTCAGTTGCATTTAAGGCGGCCCCTAGACCTACAATAACATTGTACAATACATTTTATTGTACAATAAGATTGAGAGGCGCTTTGAATCCAAACGATCAATTATATTGCGCAATAAAACGAATTGCGCAATGTTTCGTGTTCAGTCGGAAAATAGTATTAACAGTTTACAACACAAAACTACAATACTTTCTGCCGTAAAATTCATCACAATTCAGTTTTTGGAAAAATATAACAATAACCCAAGCGACGCGTTTGATTTCCCGCCATAAATTCCCGTGTACTCCTCGTTCAAGACAAAACACCTACTAAAAAATATTGCGCAATACTAACCCTACACGATGCAATGGAAAAATATGGTGCAATAAAAATTAAACATGCTCAAACTTTCATTCAATCATCGCACAATCTTCAATATTAACCCTATACGGTCAATAATATTGCACAATTCGTAATATTGCACAATTTAATTGATCGTTTAGGGGCCGCCTAAGGCGCTGACAAATAAAAAACACAAAAAATAAAAATAAGTGTTCAAATTGTAAAAAAGATAATCATGAAGAGAAAAATTGTTTTTTCAAAAGCAAAACAAACAAGATTGCCATTCTACACAAGACACAAAGCTGACAGAATAATACATACCATTCATACTGATGTGTGCGGATCGGTTACACCTGCAACCTGGGATGGTGATAGATATGTGCTTACTTTTATGATAGATATGTGCTTACCTTTATTGATGACTACACCGATTTCACATATACTTACCTGATTGCACATAAAAGTGAAGTTTTCACCTACTTAACTAAATATATACAGGAAGTAGAACGCCACACAAGTGAAAAAGTCAGCATGATTCGTTGTGATAATGGTGGTGAATATACAACAGCCCAACTTAAAGATTGGTGCAGAAAAAGAGGAATAAGATTAGACTACACTGTGATATACAGCCCACAACAAAACGGAAAGGCTGAGCGTTTTAATCGCACCCTTATGGAGAAAGTGCGAGCCATGTTATTTCAATCCAAATTAAATAAGAACCTGTGGGGAGAAGCAGTACGTTCAGCAACTTACCTTCTAAATAGAACACCAAAAGAAGGGCAGACGAAGACACCTATAGAGAAATGGACACGCAAAAAACCTAATGTTAAAAATTTACAAACCTTTGGTTGTACTACTTATGCAAAACGTCTAACGCCACTGAAGAAGTTAGATGAAAGAAGTGAAGAACTCATCATGGTCGGCTATGCTCCAACAGGTTACCGGCTATGGGATCCTAAAAATAAAGAAATTAAAATAAGAAGAGATGTTGTCTTTCAAAAAATAAAAGAAGAAATAAATACAGAAAAAGAAAAAATAAATACAGAAAACGAAATAAATACAGAAGGCGACAAAATAAATACAGAAGAAGACGAAATAAATACAGAAGATGATAATAGAAATATAGAAGAAGTTGAAATAAATACAGAAGAAGACGAAACAAACACAGAAGATGACAGAAGAAACACAGAAGAAGAAAAAGAAGAAAGAAACAAAGAAAAGGTAATACCAGTTCAAACAAAATCAGGTCGCGCAGTTAAAAACCCTACATATCTAAAAAACTATGAAACTAACATAGCAGTAAATAAAACCACATCTGCAGAAGCACCACATTCTTACAAAGAAGCTTATCAAGATAAAGAATGGAAACAAGCAATAGAAAAAGAATTAAATGCTTTAATAAAACTTGGAACATGGACAGAAACAGACTTACCTGAAAAGAAAAAAGCAATAGATACCAAATGGATATTTAAGCAAAAGGATGATGGAACTAAAAAAGCTAGATTAGTCGTACGAGGCTTTCAGCAAAAAATTGAAGATAATACAGAAATGTACTCACCTGTTGCAAGAATGTCAAGCATTAGACTGATGATATCCAAGGCAGTAAATGAAGACTTACCAATACGACAGCTCGACATTCCTACAGCTTTCTTGAATGGAGAGGTAAAATCTGAAATATACATTAAGCCACCTGAAGGATACACACCTGAAAATACAAACAAAGTACTAAAATTAAACAGAGCATTATATGGTCTTATTGAATCCCCAAGATGCTGGAACGATACAATAAATAAATTTGCAAAAGAAAAGGGATTTAAGCGTTCAGAATATGATTCATGCCTGTATTACAAAGAAAATTGTTGGATGATAATTTATGTAGATGATATCTGGATTATAGGAAAAAAGAGTAAAGAAATTATAGAAGCACTAAAGAAAGATTACAATGCAAAAGATTTAGGAGAAACAAAAACATTCTTGGGTATAGAGATAGAAAGAAGCATAGACAAAATTAAAATTAAACAAACAAAATTAATTGATAAAATACTTACCAAATTTAACATGAAAGAATGTAAAGAAACTAAGACTCCAATGGAAGTAAATTTTAAAATAAATACTGAAATAGAAAAAGAAGAATAGGAAAAGAAAGACTTATACAGACAACTAATAGGAAGCCTACTCTACCTAACTACAATATCAAGACCAGATCTTACTTATTCAGTTTCTTACCTCAGTCGATACCTAGATAAATTTAATGAGACTGCTTGGAAGGCTGCCAAAAGAATTCTGCGATACCTAAAAGGTTCTCAAGAACTAGAAATAATATACACCAAAAGTAAAAATAATAACATAAAAGCATATTCGGATGCAGACTGGGCGAGTGACGGCACAGATAGAAAGAGTGTCACTGGAAGCATCATATTCCATAGAAATAATCCTGTAGCATGGTCATCAAAGAAACAACCCTGCGTGGCACTATCGACAGCAGAAGCTGAATATGTTGCAGCAGCTGTCACAGCACAGGACCTACTCAACATAAAAGGAGTTGCAAAACACCTCGACTGCTCTGGAGAAAACAACACACTTTTAGTAGATAACTCCAGTGCTATATGCATAGCAAAGAATTATGAAAACTCCAAAAGGACAAAAATGTTAATACTAGAGACTTCTTTTTAGGGTTCCGTTGCCAAATGGCAAAAAACGGAACCCTTATAGATTCGTCATGTCTGTCTGTCTGTCTGTCTGTCTGTCTGTCTGGTCTGTCTGTCTGTCTGTCTGTCCGTCCATCCGTATGTCACAGCCACTTTTTTCCGAAACTATAAGAGCTATGCTGTTGAAACTTGGTAAGTAGATGTATTCTGCGAACCGCATTAAGATTTTCATTCTAAAATAAAAAAAAATAAAAAAAATTTTGGGGTTCCCCATACATAGAACAGAAACTCAAAATTTTGTTTTTCATCAAACCCATACGTGTGGGGTATCTATGAATAGGTCTTCAAAAATGGTAATGAGGTTTCTAATATCATTTTTTTCTAAACCTAATAGTTTGCGCGAGAGACACTTCCAAAGTGGTAAAATGAGTGTCCCCCCCCCCGTAACTTCTAAAATAAGAGAATGATAAAACTAAAAAAAATATATGATGTACATTACTATGTAAATTACCACCGAAAATTGGTTCGAACGAGATCGAGTGAGTAGTTTTTTTTAAAACGTCATAAATCGTAAGCCGCAATTTACCTTACATTCAATGATCTGACATATAAAATAAAAAAAAATAAATAAAAATATTTTTAAACCGAGAATACCTACAGGTTTGTACACTTGGCCGGTTTTTTTAAATAGTATTTTGTATTCTTTAAGATTTAATTCTAATAGAAGGCTGCCACTGTTGAAATAAAATAAATATTAACACAATAGTAATAACATACCATTAAGCTAGAAGACTCTTTGATGACGACAATTACAACGGACGATCATTAAAGTAAGCGAAAGAAATTAATTTAAAACGAGCTGGATTGAAAAGTTGCGGAGCTCTGCTGTAACAATTTGCAGCGCGCTCTCTGAATATTAATCAGGTTTTAATACGCGAAGCATCGTTTTATGGTACTTTGGGTGTTTTTGTATAGTGTTGGGAAGATTTGGGGACTTTGTTGATTCCCTTGAGTAATAGGATTGCGTGGGAAACGCTATTAAACAATGTTGCTTGAAGGCAGAAAAATATGTGACAATATTGCTTTACAAGTATTGGAAAAGGATTTCCAAGAAATAAGGAAGCATATAACCAAGGTGTTCGAGGATGTGCTGTACGGCTCAGAGCGGTCAAGTTGCAGTCAGGTGAGTTGACGAAAACCACAGACTTCACGATCCCAAGTAGTTTATTGTAAAGTTACAAAATGATGTTGGATGCTAATCCGTGGTATTATCGCTAAGGTAGCTAATGGTCAACTAACGTTTAGTATAATAAAAGTATATAAAATGAATAAACGAAAGTAGGTCGCGGCGTCAGCGACTTACTGGCTTGTACGTAAACCGTACATGTGCTAAAGATTTCTTTCAGATAGTTACGTTTTGAAAAAAAGTTTGTATTTACGATTTGTCTGCCCAAATTTTCTTTAGGATAATGCTCGTAGAAGTATTTACATGTAGAAGCATTTTATAAACACGTTTGCGTATCTTTGTATTCCAATTATAAGAATGCCGTATCCCTATGTATTTTACCGTGTACATAAATAATAAATGAAATCAACTGAATACATATCAACACAGCTCATAT
Organism: Aporophyla lueneburgensis; assembly: GCA_932294355.1. NCBI lineage: Eukaryota > Metazoa > Arthropoda > Insecta > Lepidoptera > Noctuidae > Aporophyla > Aporophyla lueneburgensis. The sequence goes on from OW028755.1 coordinate 25,124,498, forward strand.
AATTATATTGTGTTAAAGAAGCATTTGTAGCTCGTATTTAAGTCTGCGTGGAAGTTTCTTTCGTACAACCTGGCAAGGTATGCAAGGTATGGGCATCACCTACTATTATATAGAATCAAGTCCTTCAAACTTTGCCAGTTGTGCTGCTGGACAATTTGCTGCGGGACTTTTTCTTCCCAGCTAAAGCACTAGAAAGTAGTGAAGGCCAGGCGTTTTAGGGGACTGTCTTATGTAATTTTGACGTTCGAAAAGTGCTGACACATACTTTGAGTAAACGACTTTTGATTTTGATGAAGAAGAATTTTTAAACACGGCGCCTAGACTTGAAACTATTTTCGGAAATCACATTGTGATGTTATGACAAAAAAGAAGGATATATCCACAAATTAAGTTTGTGTCTGCCCGTTTGAATTTGAGCAAATGATAGAATACAAGAACAAAAGAGTAAACCGCGAATTTCAATTTTTCTTACGTTTTTTGCAGGTTAGTATCAGGCTGTATGTTGATTTAAATATAAAAGATAAATGGTAAATTCATGACCGTATTCCTGGCATGGAAGTGTGACTTTCAGGAAAATTGGAGTCAATTCAGCCGCCAAGAAGTATGTACATGAATACAGTAGGTACTACGCTCCATTGTACAACGACCATCGTTCTTATATCACCAGAAGAGGATAAAGTGAATCCCATAGTGCCTGGTCAACAACTGTTCACCTGTACATTTTTCATTCCATGACATTTCTGTCCTACTTCTGACAACAAACACACATAATGGGCCATTGTATGTTATCTGTGGAGTGTCAATTCATTGTCCGTGTCTGTGGTGTGTGCGTGACGTATGTGCGAGTCTGCCGTCACTCTCTGGCCATTTTGAATTTAGAATGAGTGGCGTATGTCAGTTTGGTTGGAAGGTTTGTGATTGGACGGCTTACTGTAACTAGTTGGCCGCTGATGACGTGGTTTGAGGGTTTTTTAATCCGCTTCTGAAGGGCCACGTAGAAAATTCAAAGCTAGGATAGCTTTATTTAGGTATTGAGTTCAGTTTGAATTTATTTTTGTATTATTTTTTTCTGCTTGAGTACATTTAATTTTATATTTTGTTTTTCGTAATTTTAATTGCTTTGCATACTATTGTATAGAAGCAAGTCCTGCTGAGTGATCAGACAACAGTGCTATTGGGGAGCTTGTTGCTCTTCTTCTTCCCAGCTAAAGCACAAGGAGGTGGTGAAGGGCGGGTGTTTTGGGTTTTTTTTTTTTGTATTTTGACGGTCAAAAAATGCCTGTCAGCCTAGTTTGAATTAATGATTTTGATTATGAAATCTTACAAACTGCTGTACAGGCTTGTCAACCCTTTCCATACGTTTTGATCACGTAGGTATTACATTTTTCTATGAAATAGCAGATTGTATATTTGATTGTCCTGGTAACTGAAACTTCCTATTATATAAATTTATTTTATACTTACATCAGTAAAATAGCTGCGTATGAAAACGAAATTACCAAATTGAATAATTTTACTCTCGATATAACGGTCTACTTTGAGAGCTGATGAAATGATTTCCAACATTTTGCGAATTTTAATGAAATTCAACATGCGTGCCAAACCGCAGTGTTTCACAGCAATTGACTGGTACTTTATCGAAAATATTTGTAGAAATTAATTTTAATTTGTTTACAGTGGAGTATTTTGTTAAGCTCCTATGGATGTGTTGATCGTTTACAGTTTTTTTGTAATAAATATAGTATGGCATATATAAGGTGTATCTATTCATACACGAAATATTTTAAGGGGTACACCTGTAGGTGATAAAGAAGCTATAGAAGCAAAAAGAAAAATTTTTTCTAAGCGTTTTTTAATTTTCGTAGTTATTATGATTTTAAAACTACTTGAGACGTTTTGCATAAAACCTTTACTCCAAATTCTATGAATGGCGCGCCTGACGCTGCGAGGGTGGCGACCGGACGGCACGAGCATGGCCGCGGTGTCTCGGGCCGTAAAAAATAAGAAGGAGCCAATATTTCTTATGTGCGTCAAATAATTTATAAATATTAAATTAAAAAAAAAACCCTTAGAAATTTTTTTTTCTTTGCTGTAGCTTCTTTACCACCTACAGGTGTACCTCTTAAAATATTTCGTGTATGAATAGATACACCTTATATGTATAGGGAGAGCAGAAGGGCTTATGGCTATATAATAACTGCCGCACGGATTGATCGTTCAGGTACGCTTGCCGCGGTTGGACCATGGATGGGTGACCATTTTACGGCGTGTGTGTATGATCAATTATATGAACCTAATTGAGGCATAAGGAGTGAGTAGAGATCGTAGCAGATGGCGTTCCGTGGTTTCTGCCTACCCCCATGGGAAAAAGCCGTGAGTTTATATATGTATCGTTATCATTTAAATGGCACACGGCTTGTACACCAATAAAATCATTTTTACAAATATTTCAATATACTACAGGTAAATTACTAAAGTAATAAAGAAACAAAATGTTTATAGTTTTATATAGTTTTTAGCTGAAAACGGGAAATTGGAACAAATTAGTATAAAGTCTGTGTATGAACTATGAACTATTGTGGCTTTTATACGACTGTTGTGCTAAAGTTAAAGCTGAAACAACATTTCGTAAATCTCTTAGTTTTGTATGAAATGAGCTACTTCAGCAGTACGTGTGGATTTTAGTGCGGTTACGAGTTTTACATTTAAACTCAACATTATTTGGAAAAGTAAAGTAATATAGGATTTTTTTTTATAGAGTCAGTAAATAATAGTGAAATGACCCTATATTGTTCCCACTGCTGGGACACAGGCCTCCTCTCGGTGAGAGGGAGTGGGCCATGATCCACCATGCGGGCCCAGTGCGGATTCGTGGATTTTACATGTCTTCAAACTTTTAGTTCTTAGACATGCCAGTTTCCTCACGATGTTGCCCTTTACCATTTTAAGAGCAGTCGTGATGGAATTAAATACGCAAATTAATGTTTAGGACGGCGTCGATAGCACTCGACCTTATCATTTTCTTCATGCACTTTTACTGTTCTCTACTGAGAATAATAATTTCTAGTAAAATATTTACAAAATATGTACGGTCGAATAGGGTACCTCTTTTTTGTCGATTATTAAAGTTGCACCCGTCGAATTGTACGAAATAAGAGACATGATTATATGTTGGTAAATATGAGTAGTGGTACCGTGTGGTTCCGGACGTAAAGAATAGCACCACCCCATTTCTTCCCGTGGGTGTCGTAAGAGGCGACTAAGGGACTTACTAGAGAATGGGCAGCAGCGTTCTCTATGCATTTTACCACCATACTGCGATCGCCAACCCGCCTGCCAAGCGTGGCGATTATGGCAAAACCCCCCAAAAATTGTACCAGTCAAATTGGCGGTGCTTGGGGGAGGCCCATGTCCAGCAGTGGACGTCTTGCGGCTGAAATGATGATGAATGATGAATATGAGTTAAGATCCCTGTGGTAGGTACTGGATGTAAAAAATCGCATCGTTTTTCCATTTCATCATGGGTGTCGATATCTTAGCAGCAGCGCTCCCTATGCATTTTACCACTGCCACACAAACCCGCCTGCCAAGCGTGGTGATTATGGCAAACCCACGGGGGGTTTTCCATAATAGCCAATTGGGAGAGATGTATGTCCAGCAGTGGACGGCTTTTAGCTGAAATTATGATGATGATGAACATGAGTACCTATATAGCTTAAAGTATAAGATAGTATCTAATCAAAACGTAATAAATTCTAGGTAGGTAGGTAACGGAACATATAAAATTAACATCCTTATTTCTTTCACCATCCTATTCACTGACGCGTGATAATAACCTCCGTAATTTACCTCATATTTAAGATGGTGACGTCCTCTTCCAATCCACGTATCGCTTTCATCCCCCTAATTACGATCCTAATTAAGGCTCCATCGATCTGAAACCCCATACACACGTAAAGTCGGGTAAGATTAACGGGCAAACATTATCCTTCTTACACAGAGCTCATAACCGGATTACAGCGTTTCCGTCTGGTATAAACCAGTATAAACCGGAATGTGACGGTTTGAACCACCTTTTGATGGAGACAGGGAGATGCAGAAGCTTCATTAATTAGGAGGACTTTTGTGCGTACTTTAGAAGCGTACTATTTGACCAAGTATCCTGTGACTATAGTTGTTCATTCCTTCTAAGCAAAATATTATATTAATTTCTCCAAATATGTAGTTACTCTCACATCTCATCTTACTGCTTTCATTTATTAGTCTCAGTCAAGCCCTTCTTGTGAATGTGGACACTGTAAGAATGTCTTAGCGACACACTGTCCACCTGTAGAGGTCCATTTGGGATAGTAATCAAATAGATTCTTTCTTTGTGATAGTTTACACGTTAAACACGCGTAATTTCTGTGACAAACAAGAAAAATTGACACAAAGAAATTGATTCCTTTAGAACAGACTAAAAGGCACACGAAAAAAAATTATCTAGCTCGTGACTTTGTTTTCCAGGTCATGGACTACCTATGTGCCGAGTCTCATCAAAATCCGTTCTGGTGTATTAGTGTAAAAGGATTACAAACAAAAATTCATATTATTCATTTAAATTACTTTAGGGTAATTGAAGCTTGTTAGCAGATTTTTCAGGTTCATGTATTCCTTCTAACCGACTGCTGCGAAGCCCAAAATAAACCTAGGCATTGTAGTATTGGCCTTAAAATTATACTGATTTCGTCCTGAACCTTCTGTACCTACCTTCCTCACGGCTCACCCTTGTTCAAGCGGTTATATCGGGATTGTCTCCGTTAATGAGAGCCGTAATTACGACTACGTAGTACCGGGATGTGCGTGAGAATAATTGGCACTGGATGGGATATTGTCATTGAGGGGAAGCTGAATATTTTACACACAATATTGTCTGTGGCTGCAAAAGGCCAGCCTCATTCATTCCTGTGGGTTTTGTTCAAAGGAACTAAATTATATCAATCAATCTATTTTACCCTTTTCTAACTATGTTTGGGTCGGTTTCCGACCGAACCAGATGCAGCTGAATACAAGTATTTTATATACAGGGACTGCCTATCTGACCTTCGTAACCCAGTTACTGGGTAATATGATGCTCATTGGTAAGACTGATGGTTAGGCTTTCGGACGTCTTTCCTATAACGACTGTTAAATAATAGTCGTATACAAATGATAGTCGGGGCCAACGGTTGAAGATACTTTCCGAGGCACAAAGATAAAATAATTCTGTGCTAGGGGGAATCTAAAAAGGGGACCCCCTTTTTGATTCCCCAAGAATAGAATTATTTCGTCAGGTATCCAAAAAATCCTCTGTTGCATACAAAGGTATAATAATACACCAATTTTTTCATATTTGACGCAAAATTTCAAGCTAGGAGTTTCAGAATCATGTAATCTATGGTAATCGGTTTCGCGTCGATATCCTTGCTAGCCTTTATTTCTATGAATAGTTAGAACATAATGTTTTTCCAACATCCACAACCTGAGGAGCGCAAGGATGTAATACAAAAAAAAATCATGTTTCTTCATAATAAGTCGCTAGTTATAAAAGCCTTTTATTACAAAACAAAGTTTATATTTAAATCAGGTTTAAAACACAAAGCCAGTAATAGAATTCAGAATCAAACTTTTATATAAATGCAGTTCCTTTTACAAAAATGACAGCTTATTTCTGTCCTTGTCATTTTAGTATTAAGAACTTTGCCGTTATCGAAATAAAGTTTGAAATACGAAGACTGGTTCAAAGGGTAGAATTAAAATTAGATTTCGCTCTGTGAGAAGATAGACTGAATTTGCCAATTAATCTGCCAATACCATGACTATTTAAAGAGATGGATTTATTTCTTACTACTCATTTTTAACACGCTCTATTAGCTCGGTACATATGTATGTATGTAACGAAATCTTTGAACGTGATTTTTACCCCCTTAAAAACGTCGGATTCATTTGAAACTTTGCATAATTATCAAGGACCTATGACAATACAATAATTTCATTAATTTATGCCATTATCCTGGCTAAGATCACCAGAACAGCAAAAAAAAAAAACGGAAACCCCGCTTTTGTAGTTAGCCGAACTAAAAATAGAAAAATAAATTTAATTATTATTTAATCAATAATCGAGTAAATTTCTATCTGAGTACCGTACTTACTCCTACAAAGAATCAATCAATTATTCTTCCTTGAAAATCATATTCCTACTAGAATATTACTTTTAAGTAACACAGAACCCACATTTGGTATGATGGATGGCAAGGGGTGAAAAAATGATTACACATAAAGGAATCGTAAGAAAGATATATCACTTTGATAATGGAGAGGGACACACGGACTGCCAGCAAACCGAAGCTGCTGTGGTGAGCGTAAAACGTATCTGCGACGATAAGCTCGCGTGGGATCGCAGGAGCCCCGCAGCGCCGGAGCCGTGACAGAAACCATGCCTGCTGGATGTTGCATGCTGCATGCTTGCTTGCATGTTGCATGCTTGCTGCATGCAACATGCTTGCTTGTCTACATTTTTGCATTCGGCATACTGGCTGCATGCATGGTTCATTATTATGGTTCTATGTTCATGTGCGTATTATGGTTCTATGTTCATGTGCGTATCAGTCATGATGCGTTCAGTGACCTACCTTTATTCGTTCCGTTTTGTATTTATCTTTTTATTATTGTTATTTTTTTAATGTGACATATTGAATTTATAATAATAATGTAATTAAAATTGTATGTAACTATTGTATGCCCTAAGGGCGGGACGTAGCTGATATCAACTTAATTATTTTAAGACCTGTGTTATGCACCTACCTATGATCCACAATAAAGATTGAATTGAATTGAATTGAATTGAATGTTATGCCTATAAAAAATGTGTTTTAATATCATTACGCGTCAATAAATTAATGTTACAATTTAATGCTTAATCATTATTATGTAATTTTTTACATTTAATTATCTGTTATTTGTATGGTGTACATAATAAAGAAAAGATATTATGTTCTATTTTATCAGAGACTCTCAATATCGCTCGGTTCTCCAATGAAACTTCATGGCAAGTTTGAATGGAAACGTTCACTTAAACTTCAACGAAAAGTGGTAAATTATTTCACAAAAAGTTTTTAAATAAAATGAATGAAGATTTCATTTAATTTCTGAGGTCATGGGTTTGATTCCCACCCAGGACAAATCTTTGTGTGATGACCACAATTATTTGTTCTCTGTCTGGGTGTAATTTATCTATAATATGTATGTATTTAGAAATATATAAGTATGTTTATCAGTTGTCTGGTTGCCATGGTACAGGCTCTGCCTAGATTGGGATTAGATAACGGTGTGTTGGTTGTCCTGAGATATTTATTCATTACTAGCTTTTGCCCGCGGCTTCGCCCGCGTGAATGTCTGAAATTAACGCAGGTATTTTTCTAAAATAAAAGATTTTTTAAGTAGCCTAAGTTACTCCTTATTACACCAGCTACCTGCCAATAAAAGTCCCGTCAAAATTGGTCCAGCCATTTCAGAGATTAGTTGGAACAAACAGACAGACAAACAAAAATTGTAAAAAATGTTGTTTTGGTATATGTACCGTGTATACATCCATATACACTTAGTAAAAAGCGGTTATTTTAATATTACAAAAAGACACTCCAATTTTATTTATTGCCACGAGACCCCTAGTTTTGATATGTAATGGATGATCACTCTTCCATAAACCAACTGTGGCAAGCGTAACAGATATTATTTAGCCACCAGCCCGGTAGGTTTTTTTTTGGATGGGAAATCATCAAATGACGTCTCCCGCTCTGGGCGGAGCGGGAGGGCGTGACAGACTTTTACTGACTAAAACCCACCCTTGTTCCTTCGGTTGAACTCTTTCGAACAAATCTCGCGACTCTGGCAGGCATCGGTCCTAGCAAAACCCTTCAGTACTGCTGACATCTCTTTGAGGCACGCGTGGAACACAACGCAAAAAATCCCGGTAGGTAGATTCTGATATCATAATTAATATCTTCGAAGCTGTCTTCTCGGGCACAATCTACTATACTGGTAGAACTTTTACGACCGTGTGTCGTAACACAGATTCTATTCTTGATAACGCCATACATCATCCCTCACTAATAATACTGTTGGCTTTCATATTAGCTGATCTACTGTTAACGTCTCTGCAAGATTTAATACTAGGAGTAGGCAAACAGCTAGCTCACTGGCTGATAACATAAGTTCTTTATTAATCCACACTATATATCCATACTTCCATCCATACTTCCATACTTCCATACTCCATACTAATATTATAAATGCAAAAGTAACTCTGTCTGTCTGTCGGTCTGTCTGTCTGTCTGTCTGTCTCGCTTTCCTGCTAAAACTGCCGAACCGATTTAAATGAAATTTGGTACACAGATAGTTTAGAGCCTGAGAAAGGACATAGGCTACTTTTTATCCCGGAAGTATGTTCCCGCGGGATAATTTCCGACCTCCACGCGGGCGAAGCCGCTGGCAAAAGCTAGTAATGTTATAAATGCAAAAGTAACCCTGTCTGTCTGTCGGTCTGTCTGTCTGTCTGTCTGTCTGTCTCGTTTTCCTGCTAAAACTACTGAACCGATTTAAATGAAATTTGGTACACAGGTAGTTTAGAGCCTGAGAAAGGACATAGACTACTGTTTATCCCGGTAGTATGTTCCCGCGGGATAATTTCCGACCTCCAAGCGGGCGAAGCCGCTGGCAAAAGCTAGTAATGTTATAAATGCAAAAGTAACCCTGTCTGTCTGTCGGTCTGTCTGTCTGTCTGTCTGTCTGTCTGTCTCGTTTTCCTGCTAAAACTACTGAACCGATTTAAATGAAATTTGGTACACAGGTAGTTTAGAGCCTGAGAAAGGACATAGGCTACTGTTTATCCCGGTAGTGTGTTCCCGCGGGATAATTTCCGACCTCCAAGCGGGCGAAGCCGCTGGCAAAAGCTAGTAATGTTATAAATGCAAAAGTAACCCTGTCTGTCTGTCGGTCTGTCTGTCTGTCTGTCTGTCTGTCTGTCTGTCTCGTTTTCCTGCTAAAACTACTGAACCGATTTAAATGAAATTTGGTACACAGATAGTTTAGAGCCTGAGAAAGGACATAGGCTACTTTTTATCCCGGTAGTATGCTCCCGCGGGAAAATTTCCGACCTCCACGCGGGCGAAGCCGCTGGCAAAAGCTAGTTGAATATATTAGAATGTAGCATATTAGAATATCCCATGCCGAAGGTCTAGGCAGGCACTTTAATTTACTTACGCGTTACTAAATTCCTCACCACTGATTTTAAACCGGTGAAGGACAACATCGAGGAAACCAGCATATTCGAACATATCCGATAGTCATCATCACCATTATTTCATCCGAATGACGTTCACTGCTGGACATAAGCTTCCTTCAATTTGGAGGGATTTTCTATAATCGCCACGCCTAGCAGTCAGGTTGGAGATCGCATTAATGTGGTAAAATTCATAGAAAACGCTGCTGCCCATTTTCTAGTAAGTCACCTCTTACGACACCCATGGGAAGAAATAGATTAGTGCTATTCTTTACACCCGGAACCACATCGGATATAGTGTTAGAAACAAAATAGCATAACCTACGTAGTACTTAATAACTAAAACAGATTGGATCTGATTTGTGAGTGCCCACGCAAGCGGGCAGTCTGCCCAGGCGGCTATCGATTCCAGGATCGTGTTGGGACTGCCACACACCTGCGAAGTAGTGAGGTAGATCTCTTACGCCACAATGCATCAAAACCGTTAGTGTGTGTCTCGACCAACATTGACGAGGCACTACAAAAGTGCCTCCATGACACCTAAGAACATCTAGGGATCTTATCAAAAATACCAAGACAGAAAATGTAAGCTTTTAAACAGTTTTATCTAGAATCTACTACGTAGGTTGTTCAAGCATTTAAAAGATCTAATACAATTTATTATTAGACAACCAATTGTATGGCAAGATATTAAATCTAGGACAGAATTTTAATATTGAAAGGATGAGACCCTATATAAATCTGAGCTGAAAATCGCGAGCTAGATAACAATATTACAACCCCTTTCAGTAAAATGATATGAATTTTAATGTCTCTATATTAAAATTAGCTTCGTTTACTATTTAAAGCAGCTGTTATAATAAAATAAGGAATATTGTAATATCTAGTTCATTATTGAAATATTAGCCATGTACTCGACGACTAGATTTCTCATCAGCAAAAATGGCAAACTAGTATACACATTTTCATCTCGTTTTAATCCACTTAGGGAATGAATTTTCAAAAATCATACTATAATGCTCTTCTTCGGAAGGAAATCTTGTGCAAAATATAGGCTGTACATTATCTGTCAATGAATTAATAGGATTACGATTTTAGGAAGTCAGAAGATCAGAACGGATTTTACCGTAATATAAAGAGAAAGAAAAATCTCTATTTTCCACAAGTTTTTGACATTGGTTACAGCTGAGATGACATTGTGAGTTAAAGAAGACTCGACAAAAATGTATGTAAAATGTTTTAAGTAACAATTACAACCACAGTTATGTCATTAGATAGGTATTTTATTATAATAAACCACTCGCACTCTAGGGGTTTACTAGTAGCCATTCAAGAGTTCCTTCATCTAGCGCCTATGGTAATCATCTAATCAGTCCACACTCAATGGGTTTACTAGTAGCCATTTAAGGGTTATCATCGGATTCTATATAGTTGCCAATATTCAAACTAAGCCCACTAGAAGATATAATAACTATTTAAGTATTCCGATATCTACCGTCTAGGTACGTTCTACGATACATCGCCATAACTTTTTTTGGGCAGCCATTTGTTTGCCTCCGAAGAAGTTATCGCGCTTTATGCAAATGCCTATCTTAGTAGTATACCCGTAAGGTTGTAATTGGTAGTGAAAACTATTTTTTTTGGGTCCTACTTTGAATATTTTTAAGTACGAGAATTAGCCTTGGCAGTCACATCATCATGAAACAACAAATTTAAATAAAAAAATACAAACAAACGGTTAAACGTAACTTTTAATTGAAGAAGAAGATGAAGATGTAAATATATGACATGATACCAATAAAGAAAAGTAACAAGAAAAAGTCACTTAAATAACGATACCACTAAAAGAAAACAAAAGAAGACGACTTCTTTGAGACAGAAAGTGCAGTAGGCATCTACTTTCTAAGTGTAGGTCCCCATGAAATATTCTCCAGCCCATGGAACTGCCTCTTCATATTCTGTTTATCAGACCACTTGGAGTCTAAGTAGCTATCATCTTCATCTTGTTCCAGCTTCTTCCATTCCTCTTGCTTTCTGTAAGCGTGCAGGGTCAGCTGCTTGCGGTCTTCCTCAGACATGATGGGTTCCCGACCTGGAGCGCCTTCAGAATTGGAACAAAGTTTCACTGTCACTTTAGTCTTGTTGTTTTTACCTGAAATTTTGAAAATACTGATAAGTATTAGAATATGGATGTACTAATATTTATTCAGTACGAATCCTTCACAAAATTTTTGATTAACGACTCCAATTTAACGTTCCAATTCACCTAAATCTACAATGTCAGTTTGTTAGGGTCGTTAGTCTGGATGTTTATATTAGGTCAATTTAGATACTGACTACATACGCTATAAATCAAAAAGCTGTTACAGTCTGCTATAATATTTACCAAGTTATATAGGTGCCAGTAAACGACGATATTAAATAGCTTTGCTATGATTACGAGGATAATGATAAAATAAAAAAATAGAACACGCATCTACACGACAAAGATCAATTTTAATTTCTCTGAAACTGATACGCCGTCCAATTTAGTAAGAGACGAGTAAATGACGAGTTTTATCGAAATTTATGTGTGATTCTTTCCTCAAAAGACCAAGTAATCAGACACCAATCAACATGGTCTTCTCAACATGTGACAAAGATTATGTCTGGACTTTCAAAGAGACTGTAATATGTGAGTTTATTTCGGCCTTTCTTCCCAGAGTAGTTAGATAGGAAACATCAACCTCATCTAGTTATGATTGACGTGAAAACGTGTTTCTATAAACCTACTTACAGAAATAAAATCATTTATCAGAGTTACTTTCGCAAAGGAAGGATAGAGCCAAGCATTGCATAAAAAATATACCTACCCAAATGGTCACTCAGTTTATTCCCACTGAGGAACTTCTTCCCACAAGCCCAAAGACAGGCTAGAGAGGGGTCTATAACTTCGGTAGAAGCTTGGGTTCCGGAGAGGTCTTCCACATTGTCCAGCTCCATACGTACAGGATCATGCGGTGGAAGACCTCCGGGAAATACGATCTTGGTGGCTCCTCGCAGCTCATCTAGAGCTCTGCCTACGTCTTTCTGGGTTAGGCATTTGCGGAGATCCACCTGAAAAAAAGGAATATTTGATTAGCTGGGAATGGATTCACCCTAATATTTTTAATTGTTTGAATTTAATTGTTTGAAAATAAATAGAACCAGCACTTTCTTACATTACACCACAATCAGCCTATCGTATTCCAATTGCTGCGACCCAAGTCTTCTCTCTAAGACAGGGAAAATCAACCACGCGGACTCAGTGCGGCTTGGTGAATTTTCCACATTACTTCGAATTTTTGGTTCAAGATGCTTCTACATGGTGGTTTCCTAGCGATTATTTCCTCCACCGTTTTGAGAGCAGTGGTGACAAAATTTAATACACAAAGTAAAATGCCTGCCTTGGTTCGAACTATAATGACGTCCAACTCGTAAAACGGGGCCGATACCTCTGAGTCACCACTGGTCTTCTATACACTGCAGTACTTTTTACTTTTGAGTAAATACAAAGTAATCTAGGCTTTATAAGGCATAGCAGCATCCTTATCTTAAGTTGTGCTTTGAACAACTTACTAAAGAACCTTATATAAGCCACGGTGATTTCAGCAATATTTCGCAACTCAAGGTACAGCATCGGAGGCAATATTTGGCACCTAAAGGTTATTAAACTGGAATACTCACATGTTTCTTACTAATAAACTCCTTAGCATCTTCGGCTGCCTTCTTAATAATCTCCTGCATGTTGGGAGGGGGGGCGAGACCACAGCGACGTCCCATGTCATCCTTCACGAACACATGCCCTGGCGGAGCACAGCGCTTGGCCCATGGGTCTTCCAGCTTCAACTCCATTATCTGTAATTGTTGAGATATTTTGTTGATGAAACTAGCAAAGCTATAGAAAACAAGAATGTTCATTTAAGAGACATCTTAGTTTATATCAGAATATGCCAAGAGGTTCAACTTTAAATCCCACATCAAACTATTTAATCCTCTTCAGACTTGTTCTATGTACACATGCATAAGGAAAATATTCCAATGTTGTTTAATTTACTTCTTGCTGGATTGATGAGATATGCTGTGTCAAAAATTTAACTAGAATTTTTCTTTCATCCCTAATCTAAAACGAAGCTAATCTAACCTGTTCCTCAGTCAACCCCTGCATCTCAGGCGGTAGGAAGGTCCCATGTTTCTGCAGCTCATCCATCTCATAGCACAACCTGGTCACCTTCAGTCTCCCATTGAAGATCGCCGTGATGTCCTTCACGACATCGTCCACCTCCTTATCCACATCTGTCTCATAGAGAAACTGGTTCTCATCGCCTCTCTTTACGAGGAAAATAACCATTTTGAGGGCGAAAGGAAATGATCACAATGCGTCGAAATGGTTTGATGTTTATTGAACTAACAGACGTTGCTATGGCGTTTCTATGGGAGCGGTTGTTATGGAAATAATACGGTAGGGGTTCGAAGCAATTAGTTTTTGGTGTTTGTATTCTCTCGCTTAATTAATGCTGAATAACAATTTTATTTGATTGATAATTATTTTTGAAAAAATATTATATTGAGTTTATTTTATGCCGTATAGTATTGCTTCTGCAGTTATGTCTATTAAGAATAAAAATTGCTATTTTGGGCGATGACAGTTAAATAATTGAGTATAAGGTGCCTAAATAATGTTGATACGGTGTTAACTTCATCAAATTTCAGACGTGACATTATGGTTGTGATCAAAGTCATTGAGTAGAAAAACCGTATAAACAAACTTAAAGCAGGTACCTATATATGCCATTGTTTCGTAATTCAAAAGTACTTAAACCCACTTAAAACAAACAAAAACAACACCAACTCATCAACAATGTGAAAGTTATTAAAATCAATACTCAAATCAAAATAATTACAACATTTCGACAAATAATACAATTGATTGAATAATTGGTACCTACAATTAATTGAATCGACGCTTCCCGAGTTTGTGCGAAGCGTTGCTCTCATAAATACAATAGGCGCTTTTGTTCTACCGCTGTTTCTGAGTTACTCTCGTACATGGAGTCATTGGAACTTGGTTATGTTTTTGTTAGTTGTATAAATGTTTTATAGCTTTGACATGAAACAATAATTATTGGGATTTTAATGGAATTCGTATTCTGATATTTTTATTATTTTATTGAGTATTATTGCGGAGGCCATATAGACAGTCGCTCCACGCGTATAGTCGCACCAGCAGCGTCAGGCACTAGTTGTCTGGCATTTTTGCTGAACGGAGCCTTTTTGGCGCAGCCGTGAGGCAAACTTTAATGCTGGTTTTTGAAATCGCACTTCATCCTTTTTATTGTTTTCTATTTAAATGTTTTTTTTTTGCTTTATTGTATCGAGTGCCTTTGAGTCTGTGCTAAATAAAATGTAATTTCTTTGTTAATATTTTTTCTTCCATACGAATATTGATATTCAACTGTATCCATTTTTGACTAGATGCCGGCTTAAACCTAATTGGAAATAGGCTAGGTATGAATAGATGATGATATTGAGTGTTCTTGTTTTTAATAGAATAAAAGCAATTCGAAAACTTTTATGTTTTAAAATACAGATTAAACAAACTTCAAGGAACACAACTTTCAAATAGATATATTGCCACAATCCCTACGCTAGAAAAAAAGGCAAATTGTTTCGGCAAAAATATCTATAATCACTTTTTACGACCTCCACAGGACCCAAGCTGGAAGTTTATTCAACGTCTACCACGCATAAAACAAATACCGGGCGAAAAAAACATAAAATATAAAAATAAACAAAAAAAAAAGTGGCCGGCGCGGCGTGGGCCGAGCGGGTCAGTTAACCTAATGTAGCGAAGATGGTCACTGGGCCGGAAAATGCCGACCCGGCCTGATAAAACATCTAACTATAATTAATTTTTTCATATTTTTGCCCTGATACATAGAGGCTAGTCATGAAATATGTAACTTACTGTTTGCCAAGCGTTGGTATTCTCGGGTAGGTTAAGTCTTGACCGTTTTTTGTTTTCAATAGTCAGTGAACGTATTACATAATATCATTTTGGGATAACCCTACAAATAACAAAATACAGGGATCTTTCAACAAGGACGGGTCGATGTTGAAATTAAATAAAACAAGTTGTATGTGAGATATTAAAGAAATTATTTTTTTATTTGAAAGGCCCATTTATGCCATTATTTTTTAAATATGACATTGTTTAAATGTCCACCGCGGCTTCGAACGGTGGCACGGATCCGACTGGTCCAATTTTTAATTACTCTACTGCATAGATCCGGCTGAATCTGAGCGATGGCCTGCGTTATGTTGACTTTCAGGGCATCGGTTGATTGCAGATTATTGGCATAAACCTGCAACTTGAGAAAACCCCACAAGAAAAAGTCTAGCGGGGTCAAATCGCACGATCTTGGTGCCCAATTCACGTCACCTCTGCGAGAGATAACTCTACCCTCGAACCGTTCATGCAGAATGTCCATCGTGTCGCTCGCTGTGTGGCACGTAGCGCCCGCCATCTTGTTAAAACCACATGTTTTCCACGTCCATATCATTCAATTTGGGCCAAAAGAAATTGTTAATCATTGATCTGTAGCGCTCGCCGTTGACAGTAATGGCCTCACCATCATCGTTTTCGAAGAAGTACGGACCAATGACGCCGCCGAGCCAAAATACGCACCAAACAGTAACTTTTTGTGGATGCATTACCACTTGGTGATCCTCAAGTGGGTTGTAATCGTCCCTAATACGGCAATTTTGCTTATTTACAAAATCAATCCACAAATGCGCCTCGTCGCAAAAGACATTTTTTCGGCCAAAATCGGGGTCCTCTTCCAAACGTTCTGTAGCCCAGTCAGCGAACAAACGGCGTTGTCTATGGTCATTCACTTTGAGTTCCTGGGTCAGTTCGATCTTGTACGGGTGTAGGCCCAAGTCCTGACGCAAAATTCGCCAAGTTGAAGTCTGGGAAGGCCGAGTTCTTGTGCACGACGAGAAATCGACTGCTTCGGAGTCTCCTGCACACTCTCACGGACAGCAACGATGATCTCAGCCGATCTGAAAATCCTTTGACGTAAGGATGTTGGTTGGTTGTTTATCGAACCAGTTGTCTCGAATTTGGTCACCAAACGTTGGAGAGTCGACTTTGAAGGGCCACCGCGTCTGCCGTAAAATAGACGTAATGCACGCCACGTTTGCACTAACGAACACTCATTGTGATAATAAGGTTTATCATTTGGACGTGCTGCTCAATCATGTAACTTGCCATGGTGATTTGGCATCAGTAACTAAAGAAATAACAACTCATTTGACAGATGCCGCCAAAACAACATAGCCGCCACAAACTGTCAACATCGACCCGCCCTATTTGAAAGACCCTTTATTTATGACGTCAGGCATGTGACGAGAAGATATTTCTATTGGTGATCGTAACAAAGGTAGATAGACATGCACTCTTTATTATGTATAGCAACAAATGGTAGATATAATATGTATAATAATTTGATATGGGGGACACAATGGGCGGTCTTATAACTAAAACCTATATTTTAATGACTTCCAGGCTGTATTAAGGGAGGAACGAAAGACAATACTGCAGTTAGTCTGTGGTGTAACATATTACACATTTAACATAATTATTAGTATAGGTATATATTTTTAACATTATTTTGTCATTAGGAATAGGAGACATGTAACATAGGTACAGACGCCAACACATCAAGCTACTACAATCTGTCAGATTTCTTTGATAGATTTTCGACTTTATCTCTAGAGCATTAGGTTCAAGGTTCACTGGGGAAAATTGACAGTTTCGGGTAGCTTGACCTGGTGGCGTCTGTACACTAATTAAAAAGAAATAAAGTTTGTTTGTCGGAACTCCTGAACCAATTTCAAAAATTCTTACACGAGTTGAAAGCTACATTTATACTGAGTGACATATTTATTGTGATTAATAAATACTATTAATCACAATCAAATATTTTTAATTATTCAGGTGAACAATAATTTAATAACAACTAAAAATGTTCGCCACCCAGCAAAGTGAGCATGGGTCAGCTATTTTTCCTATGGCTGGTCCACAAATTCAAGGTCGCTCAGCGTGCTATGGTGCGGGATTTGCTTGGTTTTTTTTTAAAGTAGGTATAGAATCAGAAATGAAAATATCCGCAAAAGACCTGAGTTTCCGACATAGCTTGCAGAGTAAACAAACTGAATTGGTGGCATACTGGCCATGTCTGTCGAAGGACCGATGGCTGGTGGAGCAGACGAGTCTTGGAGTGGAGACCGCGTATCGGCAAGCGTAGCGTGGGACGTCACCTAGCTCATGGGCACTCGCACTGCACCACTGCACCACTCCCACTGTCCCACTGCTGAGCAAAGACCTCCCCCAAATCCCTCCAGGCATCTTTTTCCAGGGCCGCCTTAATCCAATCCTTGCAGTGCCCGTCTAGGTCATCTCGCCACCCCTTTTGGGCCAGCCTCGGTTTTAAATCATATTGTTACAAAAATATTAGTTGCATCATACGTAACATTATTTTATATCAAGAGATGTACCCAAAATTGTGTCCCTCAACCAATAACTTGCATACGTGCACACGATCCCTAAACACAGCTCCGCCATAGATTACAGAACACAAATCACTCTGTTTATCGAGATGTCCCAATTCGAATAGATAATCGATTGTATCGAATATCCTGCACGGGCGATTGAACCGAGTTGCATCGGTACAGCGATATAGTTCACGTTTCATCGGGTGCCTGAACAAACATGCTGAGGGCTGCCATGTTTTTCTTGTATTACGGAAATCGTTTTCAAAAGTGGGGGGGAATTGAACAGTTATTGGAGAACACGACGATCTTTGTTATTTTTATAGCCATGTTTGATGTCACTTCCTTGTAAAAGGCTATTTGTGTATTTGTAATAACATAATTTATTTCAGTTTTGTTTTCGCCATTAAAATTATGTTATCGTTTTGTCTTGTATTTACGGGATACAAGACAAAACAATAACATAAGTGTTATGATGATAGATGCAAAATGGATTTTAAAAGTTTAAAACCATTAAATTTGAAACCGTAATTTTGGTTTGAAACGGTTATATATGTTTATTTTTAATATAAAGCTTTTAGGCTTCATACGAAATGATCTAGACCACATCTAGTTTGTGATTAAGGACGTCACAATCTTCACAAAAATGCATGAATAAAAATAACGAATGATTTCAACTAGCCTTTTAATTTTATAGTAATACGTTATCAATGTAAGGCCCACCTGGTCGTAGTTTTAAACCGTTTGAAAGAAATTAAAAACTAAATAAACCTGAGGAAATAAAATAAAATAAAAACTGTTTTTAAACCATTCGATTTGGTTTATTTACAAGTACAACTGTAGTTATGATGTACGACAAAAACCGTTAGTTATGGAAAATCAACTTTTAATATGTATTTTACGTCTAGGCACAGCTAGTTACAACCAACCCTAAACACAAACTGTCAGATTCATCTGCATAAAGTTTTTTATGATCATGAAAGTGGACCATGAAACAGGGTCAGCAGTGTTGCATGGCCTGCCCATTTAGTGCAGGTTTCCAACAAGCGGGTGATTTAGTGGGTGCAAAAGCGCGCTCGTTACGTTGTGTTTTTGAGCAAAAAGAGCTTCTGAGGTCGCGGATGTTGTAACAGTTGTGGGTAGGTTTTAAGTGCAGTTATTTTTTTAGATCTTATGTTGGTAATAAAAAGCGTAGAAATATTTCGTTGGTTATAAAAATAAAACAGTAGTTTCATACTAAAGTGACGTAGTGCACTTAAGTACCACCTACGCGGTCAAAATATATTTACAAACGAAAAAATTCAATTCTAGGGGTATTGGGATAATGTATTGAATAAAGGCAAAAGTAGCTTTTAACAACATCGCCAATCTATAATAAAACAACTAACGCAAATTTTTTCCATTAAAAAACAAACAAATAAGTATTTTCAAAATCTTTGGACGACATTTTATGTCCAATATATGTGGTCAAGTAGTCTATCCAGTTCGATAAACTATGTTTCTGTTTTTAACTGTTGACCTTCATGGTTGACAAATGCGTGCGCTGATTAGACGGATCCACTCAATTTGTGTGGTTCTTTCCCCAAAAGACCATTTTAGACACCAGTTTACATGATCTTCACATGTTCTGATCAAGATTAAATCTGGAGTTAAAATGAGACCATTGAGTTTATTTTTCTTCTACTAGTCACTATTAGTCAGACGGGAAACGACCTCATCTAGTTTTAAAATGATTGACATGTAAAAATATTTGTACAAACCTACTTACAGATATAAAATCCTTTATAACTTATGTTTGTCTGTTTGTTCCAGATACCGCACATAATATGCGGGCACAGACATGGACACGACATCTCCACTGAGGACCCGGAGATAATTGAACAGCACCACGACAACACCACACATCATGGAAAGGTCAGTTTGAGAGACACCATCAGAAAGTCAATCTTTTCTTTTAGTGGTCAATGCGCCTGGTGGGGGAGAGGTTGGGAGATCTTTAACTGTTGTCGTGTTTTTGTAAATCGACAACCATTTGTTTCAATTGAAAATGGTGGCAGATGCAAAAACTACAGGACACTGTTGAGAGGATTAATGAAAACAAGGCAGATGTCACTGGACAAGCTGTAAGGGGCTGCCCTAGGAGAACATATAGTAACCTTGTTAGTGATGTTCTTCAGGGTCTTCTGAAAGGTCAGATGCGTAATACTGGTAGCCGGCGTGCGTGTATGACCAGATGTATGACAATAAACGAAGCAAAAAGAGTATGTTAAAATCGTAGCAGGTGACGTTCTACATACGAAATCTTAAAATAGTAAAAAAAAAAAGAAATTAAAAATTGGTTGCCTGTAAAGTCGGTATACGGGCGAAAGTTTTACGTGACAACGACTTTGAGTGGTAAAATAATTTTAATGTGAATATTCATTCGTATAGTAGGAAGAAGGATGAAATAATAGTAACAATTTAAAACATTTATTTATACAAAGAACTGTGCTCGAGTGGAAGGGACGCGTGCCTTTCACTTTTTATGTCTGTCTCTCTCGCTCTTAGGCGGGCTAACCATGCCCGAGTGGAAGGGACGCGTGCCTCTCACTCGCTCTCATTGTGAGCGCATAACGTGAGTGGAGCGTAACGCAGTTTCTTGAAGTGTCACCCGGCAAACCAATTTATAAGACGTTGTCACGTCAAAAGTGTTGGTGTGAAGTGTTGGTGTGTGGTGTGTTGTTGTGTTGTGTTTGTTTGTGTGTGTGTGTGTGTGTGTGTGTGTGTGTGTGTGTGTGTGTGAGGGTGTGTGTGTGTGTGTGTGTGTGTTGAAGTATCTATGTTAGTCAACCTAAAGGTAGCTAGCTCTACAGTGTGCCCGGGATTATTATACGGGAAATTCTCGCATACCTATTTCTGCAACCTAACAGCATTGTTGTGTTGCGGTTTCAAGTACAATGTTCTAGTGAAATTACAAGTATAGAAGATGTTTTAACTGGGTTTACAAGGCTGGCAGAGTAAATGTGTGTGTTTGTAAGGTGCATTAAGTATGATATTCTTTGGTGTTTTTGTGGGGCAAGTAAGAACAGGTTTAATTACGCCTGCCGCAGTTGCTTCGTGAATGAGTGGCTATCGTATCGATATGTTACCGTACCTACTGGCGAAACCCGATTTTAGGATGAACTAGTTTCGCCTAGACTAAACCAGTTCTCCCTTCACGCGATAAGACAAACCAGTGTAGACCTATGCAGGAAAGACAAAAGAAACAGCATGTACAGCCTACTACAATAAAAAAGGAGTGATATAGTGTCACGGTATCGTTCCAATGTGAAGCTTTAACCGTTGTTAACTGTTACACATAAACATGTAGAGTCGTTATGTTGATGAGAAGGGAGATCTGATTTGGTCTAGTCGAAACTAGTTTATCCTAAAATCGGGTTTGGCCGGTAAAATATATAAAATACATACCAAGATCCCCGTTATTCGAAAAACACACTAAGAGGTTGGTACTAACTATCGATCGTTGATCTTTACTGTTGTTACTAGTCAGCTGAAACCCAAAAGTCTGACATCCAATCTAACCAGGGTGTATCATATTACCCAGTAACTGGGTTGTGGAGGTCAGATAGGCAGTCGCTCCATGTAAAATACTGTTATTGAGCTCCATCTAGTTAGACTTGAAAATAAATTTATAGTTTAAAAACACTAGAAAAACACGCTTTTATAAATGCACGTAAAAACCAAAAACTTAATCGTGTTCAAAGTTCATTACAAGACCTTTCTAACAAGTCCAAACACGGCTATGATACGATATTCCATCATGGAATGCCAGTGCCTATCTTCCGGCTTTATCATCAGACCTTGAAACCTAATCATGATCAAAGTTCATTACAATACTTTTCTAATAAGTCCAAACACAGCTATGATACGATGTTCCATCATGAAGTTCCAGTTCATATCTTCCGGCTCCATCATCAGATCAGTTTAACAGTACCTTATTATTGTATTGTCACCAGAACTACATACAGCTGCCAATTTTCATGACGCTACGATCTTTGGAAGATAGTTAAATTAGTTACCTTAGATTCCATTACATAGTTAGCTACATACAGGTCGACCTAATAAAAGCGTGTTAATAACCCTATCATCGTTGAGAAAAGGCTATTCAGGCAGGTGGTGTGAAATGCCAATTATTTGTAAAACTGTAACCGTGGAGCTTTTTACCGACTCTTTACCATAGGAAAAAAAGCGTGGGGTGCTTTTTAAGGTATTTTTATTGACATCAGGCACCCCACGCTTTTTTCCATTATTATCTACTTTTTAGTTTGGTTTTCTATGGAAGCGTGTTTTTAGTTTTTTTTAACTATTATTTATTTTCTATTTTTTAGGGTTCTACCTGTAATTTTGAGACGTATGTCAGCGTAGTTTGTGACGTATGTCAGCGTAGTTTTCTAAGACAGTTTTTTGCTGTCCTGGTAACCCTGGCGAGGATAATGGCACAAATTTATGAAATTATTGCATTGTTATCGGTCTTTGACGGGTGTGCAAAGTTTGAATGAAATCTGGTCGTTTAAAGTGGGTCAAAATCGCGCTATAAGGAGTCTGTTACAAACAAACATACCTACATACAAGTGAAGCTAATATAAAGCGTGTAAAAAGATAATTGGAACCGTGCACCTAGGTAGCTTCTGACGTCTCATGAATGTCCGTGTAGGTTTTTCACTTTTAAAAGACAACTTTCTACAGGCAAGCATTCGTTCTCATTGAAAACCCAGACACATTTATTATTAAACTCGACATAAAACAGATAGTTTTCAAATATGCAAAAGATGACTTTTTTCAAAGAATAAATCGTTCATTCCAGGCCCGTCAGCGCGGCGTTAATAAAACACATCGATGCTCCGACGCCCCAATCAAAACGCTTTGAAAGCCGGTACAAATTAAAACTAGAAAAAAACTTGTTAGTGTTTAGCGTTTTTTTGCAGAACTTGGGTACAGTTCGTGTTGTGGATGTTTTAGTATGTAGCGTTTACGAAATTTAAAGCATATTCATAATTGCCATGGTCGAGAGATTCGTTCGAAAGAGTTACCATGGCCCTGGCATATGGGGAACTGATGGAGCACGGGTGGGTTTTATTCAGTAAAAGTCTGAGACACTCTCCCGCTCCGCCCAGAGCAGGAGAAGTCATTTGATGATTTCCCATCCAAAAAAAAGCATATTCATAATCAGCCTAATATGTTCTCACTGCTGGGACACAGACCTCTCTGTGGGAGGAAGTGAGTCATAATTCACGCGGCTCAGTGCAGCTTAGCGGTTGTTAAAAAAAAATTATAAATCAATCTGCCTGCCTTTTCTCGACTACGTTGGGATTGGATGAAGCTCTGAATACCAGTACTTTACATGGAGCGATTGCCTATCAAACATCCACAACCCAGATATTGGGTAATAAGATACCCTTTGGTAAAACTTGATTGTCACCTGTTCACGCCTCTGATTACCCGAAACGACTGTCAAAGATCAAAGATTTACAACCGTGACGAATGGTTTAACGTGCATTCCAAGGCACGGGGTCTTTGTATGTAAAAACGTCAGCCAGCCAAGGGCCAACCGCGGAAAAAGTAAAATTGACGAACAATATTAGTATTAAGACATTCTAAAATATCTTGGTCTCTTGGTTTATCTCCATTTTGCCCTCATCCGAATATATTTGGGGTCATCACCATATGCGTTTTTCTTCCATTCTTTATTATATATTATATCGGGTAAAATGGAAGCATTACGTCATAACAAGTAGACTCGAGACCAAAAAATCCAAGAACCAAGATTCACATTAATAAGAAATTCAAAGGCCCACAAAGCAATGAGATTTCACTCTAATGTAACGGTCGGGATTACGAATGATTGTAAACTAACAGAGAAATGAATGCGATGAAAATAAAAATATTCATAAAAAACAATGATCTGTTTGTCGAAAAAGATCACAAATACGAAATCCTATAAATATTAGATCCGTAACAAATGTGCGCCGAATTTAATTATCGAGCTACAACGAGTGTTTGTAAAAGAACAGGGTTAAAAATGGAAGTATGGGGTGGTGGCTGACAAATTGAAGTTGTACACCCGAGGGTTGAAATTTGCATACACGACAGTATTGTATTGATGTTTGAACTGTAGGCGAATAGCGATCTGAGTTTTGGTAGTACTGCAAGGGAATTTGAACTTAACGTGGCAAAACATGCAATTTCAAAGCCGGTTTCCTCATGATGTTTTCCTTAACCGTTTTGAGAGCAGTGGTGATGAAATAATTTACACGAAGTAAACCTGGATTTGAACCTACGACTTACAACTCGTAAGTCGCCGCTATTAACACTGGGCCACCACTGCTTAATTTGGTAAGTTATTATTCAGTTTACAATAACTAAAAAACACACACATATTAGGTCGACACCTTTTTTCCTTTATTCCAAAAACAGTTTAATAAAGCCATTTTTGTCCTGACCACATTTAATTAAAACCTAGGGTACTTCTTTAAATCTTTGTTTCCTGACACGCAAGAGATCCCACGAGCAACAGCTAGTTCAAAAACCAAATCCGCTGTTATCTCATCCCCTACACACCACCAGCCCCCTTTGACGGGTACGTTTCGATTGTAAATTTCAGCACAAACCGGTTGTTGTTATTGCCGTCTTGTTGGCTAGCGCCCCTAGTGCCGTGCCACTAAATGTGCCGTCGGTACCGTCAGTGCCGTCACTTAGTGCTAGTATATTGGCAGGGAGATTGCTCGCCATAGCTGAGACTACACTCGTTTGCCGTCCCTTCCCTGAACTATGTTGGGTCGGCCAGGCTAACCGAAGAGGCTGGATGGTAGTATGTTATGTGGCCGGCAATTGTTTTTTTGTTGAATTTATTTTGTTGTTTTACTGGAGAAACATCTTTCGTTTACATTTACACTGTGTTTTTAAAAGTGTGAAAGTGGAACCGTCTCTTTATTGTTTTAAATGATTCTGTTATTGTTGATGTTTCATGATTATGATGTTTTGTTTTGTTTTCTCTCTAAGAAGTAAATAAATACAAACTGCAAGCATCTTCTTCAACTGAATCAATCAACTGAATTTTATGCTTAACAACTATGAACTTTTCTTGCTTAGATTATACGAACAATATTTTAAAGTACGTAGTTGTGGTAACATACATACGTACATAAAATTACGCCTTTTTCCCATGGAGGTAGGCAGAAACTACAGAACGCCGCCTGCTACTATCCTTACATACTAATTTTGCCTCGTTTACGTTCATACATCTGGTTATACACGCACGCCGGTTACTAGTACTACGCACCTGACTCTTCTGAAGAACATCACCAATAAGATCACTATGTGTTTTCTTAGGACGTCCCCTTCCGGCGTGTCCGGTCACCTCTTTCCGTCTTTTTCTTTCATTGTGATTATAATGAAATAAAAATCTTAAATTTGTAATAGTTGTTATGTGTATATTCAATGTTTATAGGTGATTCCTCTATGTACGGACCGCCTGAGGCGGCAAAACTTATTCTCCGAACATTTCCATTTGTCTAGTAGGTAGTCTGACTCTTCTTCTCAAATTGACAGGTATTTTCTCAATTCCGTCCTCTCACTTTTTGAACAGTCTCCCTCTCTTTCTTTTGTTATTTCTGGGAATCCAGTTTATCACGACTTGGGCCCATCTTTGTGGTTTTAGCCTCTGAACGTGGCATATCCATCTCCATTTTAGTTTGATCATATACTTAGTAGGTCAAATTTTCATAAATATTAATAGCGTACTCATAATAAAAGCAGATATGAATTTCGTGACTTAATCGAAATCTGAAAATGAAACCAATGGACCGACTAAAAGATTCCTGAAATATCCTTATCATATAACCTGTCTTGACGCAATCCACCTACGTTCTGAAATGAAACAAGAACGTCTATACAATAAAATGAATATAAAGAGTAATACGAAGCTATAAAATCCTCGGAAGGCGCACAATAGAAATAATGGCCTGAGTATGATATACACCGCGTTCGCAGCATGAGTATAATAATCGTAACGCGCGGATTAAACATTTATGTACGGAAGTGTGTAGACGAGAGACTAAATAATCGTAGATGACATGCGATTGAGTGTCAAAAGATATGAAACTGTTGAACTATTCTGTAGAATCTTAACTGAGGTGAAGTTAGCTTCAAGTGGTCTGTCATTCTAAAATCAAAAAAATATATTTCTCGTAAACCTATATGGGCACTTATGAAAGGTCAAAAACTAAGTGCACGGTTTCAATTATTTGTTTCTTATGGAGACGAGCCGGAAACAAACTCCTTGGTTACTCTATTAAAAATAATTGGCTTTTACAATGTTTTCAAGTTACAGTGTTAATAAGTAGAAAGACGGTATGGGCCTGTCCCGCTCTAGGTACTTAATAACATAGAAAACGGTTTTCAAATTAAACAATCTATTTAAACCAAGTCACATGATTACTTTACCGACTACTAATAGGAGTTGTAATTAGAATTGTAGATATATAAGGTGTATCTATTCATACACGAAATATTTTAAGGGGTACACCTGTAGGTGGTAAAGTAAACCTTATATAATGTCAAATAATGAGAACAGTATGTCAAAGAAAAAAAAAACATCGTAATTTGGGAGGTGTTAGTTGACATTTACAGAATTATGCCGTTAATGAGGTACCAGAGAAGCTACATGTGCAGAAGGAATTATTATCAAACTTCCTTGAATCAGGTGGAATTACTTCAAGCTTCGATTTTGACAGAATTGACCGACTGGTTCCCTGGATCAAAAGATTCGTATCAAGAGTTGTTGCGGAAATAAATAACATCACACACGTTTTTTTTTTCGTGGGTGGGAAATCTTTAAGTGACTTCGTCCACTCTGGGCGGAGCGGGAGGGCGTGTCAGACTTTTACTGACTAAAACCCACCCGTGTTCCTTCAGTTGCCTGTATGCTAGGGCCACGGTAACTCTTTCGAACAAATCTCGCGACAACATCACACACCTGCAACAGTAAAAACACATTGCTCGTAGACATATAATTTCTCTGCTAAAAAAATCGCAAGTCTACATCTCCCTATCATACGCTTCCCATGTCTGGGTGGAATTATATCGCCATTTTGTCTGCATGGCAGCACCACCACAAAAGACATGCGAGCAACAAAAAAAAGTAGCAAATGAGGAGTTATTGTCTATTGCTCGTTATTTTCCAATATATAATGACTGTAGCGTCGTAGCGTGCGTAGCGTTACGCCGTAGCGCGTAGGTGCTACGGTGCTACGAGTAACAGAATTATAGGGGTGCCCTCTATCTGGCAGAAACTTGATGCTCCGAATTTTATTTGGCATAACACAGTTTGCATAATCTTCTTTAAACGAATATTTTTAAGGCATAAAAAAATGTTTAGCATAATCATTGTTTGGCCGAATGTTTATATGTCCGACTTTACGCTGGCATACTTTTAAGACAGCAGAATATTATTTTGCATAATATAATTACCTTTGGCAGACTTAAAATTTCGCATAATTTCGTTTAGCATAACATTTATTTAGAGCGACGATTATTTGGTATAATTTCACTTGGCATACTATGAAGATGGCAGAATTTCATTTTGAATAATTTTGTTAGGCATATTGTCATTTGTATAATATTGCACTTTGACCTTAAATTAAAATAGTGTCTCAAAAAGTCAATAAATATTGTGTTACAAAAGTTATTGACAGAAACGAATCGCTGCAGAACCGAATCCACGTAGTCTTCTCTGGCCCTACCCCTAGAGTGTAATTTAATCCCGCGTAGGCGCGGAGAGGCGAGGCGGCCCGCGAGCTGAGGAGCAGGTGATTTTGACACGCGCCGCCGCAGCTGAGGCTGGCCGGCGAAGCCGGCCAGCAAGCCGATGCTGCGGTGGTGACCGTAAAACCATCTGTGACGATGAGGTCGCGTGGGACCGCCGGAGCCACGCAGCGCCGGAGCCGTGACAAAAAACATGCATGCTGCATGTTGCATGCTCGCCTGCATGCTGTGAGCTTGCTTGCATACTGCATGTTGTATGCTTGTTTGGATGTCTGAATGCAGCGTGCTAACTATGATTTTTCTGTAATGTAATATATGAGTGTTTCAATTATTATGGATATGAAATGTATGCCAAAAGATGATTCTAACTGTAAAATTTCTGAGATATGATAGTTCTGCCTTTTAATAAGTATCGGTATGAAATTATGCCAAGAGACGATTCTGACTGCAAACTTTCTGCGATATGACGGTTCTCCCTTTTGATTATTATGGATATAAAATGTATGCCTAAAGATGATTCTGACTTATAAAATTATGCGTTGTGAATGTATGATAAATGAGTATATGCCAAATGATTTTCTGCGAAATGAAGTTTATGCTATCCGCTGTTATGCAAAATAATATTATGACGAAAAAAATTCTGCCGTAAAGGGTGGACCCGAATTATAGTTCATTAAAATTATGTTCGGTTGAAGATATAAAATATATAGTTTTAGTTTTCGTTGTACTAATATTAATTACCTTGTTTGCCAAAAATATTCCTACTGGTGGAACACATGCCTCCTCTCTTCAACTAGATGTGTGCAGGAAGTGGGTTATCTAAGTGTATTAGCATTTTTGGTTTTAGGTCATGCTGGTTTCCTCATGCCGCTTTACTCTGTGTATTATTCATCGCCGCCGCTTTCAAAACGGAAAAAGTAAATATCGCGAGGAAACTGGTATCTCCTAAAACCAAATCAAAGACATGTGAATCTACCAACTCGCACTGAGCTCACGTGTGGGATTACGTACCACTCTTCTCATAGAGCAAAGGCCTGTATTCTAGCAGTGGGGACATTATAGACTGATTATGCTATGCTTTTGCTACGCTTGACAATTGTTGATGATAACCAGCTTAACACTCTAACAGTGTCACATGTCTAAATAGTTCTATATTTAGTCACTAAATGTATCGTGACCTGACCTGACCTCTTCCAACCATAAATACTTACTCAATACTAAAAACAATATCCTCCCACTCACAAGTGGGTGTTAACCTAGAATGGCAGTTTATAACGCCATCACGTTCTACACTCACTTATACTTAATATTATTCAGTTTCGATGTGCATTATTTGGATACCTTCGGCGTCAGAAGCTGTTAGAGTAGATTTATACAGGATTTTTTTTAACCAGTGCGCAAATATTTTTTGGTGATTCAGTATCAGTAATAGAACACATTTCAAAAAAAAATTCAATACTTTTTTTTAATTTTTATCCGGTCTTATCCCAGTAAACTGTGGACACCCTACATATTTCTTACCTAATATGATATCGACAATAGGAATAGGTCAGTAACCGCGCGCTGGCGTAGATACTTCGAACTTCTTAGAATTTTGACCGACCGAACAGCTGATACCTACTAGCCGAGTACCTACTCGTAGCTACGTTTGGTCGCTCACCTTCACCGCCGCCGCGCGCAAGTTACCATAAAATCCAGTTCCAAAATAAACACCTTTCGTTAACGATAACTTAATTTTATGTACTAAGATATATCAAAATAAAAATTGCATGGTTATTATAACTCGTTTAAGTTTCATTTGGTAAAATTTGCACACTGGTTCAAAACTTATCCTGTATACATCGACCTGTTACAATAGATTCAATATGTTCACCATCATCATTTCAGCCGAAAGACGTCCACTGCTGGACATAGGCCTCCCCCAAGCACCGCCACTTCGACCGCTTCTGTGCTTCTCGCATCCAGTGGATTCCTGCGGCCTTCACCAGGTCATCGAACAGATGGCCGATAGGGCCGGAAGGTTCTGGAGTGGTGACCGCGTACTGGAAGGCGTTCCGTTTTATAGGCCTCCCACTAAAAAGACCAAAAACATAGAGAAGGCCGCAGGAATCGGTTGGATCCAGTATAATATACAAAAAATGTTGCTCTGCCATACATTAACGAACTTCATGTCAAAATTTATCATGTGTTATTTCAGTGAATTCGCAAGGAAACTGTTATTTATGTTGTGTTGTAATATAGCATAGTGTAGGTAGTACCTTTATCTTCTTTACTTTGTATAAAACAAAGTCGCTTCTTCTTCTTCGTGTGTATGCTTAGATATTTTGAACTAAGCAACGGATTTGATATAGTTGTCATCAATAGATAGAGTGATTAAAGAGGGAGGTATATATGTATAATACGAAGCCGCTGCTCACTGGTAAAAGCTAGTTCTGTATAAGATATTGTTTTAACGATTCGATTATTTGTAGAAAATTGTTTTAGTTATTATATTTCAATTTCAAGTAATAAATTAAAACAGATCTTTAAGTAAGATTACCACAATGACGCATTAGGTACATACACCTGTAATGATGCTTGTAATGGAGATTTTAATCAATTAATTTTGACCGCGTTGGTGCACTCTTCTGTGAAACGGCCGTACTCTTTTTTAATAACCGACGAATAATTTCTACTCTAAAGGGTCTATAAAAAGGACACCTATACCCAGTATAGGGTGATTCCGGGCTGAGATGATGATGATTATGAAGGGGTCTAGAATCATGGACTGATTTCAGAGGCGTGATTCCCATAATTTTAAGGACGTTGACAGTCTGATCTCAGTCTCAAACTGTCAAAAGTCCTAGAGTTTTCCTACATTTTTGAAATGAAATTAATTGCACCGATTCCAGCGTGGTTTGACCAGACTCGATTAATCGAATGAACCCCGAGATTTGCACTAGCCCCTGAAGCCTCATGATTCATGGTGCTACATAGGCCATTGCATATCAAGAACTAGACCGGGAGGCGCTGTAATGGTAGGGAATACGTGCCCATAGGATAGCAGAGGATTACGAGGCTACCGACTATGCAGCCTTAAGTAAGCATCCTAGAGTTTCCCTTCATTTTTGACACTTGAGACTTGACACTTGATTATTAAAATCGTATTTAACTGACAGATACCAAAGGGTTGAAATAGACAGCATATGTCCACTGAGTAGAACAGTACAAAGCTATCACTCAAATTACATGAAAGTGCAATTCGGTGTACCTCAGGGTAGCGTACTAGGGCCGCTCCTTTTTCTAATTTATATCAATGACTTCCCTAAAGCCATAGAACATCCGATGATTCTCTTTGCCGATGATAGCATCGTCATCTTTACAGAAAAATAATTAAATTCCTTAGAGTCCGCTGTTAACACTACTCTTAAGCTAGTTATAGAATGGTTATTAAGAAACAATTTAGTGATTAACCTAAATAAAACAAAAATTGTCACATATCTACAAGAAATACAACACGCTTTGAATATAGAATATGATGGGACACATATTGAAGAAGTTAATAGTACTAAATTTCTGGGTATCTGGATTGATAATGATATGAAATGGCAAACACACATTGATACAATATGTAAAAAATTAAACCAATATTCGTATGCCTTGTATAAATTAGCTAAAGTAGTAGACCAATCAGCTGTACTGACAACATACCGTGCATATGTGGCATCAACCATTAAATATGGTTTAATATTCTGGGGAAACGCCACTAATACAGAGTACATATTTAAAGCACAAAAGAAATGTGTGCGTGCTATAGCCAATATTCATGTACCAGACTCATGTAAGCCTTTCTTTCAAAAGTTAAAAATTATGACTTTTACATCTATATATATTTATGAGGTAGCGATTTTTGTTAAAACGAACAAACATCTGTTTGCAAAACCGCAATCTGTTAGGAATGCTTTAAAGATTTCTTCGCTACCTCACAGAACTGCCCTTTTTGACAAGAGTTTTTTTAGTATGTCAACAAGAATATATAATAAACTACCAATAAAAATTTTGAGGACAGGAGATTTACAAGATTTTAAGAAAAAATTGCAAGTATTTTTATTAGATAAGGCTTACTATACTATGTCAGAATATCTAGATGATAACATTAGATAATTTAGTTGATAAAGTAGAACAGAGTTTAATAATTATAATTTAAGATTAATGTTTTTATGTACACTATACTTAAACCTAATATTTGTACGCTTTACTAGCAGGACATAGTGATACATTTATTAATATTAAGCACCAACTTTGTTAACCTATGACCACAAATAAAAGACTTTGAGTTTGAGTTTGAGTGTCACCGAGGTGAGACTGCACCTTCAATTTGCATACAACATCGCTACCACCCTGTTTACATGTACAGGTGTTCTTCATATCATATGAACTCTAGGGTATCATTGAGATCATGACAAGGAATCAACTGTGTCAATAAAAGTTGCAACCTTGCATTTAATGTAGGCTATTCTGTTATATAACCATAACCATTCATCCAAACCGTCTGATAAAATCATCCAAGAACTTCAAAAAAACCAACACATCGAAATAAAAAAAAAACCTATCGAAAAATTTCACAGATCCGAAAATCCAGGCGAAACAATTACTTATTCTTGACAGGGACATGCAAAAACATCACGCGCTAGCAAATCTCTTCCTCATGCGCTTACAGAATCACAAATATGGCCGGGAGGAATATTTTGAGAACGCTTGTATAGCTTCAGAACATTATAACAATGTGCAATTGTTTCGTAATGTTTGGAGATGACGGGTAGAATGATTAGGTTAAGAGGTTGGAGTTCATGAACAGTATTTTTTTGTGTTTAAATTGATCTTTATTCTATTTGCTGTAAGGTTGCTGTTAGATGTAAAATAACTATGAAGGACTTTGTATAGTGACGGATTGTGTCAAGTTGAGTTGTGGTTGTCGCTTTTTGAAGGCGAATTGGACACCGAACTTTACACAAGATTTTGCCTGCACGTACTGGTGTATCAGACCTTTTCCTCTGCACGTTTTCATGGTGTTTACGGTTTTGGTGCTCTCAAAACTGTAAAATTAAGCTTCGTGAGGAAACCAGGATGTTCTAGAACCAAAAAATCTAAGACGTGTACCAACTCTCACTGGGCCCGCGTGGTAGATTACGGCCCACTCCCTCTTACTGAGGGGTGGGCTGTGTCCCAGTAGTGGGAACATTATAGGCTGAATATACTTATGCTTATGAATTCATAACTACGAGTACAATATCGTCTTCTTATCCCAACAACTTATTCAAGGTACGTTTCAGATCAGGTTAAAATCGTATAATCATATGGTCGCTATAAAATTTGTTAATACTGTAGTGAAAGGATTAGTCAGAACTTTGATATTTTGATAGTCCCCTCTGAGTTATTGGAATTCAAGCATCAAATCACTTATATCAGTCTGGTTTATTTGTAGCTTTTTACGCTATAAAATTTCTAGTAGATATTGGTTTCCTTTAACCACTGTCTACACTTTTCTTAAGTACTTACTCGTCTATGCATAACTATCATAAATGCAGATTAATAATGCTAAAAACTGTAAAAATTAAAGTCCACCGCAAAACGATGAACCATCGCGACTGACTGTTTGAACCGTACCCAGGTTCAAACAGACGATCAAGATCCTCCATCTTTATTGCCAGTTGAGAAGATCTATATTAGAATCTATGTTAGAAGATGTGTTTGATAGCCTGCCGAAATTTTTATCGGGAGCACAAAGGTGCATTGAAGAAGGTATTTAAATTTGAAATAATATATATATATATATTTTTTTTGTTTCTAGGTTTATTGTAAAATTTTATATTTTATGTAATTAGTGTGTATAACATCGTATTGGAACATTTACTGTAAGATGCTGTACTTATTGGTGTAAATAAATAAATAAATATTGGAATCGGCTTCCAGTTTAACCGAATGCCAGGGTCGCGAGATTTGTTCGAAAGAGATACCGCGGCCCTGGCATACGGGTAACTGAAAGAACACGGGTGGGTTTTAATCAGTAAAAGTCTGACACGCCTTCCCACTCCGCCCAGAGAGGGAGACGTCATTTGATGATTTCCCACCCACAAAAAGAAAAACCGAATGCTACTAAATACCAGTATTATACATAGAGCTACTGCCTATTCGGGCTGTTCTACCGCTACAACCCAGCTACTGGGTAATACGATCTCCATTAGTAAGACTGGTTGTCAAACGTTTGAGTTTCTGACTGCCCCTTAGTACTGACAGCCGGGAACAAAGGCTTATCGTCCTTCCCGATGCACGAATGTGTTTAGATACCTCCAGATCATCCACAGATTGATGGCGGCAAGCGTTGCTTAACCTGATCTCTCCCGTCATCATCATCATTTCAGCCGTTTGACGTCCACTACTGGACTTAGGCCTCCCCCAATTTTGGGGGGTTTGCCATAATCGCCACGCTTGGCAGGCGGGTTGGCGATCGCAGTGTAGTGTAGAGAACGCTGCTGCCCATTCTCTAGTAAGTCCTTTAGTAGCCTTTTACGACACCCACGGGAAGAAATGGGGTGATACTATTCTTTACGTCCGACACCACACGGTACTCCGACACCACACGGTACCGATCTCTCCAGTGCGTCTATCTAAATACTTAAAAAAGTCTACTTGAGCGTCCGTATCGAGAATTTTCAACACGAAGTACGCCCAAATTCGTTATTTTGTATACCCAAAAATACAAACATTTTGTTTGCCCAAAATACGAATTACTCTAACGTATAAAGAAACGTAGCATGTTAAAAAAATTGCCAAATTACCCGCTCTGTTGGGCTTGTTCGCGAGTCAATCAAAACATTACATTATGCGCGTGTAAGTAGCTTACCGTATAATGTTCGTGAGCGAGTCTGTCATACGCTGGCTGTGTAAGTTTACACGGTGACATGCCGGGCACGTCGCCCCGCGCCTGTTTTTATAATGATGTTATTTTTAGATTGGAGTAGGTGGAGGATTGAGGGTTATGGTAGTGAAAAAGGGTTGTGAAATTGTACAAAAATATGTTTGAAACTAGCTTCTGTCAGCGGCTACGCCCGTGTCGGTAATGATCCTTCGGGACAGTATTACCGGGACAAAGGTAGCCTATGTGTTAATCAAGGTTATAAACTATCACTGTGGCAAATTTACAAATACAATTCAATATTAATTGTTATTCCACAATACTCTACTGAATTGTATTTGTAAATTGAGTAGTGTAGTCCCGGATGTAAAGAATAGCACCATAACATTTCTTCCCGTGGGTGTCGTATGAGGCAACTAAGGGGCTTACTAGAGAATGGGCAGCAGCGTTCTTTATGCATTTTACCACCATACTGCGATCACCAATCCGCCTGCCAAGCGTGGCGATTATGGCTAGTCCTCCCAAATTGGGGGAGGCCTGTGGCCAGCAGTGGACGTCTTTTGGCTGAACTGATGATGAACATAACAACTTTCACATTTATGATATTAATAGGATAGAAGGATGTTGATTTGGACAGGGGCGTCTGACTTGTGATAACATCCGTGGTTGAGTGAGCATCTTCACATACTAAGATCCCCTCCATGCCTCGGAAAGCATGTTAAGCCGTTGGTCCCAGCTGTTATTCATGTATATTTGACAGTTGTTTGAGTCAGAAAAGAAGAAAGAAAGAAAAATTGTTTATTCTGCACAAACAAAACGCACAATGTAAAATAGTAACAAAAAATAAAAAAACATAAAATACACACGTACAAAGCAGCCAAAAGCCCCGTATTCAAGCTTAAATAGGTTGTAAAATATTGTCTATTCAGAACCCAACAGCCAAGCCCAACAGTCTCACAACCAGTCTTATCAAGGGGTATCGTATTACCCAGTAATGGTTGTGGAGATCAGATGGCAGTCGCTCTATGTGTGCACTGTGTTAGTCTATGGAAAAATGTTATGATCATTTAAAACTTACATAGTAGAAAAACAGTACATTAAACGGGTCTGTACTATAGAGAGCGCAAGCAAACCTATTTTTCAGTGGGCTTTTATTTCCACAAAAAAGACTCTAAAGCTACAAAAATACTCAATAGATAAATTGGTTTTCTATGTTTCTAAAGCTTACTATGGCTACAGACTGATGCTGAAGGATTTAACACAATCCTGGCGAGCCGTGTCAATACTACCAGCAGTGTGAACTGGGAACCGTCACTTTTATCGAATTTTCCGATCCAAGTAATCCGACCAAATTATGGAAACATACAGCTGTGGTCCCGAGCATTTAAAACGGCGCGGTTTTTTTGTTGATTACAGTTGGGTGTGCAAAATGAGGTTATTGTATCCTTTTTTTTTCTGTTTTCTGGATGGGAAATCATCAAATGACTTCTATCGCTCTGGGCGGGGGAACTTTTACTGACTAAAAACCCACCCGTGTTCCTTCAGTTGCCCATGTGCCAGGGTTTTTTTTTTTTTTTTTTTTTTTTCAGGATGGGAAATCATCAAATGACTTCTCCCGCTCTGGGCGGAGCGGGGGGGCGTGTCAGACTTTTACTGACTAAAACCCACCCGTGTTCCATCAGTTGCCCATGTGCCAGGGTCACGGTATCTCTTTCGAACAATCACGCGACCCCGGCAGGCATCGGTCCTAGTAGACCCCTACACTGCTGCTGACATCTCTTTGAGGCGCGCGTGGAACACTGCGCGCCGTCGACCCGAGCTTGGTCCTTACCGGGCGGCGAGCTACCCATTGCTCGCCACCCGCAAGCTCGCGCCTACGGTGGCCGGGAGTCCGCTATTGACTCCCGACGCCCGGGGCGTCTCCTCCTGCGGCGGCTAGGGACGTGAGGGCGCAGAGACTGCCACTCCCTCACGCGCCCCGCCTCCTCCTTCGCGAGCATTACTGCTTCGCAGAAGGAGGTGACGGCTTCCCATTCCCTCTCGCTCCGTACCATGGCTCGCACCAGGGCCGGACGCGAGAGGTCGCCGCCGCCGATCGCCTCCACGAGGACACGGCGGTGCTCCGCCCAAGCAGGGCACACCTCCACCGTATGCTCCACCGTGTCCTCCAGACGATCCTCGCAATGGAAACACCCGGGCGTATCCTCCCGCTTTATCCTGAACAGGAACCCACCGAAGCACCCATGCCCGGTGAGAACCTGCGTCAGGCGGAAGGTGAGGACGCCGTGACGCCTCTCTATCCAATGTGCCAGGGTCACGGTATCTCTTTTGAACAATCTTGCGACCCTGGCAGGGTTATTGTATCCTAACTAAATACTTAAAATACCTATTTGAGACGCCCACATCACATCGGTAGTTTTCAAAATGAAGTTTTAAATATTTAGCATGCCCAAAAATACGATTTTTTCATCTTTCGTATAAAGAAACATAAAATGTAAAAATAAAATCTACAATTACTTGCTCTGTTGGTCTTGTTCGCAAGCCAATCAAAACATTACATTGTACATGTCAGAACATGACTTAGAGTGAACTTTGATTCACTCTCGAACATGACAGACTCACTTGCGAACATTATAATATATGGTAAGTTACTTTAGCTTTACGTATAATATTCATAAAAACGCATTTAAAACGACGCGGTTTTTCTTGTAGATTAAAGAAGGGTGTGTAAATATTAAATTGACATAAGCCCGATTGTTCTGAGTATCCTCTCTGTAAGAGGGACTGGGCCGTAATCTACAACGGGCCCTGTGCAAGTTGGTAGATGACACAGTGTTCGAATTTTTGATTCTGGGACATGCCGGTTTCCTCACGATGTTTTCCTTTAGAGCCATGGTGATGAAATAATTTACACATACATAGTAAAGCACTGGGGTTTTACCTACAACCTACCACCACCAACCACCACCAACCACTGGGCCACCATAGCACTGGATAAAAATAATGAAAACAAATTAAACAGACTTGCGTCTGCTATCGCGATCCGTCCCCGAATGTTTCCAATCATGCATCGTACTGTCACATCGTATGCAATTATCGTCGACTGTACCGTGACAGCCGATCACTCCGCTTCTGTTGTTGGCTGTACACCGAATCTCCTCACTGTAAATAATGGGTAATGTGAATAATGAAGGATTTATTTTACATATTATTATTTTTGTATGTGGGCATTGTTTTTTTATTTATGCTTTAAACTCATTTTGTTTGCTAAATAACCGCATTCGGAACACCACGCTGCGTTCCGAAACGGGTATAACAGACGTAGGCAAAAAGGCTGCCAGGCTCAAATGGGATTGGGCGGGCCACATTAGCCGTATGCAAGATGACCGCTGGGCAAAGGTCTCCATACAATGGGTGCCTGAAGACAGACGACGCCGCCGCGGTCGGCCCAGGAAACGCTGGCGAGATGACCTAGATGCGTACCGCGACTGCTGGTTTGAAGTGGCGCAGGACAGGGGTTACTGGAAGAAAGTCTAGAGAAAAAAAAGAATAATCGCAGCCGCACGGCTTGATCAAAGGTTAAGCTAAACTTGCCGCGATCGTAATGTGGATGGGTAACTATCCATTATATATCAAGATCCTCAGAAGTACCGGTCCGTAAATTTGAAAGTAACTCTGTTTGTTTGTTACTCTTTCACGACTAAACTACTGAACGGATTTTGATGAAATTTGGTTCCGAGTAAGTTTAAACACCAAGAAAGAACATAGGATACTTTTTATTACGCAACTTTGTTTGCGTCCGCGATAACCAACATTAACGCAGATGAATTCGCGGGCAAAAGCTAGTGTCGTTATAAATCAGAAATTGGCTCCTACAGGCAGACAAACAACGTCAACATAGACCAGTTGTACCTGATTTTATTGTAAATTTGAGGAAATAGACTTACACTTACACACCGGATCTATTTGACTTTAACTAACTGTTAAAGTTTTTTCTTTTAATTCATTATTTACTCATTGAATCTCTTCCACAGGATCGCGGCGGCTGGTCGCAGTGGAGTGAATGGTCCTTGTGTTCTCGAACGTGTGATGGCGGCGTGTCGAGACAGCTTCGCACTTGTTCGTCGCCTGCAGGCTGCAGGGGCGAACCAGTGCGGTACAAGATCTGTAACATGCAGGTGAGGTTCTGTCCCTAGTACTCAGGAGCGATTTGGTGATCGCTAGCCGGGTGCAAAGGCACCCCGTGCTTACGTATATATGTATGTGTGTGTGTGTGTCTTCTGGTGATTTTTTGTTGCCCTAGTCATCATCATGCTCCTGCGCTTATCCCAATTTATTAGGGGTCGGTCCAAGAAGTCTTTTTCTTGCACACTTCTCTATAAGTCGTCATCTTAGTAGTAACCCTTCGAACAACCATCGAATCAAAATACATTCTGCTTCCTCTTGCCCTCACCTCCAAAGCCATCCCCTTTGAAGACGCCGAGGTCCACTTGTCAGATGCTCTTAATGACTTAACGTCATACTACCTCGCATAACGTCATACTACCTCGCAAACTCTTTCAAACCAAATCCGAGCAAAACACAGTCTCTCATATTCCATCTTCGCATCAGAGAACCGGGTCGCAAACTTAACATCGTTTGGGTGGGGTACCCATTGAGCACAGCAACTTCCCAAAATATCTTTGTGTTACTCTGGAGAGGTCTTTAACATTCAGTAAAAACTGCAAGAACATCAAGCAGAAGGTACACTCTTGCAACAATCTTCTACATCTATTGATCTCGTCAGGGTGGGATGCTTCGCCTGACGTTTTGCGGACTACTGGGCTGGCGTTGTCTTTATCTGCAGGTGATTTTGCGTGCCCTGAGTGTCACTGTGAGTCGTTCAGCCCATGCAAAGTTAGTGGATACAGCTTTGAATGAATCGTCATCACCAATGATTTTCACTAGCTGGCTCAAACCAAACCCCGTGCAGGTATCCACTAGCTGCAATGGCACCACCAAAAATTCGCAGAGCAGTGGCAAGCTCAACTGAAAAAGCCAAGATGGTTTCTGACACACCCTTTGCACGAATGTTATCGTGTCACAAAGGCTGAACAGCTGCAACAGTTCTTTGAAGTGTGTCCTCCCACTTACTGGCGAACGGTCTAAGGAAAGACTAAGCCTGTGGCGGCATGACACTTCCCTACCAAACCCATTCGTTCCACCTGCTGAAAATCTCGCACCTAGACACGAGTTGCCTTGGCTTTCCTGGAAGTCTTTAAACAGAATCCGGACTCAGGTAGGCTGGAGTAAAGAAAACCTGCTCAGGTGGAGATTCACAGATGACTCCGTCCTAGTGTAAATGTGGTGCTGTCCCACAAATAATGCGGCACTTGATATCTTGGCCAGCGTGTCCTGCAGTTTGCACGCTACAGGAGTTGATGGATTCTACTGAAAGTGCTAAGCTCTGTGGTCTACTGCAACACACAAGTGTTGTGTTGCAACTTGTCAGAGGTCAATTTTCATTAGTGGTTAACGATTACAAGATGCCAAGATAATTGATTGATTAACAGAGATACAGCAGTATAGGTATTACATTGCACTACTTCGCGTTAAGTAGTTATAAGGAACATAATGGCTTAACCGACTGTTTACCCATGATTAACCACAAAAACTTCTCAGCCTGAGTAGTAATATCCGTAGAATAATCATTGGAACAATTACGAGCTATACCTTTCTTAACAAACATCTATATAAGGTGTATCTATTCATACACGAGATATTTTAAGAGGTACAACTGTAGGTGGTAACTAGAAGCCATAGAAGCAAAAATATTTTTTTATCTAAGCGTTTTTGAATTTTCGTAATTATTCATCATCCTCTAGAATTCTAGATCACCGTAATAATATTCATCAAGCACTTTTAATCTCAATCTCAGCATAGTTTGAATAAATGACTTTTGATTTTGTTTGTGATTTAATCCGAATACCAACAATAATTTCTTTCACCAACACAACAATAACAAACAACTCGATATCGTAGCGTACAATCAAAGTGTCGCATTCGACTCCTGATAATTACGTCCGTACATTGGCGGCCGAAATAAATGGGGCGTTAACTTAATGAAACTGTTTAGCTCGCCGTTCCGTTCGTTTGTGGCGCGCTTAAATGATTACTGAGTGTGTGGACGGATTACGGTTTTCGAGTGCAGTTTTAGGGATTTTTCGGTTGATCCAATTGATTATTATGTACTACTTTTTTCGACCTGTCTGCCAAGCGTGGCAATTATGGCAAACAGTAACCCCAAATTGGGGGAGGACTATGTCTAATAATGGGTGTCTTTTGGCTGAAATGATGAATGATGATGATGATTATTTTATCAGGAAACCTTCTTAGCAAGATAGGTAAAGTGATGATATCGATCAACTAACTTTAGTATTGGCGCTGATACCTTCAGTTGTAACTGGTCAACTATAGTATTGAATAAGATATAAGTTAAATTTATCGTACAAAATTACCGTTTTAGGTATTCTAAATGATTATAATATTAATTAAACAATTCTTAAATGTACCGCTCGCGTGATGTTACAGTAGTAATCAGTAATTGTATTATGATTAATGAGAATATAATTATCAGTCATTCGTTTTCTATTCATGCATTATTAATGGTGCTAGAATACACTAACCTATTATTTATATCCTAAAATAATTGTTATATTGGGACGTAAATAATAGTTTTGTACCTCGATTATAGAACCTTATCATATCATTTCAGACAAAAGATGTCCACTGCTGGACATAGGCCTCCCATTATTACCACGCTTGGCAGGCGGGTTGGCACTCGCAGTATGTTGGTAAAATGCATTGAGAAAGCTGCTGCCCAATCTTTGGGAATCTGGTTCTAGTTCCGTGTGTTGCTGTGGACGTAAGGAATACCACCATTCTATTTCGTCCCCTGGCTGTCGTAGAGGGCGAATTAGGGTGTTACCAGAGAATGGATTATCCAAATGATTAACCCTAATGCATGAAATTACTTGGTTATCTTATTTTAAAGTTATACCAAAACAACAATTTAAGTACATAAAAATGAGACTCAAATATTCCTAGTCCCTTTTCTAAACTCTACAATAATAAAAGTGAAAACTTGTCCCTGTTTTTACAATAAAACAAAAAATTACGAAAACGTCGCCCTTATAAATCAGACTGCCTCACACACATACAAAATTCACAAAAACAATTGTGTGCCGAGCACATTGTCCCCAAGTGTACGATTCGGGCGATACATCGTCGGTACAGTGTCGTTTTTTATTAAATAAATGCAGGACGCATGCTTCTGAATAAAATGGATTCAAACTGTTATTTTGTTCAAAGAGAATAATGCTTTGTTCCTTTTACGTTACCACATAACGTAACACCACGAAGCTGTAATCCCGAAGGGTTACAAGTACACCCACATTTCACCAGTCAGGTTTCATCAGCATTTCAGTCGAAAGACGTCCACTGCTGGCCTCCCCCAATTTGGAGTGGTTTGCCATAATCGCCAAACTTGGCAGGCGGGTTGGCGCAGTATGGTGGTAAAGAATAGCACAATTCCATTTCTTCCTCGTAAGAGGCGACTAAAGGACTTACTAGAGAACGGGCAGCAGCGTTCTCGATGCCTTTTACCAGTTATGTTTAAGTACTATGTAATAAGGGGCGAGCCTTTTTTTTATCATCTACCAGACGCAAATCCCCATATCTTCTAGAGATACGCAATAAGTCTTTTTCTTTCATAAGTCTCTATAACTCGTCATCTCGGTAGTAAATTTCCAACGTTTTAAAAATAACAAGCAGTTTTCCTTCACCGTTTTGAGAGCAGTGGCGATGAAATAATTTACACAACTTAAAGTATCTGTCTGTCGAAGGACCGATGGCCGTTGGAGCAGACGAGTCCTGGAGTGGAGACCGCGTATCGGTAAGCGTAGTGTGGGATGCCCCCCAACTAGATGGCCTAACGACTTAAAGAAAGTGGCTGGAGCAGACTGGATGCGGAAGGCGGAGGACAGGGTGTTGTGGGGCATAATCGGAGAGGCCTATGTCCAGCAGTGGACTGCGATAGGCTGAGTTGATTGAAAGTGCCTGTCTGGGGGTTTCAAACCTGTGACTATTATCTCGTAAGTCGCTGCTGTTACCAATGGGCCACCATTGTTCTTCACAAGCTGTTTGACCGAAATAATTTCCAGCAGCAAAAATGTTGTTTTCCACACAAACTTTCATCACTTATTTAACCCCTTCAAGCGAGGAATTTTCTAAATCCTTCTTTAATGGTAATCTTCGTTGCTTAAAAACTCTTTTGTAAGATATCATGTTTCTAGACCCAGTGGTTTAGGCTGTACATTGACTACCAGTTAACGAATGAAATTAAGATTTTTATTTTGTTAAAAGGTTGCTGTAGATAAATGTACCAAGAATATAGTAGATTACCTACTAACAGAACAGCTTAAAACAAGTCCATTCTATAATCTTCCTTGCATATCTAAACACAAAAGGATCAAAACACTTAAAACTATAGTCAAACTATTACCACGAAGCGATCGCTTCCATCGCAGCTGAGTCGAGGTAATATTCAATTAAAAACTCCGTTACTATACATTTATTTGAGCTATATAACGCTAACATGATCAGAAACTATTTCAAACAGTAACTTTTCGATATGATGCTATATTGAAAGCATTATTCTCTGTGCGAGCATGCGATGGAACTTTGGTTTCAACGTGATTAATAGAATGACTTAGCGCGGAGCTTGTTACACTGAAGTGTACTTTAGTTGATGTTTGATACGGTCTGGCAGCGGCCGTGTATGTATATTGTGATATGGTTTGTTTTTCAGTGTCTCGCTTCTGGGTTGACGAGCCGTCCATTGTGATATTTTTTTTTGTTTCACGTATCAAAATTGTGTATCACACTATTAAACAGAATTTAAATCATTTTGAGAGTTATTGCTACTCTATTGCTTCATATGTTCAAATGTTTGTTCAGCAACGTAAATAACGCAATCAATGTTGTTGCACTGTCAACGTGGTTGTAAAGCCCCGTATACTGCCATGTATACAGGGTGGTATACATCCATGTATACAGGGAGGGCATCGTGGAAACAGAATATATTCAGCACGCAATTCTAAATACCTAGCATTTCGTGGGTTATAAAAATAAATCTTCCGTTTCATGGAAAAGTGCAATATTTACGCGGTCAAAATGTGTGGCAGAGCAATTTGTTTTTTAACAACTGACGTAAAATTTCAACACAGGCGGGTTCAAAATCATGACTGCTCTGAATCTATCCGTAACACGTCGATGTCTTTTCCACCATGAATACCTATTAACTTCAACAGCTGCATGGCTGTGCAATTTCAAAATCCAGTATCTGCATAAAACAACATTTTTACACGAAGGCCGAATTTTTTTTTTCTGATTTCTCTAGATCGGTTCAGCTGGGTCGGTTTCCGACTTCCTGTAACTTCTATATTTGAC
The DNA here is from genome assembly GCA_932294355.1 of Aporophyla lueneburgensis. Taxonomy (NCBI): domain Eukaryota; kingdom Metazoa; phylum Arthropoda; class Insecta; order Lepidoptera; family Noctuidae; genus Aporophyla; species Aporophyla lueneburgensis. Next base: position 25,168,555 of record OW028755.1, read on the forward strand.
TAATTTCTGGGATTTTTGCTAACTGAGTATGTGGAGAGTGGTCTATAAAGTCGACAAATGCAAAAACACCCGTTTAAAAAAAAATTTCATATACAAGGTTTTGAAATTAAACAGCCGAGCTTCGGACATCGAAGTTATCCAAGTAATGCACATCAAAACAGAATAATATTAAGTATAAGTGAGTGTAGAACGTGATGGCGTTATAAACTGCCATTCTAGGTTAACACGTACCTACTCGTGAGTAGGAGGGAATTGTTTTAAGTATCGGAGATTTTTTTACTCGGAAAAGGTCAGATGAAGTCACGAAACGACGTAGACAAACATCGTGTGGAAACCGGCATGTTCTTGAACTAAAAATTCGAAGACATGTGACTTCTACCAACCTGTACTGAGCCCGCGTAATAGATTACGGCTTACTTTCTCCTGAAGAGAGGACACCTGAGTCCTAGCAGTTGGAAAGTTTATAGGCTGATTTATAATGAACCTGGTTTATTAAAAAAAAAACAAATATTTTTACAACTGAAATATTAATCAAAATTAATTAAATCTATATATGAATACGTGAAGCGAAAACTTTGGATCCCTTTTTACGAAAATTGGGCGGATGGAGGAGTATGAAATTTTGCACACTTATAGTTTATACAGAGAAGAAGTGACGAATGCTAATATTTTTTTTTTAATTATGCGTAAAAATACATTATTTTCAATAAATAACACGTTACACACACTACTATTCATTACCGTGTATTCAATACACACATGCATAGAGATTATCTGTCTTTAGTATTTTGTGTCTATAGTCTTACTGAATGTCAAGTGTCAAGTATAACCATAGGTAATAAATTAATTTTATAGATATATAACCTATTTCATTTTTTAAAGCTATGATCATATCGAGAATGTTTGTCTTTAATATTATTTGTCGATAGTGTTACTGAATGTCAAATATAACCATATTATTTTTTTACATTTATTATATTATATATTTTTTCATTTAATAATGTATTTCTATTCGAATGAAGTGCGGTCGAATTTCGACCAATGGGCGATCACTGGTTTAATTAAATCATTAATTAAATTTGCTGGACTGACTGGACTCTTTTAGTAAAGATTGGTCCTTAGTAGCTCTGAACAGAGAGACCTGAAAAGAGAGTAGGGAAGCTTTCACCTAACAGTAGGACAGCAACGGCAAACAAAAAAAAAATTAACATCTACCAACCCGCATTAGACCCACATGGTGGATAACGTTCCAACTCCTCTCTCGCAAAAGGGCTACAGCGTAAAAGCTACCACTAAAAGGCGTAATATCGGTAGTTACATCTCTACCTAACCATTGAGGGGATCACAGCGTGATGTTATGTTATCATTTTCATCATCTGCTTAGCCTTTTCCTAACTATGTTGGGGTCAGCTTCCAGTCTAACCGGATGCAGCTGAGAACCAGTATTTTACATGGAGCGACTGCCTTACACAACACACAATCCAGTTACTGGGTAATACGATGCCCCTTAGTAAGACTGGTTGACAGACTTTCGGGCTTCTGACGACCCGTAACGACTGTCTAAGATCTACGAAAGACAGCCGGGACCAACGGCATAACGTGCTTTTCGAGGCATGGAAGGGAATGTTATGTATGATTTCAAAAAAATATCTTTAGTGTTCCAAAGATGTTTTTTGCACTCGTACACAAACAATACAAACATTAGAGGGTGACTCTCAACAACTCGTCGTGAACATTGTTCAGCAAGCAATAACACAATTGTCAACAAGTTACCTGATCTTATAGTGAAGTTTGACGGTTATAGCCGGGTGATCCGCGACCGACGCAGACAGAGTCAGGATTGAATCTATGTCACTGTGTTTGTGTAGTTTATTTCTGTTTGGTGATTTATGATTTAGTAAATAAGAACAGAAGAAGAAAGAAAAAGAAGTGAAATATAGAGTGACGGCTGACAAAGGAAAATAGCGGAATTAAACAGTGTTGGTGAAATCTTTGATCTTCACAATAAGCATAACGGACAGTGTATAAACCGTTACGCACTGCGCAAATGCGCAAATAAGTGTCAAATCAAATCAAATCAAAAATATTTATTTGCTAGAATATGGTATATAAGGTGTTACAGTAATTTAGTTTCAACATATCCTGCCATGACCCTGGCGTGCAAATGTCAATTACAGTGTGTTGTCATTGTTTGCACATGCTTTACCCAGGTTTGGACAGAAACCCTCGGGACACCCAGATCTTACGCAGATGCTTTCGACAGACCAGAAGATCCAATCAACTTCTGGATCCTCCCGACCCTCCTTCCCTTTCTGGGTTCCTACTTCTTTACCAGCCCACCTCCTGGTGTCGTACATAGAAGGCATCATCATCATCAGCCTATAGCAGTCCACTGCTGGACATAGGCCTCTCCAATAGCACGCCATTCAGCCCGATTCTCGGCAACTCTCATCCAGCTGCTACCAGCCACCCTGCGAAGATCATCGCTCCACCTAGCCTGAGGGCGTCCTACCTTACGTTTGCCGATTCACGGTCTCCATTCAAGAACACGTCTACTCCAACGGTCATCGGTTCTACGGCTAATGTGGCCGGCCAACACAGATGTCACGTAGACATAAAACTAATAATTCGTAAAAGGCTGTTATCAATAGATTGCCGAACTATACGAGTTTCCTTTTTGTTTTTGGGTGGGAAATTAAAAATGACGTCTCCCGCTCTGGGTGGATCGGAAGGGCGTGTCATACTTTTACTGACTAAAACCCACCCGTGTTCCTTCAGTTGCCCATATGCCAGGGCCACGGTATCTTTTTCGAACAAATCTCGCGACCCTGGCAGGAGCTATACAAGCTGGAAGGAACATCGACGTATCTCCTTACCAACCTTACCTTATTTTCCGATATACAATGACTGTAGTGTCGTAGCGAGCGTAACGCTACGCCGTAGCGCGTAGGTGCTACGAAGCTACGAGTAATAAAATTACGGTGTATTAAAATTCTGTTCGGTTGAAGATTAAATAAAAAAAAGACTTCAGTTCTAATCGTAATACATAATTAGCCTATACTATACCCAGTGTTGGGACACAATCGTAATCTGTGTGAAAGGGAGTCGGCTGTAATCCATCACACGAGCCCAGTGCGGGTTGGTAGACGTCACTTGTCTGCGAATTTTTGGTCGAAGGAGATGCCAGTTTCCCCTCGATGTTTTCCTTCACCGTTTTTGAGAACAGTGGTGATGAAATAATTTAAAAATACTCTGCCTGTGTTAGAAACTCACGATCTAGAACTTGTCCGTTACCTCTAAGCCAGCACTGCTCGGTAGGCGCCCTAAGCAGGCAAGTTTTTTTGCTAAGACATGTTTTTAGAGAAGGAACAAAAAGCCTCTAGACGGCCACAAGCCCACAATATTAAAACAAAATGCCAAACCGTGTTTCTCTGTAGCTGAAAATAAAATTACATTAAAGGTTAGACCCCTTTTAACGCAATTAACGCCATCAGAAGCTCGTTAGCACTATTGTTTATTACTAAACAGACAATGGAACATTATTTTATCATTTTCTAAATTATAATTTTGCTATAGTCCGAGTTAGAGGTATAGTGAAATGACATGGCATATTTTAAGAGACGTCTTTTGTTTGTGGGTGGGAACTCACCAAATGACGTCTCACACTCTGAGCGGAGCGGGAGGGCGTGTCAGACTTTTACTGACTAAAACCCACCCGTGTTCCTTTAGTGGCCTATATGCCAGTGCTACGGTAACTCTTTTGGACAAATTTCGCGACCCTGGATGTTGAGTGGACGCCTTAAAAGGACATAATATGTCCTTCTAAGGCGTCCACTCAACGTCCAGGTACATAGTGACCTTTTGGTAATGCTGAAAACTCCAGATGAGTAGTACTCGTAACCCCAGATGAGTAGTGCGTAAATGGCCAAATGTATGAACGCAAACGAAGTAGAAGTAGTAAGTATAAACGGATCGTAGCAGTTGGCGTTCTGAATTCTCTGTCTACGTCCATGGGAAGACGGCATGAGTTTATGTACATATGCAGTAGATGGAAGTATGATAAGCATCACATGGAATTTTAAAATTTTGAATGATAAATATAAAATTTAAAATGTAGATAATAAAAATGTTGTTGTTGTTGTAATAATAATGTTGTTGATAAGGCCGCCCATAATATATATTCTAGTTATTGTTTTTTTTTTGCTATGTATTTTTATGGTGTAAAATCTATACTAATTTTATAAAGCTGAAGAGTTTGTTTGGTTGAACGCGGTAATCTCAGGAACTACTGATTCGAATTGCAAAAGTCTTTTTGTGTTGGGTAGCCTATTTACTGAGAAAGGCTATAGGAATAACATCACGCTACTATTAAAAAAAGCGAAGCAGCAACGAAAATGGACGAAAACTGGCAGGCAATTCGATGTGACGGGAAGGGTTAGGGGAGCAAAAATTTGACGCGGATGAAATCGCGGGCAGAAGCTAGTAAAGTATGTATAAATAAATAATAATTTTAAAAAAATTGCGAGCGCACATTTATTGCATACACGCACGTTTCTCGATAGAAACGATTAAACAAAACACCGTCACCAAATTCGAGATGTGAAATGCTGTATAGCTGCCAAATTTAAGATGTAAAATGCTGTATAGCCGACGAATCCAAGATACCGCGCTATAAACTCTGTATATATTTTGTAACAAGTCCCCATGTCGTCGACACTCAAACTAACTATCAATATAACAACACAGAACATGTATTCTGGATAACGATCGCGCCATTATGTGCAGGCTACAAACAAAAACTGTAATCAACTTTTATGTTACAGATAAATTTTAATACCAACGACACTCCATTTGTAAATTTAAATTTACAAAGTTGCTACAGTCACTGAGGATATAAGATAAATGTAGGGAATAAATTGGTCTGAAATCGCCAACATGCAGAGAGTAACGTACTGAAATAATAGTCATTCCTTCTTTGTACGAGAAGAGATAGTTCTGCTGCAGTAGTATATACATAACATCACACATTCCCGTTTAAAGTGTTCAGCAGAGATCGTACGTCGGTCTAAGATCACAACGAAAATCGTAATAAATCATAGAGCGAAAATTTTCTCTAATCAAATTAATATCGGGCAATAATGGGCAGCAGCGTTCTCTATGCATTTTACCACCATACTGCGATCGTCAATCTCGATCGGGCAAACCCCCCTAAATTGGAGGTGGCCTAAGTCCAGCAGTGGACGTCTTACGGCTGAAACGACGAAATCAATTTCGACGCATGACAGACACTTTTCAAACTGCCGCCAATTTGTAAAAATAAATGACATAAGAATTCATTACACATCTTCAGATCCCAAAGAGTTCCTAATTTGAAATTTAAATACATTTTACACCGACTGCTTTTCTTATTGGCCTGTGGACACCACGAGATAGGCTCGACCTAGTATGGAGCTCATAAACAAAATTATTCCTTCGCATCTTATATTTGTTTTTATTGTTTCAGTAAACTTAACTACTAATGTAGACTTTATAGAAATGTAAATAAAGTATTGTTTTTCACAAATTAACTTTATCTATCTTATATATTCTAAAACTGTTCAGTGTGACTTCAGTTTACGTACACTACATGCACATTTTGACAGTTTAATCAAGTCCTTGCTTAAAACAAAACTGGCGAAATGTGGGTGTACTATAATTTCACCTTTACTTACCTTTTTGATTACTTCAGGTACGTTGTTAGGTTATCTGTATTATTTGCAAAGGTTATTGCGAGGCCCCTTATTAGTTTACATATGTGTGTAAGAACATTTCTTCTGATGTCATTGACTATAATCTAATTGAAGGTGACCTCTACAAAAGCTCAATAACATTCACAAAATCTTTACAAAGTTTAGAACAGTACCAATATACATAATACATTTTATTACAATAAATTCTATTCGCCTAACAAGATAAAAAGAACCAACAAAGCTGAAACTCAGACATACAAAATTATCTCAAAAAAAGAACGTCGAAATACGACCAATCAGATTTAAAAAACGCCGGGAGTCAATAAAACCGTAGCGAGCAACTCATTATCATTCTATACGCGTGCCTCCCTCCCTCCTATTCTTTCCAAAGAAGAGCCGATTAAGTTCGTGAGTGGTTCGGACTACAATATCCTTTTCAGTGAATGCAAATTACGCTGCGGTGTGAGTGGCAGCCTCTTCAATGGGATTTGGGCTTTTAAAGCCTTTTGAGTTTTTTTGAATTGTGGTGAGAAATATTGATGGTATATCGCGAAAGGAGGATAAAACATGATTTAACATTTAGCTGTGAATTTGAATTTTGACATGTCGGTTTCCTTCACCGTTTTGCCGGTTCCTTCAGCAACCATGATATAATTAAATACACAAAGTAAAGTGCCCCATATCTTCCCGTGGGGCTAACGGACTTACGTACTTACTAAAGAATGGGCAGCAGCGTTCCTTATGCATTTTATCACCATATTGCGATCGCCAACCGTCCTGTCATTTATGGCAATTATTGCAAAGCGCCCCAAATGGGTGGAGGTAAGTACCTATGTCCAACAGTGGACATGTTATGGCTGAAATGATGATAGAGTGCCTGCCTACTAGCTAAAACTCGTAAGACGCGGTCATTTCTACTGAGACACCACTGCTCCTGTCTTTTATTCAAACTCAAATTATTACAAATATCCGCAAAAATTCAATCAGTAAGGCAGTTTGTTTTTTTTATTAAATAGCACCAAACAGAAGCTCCTAAGATCTTGTTATATTTTCTGATGGTAAAGCATCGCCTTTGACGTTTCAAATGAGCTGGCTTCGTCGCTTTGTCATAGGGATGTGACCCAAATATTCGGATATAACCCAAATATCCGAAAAAAATGTGTTACTCAGTTATTTTTACATGTTAATTTAGTGTAGCTTTCATTAGGTCAGTTTGTGTTTAGTTTTGATTGAAATAGATTTTATTTTTTCATAAACTGCAAACTTATGTTTATACAGGAAGAATTTTTAACTCGTGCGCAAACTTTAGCCATGATATCAGCATTATGATCCCAGGCCTCTTGTATACCCGGGTCCCAAGATTTGTTCGAAAGAGTTTCCGTGGCCGTGGCATATAGGCAACTGAAGGAACACGGGTGGGTTTTAGTCAGTCAAAATATGACACGCCCTCCCGCTCCGCCCAGAGCGAGAGACGTCATTTGATGATTTCCCACCCACAAAAACCAAAAAAATAAATGAGCTATTTCATAGACAATTGCAATGCCAACGTGCTCTACATGTATTTATATTAGGACAAGCTAATTTTTGTTTTTATAACCGGTGGAATATTTCTACTTTTGAGGGTCTAGAATCATATGCAGAACTTGTGGTTACAGTTTGCAGTCTGGCAAACATTAAAATATTATTAAAATGCTAATACCAGATTAATAATAATTTTCATAGTATTTATTAAAACCCAGTTACAATGTGCATTAATTTCGTAAATACTGGGTTTACGTGTAAATAACCAAAAACATGCAAATTAATTTAAAATTAATACATGTTATTCAAATTAAAATAGACAGTTTATTAAATGCACGGTTGTCGCTTTAGAATATGCTAATAACGAGTAAAAACCATAGGTTATTTGTTTATTTTGTAGTTTCAACCTAACATACGTCTAGTAAAGCCGCAGTAATGGAAATGTATGATAAGTTAAAGGACCTACTAAGACCTTACAGCCTAACAGTCCTTACGACCCTAAGACCCGCCCTACAGCCCTAACCTACCATATACCTAGTGTGTGACAAATAAATATTTAGATAAATGGGATTTCTGTACTATGCGATCTAAGGTTATACGGATCGACGAATAGTGGGCAGGAATTCCAGTTTCGAGAAGGGTACACTCACTGCCATATTTTCATTTATTTATTGTTTTGTTCCGTGTGGTTCCTGACGTAAAGAATAGCACCACCCATTTCTTCCCGTGGGTATCGTAAAAGGCGACTAAAGGACTTACTAGAGAATGAGCAGCAGCGTTCTCTATGCATTTTACTATCATAATGCGATCGCCAACCCGCCTGCCAAGCGTTGCGATCGTGGCAAATCTCTCTAAATTGAGGGAAGCGTATGTCCAGCAGTGGACGTCTTTCAGCTGGACGATGATGATGAAGCCCTGTAGTAATATAAATCTCATTTTATATTGGTTCGAACGTAGAAAATGAATTAACCTTTAGCAGCCGCACCCGCCGCCCACATAATTCCAAGCATATTTTATCGAAATTATTCCGAAATACATTACCTACCCCAAAATGAGAAAAAACTTTACTTTGTGCATATCAAATCGTTTATTAAATTTCTTGCAATAGATTGAGGAGCATTTCAATTTTCATTTAAATACATTAATCTGTTTTTGAGATGTTGTCATTCGAAATATCAATTTGTTGGTAACATTTATTCATTTCTTATTTTATTTGCACTGAATATTTAAAATGCTGTATACGATACAAATTTTCACAATAAAATAAAGGTATTATTTGCGTGTGTTTTAAAATTATTTTCATCATCATCATCATTTCAGCAAAAAGACGTCCAATGGTGGACTTAGGCCTCCCCAATTTGGAGCTGGCCATAATCGCCACGCTTGGCAGGCGGATTGGCGATCACAGTATGCTGGTAAAATGCACAGAGAGCGCTGCTGCCCATTCTGTTTTAAGTCCCACGGGACAGTCTTACGACACCCACGGGAAGAAATGGGACGGTGCTGTTCTTTACGTCTGGCACCACATTGTACGATCTTTAAAACACGGTTACGTCTTACTTAGTTAAAACAAAAAAACCAATACCAAAAAAAAAATATCCGAAGATATCCGCAAATATCCGAACGTGTTCCTAGCTCTATGCCGCGGCGCACCGTCTCGAAGTCCGATAGTGTACGTGTCCAAGATTTCTTATACGATAGCAAATAAACGGGTTACTTTCAGTAACCTTATTCCACTGTAATGACTAGGTACCTTCTGTTAAATAATCTGATACCTTCATTTATTCATTTCTTACGATTAATCTTAATAGTTAATCATGAATTAGGGGTGTAACATACCCTGCCAGGGTCGCTAGATTTGTTCGAAAGAGTTACCGTGGCCCTTACATGTAGGCAAGTGAACCTGCATGCCCTTGCATGTACTACTGGCAAGTCGCCTCCCCCAATTTGGGAGGGTTAGTTATGATCGCCACGCTTGGCAGACGGATTGGCGATCGCAATATGATGGTAAAATGCATAGAAAACGTTGCTGTCCATTCTCTAGTAAGTCCCTTAGTCGCCTCATACGACACCCACGGGAAGAAATGGGGTGGTGGTATTCTTTAAGTCCGGCACCACAAGGAACAAAGAAGCAGAAAGAAGACAGATTAGCTGGAAGAGAAATTTGTTCCAGCATTTCTGAGATGGGAATGAATGTTGAAAAAAAAAAATCAAAATCAAAAGTCAAATTCGAAAAAAAAAATTCAAATTATTTTCGGTATAAAGTCGCTCGGCTTAACTCTGTGTTGAACAGATGTTGAAATGAATGGAAGTAGAATATGTGTAGTTCTTAATAAATTTTGTTCAACAAATACTGCCGAATAGAACGTGCAGACCCGAACAAGTGTAAAACCCCCTTTACATTACACTTAGGTAGAATGTGTATTGTTAGAACCTCAATATAATTATTATTTGTAATCCGTAGTATAATTGCTAAAAGAACTACAATAATTAGTACCTACTTGTAGTGAAATTACTTTGTGGCGTGTGACCTTTATGAGGGCAGAACGAAGTGAGGTTATGCCCTACTTACATTAAAAAAAACCTCATGGGTTGTCGTCTAATTCGATCTCACGTTAAGGCTCCCGCAGACAGACGCGACACGACAGCGCGATGCGACCTTTGTAGAGTAATTTCCATGAAGTTTTCATAGAAATTGTTCAAGAAGTTTCACGTCGCGCTGTTGCGTTGCGCCTGTTTGAAGGAGCCATTACGGGTTAAAGTTGGCGGCGCCTGCGTTAGATTGTAGTCGGGACGGAATGTTGCCACTTTTGTTTTTTTTAATATATTTATTACATCTAAGGATAATGTTTTCATATTTATACTGTTTGTTTGCTGCACCGGTCGACGTCATCACATCAGCGCCGGCTGTCACTGAAAACCAGCGCTGGGGCTCTGTCTCGCGTAGGGTCACAGCATTATGCTGAGTGATGGCCATTTTGCGTGGATGTGACTCATGTTTTCCCACAACTAATTTTTTATTTTTGTTTGTGTCTGGGCCTTCTGTCTGTCATGTTTGCCGCAAATAAAAATATTTTCTTTCTTTTCTTTTCTTTCTATGATTTGCATGTGCCATAAGCTAGGGTGTCCCTAATACCATGATGGCCACCACAGAGCATTTAGGATACCGTCTCTTCTTTACTTCAGATGGTCATACTGGAAGCGTACAGTGACGTCACGTTACGTTCGCAGCCCCCGTTGCAGGTGGCGAGTGAGACCGCACCCGTGTTTCTGCATTCGGCCTTTGTCGATGATGGCGTTAATTTTCGATTTCGATACTCAACACGTGGTTAAACAACAACAAGTTGTGCTTTCATTTAATCAAAAATTAAATGAAAGCACAACGCGATTCTGCCAGGGTCACGAGATCTGTTCGAAAGAGTAACTTTGGCCCTGGCATATAGGCAACTGAAGGACTTTTCTACTGACTAAAGTCAGTTAAAGTCTTACACACCCTTCCGCTCCACCCAAAACGGGAGACGTCATGTCATGATTTCCCACCCACAAAAAAAGGGTCTCCGGAATCATATCCATGGTAACCGGTGGTCCGTCGATGTTCTTGCCATTCTGTTTAAGTAACTACAATAATATGTATGACTGGTTTACGTCAGTCTCCATAACCCCATAATTTTATTGTATTATGACAATGATAAATTATTTTCGAATTCGTTACCGGCACTCAATATTGGCAAGATAAACTCAAGGCATTTGTCTAAAGTGATATTAGTCACGAACCATCGCGCGCACGCGCCAATGAACATGCAGCAGCTGGTGACGTAACTAAATATGTATGTTCATCTCTTTCTAACTACAGGAATCAGTATAGGTCTTTCCTGCTCTTCGCACACTGTATGATTGAGTATAATAGTAGGTAGCTACATTCATGGTTTACGCTGTTTTTGAGTGCACTAATGTCCGCGTATGATGCGTCTATTTATAATACCTCCTTACATTATAATGTAGTAATTGTTTGTGTTAAAAAAAAAACTAAAATTAATTCTTTCTTCCACAGCCATGCCGCGGCAACATATCTCTGCTAGAAGAAGACATCTGGCGCGAGCAACAATGTATCGCGCACGATGACACCCCCTATGGGGGGGAGTTATTCCACTGGCGCGCGCACAGAGATGACGCTGAGCCGTGCGCGCTTACGTGCCGGGGCGTGCCGCAGCATTCGGGGCAGAGTCCCGAACCGGTTTGTATAGTTTTATTCTTAAAAAGTTGCGGGTAAAATATATTACTCAAGTAGTATGGTTGGTAACATTACCAAAGATCAGAGTACCTACCTAATGTTATTGATTAAATAAACAAAAGTTTGGATGGAACAGTATATACATTTTTATTACTCTTAAATTTTATATCTTTATCATATAATTTATTTAGCCCATACTGTAGCAATAAGGACGACAAAAAGACTGCTTCAATAAATATTACTTTTATGATTTAGGTCCTAAAAAATGAATACCATTTAAAAAAAATATTGACTGCCTCACATTCGATCTTTCAAAATGCTCCAGCCATTACTGGCCACAGCAAGTGAAAAACTCAAAAAAACCTTTAATATTTAAAAAAATAAAATAAAGAATAAAAACTTAATGGCATCTTACAGGTTTTTTTGCTCATTCCGGACAACAATTTTGCATTTAAGGTCCTAAATAATTCCATCAACCTGGAATATTTCGTTAGGTCTTCCATAATACTACTTAAAAAAGAGAATGAACAAAATAGAAAATTAAAATTAAGCTCTATGCGCTCACAATAAATGTGATATGTCATGTCTAGATGTCATGAATTGCATTGCATTTTAAGAAAGCAATTCTAAAATAGAAACTTAAAACTGCCAAAACCAGTCTACTCCAGTCAAGAAACTTAAATACATAATGCAAAGCTGAAAGCAACTTTAAAATGCCCGACAAGTATTAAAGGAAAGTTTAAAAATAAAGTTAGAGACTGTCAGAGGAAATTGTAACTTGATTTAAGGGCTATCTTAGTATTCAGAGAAGATATGAACTCTTGATGTTTAGAGGTTCGACGTTTTGCCAGATTGTTCCAGCTGTAGCTAATTAAAATTTCATTAAAAATGGACTGATGCTCATATAAGCCATCACGGACTTCCGGCCACCATAGGCGCGAGCTGGCGGGTGGCGAGCAATGGGTGGCTCACCACCCGATAAGGATCAGGCCTGGGTCGAAGGCGCGTTGAGTTCCACGCGCGGCTCAAAGAGATGTCAACAACTGAAAGAACACGGGTGGGTTTTGGTCAGTAAAAGTCTGACACACCCTTTCGCCCAGAGTGACAGACGTTATTTGGCGATTTCCAACGTAAGGCTTTTGGATTGTTTTTTTTTTTAAATTTGATGTATTGTCTTAACTACCATACTTAGACGTATATTTCATCAATCCACAGAAGAACCGTGCTCCTTATTCAACTTACAATAATCTTTACTAACTTAAAACTTCATTTCAGACCGTTTCCCTGGATGACGAGGACCGGGTGGTGGTAGCAGTGCTCGCGGCTAGGGTGTCTGATGGCACCAGGTGTCGGCCGGGCAGTCTGGATATGTGCATCGATGGGAGGTGTCAGGTTAGTACCTATACCCTGTTTGTGGAATTTAATTCTACGTTGTTCTTAATAAGTGTGAAGAATATTTTTAACGATTACGGTGAAGAAAAGGAGGGTTAAGCAGTAGTGATGAAATAATTTGCACAAAATAAAGCATTGGTTTGAGTTCGAATCTACGCATAAGTCGCGGCCGTTAACACTAAGCCACTTCTGGTCTCTTTACAATTAAATTGAAATTACATAAATCGCACAAAATCGATCGATTCTATAAAAACAGTCAGTGATAACAGCAATAGAAGACGACGCCAACATGGGAAAAAGCAAGGCAGATGATATCTCTAATCTACGCTAAATTATTACCTATTCTCTCTTCAAGTTCAATTTTCATTCGTACAATCTATAACACCTTCAATATACCACACTACCTCTCCACACAGCCTCAGAAACGGACATTATCTTGAAACTCTGAGTTCGTTACCCTAAATATAAATGAAGACAGGAGGCGATGGCCACTGAAAAGCTGTCAGAGGCCATTCTGAAAGGCGAGAGTTGGGACGAACCAACATGTTCGTTCAAATAGGCCTTGATTCATACACAGAATATAGGGCTGCACATTTCGGAAGACAATTTTTATTTATTTACATTCGATTTTTGAATCTGTTCAATATTTGACGTTACGTAGCTATAATTCTATTTTTGAAATCTTTGTTTATGGTTGCCATGGCAATCAAATCATTTGGTTTTAAATAGGTTTTTTTAATATTGTACTAGCTTATGCCAGCGGCTTCGCCCGGGTGGAGTTCGGAAATTATCCCACGAGAACATACTACCAGGATAAAAAATAGCCTATGTCCTTTCTCAGGCTCTAAACTATCTGTGTACCAAATTTCATTTAAATCGGTTCAGTAGTTTTAGCAGGAAAGCGAGACAGACAGACCGACAGATAGAGTTACTTTCGCATTTATAATATTAGTATGGATGTGGATTTAGCTAGTATTGTAACCGACGGGTGTGTGTGGGTTTAGGCCTTCTCCTGGGGTTGACGGGATTTCTTCAAGGAAACACGTTTTAAACAATGTAAACGATATATTAGAGGGACACAACACAATACCTACACATAATACTTAATACACATTAAAGGTTATATCTTTGGGGAGCTCTCCGAGCACGAGTCGAAACGTGTCGCGGCGCACAGAGATTTTGTAACGACTGTTTTGCCGTGCCGCGCGAGAGCTCGGCGTGTGGCGTGTTTTTCGTGCCAACGTTCAACGCACCTGATTGGCCGTTGAGGCTGATCTGTGATTGGCTGCCACGTACAGTGCAGCCAACATCACTAATTGCCGGATTCTGGGCTATATACTCCCCCTCTAGATCCCGATTACGTCCTCGATCGTGATCTAGCCCTACACTAAGGTCCCTTTGGACAGGTTGCAAACGAGGGCGGCCTCTCTTTTTCTTGGGTACGAGCGGTTGAACCTGATCATCTCCTCGTTCCTGAAACGGAGTTAGTTCACTAACGTGGAACTTGCCCAATACCTCAGCGGAATTTTCAGCAGACGCGATCAGATATGTTGTTGGACTCATTTTCTTCACCACAATATAAGGTCCATCTCTTTTAGGGAAAAACTTTGCAGTTTTCGATTTGCTGGCATCATTTATCTGGCGAGTAATCAATAAAACTTTATTCCCAACATTAAAGGCTTCACCTTCACGTCTTGACCGATCAGCATATAACTTTCTTTTGTCTTGCTGTTTTTCTACTCTATCACGAACTTCACTAAGTGAGTTCAAGAATTTGCGAAGATATGGAGTAATCTGAGGCACAAAATTTGCTTTCTCTAGGATAGCCTTCGGATCGTTGTAGACTTCTAACGGAGATTTCAACTCACGAGCAAAAGTTAGGAAGGCTGGAGTAACTCCTGTTGTTTCGCACACTGAACTGTTCATGCTAAAATGAACAATCGGAAGCTGTTTAGGCCAGGAAGGATGATCTGTGCCCACTAATTGTGCCAATCGGGTTTTCATATCACGATTTTTCCTTTCAGCTGGGTTGGTTTCCGGGTGATAAAAGGGTATTAAGTCCTGTGTAATACCCAGTATATACATGCATTTTTGCATGACAGCAGAAACAAATTGAACACCGTTATCTGATATTATACGACGACACAAACCATAACGTAGGAAATATTCTTCTATGAGAATTTTAGCACAAGCAGAAGAGGTGGCTTCTCTAAGAGCATATAATTCTACCCACCTAGTTGCAGTGTCCTCTACTAATAGGATCCACTTTTCCCCATTTTCACCTTCAGGTAGTGGTCCAAAAAGGTCTATAGCCAATACTTCATTGCGCTGGTTTAAAATCGGCGTTTGAATGAGACCTGGTGGTTTCTCGTTCGTTGCTTTATACCTCTGGCAAGTAGCACAGGATTTAACATAATCTGTGATTATTCTTCTCATGCCAGGGAAAAAAATAATTCTGAGCAACCTTTTGGTACGTTTTATCAATTCCAGGGTGACCCGCTACTGGAGCATCGTGACATTCGCGTAGAATCTCTTCACGAATGCAAGCAGGTATTACCAGTTGTGGTGACTCGTTGTCCGTATCTGGGTTATACCGGTAAAGTATACCACGGTCCAACAAGTAACCACGTTCTGTCCAACGTCGAGTCGCAACTTCTTCAGTATCTTCAAGCTCCTTGATAATCTTGTTAATATCTGGGTCAGATTGCTGCTCTGCACGCAGTTCTGTAAGGTCACGCGTCGGTAAATCCACAATGACAGAACATATTCCGCAGGATTCGCGAGACTCTTCTGTGCAGACGGGGCGACTAAACGTATCTGCCACTACATTTACTTTTCCAGGAGTGTATTCAAAGTGAAGATCATAACTCTGTAATTTTAGTGCCCAGCGCACTAAGCGACCTGATGGCGACTTCAATGATAAAAGCCATTTCAATGGCTGATGGTCACTACCTATGACCACGGGATGTCCGTCAATATATCCTCGAAAACGATCCACAGCCCACACGACTGCCAGAGCTTCCCGCTCAGTGGTCGAGTAGTTCTTTTCAGCTGAAAACAATAAACGGCTGGCAAACTCGATGGGCCTCTCTTCGTTCTTCTCGCCTTGAAGCAGTACTGCCCCTAGAGCATAATTACTAGCATCCGTGCGCAGAATGAACGGCTTGGAGTAATCTGCCTGTATAAGGATCGGCGTGGACGTCAACAGCTTCTTTAAAGCACTGAAAGCTTCTGTTTGTTGTGGCCCCCATGTCCATGACTGGTTTTTTCTAGTTAATCTAGTAAGTGGTTCAGCGACTTGAGAAAATCCGGGGATAAATTTTCTGAACCACGAACAAGTCTGGATGAATGTCCTCAGATGTTTCAGAGACGATGGTGGCTCCATATCCAAGATAGCTCGTATCTTATCCTTATCAGCTGATACTCCTTCCTGTGAGATCACATGGCCCAAATATTTGACAGATTCTCTTGCAAACACACATTTTTCACGGTTAGCACGCAATTTGAATTTCATAAGTTGCTCAAAAACGACACGCAGGTCTTCCAGGTGTTTAGTAAAACCACCTACTGAAATAATTAGCAGATCGTCTAAATAACCTAAAATGGTTATATCCTTCAGCGCAGAACTGGAACGCATTCTGTCAATTAAGCGTTGGAAAGTGGCCGGTCCGTTTTTTAAACCGAACGGCATTCTCTTAAAACGAAAAGTTCCAAACGGAGTGACAAACGCTGTTTTGTCTCTGTCTTCCTCTTTAACAGACACTTGCCAGTATCCTGATCTTAGGTCAATTGTACTCATGTGACAACTGCCTCTTTTGGTAGACTGCAGTAGTTCATCAATGCGAGGCATTGGATACGCGTCCGACTTCGTGATCGAATTTAATTTTCGATAGTCGACGCAAAAACGGAAACTACCATCACGCTTAGGTACTAGCAGGGCCGGGGCGCCCCAAGCGGACTCACAATCTTCTACAATGCCATCAGCTAGCATTTTACTGAGATCTTGTTGCATAACTTCCTTCTTTGCAGGTGTCAGGCGATATGGTGGCGTCGCTATCGGCGCATGATTTCCCGTGTTAATATGATGAACCACATATGGTGTGGGCTCCCCAACCGGATCAAATAAATTGTGAAATTCCGAGAGTAATTGGGCAAGCTCATCACGTTCCTGTTCCTGCAAGCATGTCCCCTCATCGTCCCGCAAAACATTCATAGCGCTATATGAAGTGTGGTGAGGTGAACTAGTCTCTAAAAGAAGTTTATACTTTTGATCTTTATTTTCAGAAAAATGCCATAAGCCTCGTGTGAAATCTATAGTGAGACCAACTTTTTTAATAAAATCTATACCTAAAAGAGATTCGATTTGCACTTTTCGCATTTAGACTTAATTACGTTAGGGGCACCGCACCCAAAACACTCGATTTTTGGTTTAACGCTGTTTTCTTTTTCACTGTCACCGATTAACTTTTTACAATTAGATTTTTCATGTCCCCATTTCTTACAATAATTACACGACAGTCTTTTACGAGATTCCTTAGCCCGGGTCAATGAACTATCGCAGTTGGCGGGAACGGCAGCGGCCGTAGTGGCGACTGGAGCGGTAACAGAGTGTTGAGTGGTGCTGGCGCCTGTGCTAGCGCCTTGGATTGGCGTGGTCGTTCGCGGCTTCTGACCCGCGCCATTTTCCAGAGAATCTTCAATTGCTCTGGCACGTTGCAACAATTGTTCAAAAGAAGAAATCAAACTTCTTTCGGCACGTTTCCGTATTCTACGGTCTAGAAGGCCGTA
This sequence comes from Aporophyla lueneburgensis, assembly GCA_932294355.1. NCBI lineage: Eukaryota > Metazoa > Arthropoda > Insecta > Lepidoptera > Noctuidae > Aporophyla > Aporophyla lueneburgensis. The sequence goes on from OW028755.1 coordinate 25,186,216, forward strand.
AACCATATCTATCTGTACTTTTTCACTTAAATCTCCTTCGGGTAATTTCGAAATCAGCGCTCACGTTTTCGAAATAAAAAGATCAGTCGGATCCGTATTTTGCCGTAGTGAAAATAAATCTAGGTAAATACGAAATGGCGGGCGGCGCTCACCGAATGCACTTCGCAGTTTTTCAATGGCGTCTTGCCATGAGGTGACGCCTGTTTTTATGCCTTGCCACCATAATGCGGCTGAGTCCGTTAGTATCATAGAAAATCCTTTTATGGCATTTTCATCGCTGATATTTACGCAGTCTTTATATACACTCACCGCGTCGATAAAACCTTCTGTGTCTTCGGGTTTTCCATTAAATCGAGCGGTACACTTGGTGAAGTTACCGGCGAGAGTTACTACAGACGCGTCAAAAACTGGCGCCGGCGTCGAGGTACGCACCTCGTGGATGAGCCGCGCGAAGATATCAGCTTGGCTCTGCTGCAATGTCTGCATCAGAGCCGCAAATTGCTCCGACCCCATTGTGATTGTGGAAGGCTCCTCAGCCCCATCCTCTTCAGATCCTTGCTGCCTTGTTCTTGGCATTATTGCCTTTCACAACGAACAAAAAAAATCTTGTCTCACGAAGTTGAAGGCCCCTACTATTTGGGCGCCAAATGTAACTGACGGGTGTGTGTGGGTTTAGGCCTTCTCCTGGGGTTGACGGGATTTCTTCAAGGAAACACGTTTTAAACAATGTAAACGATATATTAGAGGGACACAACACAATACCTACACATAATACTTAATACACATTAAAGGTTATATCTTTGGGGAGCTCTCCGAGCACGAGTCGAAACGTGTCGCGGCGCACAGAGATTTTGTAACGACTGTTTTGCCGTGCCGCGCGAGGGCTCGGCGTGTGGCGTGTTTTTCGCGCCAACGTTCAACGCACCTGATTGGCCGTTGAGGCTGATCTGTGATTGGCTGCCACGTACAGTGCAGCCAACATCACTAATTGCCGGATTCTGGGCTATAGTATTTAATTTATATTGTTTTTTTTTTATTTTATTTTGTGAAAGTGAGAACGCTGTAAGCCTATCGATTATACTATCGATTTGTAGGCCATTTTCTATTTTATTAAGTACCTGGTACTTGTTGACAGGCCTTCACACTGTTCACTCATACCTATTAACATTGTTATTTTTAACAATGTAAAAGTCAATCATTTCTAAAAGAGTTACCGTGGAATTTCTTCTCCTAGCTTCAGATGTTTCATAAGTGCCCAACTGCCCATGTATGTGTGAAATAAAATATTTTTATTTATTTCACTGTCAAAGATTTTTGAATGACAGTCGGGATCAACGGCTTAACGTGCTTTCCGAGGCACGGAGGTTACTCAAAATGTAAAATTGTTCACCCATCTACGGAGCAATCGCCGCAAGAGTAGCCTTGATAGGTCGACCACGTGGGTATTATAACTTAACCATGAGTCCCACGAGAGCGTAGCGAATGAAAATATTCAATTAATTAAAGCTCTTACCAACCCTGTTAATGATAGAAGTGAATGTGTAATGAATCTATTTATAGATAAATTGATAGAGAAATTGGGTACAGTTATGGCATGTGTTTTACTTAGTAGTCATTTACAAGTCTGACTAATCTTTCTATTAGATTTAATTGAAATAGATTTCTTTAAGAGTTTGATGTGAAACATCTATAGGCGAGGATAAACCTAAATTTTGGCGTGGCGACCGTGGCGACGCACAGTGGGCCATACTGAAAATTAGTGGACTTAGGCAACAAAGTTCCAATATCGATGCGATTTATTTTTGATGTGATAATTAACATATAATTAATATGTTATTTTTGATTATACCATATTTATTTCCTTTCGTAAAGTATGCTTTATTAATATTATCTTTACAAAATAATTTCAATGTTTCACATCTGCCAGGCGTCCCACGATGGCTCATTTTTTTACTAGCCATTGATGTCCCCCTGCAGGGTGAAAGCCTCCCTACTCTCTTATCACGTCTCTCTGTCCAGAGCTGTCAAAGACCAATCTTCATTAAAAGAGTCCAGCTCATCCCGCCATCTCCGTCTGGGCCTGCCGCAATGTCTCTTGCCATTAAGCGGGTCCCATTGGGTCGTAAGTTTGGCGCATTGACCGTCTGATATACGGCAGATGTGTCCAGCCCAATTCCATTTAAGCGTACCACCTCTCCGAGTGATATCAGTTATTTTAGTAATGGAACGGATTGTTGTATTCTTTATGAATATTTTATAGTCCAAATGCAGGACAAATGCCTTTTCATATGCAGTGAAGGCACGAACATTGATCACTATGCATGCTCTTTGCATGTTGGTGATTTAATGATAGTGATAAAATATTTTATTTCTGTAAGTATATAATATGTCACTCATGTGGTCTTGGACGAACAGCACCATCCCATTTCTTCCCATGGGTGAAGTAAAAGACGACTAAGGAACTTTCTAGTAAAACCCTCAATCGCCTTTTACGACGCCCAGGGGCATCAAAGTGGGCAGCAGCGTTCTCTATGCATTTTATCACTATACAGCGATCTTCTATCGCCTACAAAGCATGGCGATTATGGCTAAACGCCCCATTTTGGACGAGACTTATGTCTAGCACTTGACATTTTTTCACTAAAATGAAGTATGTGTGTTAGAGCAAATAAGAAGACAAGTAGAGTTTTAAAATTTTAGTTTTTTCATCATTTACTCGATGAGTCTGGCGACCAGTGCTACTAAGGGGTATCATATTACACAGTAACTGGGTCATCATCAGCAGCCTATAACGTTCCCACTGCTGGGACACAGGCCTCCTCTCGGTGAGAGTGAGTGGGCCATAATCCACCACTCGAGCCCAGTGCGGGTTGGTAGATGTCACATATCTTCAAATTTTTGGTTCTAAGACATGCCGGTTTCCTCACGATGTTCTCCTTCACCGTTTTGAGAGCAGTGGTGATGAAATAATTTACACAAAGTAAAGCGCCTGCTTGGGTTCGAACTCACGACCTACAACTCGTAAGTCGCGGTCGTTATCACTGGGCCACCACTGCTCCTACTGTCCACTGCTCACTGCAGTAACTGGGTGCTGGAGGTCAAAGGCAGTCACTCTATGTACAATACTGGAATTCAGCTGCATCTAGTTAGACTGGAATCTGACCCCAAGAGAGCTGGCTGTGGCTAGGCTAATAGCTAGGCAGATGACAATGATTCTTATCTAAAAACACTTAGTAATAGGCAGAAACTACAGAACAGACCTATGACGATCCTCCCATACTCTTTTTGCTAAACTGATACGTTTATACGTTAGTTCTGATCATATACGTACACACGGCTACACATCAAGCTAAAACATATCCAGTTTTAGCTGACCTCGCATTGTATACATTCTTCTTACAATGAGAGATCAGCCTTAAACTGGCACTGCATAGCTTGATTTGCGCCCTGCGTACCCCAGTCTTAATTAGAAAATTAACATAATAATGAGATCAAACACAAAATATTAATGATCGCTATTATATCCACAATTACGTGTTGAAATAAATCAATTAATCCGATAGACAGCATAATAAAATCCTTCTGATTCAGTGTGAATTAATTATTCAATGTTGGTCCATAGACTTTACCGCAATCATCGTGCATTTGTTTTGGTATTCAATTGTTTGTTTTAATTAATTATTAGTATTTAATGCTTTTGTTTCAGAGCGAGGTTAATCTGTTTGTTCACTTTAAAACGAATCTGTGGTTGACTGATAGATTATGCTCTGAAAAACCACATATAAACGCAGTATGACAAATATAAACTGAATTTATTAAATAAACTGTAGGTATGTGCACAGTCAGTGCTCTTTATTTTCCAGGATATAAGTACGAATTGCCAATAGTTAAGTCAAAATGAAAATCCTAAATGGCGGTTGCGAAAATTTTAAAATGTTTCTCCATGAGTTTTCAAGGGTGCTAAACCCGATTGTGATAGAAGTAGAGTAAGAGAGAGTAAATGGCGTTTCTTTCGGAGGTGAAGGGAAAGCGTTAGTTAGGTAATTTTTTTGCCACCATCTGTTAAATGTATTAATAAAGACTTCCAATTCAGAACCAGGCTCCTAGACGTTCAATTCTGTCCGCAAAAGCAGTCTCAAATATTTCAAATAAAGATTTTGAATATATTCCTCTATCATGTTCATGTATCAACGAAAAATGGACGAAAACTGGTAGGCAATTCGAAGCGACGGGAAAGGTTAGGGGAGCAAAAGTTTGACACGGACGAAGTTGCGAGCAGAAGCTAGTATAAAATACATATAAATCTCTATATTCATTTAATCCCATTGAATGACGATTTGTTGAAAAATTTTAATCCACACACAACCTGAAACTGATCTGCAAATTACAAAATATCTTAATAAAATTGAATTTCGTGGGATTTGCTGGCACTTCCCCTTTAGGTAAATTGGCATCTCGCTATTTGGTTATGCCCATACCTATGATATGCGCCTGTGGCAACATATTCTCAATCTATCAACTGCTGTAACCTAAGGATATTAGCTTCCCTCAGTAATTGAGTTGTCGAGGTCAGGCCACCGTCGGGCGCCGCTCGCATCGTGTGAAATGGTTTTCAACCGCATCCTGGTTAGGCTGTAACCAGTTATATTGTTCTGTGGTATTAGTCTATTTTATGGAATTACTTTAGTTTATTAAAAACCTGACTGTGCAGTCATTTGTAATATTGCCATGGATAATATTGTACAACTTTTTTAAACTTGAATACGGGGCTTTTGGGCTACCTTATACGTGTGCATTTTTCTTTTTTACAACTATTTTATATATCATATTGTGTTTTGTTTGTGCAGAATAAACAATTTTTCTTTCTTTCTGTAATATTATGTGGACACATTACGAAAATAGTCTTTTCCTAAGTCGGCTTTCAGTCTAACTGGATGGAGCTGAGTACCAGTTTTTGACCTGAATCGTCTACCTATCTGACCTCTAAAACTCAGTTAATGGAAAATACGTATTCCAAAACTATTTTTTTACTAAAGTATCGATCAAAATTATGAGATACTAGCTTCTGCCCGCGACTTCGTCCGCGTCAAACTTTTGCGCCCCTAACCCTTTCAGTTGCATCGAATTTCCTGCCAGTTTTCATCAAATCCAGTAAAGTATTGCAATCAAAACGTCAGAAGATAAGCACTTTTTAATTTCGCTTAGTATATCCTACTTCTTACTAATTTAAATGTGAACATTTGTATGTTTGGATGTTTGTTACTCAGTCATGCAAAAATAGCCGTACGGCTTTGGATGAAAGGCATACGTTAAATTTATTACCTGAGTTAACTCATAGGATACTTTTTTCCCGGCCAAGCCTTACGTTTCATATTTTTAACCTTGTTCAAAAGAGAGGCATATGCATTCAGTGTGTTTTTTTTTTTCAAAAATGTTTTTTTTTTCTCTACAACGATTTTTTCGTAATTACTGAGCCGATTTACGAGATTACTTCTCATTTAATAGAGAAAGCTGACGCGGTGGTCCGATGTCAGTTAGGTATATTCATTTCTACGTGTCAATTTTGTTCTTCATGTCAATTTTATTGACTGCTTTCTTAACATTATTGACTTATGTAGGAAAACAATGTACAAAATAGCCTAATCTCAGACACACTTTTATGGACCTTGTTTAACCTTAACTCTTCTTTTGTTTAGCTAACCCATTGCAGTTTTTGACATTCACAAAATGCTGAATCCTCACCAAATATTTGCTAAAATGTACCTACTTAAAATTCTAAAGCAAGGCAGTAAAACCAAGTAACACACCCAAAAGAGCTATGAAGTAGAAATCAATGTTCCTAACCCAAAGGTCCTTTACATTCCGCCATTTTCTACAAGGCATTATAATAATCAAGAAATTGCTTCAGCAATAATATTCCAAGATTGATATTACTCAAGTATTACGCGGTTGCCTCGACTAGACTGCGCATATATTAATATTTCAACAGAATTACACGTTTCATGTGTTTGGGCGCACACAGTATTATATATCCAGTAGACCAATTCTGGGAAACTTATAAAATAATAGTCGAGATGTTTAGTCATAGTTTCTAAAATTCATGTTTCATTCGGAGTAGTACTAACGGTGTGCTCACATTACCATCTCCAGTTTTCCGGTTCAAAGGATTTCTATAATTGTGAAACTACCAAAGTTTATGATGTATTTACCTTTTATATGCGGAAATGTAAACGTTTCTAAGCTCTGTTTTCCGGTAGCTATGACTTTTGTTTCTTTAATATACTTCTAAATAAGAACAGGGGTATCGCTCCTTGTAAAATACTTTTATTCAGCTGCATCTGGTTAGACAGGAAGCTGACCCTAACATAGTTGGGAAAAGGCTAAATAGTATGATGATAACTTTGAAATAAGCAGATATTGATGCAGAGAATTTATTAATTCGTTAAGAAAATTCAAACTATGCGTCAATCATTTTACCGTTTTATATCCATTTTTATACAACTTCAAAGAATAATAATTGTAATTGATATTTGCTTAACCATTATGTTTATTTCTTAACCCATTGGCAATCCTCAGATTTTTCAGATGATAATGCTTCTGCTGTCTCTTTGCAACGAACTTCATATTATACGAATAGTTCGATAAATCATCTAGCGGTGTTTATTACCTAGGGTGCACCGAACTAACATTACCTAGCATAATCAGCCAATAATTTGCCCACTGCTGGGACACAGGCATCTTCTCTGTGAGAGGGCCATTATCTACCACATGAATCCAGTGCGGGTTGGTAAATAAAATAAAAATAAATAAATAAATATCTTAGGACAACCAACACACCGTTGTCTGATCCCAAACTAGGCAGACCCTGTACTATGGCAACCAGACAACTGATAAACATACTTATATGTTTCTAAATGAACCCACGACCTCAGTCTTAGCAGTCAGGGTCACTAACCACTAGACTAACAGGCCAGTCAGATAGAGGTAGATGTCATATGTCTTCGAATTTTTGGTTCTAGAACGTACCGGTTTCTACTAATCTATACGAATATTATAAAGCTAAAGAGTTTGTTTGTTTGTATGTTTGTTTGATTGATTGAACGCGCTAATCTCAGGAACTACTGGGCCGAATTGAATTTTTTTTTTTTGTGTTCCGTAGCCTATTTATCGAGAAAGGCTATAGGCTATATAACATCACGCTAAAACTAAGAGGAGCGGAGCAGTAATGAAAAATGTTGCAAAAACGGGGAAAATTGCACGGGTAGGTGATTCGACGCGACGGGAAGGGTCGGGATAGCGAGAAAATTAACGCGGACGAAGTCGCGGGCAGAAGCTAGTCTATACTAATTTTAAAAAGCTGAAGAGTTTGTTTGTTTGAACGCGATAATCTCAGGAACTACTACTCCGAGTTGATAAATTCTTTTTGTGTTGGATATCCTATTCATCAAGAAAGGTATATAACATCACGTTACAATCAAAAAGAGTGGAGCAGCAACGCAAATTGGACGAAAACTGGCAGGCAAATCGATGCAACGGGAAGAGTCAGGGGAGCAAAAATTTGACGAGGACGAAGTCGCGGACAGAAGCTAGTTATATTTATAACTTGTTCTTCGTCTTATCAACTAGTTTAACAATTTGAATGTATAAAGTTGTTATAACCAACCCTTTCAATCTGCTTTTCAAACTGCCAGGGTCGCGAGGTTTGTTCGAAAGAGGTACCGTGACCCTGGCACATGGGCAACTGAAGGAAAACGGGTGGGTTTTAGTCAGTAAAAGTCTGACACGACTTTCCGCTCCATCCAGAGGCAAGACGTCATTTGATGATTTACCACCCACAAAAAAAAGGTTGTCACATGCGAACAACCTCTGCGGTACAAAGTGGTCCTACTATATATTTTTATTATGTGGCACGGACGTGTCATCTCAAAAACGTCCCGTGAATACGGCTCGGTTCTAAGTGCGGCTTAACACAAGATGGGAAACTGAAATGTGGCTTTATACGAACGCGGAGAGGAAATGCTTGATTATTTAACATTACATTATAGGTGTTCTTAGAGCCACTGCCTACGAACTGGCTTCGTTTTTGAATCTTAAATGAAGCCAGCAGCATAAATTATGTTAAAGTTGCTATTACGCGGCTTCGCTCGTGTGGACTAAAAATATCTGAGGGCAACGTATTTCTGGGATAAAAAGTGTCTTATGTGTTGATCTAGGTTATATTGTGTCCAGTCAGGGTCACGGATTTGATCGAAAGAGTTACCGTGGCGCTGGCACAGGCAACTGAAGGAACACGGGTGGGTTTCAGTCATTAAATATATGACACGAGAGTGGGATTTCATTTGATGATTTACCACAAAAAAAGGTTTACTATGTGTCAAATGTCACCAAAATCCGTTTGGATGTTTTACATGGAAACTGTCACATTTAACTCTCATTACAATCGGTCCAGTCGGTTCGGAGATTAGCCGGAACAAACACACATAAAGACAGGCAAAAAATAAAAATAAATGTTTATTTGTCATAAGTACCGTATATATTTGCATTTAGTAAAAAGCTGCTGTTTTGACATAACAAATATACACTTGAATTTTAATTATTTGTACTTTGTAAAAGGCCAACAAAACCGTTATATTTATATCAAGAGCTCGCGTGCTAAAACAGTACCTTAGCAGGTGTTTACCGCGAAGCGCCAATAAACAATAAACACGCTTCTTTTAACACGTCGCCTCGCATTCTGAGCGTGACAACCATGAGTACAGTCGATGAAAGTTCTTGGTAAAGAGGAAAGAAATAAACATGCATACTGAGTTACGCAGGCAATATTAATTACTGTTGGCGTATTATTTTCGCTGTTGAACTGCACCATAGTCGCAGACATAAGAAAGGATAGCAACTACGCTTACAACTTGGATTCATTGGAAGATTGATCAGAAAAGGCAGTAGATACAAAAAGAAAGATGTAGATTTCAACGGAAGAAACTTTAAACAGCAGTGAGACATTTATCGTGTTATTATAAAACGCGATTTTATTGTAGTTCTAGCTTAAAGTTCTAATCTCTAGGTCGACTTTACATCGATTTGGTTAGAGTTCATAATAGAACAACGTCAGCTAAGCAGCTTAGAGCAGTGGTGGCCCAGTGGTATCGGCTTCGACTTACGAGTTATAGGTCGTGGGTTTGAACCCAAGCAGGCGCTTTTCTTTGTGTAAATAATTTCATTACCACGGCACTCAAAACGGTGAAGGAAAACATCGTGAGGAAACCGGCATGTCTGAACCAAAAATTCGAAGACATGAGACATCTACCAACCCACCTGGGCCCTCGTGGTGGATTACGGCCCACACCCTCTCATCAAAAGGCGGTATGTGCCACAGCAGTGGGAACAATATACGCTGATGATGATGATGAACTTAGCACCGAACTAAACTGTCAGTTTTGCAAAAAGAACTGCATTTCTACACATATTGCATTCTTAATTCAAAAACTGGCTTAGTGTTTTAAACCAGATCTTAATATTTTTTTTTTTTTTGCAATAACCCTTCTAAAAAAACAAGGTTTTTCAAGGTTTATTTACCTACCACGTGACACATCAGACAATTAATGTCCAAGACCTCACCTCAAAAATTAGATATTTAGCTACTTGCTCACTTACCACTTTAGTCGACTATACATGTCTTGAGTGTTCGGATTACCCACACATACAAACCCATCCATCTGAATAACCATAGAGTAGGAACAAATGCAGTGATAATACGTACACATATTTCTTTGGAACGTGTGAAGTGCTCCGGGGCAAATGTGTCTTGTATATGGCGTAGTTCCAATTTGTTTTCTGTCAGGGGAATGTTCTAGAAACTCACTGAGTGCTTATGCTATTTTCGTTTATTCAACTTAATTATAATAATAGTACCATATCATGATTTTGTTTAGTGCTTTTAACCTGTAACCGTTCGGTGCCGGATGCAAAGAATTACACTATCCCATTTCTTTCCATGGGTGTCGTAAGAGGCGATTATGGAACCCCCCCCCCCCCAAATTGGGGAAATCCTATGTCTAGCTATGTCTATAAGAATGAACCTGTAACATCTATATGAAAGGTATTAAGATTAAGTCGTTATTACCACGACACGTGCTTTTATTTTTACAGCGATGACGCTGTAATTGCATTTTATATTTAATTGCAATTTATATTTATGAAAATATAAATTGCAACTTACAAGAGTAATGCTAAGGTTTCCAACGAAAGCGGTGAACTGTCACACGATAACAGCTGTCAAAATTATTTCAAACCTTCATGTTAAATACTGGTGAAAATTACAGACTTTCATGTCGGCTGAAAGCTCTTGTAGAACACCATTGTTGCAGTAATGACAGCAAGACGTCTTGCTTCTCTCATTTAAAAGTACAAATGGCTATTATCGCAACACGTGCATTCTATTTAAAGTAAGTTGCATTACATAAGTAAAAGGAGTCCTAGTCGGACGGCATGCAACTCTTAGTATGAAGTATCAGACTTTAATGTCGCGACACGTGCCGCTCTGTGGGTATCACAAATATAAGTTGGATCATATAAGTGTAATAAGTAGATATAGCAGTACCTACTTCATGAATCTCTGAGAATCTGCTTTTATTATCGTGACAAGTGGCTTCTTTTAATTGACAGCGTGTGTTAATTGACGTCGTGTGTCTTCTAAAACTACGCTGACATACGTCTCAAAATTCGAAACACCCTAAAAAATAGAAAATAAATAATAGTTTAAAAAAAACTGAAAAACACGCTTTCATAGAAAACCAAACTAAAAATGAGAAAATAATGCAAAAAAAGCGTGGGGTGCCTGATCAATAAAAAAATACCTTAAAAAGCACCCCACGCTTTTTTTGCATTATTTTCTCATTTTTAGTTTGGTTTTCTATGAAAGCGTGTTTTTCAGTTTTTTTTAAACTATATTTTTTTAAGTGGACATAGTTGAAGGGATGGCGTATCATAAATAAAAGTTGTATCATATTAGTGTAAGAAGTGATAGTGAAAAGTCGTGTATTTCTTAGTTAAAAAAAATAAGTCGTTATTATCGCGACACGTGTCTTCTCTGTATATATCATAAATATAAGTTGCATCATATAAGTAGTGATAGCAGGACGTCGTGCATCTCTTAGTTAAAAGTATAAGTCGTTATCAGAAGCAAGCATGTCTAGCTTTCAGTTCGGTGCACTGTGTGGTGAATATTTAATGACTGCTCTGAGGTTTGGCGTGAGAGAGGAGCGGAAGCGGGTTGATTGGCAAATTAATTTTTATCATCATTTCAGCTTTAAGACGTCCACTGTTAGAAATAGATCTACCCCAAATCACTACGCTTGGCAGGCGGGTTGGCGATCGCAGTATGGTGGTAAAATGCGTAGAGAATACTGCTACTCATTCTCTAGTAAGTCTCTTAGTCGCCATGGGAAGACATGAGATGGTACTATTCTTTACGTCCGGCAACACGGAACTATCTAATCAATTTTAGTAATTTTATTTTATTAGAAGATGCTATAATGTTAGAGTTTTACTCGGCAACGTTAACAACGGATAGCCGTAACTGTCTGTCACTTACCATATCCATCTTTTGTTCTCATGTCATGGGTCATTAAGAAGTTGTATTGCGGGCCAATGTTAGAGAAACTAACCTAGGATTTGGATCTAGGCTTCTTCTCAATTTGGTAACACTTCAGTCTCAGAACAGCTATCGATCAAAAGTTTTTGGTGCATAATTCTGATGGGGTGTCATGCAAAATAATTGTATACCTTCCTATCTATTTTGTAAAAATCTCACGATGAACACTGAAGTAAGCCAACAGTGTCAATCTCTAGCATTAAATGAAATGACAACTCACGCCCCCCAAGAAATCATATAACCTAAGTTCTCACGGTCAGAGGGTCATTTCACAACACAGATCAGTAGTCCTAGTGTGAGTTTTTTTTAACCATCTCGACCCATAGCTGGTCGAGCTGGCGTCGACCGCGTTCGGCACTCCGATTGGCTCTGGATTGTTGAAGGGCCAATCGGAGTGCCGAATACGTTCGATGGTAGCTAGTAAAAGTGTTAATATAATTAATCGTGATACCTTACGCTTTGTGCCACCGCCGGTTATAACACCACATTGCAGTAATTCAGTTAGTTATGCTCTGCTAGCGGACACGAGAATAAATAGGCTGTTTTTGTATGAAAACAATGCTAAAATGCCGTGTTGAAACAACAAATTGGGTTCGCCACACATTATAATGATATTGTGACAGTTTTAATTGTATTTGTGTGAAGTATATAAGTCCAGGACTAATTATTAAGTTATGAGTTTGCTTTTCAGTACCCTCGTTGCTTCATGGAATGATTAATTTTCATTTATTTTGAGTTATAATTGCCTACAAACTAGACTTTTAGATTTTAGGCTGACGGCTCAATTTGCGTTGGACATAACGACAGAGAAATGAATTGCTTATCAAATTTAAATTATTTAATTTCCACACAGTAGGTTTGTACAAACACTTTTACACGGCAATCATGTTTTTAAAACTAGATAATGGTGCCGATTCTGTTGTCACAAAATTCTCTAAACTAAACTAAAAATCACTAAAATTTGGTTTAATCCTGTCAAACGACGATTTCCTATTCTGAAATAGACTAAAGTGACACAGCTTATCTATATTTTAGTTTGACAGCACTAAGATTGCACTGAGTTATTAGTTTAGTGAAAATGTCAATTTTGCTATTCTGAGTTTGCCGGTTTTCACCAAAAATGTTGACTATAATAATTTATTTTAACTAAATCTGACTATTTTTAATCGCGATTAAAAAGGTGTGGAATAAAACTAGTGGTCATGAACTAAAATTCTCAACAACGCCTCGCCTTCACGTGCAAAAACAGTTCTGTATTTTTTATTTTCTTTTTGCTTATATCTTGAAAATGGCGTGTCCTATCGCAAAAATAATGAAATTTTCGGCCCCCTTAGTACACCCATATACATTTAAATCTCAACACGTGGGTAATATTTTTTTTATATTTTTCAAACAAAAGTGAAAAATTCCATATAAAACACGTTGAGGCTGCCCCCCCAGCACGCGCCTTCGTCTCTCAAAAAATTCATTCTACGCAATGCACACACAAGTACATACAACGTTGCGAAACGAAAAGAAAAAAAAAATACCACGCTGAGTCGCGATTGTCAAATTCGATTTTAGTCGTGTCAAAATAATTTTTAAATTTAGAGATTTTTCCTTGCAGAATAGCGTTACAATTCTCATAGCCAAAAGTAAGGAATTTTAGAGATAGTTTAGTTAGTTTAGTTCGTGTACAACAGAATCGGCACCAATGTCGGATTTTCCTATCTGACTACTCAGAGAAGAAAGGCCGAAACAAACTCAGAGGTCACAGTCTCTTGTAAAGTCCAGACGTATTCTTGTTCAGATCATGTAGGTTGGTGTCTGAAACGGTCTTTTGAAAGAACCACACTGATTTACTGGACCTGTCCAGTCAATATACGCCATTATTAGTAATCGTGCAACTCAAATCAGACCATAAGGAGCTCAACGATGCAACGAACAAAACCAAAGATAGGACCTTTTGGTAGGCCGCACAACCTACTCAAACTGCCGGACCATTATTAAAACTGTGAATAAAAAGAACAACGACTTATATAGTTCTTACATTCACAATGAGTTTACTCCTAATTTACTTCAATTGTCTGTGGGCATATTCAGAGAAGTACCATTCTTTGATAGGTTATATTGACTATAACACGGCAAAATGACGTAGTGTGTCAATTAATTCCCCTAGACATCGCGCTCGACGAGGCTATTTTAACATTATTAAGGCCCCAAAGGACCACAGTTATAAAAAGGTCAATCCAAATATAAAACTAGATTATAACTCGTAGAAATGTAGGTTTAACTCGATTCTAAATAGCTGCTTGCCCGGAGGACCTGTGTCAGGATAACTTTTAACACAATTTCCAATTTGTGTTCATATCACGGCTTATGTAATTTTCTGAATGCGTGTTTAGATTACGTATTTATTTCGTTTATTAGTGTTAAATATAAAGTAGTGTACTATTTCTTCCCGTGGGTGTCGTAATAGGCGACTATTTAACTTACTAGAGAATGGGCAGCAGAGTTCTCTATACATTTTACCACCATGCTGCGATTGCATACCCGCCTGCGAAGGGTGGTGATTATGGCAAATCACTCCAAATGGGGGGAGGCCTATCAGTCATCGAACGTCTTTTCGCTAAAACGATGATGCTTATATTAATGATTAAATCACAAATTCACGGCAAAGAATGGCAGATTCGGAGTTTTGCTGATCGAATACTTATACCAATCCTTCAAACAATAGAGCATGCATAAGGTAACCAAGGTCATTTTTTCTGCTGCTTGTAGTTTCGTTGGATCTGATCAAACTCTTTAGTCGACGCGCGATAAAATCACTTACTCAAAATTCGTTTTATGATTATTTTTATGGGATATATTACAATCAGATATAAAACGTCTAAAAATCAAAATAATCATGGCCACAAGTGCTAATATTACCAACGAAGATATTCTGGTCCCATCATATTTCCATCACACCAAAAAAAAATATCACCCTTCATGATCCTTTTTGAAACACCCTTTTTCGTATTAGCCGGAAACCCGAATCAAAATAAAAGGGTCACCGTCTAATAATGCAATAAAACAAAACCTAAGTTTGTTTGCGAAGGTCGGAACCCGACAGATTTGAATATTGAGACCCATCCGGAAGAGTGTTGATTTAAGTATTGACACGAGACCCGAGGGCCAAAAGGTTTACCTTTCGTTGAGAATCCACACCGCTGTGTAACATGTTATGAATAGAGATTTTTCTAAATAACAACATCAAGATGGTTCGATCGAAGGTTTAGCATTCGCTTGCCAAGGTCTGTCGGTAGACGGGTGATCGTCGATTAGATGTGTCGTGTAACCCTCCGCACGTGCTTAACGTGCTTTTCGAGGAAAGCACGTTAAACCGTAGCCCCCTGCCAGGGTCGCGAGAGCTGTTCGAAAGAGTTACCGTGGCCCCAGCATATGGGCAACTGAAGGAGCACGGGTGGAATTTAGTCAGTAAAAGTCTGACATGACCTTCCGCTTCGCTCAGCGGGAGAAGTCATTTGATGATTTCCCATCCAAAAAAAAAACCGTAGGCCTCGGCTGTCAATCTTTTGCATGCTTTGAACATCTAGAATCAATTTTATTTTCTTGTAAATTTTGATGTTCAAAAGTGCCTTTTACTAGGTTACTTGGAATAAATGGTTCTAACTTAGGAGTGTATCCCATCCACCCCGGTCGTTTCGCCCCGTTAAAGGGGCAGTTTGGGGTGCCATCCACCCCATTAAACGACGGAGTCGGCACTACCGGGGTCGATGCAACAATTTTTCCCAACTGCCCCGTTAACGGGGCGGGACGACCGGGGTGGATGGGATACACTCTAACTTAGAGTATTACTAGATCAACGATAAAAACATTCATCTGTAGATTCAACTTGAAAATCCTTAAAATGTCTCCAAAAATTAAAAAAAAATATTTATGCTGTCTATACTCATTTAAACCACATCACTTATATCAATCCAGAAACGGATTCCATTTTCCTCACTAAAGTAGAAAATATTTGCAAACATGACGGAGATAAAGAAAACTTTGAGCCTCAAAAACATTTTACACAGATAAAACTACGTACAGACCTACACAATATCAGCGTCGTCCATCTTCGCATATTTTATTTACTTCAACAAAACAAGAATATTCTTCTCAAGAGCCTCTCGGGTCCTCTCCATGATAATTATAATTAATTTTATTGTTTGCACTGTTACCAGGTTTGTTTTCATTGAGGTAATTTATTTGACTTGCTAATTAACCTTCGTGTAGATAGATTAGTATCAAAATTGTAAATATTTCACCAGACTTAACTGGATTTTGAAATAACTCTTGGTACTTTTGGAAGGCGAAATTTTGAGTTGTGGTATCAAATTTTAGGTGCTTTTGAAATGAAACGACTTTGTCAATCATTTCCGTTTTGCTTTCCTTAATGCATGATTGAACACTCTAATATAATAAAAGCGTCTGTTTTGTGAATCAAATATTATTTCCATTTTGAGATTCTAATAATAACCTAGTAATTGCGACAAATTTTGATGAAGCGTTTGCCAGCCGCTGTCACGACATTGCTCCGCTCGCTCGGCTCGCGCTTGTTTAGCCACAGTTCAAACCTAACCTAACCCAGTTAGTCGAGGAACCACAGCTTTGTAATTACGAGCAACGGTGAAAAAAAAATCAAGAAAGTTAAAAGAAGCTAAAATTAAAAAAAAAGATGTAAATTATTTTAATGATATATACATAGTTACCAAAAACTTTAAAAGGCTGAAGCGGTCGTGAACTAGATATATTTCATGGCTATTTGTTTCACGGGAACTATCATTTCATTGCATGCATAATTGGATTACTATGACAAAATTAGCAGTTCAAGATTTAATCCTACTAGCATTTTCACATCAAACCCTACGGTGTGATAACCGTCCGTCCACCTCACCACCTTCTTTTTACACCTTCAAAACTTTCCTCCCATTTCATTTTATACCTTATCCATAATGCAATAGGGGCGTCAAATAGCCAAATTCAATTTGTAGATCTCACCTGAAAATCTAAGCAGATTGTAATATATTAGTTATCAAGTTTCCTGACTTCTACCCTTCAAATATTATGGTGACTTTCCCCGGTTTCTTCTTGGACTATCAATAAAGTATCGTTTTGCCTTTATTCCGTATCTTAGGATTTTACTGGAAGACGCATCGACTTTATTCTGAAATATGAATAAATAACCCCTTTATACGGCTTTGTGTTGGAGTTCTATGAAGTTCCTGTTTTACATACAGGTGTATCGGATTTTAGAGTTTCTTTTTCTAGAAATATAAAGCTTGCAGTGTGCATTCTAATACTATGAATGCCGATACTTTGGAAGTATGAGGAACAGAGTATTACACCACATGTGGTGTTGGTGGAACCAACACCTTGATCGATCGATACACATCGATCTTAATGCCTTCGCAGTTTATAATACAGAACGATTCCGTGCCATATAAGTAGGTAGAAAAAATTAGAGCATGGATCGGTCGTATTTGATATTCTGACGGTTACCGCGGACCATCCAAATTTTCCCAAGATTAGTGATTGCACTATTGGCCATACCAGTACGACGGCAAAATTCCTCGTTTTTTCGTACCAATACAAGACAAAAAATAATAAGTCTTCAAATAGACACAATCAAAGTATGAATATTGATACTTTAAACACAGTTTATTTCAAACGGTTCAATTTATCTTGAGAATAACTTTGATGTTTCGGAGATTGACTTTCAGTTTTGAAAGTTTAATTTGTACAGAGATGTCCCACAGTGAATATTTTAAAGCTGATGTCTACGAAATGAGAACAACTTGTGGCTAAGTTATAACAGCCGCACGTATCGAAAGATTAGGTAAAGCTACAATTGCCGCAGTTGGTCCGTGGATGGGTTACCATCTTTACTTATAAACACACCCACACCACACCACACCAAACACCACACCACCACATCACACACCACACCCACACCACACCACACCACCACACACCACACCACACCATACACCACCACTCACCACACCTTATTTTTTATGTTTGTATACCTCTGGTTTTTCTGTGCGTCATGTTTGCCGCAAATAAACGTATTTCCTTTCTTTTCTTTTTATCCCTCTGCGCTTTGGAAAGCACGTTAAGCCATTGGTACCGGCTGTCATTCGTGGATTTTTGACAATCGTTACGGGTCGTCAGAAGCCCGAAAGTCTGACAACCAGTCTTACCAAGGGCTATCGTAACCTGTAAGACTTTTCAAAATCCTTGATGTTTCGAAAAATTCTAATAACATCAAATAATTTGTATAGTGTGTTTGATTTATCTATCATTTATTTGTAGAAATATACTTTTTCTTATATTGTTGTACCTAGCACCATATCCAAAGTGTGTAAAAACTGCCAATGCTGCCGCGATTGACGTGACCGTCTACTGGTCCGACTCATTTAATAATTTACCATCGACTTGAAAAGCAGTACCTAAAACGAACGCTATTCTATTTGCCACTCACAACATTTACGAAAAATAAAACCATTTGCATACTGAAATAAAATTGAACGGCTTTGCACTTTTAATCTTTTATAGTGAATATTAGCGCTACGAAGCGCGCGAACAGTTTGACGCTTTTCAGCTGTTGCCATACAAAGATTTTCACCGAAAGATTCCGAGTTTCGGACACACAGATCTTTAAGTGTTCATTCACGTTATTCAGTACCAGTTCAAATTGCATTCGAATATACTCCAGAACAATAATGAATGAATTTGATTTGAAAAATTGGTCTGCTTAACAACGTAAATACCGCAATAAATTTTGCTGAACTATCAAAATGATAGGCATGGTGATCTGATGCCAATTTATGTTTGCTATGCAATTTTTTCGCAGCATGAAACTTAAGTTAGTTCCCACACGGAACTAACTTAAGGGGCACACCTAGTGTGAAATTTTCAAAAAATCGATTTCGCTTCTTCAGCTCAACAAGCACTTTTTGAGGAAGAAGAAGGTGAATTATATGGGCCTGGAATAGCAGATTATCTATAAGTATGATTTTAATCCATTTATAACAGTGAAAACGATAATTTTACCTTTAAACGCGTTTTTTCGAATTTGCTGGAGTGATTACTCGGAGACAAATGTTCCGATCGCTATAATTTTTTTTTGCATCTTCTCTACATAGTTCTCCATACGACCCTCCAGTTTTTTGATCTAATCAAAAATCGAATTTTGGCAGGCCAAAAACGACCAAAATTTTGGGTAAGTTTTGCTTTTTTTTTCAACATGCCGCCATTTTGTAAATTTTTGATTTTTTTGTTCGCCTGAGGGTCATCGTACAGACAATATGTTTTAGTTTGACGATAATTTTTTTTTAGATTTTATCAACGGAGAAGGCTGCAATCACTCCAGTAGTGGAGGACCTTTTTCTGGCACCGCCGTAGATCGCGTGTCATTTCAAAAATATTTAATATATTATTTCAAAAATTTTACTGTGTATTCTTAAAACATGTATAAATATACCCTCAAAATGTTAAAACGATTGATTCACTAGTTTTTTTTTAATTCTCAAAAAATGCCTTCTTTTAGGCTGACACACTAGGTGTGCCCCTTAAGTTTCATGCTGCGGAGACGGTCCCGGACGTAAAAACCGGCCAAGTGCGAGTCGGACTCGCGCACCGAGGGTTCCGTACAAATCTGTAGGTATTCTCGGTTTAAAAATATTTTTTTTTTTAATTTTTATATTACAGTTGATTGAATGTAAGGTAAATTGCGGTTTACGATTTATGACGTTTTAAAAAAAAAATACTCACTCGATCTCGTTCAAACCAATTTTCGTTGGTAGTTTACACGGTAATGTACATCATATATTTTTTTTAGTTTTATCATTCTCTTATTTTAGAAGTTACGGGGGGGGACACACATTTTACCACTTTGGAAGTGTCTCTCGCGCAAACTATTCAGTTTAGAAAAAAATGATAATAGAAACCTCATTACCATTTTTGAAGACCTATTCATAGATACACGTATGGGTTTGATGAAAAAAAACATTTTTGAATTTCAGTTCTATGTATGGGGAACCCCAAAATTTATTGTTTTTTTTTTCTATTTTAGTATGAAAATCTTAATGCGGTTCACAGAATACATCTACTTACCAAGTTTCAACAGCATAGCTCTTATAGTTTCGGAAAAAAGTGGCTGTGACATACGGACGGACAGACAGACAGACAGACAGACATGACGAATCTATAAGGGTTCCGTTTTTTGCCATTTGGCAACGGAACCCTAAAAATAGCACCATCCCATTTCTTGCCGTGCGTAACAGCCGATCGAGGTATTTGACACCCCATACTGCGATCGCCAACTCGCCTGCCAAGCATGGCGATGATGGCAAACCCCCCGAAATTAGGGGAGGCCTATGTCCAGAAGTGGACATATTGCGGCTGAAACATAAGTATTTGATTTACAAACTTGTATTGATATTATCTAATGTACAGACGCCACCAGGTCAAGCTACCCGAAACTGTCAATTTTTCCCAATGAACCTTGAACCTTGTGCTCTACCCATAAAGTCAAAAATCTATCAAAGAAATCTGACAGATTGTAGTAGCTTGATGTGTTGGCGTCTGTACCTTATAACAACTTTATGACGTGAATTTCCATGGCACATATCTATAGGTTGGTACATTCGTGAAATCTATTGAATACTTTTTTATCCTTATGAAAGTAGCTAAAATAATGCGATCGACATATTAAATGAAATCACATCAAATTGCTCTAAATCAAACTTCAAATCGAGTGATTGAATATTCGTTATAGTCTGTCGATCGTCGTTAATCGATCTATAGTCTGTGCTAGAAAAAAATAAAAGTCGTTGACACCCGCCTTCCAATGTATTCAAATATTTCAAAACGATACGAAAAAAAAATGTAAAGAAAGTGTCGCGAGCACAGTCAAAACGGTAATTTGAAAAATTAATATTCAATCGTTTCGTTTTTAGAACAAAAGTTCTTTTAACGATAACTGGTGATCGAACAAATAGGGGAAAGCTTTGAGGCAAGTTTTTTGCATTAAATTGATACCTTGTATCATTATTTTATATATTTCTACTACTCTGGATTCAGTATTATTATTAAGACCTTGTTTTACCCACTGTTGAATATAGGCGTCCTTTTTGCGCCATTTTTCCCTAGTCTGTGCGAGAGATCTTTCTCGCAATCTTCTTGGGGCCATGGACCATGTTGGGGGCTCACATGGCTGTTGGTCTACGAATGCTTCTGCTACCGTTTCTCGGCAACAAATAGATGCTGTTAGAGTCGTGCTCCAGCTGCCATCACGACGTTTAGTCTTACGTTGGACCTTTAAGTTACGGACTAGATACAGCGAATAAAATCCACATCCCCACTTATTATTATAAATGCAAAAGTAACTCTGTCTGTCTGTCTCGCTTTCCTGCTAAAACTACAGAACCGATTTAAATGAAATTTGGTACACAGATAGTTTAAAGAAAAAGAAAATAAAGAAAAATTGTTTATTCTGCACAAACAAAACGCACATTACAAAATAGCCAAGAAAGAAAAAGGACAAAGGCTACTTTTTATCCCGGTAGTATGTTCCCGCGGGATAATTTCCGACCTCCACGCGGGCGAAGTCGCTGGCAAAAGCTAGTTACCTACATATATTGTGACACTGTGCTAAATACAATAACTTTATTTTTACTAGCATGGAATTCGTTTTCAGAACACGTTCAAACCTACAAAAACAAATTCAAAGTAATATCCGAAGCAATCACAGCGAGTATCTAAAAGTATGCCTTGCCGAAATCCGCCGAACTTCCCAGCAATATCTACCGACATTTCACCACTTACTTCATTCGTGGAACCTCTCAAACTGATTTTATAAATGGTTTCTACCGCAGTTTTGATTTTCTATATTGAAAAGGAGTGAAGTGCCCTTTTGTTTACTAACAAATGCCTGAAGAGTCTACAGCATTGCTTTTAGCAATAATTAATTATCTGTGATTGGATTATGGAGTATGAATGAAATGGTCTATCAATTAGTTGGTATAAATTGTAGGAGGCTATAGGCAATTGTTTTGAGTTCGTTGTTTGAATTTAATGATTTATGTTTTGCTTTTGGAGATCACGAACATGCTGCGAGAGTAATATAAACTTTTTTTCATTGAAATGTGTTGAAAACAAATGAACGTTGCTAAAGGTTCTGAGAATTCTGAATTATAGTAGAATTAGTAGCATGATTGTGGCTACGTAATAAAAGCCGTCTATTGATCAGGTTAAGCTATACTTTCCACGGTCAATCCATGGATTAGTGAACATCTTTACATTAAGAAACCGCTCCGTGCATCGAGTAGCACGTTGAGCTGTTGGTCCTGACTATCATTTGTGTATCTGTGACAGTGGTAACGGGTATTCAGATACCGGAAAGTCTTACAATGAGAAACGGACAATCAGTCTTACAAATGGGTATCGCAATGCTCAGTAACTGGGATGTGAAGGATAGATAAGCAGTCGCTCCCTGAGAAATACTACTTTTCAACTGCATATACCTAGACTGGAAGGCAACCACAATATAGTTTGGAAAAGGCTAGGCAGATTTAGCATAATTAGTACAAATAAGGGCAAGAGAATACATCAAAGTACCTAAATAACACTAAAAAAGTCGACATACACAACCGTAATATTTCACTTAATTCAAACTATCCCATCGCTTATCTTCGGCAACGAACAACAATATTATACAAGTTCTTATACCAGAACTATCAGCAATGCTAAATACATCATAACTTACCACAGAACACCATCTCCAAGATTGTAACTCTCAAAATGCCAGATACAAGTACGCCAATGTTTTGTCAAACCCAAATGGAAATTATAATCAAATTCTCCAGGAACAGTTACGAGTCTTAGACGGCTGTATGCTAATTCGTCGTTGCCGTCTGATTGTACCGAACTTGCTACATATTTTTGCCTAATCAACTCGTCTGCGAAACACTTGGACTCGATTTATACTTTGTATGTAGTGAGGTTTATGACTTACTAAAAAGAACCGCACACTTCAATCGATCAGGTTAAGTGACGCTTTACATAGTTTGGTGCCTCGTGCCTTGGAAAGCACGTTAAGTTGTTGGTCTCGACTATAAATAAATAAATAGTGTTTTATTGCAGGCATTATACCCGTATAAAAAAATACAGTAAAATAAAATCAAATCATAATCAAAATTAGAATCAAAATTAAAATTTGAAATCAAAATGAAAATTTGAAATCAAAATTAAAAAAACATAATCAAGATTACAATGAAAAATTCAAGATTAAAATCTAAATTAAAAACAAAACTATGACTTGTTGGATCTTCGACAGTGGTTATGGGTAATTGGAAGCCCGAAATTCTAACAGTCTTACTAATGGATACCGTATTACCCTGCAACTGAGTTATAGAGGTAAAATAGGCAGTGGCTCCATGTAAAATAGTAGAATAAAGCCTCGTCCCCACTAGGAACATTTGTCGAGCGACATGTGTCCCCGGAACATCGGGCGATGTCGGGTGACGTCAGACGACATCGCCGCGACATTGTTGAAACTGTTCCTTGTCGCACAGTCGATGAAGAGTAGTGTTAGAGTGTGGACGTGCGTGCAACCTGCGACAATGTGGTCGAATGACATAGTGCTGTAGGCTACATCTAGTAAGTCTGGAAGCCAACCTCAACATAGTTGGGAAAAGGCAAGTAGATTATAGTTTTCGCGTTTCCACATGACAATAGCGCTTATTATCCTTTCCCTAACGTCTCTCCATGTAGTTTCAAACGTAAAGAATGGCACCATCCCATTTCTTCCCGTGGGTGTCGTAAGAGGTAACTAAGAGACTTACTAGAGAATGAGCAGCAACGTTCTGTTTGCATCTTACCACCATACTGTGACCGTCTACCCGCCTGTCAAGAATGGCAATTATGACAAGCCCTCACAAATTGGCGGAGACTTATGTCCAGCAGTGGACGTCTTTCGGCTGAAATAATGATGATAATGTCTCTCCGTAGGAATCCAAACAATAACATATGTATGGTTTTTCATCATTAGAACATGTTGAAGATCACGGTAGATATTGATTCACCCTGCCAGGGTCGCGAGATTTGTTCGAAAGAGTTACCGTGGCCCTGGCTCAGGCAACTGAAGGAACATGGTGGGTTTTAGTCAGTGAAATTCTGACACAAAGAGCGGGAGAAATCGGTTGATGATTTCCCAAACAAAAAATAAACGATATTGATTCATAACGTTAACAAACTTTATAACAGTTTTTTTTAAATAAAATATGCTGGGAAATGTAAGTGGGTCAATGATCGCTCTGGCTGTGCTAAAATGCGATAGCTATCGTGCTGTTCATTTTCTTTAGTAGATCTTAAAATGCATCTTTTGCTTTCTTTTTAATATTACCATCTTTTTTATTTTCTTATTCTACTATTTTAGACTGAGAATTTGCATTCATATTCTGAGTACTAGAAAAAACTGTGAGTTGCAGTTTGAACTCTCATAATAGATGTACAGACGCTAGCTCATCAAGCTACCCGAAACTGTCAAATTTTCCCAATCAATCTTGAACCTACAGCTTTAGCGATAAAGTTGAAAACCTATTAAAGAAAATTGACAGATTGTAGTAGCTTTATCTGCTGACGTCTGTACCTAATAAAAATACTTAATGGATAATTTACAACAAATATAATTTTTAAATATCTGAATTCTTTCATGAAATTATTAATTTATTTTAATATTTCTGTATACAGTAAAATTATTATTCCGTGTCTTTTGGACGTAAAGAATAGCACCATCTCATTTCTTCGCAAAAGGCGACTAAGGGACTTTCTAGAGAACGGACAATGGCAGCGTTCTCTGTACATCTTAACACCATACTGCGATCGCCAACCCGCCTGCCAAGCGTGGTGATTATGGCAATCTCTTCCTTTGGGCGAAGCTTTTGTCTAGCAGTAGACGTTTTTCTGCTGAAATGATGATAATACAGTAAACTGATATAGATTTAAGAAATTTCTTCCAGCAGAACTGTAAAAGAATGAATGAAAAAATAAATGCAAGACAATAGTTTATTACTTATTTTAATTTAAATGTTCTGACTGATTTATTGTTACCACAATGTTATTATTATAATTTAGTTGCTTAGTTTTTTGTTATTTTAAGAGAATGTTTTAATTAATAATATGTCTTCATATTTGCACGTCACATCATGTGGCAAATATGTCAGCACTTCCAAATGTTTTTAATCATCTTGCATGCATTTCTGTATGTATGACATATGTTTAAGCAAATAAATATTATCTATCTATCTATAGTGTGTAAGAACACGAAGAGAGAAATATAATAAAGTTATTTCTGAAACTAAAATATTAAATATAAAAGTGGAGGTCCTAACTCAATTTCTCATCATCTACCTAGCCTTTTCCCAACTAAGTTGGGGATCGGCTTCCAGTCTAACCGGATGCAGCTGAGTACCAGAATTTCACATGGAGCGACAGCCTATCTGACCTCCACAACCCAGTTACTGGGTAATACAATACCCCTAGGTAAGACTGTTTGTCAGACTTTCGGGCTTCTGACGACCCGTAACGACTGTCTAAGATCTACGAAAGACAGCCGGGACTAACGGCTTAACGTGCTTTCCGAGGCACGGAAGGGTCTTGGTATGTAAAGATGGTCACCCATCCACGGCCCAATCGTGGCAAGCATGGCTTAACCTGAACGATCAACCCGTGCGACTGTTATAACTTAGCCACAAGCCCTTAACTTAACTCAATTTCTGTAGTTCCGAAATATTTCAGATGCAAGTCATCCCACGCTAGACGCTGAATAAATTCATACTTACCATCCTCCCCAACATTTTCAAGAAACAAACATTCACCGAGATACAACAAAGTTTCACGCAGCATAAACCATCGCCATTATTGCACGCTAAACAAGAATTTATAATTCCAATAACAATATTGCTTCCACGTTTCAAACTCGGAAGAACAGAGTAGGTCGGTACAGAAGGTTAATGCCATAAACGCGTACGTGTGGCGATTTCTAGCCAATGCTAGTCGCGATTGCACTTGTATTCGTTTATAGTGAATTAAATTATTTTATTTCTGTAAGTAGGTTAACATTTTAAAAGAGTGACAGTGAAGTTTTTTGCCCATTTTTCTCCATAGAAAACTACGTTTTGGAATGGGCGACGAGAATCAATTATATTTTAATGTAAATGTTGAAGTTCAAAAGTGCCTTTTAGGTACCTATTTGAAATAAATGCTTTGACTTTGAGGCTTATACACTTTTACAAGTCAATCATATTTCTTTTAAACTAGATGAAGTCGGCGTTTTCCATCTGACTACTCTGAGAAGAATGGCCGAAACAAACTCAGATAGCACAGTCTCTTTTAAAGTCCAGACATAATCTTGGTCAGATAACATGCGTGTCTAAGTGTGCATGCAATTTCGTTCGGTGTATAAAATGCCCGATCCAAATACGAATGCTGCGAGATGTATTGTTAAAATTACCCCACGGGAAAGTCCTACCGGGATAAAAAGTATCGTATCTGATGATTCAAATTTCATCAGAATCCGTTTAGCCATTTTTGAGTAATTAAGTAACCAAACGTTCTAACTATCACAATAATATTAGTAGGATATGGTGACATGACTGTCCGTTCCTTTTTTTCTTTAAATATTATTTTTGTTCTTTTATAACTGTGGTTAGTTTAGTTTGTGATTTTCCTCTGCGACTCTCAATATACTTTTTCTTTCTTCAGATGGGCCTTCTGTAAATAATATATATTCTGTGCCCAGGTCTCCGGTAAAGAACAATGCTTTACAAGCATTTTTTGTTGAAAATAAATATCCATTGAAATGTTTTATATTTTTCTTTATTCATCAAGCTGAAGTGAAAATAAAGGAAAACTTTAATCTATCCTGTTCTTATTGCAGTTGTATTGAAAGTTGGACTAAAATAATGGAAGATAGGTATTTCTTTTTCTCGTGTTCCTCGTAGAATGTATTGCAGAGATTTTGTATCGTTAGCGAATTCAATTTATTTTTGGATGACTTCAAGTTTTTATAAATTTTGTTGTTTTAGCTTTACTAAACGTCATTTCGCCTAAACTGACTCTTGTATGTTAAAAAGTTATGCTCTTGTATGTTAAGTACTTACTATTTACGTATTTAATCGAATCAAACAACAATGTAACTTAGTTTTTTTTTTTTTCTCTAAGAAGGGTGATGTGGTGTGGTGTCACGTACATCATACACGTGCATCACATACATGTACATCAGCACATATGTAGTTTAAGTTAAGATAGATATGTCATCGAATAAGTAGAAGGACATCACGTACATATTATGTATATAAACTTAACCGTTGAACATTAAAGTTAGTTCTTACTAGTTGATACACGGACCTCATAGTGTTTTACTAAACCCCCTCCATCCCCTCACCCCTATCTGAAGCAATTGTTCCTGGTATTCCATATCTCAAAACAAAATTCTCTGCTAAAGCTTTTGCTACTTCATCTGCGGACTTATTCTGTAACGGATAAGCCTCGACAAATTTCGTTAGCTCACATTGTAGAGTCAATATGTAAACATTACCTCTTTCATCCCTATCAAGTGGACCTACTATATCTAAATAAATCTTCTCAAAAGATGAAGATGCAGTTGTTGTAATTGTCATTGGTTCTCTAACATGTTTCGAAAACTTTTGTTTCTTACACTTATCACATTTACCAACGTATTCCACTACGTCTTTCTCAATAGACGGCCAATAATAATATTTCTTTATATTATTTACCATCCTGCGTATCCCCGAATGACCACTCGTAGGTAAAATATGAAAATCATTCAAAATGACTTTCTTCTTTTCTTTCTTTCTCTTTCTGAGTTTTAAATTGTTTTTTATTTGTATGTATGTTAGTCTGTAAGGTATTTATGTTATGGGTCTTTGTAGCCCGAAATAAATTGATTTGATTTGATTTGATTTGAATCTACATACCTAACTCAATTCCTATTTACGGCCCCTAAAATATGTTTGAACTCTAATGTAAGGTTGGAGCTCTTGTTGTTAACCTTAAATAATTACAATTGGGGGACATAAAACATCGACTAAATAGGTTACAGTTCTAACCTAACTTATTTACTCGAGGTGCCTTAGCGAACTTGAGCAACCAACTGAAGTCAAATCTCTTCTGCTTCGCCATTACACTCTTGACAGAGTGGTCGTGGTTGTCATATCTGATGTGGTGGCGAGCTTCACAATCCGTCGCCATTCCTCTCGTACTGAAGCCCTTCTCGTACATTCGTGAAGTGGACCATCAAGTGCCGTTTTGACCTGATCGGTCCAACGCACGGGCGACCTGCCACGAGCTCTTTGGCCTTCAACTTTTCCCTGAACTACAAGTCGTTGCACCGATGTGTCATCTCGGCGTGTGATGTGTCCAAAGAAAGCGAGAAGTCGACTTTGGACGATGGAAGAAAGACGCTGTTTGATGCCAAGTTCTTGGAGGATTGAAACATTGGTTTGAAACTGTGTCCAGGTTATGCTAAGCATCCTTCTCCAACACCATATTTCTAAAGTGTCTATCTTCTTTTTCTCGCTTTCCCTTAAAGTCCATGTCTCAGCACCGTAAAGAAATATGGGAAACACTAATGTCCTGACAAGTCGCATTTTAGTGGCCTTTGTGATGTTTTGTTTCTCCACATTTTCTTGAGCCAATCCATGGCGGAACTGGTAATAGTCAAAAGAGAAACCAAATAGGGGGTAATAAAAAGAGGTTCAATAATTAATAAAGTGTGCATCACTACAAGCGCGAAAAGTTTTTCACGGATCAGTTTTATATTTCTCTTTCTAAATTGAAAGAAGCATGTTCTATCCTCAATTATACGATTAGTTACTTTGTATTGGTCACTATAGAGTAAATTTTGCAAGAAACTCTAAAACTAGATTTTCCTTGCACAATGTTATCAGAATTCTAGTGGACGCTGTGGTCTGACCGCGTGATTGCAATCTCTTCGCCGTCTCTTGAAATAAAGGAGCTCGCTCAGAAACATCTACACGCATCTAAACTAAGAAAAGAGGTCACTTATGTGATAATAATAGTACTGGTCAGTAATTGTCACACTGTGGTTGTCTATGTCTTCACATGGATACTTGGACATATCGAAGTAGCGCGGGAAAAGTGTTCCTGGCAGGAACTAGTGGACCTGGCTGGCCTTTGCCCATCATAATCAGCTTTTAATAGTCCCACAACTGGGACACAGAGCTCCTCTTTGTGAGCAGGAACGGGCCATAATTAACCACACAGGCCCAGTGCGGGTTGGTAGATGTCAAATGTTCGAGGACGTGCCGGTTTCCTCACGATGTATTCCTTCACCGTTTTAGAGCAGTGGTGACGAAACAATGTACACAAAGTAGAGCGCTTCTCTGGGTTCGAACCGCTGGCGGCGGCGTACAACTCCTAAATCACGGCCGTTACCACTACGGCATCACAGCTCTCGCAGTCTCGCAATCTTTTTGTTGCACTCAATTGGAACAGAATTAGGATTAACAAAAAAAAAACACTGCAAAATAAAGACTTTATCTCAAACAAAGAAGGACTTCCTTGATGTATGTTAGGCCACCATGAAGAAGTTATCCACGACATTTATATTCTTTTACCCCTATTTCATTCTGTACTTTCAATGTTTGGAACATCACTGAACCAAACGTTGAAAGTACAAAATGAAATAGAAAAAGGCACATGAGTCACAGAGCCAAATTGCTCACATCACACAATAAGAGCTCAGGCTACTTTTACGTTTGTTTTTATTACCCAGAAATACGAAGCTAGTGGTACATGATTGGTAAAATGAAATATTAGCAGTGTACACGAGCTTAACATTCCGGGCCGCAAAGTTTTAATTTAAAAAACGGGAGCAAACGTCGTGCCTAGGACAAAGGCGTACCGAGCCCCGCGCTACTCAATGTGATGCAAGTTACAAGAGGTAGCGGTGAAAAAAACATTATTATACTTAGACCTGATTTTGCCAGTGTCTTCAACCGTCTATCATATTATACATATAAACCTCCCTCTTGAATCACTCTGTCAATAGACAAAAACTGCATTAAAGTCCCATGCGTAGTTTAAAAGATCTAAAGCGTAAAAACACCAAATGCGACTTTGTTTCATACCATGTAAAGAATAATTATCGTTTTATCCCTTAACCGTGTAGTGCTGGACGTAAAGAAGAGCATCACCCCATTTCTTCCCGGGGGTGTCGTAAAAGGCGACTAAAGGAAGTACTAGAGAGTAGGGAGTAGCGTTCTCTATGCATTTTACCACCATACTGCGATGGCCAAGCGCCTACCAAGCGTGGCTTTAATGGTGATGCCCTCCAATTTTCAAAGCAAATTGCATGACACCAAAACGCAAATATTTATTTCTACTAAGACGGGTCACAATCTCTTCATCTGCCTTCATCCTTAACTATTGATAATTGTAACGATGCTTCATTTTTCAGTACGTCTGCTATCTCAGTTAACAATGCCGTCTATTTCATAACACTCTACAGCAAAGTCTTTTTATATTTTTTTCTATTGTGGTCAATATTATATATTATTTTCCTCATTTGGTGTGCTTCGAAAAGCCCATCAAGCCATTGGATCTACATGATATTTGTGGATTTTATTCTTTAGCATTCTGCATCTTTAGCAGTCGTTACGTGTCGCCAGAAACCTGAAAATCCGACAACCAGTTTTACCAAGGGGTGTCATAATACCCAGTAACTAGGTTGTGAAGGTCAAGTGAGCAATCGCTCCATGTAAAATACTATATCTCGTTAGAATGATACTAGTTGTGAGAAGGCCAGGCAGATGATGCGGATTCAGATGAGCTGATCTACTCTTTTGACTTCTTCTTACTGTATGATCTGATTGTAGTTATCAACTAGTATACCTCACTTTGCTAAATACTTCCTCTTGCTTCAGGTTCCACCTTGGGCCAAAACAGGAGCCTTATTATTTCGCGTCCCCATTCCCTGATGATGTCAGGTCTCATCCGCCATTGTGTCACGAGGTTTCAATACACTGTAGTTTTTTTCTGTTTTGTTTCGCTCTGAAAGGATGCCGAGTTTAGAATCTTTCGCCCAATTTTTTAAATGAGTTGTTCGGGAAGTCAATAAAGAGGTGCTGCATTTGACAACGGATTGAGTTTAGATGGGGAAATATCGTGTTCTTGAGGGAGTATTTGTTTTATAGATTTTATTCACTTTTTCATTCATTTAGCGGTTCAAGAACCGTAGCTGATTTTGGATACGTCTTTAAATCATGATCGTAGTCAACACTTGGACTTTAAAAGAGACCATGACCTTTGAGTTTGTTTCGGCGGTTCTTCTCAAGAAATAATCAGCTAGGAAATGCTATCTAGGGTTAAAACATTGATAAAAAATATTGACTTATAAAAGTGTGTTATAAGATCTACATAAATAAATACACATTTTGTTTTACTTCAACAAAGTGTATTCCATTTACAGCTCAGTATAAGCATCCTTCATTTTGGTGCCATACTTCTTTGGCGTGTACGGTCTTTCCAAATCCCTATTTATCTTTAGAACTGTTCTCTTTCCAGTATATCAGTTACTGATCAGGTAGATCGGGCCCACTTTAACCAAGAAAATTTAAATAATACACAAAAGCACGCCTGGTTTTCCCGAAGACCTGGGCAGAGGTGTACTAATACATTTATTTAGCATAGATTAAAAGGCACACAACAGTTAGTTATACAGCAGGAAAGAGAGAAATACAAATACGAATACAAAATTTTATTTTAAGACAGTGAGGTACAGTCTGTTACAATAAATATAAGTCACAGTGTAGGGTAAAATTGAAAGACAAAAGTAACATAATTTGAATCTGGTGTCCTAGCTAGGTTACATAATAACCTGTATTAAGGTTCGCCAGCCCAGGTTCCCATATGAGTACAAACAATTATAGTAGACTGCTATAGTACTATAAGGAGCAAACGAATTTAACTTATAACTATAGTGTGTTTCGTGATGTAGGTATGGTGTGTGTGTGTGTGTGTGTGTGTGTGTGTGTGTGCATGTGTTTTGTGATGTAGTGTGTGTGTAAAGTAATAACGGAGTTTGAGTTTAAATACAGGGTTTTGAGAAGTCACTACGATTGAAAGGAGAGCAGATGTTCGGTGTCGTCGTAGTTCAATTTGGTTACTAAGTCCGTTATTTGTTTTTTCCCTATTTCGTAGGTGGATTGATGTAAAGGGTTAGTTTTGTTGATTCTGTTATATAAAAATGGCCCAAGGTAGTAAAAGAAACTAGCATTACAGTATGCCTCACGGCTGCGCCAAAAAGGCCCAGTTCAGCAATAAAGGTAGACAACTAGTTCATGACGCTGGTTGTCAACTAGACCCGAAGTGTGAGGTGATGGATGTAAATCAGTTTTATATCAATACTGAAACGTACATAAAGTACACTTACATTTCGCCAGTTATTTATAAGTGCCATGTAATATGGGGCGAATCTTTTACCATCAACGAGTCTTAATCCATAATTCCGACCTCTACTGAGAACACACTGAAACACTTTACCCAACCTGGAAGTTGAACCCAGCATCTCATTTTCAGCAGTAGCGCATGCGAGCACCACACAATGAAGCAGCCAGCATAGTCGTTAATTAAAGAATATATATAAAATTCCTAAATATACTACCTACGACCATGCTTCTTTAATGCAATGCCCAACATCAACCAATTCATCTTCTATATCCTTGTTTATCCCAGCGCGAACAAAAAAGCTATCTATGCACGTCTATAGCACATCTGATCTTAAGTGAACTGTAAGAATGTCTCGTTGGCGCAGCTCCAGCTCACAATCATGACTTAGTTTATGGCTCCAGTCTTATCCTTGAACAACCTTTTGTTATTCCGGCAGAGCAAAATATACTCATACTGTTAGTGGATATATCTTGTGTGTTGATAGCTTTACTTTAATAGATTAGCCAGTGGTTCTGTTAAAAACCTATAGTCTAGTCGACAAGTTGAAAGTGGTACAAAATAGAGATACTGCTCTTAAAATAATGTGCGATAGCTCATCGGATCCGGAATGACGTCTAGAAAAATGTGCCAAAAGCGTGTATTAGCACATAAAAAATTGCAAAAGTTATAAACAATTAAAGATGAAAAAAAAAATGATATTTCGTTTTTTACCAATATTTTATAAAGTGTTAATATTTAAGAAATTTCAAAAAAAGATTCTGCAAGAGAAGGAAATTTCCAATAAAAAACTTTTAACTTCCGGAACTCTATCTCCATTATTTATAATTTTAATTTAACGCTGAAAATAGGTCTGTGCGCGACATTTTTAGGTTGAGCGCGCGGCGTCAAAAGCGAGTTCGGCACATTAATTAATTTATTTAAGGCATTGAGTATTTTTTTTTTAATTTGAAATAATTGTGGTGTGTTCTGAATACTATAAATAATTTATTCCCGTTGGAAATTTTACTAAAAATTAATTTTTCAACAAGTTAAACAATGGTTACCAAAAAATTTTTTCGAACTTCCGTCTTAATTGTAAGTGAAAAAAAAATGTTTAAATAACTGTCGTAAAAAAAAATCGCTTCGTAGAGCCTTTTTTACATACATACTTAACAAGATCGAGCCATAAAAGTTAAAAAAATATTTATACTGTATTAAGAAAAAAAATGTTTTTTTAACAAGTTTACTTGGATTTTTCAGTTTTTGTTCAAGTAAAAAAATGATTATAAACAACGTAAAAGTATTTTTTTTTTCAAATTTTCAGCGTTTAATTAAAATGATAAATAATGGAGATAGAGTTCCGGGAGTTTTAAGTTTTTTATTGGAAATTTCCTCCTCTTTCAGAATCTTTTTTTGAAATTTCTTAAATATTAACAGTTTATGAAATATTGGCAAAAAACGAAATGCCATTTTTTTTTTCATCTTTAATTGTTTATAACTTTTGGAATTTTTTATGTCATTCCGGATCCAATGAGCTATCGCACATAATTTTAAGAGCAGTATCTCTATTTTTTACCATTTTCAACCTGTCGACTAGACTACTAGTAAATGATATAAAAGTCAATGCATTTATGTCAAATGGGCAAATGAAAGACACTTTTGAAAGTGAACATTTACATTAAAGTAGATTTGATTCTAGTCGCCCCTTCCAAAATTTAATTTCGTATGGAGAAAAATGGGCATAAAACTCCACTGTTACTCTTTTAAAATGTTTTACAATCATCATTGAATTTTAAAATAAAAAAAATATCTTACAGTTACGCAAAATACAAATGTATCTTTCTCGTGAAATAAAAATTGTTGCTCTGAGAAAAAGTCTATTTCATGATAATATCGAGCCATTACCGCCGATTTATCGTAAGCGACATTTTTACCTAAAGTGCGTTTTTCATCGCAAACAACATTTTAAACTATAACGGACCATGGCTCGTTGACCTTCCCGCCAAAATAAATAAATTATTGAAGTTATAGCAAATGCTAATTTTATCGTCAGCACAACGGTTTTCTATATTTTAGAGTATCCGACATTACCAATATTATCGCAAGTTGCGTAATAATCTATGAATTCCAACGTAAGCGACCGGAATTACTACCAAAAAGTTATTTACCAAAACAGAGCATTTCTAAATGGCCTATTCCTGAGGATAATACACAGAAGAACTTAACGCCAGATTTGTTTATGCCAATTGAAAGAGACTACAACTACGATCTGGAAGCGGTTTTGCCTCATATGACATCACCATCTTTACTCAATTTTACAGCTAAATCCCCTTTAATATCAGACCATAAAGATTCCACACAGTTTAGCTATAAGTAATTTCCTTGTTGCTTATAGTGGTTCTGATAGTGAGAAATAATACACCTTAATGGACTTAGATAAAAAAAAAAATACCAGATGAAAACGTTTTGGACAATGATCATACCGCTTTCGATAACCAAAGGTTTTCTGCTCTTGGATGTAATCAAGATGAAAACCAACCACAACCAAGCACCAGTTCACAGTCTAACCAAGCAGAACTTAATGTGCCCATAACGTCTTACGACTTGTCTTATATTGATTCGGATGATTCAAGGAAACCACAGTCGACATCCAGTGATTTCGAAAAAGAGATGTCCCATCAAATTGAAGAAGAGACTAGTGTTGGGAAAAGAGGAAACAGAAAAAAAAACCTTTACCGAAAAGGCTTCAGAAGAAAAAAATCGTCAAGCTGCTGTTGGCAAATCTGTACGGCGCAAATCCTTGTTTGAACAAAAGATACGGCAATTCATGTGCTCATAAATTTAGTGAGGCAGATCGGTGGATTATTTTTGAAAACTATTGGGGAATGGGGAGACAAAGACTTTTTACTGGTTTGTGCTATGGCAAAACCAATTGGTAGAAAGCGAGCGACTAGTAATATTCGCCAAATATCAAATGATTACTATATAAAGTTTAATAGTCAAGAACTCAACACATTAAAATTTGCCAACAATTTTTGCTTAGGACATTAGATATATCCCAGATGACATTAAGGTATACAATTGAAAATGCAAATAAAGTACTAAATACGAATCAAAAAGACAGAAGGACTTCTCTCCCCCACAACAAATCGGATGCAAAAAAAATGGGCTATTTAAAATCTCTCATTGAGATGTTGCCTGCTGTGCCGCCTCACTATTGTCGCAAAAAAAGTACTAAATTATATTTACCTCAAGAATTACAGAACAT
Organism: Aporophyla lueneburgensis; assembly: GCA_932294355.1. Classification (NCBI taxonomy): domain Eukaryota; kingdom Metazoa; phylum Arthropoda; class Insecta; order Lepidoptera; family Noctuidae; genus Aporophyla; species Aporophyla lueneburgensis. Next base: position 25,221,636 of record OW028755.1, read on the forward strand.
AACAAATTTGTACAAATTGTATATTGACAACTTAAAGGAAAGAAACCTAGATTCATCAATTTTATCAAAAAGAGCTTTTCAAAACCGATTTTAATATAGGATTCCATTTGCCCAAAAAAGATAAATGCATATTTTGTGAGAAGTACAAAAATTTACCGCCAGAAAGCCAAACTGATTTTGAACAAACCACAGAATACAAAAATCACATTCTGGATAAGGACAAATGCAAAAGCCTGTTTTTAGAAGATCAGAAAATTAGCAAAGCTTCTAATTCTACCTCTCTTTGTGTAAGCTTTGACTTACAAAAAGTCCTCAACACTCCACATGGAAAAAGTGTTACTCTATATTACTCAAGAAAATACGCATTTTACAATGAAAGTATCTACGAAAGCGGTACGAGGACTGGGTATTGTTACTTGTGGGGTGAATATCACGGGAAAAGAGGTTGTAACGAAATTGTTACTATACTGTTTAAATATTTGACAGTAAAGGAACCCATAGCGTCACAAATCTGTATGCAGATAGTTGTGCTGGGCAAAGCAGAAACCGTGCAATGATACCCATATTAGTTCATTTCTTGAAGACAGCAACTACAATTACTACAATAAAAATAACTTATCTCCTACCCAGACACACTATGATGCCTGTTGACTCCATTCACAGCACCATAGAAAGTTTTATCCGAAATAAAACTGTATGGGCTCCTTCTTTGTGGTCAACTATGATTACCAATTCTAGATCCGATCCAACGGGTTATGTTGTACATGTTTTAAAGTACACTGATTTCATGGACCGGAAGTCTTTCTCGCAAGCTTTATTGCCAGCGAAATTTAATAGCCTTTAAAGCATTAAGAATGGTACATTTAAAAAAGAAAAATCCAGTAGTTACACTCCAATATGGTTTTTTCGAAAACAGCAATAAACAAGAGTTGCATATGGATCTTATTATTAGATCAAGAGCCAATACAGCAACTATAATTAATGGACCAGTACAGTTATACCATGCGGAGCAAAATATTTCAGCTGCTAAGTACAGAGATCTATGTAATAAAAATATTATTCCAAGCAGGTACCGTGAAGAGTATGTAAATATGAGGCATGATGGAGCAGTTCCTGACGTGTTACCTGAAACCGATTTAGATGATAGTGATACAGATAATATAATTAATGGTTGAATTTTAGTTGAAGTTGGATTATTTGATCTGAATGTTGTGTAGGTGAAATTAATGAGAAATATTAAATTTAATTTTAAATTAATGTCAAATGTTAGCTGAAATGAATACAGGTATGAGTACACCTTTAATTTCCTTAATAAATGTTTTATACATAATTAGGTATATTTTAAGTTTAATTAATTGATCTCAGTGTTCTTTTAAATGATAACGAGAATTATATACTTAATCATGTTATTTTTATTTGTTTTTTTTTTTGTTTTAATTTATTAAGTACCCATTTACTATATAAAATTGATCCATATTTACATAGTTAAAATTGCTTAGTGTCGCTTACGTTAAAACTTTAACCAGGTTATTTTTTATCGCAAGTGTTATCTCAAACGCCCGGACACATAAGAAGTACTTAGTTTGAGACAGCAAATATATAGTAAGCGCCAAAAAAGCCTCAAAACCTATTGTTTTTTAGAAAATTTTAACTGTAATACCTAAGGTTTCAAAAATAATTATTAGATGTTAAATTCCACTTTAATAGCGCAATTATTAGCAAAAATATTTAAAAAAAACCTTCTCCTGTAAAATTTGGTTTTTGTCGGTTACGCTAAGTCGGCGGTAATGGTTCGATTATGCTGTCGTTAATTCTAGGTTCGTAACACCAGAAAATATTTATACTAACATGATAAAGAGGTTTTGTTTGCAAGGTTGTATTTGAGAGTATTTTCTGAAACTACAAGTCGAATTTGAAATAATCTTTTTACATTTGATGGCCAATTCTTGAGGAAGGTTATAAGCTATTTAATATCATGCTACGACCTTACCAAGCGAAATAATAAGAAAAAAAAATCAGAAAGAACGCTAAGAGAAAAATTAAGTAATATCACGAGCGGTCGATGCAGTGCTAAATATATCATTATTTTATATTAAAACAAAAAACACGCGAACAAAGTTACGGGAAGAAGCTAGTCTATCAATACTTTAGGAGACAATCGCTTATATATTTATGTTTATTATTATATTATATTTATGTTTAAATTTAAAATGATTCAGATATAAGAGCCTTAAAAAAAGAAATGAACAGTATATTTAATAAAATCACTCTCACCAATGTTTTCGGTTCGTCGCACCACTCGAAAGCATTCCACGAATCCAGAACATAACAGAAAAATAACATGAAAGTAAATCAAACAGTATATGAGGCACACAAGGAGCTTAAAGAGAAACTTTTTACACAAATTCTGTATTCATAGCCCAAGACGACCTAGACTTTCAGGAAAGGAAATATTTTTGACCTAAAAGCACTAAAATCACCAACTTCGTAACTTACTCAAGTATCTACCAAGTTTTTATGCAAAAGTCTTAAATGTTAGACCATATCGATGAAAAAAATACTTTTGACGTATCAACGATTTTTTCAAACTTCGAAAACTACCTCCAATGGTCCAAGTTTCAATGGGAGCCATTTTGTTAAATCCCCAAATTCTTTCGATCTTGAAGGACGAAGTATTTTTGAGGCAAAACCACTCAAAAAGTGATACAACTGTGATTCGGAACTCGTCGTCTCTTGAACGTATTTTGCATAATTTCATATATTATTTAAGTAGAAACTTCTGGAGTGGAATTTACATAATCCCGTGCGGTACGTTACGAATACTTATTTGCGAAGTTTTGCGTCGGCTTGATTGGTCAATGGCTTTATGTTGAGTTCGTGTTCTTCGGCGCTGAAGGCAAAGTTTGCAGTTTTAGATGTGTGTTTTTTTCAAATTTGCTATGTCAACTTTGAGCAGACTTACGTCTCCATACACCTCGTAATTTTGATTGGTTTGAATATTTTTAGAAGTTCTTTAGTATAACGAGACAAGAAAATTCAACTAAGAACGAAGATACTAGGAACGGTCCGTAAATGAGTTCGTGGGATGTTCCATTACATTTCAAGTACAGTGTCAGGCTGTATTTTGAACAAAAAGGTATTCACCACCGTAACACGTAGCAGTATTTACAGAATTATTATCATCAATAAAATCCTCTAAGTTCATTCAATAACTTTGAATATTTCAAGAAAAGAACAGTGGGTTCTGCAAAGGTTTTTTTTTTTGTGAGTGGGAAATCGTCAAATGATGTCTCCCGCTCTGGGTGGCGAAAACCCACCCGTGTTACTTGGTTTGCCTGTGCCAGGGCCACGGTAACTGTTTCAAACAAATTCGCGACCCTGGCAGCTAATAAGCAACCTGGAATCCGAATTTGTGTCCGCCCCCCTATTACATGGGACTGAATCATAACTAGCGAAATGTGGGACTCTGCCTAACCCCTCGGAGAAACAAGGTGATATGTCATGTTTCTTAATATTTGGTTTTAAATTGATCGTTTGGAGAGTAAAAATCATAAAAATAAATATTTAATTTTGCAAATAAGTACAGTAAATGGTGATAATTATAGGTGATAAATTCAGCCATATTTCACCAGGAGGCATGCGATAGTTATTAAATTATAAACTAATAATGGTAATCACGGTAGATGGCGGTCATAATGTTTGACTTTTCCTTTCATAAATACAAACTCTTGAAACAATTCACGCATTCAATAAATAAATTCATAACTCCACTTTACTTTGCCTACGACAAAAACACAAGAACCCTCGACCGATTAATAAAACATGAGTACCAAACTGCCCATCTTTGGACACTCCATTCCACACTCCAATATATCTCAACCAGGACTAACAAATAAAAGTATCAAATCCCCTATATTTTTAAAGCTCAATAACAACCATATGCCAGCCCTTTCTAACACGACGGAATCAAGCACACCAGAAAAGGATAGCATCAGTCTACTTTATTATGATAATCGGAAAATTCGCCGAGACTGTACGAATGCGATCCCCGAATTCAGAGGTCTGAATAAACGATGAGACACCCAGGAGGTACATATCTATGTAATTTATTGCTCAGAATGTGGCTCAAACTGATTTTCTGGATTTATTCTGAATGTATGTAAGGGCGGTAGAGATTTGTACCTGCTTTGTGAATGAGTGAGAGTCGAAAGCTTACAAGCGATATCAGTGTTTCTGATCGTATTATCTGATTTGAGCATAAAGAAGGAAGATTATTTGTATTCAAAATTATAATTTTGGAAAGTCGTAATGTATTCTTTATAGGTTTCTCTCAGCGTCTTTGGAACGTGCTTTGATTAATGACCAGCTAACTCAATTGACAGCAGCAGTGGTAGACCAGTGGTAACGGCCGTGGCTTATGAGTTGTAAACGGTAAGGTTGAGCCCAAATAGACGCTTTGTGTGAACTATTTCATCACCTCAAAAAGGTGAAGTAAAACATCACGAGGAAACCGGCTTGTTCTCGAACCAAAACATCTAAGACTTGTAACATCTACCAAACCGCATTGGGCTTACGTGGTGTTGTATAGCCCAATTCCTCCCACGAAGAAGAGCCCTGCGTCCCAGCAGTGGGAATGTTATAGGCTGATTGTGATTGTGATTAGCTCAACTATACAACGTTAAGAACGCACTTTGTGTGGAAATCGGTTGTCATGGTATCAGCATGTGATACGTAGGAATGAGGTGTATGAGGATATGTTATCAAGAAAGCTTTGATATGAATTAGGATGGCTAAACGATTAGGGTTCTTTCCCTAAAGAAACGATGGATGGATTGTATAAAACATGATATAGGTAAAAAGGAAGTGAGAACTGTTAGAGGATTGTGGCAAAAAAGACATAACGCGCTGACCTCAGTTTGGGATTTGGGCTGAAGAATGATGATGATATACCTACTATAGGTACGTCGTTCAAGATAGCAACTTACTGTTTTCAATATAAAAAACAATATTGATTTTTCTAACTACATTCCAGCCATCGAGAGAATGCGTTCCTGACTTCTGTAAGTGCGACAATTCTAGTAAATAATAAAAATCAAATTCGCCGATCACATATTCGCTTATATGAAAATGACGAGTATCAAGAACGCATTCTCACGACAGCCGTACTATACATCAGTTAACAGAGTAAACAAAAGTGCTTTCCCCAAAATTGAATAATAGGAATTTAAATATAACTTGCTTTGCAATTACACAAACGGTCGTAAAAATTATTCACTTAATTAAATTATTCCAAATAGGAAATGTTTGCCCGCAAGGTATTATACACTATTGCTTTTACAAAACGCTTGATTGTGCAAGCAATAACCTACCTTATTACAAACGCAATATAACTCATTGCACCTGCAATATAATGTGTGTTTATTGCTCAGTTAGTGTAAATGAAAATAAACTGTAATAGTAAGCAATAAGGCTGTATTTCATAATTATGTAAAGTCGTATATGACTATGGTAATTGCTCTCTGCGTGACAGATCACTGGGTTGCGTATATCCTTTTGGAATATTCATTGAGGGTGAGAGATACTTTTGATGCGACGGTATGTAAAAATCTTGATCCTTGTCGTCCATTCATTGGGTCCTTGAATACAGAGGACCCTCTTCTCGTTCTGATTATGAAAATTTTGAGAGATACCTTATATTACGAATTTGAACTCATTTGTCAGTGAAAAAGAGAAAGTACCTACTATATGTGTTGATCTTTTTCCAACAATACGAAAGTAGAGACCGGAAATATCTGTTTTATTAGAAACTGCCTCGTACGGTATTTAGGAACTTTATAAAAAAACTCCTCCATTTCCTATTACATGTCAGTTGAATATATTTTTTTTTATACATATCGGAAGAGTCATGATTACGGGATGTCAATTGACAACGATATACAAGTGTGAAGTTGGCACGCTTCGACAGTCTAGTCGAGTCTGACGTTCGTGCGTGTCGATGAGAGTACCACAGCGGCGGCGTGTTCAGTTGTTTGTTCCATTAGTTTTCGATATGAAATGCAATTTCATTTGACCTTGCAGATACGGTGTGAATAAAAAAAAAATGTTCTATTAACATAATCATTTCAGATATTAATTAAAAAACTTTTTTACAAAAAAAACCGACTTCCTCAAAAACACTAGAAAGTGAAAAATAACTTTAATTTCGGAAGTCGGTGTCTTAGGATCTTATTTGAGTTTTTTGCCACCGACTTCCGAAATTAAAGTTATTTTTCACTTTCTAGTGTTTTTGAGGAAGTCGGTTTTTTTTTTGTAAAAAAGTTTTTATTTTTTACTTTTTAGTTATGGTATCTACCCGCACTAATTCCTATACCACTAATCGCCAGGTGAAATTTAATACTTTACTACTGCTGTAAATCGTTGAGGAATTCCCTTGACTGTCTGTCTATGGTCTCCATCATCAGACCTGTTTTGGTACTTATAAGCCTTATGGGAGCTCTCTCATCAATATAAATGAATTAAGTTCAAACACCAGGTAATTGCTGTAAATCGTTGAGGAGTTCCCTCGATTGTCTTTCGGCTCCATCATCAGATCAACTCCGGACCTTAATTAAATAGTAGTGATAAAATTGGCACTTTGAACCGTATACAGTAACCCCAACAATAGGGAACTGCTGTAAATCGTTGAGGAATTCCCTCAACTGTCTATGGTCTCCATCATCAGACCTGTAATGGCACTTATAGCCCATATGGGTGCAAAGTTCTCATCAATAGAAATGAATGAAGTCCAAACACCGCGTAATTGCTGTAAGTCGTTGAAGAGTTCCCTCGACTGTCTTTCGGCTTCATCATCAGAGCAACTTCAGACCTTCATTAAAAAGTAGTGCTTTAAGATAATTAATGACAGAAATAAAAAACGCACTAGTCGCCACTACGATTTTCGAAGGTTCCCTTCGACTTCTCTGGGATGCCATCATCAGATCCTGGTTTCCTTATCATGGAACCACCCTTAGAATATCTCCTTTCCAACAAAAAAAGAATCATCAACATCGGTCCATATACGACGAAGTTATCGGTGAACACACATAAAAAAAAATATATATTCGGTCGAATTGAGAAACCTCCTCCTTTTTTGAAGTCAAGAAGTAAAAAGTTGTTGTGACGACCCTAAATAAATTGATATAAGGGCAGAAGTATGATGATATTAATAAGCATCGCCGCAAACTAAGATGTTCTTAAAAAAAAAACTGTTTTTAATATAAGTCTTATCTCTTGTCCCCAGCGCGTCGGCTGCGACCTCCGAGTGGGCTCCACTCGTCGCGTGGACGAGTGTGGTGTCTGCGGAGGAGACGGCTCCTCCTGCTCAAGACCCCGGTACCACTGGCTGGCGACACCAGGGTCTTTGTGTTCTGCCACTTGTGGAGGAGGTAAGTTTACCTGTTTCCTTTTTTTCTATTGGTTTGAATGCGCTCAATCGGAGTTTATAATTAACAAGTAGTGGACTGTATTAAAATAGGCGTAATACCATAATTTACAATATGAAAGTCTAGAAAGATGGAATGGTGGCGGCATCTACACTATCGCATGGGAAATACGCATCACACTGACGACTCGCAAATCCTGCATCGCGCAAGCAGAGCTTACCGGGCAACTAGCATACTCATATACAACGTGCTGACATCAATTGTTTGCCCATCAGACACGATACTAGTCTGGTTAGAGGATGCTCCCTTTTCTACGGAGGTTAAGTGAACTTTAAACCCTGTTCTTCATACTTCCAAAGAACAATGAAATGCCCATGGTAGAGCGCGTCTGCGAGCTGACTGGTGTGGTGTGGAGCATGCGCTGCGGTCGGTAGCCGACTGCCCGAGCCTTTCCGCCGCTAATCACGTACATATATGGTGTGCCCACAGGTTGACCAACAAAGGCCAGAGACGGCCACAAGTTGACTTCTACATTACCTACCAGCAGAATCGAAGTTTATCGTTTTGAAGTGTATCGTGTCTTTAGTTTTTAGTTTATTTTTGGATAATCAAGGTGACTTTTGATTTGATATATTACATCCAAAACTTGGTAGTATGACCCATTTGCAACGGTTAAGCATATAATGGCAAGGCGTAAATTTACGGTATTCGACAAAACTCAACTTTTATGTAATTCAATATTGTATACACTACTAACTATGCCAATTACACTATATTTTTTTGTCTTTACTCTCAAAATGAAAGGTCTTCGTTGGTATTCTATTTGACTCCTCCTAATACTTAAATAATCCTGTCAATGTGACACAATTTACTAAAATATCAAACAGTTAAATGTTAGTAAATAGTTTATTAATCATTTTCACAAATAACTTAACGTTCATGAACTTGACACCAGATATCTAAAATTACACTGAGTATAAATAACGACGAAGACATCTTAATTTAATCAACTATCTAACATCCGATTAACAGTTTAGAGAAAAGTTATATTTAGTCAAAATTTCTGGGAAATTACCAAATGTATTTATTACTAGCCTCCGCTATTCAACTCCTGAGCAAAGGCCTCCCTCGACTCCTTTCATCTTTCATTACGCCGTGCGTCCTTTTTCCAGTTTCAACGGAATCTTATCTAACTCGTCTCGCCATCTCCTCACTATCTCAAATGATTAAAAAGTACATAAAAATTGGGTTTTCTCGAATCCCATGAATTTTCGCCTGGGCTTTTTAGGAGGTCTTAATTATTGCAAATGGGTCTTTGACCACATCTCGGAAGGGTCAATTACAAGTCACACTATGTACGATTTTAGTCCGGAAAACTAACAAATATTGAAGTGCGTCATGATTCTTCATTATTGAACGTATGCTATACTGACAAAACATGGGCAGACATTTGACAAGAAAGAGCATGGAAAAGTATTTTGCCGAAAAGACATCATTCCCCCAGGAAGACATCAAAGGCATTGCACAGTAAGAGCACCAATTGCATCAGACCGGAGACTTCGGAATCATACGTGCCGAAAAAGGCCAGCATGTGATTAAACGTAACAAAACACCACTTCCGTGTGGTGCCGGACATAAAGAATAGCAATACCACATTTCTACCCGTGGGTGTCGTAAGGATCGACTAAGGGACTTACTAAGGAATGGGCAGCAGCGTTTTCTATTCATTTTACCACCAAACTGCGATCGCCAACCCGCCTGCCAAGCGTGGCTATTTTAGCAAAGCCCTCCATATTGGGAGCGGCCTATGTCCAACAGTGGACGTCTTTCGTCTGAAATGATGTTGGTGATGCACATCACTGTATTCTCCGAAGTGTTACGCAGAGGTGAATGTATACCTAGTACCTAACTAACATTTCGTTAGTTAGGTATTATGTTATAAGGGGGAAGTCTACTGCCATCAACCGGTCACAAATTCATACTCCGGACTACTACTGAGGAATGAGTTGGTTGGCTGGTTTTTCTATACATGTAAAATTCAAAGTCCTGAGTGACTGACTGACTGATATATCAATGCACAGCCTAAACCGCTGGTTGTAGAGACATGAAATTTGGAGGGTGTATTCTTTGTGAGAAGTAGGTATCCATTAAGAAAGGGTTTTTGAAATTCCATTCATAAGAGGTTGAAATGGTGAATTTTTCGACATCCACGCGGGTGAAGCCGCGGGCAGAAGCTAGTGGTATATAAAGATGGTCACCCATCCACGAAACAACCGCGGCAAATTGCCTTATATATGTAGATATTATATTGCATTCGTGTGAATCGACTTATATAAAATAAATAGTGTTTTATTGCCGGCATTGTACCCATATACCAAATTACAGTAAAATAAAACCAAATCAAATCATAATGAAAATTAGAATCAAAACTAAAATTTGAAATCAAGATTAAATACATATTCAAGATTACAATGAAAAATTCAAAATTGAAATCAATATCAAAATTAAAATCAATATCAAAATTAAAATCAAAAACAAAATTAAAATCGTAATCATAATCAAAATAAATACAAAATTAAAAGCAACACGGTTGGTTTAAACTAACTTATTCGCCCATTAATTGAAGGCCTACCTACTTGTCTGCCTACTCCCTCGTGGTATACCAGCCTCAATATAACATAAGCCCAGTTGGTAACAGAAACAAATGACTCCGGCGCAATTCCGCTGTGTTAATACTTATCTCAGATTCATCTTTCAAGGGTTCTTAATTAGAATCGCCCGATGAGAATTTCGCTAGCGTAATGGGGACGGGAGACGTGCGACTTTTCTGTCGTGGATGCGATTAGTCGGGAAATATTAAACGATTAAATTGCTTTGAAACTTGGGTGTCAGAGGAAACAGCATCTGTTATTTGAAACAAATTTAACTTTCTGCTAATATACTAATAATGGGATGTCATACTTTCAAAGCTGTAAATTTGGTTATTTATTTGTTTTATTTTGGTATGAAGAAAGGTGGTAATGTATTTATTTAGACGTTCACGTGAATTTATATTACTAAATAAGTCAAATCAAATCATTTATCAATAGATTTCCAATAAATATATATTTTTTCAAATTTGTGAATATTTTTTTAATTTATAACAAACTACGTATCTCTGGAATACGTACATTAATCAGCTTGTTACTTTCCCACTGCTGGGTCACCAGCCTCCTACCAGTAAGTGGGAGAAGGTCGTAATCCACCACGTGGGTCCAGAGCAATTTTTTGGATGTCATATTTCACATATTTTTGACGTATTCCTTCACCGTTTTGAGAGCAGCAATGATGAAATAATTAACACAAAGTATAAACTACGACCAACAACTCGTTATTCACGGCCGTTTTCACTGGGCCACCATTCATTATTTCAGCCGAAAAACGTCCACTGCTGGATATAGGTGTCCCCCAAACTCCGCCACTTGCACTGGTTTTGTGCTTCCCGAATCCAGTGGATTCCTCCGGCGTTTACAAGGTCATGTCCACCTTATGGGAGGCCTTTCAACTCTACGTCTTCCGGGACGCGGTCGCCACTCCAGAACCTTTCGGCCCCATCGGCCATCTGTTCTGCCAGCAATTCTTCGGGCTATGTCGGTTACCTTGGCTCTCCTACGGATCTCTTCATTTCTGATTCGATTGCGTAGGGAAAATCCAAGCATAGCCCTCTCCATCGCCCTTTGGGTGACTTTCAGCCTTCTAATAAGGCCCATTGTGAGCGAACACCATTGCTCTCAATATATTCTTACCAATCTCGAATTGTGTCCAGAAAAATAAAACGCAATGACTCACCAAAAAGTAGTTCACCGATCGCTCGTCTATACCGCACCACTTAAGGAACTGTTGCGCGGAGACAAAAGGAATTCGCTGTCTGATTTATCGTAAGCTTCGAGTAATGGCGGATTTCCAGATATAAATTACAGGCAGACCCGGAGGCCGACAATTAACAATGCTGCCCTCACTAATGTATCGAAGAGATTTGGATACAACGCTCTGTTAGAATTTTGGTTCGAGTTGTAATTCGTTGTTGAGACGCCTCTTAAAATTGTGTTGGAGTTTAATTGATATTCTTGATTAAAATTGAAAATGGCCCTGTGTTTTATTAAAATGGGCTCTACCCTGCTTATTGGCTGAAGTTTTGTAGTATTAAGACTATTCTTCTACAATTGTGGACGATATGAGTGGAGATTCCTAACCTTTCCTCGGTGACATTTTTTTTGTCACGTGGAAATTTCACAGGATCGCATTGTCTAGTAAGTCCCTTAGTTGCCTATTACGACACCCACGAAAAGAAATCAACCTGCGTAGCATGACCACCGTAGAAATGGGTTTTGTCGACGGAAGAATAGACAAAATTACAGATTGTAGAAAGATTAAAAATAGATTAAAGATTGTAGAAAGATTTGTACCATTTTATGCTGGCGTAGCATGAAAATTCTATCTGTATTCTACCCTAGAATAGACAAAGTTCTTTCTAAGGTGGTCATGCTACGCGTGCTGGTGTTGCTATTCTTTATGTCCACACGTTATGATGTTATGTTACTATAAATCACTTGGTGGCATTTTTCGGCACATATGTTTCCGAATTCTCCGGTCTGATGCAATTGGTACTCAATGCCAATGCATTCGATACGTTCCCGGGGAAAATGACTTCGTACCCGCAACATACTTTCCCATGCACTTCCTTTATAACCTCTGCCCATATTTTGTCGCTATAGCATACGTTCAATAATGGATAAATATGACGCACGTCAAAATTAGTTTGTGTTGACGAACGAAAATCGTATACAGCGTGACTTGTTATTTGAAGTATTTAAATGATGGTATTTCTGTAAGTAGGTTTTTAGGTACAAATACTTTTGCACGTCAATAATATTTGTTTAAACTAGATGAGGTCGGCGTTTCTCTGAGAAGAAAAGACGAAGCAAACTCAGAGGTCACAGTTTCTTTTAAAGTCCAGTCATAATAATGGTCACATCATCGGCAGACCATGTAGATTTGTGTCAGAAATAGTCCTTCAAGGAAAGAACCACACAGATTGAGTGGACCTGTCCAGTCAATGCACGCATTTGTCACTAATCATGCAGTGCAACTCAGAACTTTCGAAGCTCACTTCTTCTAAGACGTGGTCTGATGAACCATTTGCAACGATTAAGCACCCCATAAAGTGGCGAAAATTCGTATATTTTTGGACATTTCCCAGAAATTGTGTTTAAAATAACATTTGTATGAATTGTTAATCGGATGTTAGATATCTGATTAAATAATGATATTTATCTTCCTCATTATTTATACTCAGTACAATTTGAGCTCATTGGTGTCAAAGTTCATTTGAAAATGGTTTATAAACTACTTACTATAACTTTTAATTGTTTGATATTTTAGTAAATCTGGTCACACTGATAGGATTATTAAATTATTATGAGGAGTCTAATAGAATACTAATGAAGGCTAATTCAATTTGAGAGTTACGAGAAAAGTGATATTTAGTGGCGAATTCAGCGAAATTTGCCAAAATACATAAATGTTGAGTTCATCACCGCTACTCTAAAAACGGTGAAGGAAAACATTTTGTGTAAACCGATATGTCCTAGCTAGAACCAAAAAATTTAAGATACGTGATATCTACCAACCCACACTAAGCCCACGCGCTGGATTAAGGCCCACTCCCTCTCGAAGCAGAGGAGGCCTGTGGTCCAGCAGTGGGAAAATTATAGGATGAATATGCTGTTAGATTGTCTTATAGAGAAAGACCAGCATTGTTCCAAGCAAATTTTTATCTTGTGCATAGGGCTCTAAACTTGTAATTACCTGCCGGGGTCGCGCGATTGTTCGAAAGAGATACCGTGACCCTGGCACATGGGCAACTGATGGAACACGGGTGGGTTTTAGTCAGTAAAAGTCTGACACGCCCTCCCGCTCCGCCCAGAGCGGGAGAAGTCATTTGATGATTTCCCATCCTGAAAAAAAAAAAACTTGTAATTAGCTGGTTATACCTGAACAAAGATGATATTCTAAATTTCTAAGTAATAAAACGATTCCACGTTTTTGAGGCGGCCGTACGTCACTCTTAGCAAAACCAGTATAAGTTGCCCTCTTATTCCATTGAAAGTCTGTAGGTACTAAGGCCAGTTACAAATCCCAGTTACCGTTGAAGAAACTGCGCATCTTGAACTAAATAAAGGAGCACCTCTTTCAGTTCTCCAGTTAACAAACTTGAACCACTAATTCACTATTAAGGTGTTAATCCTAGCACGCCGACTATTTATTACAGAAGAAATATTATAACGCAGACCTAACCCTCCACTAGATTACCTCCTGCCCACTGACCCGAGACGGTCTTCCAGACCTTCAGACGTTTCAATTGTTAATTAGGTGTCAGTGTCGTAATGATTAATGGGGTCTGTCAGACCCCTTTGTCGGTTAAAGGGTTGAGAAACGACGGTCAAGACTAAATGAATGGTTGTGACTTTTTGGAGGGTTGGACTGGAGATAATTTTCGCGGTGTTTTGATGCCGATAAGGATTTCATTGTTAGGGTTAACGGGTACTGAAATCCAGGGTTTGTAATGAAACTTATTTGACACTAGCTTCTCACTAATTTCTTGTTCCTCCGACCCTTCCCGTCGCGTCGAATCGCCTACCCGTCTGATTTCCCCCGTTTTTATAACATTTTTCATTACTGCTCCACTCCTCTTAGTTGTAGCGTGATGTTATATAGCCTATAGCCTTCCTCGATAAATAGGGTACCCAACACAAAAAGATTTTTTCAGTTCAATTCGGACCAGTCGTTCCTGATATTAGCGCGTTCAATCAAAAAAAAAAACAACCAAACTCTTCAGCTAAGCTATAATATTAGTATACATATAGATACACACGAACGTGTCTCGTGACTCGTCTGTCAGTCTTCCCCTCGCGTTTTATTGAAAGCCTGCACTATACACTCCGAATCACTAAATCGAGATGATGACGACGCTATCGTTCAGCCATCACAGACGCCTTCATAATTATGTATGTATATAAGGTGTATCTATTCATACACGAAATATTTTAAGAGGTACACCTGTATGTGGTAAAGAAGCTATAGAAGAAAAAGAAAATTTCTATCTAAGCGTTTTTGAATTTTCGTAATTATTATAATTTTAAAACTGCTTGAGACGTTTTGCATAAAACGTTTACTCCAAATTCTATGAATGGCCCGCCTGACACTACGAGGGCGGCGGCCGGACGGCACGAGCATGGCCGCGGTGTCTCAGGTCGTAAAAAATAAGAGGAGCCAGTATTTCTTATATGCGTCAAATAATTTCAGTTGTTGTTTAACTACAATAGTGAACCGACGTACGATCGCGCGCGCGTGCTCTAGTTAAGAGTATTCTGCAGACGCAGCACAACACCGTCGTTGCGGCGGTGTACCTACGTCGGTCGATCTATCGGTGTCATTGCCATGACCTAGTTACAAGTGCGGAAATCATGAAGTGTTTACAATAATCTATTGTTTAGGTGTTAAACTCGCCTTACAACAAAATAATGGCTAAAGAGTCTATTAAGATAAAAACTGACCTGGAAAAGCGGTTGTATGACTGTTACATCCAGGAGAAAACGGACAAGGAAAAACTGCAATGTATGGTACGTAATCTGAATGATCACATTAATAGCTTGCAGGAACAAGTTCTAGCCCTTCAAGGAGAATTAAATTGCTTGAAGGAAAAAAAAGAAACTAAAGAACCCTTAGAAAAACAGGAAAGCGAAAAACCAATATTTGCCCAGCGTACTAAAAGTGACGTTGAATATTGCACGGACGAGGATGAGCTCGCTAAAGAGACTGAGTGGATTAGGGTCAAGAACAGGAAGAAGAGGAAGCTTAACACCTCCCTCTCTCCAAAACAACAACCTGGAATAAGTGCCCAACAAGATATACAACAAAAGAACGCGAAAGAGACTTCTGTCAAAAAAGTGCCCCCACCACCGCCAATCATAATAGACGGAGTTAAGAACTACCAAACGTTCTATGACTCGCTAACTGAAACAATACCAGCTGAATCATTTAACGCAAAAATGATGAATGGAGACTGTGTGAAGGTTAACGCTAAAACAGAAGACTCTTATAGATTAATTGCCAGGCTATTAACAGAAAAAGACTACCATTGGCATTCGTACGAGAATAAGCAAGCTAGACCAATTAGAGTTGTTGTGAAGAAGTTACATTCTTCGTGCCAACCTGACCGAATCAAAGACGATCTAACAACGCAAGGACTGAAAATAGAAAAAGTAGACAACAAATTGAGCTGGAAGAATAAAGAACCACTTAACATGTTCGTTCTATCATTTAATAATGAGGAAGATGTCAACAAAATCTATGGCATAAAGTACATTTTAGGGTGTAAAATTGAAATACACCCACTTAAAAATCCTAAACTAATTCCTCAATGCAAGAGATGCCAGGCATATGGGCATACTCATAAGTACTGCAGAAAAGAGCCAAGGTGTGTAAAATGCACTGGCAAGCATCTTACTGCCAACTGTACCAAATCTCCACAAGAGAAGCCAAAATGTGTTCACTGTGGCCTACCCCACCCTGCCAACTATAGAGGGTGTGAAGTAGCTAAACAGATGCAAATGATGAAAAATAAAAATATCAAAAAGAAACCTGTAGTACCAACTACCCAACAATCTCATCCCTTACGAGATCTTGACAAACAGGCACAGAAAGCAAGTGTCCAGTCAACTGCAAAACCCATGCCAGTAACCAACACAAGTTCATATGCGCAAGCAATAAAACAAAGATCAAAACCTTTGAATCTAGAGGATAAGATCAATCAGATCTTAATGTGTATTACCTCATTTGACAAGAGATTAGAAAAATTAGAATTCGGCACTAAAACAGCTGTTTTAAATAATAAAAAATGAATAACACCCTTAAAATAATGGCGTGGAACTCTAATGGGCTCCTCAAACATCAAAATGAGTTGCAGGCAGTCCTAGACACAGAAAATATAGACGTGTGTTTGGTCTCTGAAACACACTTCACTAAACAATCTTTTGTCAAATTTAGAGGATACGTGATATATAATTCGCTCCACCCTGACAACTCTGCCAGGGGAGGTAGCGCGGTTATAATCAAAGACAACATTAGTCACTACGTGCAGTGTAAATATGAAGAACAAGACATTCAATCCGTGGCAGTTTCTGTTAAAACCAAATATTGTCACGTGTCCATTGCAGCCGTATACTGTCCTCCACGGCACATGATAAGAAAAGAGAGATATTTACATCTCTTTGAACTATTAGGCCAGAGATTTATCCTAGGCGGCGATTTTAATGCTAAACATACGCATTGGGGATCAAGACTTACTACAACTAAGGGAAGGCAGCTCTTAAGTGCAGTTAAAGATACACATTCCGAAGTCATGAGCACAGGTAAACCAACGTACTGGCCCACTGACCACCAGAAAATACCGGATCTTATAGATTTTTTCATATGCAAAAATATATCCGCCAATTACGTCAGTCTAGAGGAAGGTTTTCATATGAACTCGGACCACTCTTCAATTATACTAATGCTCAGTCAAAAAATCTTACTCAAAGAAAGCCATTTAACGCTGGTTAATAAGTTCACAGATTGGGAAAGTTTTGCCCTTGATCTAGATAATATTATCGACCTTAAAACTCCGATAAAAAAGCAAGATCAGCTTGACTCAGAAGTAAATAAATTTATTGTTAACATCCAACAATGTGCGTGGAACAACACACCGCAATTAAAACGTAAATATAAGGGATTTATCTATCCTAGAGAAATTGTGGATTTACTAACTGCGAAAAGGAAACAAAGGAAACGGTGGCAGCAAACAAGGTGCCCGCGAGATAAAACAGTACTAAATAACCTAACTAAACGATTAAAGAGGAAAATTCTACAATTTGAGGATGAATCTCTGAACACCAACCTTTTGCATCTAACCAATGACAAATCAACGGATTACTCCCTATGGAAAGCGACAAGAAATCTAAAAAGGCCGATTATACAAATACCACCCATCAGAGATAGCGACGGAAAATGGGCCATAAGCAATGACCAAAAAGCGTTAAGGTTTGCTCAACACTTGGAAGATACTTTTCAACCCAATTTAAGCTCGATAGAAATAATTGAGAGTGAAAGATTAGCACAAAATAAAAGAATTAAGCTTGTGACTCCTAACGAAGTAATGAAAGAAATTCAAAATAACATCAGCTCGAAAAAGTCTCCGGGTTATGACCTCATTACAGGTGAAATTCTTAAACACCTCCCGCGCAAAGCCATAGTAAAGCTGACCAAGCTAATCAATGCTGCATTTATTTTAAAACATGTACCTGAATCATGGAAGGTTGCTGAAGTCATCATGATTGCGAAGCCTGGGAAACCACCCCATGAAGCATCATCATACAGACCTATTTCTCTGTTGCCGGTGTTATCAAAACTATTTGAAAAACTGTTATTGAAACGGTTAAAACCATTAATAGAAGATAAAGACCTTATACCAAACCATCAATTTGGCTTCAGGGAAAAACACTCAACTATTGACCAGGTACATAGAATAACTAACATAATTGAAAAAACGCTTGAAAATAAGGAAGTTTGCGCCACCGTATTTTTAGATGTCGCGCAAGCTTTTGACAAAGTTTGGCATAAGGGTCTAATATTCAAGCTCAGACGCATGCTGCCAGAATTTGCAGATATCCTAGAGTCATATATAACTAATAGAATGTTTAGAATACGGCAGGATGATGCTTATTCCGAGCTTAAAGCTATAAAAGCTGGTGTGCCTCAAGGAAGTGTCCTAGGCCCAATTTTGTACTTGTTATACACATGTGACATCCCAGAACTGGAAAACAACACCATTGCGACCTTTGCAGATGATACTGCAATTATGGCTACTGGATCAAGCCACAGAGAAGCAGCAGAAAAAGTTCAACTAGCTGTAAACAAAGTTTATGACTGGACACAAAAATGGAAGATCAAACTGAATGAGTCAAAATCAATTCACATTGACTTCACAAACAAACACTTGGACTATCATCCAATCTACATAAATGGCAAGCAAGTGCCTTATGCTAATACAGCCAAATACCTTGGCATAACTCTCGACGCCAAGCTGCGTTGGAAAGCTCATGTCAAAAAGAAAAGGCAGGAGCTCGATATACGTTATAAAAGTATGTATTGGTTACTCGGAAGGAAATCCTGTCTATCATTACATAATAAAATAACCCTATACAAGCATATTCTGATGCCAATATGGACGTATGGTATCCAACTTTGGGGCTGTACTAAACAAAGCAACGTCAAAATAATCCAACAATTCCAAAATAAAGTACTCAGGGATGCTGTCAATGCACCCTGGTACATAAGAAATGACGACCTTCACCGTGACCTAAAAATGGAATTCGTCACCACCATTATCCAAAAATTTGCTGAAGCCCACGAAAACAGACTTCACCGACACGTGAATGTTGAGGCAATCCAGCTGCTAGACAACACAGACTTAGTGCGAAGGCTAAAAAGAACTAAACCTTTTGAATTAGTGTAGTGTACAAAGTGAGTTAAAATAGTAACAGTATTGTGCTATACATATAACACATGAACATAGTGTTTTAAAAATTGTATTAGACTCTAAGAAAGTGCTACGGACTTGAATATAAGTGCAATTGGACACTATTCTTAGTTTTAACATAATCTATTACGTAACATATTAAGTTAGAGTTAAATTGCTTATTAGCCTTTTTGGCTAGATCGTAATTAATTACTAAGAATTTTGTTCTTACTAATAAAGTATATAAATAATTTATAAATATTCGATTTTGAAAAAAATGCATTTAGAAAAAAAAAAAATTCCCTGCTGTAGCTTCTTTACCACCTACAGGTGTACCTCTTAAAATATTTCGTGTATGAATAGATACACCTTATATATACAAAATTATTCCAATTAAATTACTTAAACGTTGATCTTGAAATTATTAACAGAAATATTACAATGTTTTAATTAGATATATTTAAAGCTTATATTGTTTGATACGACCCAATATTAATTAATCGTTTATTATAGAAACAAAACTAATTAACTTCAAACAAACTTGAGCATAATTAATAAGAAAGTCTTTTAGAAGGCAAATCGAGTAGGTACATACCTACGTTAATCTATCTACCTGGGCTTTTTCAACTGGAACATGACTATATTACTGACTGCTTATATGAATTCCACAACCCAGTTACTGGGTACCACGATTCCCCGTGGTAGGACTGGTTTTAAGAGCTCAGATTAGATTTGATCAGATTTTTAGGTTTCTGGCTTCGGCGGACCCGTAGCGCCTATCAAAGATCGACAAATGACAACCGGGACGAACGGCTGAAAGTGCTTTCCGCTGCCAGGGTCGCGAGATTTGTACGAAAGAGATACCGTGGCCCTAGCATATGGTCAACTGAAGGAACACGGTTGAATTTAGTCAGTAAAAGTCTGACACACCCTTCCGCTCCACCCAGAACGGGAGACGACATTTGATGATTTCGGAACCAGAAAAAAAACGTCCTTTTCGAGGCACGAATGGGTCTCGATATGTAATAGATGATCATCTACGCTCCGGCTTTGGCAAGCATAGCTTAATCTTTGATTAACCGGTGCTGTAGTTATTATTTAACATCTTTAAAAAGATTAAGGTCTTTAACTTAAATTAAATTTTGTCAATTTCTCAGGTTATTAGGTTACTTGATTTGACAGACGTGCTTTTACAGTTAAAATACTACATTCCCACAAGTTTTAATATATAACATGAAAGACCGTTTCAGTTATTAAAATGAAAAAAAAATGGCAATAACTAACCTTTTAAATTAACCTAAATCTCGCATTTCAATTCTCGACAAAAATAAAAAACTGGCCAAGTGCGAGTCGGACTCGCGCACCGAGGGTTCTGTACAAACCTGTAGGTATTCTCGGTTTATGCACAAGGTTTATGTTTATGAAAATAAATGTATTTAAAAAAATATATATATTTCAGCTGATTAAATGACACACACAAATCTGTAGGTATTCTCGGCTTAAAAATATATTTTCTTAAATTTTTATATTTCATTTGATTGAATGTAAGGTAAATTGCGGTTTACAATTTATGACGTTTAAAAAATAACTACTTACTCGATCAAACCAATTTTCGGTGGTAGGTTACATAGTAATGTACATCATATATTTTTTTTTAGTTTTATCATTCTCTTAGTTTAGAAGTTACGGGGGGGGGGGACACATTTTACCACTTTGGAAGTGTCTCTCGCGCAAACTATTCAGTTTAGAAAAAAATTATATTAGAAACCTCAATACCATTTTTGAAGACCTATTCATAGATACCCCACACGTGTGGGTTTGATGAAAAAAACTTTTTGAGTTTCAGTTCTATGTATGGGGAACCCCAACATTTTTTGTTTTTTGTTTTCTATTTTAGTGTAAAAATCTTAATGTGGTTCACAGAATACATCTACTTACCAAGTTTCAACAGCATAGCTCTTATAGTTTTGGAAAAAAGTGGCTGTGACATACGGACGGACGGACAGACAGACAGACAGACAGACAGACAGACATGACGAATCTATAAGGGTTCCGTTTTTTGCCATTTGGCAACGGAACCCTAAAAAGTGGCTCATTCAATTGATCAAAATTGAAATGATCTTCTTTATAGTGCATTAAAACTTATAGGCATACAGTATTTTAGCCGTTTACGATTTCTTTTTTGATTTTACTGAATTAAGTGTAATTCAGTAAAATCAAAAAAGAAATCGTAAACGGTCTCTTAAAACAAGACTGAAAATGAAACGTAAATTCATTTCTGCAAACGATAATATTCACACACTCACAAGTCGAAAAACTGAACAGATTTTTCAGAAAACAAAAAAAACAATCCGTTTTTGCTGCTGCTTAACTTCAGAATACAAATCCAAGCATTTTTTTGCTCGCACCGAATATACGAAGCATCGCAGATAGGATACGTACACTTTCAATTTAATATTCAGCAGAATCTCAAGACTAAATGGATGTATTTACATATTTATGTATTCAAAAGAAGATGTCTGGAGCTCGGGATCTTAATCGTTGATTAGCATAGACGTTATTTTATTAGGCTTTATTTTTATTTCAGGTGAATCAGGCTGATTCAAGAATATGTAAAGATAGGTAAATTAACGAATGAAAAATAAAACCGTTGGAGCCGTCTCTACGCGATTCAGCACCGAGTATACTTGATTCACCGACACAAACCTACTGGAATCGAATCAAATGTAATTTATTAATTTAATTTAAATTATATTAGGCTGCGAGTCAGCACTTTTCGAACGTCAAATTTACAAAAGACAGTCTCCAAAACGCCCGCCCTTAACCACTTCGTAGTGCTTTAGCTGGGCAGAAAAGTGGGGCAACAAACTCCCCAGCAGCACAGATATGCGTTTAGTAAAGTTAACTTGATTCTCAACAATAGTTAAGCAATTAACAACACGAGAGACAGAATACAAATTTAGTCATTTGTCAGTTAGCCAAGATTCAACGTCACCGATCCGAACGCGACGGTTTAGTTTCGTTCACTGTTCAAAAACGGTCAATGAATTACGTCAGTATTATTAGAATGACGTCGTAGTAATTAATTACGTTTGTCGGCGATATTACCGGTTTTGGTGGTCAGTTTGCCAAACAATTAAAAACTAAAACCTTAATACAAAAACGTCACAACCGACGTAAAGTACACGCACAAACCAAAATAACCTAATTTGTAGGTTACATTCAAAGGTCACAAAGTTCGCTTACGACGTTCAAATAAAACGAGCATTTACGTTTTATTTTATTGCGAACAATTTATTTTTATTTTATTGGCTTCGACCTACAGATGAAAGTAGAATGTAATCATATAACTGTATTTTATTTTACAACGTAATTTATGAATCTAAAGGAAAGCGACTTGAAATAATACATCACAATAAATTTTAGTGCTAAAGCTCCTAATCGACTGTTGACGATAATCGTGGTGATTATGCAAATCCCTCTCGGAAACTACACATATGATAAACAGCTTGAGTATATAGTAACAATCACAAAAGTAGACAGATGGATACAGTTTCAGAAATGCATAGTTTCTGCCAGGGCAAATCCGCTAAGGTAGGCTGTAAAATTGTTCTTTCAAATTTTATAATTTGCATTTCAGTATCAGGTTGTTTATGTGGTTATACCGTGATTTGCCGGACATAAAGAGTAGCACCGTCCAATTTCTACCTGTGGGTGTCGTAACAGGCGACTAAGGGATCTAGTAGAAAATGGGCTGCGGCGTTCTCTATGCATTTTTCCATCATATTGCGATCGCCAACCCGTATCCCAAACGTGGCGATTATGGGAAATCCTCTCAAATCGGGGAGGCCTGTGTCCAGCAGTGAACGTGTTTTGGCTGAAATGATGATGATTATGATACTTATTTGTATTTATATAGATCATTTATTAATCAACAATTAGATACTGCTAAACAAAACCACGCTCTCCTCATTTAATTCATGAAATACTTAAAAATTTGTTTTGGTCGGCTCGGTCAAATAATTGCAGCGGTCTAATGTAAAATGACCGCAGCGGCTCCCTTTTATATTCGTTTCTTAATAATGTTCAGTAATTCTGGTTTCCGAACTCGCTTAATGTGAATTTAAATACTGCAAGACCTCGAGCCTCGAGCTCTTGAAAGATAATGAAATTAGAACCAAAATATTTTTTCTCTTTTAAATGGAGTTCAGTTTCATTTTGTGGATTACTTTATTTATCTCGCTATTTTCTACGAATTCTCGGATATACATATACCAGACCCTGTCTTTAATTCAGATTATTTTACTTTGTTCAATCTTTTCTTTTTATCCCTATTCATCATCCTTTCGCACATCCTACCATATTACCGTTTGTATTCATCATTATCGTAATCATTCCAGCTGAAAAACGTCCACTGCTGAACTTAGGCCGTCATTAAAAGGGGGGTTTTGCTATAATCGCCACGCTTGATGATCGCAATATGGTGGTAAACTGCATAGAAAACGCTGCTGCCCATTCTCTAGTAAGTCCCTTAGTGGTTTTTTACGACATTCACGAAAAGAAATAGGGTGGTGCTATTCTTTACGTCCAGCAGCTGTTATATTCTTATCATAATTAACAGCAAAATGTTGGCTTCCATATAAATAGTCTCTATGACCCGTGATCTCTGAATTAATTCTCTTCTATGCTCGCATCTTTCCCATTAATCGCCATCTTATATATAATTTGCCACTCCTCAGCTACATTCCTTATATAGTTGCTTATATAATATATACATACATACATACAATCACGCCTTTTTCCCATGGGGGTAGGCAGAAACCACGGCACCTGCTACGATCTCTACACACTCCTTTTGCCTCTTTAAGGTTCATACAAATGGTCATACACACACGCCGGTTGAGAGTACTACGCACCTGATCTTTCTGAAGAACATGACCAATAAAGTCACCATATTATGTCCTCCTAGGGCGTTCCCTCCCGGTGTTTCTACTCACATCTGCCTTGTAAATACCTTTTGTGAGTCATCCTTCATTCATCCTCTCAACATGACCAAACCATCTAAGCATACTTTTTCAATTTTTGACACTACACCTTCTTTTAAACTACACCGTTCTCTTATCACATCATTCCTCAGCCTATCATTCATAGTTACACCACACATGCTTCGCAAGGAACGCATTTCCACAGCATTTATTCTACTTTCATGCTTCTTTTGCCACACCCAACATTCACTCCCATACATAAGTGTAGGCACCAGTATCACCATTGTGAACAGCCAGTCGAGCCTTATCGGACATAAATTGGTTGGTCACAATTGCATGTAAAGCACCATTTACTTTATTTCCCGCATTCACTCTTCTTTCCATATCTTTATCAATCTTTCCAGACCTTGTAAACAAACTCCCCAACTATACGAACTCACTTACATGCTCCACACTCTTATCATTTATTTTTACATCATACACCGATATGTTCTCTTCTCTTTCAAACACCATGACCTTCGTCTTATTCACGTAAATATAATTTCTGAAGTCATTAGAATCGTACTGTCACCAAATCCTTTAACATTTTCCTTATTCCTTAGTACTCGTGCACAATTTATATGTTTTCTATTTTCGATTTCCCAATCAGCCTAAAAATAAGCGTTGCCACGGAACCTTTACCGACACGAAGTTGCTCGAATGTTTTTTTCTAATTTCATCTTCCAAATGAACGTTTCGTGTTTCGTAAATGGAAAAATAATTACGTTTTTGTACTTTTCCCCGCGGTGGCGGTGCTGCCTATCCATTCAGTTTATTCGTGGTATAGAATTACATTTTGAACAAAATGTAGTGGTTTTCAAAGTGGTTCTTGTTTGTTTATAGAATTTTGTACTGTTTGTCTTTTTATGGTGGACACATAAAAATAACATTGGCGTTTTTTTAGTAGTATAACCAGAGTATTTTTTATTAAAATGTAAATCAGATTTATATTCGGGTTTACATTTTCGCAAAAAATATTCTTGTCTCAATGTGACAAAAGATCAGCCTTGCGTCATCATTGCGATAAAAACCAGTTTCATTTAATTTGTAGTCTCGTTTATTAAGTTATGTGTATCAACATTTCACATTGCTACAACTCACAAAACTGATCACATTTCTTAGAACAAACTTCATCGTACATACCTATTGTAAAATAAAATTAAGTC
Organism: Aporophyla lueneburgensis; assembly: GCA_932294355.1. Taxonomy (NCBI): domain Eukaryota; kingdom Metazoa; phylum Arthropoda; class Insecta; order Lepidoptera; family Noctuidae; genus Aporophyla; species Aporophyla lueneburgensis. Next base: position 25,246,843 of record OW028755.1, read on the forward strand.
AACGTTATTTAACTGGGCTCCGAAATTTAATACACGACATGGCAAATTTCAACTTTGGAGTTCCATTCAAGGCATAAAAGCTGTCGATCCCCGGTTTCAGAAATTTAATTTGAAAGGATACTTGGCCTGACTCTTGAATATATTTTCATCTACTTGGACAAATATAACTTTGGACGTCCTAATTTTGTATAAAGGGGAGCATAAAATAGCCCTTTGAGCTGGAATTTAGGCAAAAGAGCTGAAATTTACATGGGCCTTTCGTCAGTAACGAGCCGAAATAATACAGAAGCGTAAATATGTACCGACATACCTATGATAGAAGGTAATTTTTGGTCCATATTTTTCTGACCTCGAGGGAAATTGGGGCAGCGAAGCAGTCTGTATTTTAATTTCAACACGATAATATTAAATTTGGACGAATAGAGAAACAAAAAGTTGAAATAACTAGAAAGAGAATCGTATTAATGTCAAAAATTAATTTACAGGTAATTCTACAAATGTAATTTTATTTATCGTCAAAAGTTGTATTTGTTTTTGTTTTGTTTCGTTGTTCGAGAATCATACTTTTTCTCGTAAAGATAACTTCTGGTAAGAAAAAAGTATGATCCTTATACATAGGTACATATTTCTAGCTACTTCTTAATACTCTGGTTTCATTCATTCTGCTTTGTCTAGGCGATCTTACTTCGAAATGTTTTACCTTTGAAATTAGGATGGCCAGTCAGTTATATGTTATTAAAGTGATGGAATGTGAGCATATTCGGAAGAAGTTGGCAGAATCATCTCAGTGCTGACTTACTTTTTTTTTGTGAGAAATCATCAAATGTCTTCTCCCGCTCAGAGCGGAGCGGGAGGGCGTGTCGTGAGAAAACCCATCTGTGTTCCTTCTGTTGCCTATACCAAGGCCACGATAACTTTGTCGACCAAATCTGCGACCCTGACAGGCATCGGTCCTAGCGGACCCCTTCAGTTTTTGCTGCCTCTCTTTGAGAGTGCTGACTTACTGTATTCGTTTTCTCCTTTACTTATACATGGACACTTATTCACATTTATTTATTTATTTATTTTGGATCTCCAACAAAAGATGTACACAATACATTGACACGTAAATAAAGGGTAACATAAGGTATTAAGTCGGGGTACTCCTTCACTTATAGGAGACCACAGCATGCACAATAGAGTTTACAACTAAGCTAACAAAGTTAAAATATTACTTAAAGGTAAAATTTGGTAACAGTTTATAAATTATTAACGGACATACACTAAAAAGAAGAATATGAAATACACTGAAATACTGAAATTAACACCTAGAGATAATGAAACACATTTCTCCAGACAAAATTTATTTCCGTTATAAATATGTACTCGTCTGTATGTATTTATTACTTTTTATTCTTTTTCCTATCTGCCATGTTCTGTCTCTGTATCACCGTAAGGTTGACTGCTAGAAAATGCCTCCGGCATTAAGTCCGCGTTTGTACAGTATTTTTTACTTGTGCATAAAGTCTTAATTAATTTCCATCTAGCTTGTGTTTTCCCAACTACATTGGGGTTATCTTTCTTTCTTTCCTTTTTCAAACCAAATGCAGCTGTAAACCAGTATTTCACATGGAGTTCCCGCCTGTCTGGTCTTCACAACTCAGTTTCAGGGTAACACGATACCCCTTGTTAAGAATAGTTGTCGGACATGTAATCTTCTGACTACCTGTTAGTACTCTCAAGCGTCAAAGATTGAGAGCCGGGACCAATGGTTTGACGTGCTTTCCTGCCAGGGTCGCGGATCCGAAAGAATTCCGTAGCTCTAGGCAACTGAAGGAACACGGGTGGGTTTTAGTCACTAATAGTCTGAGAGGCCCTCACCACCCTGCTTTCTAAGGCACGTAGGGGTCTCGTTAAGAAAGGAGTGGTCATGCATCCACGGACCAACTGAAACAAGCGTAGCTTACTTTGATCGATCAAGCTGTGTGGCTATTATTTTTCAAGAGCCCCTCCATTTGGAGGACACGGTGGAGCATACGGTGGAGGTGTGCCCTGCCTGGGTGGAGTACCACCATGTCCTCGTGGAGGCGATCGGCGGCGGTGACCTCTCGCGTCCGGCCCTGGTGCGAGCCATGGTACGGAGCGAGAGGGCATGTGAAGCCGTCACCTCCTTCTGCGAAGCAGTAATGTTCGCGAAAGAGGAGGCAGGGCGCGTGAGGGAGTGGCAGTCTCTGCGCCCTCACGTCCCTAGCCGCAGCAGGAGGAGACGCCCCGGGCGTCGGGAGTCGATAGCGGACTCCCGGCCACCGTAGGCGCGAGCTTGCGGGCGGCGAGCAATGGGTAGCTCGCCGCCCGGTAAGAACCAGGCTCGGGTCGACGGTGCGTAGTGTTCCACGCGCGCTTCAAAGAGATATCAGCAGCACTGAAGGGGTTTGCTACGATCGATGCCTGCCAGGGTCGCGAGATTGTTCGAAAGAGATATCGTGACCCTGGCACATGGGCAACTGAAGGAACACGGGTGGGTTTTAGTCAGTAAAAGTCTGACACGCCCTCCCGCTCCAACCAGAGCGGGATAAATCATTTGATGATGTCCCATCCAAAAAAAAGCCCCTCCATATAAATATTTACTCATAATTCCATTAAACAAAAAGACGTCAAGCTGCCAATTAGATAGTTCGTCTAGTTTTAATGAAGAACTTAATATAAAGTCCGAATCTTCATTAGATTAATAGTCAAACGTTTGAGGCTCCAGGGTGTTTGACAAGCGGTCTAGAGAGTTTGTAACTCCAAATACTAAACAAGCACCAATTAGATGCTTCATTGGGCATAAATCTAGTGGAAATAGTAACCTAAGTAGAAGTACCAATGTATTTTGACTGGACGATTTGTAATTTTGGTAAGCGTAAAACAAATCCAAATGAATATCATAAAAAGAAGCCATTTTCATATTATACCATTTCTACGTAATTATTCATTTTAAAGTTCTCAATAGCGATGCCACTTGTTTTAAGCTTATAGCCTCTGATCCAAAATATTTGTGAAATCTTAACATAACATCACACATCACGCCTGTATTGCCCAAAGGATTAGGCAGAGGTCTGGTGTATCTATAGTGTCTCCAACATTTCGCAGGATATGTTTAAGTCTCATGTAATAGAGACCAAGTTTATTGCCCTTAACTGGGCACAAATCTAGACTCCGGGCTGCTATCATAAAAATTTGATGGAGAAATCCAATAACAATAAATTAAACATTTATTTTCAGGTTATAATGACCCATAGACAACCTTACAAACTAACATACATAAGTATTAGACAAAACTTGTGTTAATAATAGTACCTTAAACTATATTAGTAGCAATTCACTTTACTAGCTTGTCCGTGTGCTGTCCTGTGGCACCTGTCCGCGGAAGCAACCTAACACCATGGCCTGTGGCCAAAAGTCTTCGTGCATGACAACGGGCAGATAGCAATTCGGTACACGCACTACAAACGCATTGAAGTTGACATTGAGCTGTGACTCCATTAAATTCACCCTCGGCGTATACTTCGTCCTCTGGCGTGACAATGCCCAATCTGGGAATCTTGTAGAACACTTAAGTACAATCTTGCATTTATATTGAGGTTCAATGAATTGTTACAGGTTACAAGATGTCCCTAGCAGTATGTCGTGATCGCCTGACGGGGTCTGACGCTCCTGAACAGCTGTGTGACGCTTCCAGCAAGCCGCAGGCGTCTGTCGTCAGGTGTAACACGCATCCGTGTCCTTTCAAGTAAGTTCTACACTATATTTAAATGGTTCCTGCGTTTGTTTGCAGAATCACATCCATCTATTCCAAGAACTAAGTGAATTAACTTTGTTCAATTTTCTCTCTCACATTGGCTTAAGCTATACTGTATTACCGTGGATGGTCCGTGGAGATGTGATCATCTTAACATACCAAGACCCCTTCGTGCCTTGGAAAGTACGTTAAAATGTTGGTCCCAGCTGTCATTAGGAACCAATCTTGCAACCAGGCAACCAGTCTTATCAAAATGTTTGGTATTGTTCATTAACTGGGTGTTGGACGTCAGATATGTGTGTCCCTCCATGTAAAATACTGATGTTCAATTGAATCTAGTAGCGACTTGATAGCCTCATTTTCCGCAATTTTCCGGCCGACCGCAAATATTATTCGATCACATCCGAATCCGATCACATACACATCCGTAGTTCGTAAATTAAAATCACAATTGTATACCAAAATAAAATATACAGTTAAAAAGCTGAAATAATGAGATTTTTTTTTTATTAATTTTGAGGGTAGATGTTAGTTATGTTCGTTCTGGGTACTACAGTACCCCTTGGCGCTCTACAGGGTAGTTAGGAAAAGGCATGGTAGATGGTGACGTTGGCCATACGTTATACAAAAGTGGATCAGTAGATCAACAGCTGGACAGAGGCCTACCTAAACATTCTTCATTTCTTATCATATTTCCTGTATTACTGTCTACAGGTGGTACGTGGGTGAATGGTCGGCATGCAGCGTGACGTGCGGAGGTGGCGTGCGATCCCGTCGCGTGCTGTGTGCGAGGTCTGCGAACGTCACCAAGACTGACACTTATGAACCTGGTGAGTTGTATATTTATTATGGACTAGCTTTTGCCCGCGACTTCGTCCGCGTCAAATTTTTGCTCCCCTGACCCTTCCCGTCGCATCGATTTGCCTGCTAGTTTTCGTCCATTTTTCGTTGCTGCTCGCTCCTTTTGAGTTATAGTGAGTCAACCTTAAAAGATAGACATATGCTCTCGCGGACTTTTTTTTTGAACTTTTTAAAAGGAACAATTCCGTGATACATGATTTTTGCGTTACTTTAACCGTTTACGCAGCGCACGCAACGGAAACTCTCAAAAGGAATAAATTTTCCCCGTTTTTGCAACATTTTTCATTACTGCTCCGCTCCTCTTTATTGTAGCGTGATGGCCTATAGCCTCCCTCTATAAATAGGCTACCCAACCCAAAAAGAATTTTTCAATTCGGACCAGTAGTTCCTGAGATTAGCACGTTCAATCAAACAAACAAACAAACAAACAAACTCTTCCGCTTTATAATATTATAGTATAGATTTAATCTTGTAAGTCCTGCACGGTTACTATGGTCACTTGTCTTCTATCTCTACTTTGCGAAGGCAAAGTTACATGTAATTTCTTCATTCGGAATAACCATCAACAGATAACAGTGGCAGACCTTGAAGGCTGCAGATGTCGACCTGAGCATTTGCTTGCGGGTTGAGGGTTACTTCTCACGCGGACAACTGTTGTATATGGCATGCTCCCAAGTCACCAGTCCTGACTCTCGTTATATTTGTTGCTTAGGACACACACATTTCATCAGTTATATTTAAGTCCCACTTATTAGGGGGTGAGCCTATTCCTTTCAACCGGGCAAAAATCTAGACTTGGTTTCGGTGGAACTCCGCTGCTACATTTCTAGCACATTACCAAAACTCGCCAAAAAATGATAAATTTATATCTAACGTACACCCGTAACGTAGAACCTGGGTCACTTTGGGATTCACTGGTGGACCAAAAATACAGGCCGAGCCTCAAAACTTCAAGTAAATTAATATCCAACACTTACCTTCACTTAAACATGACGAGAATATTAACCTTACTAGTGATCGCCCATTGGTCGAAATTCGACCGTACTTCATTTGAATAGAAATACATTATTAAATGAAAAAAAAATATATAATAATAAATATAAAAAATAATATGGTTATATTTGACATTCAGTAACACTTTAGACAAATTGTTGACGCTGTACTACTGTGGAGAGGGTTCGCTGGCGGGATGGTGATGGCCAGGACCAGGACGTAGGTGTAATGAGTAAAGAATACTTCTTCAAGACTCTCTTCTTTATTTTCTTAATACTTCTTAACTGCTGGATATGGAATGAATTATCACAGAAATTTGCCCTGTTTTTATAGAATTTTCCCTATTATTTTTAATTCATTATGACAGTAGTAAAAAATATTAGCATTCGTCACTTCTTCTCTGTATAAACCATACGTGTGCGAAATTTCATAACCCTCCGTCCACCCAATTTTCGTAAAAAGGGATCCAAAGTTTTCGCTTCACGTATTAATATATAGATACCAAGGTGTCGCATGGTGATATCGATTCAATTTACCCATACAACACACGATAGTTACGAAAATTTATTAAATAAATAAAATTAACTGACTTCACTAAACGTAAACTCGGACCTGCGAATTAAATCAGGACCTCATGCTCAGCAGAAACGCTTGTGACCACTAGACCAATGCGGCTGTCCTTGAGCTGTATCATAATGGAAAAGCCTGATCGAGAGAAATGTTACTTATCACCACAATGTGGTAACCGAATGATGCCTATATTCACAAAAGCACTAACGAATATCGTTTTTTTTAGGTACAAATGCAGAACCAGGCTGCGTGTCTCCAGCGCCACGGTCAACTCAGCCGTGCAGTCAACATGACTGTCCAGTTTGGGTAGCAGGACCTTGGTCAGGGGTAAGTAACTTTGACCGTATTCCAATTAAGCACCATGATTAAAACTATGTAATACCTTCTTATGCAGGAGCATCATTGGTATTTTACTTTTTTTTAAAGAGTAGTTGGGTCTAGTGATTTCGTTTCCGACTTACGAGTACAGGTCGTGAATTTGAACCCAAGTAGCCACTTCACTTTATGTATTTAATTTCATCACCTCTGCTCTCAAAACGGTGAAGTAAAACATGGTGATGAAACCGGCATGTACTAGAACAAAAATTCGAAGACATGTGACATGTTCCGACCTACACAGAACCCGCGCGAAGACAGGAGGCCTGCGTTTAATCAGTGAAAACATTATTGGTTAATTATGTATACTGCCAGGGTCGCGGATTTATTCGAAAGAGTTACCGTGGCCCTGGCATAGGCAACTAAAGGAACACACACGGGTGGGTTTTAGTCAGTAAAAGTCTGACCCGAACTCCCGCTCCGCCCAAAGCGGGAGAAGTCATTTGATGATTTCCCACCCAAAAAAGGGCTAATTATGGATGTTTCTAATTTTAGAAGTTCATCCATCGTTTCCTTTTTTTTCCCCATACCATCAGGAAAGGTATACACAATCCATGATGCTAAAAACAAAAGCATTACCAAGGGGTACTTTTACGGGTGTTTTCATTGCGAGGATCGTCTGGAGGACACGGTGGAGCATACGGTGGAGGTGTGCCCTGCCTGGGTGGAGCACCGCCGTGTCCTCGTGGAGACGATCGGCGGCGGCGACCTCTCGCGTCCGGCCCTGGTGCGGGCCATGGTACGGAGCGAGAGGGAATGGGAAACCGTCACCTCCTTCTGCGAAACAGTAATGCTCGCGAAGTAAAAGGGGGGGCGGGTGAGGGAGTGGCAGTCTCTGCGCCCTCACGTCCCTAGCCGCCGCAGGAGGAGACGCCCCAGGCGTCGGGAGTTCATAGCGGACTCCCGGCCACCGTAGGCGCGAGCTTGCGGGTGGCGAGCAATGGGTAGGTCGCCGCCCGGTAAGGACCAAGCTCGGGTCGACGGCGCATAGTGTTCCACGCGCGCCTCAAAGAGATGTCAGCAGCAGTGTAGGGGTCTACTAGGACCGATGCCTGCCAGGGTCGCATGATTGTTCGAAAGAGATACCGTGACCCTGGCACATGGGCAACTGATGGAACACGGGTGGGTTTTAGTCGGTAAAAGTCTGACACGCTCTCCCGCTCCGCCCAGAGCGGGAGAAGTCATTTGATGATTTCCCATCCTGAAAAAAAAAAAGAAAAAAAAGGGGTAAGTACTTTTAACCCATATTCATAGTATATTCAAAGTACACACAATTCTAACAAATCCGATACAAAGTGTACAGTAAGCGGCTCATGTTGTCGATAAACTATTCTATTCTCACAATATGTAGTGAGAAACTTTATTGCGCTACTATACTTACGTAAAGTGCAGGGAGATGCAATTTCTTAGGAACATACATTGTTGAAGATTTTGTATTCATGCTTAAGTTTTATGAGGTCACCTTGGACGTCCTTGGATTCGTTGACCTTTTGCAGTAGAAAGTAAAAATAAAGATCATAATTTGTATTTCAAAAATGAATAGGCACTTATTTTCTTTTAGAATTATTAATGGACCTACCAAATCAGTTTAATAACAAAAACCAAAAATTAATTTAAGGGTATAATAATAAATATCTTTATTGCTTAACCATAATGTGTACTTAAGTGGTAACTGTAATAATTTAGATCTTTATGGACCCTGAAGGGCACAGCAAAAGGTTAGGAGAGACAATAATATCGTATGGCAAATGACACCACTACCACTGGTAGATTTTATCCATTTTAGGAAATATTTCTTTAGTCCTCGTTCACGCCGATGTTAAAATATGGTGGCGGTATTTCTTCAATGCACTGCTTAGCATCGAGAGCTGAAAATCGAACAGTGTTTTCAACGGTTGGGGATATTTCTATATGTTTTTCTTACCAATGATCAGTTTTCAAACTCTTTACTTAGACTATGAGACATTGCTTCTCGCCAAATTTTATGATTCTTGGTCAACGGAAAGTACCCCGTAGGTTTGAATATAATACCTTTGCGCTTATACTAAGCGACATGAATGAACATTTTTTTTTTTTTTTGCTAGCCTGCACTGTCCCACTCCTGGGCAAAGGCCTCCCTCCACTTCTTCCAATTATCGCGAAGCCGCGCGTCCTGCTGCCAGTTTGGATGGAACCTATCCAGCTCGTCCCGCCATCTCCTACGTGGTCTGCCGCGACCCAAATGAACATAAACACAAAATATAAAAAACATATATTTTTATTGCGTTGTCTTAGATGTTTATTTTAATTAGAGCTTCAAGGAACCGTAGACCTATGTACATATTTGAGATTTAATTCCCCATGATACCTATACGTGTTATTGAGAAAAAGGGTATTGACAGATGGACGGACAACGGAGTGATCCTGTATGAGTTACTCAACAGCAGCCTATAATGTTCCCACTGTTGGAACACAGGTGTCCTCTCGGGGAGAGGGAGTAGCCATAATCCACCACGCAGGCCCAGTGCGGGTTGGTAGATGTCACAAGTCTTCGAATTTTTGGTTCTAAGACATGCCGGTTTCCTCACGATGTTTTCCTTCACCGTTCCGTATGGGTCACGTTTATTCTTAAAAATCTTTTTTTTTTCAATTCCAGCTGTACCAATTTGAACTTCTTTTACCAATAGTAAATTCTTTAAACTCCAGGACCAAACCCACCACGTAGGACCAAACAAAAACAAAACGATTAAATACCAGTAAAACTAAAACCCCTCAAAATTTAGAAGAAGTCCTTACCTCCAATTAAAGAGAGTTCACCCTGTCTTTTTAATTTGTCCGCACTGACGCAAAGTTTCGAAACTTAAGCAAACTTGGAGCTTGTTAGCCTAAAGTTTAGACGTGGGTATTTGAGCTAGGTAAGTTCGTGATTACAATTTTGTGTGGCTCATTAATCTGTGTGGCTACACGATATTGACTGCATAGTTCGAGTTCAACGGTGTTTGGCTTACGGAGTTGACTTTGAGTGTCAAATTCATAATGGTTGAGTGACCACAGTAGCGTAGTGTGTAGAGCTAACAAAGGTTTAGAGAGGTCAAATATTCTGAAATTATTTTATGCTTGACTAGCTTCTGCCCGCGACTTCGTCCGCGTCAAATTTTTGTTCCCCTGACCCTTCCCGTCGCATCGATTTCCCTGCTAGTTTTCGTCCATTTTTCGTTGCTGCTCGCTCCTTTTGAGTTATAGTGAGTCAACCTTAAAAGATAGACATATGCTCTCGCGGACTTTTTTTTAGAACTTTTTAAAAGGAACAATTCCGTCATACATAATTTTTGCGTTACTTTAACCGTTTACGCAGCGCACGCAACGGAAACTCTCAAAAGGAATGAATTTTCCCCGTTTTTGCAACATTTTTCATTACTGCTCCGCTCCTCTTAGTTGTAGCGTGATGTTATATAGCCTATAGCCTCCCTCGATAAATAGGCTATCCAACACAAAAATAATTTTTCAATTTGGACCAGTAGTTCCTGAGATTAGCGCGTTCAATCAAACAAACAAACAAACAAACAAACAAACAAACTCTTCAGCTTTATAATATTAGTATAGATTAATTGGAATATTCACTGAATAAGTATTAATTACAACGGTTGCTTGTTGCGTGATGGCAAACTTGACCATTTTAGTCCTAGTTGAGACACAAATGTAATAAACAAGACAAACACTGCAGTACTAGTATAAAGCTAGAAGGACCAGTGGTGGCCTAGTGGTAACGGCTATTACTTACCATTTGTTGATCGTAGGTTTGAACTATGACTAAAAAACCGAAAATTTGAACACATGTGACATCTATCAACCCGCGCTGGGCCCGTGTGATGGAATAATGCATACCATAACTTCCTCTCAAAGAGAGGAGGCTTGTAGCTCAGCAGTTGAAACGATATAGATTGATTATGCACCATCAAACCATCGCATCCCATCTATTTTTACCCCTGAGTTTGTGTACCCTTTTTTTGTGGTTGGGAAATCATCAAATGACGTCTCCCACTTTGGGCGGAGCGGGAGGGCGTGTCAGACTTTTACTGACTAAAACCCACCGGTGTTCCTTCAATTGCCTGTATGCCAGGGCCCCGGTATCTCTTTCGAAGTTTGTGTACCCTTCAGTGCTGTTTATTCTCGGGGGTAGTCAGATTGCAAAATTTTATTTCATCTTACTTTTTTCAAATGACGTATAAAAGTGATCATGAATAGCCACAAATTCATTTTAAACCGATTATAAAATTAGAAAACTTTATTTTAGATCCAGAAGATACTAATTTGTTGCGTCACTCATATCCACCTTATAAATAAGATCCTTCTCTGTTCAGTGCTCTGTATCCTGTGGCGAGGGAGTCCAGGTTCGAGGTGTGGAGTGCACTCCCTCGGGAGGTGGATGTGACCCTGCCTCCAGACCAGAGATATCACGACCTTGTTCTACGGGTATCAGCTGTCCAGCTTATAGGGAGTCTGATGAACCCGAGGTAAGATTCTTTGACAGAATAAGTTTATCATATAATTATTCATTGTGATGTGATCTAAAGTCTCATGGAACTGCCAACGTTGATTGGAACTCTGAGTACTTTTATTGAATATTTACGGTTTATTGGTTGAGCTGTGTTCTATCATGATGGAAAACTCGATTACGATTTCACTAGCAGTGATAGCAAGGCTTTTATGTTCGACACAAATTTTGTAAATGATGTACCTTAGCACTATTTATTTTTTGATGATTTTTTTTACAGCCCGATTACGTAACACATTTTGAATCACAATTTATTAACGATTGTGAAGGAAATTCATAATTCATTGCTTCTTATGTTTGAAACTTGTTTCTGCTCGACAACGTAAATAACGCAATGAACGTAATTCAACAGAATTGTTAAAATGATTATTGAAATTTTAAGTGAGCTACGCAATTACATCGCGGATTTGCACGTACAATCATGTTTGATAAAGCACTTTAGATTCCATCCTTCGTTTAAATTGATCCTCGTATATTATATACAAAAGTTATAACTGTCTTCCAGAACAAAAACATTGTATAATAACCTTGTATTTAAAATATAACTCACAGTTATACCAACAGGATGAGATAGAAGAGCTCCTACCTGGAGTGGTCTACCACACTCAACCGCTGATACAGCCATACCCAATGCCCCAGGCGAAAGCAGAACGTCTGATAGGAGAACCTGATGTCCCGGTAGAGGCCACGTAAGTACTGTTGAGTTAAGTAGATTTATATAGTGTGGAGGCAAATAATTACGTCAAAATCATCAATCAATTGAAAATCATTCTTGTTGAAGACGAAACAATTATTATTTTTGAATATCAGTACGTAATTGAACTAGTTGATGATAAATGTCTTGAAGTAAAGGATTCGATTTTGTTTTATGTAAAGAAAACATTGGAATTGCTTATATTTCAATCAGTAAATGAAAATTCCAATGGAATAAATCTTGAAAGCGGCTATTAAAAGTTTTCTGTTTGGCACAAAGAAAGTCTTGAGTTCGTTTATAACTTTTGATCAAAAGTCAGACATATTCATTTTAATGTCTCGTTACTTCAATAAAGATGTTTTGGGACATGTGTTTTTCAAGTTATGTTAAATAGATTCGATTTTATAATCAATTTAAGAGTAGTTAAGTAACTTCTTCTAAATTATTAATATACTCCCTCTTTTTATTAATACATTCCTTTCAATTATAGACCTTTTACTCAAAAATCAAGCTGACTATAAATACATTTTACAAAATCTCCCAAGCTTACTTTTAAACAAACAAATTCTATTCATTCCTATTTATAGAAAGTTTTGTCTGTAAAGGAAAATGCGTAGGCAAAATAACAAAAAGTTTCTAAATATATGATCTTGGTTCAATTATTTGAATTCCAACAGTATTACTTAGCTTGTGGTGAGAGATCTTCACAAGTTCGTCTACGTAACAAATAAAGTTTTAAACAATATTATAAGAATACATTAGCATAAGAATTGTCGTTTAATCTTGTTTTATTAATCGAAAAAAGCTAAGGAATTTTCTAGAATATAGGTACAGCTTATATCAGACACGTGTCATCATATTTTAAGAATGTGGTATAAATTATTAAATTGAATTGTCACCATGAAACCAACATCACCAACGCACAAAAATGATCAAGTGTCCGAAACAAAACTTCAAAACTACACGTCCCAAATGTATGAGACTGCACATTTTTTTATTTGCGCTTACAATGTTAGTCCCATGGATATAGTTGTTCAGTTTAATGATCTGTACCATTCTAATTCAGTGTGTCCAGTTTTTTATCATATTCCTTGGTTAAATCATTAGCTGTAACTACGTCTGCCTCCACACTATTAGAATTATCTAGTCTTTATCAGACCTTTTCAAGAACGTCCATTTTCTTTACAACGTCTAACGCAGCATGTGTCATTATGATATGAATTTTATTCCCAACGATATTATGATCAATATTCTCTGATTCCATTGCTCAATATCCAAGCTCAGAGTATTTTGTTGTTGTCTTTTCAGCAATTACAAAATATTCTTTGCGTGTGGCTGGTTGTATGTAAGGTATTGTACCTAAGACAAAAGTTTTTAAGGTTTCACTTCAAACATCTACACATTTTTAACAAGGAATGACATTACCCGTCCCTTCAACGAATCCTGTTGCAGTAGTCTTGATTTTTGGCTTGTATGTTTCGAAAACGTCTTTAATTTTATAGGGTAGCTTATAGATTGGCATTCAATCATTCATGGATTGACTATTGACTAAGTCTGTAAAGCTGGGTGATTTACTAAGTAGCTTTACCACGTGGCTTAACCAAAATGATCTTTCGAGCGAATATGCGACTATCGCTTTCATATGTCACTTTTAGTTCGTAAAACTGGAAGGTGCCATCATGTGACTGAGTTCGCCAAACAAAAGGTGACATGTGACCGTGAGGATCGCTCTTCGTTAGGACGCGACCTTAAATAAAGAATTCAAACTGTAATATCCTTCTGATGTTATATTTTTAATTTACGTTTTGAACAGATATTTATATGTAATAATTAAAAAAATATGTGTACGCATGTAATTTTCAAGAAACAAATATAATTCAAAGCTCACCTCTCCCTATAAAGAATTAAAGACGATTTTCGATAAATGTTATAATTTTTGTTTTCTAGTGTTCGTTTTAGACCCCACCTTGAGTGTTTATGGAAACCTGACCCTTCCTGGGATGTTTAGAAAATATAGTAATGTAAGAGTCGGGATGTTACGGTTCAAGATAATGGTGATATTGAACATGGGAAATATTTAAGCGATCCTTTCGACCCCTTTTGACCTGGTGAAAACCGCAGGAATCTGCTGGATGCGAAAGGCATTGAACCGGTTGATGTGGCGGTACTTGGGGGAGGCCTATGTCCGACAGTAGGCATCTTTCAGCTGAAATGACGATGATGATCAACGTCTAAAAACTTATTAATCTTCTAAAGATGGACACCATTGTAATTGAACGAACCTTCAAATGTTTTTTGCGCTTCCAAAGACGAATACTTCTTTTGTCATAATTGGGCCTCATGGCCATCAGATCAAGTAACTAAGCAAGGGCAACCCGAACAAGGTAAGGTTAGAACTGTGGCCAAATGCGCGCGAGCCAAGCGAGCGAAGCGACCGGTGCTGCGGCAGCGGTCAGAGAGCGTTACATCCAACTTGGTCGCAGTAACTTAGCTATTTTGTATAGGACCTATAATTGAAGTTCACAAAAAAGGCACAATCATTTTATTAGAGAGTTAAAAGTTAAATACATTTTTAGGAGCGCAAAATGGGTATTATTGAAGGTTCGAATAAAAATATGCCATTTAAAATGTAGATTAAGAACTTAAGTTCAGTCAAGCAAACTTCAACGATTATTCCAGTATGGGTATCTAATGAACTGGAAAAATTTCAGAAAATCTTTCTAGTAAGATTTCTGAACCGTACCTATTAATTAAAGTTATCAAGTTTTACGGTTCTGCCTACGATGACAAGGGTTTACATAATGGAAAGGCAAGTGGAACTTTTTTTGAGATTTCATAATTATCTTACCGATGAGTCTGACGACCAGTGTTACTAAGGGGTATTGTATTATCCAGTTGCTGGGTTGTGGAGGTTATATAGGCAGTCGGTCCATGTAAAATACTGGTATTCAGTTTCACCCGGGAAGCAGTGGTGGCCCAGTGGTAAAGGCTGCGACTTACGAGTTGTATGTCGAAGCTTAGAACCCAGAAAAGCGCTTTACTACAATTTATGTAAATTATTTCATCACCACTGCTCCCAAAATGGTGAAGGAAGACATCGTGAGAAAACAGGCATATCTATCCATAAACTCGAAGACTTGTGACATCTACCAACCCGCACTGGGCTCGCGTAGGGGATTACGGATTACGTTCCTCTGCCTCTCATCGAGAGGAAGCCTGTATCCCTGCAGAAGAAACATTATAGGCTAATTATGACCTGCATCCAGTTAGACTGGAAACCGACGACCAATAAGGTTGGGAAAAGGTTAACCTTTTTCAAACTATGTTGTGTGAACTGGAACGGGCCTTCACGCCGAAAGAGGTCGCTTTTCGGTTTTCCGAATTAAAAGTGACATTTAAACGCGACGATCACGTTTTCGCGCAACGATTATTTAGGTCAGGACACGGGTTTAATATTCGATAAGTTTGCTTGAGTGCGTATAGGCATCTAAATATTATTCAAATTATTTTTTTTATCATGATTGTACACCCTTCGGAGGTTTTTAATTTATTGAGGGCAATTTCTTCAAATTCAACCTTGTCTGGGGGTCTACTACCACCTCTTAACTATAGTATTGTTTCTATGTTATTGTGTTATCTCGTCTAGAATTTTCTAAAATTTCTCTATCTTATCTTTCGGGGAATTCCAGCGTAATGTTATGTGATTTTTTTTTCTTTTACGAAGGAAAAGATGGAGCTATACGTCCTATATAGTACATACTAAAGTAAGATTAAAATATTGAATACCACTTTATGTGGTAGTGGATGTGTTGATGGTTGCTGAACATAAATTCTTTACCCTAGGTTCACTGCTGTGTGGCACCTTATTGTGTTTGACTATATATTACCTATATGTATTTAAGTATGTAAATAAATATTTACTATCACTGTATTATGTATAGTTTTGTAAGTTATCAATCAAAAGTCATTTATTTAACTAGGCTGAGAGTCAGCACTTTCTAAACGCCAAAATTACATGAGACAGTCCCCCAAAACGCCCGCCCTTTACTTCTCCCCAGTGATTGAGCTGGGAAGAAGAAGTGGCGCAACAACCTGTCCAGCAGCACAGCTGTCTGTTCAGTTAGAAGAACTTTTTTTTTGTTATGTGCCCGTACGCTTAGCTAGCACTATCAATATTTGTAAATACAATGCACATTATTAGGTATCATAAATTTAAAATAATGGCTTCTTATTTTGTTTAAACAGAACAAAGAACTGTTTTAAGCAAACAAATAATGATAAGATTTTATGAAATTGTATTAAACCCTAAAATTACAATAAACTCTGTCTATAAAATTTCATAATAGTCAATGAGAAAAAAAAACTCGAATGAAAGATAATTGTAATAAATATTAGTAAAATCGCAGATCATATTTTAAAAGCCCAAGTAAAACACAAGAAAAACAGAACATTTATATATATTTGGCACTGCTTTGAAGCACGTAGCAACAGAAGATAAAAAACCAATGGCAGATATGAAGAAATCTTATTATAAAACCGAATCACATAAAATCCGTAACATCCCTTCTGTAAATATTAAAACGAAAACACACTACACAGAGTAACCTTCCTTCGAACTACCTACTCAACTATTGATGAACTAATTTGTATGCACAGTATATTTCAATTCACACCGACCCCAAACCATCGCACACATCATCTCAACTTTACTCTGATTTCTATTTTTCTACTCTATGCACTGCACATAAGATTTATATTTCCTTGCACATTATATAATACACAAACCGTTTGTCTTGCAACGTTTCCTCGCTTACACTTTTACCAATTGGCACAAACATTTAACACAAAATGGATACACACAAGTTGATTTTTCCAAATACTTTTTAACTGTGGTCGAATTTGCAGGTATTGGGTGATTTAAATTACAAATAACACTGGTGCATACTTCTACATATACCAGCCCGAAATTATTTAGGATCTCTAGCTGCCCTTAGCACCTCGCATGTCGACCTATAATGACCCCGTGTGAATCTACAATAGATAGAATAGATTTTTTGTTTACAAATTTTGGGCGACTTTCGTAGGGTTGGGCTATTTCTGGCAGAGTAATTTAGGGTTTGTAAGAGTTTAACAATATCTTTCTGTCGACGTAGAAGGTACAAATTTAATTAACTTCTTAATATAAATATTAAATAACTTTGTAAAGCAATTATATTTCCATCAAGGCTATTTTTGTATTCAACATTTAAATGAAATTCTTTTTAAAGTAGCTTATACCCACGATTGCCCTATTTTACTTAAAGAGATAAAATAACACACCACATGAAAATTAAATGAGGAATCGAATTATTTTTTGACAACATTCAGAAATAAAAACTTGGACAAACCCAAATTACTGTGCCAACTCCAAACATAAAAAAATCATTTCGTCAACTAACAAATTATTTTATCAAACAGCTATATCAAAGACGATGACTGGGGACCCTGCAGTGTGACCTGTGGTGAAGGTTGGAGGAAAAAAGAGGTCCACTGCAAGATATTCCTGGAGTTCAGCAGAACTATTGCGAAGCTGCCTGATAGCAAATGTTTGGGACCTAAACCTGCTGAGGACACTGAGAGATGTGTCATGGAACCATGTTCTATGGCTTATGGGACTTCATTTGGAGATTCTAGTGTGCCATCTTACAGTGGTGGCGATAGGTAAGTTTTTGATAGATCATCGGTAACTAATGATGACTTATCAAGAAATCTGCTAAATCAAATAGTTTATTACGATACTTGTGACTTAATTAGTCCATTATTGCACGGTCTGAAATACTTAAGTCACACGGTATCGTATACTTTTTAATAATACGTGTGACCTAAACCCACTTATAAGGCAAACTTTTCTGTGTAAAAATAACTACTTAAGTCAAAGAAAAGCTTGACTTAAGTGCGGGTTTCAATCAATAATAAAATTAATTTTATAAAAGCTATAATATTACCAAACTTCTGTAAATGAATAGGTTATTTTGCCCACTATCTAAATTTATATTCAAATTTTTATTGATAAAGAAAACAATCACAATAAACTCAATCGTTTAATTTCTCCAAAAGTTTATCCAGTACGCCATTTCCAACTGACTCTTTCACGACATCATTCACTCTATCCTTCAATAGTGCATTCTCTTCTGGATACTCCGGTAGATCCATACTTAGGTCTATTCTTGACCCCATTACTATTGAATCATCTTCACCGGCCGTTGACATAATTCTTAGCTCAATCATTGCTATCAACAATCCATATGGTTTATATTCTTCTATATCTGCATTAAAATCCTCTCTTTTGAAAACAGATTCGGCTTGTATGTCAAATTTATTCAAGAAAACCTTTAGGTTGTCATAGTAAATCATTTTGAGGAGATCTAAATGTTCTAATCGTAATGCTGAATCGGTGCATATGTATAGAAAATACATGATGTCTGTCACTGGATTTGCGTATCTCATTGCTTGGAAGTCTATGAAGCATATTTTTCCGGTCTGTAAACAAAACAATACAATTGAAGAGATTTGGAATGAATCACACCTTGTTGACAAGCCTGTTTACGTTTTAATATAAGTATGCCAGGTGCAAGGACACAGTAAATCGTTTTGATTAGATCGCATGCAATGATATAAAAAGGATATTGTAAATACTCTATTTCAAATTGAATATCTTAATTGGATTAACGTTAATATTACTCGCATTATTAATTTTTTTGAAAAAGTAATCTAAATCTAGATTAAAACCTAATACGTATTCATTCATATTTAATAGAATCTACAAACCGAAGCCCTGGGCAATAATTACAGATCTAAAAAATTGAATTAAAGATGAAACAATAATAAAACAAAATCGTGCTATAAGATTAAAACTTTTAATACCCTATGCGTAGATAAAATTTAGATTGAGTGCAACTTTGACCTTTTGAAACGTTATTTCTATTCTAACATAGGCTAGAAATTACTCACCTCATGTTTGAACAGCATATTGTTGACCCAACAGTCTCCGTGACATAAAACGTTAGTTTTACTTGGTTTTGTATACATTTGCAACAGGTTTAAGAGCATAACATCTACTGTCTCTAGTTTTTTCTTTGAATTCTCATCAACTATTTGCCGTAAAGACATCTCAAATGATTCGAAGAAATAGTTTCTCAATTTAGTTTTGTCCAAAAAGTGATCTTGGTACAAAAGATCATGGAACTCAGACCTAACTTCATCGAAACTCAATGGTTCTTTAGATTGAAATACAAACGATAACGCATGAAATTTTGCCAATTCGCCTAGTACGACACCAATTTCTTTAATTCCCAGGTTTTCACATTTCGCCAGTTTGCCATCGATTTCATATCCCTTTGTCCTCAAATCATCCAGAATAATTATCTCATTGGAACTTTCTGTATTTGTAAATAAACAATCGGAGAATTCCAATCTTTCATGTTCATACAACACATTTTGTAAATCCTTGAACTTGCTTATCACTTTGTTGTACGCGTTCACTTCTCTTTCATGTAGTTTGTGGAATAAAACTTGTCTTTCCGTATTCACTAAAGTCTTAACAATAACACTGATATTATGTTCATCACTATCTGTCTCTCTTATCTCCACTCGAAATACATTTGCTATATAATTCGCTCTTTTACCACTAATACAATCCACGTTATACTTAAAATCTTCAATCCCTTTAGCGAGAGCAATCTCTTTGATAGAACTGTGGAGTTCTAGACAGTTAAACTCATCTGGCTCACTTAAATGGACTTCTAAAGACATTGTCACTGTCAGTAGTTCCGCTATCACTGACTGTCCATTGAGTGTTAATCATACGATAAGTACCGTATCTTCTGATAAGCCAATATCAATACGTAAATATTTGTTTAGATTACGTTTCGCGATGCGTTTTTGAATGTTGGCCATATTACTATCTAATCTAGGAAAAATAATTGGGCTTTAGTAACAAATGCTTCTATTTATCTTCATAGCAGAAATGATATTATTTTCGCCACCTATATTACTGACCGCAATATTTTCTTTTTTATAGTTTCTGTATGTATACCTAGTATGTTTGTAAGTAAGTATCCAAAATTATGATCGCCTCTTGTTTTCAACAGCAGATTGCTCACATTTGGGACTTCAAGTAACATCAGGGTGGCACCAGGGTCTCCAGGGAAGTCTTACTCTTGGAAGGAAAAGGGATACACAAGCTGCAGCGCATCTTGTCTTAGTGGAGTTCAGGTAATGTAGTCTTGTTATAAGTGGGCTTACTCCTCTTATTACCTCTCCGCATCTACAATACTCGTACAATATCATATATCTTTCACCCCAAAACAACTGAAACGTTTGAAATTTTGAAATATCGTAAAGAATAGCATCATCCCATTTCTACCCGTGGGTGTCGTAGATGGTGACTAAGAGACTTACTAGAGAATGGGCAGCAGCGTTTTCTATGCATTTTACCACCATACTGCGATCGCAAACCCGCTTGCCAACCGTGGTGATTATGGCAAACCCCCCCTTTGAGGGAGGCATATATCCAGCAGTGGACGTCTTTTAGTTGAAATGATGATAATGACATTTGACGAATGGTTCACCTAGGACTTGGAGTAAGACGTAGTTGACTTTTCACCCAAGATTCCAGGTGAAGTCACAGGCAATAGCAACTGATTAATAAAATAGATTTACTTTTATGTGCGATAATAATTTATCTATGAAGTCTAGGTCACATGTCAATGCCTCACTATCTAATCCCTAGGACATTTTATCATTATGGCAATTCTATTTTGTTGGTACAACCATTACACGTGCTCTAAATTCTTGTGCGATGTGAACGTGTTTTGAGGTCAACTCCAGTCAATCTAGTTTTTTTGCGATTTGCGATAAAATGCTTTTTTTGTGGGTGGGAAATCATCGAATGACGAGGTTGTGTCAGACTTTTACTGACTAAAACCCACGCCTGGTATATGGCCAATAGGGTGGAGCGAAAAAAAATTTTTTGGTTGTGAGTGATCTAATAGTGAAAAATGTATGCCTTTTAGACTTAAATTAATCCGTGCAAAATATTATTTGATTTGATTAACAGTAAGAGCCTCCGCAACGTCATTGAATTTTTGAAAAAAGAAAGATTTTAGATTCCAGTTTGACGACATGTAAATGTGTGAAATTTTAATAAACTGACCGATTTTATTCCCAAACATTATTGCAGTTACAGTTTATTTTCGAAACATAACAAAAAGACTGCATAAACTTATGTTTATAATTTAAAATAAGAAAGTGAGGGCGCGCGGGAGGGTACGTAGTACCTAACTTTGGTTCAGCGAAAGGAATATAAACTGCGATGATAGAGTTCCTGTCACATGATGGAATTTCACAACATCATCTTATGGTAATCGGTTGGGATGGTACCAATGTGAATATTGGCAAGTATCCAGTGGGTAATTTGTTTACTCCACATGAGTGAACTTCATTTGAGACACTTCGAAGGTTTGCGAGAATAAGGACGTAACTCACAATTCTGTCAAATTGAATAATGTACGCCAAACGACGATAAATCTATGATAATATCAAAAACAGAGATGCAACGCCGATTTAGAATCAACGTTCGTTATTTCGCCGTTTCGAAATCGTTCGTTGCATCTCTGTTCACGACAAAATATCAAAGATTAATGATCGTTTGGCATACAGTATTCAATTTGACAGAATTTTAAATTATATCCTTATCCTCGCAAACCAGTGACTTGTTTTTTCATCTTGACTGAGGTACTTTGTGGCCTAAGTCTTACACTGGAACATTGGGGAAAGCAATTGGGACTTGTGAAAATTGCCTGTTAAAAAATAATCTGCGCATTGAAGGATAATTGATGGAAGATTTGATTACAAATTAACAGAACCTGCTCAAGATTGTCTCAGCGGTAGTTTCAGGCGATTTCCCAGGAGATCTAGCAATCAGATCTCCAGGCAAAATGTCACTTGCCTGTTGGCTCACACGTGCCAAATTAATTCTACGATTGTATGTTACAACAGAGACACCATCAAAAAACTTGACAACTTTATCTACATTTGTAGTAAAAGTTTACGCACCATCTTGGTTCTATATAAAAAATATACCATCATGCAAAGATGGCACGCAACATCTTTTTAACATGATTAAAGCCTTCAGAGGACATAAAGGTTTTTGATCCTATCATTCAACGCAATAGCTATTTTGCACATCCCGAGAGCATTCTCCTTGCAATGATAACAGATGACAGGAAGCACATTTGAGAACTGGCAGCTCGGCGCATATTAAAGGCACGCAAGATGCTTCAACCTTCACCACCTATAATGTTTGAAGTGCCGTCTATAAATTTCAATGCTTCGACATATATTGGATTAATAAATTGGCAGGAAATAATAACTGAACCACCGATTACGAAAAACTTGTCTGACTAAGAAATTCAATCTATCGTTCAATCAAGTGATGAGGATGAAATGTTGTTCATGGGGCTTCCATGCCATACTTAAACTGTTAAACGGGCTATAAAAGTAACGACGGAAGCTGCAACTTCTCAAAGTACAAAAAGTCACGACTGGGTGCAATAAAAGCCAAAATGGAATCACGGAACGTAATGCCAAAATTTGAGAGTAAAAGAGATTTTCGTGCAAATTAATTGCATTTTTTAATAATAGTTTTTTTTTAAATTTCGTGTTTTTCTGATAAATAAACATGTGAATTATATATTTTGTATTATTTATTCACCCATTTACCGTTAAATAACGTTTAATATTTGGTCTATCTGTACTAGACTATTTTCATTAAAATTAAAATTTTGAGGTCAGTGCGGAGGCAGAAGATAGTGATCAAATTGATTGAAAAAATGTATTTATTTCAACTTTAATATAAGGCACCAATCCCTCTCTATTACAAGAAAAAATCTCACAAAAAAAATTTTTCATACTTTCATGCTCCACCCTAATGGCCAACTGAAGGAACACCCTTCAGTTGGCCATATACCAGGGCTACGGTAACTCTTTCGAACAGATCTCGCGACCCAGGGCGATAAAATGCTTACATTAGAATCTATGGTACGGCAAGCTTACATTAGAATCTATGATATGATGTCCAGTATAATATGACTTCCTATTGTACGAAAAAACTGTACAATCTGAGCTCAGCTAAAACTGGAAATGTATAGCTTGATGTGCAGCCGTGTGTACATAACAAATGTACGGTCAAGAAAATTTATTATTCATCAAATTGACAGACTCCGTTAACCAACTGTCAAAGAATGACAGATGTGACAGTATAGTAGTAGCTTTGCTAATCAATTTGATACGTAATTAATTTTCCTGACTTTATTCATATCCGTAGATAGAGTCATCATCACCTGCCTAACGTTTTCCCAATTATGTTGAAGTCGGCTTCCAACCTAACCAGAGATCTAACTAATACCAGTATTTTACATGGAGTCACCTGTCTATCTGACCTCCATAGCCAATTACTGGGTAATACGATACCCTTTGGTAAGACATGTCAGACTTTCGGGCTTCTGACGACCCGTAACGCTGTCAAAGATCCACAAATAACAGCGGGGACCAACGGCTTGACGTGCTTTCCGAGGCACGGAGGAGTCTTGGTATATAAAGATGGTCACCCATCCACAAACCAACCGCACAGCGCACCTTAACCGCAATTTTGAATCAGCAAAACATTTCAGGAGGTTGTTATGAGACTCGTAAATAATCACATAACAATACGATACCAAGTCAATAATCATTAATACTTTTTATTTTAGATTTTTCAATTTTATTGATTTTCAGAATGTGTGAAAGTGCAGATTAAGCCCAGTCTGTACGTGTCCTTAAACTGCACTTTCACACACACAAACAAACGTAACCGACATTTCTTTCATAGATTTTTTGAAGAGGGTTATTAAGAGAGTTATTCTGAAGAAAAACAATAAAATTGAAAAATCTAAAACCGCGCGGTACCGTGTGGTGCCGGACGTAAAGAATAGCATCACCCCATTTCTTCCCGTGGGTGTCGTAAGAGGCGACTACGGGAATTACTAGAGAATGGGCAGCAGCGTTCTCTATGCATTTTACCACCATACTGCGATCGCCAATCCGCCTGCCAAGCGTGGCGATTATGACAAAGCCCCCCAAATTGGGGGAGGTCATGTCCAGCAGTGGACGTAGTACGGCTGAAATGATGATCATGATGATGACAGACTGGCCGCGTTTTAAAAAAGGGAGTTCACACTTACCGATTTCCGTAAATAAGAATAAAATGAAAAAAAAAAAATACCTGCCCATTTTATTGTTGATTCGGGTCGAGAATCACTAACATAATTACCTCCTAAAATATTTTGCAGATCCAAAACTGTACCTTGTATTTCTTTTACAGGAGCTCATCATCCAATGCGTCAGAGACGAAGATGGAAAGAATGCGTCTCCTTACATGTGTGATCCACTGACTAAACCTGAAAACAGAGTGAGGACTTGTAACGATCATCCCTGTCCACCCAGGTATGTGAATAATTCTTTAGAGTAACATAACATAATATCTGTTTAGCTCGAAGGGTTAAGCAGAGGAGTGCCTCTGGTACACCAAAATTTCGCCAGCTATGTGTAAGTCTCGAGAGCAGTGGTGGTTCAGGAGTCACAGCCCGACGTGCGTTCGAACCCAGGCAATAGTTCAACAGGCGTTTTACTTTATGTAATTCATTTCATCAGCACTGATCTCAAAACTGTGAAGGAAAACATTGTGAGGAAACCAGCATGTCTTATAATTAAAAAAATCGAAGACATTTGATATCTACCAACCCGCATTGGGCCCGTGTGGTAGATTACAGCCCACGCCTTTTCGAACACAGGCGGCTTGTATCCCAACAATGGGAACAATACAGGCTGATTTTGATGTGTAATAGGGAGCGAGCCTATTGCCATCAACCGGTACAAATCTAGACTCCAGCGTGCTACTGAGAAATTCTTGATAGAAAACTCAATAACACTTTGCCAGACCTGGGAATCGAACCCAAAACCTCATGCTCAACAGTAGCGCTTGCTACCACTAAACCAACGAGGCAGTCAAACAACAAGCAAGCTATCGCCGCGTTCATTTGTCACTTTTTTTTCGGTCGCCTTTCGGTTTTTCCAAATAATTTAAGTTACATAAATATGAACGCAAAGATCACTTTTAGCTAGGAAGTGGGAGCATACTTATGACAAGATATTTGATAAGAATGACAATTATTAAGCTCTCATAAGACTACTCAGTATTTATTAACTTTTCGAAATTTTTCCTTCAACCTTTCCACGTGCCAAACTTCCTCTAGGAAAAGGAAATATTATTCAAATAATCATGAAAGTGAGTCTTGTATTTTTTGTCGTTGTATTTCAAGACCAATTATTTATAAAAATCGTAATGAGATCTAATTTCAATTACAAAAGTAAATACGAAGATAAAACAATTTTCATGTAACATATTTTTGTTCATAACTTCTACGTGTATGAAATCATCTATCCAACATTATAATACTACCGTTCCCTATTCCTTATATTTTGTCTGTGGAATTAACATAACGTCTGCCAGTTTATGAATGTTTTTTTTTTTTGTCAGCATATAAGGTGGCCCAGGGCTGGCTAAGGCCTCACCTTTTTCCTTTCCTGTCTTTTGCGATTACTAATCATTATTGGCCATGCAAACACACACGGTCATCAAAGTTACGACCATGATTTGCGATGTCTTCCCTGAGGCGTCTAGCGAGTGATGATCTTGGCAAATCTCTGAGGCGTGCGTTGGAGCAATATTTCGTAAAAATATTTTGGTAAAATCATTGAATTAAGTGAGCTCGGAGTGGTCTGTCAGTAATGTCAATACCAATGCTCAAATGGAATGACGGCTCACTTCAAACTCACTTCGCGTAAGTTTTTACGATGATATTTTCACAGAATAGCTCGACTGGTATTTAAGGTGAATTCCACCCGCTTCAAATCAATGTACAGTCGCCGAAAAAATAAGTAACCAGGATCGTCAGATATAAATGAAGTTTAGTTAAAACTCGATGGATATTTTTTGATAAATAAACTGTTTGGTATTAATGAAATTAAATTTTCAACATCATACTCAAAAGGGTGATTCTCGATTTCCCCAAGTCCTAAGTTCCCCAAAATGATTTTTCATACTTTCATACCCAAGTTCCCCAAAATGTAAAATTGATATATTTGTAAAGTTAATGCTTGAACGCTCTTCGTACTCCACAAAAGCACCACGTAGGACTGTAGGAACCCTAATATCAATCCACAATCAAGATCAGGTAATATAACCCGTCTACACTACAACAGCACTCTCAAAGCGACACACACAAAGCGATCTACCGGACTCCTGTTGAACTGCACTAATCCTGATATGTCCTTTGTCAGGTGGAATTTCACAGAATTCTCGCAGTGCACCAAGTCGTGTGGCATCGGCATTCAGACACGAGAGGTCACCTGTATACACGAGGTAAGATTACTGGCCATTTATACCTTATGTGTGGGGCATAGAGTCGATATCAATGATAGACATGCCAATTATTTTTAGCTTTAGAGGGCTTTTTTGAATGTCGATTCGATACTGTAGTCCAGGGCTTCTCAAACTTCTGGCCCCACGTACCCCCATTCAAGTTTCTAGATGACAGCGAACCCCCAACCGGGGATTGGCGAACCCCCCAACCAGAAAAAAATAACATTGTATATAGAATAAAATAAAGTTTATTAATTGCATAAAAGGTAACAAATACTGGTCAAAAACAAATATCTCAGAAATATAATGCGATAGATGGGCTTGTTTCTTGTCACAAATTGAGTCAATTTTTGGAATAATATTTGGCAATTTAAACCTTAATTCTGACTCAGCATCAAGTCGATTTCTGTAGCCGCCATTACGTGAATTTTGTCGCGAACCCCCTACCGTCGCATGGCGAACCCCTGGGGGTTCGCGAACCCCACTTTGAGCAACCCTGCTGTAGTCTAACTTCGTGTTAAGAGAAGCTGTTTCGTGACGAGAATTGTTTATTACAGCTTGAGTTTTAAAGTATGGAGTAAATGCACCTTTAGATTAAATTAATTAACTTACAATTTGAAATTAAATCAAGTAAATTATTTGAATTATCTGAAGCTAGACTTTGCCATCGTTGGTCAAGCAGGAAAATCATACGTTTTAAAGGAAAATCCATTATCTACAAACAGGTTGACAGAAAGGTCGACTTGTTATCATTGATTCCGTATATGATTCTGAAACTGCTTTTTCTGAATGAAAACCTGTACATTTCGTTGGTTTATTATTAAAAAAATGTTGTTCTGTGAAATTTTCTATGAAACAGTAGATTTTTATTTGGTAACCGACGAAACTTTTTTACGCTCGTGGGTCCAGCATCGTGTGTGGAGTTAAAAACTATTTACACTAACAACACTTAGCACGAATTATTTACTTGAAATAATTGCAATATAAACTCCAATTAAATCTCCTTCATTCCCCAGGTAACCCGAGGTGGAACCAACACGGTGGTGGTACCGAACAGCATGTGTCCCCAACCACCACCCCCAGACCGTCAATACTGCAACGTGCTGGACTGCCCCGTCAGGTGGCACTCCGGGGAGTGGTCTAAGTGCTCCAAGACTTGCGGCGGAGGGATAAAACAAAGAGAGGTTTGTAATCAATACATGTTTCTCCCGCATGTTATGACGATAAAAAGTAGCTTTTGTTGTTTCCCAGGGTTTAAGGTATCCCCATACCTTTATTTAAAATCAGTCCAGCCGTTTCGAAGATTATCCCGAACCACCAGACAGACAGAGAGACAAAAAAAAATTGTTTATAAAACCCCATATTTTCTCTATGCATTTTGCCACCTTACTGGGATCGCTAACCCGCCTGCCAAGCGGGTCGATTATGTCAAATCTCCCTAACTTGGGGGAGGCCTAAGTCCAGCAGTGGACGTCTTACAGGTGAAATGATGACTATGTAACTTACATGTATTAAAAAACAATAGTAAAATTTTTGTCAAGTCGTAAACTCATGCAACATTAAATCGTTGACAACGACTGCATCTTCATTCAATATGTGATAATATTGCGGTAGTGAAATAAGAGGCGAGGGAGCAAAAAGAACTACTCCATAATTTCAAAGAATACAAATATATCCGAAGAAATGAGTCTGCAAACTATAGGATAGTTTACAAAAAAAGTATTTTGGAGTGATTCTGATTTAAAAATAAAATTAACCTGCATTTTAGACATAAAGCGTTTACTGAGACTCAAAAACATAAATAAAAATAGATTACACAAGAAATGCATCCTAACGTTATATGTATAGATGATAGTTACATTATAGTCAAAAAATCTACGTAGATATTATCAACGTCGGTATCGCTAAGTCACACCGTCTATTTTTCATATTTTGTATTTCGACTCTTTAGACGCCCCTAAAAGTGCTGACCGGATTTTGTAGATAGTCATAATAGTCAACAATCTTTTTTTTAGAACATATTTCCCTCAACATAAGGAAAAAGATTTTTTTGTTGAGGAAATACAATTAAAATTGTTGAGTATACTCTGATTAAATCGAATGAAAACGCTTTTTGTATTATCATTAGAATATCACGCATCGATTCCCGGAATTTTACGTATATAACACCCACATTTCGCCATTTATGTTTAAGTCATAGAGTATACTCTGATTAAATGGAATTAAAATGCTTTTATATTCTTATTAGAATATCAAGCTTTGATTCCAAGAGGGATTGGGCAGAGTTGAACTTATAGGACTCCCTCATTTCTCCAGTAATGTTTAAGACCCATCTAATAAAGGGCGAGCTCATTGCCATCAATCAGGCACACAGCTAGATTGCGGGCTACTACTGAGAAATTCCAGATATAAAAACCCAATAACACTATGATCAACCTGGGAATCTCACCCAGGCTCTGATCCTCAGCAGTAGCAGTAGAGCAAGTAGCAGCGCTTGCTATCACTAGACCATTGATCAATATATCCTCGTAAGGCCCAAGCTAAGTTTCTTACATTATAAATTAATCAAACAATATTAGAATAATTGTCGTAAATAAACAAATGATGAGTACACCAAGTACTCAATAAATTATGTTTTGATTTATAAGACAATATCTGATCGAAACATCACCTAAATTAACGATAATAAGAAAAAATCATAACTAATTATGCGGACTACCCACAATTTGAAATTGATAACAAACTCCGACATATATATATACTAGCTTCTGCCCGCGACTTCCTCCGCGTCAAATTTTAGCTCCCCTTCCCGTCGCATCGAATTGCCTGCTAGTTTTCGTCTATTTTTCGTTTGCTGCTCCGCTCCCTTTGACCGCAGAGTGATGTTATAGCCTTTCTCAATAAATGAGCTACCCAACACAAAAACAATTTTTCAATTCCGACCAGTAAGTAGTTCCTGAGATTAGCGCGTTCAATCAAACAAACAAACAAAGTCTTCAGCTTTATAATATTAGTATAATATAATTGTCATTTATCATACCTATTATTTTCTCGTACCAGGTGGAGTGTAAGCAGATAATGGCCCAATCCCACGTGGTAGAGCGTCCTGCCTCTCTCTGCAGCTCGCCACGGCCTGCAGCCACCAAGTCCTGCAACTCGCGACCCTGTCTCTTAGATACGGCTTCCCCAGAGATATCACTGGCTAACTCGTCCTATATACAGCATGATCCGAAGAAGAAAAAGGTAAATACTGACTTTTGAGGTTCTCCTACTTTCAAGGGAATTTAAAAAAAAATCTGACAGAATCATTCCATCACAATGTTTGAGAAACGGTCTGATAGCAGCTTTTGTTGTGAAACCTATATTTTAGAAATTAAATTCCTACAATGATTATTATACGACGAAATTTGAAAATACCTGTTTTGTTGATTAATTTTAGAGTTAATTGGATTAAATTTAAACTAATTCCTTGTTAATTTCGTGTCGTTTACGCTGTTTATCTTATAATTTATAAGTCTTCAAGTAATGAAGACTAATTTAGGTATTTCCAGAAGAATTAACAAGGATTCTAACTTATTCTATTGTACAGGTAACGGTTAAGGTAGGCGGTTCAGCGACAATATTCTACGGCACTCAAGTAAAGATCAAATGCCCAGTGAAAGGATACAATAGGACCAAGATACAATGGGCGAAGGACCACCAGATCATTAGCAAATCTAAGAAGTATAAGATTTCAAGAAAGGTAAGTTTGTGTCTGAATATTTTAAGGTTTAAATTGTTAGATTTTATCTCTCTGTAAAGCCGTTTTACGAGCTAGTGCAAGTTTCTCTGAGTCAGTGTGATAAAAAATAAAAGAGTCTTTGCAAAGCATTCAAAAGTGTGCCAGAGAGTTATGTCCACTCGCGCCACCGAAAGTTTTGGGACATGCTTGTAGAACTGTTAAGCTTTCAAATAGGAATATGTTAGAAATATTTTTGTAGCAAGACTATTGTACTGTTAAACTAAAAGAAAGCAAAAAAAATTGTTTATTGTGTAAATCGTCTTCTCGTTTATTATATGCCACTTTTCTTTAAGTACATTTTTCTTCTTTCAAAATATGTCATCAACTTATCGAATATTTTGAAGCTCTAATAACTATATGTAGTTTCAAGGAGGGCTGTACGCCAACTTTAAAACACGTTCTACATTCACCTCTTTTCCAGGGTGCTCTACGAATAAACTCTCTCTCACTCCGCGATCACGGAGTCTACACGTGCGTAGCTGGCAGATCTAGTGCCAACCTAACACTGTTAGTCAAACCTAAACCAGGAGAGTTTCCGTCAAGCGAGGAAATTGAGAGGCACAAGGCTTTGGATGAACCATCGTCACCACTTTCAGATAGGTAAGATGATTGTTTTGAAAATGATATACATGTTAATGATTCAAATGACACAGCGTTGATTGATAAATCTTTATCAACAGCAGAGCAGACGGACGATACAGGGCAATGATAGGAGGTACTTCTGATGATCAATCACATGAACAGCGTCCGGGGGACTCCAGGAAGAACTATAAGAATCGGCAGAAAGGTAAGCCAAAATGTAGATGTTCATCATCCTCGAATAATATCACCTGAGTTAGCATATATTTTAGATGTTGTTTATTGATGAAAGTGGACAAATTTAAAAATGACTTACAAATATCTAAAAAAAAACAGTTACGAAAGACGTGGCTGTCACATGAGATAGAATTAAAACTTCCACAAAAGTTTTGATGTCACACCAATTATATAAATGGCGGTGACACTTAAAAACACGCAGATGCGAAATATGTTAAAATTTGACAGATTGAAACCGTAAATGTTTTAACCTGAACTGTTAATAAGTAATGTTTATGCAATTACTATTAATTACTATGTTATTTAGTTTTCATGCATATTAATTTTGCTTTCGCTAAAATGTGTATTATTCGATAAAATACCGCAGCATTGCAACCTGTAACTAAAATTACAAGTTTTCCAGCAAATTCATTAAGTCCCGACACTGCGGTGCTTCTCAAGTGCCCTGCAAACACTAGATAAATTTCGAATTAAAGTCTTAATTTTTCGTACAGTTGAAAATTTTAAAGTTCTGTTTAAAATTGTTAACCTATTTCTTAATTTGCTTCCTGCAGTTTGGATAAAAATATTTTGTGAACTGCTCTGCCATCCTTAGTTTATTTTCAATGCTGTGTAAGCCAGTTTAATTATACATAATATAAACAGATAGCAAGCACTAAAAATATTTTTATATTTTTAAATTTTACCAAAAAAATGCATATTCTTTATAGTCATTCGAATGTCTCAATAGACTACTTTAGCTTTATTATTTAAAAATAATCAGAATAGCTAGGTACTTTATAAAAATCACAATAGAATTGATTGGGACTGATTAAAAGCTATACAAATTTTACACATTTTCGCTGAGTCATCATCGTAGTATCATGGATAGAAAGGGCGTAAATACTGAGATGACGACTAATTAAAAAGTGCGGAAAAAAATACAAGTTGCGCCGACCCCGAGCCGTTGAGATAAGAGCAGGAGAATGATACCATCGTAGTAACAGATATAATCAATCAAATGTTTTTTAGTTATCTCTAGCAGATAAAACTAATGGATATTTTTTGAGACCGCACATTGATCCACTTGAAGGATTAAGTTTAAAAAATCAAACCCTCTTAACATAGAACATGATTAATTTTCCTATCGTTTGACAGGAAAAATAGACAAAGTCAGAGACGCCCTCTACGGCAACACAGCAACCACAAGCACTAAAGCGTCACCAAGCTTCAACTCACAAGAACGAGACATGTACGACGAACACGAGGTAAGGTCACAACAATTATATTCTAATCTAAGACTTCCAAGAACTGTGTTGATAAATCGTCTGAGAAATTTAACTTTAACTAAATATTGTAATCTAGTAAGGTTCAGAAATATTGAGATGATATCTCTAACCATTACAAAACAGATAATTTTGCCCAGCCTGTCTCTAAATTCTATTTATAGTATTGAGGTGAAATGAAAGTTATGTGAAACTCAACTAACTGTGGTAATTAACAGCCTAAAGTTCTGGGAATAGTCGAAAACTAACAAACATCGACTTTCAAATAAAAAGTATTACAAAGTAATTTCAAACATGGTTAAATGTACAACCGAAAACTTAGATCATAAACGGACTTTCCATCTGCTACCGATTATCACACAAAATCGTTTTCTAACAACGTTCAACCCAAAATCAGTAATTTATAATCACAAACCGATAATCTTCGGCCTGTCTCTACAGCGTAATGACAGTAATAAAATTTACAACCAATTTTACGACTGACATAAAGTTGTTATATCTAGATGATGTTGTTGCAGGATGACTTACTTATCGTACGCATAAATTCGTCATAATATTTTATGGTTACTGTATAAAGTACTTTGTTACCTGAGATATTGTCTTAATCCTTAAGATGTTTTCGGAGAGATTATTTGTCAATCATCATTTTAGTAGCGTCTAACATTGACATTATCATTTTTACTGTCTTCACTAATCTTTGCTCATAAAACAGGCTTCTTCACTTTATTTTCAACAACATTATCATCAATGAGGATACTTTTATCGCCAAGACCACCTACGTTCTTTAATTTAATCAGTAAATTACCCTCAAAAGACAATTTATCAACACAAACCTAAGCTTAACCTAACAAATCTTGCCCGCACGCTGCTTGGAACGTTCTGTATTGAAGAAGAGTGCCGTCTCCTCCCAGATGCTACCGCCCAAAAGAAGCAGTGCATCCAGGTTACTGCCTTGCCTGCATTACATAGTTATGCAGCTTCAGGTGAGAAGTTCCCAAAACTGAGGGTAGATGGAGATTTGGGTGGCATGCATTGCATGTACAGGTGTTTTGATTTGATTTTCGGTGATTTGCTTTTAATTTTTGACATCATTTTAGGTTTTTATAGATATATCGTTTGTGTAATCTTATACTCGGATACTTCTGTTTAAATCACTACCTAAGATATCAAGTCAATAATTTTCCTTACGCAATATACCAAATAAAGTATTTTTTTTTAATATTTTTATTTTATTATATTTTTTATTATTTTTAATAGCTACTACGCAAATCACTTTTTTAATCCGACTATTTGGTAACTCAGATGAAAGTATGCAGGTGTACTAAATATTTCGTTTTATTTGTTATTGGTAAGCATTGTGTCGCTCATTCATCGTTTTCTTTTTTCTTCATGATTTCGGAATACATAATTCACACATACCGTACTAGTATTAACGAGGTATTACTAACACGAAACATACATTTAGTTTTTTTACAAAAAATCTTTTGACTGTTCTCGATATTTTCTGACCTTTAATACATTCATTGATTTTAACTACCTTAATTTTAAACAACTGTTTCGGTTATGTTTAATTTATTTGCTTGAAACTAAAAACTCATTTCGACAACTTAGAACATTTGTAATTGATATGTTCAGATGTTTTGGAATTTTCAGACTGGTAACTCGAGAGGCCAAAGGACTGTGGACTCAATTATCATGTATCAAAACTACGGAGTTCCCACTAAATCACATTTTTTCAAGTTGGAAGACAAACAGTTAGTTTTTCCTGAAGATGACGACTCTGATATAATCATTGTAAATGAAGATTACAATAGGAACGTAATTCGAAATGTTCCTGTCGAGAGTCTTCAAGACATGGATGAGACTACTACAGAACGCAAGTAAGTCTATGTTCTATTTCACACAGATTTGCTAAGTGATAGATTAATAGAATAAAATGTTTTAATATAGCCTTGAACAATTCATATATTATCTCTTATATTAAAACAGTATAAGAGAGGCAAAGATTTCCAGAGCTGTGTGCAATATAAAACACAGTTTGATAGCCTAATAGCACTCAGAAAAATAAAAGTATTCAAAATCAAAATATTTATACTTCGCACAAAACATGACTGGCCTGTTAGTCTAGTGGTTAGTGCCTCTGACTGCTAAGACTGAGGTCGTGGGTTCGATTCCCACCAAGGACAAATCTTTGTGTGATGAGCACGATCATTTGTTCTGTGTCTGAGTGTAATTTGTCTATAATATGTATTTGTTTAGAAATATATAAGTATGTTTATCAATTATCAGGCTCTGCCTAGTTTGGGATCAGATAACAGTGTGTTGGTTGTCCTAAGTTATTTATTTATTTATTTATGGGCTTTATGAAAATGCAAAATCTAGGAGCACGGTTTCAATAGCTCGTTTCCTATGGAGAAGAATGTATAATGTGGAGAAGTATGTATTGACAATGGGGATATATTTTTGTTTAGATTTGAAGCTCTAGACGCTCATGAATACGTTTGGATGACAACAGACTGGTCTCCATGCAGTGCTCTATGCAGCAAAACAGGTCATCAGATAAGAGGAGCTGTCTGCCAGGTTAGTAACTTATTAGTATAATTTACTAGCTTTTGCCAGCGGCTTCGCCCACGTATTATACGTATGAATCTTCCTGTTGAATCACTATATCTATTTAAAAAAATCGCATCAAAATTCGTTGCGGATTTTTAAAGATCTAAGCATACATAGGGACAGAGGGAAGCGACTTTGTTATAAACTATGTAGTGAAGTGTTATGCTGTTGAATTCGGTTCCGTGTGATGCCGGACGTAAAGAATAGCACCATCCCATTTCTTTCCGTGGGTGTCGTAAGAGGTGAATAAGGGACTTACTAGAGACTGGGCAGCAGAGTTCTCTTTGAATTTTACCACTAAACTGCAATCGTCAACCTGCCTACCAAGCGTGGCGATTATGGCTAACCCCCTAAATTGGAGGAAGCCTATATCCAGCAGTAGACGTCTTTTGGCTGAACTGATGAAGATGATGATGATGCTGTTGAATATTATGGATTCACAGTCTTTGCGATAAATCTTGATTATAAATTATTTCTTTATGTTTCTCATCTTTGCTGAGAGTCATAATATATTGCATTCTTTTATGTTAATTTACTTTTCACCATTCACTCATCCTTATTTGCTGTAAAATAATAACCACAATATCTAACTGACATTCAATTTGATTTTCGAACAGCACAAAAAAGACAACAACACGACTACGGTCGAGACGGAAGAGTGTTTGTCCCGTGGAGGCACGCCTCCTACCGTAGTGAGGGAGTGCGTCGGAGAAAACTGCGCGGAGTGGAGGACTGCACCCTGGTCCGTGCCTAAGTGTCTAAGCAATGGAGCTGGTGAGTAGTACAGTGAATATTGTATGGCTGCAGTTTGCATTTCAGTATTTTGTAATAGAGAGCTGCACGTGACCCTTGTTAACGTCAAAATAATCTTTACGTTAGGTGTTGAAAACTGTATAATATTATAATGTTATTGCTAGCACTACACTCTTGGATAACAGGACCCTATGTGTAGCTTTACCTCAAATTAAATAGTCAACGACTCAGCCAAGATCTACTTATGGAATCTAATGACACATTGCCTTCCCCATGATAACCAAATTAGCTGCTCCATTCAACTCTTTTTAATAAGGCCATTTAACTAGTCCACTTGCATGTCCAATGCAATACAATTTAATTTACTTCTCCATTCTCAAAATCAGCCATCGTCCGCCGTCGCGTGGAATGCGTGGCGGAAAATGGCACGACGCTACTGGAAGCTGCGTGTGATTCCACTACCAGGCCAGAGAAGACGCAGAGAGATGCCAGTCCGTGCAGGGCGGCCTGGGCAGTTGGACCTTGGAGTAAGGTGAGTCCAGACTGCTGTCATATAACTATTTATCTGTAAGAGGAAAAGTAGTCTACAAAAACAGAATATAAGCATAGAGCTAGATAATAATATAGACAAAAAAATATTGGTATTAATGACTAACTTATTGATGACTTGAGCAGGGATGTAACATGTTTACTTTCATGTCGTTAGTTATATTTCAAATCCCAAAAAGTAGCGGGTAATCTTATAGCCAATACTAAAGGTAGGACGAAAGATTCTCAAACATATTGGGCAAGTGACGTAAAGAGCATGCTAGAGCTGCCTCAATCGCCTTGAAAAAAATTATGTTCTGTTTTTCTCCAAAACAAGCAACATTTTTAATAGCTTACCCTCAAAACGTAAAACCTGAAGAACGTCGGCAATAAGGTCACTTTTAACCTCCTAAGTCGTCCCATCCCGACGTTTCCACTCACTTCTGTCTTGTAAATACTTTTAATGAGTCTCCCTTCATTCATTTTCTCAACACATCACATATAATTGTATAAATATTGTATACAAATATCGAAAACCATTTTAAAAGAGTAACGGTGAAGCTTCTTGCCCATTCTTCTTCATACGAATCTACCTTTTGGAAGGGACAACTAGAATAAATTCTATTTTCATATAACAGTTGACGTTCAAAAGTGCCTTGTTTGGGCCTAATTGAAATAAATGCTTTGACTTTGATTTTGAACATGACTAAACAATATTAGCATATTATATTCAAAATTTGTCACTTTTTTATGATACACGCACCTTTGCACATCATTCCGCAGCCTATGAGTAACAGTCACACCACAAACGCTTCGTAAGGAACGCATTTCCACAGCATTTATTGAATTCATGCTTCTAACAAACGAGTTCAAAACAAAGTAAATTCATGACGTTAAATATAATATTGTTGTGTAAAGAAGTTCATTGTAGTAGCTTATATCCGGGTTCTGGCAGCAAAATGAAGAACTATTAACAAGCTGTTCCTGCGTTTCAAAGTTTACAGTGAAACTATTATAGCTTTCCTACATTATAGTCGATGTTCGTTCAGCTTTAATTCCATTAGTTAAATCGGTTTCTGGGTAGTTGACCCGGTGGCTGGTTATAGATTTTAGACTGCATATCGCAAGTTGAATAAAGTTTAGTTTCGATTAGAAAATAATTTAAGCGAGTTTCCCTCATCATCACTAATTGGCAATAGCTATTCCATGCTCCCACAATAAGGTGGCTGGGCAAGACTGGATGCGGAAGGCGGAGAACAGGGTGTTGTGGCGCAACATGTGAGAGGCCTATGTCCAGCAGTGGACTGCGATAGGCCGAGTTGATTCCATGCTGATAGGAGAGTAGATCAAGACTTTTAGGGGAGCGTCCGGGTATTCAAATATATTCATACGAAATAAGACGAGGCTCGCAGTGGCTTGTGACTATGTACCTAATAGCAGCTACACGGGTCGATTGATCAGGTTTAGCTATGCTTGCCGCTCTTGTTCTGTAGATTGGTGGCCATCTTTTCATACCAAGACTCCATGCTCAGGATATCACATGAAGCCGTTAGTTCTGGCTATCATTAGTGGATCTTTGACCATCCTTAGTGGTCTCCAGAAGCCCGAAAGTCTAACAACTAATGTTGCCAAGGTTACCCAGTATCTGAATTGTTGCGATCAGATAGGCAGCCGCTCTAACTAAAATACTGGTAATCAGCTACATCCAGTTAACCTGGAAGTTGATCCCAAAATAGTTGGGATTATGATGCTAGGCAGAGGATTATGAACTCTATCTCAAATAGTGTATGTATGTACATAATTACATAAACTCACGTCTATTTTTCCATGGGGGCAAAAACTGCAGAACGCCATTTGCTACGTTCTTTACATACTCGTTTTGCCTCGTTTAAGCTCATTCATCTGGTCATGCACGCCGGTTACCAGTACTACGCACCTGAACCTGCCGAAGAACATCACCAATATGGTCACTGTATGTTCTCTAAACAAATTGTACCATCATTCCGTTAGACAATCGTACTCGACGAAGACAGTTTTGTCATACTTAAGGGACATCCTGTACCTACAAATTTAATATGGCTACATAAAATGAACGCATAAACGAGAGTTATTGCTGAAATTTTATGTATTTAATAGTGGCAGTAAAGGATCGCAGGGGCATTCTGTTTCTAGGATTACTATAATATTTCCGTTTTATGTGTAAGCTGCGTCACATCTAACGTGCCATGATTTGACAAAGTTGAATGACCATAATGAATTATTATCACGGGTGAGCGAAGTGGTCAACTAGTGGTATCCGCCCCGACTTAAGAGTGAGTTTGATTTGTATTCGATTTTATCACTACTGCTCTCAAAACGGTGAAAGAAAACATCGTAAGGAAACCGAAATGTATTTATTACATGTCAGTTTCCTTCAAAATTCAAAAACATGTGACATCTACCAACCCGCACCGGGCTTGCGTGTTGGATAATGGAACTCCTTCTCACAAAGGACGCCTGTGTCCCAGCAATGCTTATTATGCTAACGGATGAACGAGATGGGTTTTTCTAGCCAGCACTTCAGTTTTAAGAAGAGAATATCTGATGCTTTGGCTTGAAACACATTTCTGGCTCATTTCTGGGCCCTTTACGACTAATTACGAGTTATAGATCATTCGAATCTAGACAAGCGCTTTACTTTGTGTTGTCTTGTGTTTTTTTATATTTTTTTTTAAATTAAGGTATTCTTCAGAAGACAGCAGTGAGCCCTAACCAATAAGGTTTTATTATTGCTTCCACAGAAGCACTACGTAAAATAAGTTTTTTGTCGAAGGAATTTTAAACAGACATGATAGAATCAAAAAGTCCTTATTGTATTACAGTCCTAGAAAACCCCATTTTTTTCATCTAAACTTAACCCTTTATCTTCCTCAGTGTGTAGGCCCCTGCTCCTCAGTGGGTCGCCAGCACCGGGCCCTGCGATGCGTGTGGCGCGCCATGACAGGGTCCCGGCGACGTGGCCGGGAGCGCAGTGCAGGCGCAGCGTGCGAGGGTCTCCCTCGCCCCGGAGTCAGCCGGCCCTGCCAAGTACATGCCTGTGTTAATAAAGGTAACGGTGGGAAGATTAGAGGTTAGCTTGGCCTTCTTTAAAGCTTACTTGCACCATAAATCATTTTAAAAACTAGCACGTTGCCCGCGACTTCATCCGCATGACTCACAGGAACTGTACATTAATTCGGGATAAAATATAGCCTATGTTACTTGGTGATAATGTAGCTTTCTATAGGTGAAACATTTTTTTGAAATCGGTTCAGCCGTTTTTAGGGTTCCGTTGCCAAATGGCAAAAAACGGAACCCTTATAGATTCGTCATGTCTGTCTGTCTGTCTGTCTGTCTGTCCGTCCGTCCGTATGTCACAGCCATTTTATTCCGAAACTATAAGAGCTATGCTGTTGAAACTTGGTAAGTAGATGTATTCTGTGAACCGCATTAAGATTTTTACACTAAAGTAGAAAAAAGACAATAAATTTTGGGGTTCCCCATACATAGAACTGAAACTGAAAAATGTTTTTTTTTCATCAAACCCATACGTGTGGGGTATCTATGAATAGGTCTTCAAAAATGGTAATGAGGTTTCTAATATCATTTTTTTCTAAACTGAATAGTTTGCGCGAGAGACACTTCCAAAGTGGTAAAATGTGTGTCCCCCCCCCCCCCCCCCCCGTAACTTCTAAAATAAGAGAATGATAAAACTAAAAAAAATATATGATGTACATTACCATGTAAACTACCACCGAAAATTGGTTTGAACGAGATCGAGTGAGTAGTTTTTTTTTAAAACGTCATAAATCGTAAACCGCAATTTACCTTACATTCAATCAACTAAAATATAAAAATTAAAAAAAAAATATTTTTAAACCGAGAATATCTACAGGTTTGTACGGAACCCTCGGTGCGCGAGTCCGACTCGCACTTGGCCGGTTTTTGAGTTTATCCACCACAAACATACATACAAAAAAATAAAATCTTTCGTCTTTATAAAGTTAGTTTAGAAGTTTAGAAAATCACACACTTAAGTTCTGAGTTGAGCTGCACAATTAGTGACAAATGCTTGCACTGACTGGACAGTTCCAATCAGTGTGGTTCTTTCCTCAAAAAACCATTTCAGTCACCAATCCACATGTTCTTTAGATGATGTGAACAAGATTATGTCTGGACTTTAAAAGAGACTGTGACCTCTGAGTTTGTTTTGGCCTTTCTTCTCAGACTAGTCAGTTAGGAATTGACGAGTAGAAGTGTTTGAACAAACCTGCTTACAGAAATAAAATTATTTATCATTTATCATCATTCTATCTCTGTCATCTTCAAACGATTGGTAGAAACACAACGATCTTGTAATTCGTTTAGAGCTAAATGTAAAAGTGATTTGTGACGCAAGTCGGCCTTAGTGGTGCTGTAGTATTTATTTACTTATAATGCTTTGTTTTATTTAGATGTATGCACAGCTACAAATCAAGCTATAGATTTCCAGTATAACCTGACTTATCATTGTACGAAAAGCCTATACAATGGGAGTTCTGGTAAAACTAGTAATGCATAGCTTGATATGTAGCATAGTGTACATTTGCCAGGGTCTGGTTATGCGATCCTTGGGCAGTACTGTGGAGTGTTTAAACCATATTATGTTGCAAAAGAATGATGGCACTACGGCCTTCCACATAGTTTCATAGCGGCTTTTGTACAATGTTATTATTTTGTAATTTTTAGTGCATGAAAAACCACCCGTTGTAAAATATTTTTAGTACCTACTCCTGTTCCGAGCCATCGGCATCCCTATAAACCATCGAATAAATGTTCAATACAATTTTAAAATTTCCTGCTTGAAAGTCTTTTATTTAATAATATTCCACCTTAAATATCCTTAGTAGTTTAATTTACTTTTAATTTAATAAATAGTTTAGTTTAATAAATCATGTGTTACTATTGTTAATTGTTGTGTAATTAGGATGCTGGCTACGACACAAACGTAAAATAATTGAAGAAAAAAACCTGGAAATTCTACTTAGCTTTATTCTCTTATAGGGTCTGTTTGTCCCTATTATTTTA
Source organism: Aporophyla lueneburgensis (assembly GCA_932294355.1). Classification (NCBI taxonomy): domain Eukaryota; kingdom Metazoa; phylum Arthropoda; class Insecta; order Lepidoptera; family Noctuidae; genus Aporophyla; species Aporophyla lueneburgensis. The sequence continues at coordinate 25,287,971 of OW028755.1, forward strand.
AAGCTGACTGTACCTTATAGATCAGGCAAATTTGACAGTAACTTTCCTCTCTAACAACTTGAACAGAAGCAATATTTGTAGCGTTTAGAACTCTAGCATCACTAACGAATGTTTCTTCCACAGATGGCATCTGTCGGGACAGCTCCCGGTTCTGCGAGAACGTAAGAGCAATGAACATGTGCGCTCTAAAGCGATACAGACAGCAATGCTGCAAAACATGCTCCGATTGAACGTCATCATTGGCAGGTTCAAGTTCAGAACTTGTCGTTTGAACGTAACGGTCATGAATCTGAATGACGGTTTATGGATTCAAAAATGGAATGAGCTAATTTAAAAGAAGGACTACATGACAGGAATTTAATAATGCGATTTACACAGCTCTAAAATTAAATCAGTTGAAACATTTTCAGATTCTGTCAAACATAAGTAAGTAATTCGTGCTCTACTTATTTTGGCCAACGCAATTACCACATTACGTTCGTCTAGCCCTGCCCTTAATTCCTATTGTGGATAAGCCATTCGAAATTCAACTACAGATAATTCGATATATCATAGGCTCGACCCAAACTTCTACTGAATTATTAACGGTCCACTAAAATGTTGTCATCACACCCCAGTTCAAAATTTAAACGCGTTCGATTGTAAAATGGCCTCCGTTTCAACTAGTCCGAGCCCTGTCAAGTAAAATATTTACCTACTGATCGATTTCGGAGCGAGAGTGAACCAAAACTTCGTATGATCATTAATTATTTACGAACATTCGAGACGCGAGCGAGTTTCGAATCAATAGTGTGAGTCGAGCCTAAAATGGTGTTCCAATTTCAAACCTCGTGTTTAGTGTGCAAATTTATAACATTCGAAGACTAGACCGAAAGCAAAAGAAACAAATTCTTGTAGATTGAAATTATTCGAATGAATGAATGAATTGAATCCGTCTCCGACATTCAGATTTGAATGAACGCTTTCTAGTGAAATTCGAAATGAACTTTTTAAAGGCTAAGGACAGTAAGTGAAGTGACGTACACAAAACTGAATTAGTTTTAATATCTGAAGAATGTAATTCTATTAAAATAATGAACGAAGATTGTACTGTATAAAAACAGCAACCCAATTTGTAATTCTTATAATGAAACGAGCCTGTCAGTTGTGTTAATTTTATCTGATCAAAAGGTCGAAAATATTTTTAATATCGCCTTTTTTTTCTTAAAATAAACGAGTTGTGTTTTTGTTAATTATCAACTTAATTAAGCCTTTCCCCGGAGGCGGAACGGGCACATTAACAAAAGCTACTTAGTGCAGTAACTCGACTGTTCGACATTTTACGTCCAGACCCGCTGTTAAATTTATAAACTGGCAATCTCGCTTGTTATACCAGCGAAGGTTTGATCGACGGCAGAATGAACCATTTCGCGCGTGGCTCAGTTTCGTTCGGGTCATAACTAAATTTTCCGTGTGACTGAAGTGAAAGGAACCATACAAAACGACTTCGTTCTTTTACTTCAATACCCCACTCTTTTGAATGAATTCTTTTTCCGAAAAGGTACTCTTCAGATTTTCTTGATTTCGTTCGAACAATTTATTTCATGACAAAGGTACTTCCGAAATCTAATCTCGTTTGATGATTCGATGGATAGGTTGTATGAGAGAAAGATAGAATTACAGGCGAGTGTGAAAGAGAAACAGCTATTTGTAAGCACGATAGTTCTAGTCGTGAAGCACAGCTGACCATACAAATGGTCGATATTGAATATTTATAAAAAATGTAAATTATTTCAAAAGTATAGCCCTCGAATTGATTATGTAAGTAGTAAACAAAATATTTAGTAAAAATGTTTTGTACTATATACAAATAATGTAAATATATATTATTGAATATTATTATTATTATTGAGCACTCTACGCTACGCTTGGCTCCTATATGATATGATAAAGCACAAAATTAATAATTTAATCAATAAAAAATTAGGGAAAAAATATTTAGCAAAAATTGCCAAAAGAAAAAAAAACAGAATGTATGAGTACAGTCATGTTCAAAATAAAGTGCTGATTTATTTCGTTCTTATATTTTTTCTTCACTTTCGTAGATAGTTTCGTTGATAGGAATAAAAATGTATGTATATTGGACATATTAAATTAATTGTGTAGGAAAAAACATTTCTGATGAAAATTATAAAGCAATACGATTCGCTTATACATTTAAAAATGTAAATAAGTATGTGAATGCATAAAAAATTGTTATCAAACCCGTTCGTGGATTGGGTTTTAGTAAAAATTTAATAGTTTTTTTTTTCCTTTACTAAATTACATTTAAAAGCTCACTAAAACAGAGATGACGAGGCAGAAATTTCTAGTAATTCTAGTTATTGTGACTTATCTTCGTCACAGTCTTCCCTACAAGGGAGTTAATACGTTTTTAGTAAAACCTCGGTGCAGTATTATGGATTACGAAGTATATATAATAATTATGTTTAGATAAACAATTTACTGTCAATTGTTAGTGGCATTAATCCAATTTGTATATAATTGAAAACTATATAGCTATGCAAACATTGTTCCAAAGTATGAGGCATTATTTACGCGTGGGTTGTTATTACTAAATCTTATCTTCTAAATAAACATTTGTTTTTATTACATTTTAAATGAAGAAAGCTGCAAACAGCGGCTCTGGTTCATTAAAAATGATGAGGAACAAAGGAAATTAAAAGAAAAAGGAATGTTGAGCAGTAAAAACCCATTTGTAAATTAGGTTATAAAGGCTCACAAATTCTCTAAGACAATTAAGTAAATGTTTTAGTTTTAAGTACGCAACTTTCCGTATACTTAAGTAACTTTAAAATGAATGTATCTTGACATTATAACTTATTGTTATATAAAGTTTTATGTTTTCTTAATAAAGTTATGGAATGTTCGAAAATGTTAGTTTTTCTTTCTTTATTATCAACGTAATGTACTTACGAGTTTATTTCCAGATTATTAAATAAATAATTGAGGTTTTTTTTTGTAAAATCTCATGTAAAATACTTCATATCAATAACATACTGCCATTTAAAAAAAAATATCTTCTTTGATATGTCGCTGATTGTACTTACCTAATGTCTATCTAAAGCTTATTGTCTACTCTGACATTATCTTTACATTCATTGTTGAAAGACTCCGCTCTTTTTGAAAGTCCTGCTTTTAAAGATTTTTTTCCAGACAAGGCAGATAAAATGTAAAAAGAAACGAAAATAAATTATGACATACGGTCATCAAAAGAAATAAATAACCAAGGGCGTCGGATAAAGTTAAAGTTTTGTAAAAAAATCGACGGATGTTTTCAAATTAAAAATAATTTAAATACTTGAAAAAAAAGTTCATTTATCGAATTTTTCATTCAAATCAAATCAAATCAAAATATTTTATTTCATATAAACCAACATGGGTACTTATGAAACACCAGAAGCTATGTGCATGGTTCCAAATAGTTGATTCCTATGGAGAAGAGCCTGAAAGAAACTCCACCAGAGCCGGCAAGAAAGTTCACTTCATTCGAAAACTTTAATCCATTTCTTACTAAATTTCAACTATATGTCAGAAATAGATGAAGATTAGTAATCATCTGCCTGCCTTTTCCCAACGATGTAAGGTTCAGCTTCCAGTCTAACCAGATGCGGCTGAATATCAGGATTTTACGGAGCGAGTGCTGAACTGACCTCGATAATCCAGTTACTTTTAGTGTACTTGTCAAAGTAGACACTAAGCTTATTTAAAAACTATTGTTATGTTCTGCGTACTTATGATATTGTAAACCTAACAGTAATATTAACTATGTAACAATTATAATTTTTAAGTCTCAGAGAATAAGTCCACATTGTACATTGTACCAAGAATTTTCAAATAAAAAATATATTATATGAATAAGTTACTCATACTTGAGTTTTATTTTATGTCCTGCACACATACTCATTAATAATCACCATCATCATTTCAGCCGAAAGACGTCCACTGCTGGACATAGGCCCCCCCAATCTGGGGGGGTTTGCTATAATCGCCACGCTTGGCAGGCGGGTTGGTGATCTCAGTATGGTGGTAAAATGCATAGAGAACGCTGCTGCCAATTCTCTAGTTAGTCCCTTAGTCGCCTCTTACGACACCCACGTGAAGAAATGGGATGGTGCTATTCTTTACCTCCGGCACAACACGGAACACATACTCATTAGCAGCCTTTAAGTACTCACTGCTAGGACACAGGCCTCCAATCGGTGAGAGGGAGTAGGCCATAATCCACCGCCCGGGTCTAGAGCGGGTTGATAGATGTCACATGTCTTCGAATTCTTGGTTCTAAGGCATGCCGAGCAGCCGTGGCCCAGTGGTAATGACTAGTGTTGCAAAGGACTCGAGTCCTCGGGTCTTAATTTTAAAGACTCGACTCAATTATGCAAGACTCAGTGTGCTCAAAAGGCTCGGAGTCTAGAGCCAAGCCGAGCCCGAGTCATTCTCGAGTCTAAAAAAGGGACTCGAGTTTTAAAAAGGACTCGTGTCTTAAAATGAACTCGAGTCTTGTAGCTCATCATTCGAAAAAACTCGAATAACTCGTTAGATTTTATTGTACTCAAAGTTACATCATAACCACTAATCCGAATTTATTGCCTTCTTTCGAGTCTTTTCGAATGATGAGGTACAAGTTTTATCTTCATGCGCCGAGTTTTTCTTTAAGACTCGGGTTCCTTTTTTAGACTCGAGTCCTTTTTAAGACACGAGCCCTTTTTAAGACTCGAGTCCTTTTTTAGACTTGAGTCTTTTTTAAGACTCGAGTGCTTACCTGTAGACTCCGAGCCTTTTGAGCACACTGAGTCTTGCAAAATTGAGTCGAGTCTTTAAAATTAGGACTCGAGTCCTTCGCAACTCTAGTAACGACTGCGACTTACGAGTAGTAAGTAGGTGGAACCCTTCCAGGCACTTTACTTTGTGTAAATTATTTCATCACCACTGCTCTATATGGGAACGTTGATGTAAAGCGCCTGCCTGGGTTTGAACCCACGACCTACAACTTGTAAGTTGCTGCCGTTACCGCCGGGCCACCACTGCTTATCTTGCTCTCTACTCCGCACGTATACATAGGTACCTAAGTCATCATCATTATGGCCTGAAATCACCCACTGCTCAATATTTCCTTTCTTCTGCTATATTTTCCCTACGTTCTATGTGACAACGAAGACATAAAGCCCGTACGTATAATGGGTATGAAACACTCGGGCACAAGTTACCGTGGCCTATTTGGAAACCTTATATAGACTTCGTACTCAAGTAGGTCACAGCAAGGACAACCTCCGCAAATTCATTCATGGACGGCTCAGACCTCTGGTGTATATACGGCGTCTCTCCACAGACAATGGCTCACCTCCTATCTTGCACCGCATATCCTGTCACCTGCACACGTGAGGACCTGGAGAATGGCTGCGTCAGCGAACGATATTCGCGTATTTTGGCACAAACCAATTATTTTTGCTATTGACACTCTAAGAAGAAGAAATATGTTTAAAGCTAGTCGTTGTTATATTTTTGGTCCGAAGTTCCTTATCGCGCGTTGAGGAAGGGGGCTAGACGGAAAAAATTAAGACCAAAAGTTGTAACGACACTTTTTGCTATAGTTGTAAGCCGTACGGCGTGTGCGTGTTTCTCTGTCTGTCTCTTTCTCTCTTAGAAAGCAAAGACAGTTATTTTCGTCTCGTCTTTCTATTTCGCATTGAACAGTGTGGTGTCGCGACTATTATTTTTGTTGAGTGTATACAGGTTTTTTGTACATAATAAATAATAATAACAAAATGAATCCTGACAGTGTTTCTGCACAAGTTCAGGATATTGCTGATGGAGTTAGGTAAATGCAATTAATCGAAAGGAACTTCGTTCCATCCGGGTGTTCCTCGACACCTCTCAAGTTTTTTTGTAATGGATCATACCTGGGGATTGTACGTGCTCACTGTACACGTGATGGAGCTATTACTTAAAAACTATAACGACTAAGCGAGATTTAGTGCGAGAAACAGAGAGATAGGTAAATAGAAAGACAGACAGACAAAAGTACACATATAGTACCATGTACATTTTCGCCATTTATATTTAAGTCCCATGTAATAGGAGGTCAGCTTAAAGCCATAAACTGATCCGAAATCCAGACTAAGGGTTGCTACAGAACTGTACAAATATAATGTAATGTTTCAAAGACTAATGAAGTTAGATTTTGAAACCTTATTGAATCGTCAGATAAACTAGTCCAACAAGCTAAATCACAAATCCACTTTGTATCATCCGCCATCTTTAACTGAATTCTCCAAATTCAAATCGCATGAACGTCCCCTTTCAAACAAGCGCATCACTATTCTCCAGTGACGTCACAACCATAACTCCTCTGATTGGCTGGCTGGGTGGCGCGCATCGCTGCGTTAACTCTGATTGGACTAATGAATCCGGCCTGATTGCGTCATACCGTATTGCATAGTGATTGTGTAGATAGAACAAAATGATCACACAAAGGTTTTGTGAAATCGCATTTCTTTTGTTTTTGAGTATTAAAATAAGTGAGTTAGTAATAGGATGGGTTAAAATGTGTTGCCATAGGAAAAAAATAACAGTATATTTTTCTTTGTAAGTCGTACTGGACACGACACGAAAGTTGCGTATCATTACAGCCCAAAGTCGTCCACATAGGCTTCCCCCAATTTGGGGGAGGGCTGTTGGGTTTGCCATAATCACCATGCTTGGCAGGCGGGTTGGCGATCGCAGTATGTTGGTAAAATGCATAGAGAATGCTGCTGCCCATTCTCTAGTAAGTCCCTTAGTCGCTTTTTACGACACCCACGGGAAGTAATAAGATGGTGTTATTTTTTACGTCCAGCATCACACGGAACTCCACCATAATTGGAAAAGGCTAATGAGTTGATACCAGCTGCATAGTAATAACGTCACCAGATAATAATTAAGGTCAAGGTAGCCAGCAAAATTTAAATTTGCACAATTTACAGGTGAGTATCAGGTTGTATCTAAAACAACATTATTAGCGGCCGTAATAAATACCCTATTGGATGACGTGTTTAATGATATTATGAGATTGGACGGCAATTTTAACTTAAGGATGCCCATTGCTCATTCTAACGATTAGGTTATCATCATCACAGCCGAAAGACCACTACAGGACATAAGCCTCCCCCAAAGTGGTTTTAGCCATAATCGCCACGCTTGGCAGGCGGGTTGGCGATCACAGTATGGTGGTAAAATGCAACACTGCTGCCCACGGGAAGAAATGGCAATGATGCTATTCTTTTCGTCCAGCAACACACGAAACGATTAGGTATAATTCTGTAAAGCCATTTTGGTTACGATTACAAATCATATTTTAATCAACATACCTGGCACTGACCTTTAAATTGCATGAAACGTAAGTTTGTAAATTTTAATTTTGAGGGGTACCTTACTCGCCCGGTAAGGACCAAGCTCGGGTCGACGACGCGTAGTGTTCCACGCGCGCCTCAAAGAGATGTCAGCAATACTAAAGGGGTGTGCTAGGACCGATGCCTGGCGGTGTCGCAAGATTCGTTCGAAAGACTTACCGTGGCGCTGGCATATGAGCAACTGAAGGAACACGGGTGGGTTTTAGTTAGTAAAAGTCTGACACGCCCTCTCGCTCCGCCCAGAGCGGGAGAAGTCATTTGATGACTTCCCATCCAAAAAAAGGGGGTACCTTAGCGATGCACTTAAAGGGGAGGGGGGAATTGTGCGAATAAACATTATTAGGACCATACCCGACACGATCATTTCCGAGATGGCACGCAGAGTCACCAACAATACAGCATTCCTAACTTTGGGAAAACGCTACTATATTGGGGGCGGTTTCCAGTCAAACCGGGTGCAGCTGGATATCAGTTATGGAACTACTGCCTATCTGACCTCTGTACATATATAGTATTGACGTAGTCTCTAAATTTCTGCTGGTAAATCAAAAATGAGGTTTCGTTGGAAGCGTCTTGTACAGAACTCCAGGATCTTGGGTAGTCCTGTATAGGACATAAAGTGAAGGTTACAAAAAGGGGCATATTTAGCACATTTCAAATAATATATGGGTCATACTCAGAAAAAGTGTACATTTTGATTTTGTAACTAAACTGATAGGTAAGATTATTGTGAGCTAATTCCAAAATAATTTTAAAACAAAGTAAGATCAAAAACTAAAACCCGACGACTGAAAATTAACGCTCTGAAAAATATGAAACAAGAAAGTATTCTCATTTGAAAGCCGTTGCCGTATGCCACTTTAACAATACATTCGTACAGTAGTACTGCGATGGTCAACCAGCCTGCCAAGCATGGCATGGCAAACCTCCCTTTTAGGAGAGGCTTAGTGCTGGATAGCACTAGACGTAATTTGGCTAAAATATCCATACTAATATATAAATGGGATAGTGTGTGTGTCTGTTTGTCCGACTTTCACGGCATAACGAAGCAACGAATTGACGTGATTTTTTAAGTGGAGATAGTTGAAGAGATGTAGAGTGACATAGGTTACTTTTTGTCTCTTTCTAAACCCCCACTTCCCTAAAGTGGCGGTTGGGACGCGCTAATCTCAGGAACTACTGTTTCGAATTGAAAAAATATTTTTGAGTCGGGTAGCCTATTTATTAAGGAAGGCATACCATCACGCTACGATCAAAAGGAGCGGAGCAGCAACAAAAAAATGGATGAAAACTGGCAGGCTGTGATGCGACGGGAAGGGTCAGGGGAGCAAATATTTGACGCGGGCAGAAGCTAAATAAATCTCGACATTCACGATAGCTAATCCCAACACTCCTAGCACAAATGTCGATAACTTCTACCTGTAGAACAATCTAATTATTTCCGGGACAGTAATGATATTCCCAGGGCCGACACACATGCAAATAAGCTCGACAAAGTTGTCACAAACATTGTTATAGCGTTACTACACACTCATGTTGATCAAGTTTTAGTTTAGGATGAACGGGTTATCGTGTGTTAGGTTAGGATTCGATTAGAGACTAACTCGGGATATTAAACTAGGTGGGTTTACGGGTTTGTCTGCGTATTTCGTAGCTGAAACGTAGGTAGACTAAGACTTTGCTGCGTTTCTGCTGAGCATGAGGTCCTGGGTATGATTCTCGTGTCGGACAAAGTATTAATGAGTTTTGCCATCAGGAATTTCTCAGTAGCTGCCCGGCCTCTGGATGTGTGCTCGGTTGATGGTTATCTCGCCTCTCACAGAGGACTTAAGAGGCCTCTCACAAAATTAGAATGCTCGAGTTTAGGTAAAAGACGGCAATCTTATGTATGTGTGCGTAGCTATCCACACATGCACAATACAAACAGTGTAACGCGAGTGTCGAGCCGGTCTAAACAATCTTGAGCCGTTAGAATTATAATGCGGTCTTTAGAGATTTATGAAAATACTTACTTTTATTTAGTCAGTCTAATAAAGATTTCTAGACTAATAAAAAATTACAAATATATGTTTAGTAAAGTATACAATAAAAATAAAAAATTCAAACAATTACATATTGGTGCCGATTCTGTTGTACACCGAACTAAACTATCTCTAAAATTCCTTACTTTTAGCTATGAGAATTGTTACGCTATTCTGCAAGAAATAATCTCTAAATGTAAAAAATATTTTGACACGACTGAAATCAAATTTGACAATCGCGTCTCAACGTGGTATTTTTTTTTTCTTTTGGCTTCGCAACTTGGTACTTGTGTGCGTTATGCAATGAACTTGTTGAGAGACGACGGCGCGCGCAAGGGGGCAGCCTTGCCGGGGTCGCGTGATTGTTCCAAAGAGATACCGTGACCCTGGCACATGGGCAATTGAAGGAACACGGGTGGGTTTTAGTCAGTAAAAGTCTGACATGCCCTCCCGCTCCGCCCAGAGCGGGAGAAGTCATTAGATGATTTCTCATCCAAAAAAAAAAAAGGGGGCAGCCTGGACGTGTTTTATATGGAACTAGCTTTTGCCAGCGACTTCGTAGCGTAACGTAGCGTAAGCGAGCGCTAAGAAAGGAAGTAGAATTGCACGGACGAAGTCACGGCCAAAAGCTAGTAAACTACAAAACTTCTTTATAAACCACATTTTTTGCTAATCTATTACTATATGCCAAAATTATCAGACTACTGGGCGAGCTTACGCGAGAGCAAGCCACATAGAATTGCCCGTGTGAAAAACAGTTTTCTCTCAAGTCTATACCCACAAATTTTAATGTCTGCCCTTGTGATTCTGGTCATTGCAAAGTACTTTGAGGGGAAACTGTATTCGTTTGAATTCAAAGGGAAGATCATTCAGGATCAATACAAAATAGGTTAGTATTTCTCACCTTAGTATTTCTTTTGGTTTTGCCATATAATTCATTTGAAAAAAAAAATTGGTTTGGTTGTTTATTTTCATTGTTTTTTAATTTTTAAATTATATTATTTTTGTTCAGGAGTAATTTTGTGCAATTTTTTGTATAAATCTTCTTGTCTATTTTGTTTTATGTTTTTTGTGCAATTTTTGTGAAATAGTTGTTGTTTTCGTAATCAGCGAACCAATAAATCATAAAAACGATACCCATGTTGATTTTCAGAATTTGTCACCCCTTTTCTGCCTTTTAGGGGTTGAATTCTGAAAGAGTCTGACACACGTGTTTACTCATTTATTGATAGGAAGTTTCGAATAAAATAGTTTAACTGATCTTGTTTCCCCATACAAAATTTCAAACCCTTTTTTCACCCCCTTAGGGGTTGAGTTTTCAAAAACCCTAGGACACAAAATTGTTTATTTCTATTTGTTAACCTAAAAACAAAGTTTCAGGCTTGTAGCTCTAAAAATGACGGACTTCCATACAAAATTTTAATCCCTTTTCACCCCCTTAGGGGGCGAATTTTCAAAAATCCGGATGCCTGCGTTATTACAAATATCTGTATGCCAAATTTCAGCGAAATCCGTTCAGTAGTTTCGGCTGTGCGTTGATAGATGAGTCAGTCAGGTTTGCCTTTTATATATTTAGATTTTTCATTTTTTTTTTTTTTAATTCTATAAAAAGAATATTACCCACGTGTTGAGATTTATATGTGTGGGGTTTTTAAAGGGAGTCAAAATGTCATTATTTTTACGATAGGACACGCCATTTTCGAGATATAAGCAAAAGAAAAAAAAATACAGTACTGTTTTTGGACGTGAGGCGAGGCGTTGGTGTGAATTTTTGTTCATGACCATTAGTTGTATTCCACACCTTTCTAATCGCGATTAAAAATAGTCAGATTTAGTTAAATTATTTTAGTCAACATTTTTCTACAATTTATTAAAATAATGCTTTCATTGATAATAAACTCTTATCTTATACAAAAAATAAAATGCGAAGAGTAGCAAAATGTTGTAGTCGTAGTATATTTTTGCGTTCACGATACGAGTACCCGATAACTGAGACGCGGGAAAAAATGGCACAGGTCCTGCCTCGTTGGGCGCTTGCGCCGTACGAAACGCTGCCCACTTGTGCATCGTAATTTATTCTAATTTAGAGTGATTTCAAAAACGATATTATGTCTAATTAAATAAACGGATTTAAATAAAACTTGAGAATTCGATTCGTTATAGAGCATACTTTATGTTGACATGAATTTTTTAATGTAATTATGCTTTATTCAAACCAAAAAAACGCGATAAAATTGCGAATAAATCGTAAAAATTGCCATAAGACTTATTTTTTTTTACTAATTAAGCTTCTTAAAATTCAATATTCTTGTACTAAATGTAACAACTAAATTATATGTCTGATGTTTTGTGTATTTTTTTTACTCAAATTTCTACATATTAATGATAGAAATAGGAGTCTGAAATTGACTCTGCGCTGATTTTTAAGAAAACTAGTTGTGGGAGATTAATTAGTACGAAGTAAACAAATAAGTTTTTGTAAATGTGCTACCAAAAGTAACAAAACAAAAGATTGATCTATTTTTTACATGTGTTCGTCAATCCCAGAGTATTTATAATGATGAGATGATAGGTAAATAAGGCGACTAAAATCTTAGATATTCGCGCAAAAATGTAAAATGGCTCTGAAACATAACAGGCAAAATGTGGGTGTACTATATCTATAGTGCAACCTATCCTCTGAACCTTTCGGAAAAACAGGCGTGATTTTATGTATGTGGTCCAACGCTTCAAGAGTCTCCTGCTCAGCAATGCAAGTTTACGCTTAAGTGAATTGGTATCTCACTGTTTTGTATTTAAGTCTATAGTCACATACATAGATAAAATAATATAATATAACGTTTATTTGGGCTCAATAAAATATAGCCTAATACAGTAATATTCCTAAGAACTAGGATACAAATAATGTGGGTGAGTAAACGGCTAAAACTATATGAACTCCTGAATTCCAAACTAGGCAAAAACCTGTATCTTGGAAATCAGTGCTCTTCCGTGGTAAAATAGGTGTAAGAACTATAAATTCACATATATGACAATTCCAAAATTAAATGACTTAGACTACGAAAAGAGGTACATTATAGTAGCTTGTCTAAAACTTGATGGGTGATTGATGCAAGTGATTACGTACAATGTGTGTGGCGTGTGTAGTGTAGGTGTACCAGGCCACCCAGAAAGTATTGCGAAAAAAAGTTTTTGTTTTGTATGAGAAACTGGCCAGTTATAAACTATTATAAAAATAATGGTTATTTATAAGTAAAAACAGGTACGTTCCAATTTCAAAATTTCCCTCCATATTTTTTGCGAGCTAATTAAATTATCGTGTCTCATTGGAAAATGGATTTGTGCCGGGAACATTTCGGCGCTATGATTTTTTACGATTTCAAGTGTCGCCTGAAACCAGACGAATCATATGATAAACTTCAAATTGCATTCATGGATGAAGGCCCTTCTAAGGCAACTGTGTATCGTTGGTATAACGAATTCAAACGTGGTCGACTAACTTTGGGGGATGAAGAAAGAAGTGGTCGCTCTTTGACGGCTGTTACGGAGGAAAACGTGCTAGCAGTGAAAAATTTAATCCAAGACAATAGGCAAATTACGTATCAGGAGATTCAACACACTGCAGATTGGATCGGGAAGCCTTCACGAGATTCTATACGTTCATCTTCGCGTGAGGAGGATAGTTTCACGCTGAGTGCCGTACAACCTCACCGATGCTCAGAAGCATGCCCGGGTGGAAAGGTGCCATGATATGATAAACAAATTTGAAACAGGCTCGTCTCGGCGTGTTTACGACATTATTATAGGTGATGAGTCCTGGATTTATCAGTACGATCCAGAAACGAAGCGACAGTCAACGGTTTCGGTGTTTCAAAACGAATCAACGCCTACCAAAGTGAAGCGATCTAGAAGCGGGGGGAAGATTTTGATCGCGAGCTTTTTCAACTACAAGTAGCCAGTCAAATCCGTAAAGACACCAAGGTGATTGACACCAAGGTGTCAATCCCTTTACGGAACCAAAGAAGCATCAACGCCGAAAGGTATACTACCAAATGCTTGGCAGAAGCTTTCTCTGTTGTGAGTAACAAGCGACCAAACACAGGGCTTCGCGGGCTACTGCTCCACCACGACTACGCGCTCACGCACACCGCGCTCAAAACGAGGGACTTCTTGGACAGCACGCCGGTCAAACTTCTGGGTCACCCTCCTTACAGCCCTGACCCAGCACCGTGTGACTTCTTTTTATTCCCAAAAATTAAAAATCAGCTCAAAGGGATACAATTTTCATCGCCGGAAGATACCATGTGTCTGCGGCGGACTGGAAAACGTGTTTCGAAAACTGGTTCAGACGCATGAAACTTTGCATAGAGCCTAGTGAAGAGTATTTTGAAAAGATTTAATAAAAAAATATTTACCTATAGAACACTTTCTTTCTATTTTATTTTTATTTTCGCAAAAGTATCCCACTTATAGGGTGTATGGTGTGTGTGGTGTAGGTATAGGGTGTAAGTATGTGGGTGTTGTATTTATTTAGATACATAGTATGTACTGTAACATGTAGGTGTGCTTCGGTATAATAATTCTATTTTAAAATATTCATAGCTTTTTTCCGTATTTGACCGATATCCGCGTAGATGACGCACCTGCTTTGCCTGTAGCTACAAATTTCAAAGTGTAATAATAAACTAGATGTGATCACAGTTCTATCAGTGCAAGAAGTTTTCTTTTCTGGATGCAGTATACTTAGATAGTCTACTATTTTTCGATACCAGCCTACCTCTCCACAAATATTCTTTCTAAAACTGTTTAGTCAATTTTGGCATTTAGGGTCTAAAATTGACTAAACAGTTTTAAAAGCTTTCTACGTATAGAACCATTTTTGAGAATCATGATGATCTAGTACGTGTTACGCTACTCTTCATTAAAGACTATAGGATTGAAATAACAGGAAAGATAGAAGATTCTCGAAATAAGAACTTCTGCCAAATGGGTACATAGACCTCCAACTACCACTGCGATTTCAAGATATTTCAACTGAAACCATTTCAAGTAAAAAAAATATTTAACAGAAAACTTAAGTCCATTCGCTAAGGTAAAATTTCCTCTACCACTTTTTTTGCTATTTACAGGTCATTGTTGAGGTTGTAAGTTGATAAAAGATATAATTTGCGACCAAGCCTGGCGCCGCTGAATCCAGAATCATCTAGAAACATGAAATCTTGCATAATAGTTCCATATGATGATGATAATGATGGTGGGGACTTCCTTTTCCGCACTTAGACTCTCATTAGGTCCGTTGTGCGTGGGGGTACTGGCTAAGAAAACCAGCCTAGCTCTGCCACAGAAGCTTCCTAAGAGCTTCATAGGCTTCACGGAGTATAATAGTTCCATAGAATATATCAATGGTAAGCACTGGAAGGAATTTGAAAACTTCGTTCCCTCAAAGGGTGGAACTATTCAGAAAATGATGAAATTGCAGAAAAAGACCAAACCTCAGTTTCCTAGTAACTAGGTGGGGCCTGAAAAGTAATCCTTTTCTTAATCAAAGTCGTTTTTCCTCAGCCCTGGAGTAGAATGTCTTTGTAGTCTATTGCACGACAGCATACGGGACAATCATGTGTGGTGCAAGTTACTGACGCAGGCGTATAATTAAATTATTTGCATAATATACACATAGTAACGGTTATTGGCTATAACTTAAGAGCATAATATTATGATCCTATTAAGGGCGTAGCAACGCACACACATTTAACGTATTGCTAACTTGTACTTAACTTTGACAACAATTTGTGTATATTGTATACAGCTACTAGATAATATCACAAGTCGTCATCATTTCAGCCAAAAGACGTCCACGAACATAGGCTTCCCCCAAAAAAGGGGGTTTGCCATAGTTGCCACGCTTGGCAGACGGGATGGCGATTGCAGTATGGTTAAAATGCATCGACAACTCTGCTGCCCATTCTCTAGTCAAAATCAAAATCAAAAGTAATTTATTCAAACTAGGCTGAGAGTCAGTACTTTTTGAACGTCAAAGTTACAAAAGACAGTCCCCCCAAAACGCCCGCCCTTCGACACTTCCTAGTGCTTTAGCTGGGAAGAAGAAGTGGCGGAACAAACTCCCCAGCAGCACAGCTGTCTGTTAAGTTAGAAGAACTTGATTCTATACAATATCGTGTAAGTAATTAATATTATAAAACAAAACATACATTATTCGCTATATGTCAGCTAGCACACGCCAACATACGAACAAAACATTGAAAACTAAACTCAAGCTGAAATAAATAATTAAACAAAATTGTAAACAGAACGTAAAACCTAAATAAAGCCTCCAGGCATAAAGGGCGTGCCCGCTTACATATTCAACGATGCAAAATGATACATATACATACATTGATGCATATAGCTAAGTTGAAGTTACAATAGTTAAACTAGGACCTCCGGAGTAAAATAAAATAACAGTTAATACAAATAACAATGACAAAAACCATGGTCAGCAAGTCGACCAGTCAGTTCACGAGCATAACGCAAAGGTCAGCCATTACCCCCCTCGCCATATTTGAGGAAAGGTGGTAACCCGACCCCCGACGCTACCGCAAGCAGTGACATCTTAGTCACCTCTAACGACACTTACGAGACGAAACGGTTATATTTAACGTTAACAATCAATCCGTGTATTGCTTGCAGCTACTAATTAATTTCACTACTAGAAAATTTTAATCGATCTCCAAAAATAATTCTTATTTTATTTTCTAAAAACGTGATTGAAGACTCTTACATAATAATTGAGCTTCTTTATATTGAATAACAACCTCGCGTTAACTGCCTCTAGGTAAAGATTTGCGTATATTAAAAGACAAGGCCTAAAATTCACATTTTCAGCTCACCGCTTGTGTTTCAGCCAGCATACAGCTTTAAGCTTTAAGCCGTGTATTTTAGGCCACAAACGCATGCATACCGGACCACCTTTGTGCTTGGATAGCGTTTGCCAGCGCCCACATCCTCTTGTGGTGGTGCACCTCCAATTGTCACTCTCATCCCTTAAGCGCTGGAAGTCCTGCTGTTTAGAAATGTCACGTGGTTTAGAACATAAAAGATATGTTATTTTTTATTATGGTAATTATCTGCCTAGTCTTTTCCTAACTACATAGTGGTCGGCCTCCAGTCTAACCACATTATCAGTGGCGCCGATTCAATTGTGAGAACCCAGACATGTTAACTGTATTGTTCTTGGTTTCACGGGTTGTCTGACTTATTTAAAAAATATTAGTGTCTAGAGGTAGATTATGAGTAGAACACGTCAGCTAAGACATGATTTTAGGAAACTCCTCCCGTATAGAGGTGAAATAGGGGGTGGAAGTTTGTATGAAAGTCCGTAATTTTCGAAGCTAGGTTCTTAAAATTTTGTGTTTAGGCTGTTGATTAAAAATAAATTTAAACATATCTCAGCATTTTTAATAATTTTACTTCCGAAGACCTGAAAAAAGGGGATGAATTTGTAAGTCCTTTATTTTCGAAGTAAACATTATTAAATTTATTATTTACTAGCTTCTGCCCCCAACTTCGTCTGCGTTAAATTTCTTGTTCCCCCGACCCTACCCGTCGCGTCGAATCGCCTACCCGTGCGATTTTCATTACTGCTCCGCTCCTCTTCGTTGTAGCGTGATGTTATATAGGCTACCCAACACAAAAAGAATTTTTCAATTCGGACCAGTAGTTCCTGAGAATAGCGCGTTCAATCAAATAAACAAACAAACAAACTCTTCAGCTTTATGATATTATAAGTATATAAATATATAAGTATAGATACATATGGTTGGAAACTTTGCAGACTTATCGAGGACTGATGACAATTCCATAATTTTATTATCTTTGCCAGGGTTACCACGATAACAGAAAATAACTGTCTTCGAAAACTACGCTGGCATACGTACAAAATTCGAAACACCCTAAAAAATGTTGTAATGTTGTAAATGTTTTTTTTTTTGTTTTTTAAATTGTTATTTTTTGCAATCATTCATCATTTCAGCCGCAAGACGTCCACTGCTGGACTTAGGCCTCCCCCAATTTGGGGGGCATTGCCATAATCGCCACGCTTGGCAGGCGGGTAGGCAATCGCAGTATGGTGGTTAAATGTATAGAGAACGCTGCTGCCCATTCTCTAGTATGTCCCTTAGTCACCTTTTACGACACCCACGGGAAGAAATGGGGTGGTGTTATTCTTTACGTCCGGCACCACACGGTACAATAATATTACTGATAGTTTATTTCCTGCTTCGCCATTTCTATTAAACAAGAAGAGTCAGGTCACTGACTTCCCTAAAACCCAGAATATACGCAAAACCACAGCACAAGCTTCTTAACTATAATCCAGTGGAATGGAACAAAACATGTACTGAGTGCAGTCGGTCTAATTAAAGCGAGTTTTAATCCTGCCACAGCTAGTTGGGCACTTTCCAAATAATAACAAGAATGCAGTTGTTTTATGCAGTTTGTGAAACTACATACAAGTATTGTGATCTGACCACTAGCAAGAAAAAAATATATTTACACAGGTTTAGAAATGAAATGAAATATTGATTTATGTAAGTAGATCTTATAAGACACTTTTACACGTAAATATTCTATGGTCAATATTTTTAAAACTATCTGGCGCCGCTATTTCCTAGCTGACTGTTCCCGGAGAAGAAACGCCGAAAAAAACTCAGATATCATGGTCTCTTTGTAAATCCAAACATTATATTATTACCATTTAATGTGAGTGTAACAACGCGCCCTGCGTTGTCATGTCTGGAAGAGCCTTTTGAAGAAACAGCCATTGCACTTTTGAGCTGACCTGTCCTAACAGACGGCATGCATGTATCAGGTATAGTGTAGCTTTAACCTATTTTAGGGAGCTCAACAACCCGTGACAAGAGCTCACAATATTCACACAAAAAAAAAACTTGAAATAGAATTTTACGCCACACGGCAGCGCCAAATAGGCATTTAGTTAAAGTAGTACAAAAAATTACGAAGATCCCATTATGCAATAATGAAATTGAATGTGTCATTATTTTTGTGAAAAACGTCATAATAATATTACTTTTAAATACAGTTAGTAGTCTCTCTAGCTCTTTACCTATATACACCACAAGGCAAAAATCATGACCAAAATTCGTGTTGGAACTCGAAAATTATTTCACAAATTATCGGAATATTTGCTATAACGAGGAATATGTGAGTACCTGCGCTATTCCGGCCCCATTTCTCACGAAAACTATGCGAGGCACCGCCAAACAATTTTATTGGAATATCAATCAATTTTATAGGCATTTCCCCTGAATAGTAACACTTAAAGACGCTAGAAACTCTAGGAGTTATGCATGCTCTATGCTAGAGAGAGATGGCGTGATCTGTTCTGTATAGCTCTCTCTTTGTCTCGCAGTAGAGCAATGGTCTTACCTCTGACGGTATATTTAATTGCTCTTAATATTAATGAATGAATGATCAGATAGGGTTGTCGCAACTTTTGTTTGGTATTTAAAAGCCTTACTTTTTTAGGCTGGTCTTAAAGTACATGCTTGCTAATGTAATGATTTTCCATATTTTGGACAACTTATAACAACAGACACATTGCAATCAATCACAATGCCTTTCATTTTGGCAGTTCAATAACGTTCATTCCTTTTTCTACACTAATTACAAGGGAAAAGATTTCATAGTTTTTTTTTTTTTTTTGTGTAATGGAATTAAAAACTACTTAAACGATTTCAAACATTCTTTCACCTTTGGAAAGCTATACATATTATTCCGAAGTGACATGAACTATAAAATTCACGCGGATGAAGTCGATAACGAAGTGCTATTTATTTATTTATTTCGATATACCAACGTTCGTGTAAAGTACAGCAATTATATACAAGAAGCAACACATTATAAGTGCTATCTACTGTGTACGTGAGTACTCGTATAAAGGGGTGATGAGTCATGTAAATAAAACGGCTGTTACGGCGAGCGCTAGTACACGACTGGGCAATGGATAATCATTTAAACGTTTAAAACGTTTTATCTATCTATCTATCTATCTCATTTATTTCGATCGAATAATTATTTGCTTACGTACATTATTCCCCCCTTTTTAGGGTTCCGTTGCCAAATGGCAAAAAACGGAACCCTTATAGATTCGTCATGTCTGTCTGTCTGTCTGTCTGTCTGTCTGTCCGTCCGTATGTCACAGCCATTTTATTCCGAAACTATAAGAGCTATGCTGTTGAAACTTGGTAAGTAGGTGTATTCTGTGAACCGCATTAAGATTTTCACACTAAAATAGAAAAAAAAAACAGTAAATTTTGGGTTTCCCCATACATAGAATTGAAACTGAAAAATGTTTTTTTTCATCAAACCCATACGTGTGGGGTATCTATGAATAGGTCTTCAAAAATGGTAATGAGGTTTCTATTATCATTTTTTTCTAAACTGAATAGTTTGCGCGAGAGACACTTCCAAAGTGGTAAAATGTGTGTCCCCCCCCCCCCCGTAACTTCTAAAATAAGAGAATGACAAAACAAAAAAAAATGTATGATGTACATTACCATGTAAACTACCACCGAAAATTGGTTTGAACGAGATCGAGTGAGTATTTTTTTTTTAAAACGTCATAAATCGTAAACCGCAATTTACCTTACATTCAATCAACCGAAATATAAAAATTAAAAAAAAATATATTTTTGAACCGAAAATACCTACAGGTTTGTACGGAACCCTCGGTGCGCAAGTCCGACTCGCACTTGGCCGGTTTTAAGTAAATGCAAACACTTTGATAGAACGCTTACATAACAGATTGAAAACAATAAAAGAAAAAATATAATAGGTAAACAATGAAAAACATATACAAAACAATCTTGAATAAAAAGAAATATAAATTACTTGCACTATACCTTTACACTTTAATCTATTAGTACTTGAGTTCTCTGGGACTCTCTTTACATGCCTTGCGTGCCTTGAGCTCCATTCGGATGATGGCTGCAGCTGCAGCGCATGGATATCGTTGGGAGTGGAGTCACTTGAGCTTGTCTGCCCTCCATATGCCGATACACATTTTTGTAGAATTGACTTCTGCACTTTTTGTAAAGGCAGAACGCTAATACCGCGACGGCTATGATGAAAACGCAGCCCATGGTTACTTTAGTGATAAACACGCCGGAGCCGCCAGACCCATTGGAGGCGGCAGTTTGAGCCACCACGATTTCTTCCTTTGATCCCCAGCTTACCATGATTTAAAATTGGTGATATTTTTATTGATGTTGTTTTATAACGTGTGTTATTCCTTTTTTTTTTCATTTTAATTTGGTATTTCTCTATTGCTGATGTTACGGAATTGCGAAACGTACCACCGGACGTATGACGCGGCCTGAACGTGTTGTGTTCGGCGCGGTTTTGCTATTTTCCGCTACCTCAGCATTCTTCTGCTCGTTCACGTCTCTATTGGTACTTTTTATATGTGGTAAAGGTTCATTTACCTTATCTTCTATTAAAATGTAGGCTAGTTGTTTCGTCCCGTGACAACAGACGGACCGACCAACCGACCATACGACCGTTTCACTTGTTTACTCTGTGTGCCTACGCATTATGACGTCTAACGGAGTGACAACTGTCACTTGTCATTTTGATTTTGACACTTGTCTTTGGTCTTTGAAAAATGACTAATGGTAGTAATTTGCCTTGCGTACATTGTTATTATTAATCTTGTTAAATCTATAGTTTTGTGGACAATTGGTTGTGATCCAATTGTTTTGTGTGTAAACAACCTCTTTTGACGATATAGAACCGGTTTAGTTTGGAATTTGATTGAAATAGTTTGAGGTGATAGTGATTCATTGGGAACCGCATGCTGTGAAAATCTCTAGCGTATTGAGGCGGCCTGGAATCCTGGAATACTTACAGCTCCACTACACAGTACAATATACACTCATTTACATACATAAAACCAGGTAGGCTCCAGAACCAGTTTTCCTCAACCAGGTGAGTGATTGAATAGTTGTATTAATCAGCTCCGCGCACGGCGGACAGTTCGCCCCACTTTTGCCCAAGGCCGACGATCATCACGCTTCCACGTACTTCAGTAAATTCTATGGTCAGGGCCTTGGCCTGGCGTCGAACAAAGTTTTGGTAGCAGAGCGTGGTTGTCAGATATACAACCAACAAAAATAGTAATTTACAGTAAGCTCATTACTTGGCAGTCTCTTTAGGGAAATAGTAATTCAGTCGCTTGGACCATTGGTTGGGTTTCCACGCTCGGACCTCAGACCCGCCCAAAAGTTGGCCTATTTTGTTGTCTGTCCTGGAAGGTGAGGCCCGAGCCTTGGTACACATTTGTCGGTGACTGACTCAGCCTACCCTACCGCTTTGGAACTACCCGGCGGTACCAAAACAAACGTTGTTTGGCTGACGTTCATATTAAACAGATTTTGGGGTTACCGGTCATTACTAGATTGTCAGCATTGCGTACTGACCTGTTGAACCCGTTGGTGGCAGCGACCAACGCTTTAAAGCGATTGGAGTTGCCGGTGGACCATTGGTCTTACCTTTTGGTGCATGTTGTGCTGCAACGGCTTCCTGCCGATTTGAGGGCTCGTTTTGAGCAAAAGTATGGTGGGGATAGTGTCACACATCTCCCCCCATTTGGTGACCTCGTCAAATTTTTGGAGGATGAGTGTCGGTTTGTGGATAACTCTAGCGTTGCCACCGAGTCACGCCAACCGTCTTCCCGGCCACGAGACCAGGGACGGAGTAGGGCTCGCGGGCCTGTTGATAGTCGCCCCGCCACCCGTTTTGCTGGCACCCAGAGTCGTCCTGCTTGAGAATTTTGTAGGGACACCGGGCATGGCATGGCAACTTGCGCGGCCTTTTTGAAATTGCACGTGAGTGCCCGCCGCCGAATTGCCAATGCACGCCGTCTGTGCTTCTCATGTTTGGGGGCTCACTTCCATCGGGACTGCCCCAACCCCCGCCCTTGTAGAATTTGTAGGGGGTCTTATTTGGACATTTTGTGCGCTAACGCGAACCACGCTGGCAGACCAGCCTCTGATGGAGGTTCGCGCACGGGGGGTTACCATGGAGTTCACCGGGCTTCTGGCTCGCTGATTCAGAACCGGGGAGAAGCCCGCAATTTTGAGCGCCGCACTCCACCCCCCGCGCAAGTTGATCGGGAGCCGCGCGACCGCCATTTGGTCTCCCCCCCCGTAAAGGCGATTACGCAGCTGCTGCTAGGCAGCGCTGGCCAGACCAGCACCGCCTTCCCTCCCCTCCATTGGCAGAACGTCTCCGGTTGGAGTCACGCCCCCCGCCATTCAGGCCTACCATGGGATATGCCCTTCCAGCGATGGCGCGTGACTCGGGACACCGCGCGGACGAGGAATTTGACCTCCATCCTCGTCGCGAAAGACTTGGGCCTGGGTGCGGCGATCGGTCGCCACCCAGGCTTTGTTAGGACATTGGCGCCTGCCCCGCTAAGGTACCCCCTCAGATCGACACGGTTTTGTTGCCAACGGCATCGGTCAGGGTCTGGGGGCTCACGGGGGACTCTGTTGTGGTCCGTGCCATTTTGGACACGGGAGCCCAGGGTTCCCTTTTGTCGTCTTCTTTAGCGGGACAGGTGGGCCTTGATGTGCGTGAATTTTCAGGTACAATTAAGGGAGTGGGCGAAGCAGCTGTCACCACTGTGCAGGGACAGGCTTGGTTTGGGCTCACTCCTCTGAATTGTTTGGAGCCTAAAATTATTGCTTCGGCCATTGTTCTGACAAACATTTTGGGTAGTCATCCTCAATGTCAGCTGTCTTCAGAAATTGTCCGATTGACGTCAGGCCTGGAATTGGCTGACGCCCGGTTTGATTCCCCTAGTACAAGCAATGGACAATATTGTACAACCTTTTGAATCATGAATACGGGGCTTTTGGCTACTTTGTGCGTGTGTATTTTTAGTTTTTTTTATTTTTAGTTACTAATTTATATCGTGCGTTTTGTTTGTGCAGAATAAATATTTTTTCTTTCTTTCTTTTCTTTCTACAACGCATCTGTTATTGGGTTCCGATGTACTAGGGAGAATATTTTTGGGTGATATAAAGGTTCTGTAGCCAGACGGTTTGGTAGCTGTCTCGACCATCTTTGGCTTTGCGTTGATGGGACCAGTGTTGAGGGTTCCCCCTCCACCTGAACCTGATCTTGTGTTGTCATCCGGCTCCACCCTCTCTGACGCCGTTCAGAGGTTTTGGGAGATTGAAGAGCCCCCTCAGGTAGCCCGTTTGAACCCGGAACATGAGGAGTGCGAGTTGTTCTACCAGAACAACACAGGTCGACTCCGTTCCGGCCGGCTTGTGACAAGGTTGCCTTTTGTTGCGGTGCGACCACCTCTTGGCGAATCCAGACCTACGGCCGAGAAGAGATTGTTGTTAATGGAGCGCCGCATGGGCAGGGACCCGGTGCTGCGGCAGAAATATTTGGATTTCATGCGGGAATACGCAGATTTGGGACACATGTCGGTGTCAAATTTGGGTTGGCGCTCAGGTGAGCATTATTTTCTGCCGCA
This sequence comes from Aporophyla lueneburgensis, assembly GCA_932294355.1. NCBI lineage: Eukaryota > Metazoa > Arthropoda > Insecta > Lepidoptera > Noctuidae > Aporophyla > Aporophyla lueneburgensis. The sequence continues at coordinate 25,311,985 of OW028755.1, forward strand.
TCACGCGGTTCTCAAGCCATCCAACGGTAAGCTGCGCACGGTGTTTGATGGGTCTGCGCGGACTTCGTCTGATGTTTCCTTGAACGAACGTCATTACGTCTTTCCGGCGTCATCAGGTAGTTTTTGTGGCCGACATCAAAATGATGTTCCGCCAAACGGTTATTCACAAGGATGACAGACGTTATCAGTTGATCCTTTGGCGAGAGAATCCCCAGGACCCCATGATAGTATACGAGCTCAATACGAATACGTACGGCCTCCGATCGAGCCCTTTTGTTGCTATTCGTTCCCTTTGGGAGCTCGCGGACCGAGAGCGTTTGTAGTTCCCTCGTGCGTCCGCCATCTTGAAAACGGACTTCTATGTTGACGACGTTTTTACTGGAGCTCCCACAGTTGGTGAAGCCGTCCTGTTGCGTGACGAATTGATTGGAATTTTAGCTTCCGCTGGCTATGAGTTGCGTAAATGGGTGTCCAACTCGCCAGCGCTATTGGAAGGTTTGCCGGAGGATCATAGGCAGGACCCGCTTTTATTTGAAAATATTTACAACCCTGCTATGATGGCCGTTCTCGGCGTTCAGTACCGACCAGTCCAAGACATCTTTACATACGATGTCGACTTGGAGTCACCTCACACTTGGACTAAACGACTGGTGTTGTCTACTGTCACGAGGACCTTTGACCCGAATGGTTGGATATGCCCGGTATTGTTTTGGGCGAAATGTTTTCTTCAGCGCCTTTGGACTGCGGAACTTGGTTGGGACGAGCCACTTCGGGAAACCCTGTTGGAAGATTGGCTCCAATTTGTGTCCGCACTCCCTGCAGTCAACGAGGTCGTGTTACTCCGCGCTATCCTCCCCCCTGGGAGCTACACTGCTACCCTTCATGGGTTTTGTGATGCGTCTTCGCACGGTTATGCAGCTGTTGTTTATCTGCGCACTGTCAGCGCTACAGGCCAGGTGAAGTTGTCACTGGTCATGGCCAATAGCTAGGTGGCCCCCCTCCGGACGGCACTGACCATCCCTAAGTTAGAGTTGTCAGGGGCGGCGCTTCTTGTGCGTCTATTGAACCACGTTGCTCACACTTTGGGTGGAACTGTGGACATTCGGGCTTCTTACGCCTGGACGGACAGTCAAATTGTTTTGTGTTGGTTGAAGACGTCCGTCCACTCTTTGGAGGTCTTTGTCACGAACCGAGTGTCCCAGATACAAAATTCTGAAACGCCTTTGATTTGGAGGCACGTACCTGGAGATCTGAAGGCGACGTCGCCTCACGTGGGTGCATGGCACCCCACCTGATTGCTCACCCCCTATGGTGGGGACCAGACTGGCTGACTCACCCCGAGGATGATTGGCCTCGAACGCCAGTCTTGATGTCGGGTCCTTTGCCCGGGCTCAAGGAGCTCGCTGTTGGAACGAAGGACTCTCCATTTGACCCAGATTTTTTGTTGAGTCGATACAGCTCCCTCGACAAATTGTTGAACGTTACTTCGTGGATCAGGCGTTTTGGTCATAATTCTAGGAATCCCGGGGACAAACGCCTGTCACCGGTTCTCTCTCCTCAAGAGCGACAGGAATCACTCCTCCTTTGGGTCCGCTCCGTGCAGGCTGCACATTTTGAGAAGGAGATTGAAACTTTGAAGTCTGGTAAGGCTAAATTTTCGGAAGCCGTTAGTAAGTTGAACCCCTTTTTGGACAATACGGGTCTTTTGCGTGTTGGGGGACGGTTGAGGCACTCTAGCCTTCCTTATGGGGCCCGTCACCCCCTTTTGTTGCCTAAGGAGGGCCATTTGGTTAAATTTTTGGTGGCTGATCGTCACATTAAGAACTCGCATGCCGGTTGCAATGCGCTGTTCGCCATTCTGCAGCGAGAGTTTTGGATATTGTCGGCCCGTCGTACTATTCGTTGCATCGTCTTCCGTTGTTTGCCGTGCTACCGGACTAAGGCCTCTACTATGCAGCCAATGATGGGAGACTTGCCGGCTGATCGTGTCAATGAGGCGAGACCCTTTGCAGGCGTCCGAACGGACTTTGCTGGTCCCTTTTCGGTGAAGACGTCTATTCTTCGCAATATTAAAATTGTTAAGGCTTATTTGTGTGTTTGTCTGCCTGTCAACTAAGGCAGTGCACTTGGAGTTGGTAACCTCCCTCTCGACGACGGCCTTTGTGGTGACTTTGGATAGATTTGTGTCTCGCCGTGGGTTACCTACTTTGATCAGGTCTGATTGCGGTACTAACTACAAGGGTACAAGTAACTATTTGAAAGAGGTATACGCCTTCCTTGCTGAGAACCAGGCTGACATTGGTAACAAATTAGCTCGCCGAGGAGTCACTTGGTTGTTTGACCCGCCAGCCTGCCCCCATTGGGGGGGTATTTTTGAGGCCGCGGTGAAAGAGGCAAAGGGGACTCTGGCGCAAATTGTTGGGAGACACCGTTCTCACCTTTGAGGAGTTAGCTACGGTATTTTGCCGCATTGAAGCTGCATTGAACTCGCGTCCACTGTGCCCACTGTCTTCGGACCCGAATGACTTGGAGGCCCTAACTCCGGGCCATTTTTTGATTGGACAGCCACTTGTCGCCCTGCCGGAGTACCCCTTTGTCGATGTGAGCCAAAATCGGCTATCGTGGTTTCAGTTGGTGCAGCAGCTCGCTCAGAGTTTTTAGAAGCGTTGGAGCTTGGAGTATTTGCATATCCTCCAGCAGCGCGTCAAGTGGACTGATAAAACGCATCCGCCCAAAATTGGAGACCTCGTCCTGATTAAGGATGCCAGCCTTAAGCCTTTGTATTGGCGCCGGGGGCGCAATCTCAATTTGGTGGCTGGCACCGACGGGGTTCCTCGTTTTGCAGAGGTTTTGGTGGATGGATCGGACGTGAAGAGAGCGGTCGCAACCTTGTTAAGATTGCCAATTGATTAGCGGACGGGAAGGCCCATCCGGGGGGGGGGGGGGGTAGATGTTTCGTCCCATGACCGCAGGCGGACCGACCAACCGACCGTACGACCGTTTGACTTGTTTACTCTGTGCGCCTACGTTTCTTGACGTGTAACGGAGTGACAACTGTCACTTGTCATTTTGATTTTGACACTTGATTTTGGTCTTTGAAAAAAGGATGGTCGTTGTAATTTGCCTTGCGACCCTTGTTGTTATTAATTTTCTTGAATCGATACATTGTGGACAATTTGTCGTGATTCAATTGTTTTGTGTGTAAACAACCCCTTTTGACGATATAGAACGGGTTTATTTTGGAATTTGATTGAAATACTTTGAGGTGATAGTGAGTCATTGGGAACCGCATGCTGTGAAAATCTCTAGCGTATTGAGGCGGCCTAGAATCCTGGAATACTTACAGCTCCACTACACAGTACAATATACACTCATTTACGTACATAAATCCAGGTAGGCTCCAGAATCAGTTTTCCTCAACCAGGTGAGTGATTGAATAGTTGTATTAATCAGCTCCGCGCACGGCGGACAGTTCGCCCCACTTTTTCCCAAGGCCGACGATCATCACGCTTCCACGTACTTCATTAAATCCTATGGTCAGGGCCTTGGCCTGGCGTCCAACACTAGTTTTAGTCTGTCTACCGATACTACAGATGTTTTCCTTGGCATTTGGATTCTGAAATGCTTCTCTTGCTTCTCTAACACTTTGTATGGACCTTCGTATGACGGGGTCAGAGGTTTCTTAACAGCATCCGTTCTGACGTATATATATTCGCAATCTTTCATGTCTGGGTGAATAAGTGGTTTGTGGGTTGTGGTGTGGTGGTTGTTGTTAAACGGGCTTAGCTTTGCCATTGTCTTTTGGAGAGTCTGTGCATAGGTTTCTGGTGATTTAACTTGCGTTTTCGGCTCGATAAACATTCCAAGTAGACGTATGTTCGTTCCGTATAACATTTGTGTGGGGCTTTTTTTGGATGAGAAATCAGGGCTGACATTTTCTTTAAATCGTAACGCCGCTCTTAACCCTAGTAGGACAAGGGGTAATTCGTTCGACCAGTTTGCAGTGTTACCTCGCGCGACTAGAGCAGTTTTCATTGATCTATGCCAGCGTTCAACTAAACCATTTGATCGCGGATGATAACTTGTAGTCCTGGTCTCTATACCAAGTGACTTATTCAGAGCGGTGAATAAGTCTCACTGTCTGTCTATTTCGATTGTATAACTATTTGCTTACGTACAACATAATAAAATCTATATGTAAAACAGTTATAGGTAGAAAAGTAAAACACATGACTTTTTGTACAAGATAATTAATAGTTGAGGGATATTTCATTCATATTCTATATTTAGGCAGAGTATCTTATGGAATTTAAAGATGCCATACTTGACGGTAATGTTTTCAAAAAGATCTCTTCACAAAAGTGAATTTGTTCAGCATGTGAATGATTTCCTCTCTTAGAATTTAGGATGTTACGCTACAATAAGCAATGTTTGCAAACAAGAGCACTCTTTATAAAATACAGTAAAAAACCGGCTAAGTGCGAGTCGGACTCGCGCACCGAGGGTTCCGTACAAACCTGTAGCTATTCTTGGTTTATGCATAAGGTTTATGTTTATGAAATTAAATGTTTTTTTTTTTTACTTTTTATATTTGAGTTGATTGAATGAAAGGTAAATTGCGGTTTACGATTTATGTCGTATTCAAAAAAAAACTACATACTAGATCTCGTTCCAACCAATTTTCGGAGGAAGTTTACATGGTTATGTAAATCATATATTTTTTTTAGTTTTATCATTCTCTTATTTTAGAAGTTACGGGTTAAAATGTGTGTCCCCACATTTTACCACTTTGGAAGTGTCTCTCGCGCAAACTATTCAGTTTAGAAAAAAATGATATTAGAAACCTCAATACCATTTTTGAAGACCTATTCATTCATACCCCACACATATGGGGTTGATGAAACTCAAAAAAAGTTTTGAGTTTCAGTATGGGGATCCCCAAAATTTATTGTTTTTTTTCTATTTTAGTATGAAAATCTTAATGCGGTTCACAGAATACATCTACCTACCTAGTTTCAAAAGCATAGCTCTTATAGTTTCGGAAAAAAGTGGCTATGACATACGGATGGACAGACAGACAGACAGACAGACAGACAGACAGACAGCCAGACAGACAGACATGACGAATCTATAAGGGTTCCGTTTTTTGCCATTTTGCAACGGAACCCTAAAAATTGCTTACAGGAGACAGCCCTTATGCAAGTTTTCTGCACCTTCATTCTCTATAGGTATCATGAAAATATTGCTTGAATAAAAACTTGTGTGAACTGCAGATACTTGCTCTGCTTTAGTATGCAAAACATTATTGAATGTGTCATAAACGTAATGTTTTTAAAACATGCTTTTATTAGCTAGCTATGTATGTAACGGAATCTTCAAACGTGACTTTTCACCCCCATCAAAGGACCGATGACAATACAATAGTTTTATAAATTGTTTCCATTATTCTGGCCAGGATCACCAGGATAGAAAAAAAAACGATCGAACTCGCTTTTTTACCTAGCCGACCTAAAAAATAGAAAATAAAAAATTGTTAAAATAACTAAAAACAACCGGCCAAGTGCGAGTTGGCCTCGCGCACCGAGGGTTCCGTACAAACCTGTAGATATTCACGGTTTATGCATAAGGTTTATGTTTATGAAATTAAATGTTTTTTTTTTTAATTTTTATATTTGAGGAGATTGAATGAAAAGTAAATTGCGGTTTACGATATATGACTTATAAAAAAAAACTACTTACTAGATCTCGTTCAAACCAATTTTCGGTGGAAGTTTACATGGTAATGTACATCATATATTTTTTTTTTATCATTCTCTTATTTTAGAAGTAACGGGGGGGGGGGGAGGTGACACACAATTTACCACTTTGGAAGTGTCTCTCGCGCAAACTGTTAAGTTTAGAAAGAAATTATATTAGAAACCTCAATACCATTTTTGAAGACCTATCCATAGATACCCCGCACGTATGGGTTAGATGAAAAAAAAAATTGAGTTTCAGTTCTGAGTATCGGGAACCCCAAAATTTATTGTATTTTATCTATTTTTGTGCAAAAGTCTTAATACGTTTTACAGAATACATCTACTTACCAAGTTTCAACAGCATAGCTCTTATAGTTTCGAAAAAAGTGGCTGTGACATACGGACGGATAGACAGACAGACAGACAGAAAGACAGACATGACGAATCTATAAACACGCTTTTATAGAAAACCAAACTCAAAACTAGAAAATAATGGAAAAAGCGTGGGCTGCTATTTGAGATATGTTTAATTTATACCAAGCACCCCACGCTTTTTTTCCATATTTTTTTGGAATAAGTAGCCATCATGGATTGTAAAAACACCAAAAAGGTACGGAGAAAATAGATATCACTAGCTATGCTATCTACCGTTTGTACTGTAAAGGTTAGGTATCTGCAAATACGAGAAATAATTGAAGTTGTAATTCAAAGATTAAGCAGTCAATTAGAGTAGAGAATTGTTTTAATCTTCCTCGATAAATGGGCTCTCCCACACTAAAACATTTTTTTCAATTCGAACCAGAGGTTCCTGAGATTAGTGCGTTCAACCATACTAACTGTTCAGCTTTTTAGCGTATTAGCTTTTGCCAGAATCGCCCGCGTATTACACATATAAATCTTTCTTTTTAATCACTCGCGAGAAGTGACTGTTTTATGCTATGTAAAGATTAGTATAGACAGTAACATTAGTTTGAAGAATTTTTCTAAGATTCTTCATACATCCAGAATTCTTCACCCCAGCAAAACTTTTCCGTGGTTATAAAACAATAAATCCTGCTCCAAGGTTGCATAAGGCATATCTTCGGTATATGGGCGCGGATACATAATGTAATAGGTATGTAGGTCGCCTAGTCGGCGCGTTGTAAATCTAATGGCGCGGCGCATTGCGAATGCAACCAGCGGGCATACGGCTCGGGATGTGTGCTGAGATGATAATACCACCCGCGCGAAAATTTCTTGGTGATAACTTTTATTTTATTGCAAAGGAACAACAGTTACAATTTAAATCATAGAGATAAGAAGTACTAGTCAGGGTCACGGGATAAATATTGTAAACGGCGGGAATAGGGTAATCCCTAATTCATTTTAGAAAGAAAGTACCTACATACTGTAGCGAGACGGTTAAAGAAAACACCAATTCACACCACTTTTATAATTTCGACAAAAAGAATAAAAATACAACAGTAATATAAAAAAACAAGTATAAGGTTAACTGCAGATTGAGATTATAAAAATATTTGATTTTTTTTAAAGTGGGACGATCAAACTTAGTGGTTAAACAGATATAACGGAAATTATCTTTGCGCACGACCTATCCCCAATACGATTGCAATAAATTAAAATATAGGCCTATGCACGTCGATTTATAGGTTCCTTTTTTGTAACGAACACTAAGTTAAACCGTGAAATACGCGTTACATCAGGATGCGTAAAATAGAAAATGATTAATAGATAATCTACTACAGTAAAATAGGAAAATAGGTAATGTTAAAAAGGTTTTTTATAACCAGCCGCGTGCAATTATCCAGAAGGACACCGTCAGTGCTGCGTATAGCGACGGCAGTAAGTAGCCGTCTATGAAGGCGTCAGGCTCTGCGTCGGTGACAAATGTCCGCAACACGTCGCGGACCTCAGATTAATCCGACGGCTGATAGCCCGTCGGGGAGAAGCCGATATTCGGCTTGTATGGTCGTCGTCTAAAGACAAATAAACAGAACGATCAGACCAAGGTTACAAGCAGAATCTTCGATATAGCTAGCGAGAATCGCCGGTAAAACAGATTAGAATAGTAAAGGGAAAAGAACAGACGTAATACGTACCAGTTGTATGGAAGAGTTGCACACAGAACTTTATCGCTTTGAGCGGATAGCACTTTTTAAAAGTATCACTCGATAAATATACGGAGGCTTAGTTATAGGAAATATAAGCGTAGAAGTACCGTAAATAAAAAATGATCTGATCCGTTCGGATTCAATCTGCAGTCTGCCAATTGACAAGAAAAATTTTTGGCGTTAGATTTTACAGGATCGAAATTTGAAGTAGAACAAAAAATATAAAGGCCAGTGTTTCTAAAAAAGGTTGATTTAGAAACCAAAAAGTTTCGTCCGCAGCGGATTTACGCTGCCGTCTACGTTTTCATAATTCCTTATACCAGCCTTCTTGCTTGGTAAGATTTACAAAATATAAGTGACTAAAACAGTAACTAAACGAAAAGCTTGTGAAATAAAATAACTTTTATGCCTGTTTATCACCAAAAATTTTTTCACAAATATATGCACAGTGGTGACACAAACGCAATCATTTCATTCACTCTCTTGTCTTTCCTTGGAATGCGCTGCATTCATTTTCTTCTCCTATCAAAGTTTATTATATTTGTACATGCATGCCATCTCTATAGGAGGTTGCAAATGCCAAGTGTTGTCACCCTATCACCCTAACGTTCGAAGAAAATACCTCAGGCATTAAACTCACCGCCTTTGTGCAGTTTTTTTTAGTTGTGCATAAAGATTAAATTAATAAATAACTAAATACACAAATTACTTTTAATAATACTCGTCAGTTACATTATCATGTACGTTATAAGACTATAACTTATCGTTGAATATGTCTACCTTTAATACGTACTCAAACAAAAGTTTAAAACTTAGGAAATAAGATTAATATTTAATAATCTACTCAGCACCCATTAAAGTATTAGCATATTTTAATATTATACTCATCTCCGTAAAATCTTTGGAGCTAGGCATTTCCAGAAAACACAGATTATCTACTAAGGCTTTTCACTGTACCTTGGAATTAATTTAATTAGGAACAAAATATTAATAAAGGTAGATATAGCTTTAGTAAATCATTAAACAGGGATTATTAATTTATTTTCCCTTTAAATATAAATTAGTTTGTTACTGTAATTTTCATTGGAACACGTACCTCTAAGAACTTTTAGACAAAGTCTTTTGGAATACATTTTAATTAATATTATGTACAGTGTACTGTGTAATTTACATTGAATTTGAACACTCACGCCAAAATGGTGGCGTACTATTAGACAAGCACCAAAAAGTTAAATTAAAAAACCCCTGACCAAAATAAAAACCTCTAACAAGTTAAAAATATACGTATTTGATATAGTTGCAGGTAATTTTGTAATCAAAAGGTCGTCGAGTCGAAACGTCTAGTACCGATTTTGAGGAACCACCACTTAAAAGCCAATTTTTAAAAAATCACTCCTATTCGATTCACCCGTTTAAGAGCTACGATGTCACTGACAGACAAACAGACACACATAGCGATCAAACTTATAACACTCCTCTTTATGCGTCGGGTTAAAAAAAGTAACGTTTGCGATATCATCTGCTTAGGCATATAATGAGACCATGACGTTGGGTTATATGTCAGCTTCTAATCTATCTGGATGCAGCTGAAGTTACCAGTATTTTACAGGGAGCGATGGCCTATCTAAAGTCCACAACCCAGTTATCAGGTTCATCTTTGGTAAGTTAGGTTGCCCGATTTTTGGGTTTCTGTCAACCCGTTAAGACTGAAACAGAACAGTCCAAGAATGACAGCAGGGACCAACAACGGCTAAACGTCGCTTTTAATTATGAAAAAAAAAATACCCTCTAAAGCGCGTGTATAAATGAGCGTCTTTTCTGTCACTTATCTATACTTCTATACTAATATTTATCAATCAATCAATCAATCCTTTATTTCAGGCTACTAAGGCCCATAAAAACAATACATAAATAATATAAAATCAATAACTATAAACTAATACATATTCTATAAAACTAAACTAAACTAAAACTGTCTCTAAACACGTAATGACGACGTGACGTGTTTGTTTGATTGAACGCGCTAATCTCAGGAACTACTGGTTCGAATTGAAAAATTATTTTTGTGTTGGTTATTGAGGAAGGCTATTGAGGAAGGCTATATACCATCACGTTACAACTAAGAAGAGCGGAGCAGTAATGAAATATGTTGCAAAAATGTGGAAAATCGCACGGGCAGGCGATTCGATGCGACGGGAAGAATCGGGGGAACATGAAATTTAACGCGGAAGAAGTCGCGGGCAGAAGCTAGTATATTATAAAGCTGAAGAGTTTGTTTGTTTGACTGATTGATTGATTGAACGCGCTAATCTCAGGAACTACTGGTCCGAATTGAAAAAATATTTTTTGTGTTGGTTGTGTTTGTTATTGAGGGAAGCTAATAGGCTATATAACATCACGCTGCGTTTAAAAGGAGCGGAGCAGCAACGAAAAATGGACGAAAACTGGCCGGCAATTCGATGCGATGGGAAGGGTCACGGGAGCAAAAATTTGACGCGGACGAAGTCGCGGACAGAAGCTAGTATCTATACTAATATTATAAAGCTGAAGAGTTTGTTTGTTTGTTTGACTGAACGCGCTAATCTCAGGAACTACTGGTCCGAATTGAAAAATTATTTTTGTGTTGAGTAGCCTATTTACGAGAAAGGTTATAGGCTATATAACATCACACTATAACCAAGAGGAGCGGAGCAGTAATGAAAAATGTTGCAAAAACGGGGATAATCGCACGGGTAGGCGATTCGACGCGACGAGAAAGGTCGGGGGAACAAGAAATTTAACGCGGATGAAGTCGCGGGCAGAAGATAGTGTATTATAAAGCTGAAGAGTTTCTTTGTTTGTTTGATTGATTGAACGCGCTAATCTCAGGAATTAATGTCCGAATTGAAAACTTATTGTTGTGTTGGTTATTGAGGAAGGCTATAGGCTTTATAACTTCACGCTACGATCAAAAGGAGCGGAGCAGCAAAGAAAAATGGACGACAACTGGCCGGCAACTCGATGCGACGGGAAGGGTCACGGGAGAAGCTAGTGTAGCATAAGCATAGAATCCTAGTCCAATAAGCCTATTGTGTTCCCACTGCTGGAGAACAGGCCTCCTCTCTTAGAGGGGGAGTTGGTTGTACTCACCACGCGGGCCCATTGCGGGTTGGTGGATGTTACATGTCTTAACATATTTTGGTTCTACAACATGCTGGTTTCCTTACGATGTTATCCTTCTCTGACTTGAGAGCAGTGACTACGAAATTTACTTCAATTAAACCATTGACAGCGACTTTTAAATTTTCAAGGAGTCGGTCAATCAAAAATATGTTGCTACCCATTTCAAAGTCTACTTAATTCTTATGGAGAAGAACGCTCAAGAAATCCCATGGTCACTCTTCACCAGCCGCGTTACTTCGCAAAGAAATACTTCTATTATTGGAATCAAACAAAATAAAAAAACACATGGGTATTATCAACTCCTTAGCAGTTCTGCCAAAAATTCTATTTGGCTTGGTGCAGCGTGAATACGTCGCGAGGATCGGCCTTCCCGCTCTCTTATATATTTACTAGCTTCTGCCCGCGACTTCGTCCGCGTCAAATTTTTGCTCCCCTTACCCTTCCCGTCGCATCGATTTGCCTGCTAGTTTTCGTCCATTTTCGCTCCTTGAGTTATAGTGAGTCAACCTTAAAAGATAGACATATGCTCTTGGGACTTTTTTTTTGAACTTTTTAAAAATAACAATCCCGTCATACATGATTTTTGCGTTACTTTAACCGTTTACGCAGCGCACGCAACGGAAACTCTCAGAAGGAATAAATTTTCCCCGTTTTTGCAACATTTTTCATTACTGTTCCGCTCCTCTGAGGTGTAGCGTGATGTTATATAGCCTATAGCCTCCCTCGATAAATAGGCTACCTAACACAAAAAGAATTTTTCAATTCGGACCGGATTCGATTCGGAGATTAGCGCGTTCAATCAAACAAACAAACTCTTCAGCTTTATAATATTAGTATAGATAATTAGTTGACCCAGCGAACTTCGTATCGCCTCAGATTCAATAAATGTTGTTATAAACGTACCAAGTTTGACAACCTGGTACGCGGTGGTGATCTGGTAAGCGTTTTCTAGCTGACACTCATATGTTAGGTTAGCTCCTACCCAGTTATGATGACCTGGTACTTCGAAGGCATAAAGCGTTTTCTAGCTGACACTCCTTTGTTTGGTAAGCTCCTGTCAAGTTATGATAACCTGGTACTTCGAAGGCAACGTTTTTGTCATAGTACCACGTTTTATAGTGACTTGTATTCTCTTTGACGTTTTATGTGACGTCTCACGGGAACGCGGTCGTAAAAAGGGGAAAAAAAAAAAAAAAAAAAAAACGGGATAAAAAGTATCCTATGTCCTTCTCCTGGCTCTAAACTACCTCCCTGCCAATTTTCAGCTAAATCGGTTCAGCCGTTCTTGAGTTATAAGTGAAGTAACTAACACGACTTTCTTTTATATATATAGATTATGTGACTTAGGCGCGGAGCTAGCACACTGAATGCTCGCTTTATGTTCCAACTAAGCCGCGAAACTTAATTGATTTATCTACCTATCGGTTTGGTGGTGCTATTCATTCTGGTGCGTCTGTGTGTGTACTGGTTCGTTTTAGTCGGGTGATTAGTTTTCTAATTAGCATTTTCTGGGTTTATAAAGTAGACGCGCTCACACTCACACAAGGAAAATCTTATCATTTACGTTACCACGGTCTTCTTGCAATGCTCCTCGTCTGGCATAGTTTGGGTAACAGTTTCAGTAACTTAGGTAAAAATCATGCATTTATGCATGTACCAAATTCTTGTGAATCCTCTAAACTTTGTTTTTACGATACAAATGTCATTTTACGACGTAAAGAATAGCACTATCCTATTTCTTCCCGTGGGTGTCGTAAGAAGCGACTAAGGGACTTACCAAAGAATGGGCTGCAGTTTCCCAAGCGCCTGCCATTACGTGGCGATTATAGCAAACTCCCCCAAAATTGGGGAGGCCAATGTCCAGTGGTGGACGTCTTTTGGCTGAAATATATAAATATATACTTTTGAATAAAAATAGAAATACTTTTTAAGACTTAGTACCTACCGATAATAATTACGGTTTATTGTTAAAATTGTTAAATACTTCAAGAAATAAAAAATACAACAAAAATTCTTACAGCAAGAACGAAAATACTATAAATTATAAAGATGCTGACACGGTCTACATTACAACGAACACACTGCTGGTCTTTCAAGTGTAAAATCGCCGGAAAAGCTCGGTGTTCAAATAAAATATGGTGACACATACATCGCGCGTTAAACAAATGTTATTCATTTAATTTATACCACACATAATATAGCGCTTTTTTATACGAGAGTGTGTTATACTTTCGGGCTTTTGACTACCCGTAATGACTGTCATTCAACTCAGCCTATCGCAGTCCACTGCTGGACATAGGCCTCTCCCATGATGCGCCACAACACCCTGTTCTCCGCCTTCCGCATCCAGACCGTCCAAGCCACTTTCCTTAGGTCGTCGGTCCATCTAAATGGGGGACGTCCCACGCTACGCTTGCCGATACGCGGTCTCCACTCCAGGACTCGTCTATAACGACTATCAAAGATATACAAATGACAGCCGGGACCAAATGCTTGTCGTGGTTTACGACGCATGGTCACTGAAAACCAGCGCTGGGACTCTGTCTCGCATAGAGTCACAGCACTATGCTGAGTGATGGCTGTTTTGCGTGGATGTGACGAATGTTTTCCCACACCTTATTTTTTATATTTGTATACCTCTGGTCTTACTGTGCGGCATGTTTGCCGCAAATAAACGTATTTTCTTTCTTTTCTTTCACGCATGGGTCTGGCTAGAGGCCCAAAAGCAGATTTACTTCATAGTCTAACGTACCAAAATGAATTACACTTTAAGACTTTTTCATTCATCTCGAACTCTTACGTTGCAGGCCGCTGTTCGTGGTTCTTAACAGAACTTCTCTAACCAATATGGAACTTTTGGAAAATTTTAAGTAGCAATGATTTTGTCAAAGGCACTACGATCGGCCATAGTAGACCTACTTCAGCATTATTTACTTACATAACGGTAATATTTTCAAAAACAGCTTTATTATCTCTCAGTCTAATTAGGACATTTACGTTTGGGCTTCCGGCCTCCTACTGGCTCCATCATCAAATCAAATCAAATTTATTTGGGATTAAAAGATCCATAGGTGTTGTAACAATAAACTTAGCCTAATATTAGTAGTGACAATTTATTAAATTAATTTAAACATAAACTGACTGAGCGCCCTTTGCATGAACATGAACATCAGACCATGAACATCATCTTTTGTAATAGTACTTGTCAATACATAACAAATGAGTCCAAACGCGATGCTGATATCTTGGTTGATTAAGGAGTACTTACGAGCTTTATCACCAGACCCTGAACACCATTTGGGCCAAAATTTAACGTTTTTTTTTTGCTTTCATAGTTCTCTATTAGTGCAAAATCTTGTTACCGTAAAATGAGGCTACTTTGCTCCGGTTTTTGCTCCAAAATTTGATAAGTGTGACTCACGTAAAATCCTTCTTTAATACGGCTTTTCAGAAAACGTTGAGTGGCTCATTTATCCTTCTAGATGCAATATTTAAATGACAAACATAGTTGTTTAATTTATTTATTTTTATTTTTTTTTTATTCAAAAATGGAGCAATGTTGCCCAGCCTTTTGGAAACATTGCTCCTACATTTACCTTGCACTAAAACAGGCACATTTAAAAAACAGAGGCAATGTTAACAGCCGCAGCTGTTAAATTACTCCAAAAATAAATAGTGATGAAGCAAATTTTGTGTCTTTCTCGTCATGTTGATGTGGTTTGAATGGAAATAAAACTGAAAATGTACAAGGAACTTTTTTATTTGTACTTTCTGGATAAATCAGTCTTAGAATCATTTTCTCTTAAGTCTAATAAACTATTAAAACCACCAAAGGCCACATAAGTGTCAAGAAACATGTAAACTTTTAGAAAAAAAAACAAAATTCTATCACTGGAAATTAGAGACATTAAAAGTGACAGTGAAACTAAAAATACCATCTAAAAAAACTTATGAGTATCAACAATAATATTATTATTGAGATCTTAGGTTCCCCAAATTTGATCGAGTTCAGGAACAGTATAAAATTCACGTCGACCAATTTTCTTCGGTGCAGATATACATCCAAGAACTTCTTCCCAATTGTATTGGATCTCATCCTTTGGTTTTGGCCATTTCCAATATTTGAGAGATCTTTTCATTGAGGATATGTACGGTCCTTTATCATTAATTTTCGTGATGATACCTGGGAAAAACTCCCCTTCGTATGTGAAAGCTACGTATTCTCCTTCTTTCTTTATGAGTGGTTTTAGATTTTTTGTTTTAGAACTTTCCTTGTCAGTGCCTACGTTTGTCTCTTCTTCTAACATTGTCTCCAGCATATCATTTAATGTTTCTTCGTTTGAAGAGTCATGAAGAGATATTTCACTCTCGGCATATGTACTGTCGCTGTGAATTCTTGTACGACGGGGTTCTGAAGTCGACGCCTGTGCTTCTATTTCAAAACATGGCTCCTCGTTTTCTTTGTCCGCCTGTGAACTATCTATCAGCTCCGTAACACTTCTTCCCGGAATAATGTCGAGTTTCGTACGCCGTCTTTTCGGGTTAACGCCTCCAGTCCATTCCACTCTCTTCGCTTGAAGTGTTTCCAGGAAAGAGTTTTCTGCCGCAGTCTTATCAACAGGTTTAGGCAATCTCTCTAATAAGGCATTTGCGTCGGTCGGATAAATCCCACATTTTCTGAAACCGGATTTCAAGTTTTCTTTTCTATTTTCTTCTAAATCGCTAAGAAGTTTTTTAAGTAAGACTGGGAAACTGCTCTTTTGAACAGTTTTTTCCCGTATGCCTTGTTCGCATTGCTTCCATGTTGTTAGAATTTTCCGCCATGCAACTTTCATTGGATGAAAGAAGGCGACATCGAGGGGTTGCGTCAAGTGGGTGCTATTCGGAGGAAGACACACGAACCTTATATTATTGTCTTTGCAAGCTTTAAGAACATCCACTGAAATATGTGACGATAGATTGTCGCCTATGAGGACTTTAGGGCCTTCCTGTTTTTTGAGCTTTGGCAGTACAAGTGCGAAAAACCAGTCATTGAATATGTTCATGTCAAACCAACCGGAAGGACTACAATTGTAGCGAGTATTTTTCGGCCCATTTTCTGTCCAAGTATTCCACAGCTGCTTAGATTTGTAGACGACGTATGGCGGAAGTAACTCTCCTTCAGCACTTCCAGCAAACATGATCGATGTAGAACTTTTGGATGTATCTCTTATAATTTCGGGGTATTTGGTGCCTCTTCTCGTCAGAATCTTTTTTTGCCCAGGGTCATCACATAAATTCGTTTCGTCGTAATTCCAAATGTTCTCTGGAGGAACATCTTTTAACACCTCCGCTAAATTTTGAATATAATCTGAGAGAGTTTCCCGATCAATGCCAGCTCTACTGCGCTTTATATTAGCAGCGAGGCGCTGTGACAATTCAGTATTTCTTTTCAAAAAACTCGACACCCACTCCAAGCCTGGGCAGTTGTTTTTAAACTTGGGAACTCTTCTCCCAATTTTTTCCAGATAAGATTGTATTACAATGCGCAAATCGAAACTTGTAAGAGGAAAACCATGCTCGCTCAATTTTTGTATGCATGATACGAATATTTTTTCTTCTTCCTCTGTAAATGTAGTAGGTGCTCCTGGTGGCCTTGGTGTTTCGTTGCGCCGTAGAAGCCTGAGTTGGTTTATTATAGTTCTTCGTGGAATCCTGTATATTTCACTAGCTTTCCTTTGCGTTAATTCTTTGTTTTCTATTGCTGCTAGACAATCTCGAAGAGTCTCTTGTGAATATTTTTTATAATTTCTTTTAGGCATTTTCCTTACATAATTCCGAGGCATTTTCCTACAGAAAAACGATTTGAATTTAGTATGAGCTATGTGGCAGTTACAATAGCAAGTATTCAAAAACATAATTGTAACTTTGCTCCAGGAGCAAAATATCCCCAAACATGGCGCAAAGTAGGAACGACAAAGTAAAAGAGGTTAGAAAATTAAATTAATGTACATATTTTCTAAATATTAGTTGTAATTGTTAGCTAATTATATACCTACTTGCATTAAACCCTCCTTACCTCAAATATCCAAGTACATTCGTCGATGAAGGTGGATTTTGCAGACTATTTTTTTTTTTACGAAACGCACACTTTTTAATAATGGCTGATAAAAAGAAAAGAAATGTCAGAAACCGGAAGTTCTCATTCAGTGTTGCCAATTTTATAAATCATTTATCGGATGCGTTCAAAAATTTTTTAGACGTCCCTTTAAATTTAGAGATTTAATCGAAATAAACTTTTTTTAAATTTGGAGCATATTTATCTTCACGGAGCAAAATAACCTCATTTTACGGTAGTCATTCCGATATCATCTTTCACACAGCGTATCCGTCGTTTTTTATGCCTTCTACTTTCAAATTCAAAACATTCCTCACGACGTTTCCGCATTACAACTTGTCCTAGATATAAAATACCAAATTGAATGACTCGGAAACTTTTCGACCGTCTCCTTGACTATGATCTGAAGCATTGTTCCAGCGCCGCCCGTACAAAAGTCGCGGCACTCTGCGTCACTCCTCATGTTATCTAAAAGCCTTCTACTTCTTCGTACTACCGATGTAGATCAAGCAGGAAAACTTTTAAAGCTGTACATAGTACTTTGACTATCTTCCGTTCGTTTTATTCATTTTCTTTTGTGTACAATACACAAAAGAAAATGAATAAAACGAACGGAACCTTGAGGGGCTCGTTGCAAAATAATAATAGCACGTGTCGATTGAAGATGAAGCCACGCTTGCTGCGGTCGATTTGTCGATGGGTCGATGGGTACCATACGTACATAAATAATCAGCCTATACCGTTCCCACTGCTGGGACGCAGTCCTCCTATCGGTGAGAGCGAGTGGGCCGTAATCTACCACGCGAGCCTAGTGCGGGTTGATAGATGTCACATGTCTTATAATTTTTTGGTTTTAGGATATTCCAGTTTCCTCACGATGTTTTCCTTCACCGTTTTGAGAGCAGTGGTGATGAAATTATTTACACAAAGTGAAGCGCTTGCATGCGTTCGAACCACGACCTACAACTCATAAGTCAGGGTCAATACTACTGGGCCGCTACTACTCTCGATGTGTGACCATTCGATTAGATCTAAAAATGACAACCAGGACCAACTGCTTATGTGGTACCAGGGGTCTTGATATGTAATGATGGTCACCAATCCATAGCAAGCGTAGCGTAACCTGATCAAACTACCCGTGCAGCTATTACCACTTACCCACAAGCCCCTCTGACTTTTAACTCCATAGAACTATCGAACTTCAAATACAGTCGACGTGATACGGACGTATTTCACGATTAAACACACTGCTTAAGGCCGAGAGTCAAAAATCGAACAGTGTCTTTTCCGACGTACTGAAATGTACTTTATTCGATTTTGAATGCTCGGTACAACACCAAAAGTCGAAAATTCTGTGAGCGTAAATTCCAACTGCGATATTTTTACGACCATGCGAACGTCGACTAACCCAGTCCTTTTTCTCCACAAAATGTTATAATATTCAGAACGCGTGTGAGACACGATAAACAGCTGACAATATACTGCATGGACCCTTTCAGCATAAAACATATGACACACAAGACATTCGACACCCTTTGACTGAAAAACAAAGACCAAAAAATGTTTCGTATCACTTTTGAATTTAGCTTGTCTTAGAATTGGAATAACTTTCTTGATACTTGACCTTGTTTAATTTTTTTTAGTTTCTTTCGGAGATTAGAAACTTTAAGTTTAATCTTAGTGAATTTCATTCCTATCTTATTGATAATAATTTCTTAAATCATGTCTTCAAATATTATGTGGTCTAAGATTTCAGCAACACTTTTTTTGATCTTCGTTTCGGTTCATTTAGTATTCTTAACACGCTCTTACACTATATTCGCATCGATCAGGCCGTTGGGTTCGTGACACGAATCTGTACATCCAGTAATTGTTTCGAGATGCTGCGATACCGGTCGATGACGTCACTGATTTATGTGGCCAGGCGCCAGAGCACAATGATTTATGGTGGCCAACGTTTTTGTTCTCTCATATTATTTGGCGTTCAGCAAATTGGATTTGGTGGCTTATTGTGGTGGATCATTATTGTTTTGGAGTAATGTTGGACTTCAGTCTTTCTCAATGGTTGTACCTACAGGATACAGCATAAATACCATGCTTTAAATGCAGATTAGTTTTTGTCATTTGTTATCAATATTGTGTGACACAAAAAAAAATCGGCCAAGTGCAAGTAAGATTCGCACACAAAAGTTTCCGTATCATACGGCAAAAGACACAGATAAAAACACGTTTAACTGTAAAAGGACTCCTTTAATATTTAACTTTATTTCATTTTTAACCGACTTCAAAAAAAGGAGGAGGTTTCTCAATATATATATATTTATATTTTATGTGTGTTCACCGATAACTTCGTTGTTTATGAACAGATTTCGATTTGAGTCGGTGGGAAAAAACTCAAATACAGATCCTAAGACACCGACTGCCGAAATTAAAGTAATTTTTCACTTTGAAGTGTTTTTGAGGAAGTTGGTTTTTATAATTTTTCGTTATAGTGGCAACAGAAATAAAAATTCTGTGAAAATTTCAAATGTCTACCTGTTACGGATCACGAGCCCGCTGACAAACAGAAGGACGGATGGACCGACGGAAACCGGAGTCTTAGTAATATAGTCCCGTTGGTTATACTTTCGGGTACTGAACCTTAAAAAAAGATTGTCCGTGAAGTTTCTTTCCGTCCATGTCCTACTAAGATTTGGAGTCGGCAACTGACTGTTCGAACCCCTGACAATTCAAAGTGCCTATAATTGGTTTAATTGAAATTAATGCTTTTAGTTTGATGGAATGATGGTAGTTCCCACTTACCAATATTAAATTACGTCTATTTTCGAGGTAATAACTGAGAAGGTAATGCAACGGAAGATTTTGAGGTTTATTCATATCGTATTGCTGCATTGCTAACCGTTGGTCCTGTGATTGATTTCACTCCGGTTGTGTCAGATTGCCGTCCCATCGGGTTATGAGAGTATGGGAAGAGTGAGTGCCCCTGTGTCTGTAAACATTTGTGCACTATAATTACTCCCGCGACGATGGCTAGTCTCCATTGAGATTGGCCGCCGTGGCCAAAATACGGTCTGGACGACTATATATATAATTCTACTCCCTTCTTTTCTTTCCTTCTACCCAGGATTTACACATATAACAATAGAGCATCGATTTAAATCTAAATTCAACCATTCGATTTTAGACAAAAGACGTGCTGACATATTTCCAAATACTAAGACACAAAGTTGGCTTGTTGGTGACAAACTTTACAATGAAGTTCGTCGAGTACCGACTTGGGGCCAACTTACCGCCAACTTGGCTCCAACTTAGGTTATTAATCACAAACGGCTGGCATCGGACTAAGTCTCTAAGTGCGGTTTGGCCAAGTTATGTGAATATGTAGGCAACAGATTTTTTGTGTATGTGTTTTATTTACCTACTTTATTTTATGAACCTAGATGAGACTTGTGGCCAAATATTAACAGCTACATGGAAAAAATTAAGAAAATAGAAAATTAAGTTATACTTGCCAAGGTTGATCCGTGGATGGGTGTACATCCGTAACATATTTCTGCGTCCTGGTAAACATGTCCGCCCCGACTTGCTTGAGCCAGGCTACCTCGGTGAACCAGTAGCAATAATTTCGTCCCTAAATAATAATAATCAATCCGATCCAGCCTCACTGCCCTCTTCCAGCGATGCCCTAAGCCGCTGTCCGTACCCCATAGGGTGTGCCCTTAGCGTGTAGTCACTATATTTTTCAGTTTTTAAACCCTGACTGGAGGCCTTAATTTGTTAAGTGAACCACAAGCAAATCCATGAAGTAACAGACATTCTCAAAATTTGACCTGCAAGATATAATTTCCAAAAAAAATAAGACGTTAAAGCAAGTAAAGTTTTCATTCAGAAAAATTATTTTCGTAATCGGTTGACTGGTTTTGGAGATCCTTACATGTAAACTCACTCTCATTTGATTATCGTTTGTTCGGCTGAATGAATTTGGATGAAAATTGCTATATGGGTAGACCATGAACTGCATTAGGGCATTGGAGACTTTTGATCCCGATATTCTCACGGGATCGAGACTAGTGCGGGTGAAATCACGGGGCGCAGCTAGTTACAAAGTACAGGAACGACTCAGAAGATTCTATGTTTAATTTCTACTACATCTCAGTTTAATATCTATATATATAAAAGAAAGTCGTGTTAGTTACTTCACTTATAACTCAAGAACGGCTGAACCGATTTAGCTGAAAATTGGCAGGGAGGTAGTTTAGAGCCAGGAGAAGGACATAGGATACTTTTTATCCCGTTTTTTTTTTTTTTTTTTTTTTCCCCTTTTTACGACCGCGTTCCCGTGAGACGTCACATAAAACGTCAAAGAGAATACAAGTCACTATAAAACGTGGTACTATGACAAAAACGTTGCCTTCGAAGTACCAGGTTATCATAACTTGACAGGAGCTTACCAAACAAAGGAGTGTCAGCTAGAAAACGCTTTATGCCTTCGAAGTACCAGGTCATCATAACTGGGTAGGAGCTAACCTAACATATGAGTGTCAGCTAGAAAACGCTTACCAGATCACCACCGCGTACCAGGTTGTCAAACTTGGTACGTTTATAACAACATTTATTGAATCTGAGGCGATACGAAGTTCGCTGGGTCAACTAATTATCTATACTAATATTATAAAGCTGAAGAGTTTGTTTGTTTGATTGAACGCGCTAATCTCCGAATCGAATCCGGTCCGAATTGAAAAATTCTTTTTGTGTTAGGTAGCCTATTTATCGAGGGAGGCTATAGGCTATATAACATCACGCTACACCTCAGAGGAGCGGAACAGTAATGAAAAATGTTGCAAAAACGGGGAAAATTTATTCCTTCTGAGAGTTTCCGTTGCGTGCGCTGCGTAAACGGTTAAAGTAACGCAAAAATCATGTATGACGGGATTGTTATTTTTAAAAAGTTCAAAAAAAAAGTCCCAAGAGCATATGTCTATCTTTTAAGGTTGACTCACTATAACTCAAGGAGCGAAAATGGACGAAAACTAGCAGGCAAATCGATGCGACGGGAAGGGTAAGGGGAGCAAAAATTTGACGCGGACGAAGTCGCGGGCAGAAGCTAGTAAAATATAAAAACAAATATTAACACAAAAGTGAAATGAATTCTGTTGTGACTTTTCAAAGTATTGTTTGAGCTGACGAAAAGTTCATACGTACAGTGAATGCAGTGTTGATAACTCGGACAAAAGCCTACTTATTTATCATTAAAACGGCCACGTTTCAGTGCAAACTTTGTGTTCCCACTGTTTATCATTTGCTGAAATAGTTCCTCATTCATTAACAATCCTAAAAAGGTTCTGTTATAGATAGTTGATATTTATAACTTGGCAAGCTTCTGCCGAAATTCGCTGGATGCGAGAAGTAGGTACAGAACCGGTCGGAGTGGCAGTGCTTGTGCCCTTATGTTCAGCAGTGAACTTCTTTCAGCTGAAGTGATGAAAATAGTGATGAAGCTTCTGCCCACGATTTTCTTCTCCTCATGAAATTTTTTATTTTACCGTAAAATTTATCTTATAACACTCGGTAAAATTTAAGCATCCCATTTGTGTAAGATTTTTGTATTCTTTTGCTAATCCCCACACTTCTGTGCCAGCCTCATCCAGATTTTCCCGCGATGGCAACAATTTCATACGCCCATCTCGCCGCCGGACGACCGATGGACGGCACTTTGTCACAGACTTACTCCACCTTCATCACTGCGCCTTGCCTGATGTCCTGCAACATTTGAGTTCCATAATACGCTCTCCGATATCGAAGACCGTCTTCGTATCGTGACGTTTGTAACTTTTATAATATTAACTAGCTATATCCCGCAGTTTCACCCGTAGAAGTCTTATTATCATAAAAACTTATATCTTTATCCCGTATGAATATCGGGATTAAAAGTATTCAAATATCCTAGTGCAGATCATAGTCTACACATATACCAATGCGAGTGTCTTCAAAATCAGTTCTGCCATTTTAGCGTCATAGCGTAACAAATAATAAATCAGTCAGTGTGTATGTAAGAATCTCCAATATTATGGGTTCTTAAGTTATTTATTCGGTTTATTTTAACACGCTTTTAGTTGCTTCATACGTATGTTAGTATGTTATTTATTATTAGATTAGCTTCTCCCCGCGACTTCGTCAGCGTCAAATTTCTTGCTCCCACGACCCATCCCGTCGCATCGCATCGCCTGCTCGTGCGAGCTTAGCATATTCGTGACTTTTTTTCTTTTCGCTTAGTTTATAAGGGTCCTAGCGTGATGTTATATAGCCTATAACCGTTTTTTTTGGATGGGAAATCATCAAATGACTTCTCCCGCTCTGGGCGGAGCGGGAGGGCGTGTCAGACTTTTACTGACAAAAACCCACCCGTGTTCCTTCAGTTGCCCATGTGCCAGGGTCACGGTATCTCTTTCGAGCAGTCTCGCGACCCTGGCAGGCATCGGTCCTAGCAGACCCCTTCAGTGTTGCTGACATCTCTTTGAGGCGCGCGTGGAACACTGCGCGCCGTCGACCCGAGTTTAGTCCTTACCGTAGGCACGAGATTGCGGGCGGCGAGCAATGAGTAGCTCGCCGCCCGCAAGCTCGTGCCTACGGTGGCCGGGAGTCAGCTATCGACTCCCGACGCCCGGGGCGTCTCCGCCTGCGGCGGCTAGGGACGTGAGGCCGCAGAGACTGCCACTCCCTCACGCATCCCGCCTCCTCCTTCGCGAGCATTACTGCTTCGCAGAAGGAGGTGACGGCTTCCCATGCCCTCTCGCTCCGCACCATGGCTCGCACCAGGGCCGGACGCGAGAGGTCGCCGCCGCCGATCGCCTCCACGAGGACACAGCGGTGCTCCGCCCAGGCAGGGCACACTTCCACCGTATGCTCCACCGTGTCCTCTAGACGATTCTCACAATAGAAACACCCGGGCATTTCCTTCCTTGCTCGATAAATAGGCTACCCAACACGCGCGTTCAACCAAGCAAACAAACTCTACTGCTTTATAATATGAGTATAGAAGTATAGATTTCAGTTATTTAAAACTAGCTGTATCTGCGTCTTCATCCTGTGAGTGACTATATAATTTATTTATTTTTCCACGCGGAGTGAAGAACACTTTTAAAGGCTGTTGTAAAAATTCAATACAACTGCCATGAAAACCTTCAAAACTACCTCAGAGACTAAAGACGATACTAAATCACACTAGACTGTCAGTCCCGTTACTTGCTGCCTAGCTTACCTTATATAGTGACATAACATCACGACTGTATTTCCCAAAAGGCTCTGACTAAGCTGTACCTATAGTACAGCCACATTTCACCATTTATATTTATGTCCTATGGAATAGAGGGCGAGCCTATTGCCATCAACCGGTCATCAATCTCAAAACTGTAAAGAAAAACATCGTGAAGAAACCGGCATGTCCTAGAACCAAAAATTCGAAGACATGTGACATCTGTCAACCCGCCCTGGGCCCGCGTGGTGGATTACGGCCCACTCTCTCTCACAGAAAGGAGGCCTGTGTTCCAGCAGTTGGAACATTATATGCTAATTTAACCTGGTACTGAAAAAACCCAGGTCCAAACCAATATTAATTTGCCCGACCTGCGAATCCCGAACCTCAAAAGTTCAGAAGTAATGCTAGCAAAGACTACACCAACGAGGCATGTTGTATAATCGACGTGGAAATGCTATAACTAGGAACTTGAATGGTTACCATCATTTCAGGCCTTCACCAAAGGGAGGGTTGGCGGGTTGGCGACCGCAGTATGATGGTAAAATGCACAGAGAACTCTGCTGCCCATTCTCTAGTAAGCCCCTTAGTCGCCTTCTACGACACCCACGGGAAGAAATGCAATGGCGCTATTCTTTACATCCAGCTACACACGAAACAATGGTTATCAACTGTATGTTAATTAAAATTATCCATTACTTCACACTATACTTAAATATTCTCCTCTGAACACACTGTGAGCCAGGCGGGCGTAAAATATTCACTCAAAAGAACGGTATTGTGTAAAATATTATAATGCAATAAATAGGAAACTACGTCTCCATTGAGAAAGCGCCGCTTACTACACAAAGAGCTCGTACCTTTTCGCTTTAAAATGTGAAAGGGTACAGAGTAGCTGCGCGGAACAGAGAATTTAGAAATTGGTAACTGTGTTACGGATTTTTAGTTAGGACTTTTTTTCTTCTTCGCCGGGATAAGTGCATAGTGATTTAAAAAAGATATAATTCAGGCTACGAACGTTTTGTACCAAAAAATAAAAGTGCTGGAAAAATTACGGATTTCGTATAAGGAATAACACCATCAAGACTATTGACCCGTCCGCTGCTATTTAAGTGACAAATAACTAACAAATCTTATTTTGAAAATTATTGCTATCCATAAATAATATAATCATGTCCATATATACCATGGGCATTAATTGTTTGACTCTTTAAACGAATGTCTGAAATCCATATCCATACTCCATACTTCCATACTATAATATACTATAATACTATTAATATATAATAATAATATATAATATATATAATTATACAAGATTATTTTTAGTATATGCGAAACCTGCATATAGTTTGTTCAGAATCAGTAACTGAATCGATTCCAATAATTTTTACACCATGTTATATTTTGTACCAAAAATATTAATGTATAATATATATAATTATATTATATAATATATAATATAATATTATTAAAATTATAAATACAAAAGTAACTCTGTCTGTCTGTCGGTCTGTCTGTCTGTCTGTCTGTCTCGCTTTCCTGCTAAAACTACTGAACCGATTTAAATGAAATTTGGTACACAGATAGTTTAGAGCCTGAGAAAGGACATAGGCTACCTTTTTATCCCGGTAGTATGTTCCCGCGGGATAATTTCCGACCTCCACGCAGGTGAAGCCGCTGGCAAAAGCTAGTATTACATACATACATAAACTCACGCCTTTTTCTCATGGGGTTAGGCAGAAACGCCACCTGCTACGATACTTAGATACTCCTTTTGCTTCGTTTATGTTCATACTTGTGGTCATGCAAGCCAGTTGCGAGTACTACGCACATGAACTTTCTGAAGAACATCACCAATAAGGTCACTATAATGTTCTTTTGTTGGACTAAAACTCCACCACTTCCATTCCTTCATTGGTCCCAACGCAGAGGCCACTATGGCTACATTTTAGGGGCACAGAGGCCTACTACAAATATAGACAGTAGGGAAACTATGAAAAATCCCCCCCGACCCTTGCTCTACGAAGTGCCAGCCCGCGCCGCAGTTGAGCCTGTAGCTTTAAATATGGGGTGGCGCGTGCCGTGTCGAGACGAGTGGGCGCATTAAAGGTTTAAGTCTTGCGCCACCGGCCGCCCAGAATCTTTTTATAATAATATAATGTGTTTAACATAATGTTGTCATATAGATACAATAAAACAGTAATTTTTTATTCCAATTTTTACAGCCACTATCTTGAATTTTAATTTTGACCTCATGACCCGTGAAAATCATAAAAACTGAAAGTAATGTCGCATAAAGACAATTTCTACCAGTTTACTCCTGCAAGCCGCCTTAAATAACTTCGTTCTCAAAAATGTTCCCGAACTCTCTGTACATTTTCATTACTCTGCGGATATTAATGCGCTGACTCTCGCGTCGGTTGGAGGCTTCCTTGGATCAGATTTTGCTTTCACACCAAAGATCTCGTGGAAATGACGTCGTCATTCAAATTAGAACTAAATTAACTGTAAGGTTTAAGGTTCATTTTTATGTGTACTTACTTTTTTTTTTGTGAAGAGAAATGACTAGGTTGCTTATTAGTTTTTGTTGCCTTTCACCCATAGACCATCATTTTGAAACACGTCAACAGCTGAACATAGGCTTCCTCCAATTTGGTGGGATTTGGCATAATCGCCACGCTTGGCCGGTGGGTTGGCGACAACAGTGCAGTGGACCCATAGACTCATAATGATGAAATCCACGGACCGTTTCCACAATCACCAAATCTGATAATATAAACTGCTCGAATCACAATCGAATTGGCATTTTTATCCAAATACGGCGAAGCAAAAAGGAAGATTATGATATTGACCGGTATGAATGTATGTTCATCTGTAGCCTCATAACTTCTAAACATGTTAACATAACTTGACAAATGAAGTACCGTTAGAAGTTTTTTTGATTATCTCTTGGTTAAAGGCGTGAGTCATTATAAAACCAAATACCATTCCAATAGTAGTAAGCTTTAGGGTAAATGGCATATGACCACGGCTTTACAATGAGAACATTTTTTTGTTTCATACTTTTTAGAGCGTAATTTTATAAGAGTTGTTTTCTTCAAAACGAAGTAATTGATAGTATAGGTACGCACGTTCACAATTATTATTACTTTTTATTATAATAAACCTGTTTTTCACACATTAGGGCAAAAGGCTTCCTTCCGTCTTTCTATTTTGCACGTTTTTATGGTAATGTTAAGCGCGATTTTAAAAACATTCCGATATAATTTTCTAAGGTAACGCGTACAAATCTTTAAACTGCGATTACTTTCAATAAATCCTATCAACCTAAAAATAAGAATCAGCATTTGAAATCCAAACCCCCTCTCCATAGGATTTTAATATAAAAGCCGAAAGCCAGAGAATGAATTTTGAAGGAGCGAACATGAAAATCTGTGGAGCGGGCATTGTGTTGTATAAAATATTCAGCGGCTCGACTGCGGGTACGTTCGCGTTATGATTGTAACTTAACTCGAGTACTTATTGAGGTACTTTCGGGAAATGAGTATTGTGATTGTCATTTACTTTTTTGGGGCATGTTGGTTGGTTGTGCGTTGATTGCAGTGTAATCGCTGTATTATTACCTACACAAGTAAGTTATTGTATTTTTAATTCTTATATTAACATAGTTATTGCCGCGGGTTGTTTGTGGATGGGTGACCTTCTGTACATACCAAGACTCCTCCTCCGAGCCTCAGAAAACACTTTAAGCAGTTGGTTTCGCCTGTCATTTGTGGATCTTTGACGACTGTTACGAATTATCAGTAACCCGTGGATCTTTGACGACTGTTACGAATTATCAGAAACCTGAAAGTCAACCAGTCTTACCAAGCGGTATCGCATTACCCAGTAACTAGGTTATGGAAGTCAGATCTGGTAAGATTTGGAAACCGAAAAGACTAGGCTTGTAAAATTCTTGCCGCCTGAACGTGTCAAAAAGTGACTCTACAAATTCCGTTGCAATACTACAGATCGATCTTGTGCTACGCCATTGACATGCACACGTAGAAAAAGGGGTAAACGTAAACACTTACCTTCTTAAGGGCATGAATTACCATAACAAGAAAGAAGTCAATGGTATGTGCTATCTCCACCTAAGTGAGAAAAAAAAACGAAAGATCTCCCTTTTGCGTGTTGCGTCCCCGAAGGTGGATGAAAGTACAAAATGATTAGTCTGGAACAAAAAAATGATCTCCTGCCAGGGTCGCGAGATTCGTTCGAAAGAGATTCCGTGGCCCTGGCATATGGGCAACTGAAGGAACACGGGTGGGTTTTAGTCAGTAAAAGCCTGACACGCCCTTCCGCTCCACCCAGAGCGGGAGACATCATTTGATGATTTCCCGACCACAAAAAAAGTATCAGATCACAATCTGAATCATTTTGAAGGCTTTTGCTAATATATTGATTCATATATTCGATTTTGTTTGATCAATAACGTGGATAACGCAATAAGTTTAACAACATTAAGTTGTTAAACTATCACAATTAAAGCCATTGCTAATATTAGTGTATTATACAATTATACCGTTGTTTGAAGAACCGAACATAAGTCAACTCTATAAATAAAATAAATAAATAAAAAGCCTTTATTGTTGAACTTGGTTTAAATTACAAGAGTTACTTATTTAACCTCCTTTATTCATTTTAACAAACTTTTAAATTATATTTTTAAATATTAGAATATAAAATAAAAAAAACATTTAAAATATTAAAAAAAAAATAACCTTATTATTAACTGTTGTACTATTAACTACTATATCTTATACCTTTAAACGAGCAATTCTTGTATATAAATATATATATATATATATAATCTGAATCTCGGAAACGGCTCCAACGATTTTCATGAAAGTTTGTATACAGGGGTTTTCGGGGGCGATAAATCGATCTAGCTAGGATTCATTTTTATAAAATGTCGTTTTATTCATATTCACAATGACCAACTTTATCGATAATCAACTTGAACATAAACTTATTATTTTAAACACAATTTACCAAAAAATACCGAGCAAAGCTCGGTCATCCAGATATCTTATACCTTTAAACGAGCAATTCTTGTATATATATATATATATATATATATATAATCTGAATCTCGGAAACGGCTCCAACGATTTTCATGAAATTTAGTATACAGGGGGTTTTGGGGGCGATAAATCGATCTAGCTAGGATTCATTTTTATAAAATGTCGTTTTATTCATATTCTCAATGACCAACTTTATCGATAATCAACTTGAACATAAACTTATTATTTTAAACACAATTTACCAAAAAATACGGAGCAAAGCTCGGTCATCCAGATATTATTATACTATAAGCTGATCAACTCTATAGGAGAGGACAAAGCCAGGGAACCACCAAATGTTACCTATTTTGATATTTTAGCGGCATTTACACCGCCAAATGCATGCGATATACGCATTACACCGATAACACGCAAAATTATGCATCGCGCAAACAGAGCTTACCGCGCAACTAGCAAATATACAATGTCCCGACATCAATCGTCGGACAGTTGCCTACCAGACACGACACCCGTCTGGTCGGAAGATCCTCCCTTTTCTACGGAGGTTGAGTGAACTTTACCCTGTTCGTTCCATATATTATACCTCTTTGTACTTCAAAGATTTTGAACTTGTTTTAATATAGCCATAAACCTGAATTGCTTCCAGCAACATTATGAGGCTCTAGTGTTATAGTTAATTCTCCTAATGGACTGGTTGAAGGACAGTGGCTAATAATTCACGGGGTTGTAAAACATAAAGGTGTCTGTTGAGGGTTGGCCCGTTGCTTTATGGGATATCGATCATGTTTTGTTTTTGTGAGATCTGTTTCACGTTCTCAAGTACTTTGGTAGGATCGGCTTCCGATACTACCGGATCCAGATAGGTTTAGGTTTAAAGAATCTTTATTTCTCATAAGAACATGATACAGTTCACTTAAATGAGATTTAACATTCAAAATTAATAATCGTCGAGATCAGCAAACATAGCAAAAATGTAGGTACTTAAATATAAAAAGTTAATACAGCTGGCCAATTTGACACCAAGGTACCCTCATACGTACTGATTTTTCGGTTTGTGAGGAGCGCAAACAACGGTTACGAAGTGAACTACTTGTGTGAATGTGTTTGTGAGTGTTAGTATAGTGCGTGTACGTGTTTTATTTTGCTTGTGTGCGACAAGTATAGTCTCGGAGACCGTTGAGTATTTATAATTTTATCATTTAGATTATTACGTGTGTTCATATTTTAAGTATTTTTGTTTGTAGTGTAGTGAATGATGAATGATAAAAGAATTAATTTACATATAAACCTTCTTCTTGAATCACTTTGTCTTTTAATTTAAACCGAATGAAAATCCGTTGTGTAGATTAAAATATCTAAGCGTATAAACACGAATTGTGACTTTGTTTTACACTATGTATAGAAGACAAAGATTGGTACTAAAATTTTTACAAGTCAATTCATATTTTTTAAACTAGATGAGGACGGTTTCCTATCTGACTTCTCTGAGAAAAAAGGTCGTAACACATTCTGAGGTCACAGGATCTTTTAAAACACAGACATAATCTTATTAAAATCATGTGAAGACCGTGTAGATTAGTGCCTAAAAATAATATTACCAATACCACTATTTATCGCATAAAACAGCTAGTTCAGAGAAGATGAAACTATTTATAAACCCAAAAGTCTATTTGTATTCTTGTTTTCAATTGATTTTGTTTCCACCGAAACGAATATAACTATATACACAATGGGTATCATAAGAACTCTGAAAGTCACAAAGGGCAATGGAGAGGGCTATGCTTGGAGTTTCCCTACGCGATCGAATCAGCAATGTAGAGATACTTAGCAGAACCAAGGTAACCGACATAGCCCGAAGAAGGCACATTGCTGGCAGAACAGATGGTCCGGATGGTTCTCGGGTGGTGACCACGCGATGGAAGACATAACGTTGGATGGACTGGTGACCTGGTTAAAAGCCACAGGAATCCGCTGGATGCGAGAAGCACAGAACCGGTTGAAATTGCGGAGCTTGGGTGAGGCCTATGCCCAGCAGTGGACAGCTTTCGACTGAAATTAATGCTTAACATGAAGTTCTGAACTCGATTCCCAATAGGGTACAGTGTTATTTGTCTATCAGGAATTTGTCAGTTTTTGTTCAGCCTAGAGTTTGGATTTGTGGCCGTTTAATGGCATCAGGTTCATCGCCTACATAAAATTGGACTTAAACGTAACTATCAAATGTGGATATTCTTCATGTACGCCTCTGCCTAACCCTTTGGAAATAACAGGTGTAATGTTCTGTTCTGTGTCAATAGTTATTGTTTGCTCTGGACAGTACCCACCAAAGAATGGTGATAATAATGAAACGATGGATGTATTGTGACAAAGGTAATACCTATGCTTACAAAGGAGTTACGACTTATAGAGAAGTATGAATGAAAAATAATTCGCTGACATATAAGGGCAACAGACATTGATGATAGTGTCTTATTTTTTGTGGCTCGGAAATCTTCAAATGACGTCGCCCGCTCTGGGTGGAGCGGAAGGGCGTGTCAGACTTTTACTGACTAAAACCCACCCGTGTTCCTTCAGTTGCCCATATGCCAGGGCCACGGTACCTCTATCGAACGAATCTCGCGACCCTAGCAGGACAGTACCCACCTAAGAGTTAGCAACGCTTAAATTACACTATTAGGATATCTCTAAATGTCGATATCATCATCAACAACATTATTTGAGCCGAAAGACGTCCACTGCTGGATATAGGCGTTTCCCAACCGGAGGTGTCTCGCCCCGCTTGGCAAAACGGTTGGCGATCGCAGTTAGGTGGTAAAATTTACAGAGAACGCTACTGCCTATTCTCTAGTAAGTCCCTTAGTTGCCTTTTACGACACCCACGGAAAAAACGGGGTGGTGATTGTTTATGTCCGGCAACACACGGAACAAGATGGAGTCGATATAATTCATACTTAAATCATCAATCTGTCACTCTTGTCTCATTTCAACTGCAATTACGCACTATAATAATGTTGTAATATAAACGATAATATCTCACTTGCAGTGAGGTGCCCGCGTGAAATCCGGTTCGTTCCACTGAATATTTTATAGAGCTGTGACGTGCTATGCTGGGCGCCCGCTGTAAATTATGAGGCTAGTGTTGTGCGTAACCGGTTTTTGTCGATAATTTTATGTGTGAATTTTACAAACTCTAAAATTTGCACTAGCATCGGAGGCCTCATGTTTCATGAACCGTCGTAGAGAGGAGGAAAGTAGATTTTATTTTTATACTAGCTTTGTCTAGCGGCTTTGCCCGCGTGGAGTTCGGAAACCCCATGTGTTAATCTAGGTTATAAACAGTTTGCTAAATTTCATCTAAATCCGATTAGTAGTTTTTGCGTGAAAGAGTAACAAACATACATCCATACTCACACACTTTCACATTTATAATATTAGTAGTAGGATATCTTGTTCCTATTGGAATAAATATCCAGAGCATTAGAATTACCGGTATCTTACCGGTAATTCGTCGAAGTTTTGCCACCACAATTCGAAGTAAAAGTTACCCAGAAAATAGTTGGTTGCCTAGAATTAATAGATTTACCTGATAAATCCGTCTCAGTTCACTGAAATATACGGTTCTCACGAGACTAGAGAAATCTATGGACTGCACTATTTTCAACCGATACTATACGTATATTTTTCTTTTATATCTTTAAAGTAGGAAATATAAAATAGAAATACTACACGGTGAAGGTGTAAAGAGTCTGGTGGGTGGAGAATTACTGGCGGGAAGTCATATGACTTTTGCAATATTGTGACAAGACACAATCACCTGCCAGGTTCACGGTTTGTTCGAAAGTGATACCGTGCCCTTGGGCATATGAGCAACTGAAGGAACACGGGTGGGTTTTAGTCAATAAAAGTCTGACACGCCCTTCCGCTCTACCCAGAGTGGGAAACGTCCTTTGATGATTACCTTTGATGATAAAATCACTATCATCAATGACTGTTGCCCTTATATGTCAGCGAATTATTTTTCATTCATACTTCTCTATAAGTCGTAACTGTTTGTAAGCATATTTATTACCTTTGTCACAGTCCATCCATCGTTTCATTATTATACAGAACATAAATAATATACTTTTATAGCGGCATCTACAGCGCCACGTGCGAACTACGCATCACATTGACGATACACAAAACGCGCAATCAGAGTTTACCGCGCAACTGGTATTTATACAACATCCAGACATCAATCGTTGAGCGACACCCGTCTAGTCGACGGATCTTCCCTTTTCTACGAGGCTGAGTGATTTTTACACCCTATTCCTTATACCGTCAAACTTTAATTATTATTATTATTTATTTTTATACATCATCATTTCAGCCGTAAGACGTCCACTACTGGACATAAGCCTCCCCCGATTTTGGGGGGATTTACCATAATCGCCACGCTTGGCAGGCTGGTTGGTGATCGCAGTATGGTGGTAAAATGCATAGAGGATGCTGCTGCCCATTCTCTAGTAAGTCCATTAGTCGGTTCTTACGACACCCACGGGAAGAAATGGGGTGGTGGTATTATTTACGTCCGGCACGACACGGTACTTCGGTAAACTATAATTAATAGTTTTATTTTAATTTTTAGTTTATTTTATTTTTAAAGAAACTTAGACATAAATTATAAATTGATGGTCACCAATCAACGGACCAACCGCGGCAAACGTAGCTTAACCTGCAGATTTTATTACATGCAAATGTTATTAAACCAAACGTCAAATGCGAAATCTTTGACAGAAAATTATCTGCCAAGGCTTATAAACTTTCATGATGTTTGATTCAAACAAATCAGAACCATAAGATGCCTAACACAGTTATAAAACAAACTACAAAAGTAACATAAACTAAAGAAACAAAAGAAGAAAGTATTCGTTGACGCTCCGTTTTCCATGTTCCTCATAAAATATACACAAAAAATATTGCGAGGAATCGGCGGAAAGTTTTCAATAAAATTTGAAAGAAATCATGACTGCGGGCTGATATTATAAAGAATTGTTGTTCTTGTATGTAAAGCTCACTTCGGAGTTTACTCAAATTACCACACACTGTCCGAAAGCGAATTTAGCTTCTAGTAATTTTGGTCTTATACCTCGATATAACGTTCCTTGACTTTTGCCTCATGAATTGTCTTTACATAACCAGCTTATAATGATTCGTGTATTGCCAGACGTATAAAATAGCACCATCACATTTCTTCCCGTGAGTGCTTCCCGTGAGTGTCGTATAAGGCGACTAAGGGACTTACTAGAGAATGGGCAGCAACGTTCTCTATGCATCTTACCACCATACAACGATCGCCAACCTGCCTGCCAAGCGTGGCGATTATGGCAAAACCACCAAATTGGGGGAGGTCTGTGTCCAGCAGTGGACGTCTGATCATGATGATGATAATTATTACCATTTTATTCAAACCTAAAGTCTCACTGCCATGTCTCATATTATCAGTCTTACCTCTACCATTCAGGAGTATTGTTTCGTGAACTCAGGTTCGTTCAGCCAACTAGGAGTAGTACTCTCAATACTGGTGATATGGAGCGTTCCAGGTTACGTTAATATTTATCGCAGTTAGCGCTGTGTGTCCTTTTTTTTGTAGGTCAAAATCATCAAATCATCAAATGACGTCTCCCGCTCTTGGGTGGAGCGTAAGGACGTGTCAGATTTTTACTGACTAAAACCCACCCGTGTTCCTTCAGTTGCCCATGTGCCAGGGCCACGGTTACTCTTTTGAACAAATCTTGCGACCCTGGCAGGAGCTGTATAGTCTCACAGATCAATCGACTGATCCGTGATTCTAACTGCATCATCATTATCATCAACAGCCTTACTTCATCCACTTCTGAGCATAGGCTGTTCTTGTGCCAATTTCCACGCTCCCATGCCAGCGTCATCCGGAGTACCGAACGACTGACCGACCTCGTCTTCCAGTCCTCGGAAGCTACTCAGTCACAGTCTTACTCCATTTGTCATCACCGAGTCTTGCCAGGTCTCCTGTCAAACTGTATTTGGGCTCCATAATATGTTTTCCGTTATAGAAGACGTTCGTACGTCTTCGGATCTTGACGTATTTATTACTTAGCCTACGTCAGACAGAAATAACAAGAAACTTCCCTGTCTTTCATCATAATTTCTGCCAGGATATAAGCACATATCCCTTACAAACCCCACAAAAGCGACAACACTGGTCGCTCAATTCAATAACCGTAAAACATCCCCCGCACATGAATTACCAAAGTGAGGGTATTTCGGAATTATGACGTCATGCAACGAGCACAATGGGCTAGCTTGTGTACGGTGCTTGTGTTCCCAGGGGTGGGTAGAAGTGTGACTATAGTGCTGTTTGGGGAATGTATTTGATGGGGCTTTAGCAGAAAATTACTTACTTTAAAAAATAACTGCTTTCTAGTTGGAATAGAATGAACGAGTAGGAAGTACTTTGTGTACGTTTAATTCATAGTGACTTTTTTTATTTCGTAATAATATCAAGCATTTTACAAATGAATGTCTCCGTTTTGTAAAGGTAAATCAGTCAAGGCTGCATCCTAACCAAAAGCAATTGTCGCGTTCTTAATATTACTTTTTGTTCGGCGAACCTGAACGCGTGATCGCACCGACAGAGGGCGCTTTCCAGTTTTCCGAACAGAAATCGTTTTGTAGTGCTATTGAAATGCCGCGCCGCGAATTTGCTCTCCTTTAGAAAAAGATATTGATGGAAACTCCTTAGTGACATTAAAATTATTTGTTAGAGAAAAATTGTTAAGAATAAAATGATTCTATTTTATTAATTTAAATTCTAAAAAGTGAAATAAGAACGCGCTCTTGCGCGATGTCTGCGTTTGGTTATGACGAGGGAAACGTATATTTTTAAGGCTCTGTTAGCGTCGATAGTCCAAAATCACTTGTTGAAAATCAATCGACGCGCTTTTTTTTTTTTTTTTCAGGATGGGTAATCATCAAATGACTTCTCCCGCTCTGGGCGGAGCGGGAGGGCGTGTCAGACTTTTACTGACTAAAACCCACCCGTGTTCCTTCAGTTGCCCATGTGCCAGGGTCACGGTATCTCTTTCGAACAATCACGCGACCCCGGCAGGCATAGGTCCTAGTAGACCCCTTCACTGCTGCTGACATCTCTTTGAGGCGCGCGTGGAACACTACGCGCCGTCGACCCGAGCCTGGTCCTTACCGGGCAGCGAGCTACCCATTGCTCGCCGCCCGCAAGCTCGCGCCTACGGTGGCCGGGAGTCCGCTATCGACTCCCGACGCCCGGGGCGTCTCCTCCTGCGGCGGCTAGGGACGTGAGGGCGCAGTGCCTGCCACTCCCTCACGCGCCCCGCCTCCTCCTTCGCGAGCATTACTGCTTCGCAGAAGGAGGTGACGGCTTCCCATTCCCTCTCGCTCCGTACCATGGCTCGCACCAGGGCCGGGCGCGAGAGGTCGCCGCCGCCGATCGCCTCCACGAGGACACGGCGGTGCTCCGCCCAGGCAGGGCACACCTCCACCGTATGCTCCACCGTGTCCTCCAGACGATCCTCTTTATCCTGAACAGGAACCCACCGAAGCACCCATGCCCGGTGAGAACCTGCGTCAGGCGGAAGGTGAGGACGCCGTGGCGCCTCTCTATCCACTCCTCAAAGAGGGGACTTACCGCCGCAATTGTGGCGTGCCCTGCGCTGGGTTGCGACAATCGTACCCGCCATGTCGCCATGAGATCACACCGGAGCTCTGTCCGCCGAACCGCGATTTGTCGCGGCAGCGGAGTTTCGCCCCGGCGTTTAGCCTCCTCGCGCCACTCCCACATGTGCGCGAGGACCTTTGCCTCCAGATCCCATGGCGGCACTCCGGCAAGGAGGCTCGCCGCCTCGCACGAGATCGTGCGGTATCCTCGGATTAACCGGATAGCCATGACCCTCTGGGCCGCACTCAACCGGCGCGCTGGGCGCAGCCTCAATGAGGGCGCCCACACCGGTGCCCCGTAGAGGGCCATGGACCGCACGACCCCCGTGTAGAGCCTCCGGCAGGAGGCGTTTGGACCCCCAGATTGGGCAGGAGCCGCTTTAAGGCAGCCCCAGCCCGCTCCAGTCTGGGAGCCAAACGCCGGAAATGTTCGACGAAGTTCCACCGGCTGTCGAGGACAATCGACGCGCTTAGATGCGATTTGTTGGAATCTCAATGTTCCGGACAATACCGAGAGATCAAAATCCAGTGTACAATTAAATACTACCGAGATTTTATGACGTTCCTGTATATGTCGACTTACCAACATTTCGCAGTCACAATTTATAGCCGTAATCAATTTCGATTTCATTTTGACAATCAAATTCAACTACCTATATCTATTGAGCTGTCTGTTAAAATCCGTGTTCACAATGACAAGCAATAAGTGTAGACGATCTGACAAAAAAAAACAACCGAGTTCCTTAAACAATAACACAACAAAGTCAAAAATAACTTTAATTACGGAAGTCGGTGTCTTAGGATTTGTATTTAAGGTTTTTGCCACCGACTTTCAAAATTTAAGTTATTTTTGACTTTGTTGTATTTTTTTTAAGGAAGTCGGTTGTTTTTTTTTTTGTAAAAAGTTTTTATTTTTAAATTTTTAGTTATGCTAGATACTCCGCACTAATATAATCGCGTTATTCGTTAATTTGTTGCGCAAATACTTAATGCAAATTTAAGACTTATATGGTTTTCACATGGACCCCATTGTCCGAATGGAACCATTCGGGAAGCACCAGCTTTCAAATATTTTTTTTTTAAATAGTCGTATTGATAACTTCCTCCTTTTTTTAAGTCGGTTAAAATTAAAAACGATTGATGCTGAACGAGAAATAAAGAGCAGTGGTAGATAAAGGTCGTAGATTCAACCGCTGTTAGGCGCATTGTGTAAATTATTTCATCACCACTGCTCTCAAAACGGTGAAGGAAAACATCGTGAGGAAACCGGCATGTTCAAGAAGCAATAATTCGAAGACATGTAACATCTACTTTTCCGCACTGGGCCCGCTTGGTGGATTACAGCCCACTCCCTCTCACCGAGAGGAGGCCTGTGTCCCAGCAGTGGGAACGGTATAGGTTGATTTTGTAATTAATATGTAAATCTAACCTGATAAATAAAATGATTTCAATCAACCCGCACTGAACCCGCTTGGTGGGTTTTTGGTCCTCTTCCTCAGACAGAGAAAACTTTTTCCAAAATAAATACAAAAAAATAAGGAAGTTGGTTATTATTTGTTGTAGAAAGTTTTTATTTTAAAGTTTTTAGTTATGGTACCGCACTAATCTAATCGCGTTATTCGTTCATTTTTCGCGCAAATACTTAATGCAAATTTAAGACTTATATGTTTTGCACATCCGATCCGAATGGAACCAAATTAAAAAAGAACCATTCAGGAAGCACCAGCTTTCAAATAAAAAAAGAATCATCAAAATCGGTTCACCCAGTCAAAAGTTATGAGGTAACAAACATTAAAAAAATATAGTCTAATTGATAACCTCCTCCTTTTTTTTGAAATCGGTTAAAAATGCCTGTGTCCCAGCAGTAGGAATATTATAGGCAGATCATGCTGAAGCTACGCTATCAATATGCTAACGTACAGTCATCAATTCAAATCAAATCAAATAAAAATATTTTATTTCACATAAACCTACATGGGCACTCATAAAACGCGAGAACCTAGGTGAGCGTATCCATTTTATGTGTCCTACGGAGAAAAGCCGGTAAGAAACTCCACGGTTACTCTTTTAATAATAATTGGTATTTACGATTTTTTCAAATTTTGGGAGAACAATGGTCTATGAAATCTTTAAACCGCTATATTATAATGGTACCGAAACGGCTACTCTGTTCATAAATCACCTATTCTCAGTAGGTGAGGAGCATTTTATTACACACTAGCTATAGCCAGCGGCTTTGCCCGCGTATTATGCACATGAACCTTCCTCTTGAGTCACTCTGTCTATTGATGAAAATCGCATTAAAATCCGTGTCTTAGTTTAAAAGATCTAAACGTACAAACGCTGGAAACGACTATGTTTTATATTATGTAAAGATTACATTTAACATCCGGGCGTCGGGAGTCCATAGCGGACTCCCGGCCACCATAGGCGCGAGCTTGCGGGTGGCGAGCAATGGGTAGCTCGCCGCCCGGTAAGGACCAAGCTCATGTTGACGGCGCGCAGTGTTCCACACGCGCCTCAAAGAGATGTCAGCAGCAGTGTAGGGGTCTACTAGGACCGATGCCTGCCGGGGTCGCGTGATTGTTCGAAAGAGATACCGTGACCCTGGCACATGGGCAACTGATGGAACACGGGTGGGTTTTAGTCAGTAAAAGTCTGACATGCCCTCCCGCTCCACCCAGAGCGGGAGAAGTCATTTGATGATTTCCCATACTGAAAAAAAAAAAAAAAAGATTACATTTAACATCACGCCTTGTTTCCCCGAAGGGTTGAGCAGAGGTGTATTTATAGTACACACACATTTCGTCAGTTATGTTTTAGTACCATGTCATAGGGGGCGAGCCTATTGCCATCACCCAGGCACAAGACGAAATTTATTTCGGATTTTTTCCATTCCTCCTATATATTTTTCTTTGCGCCATTTATGGAACTAATATATTTCTATTATTTCGTAGATTCACGGTTACTTTCTAAATTTAGCTTGGACATCACTGACCTTGGTGAAAAAAAAAAAAACATCATGACAGAAGCTGAAAATATCAGCAAATGAAAATCAAAAGTCATTTATTCAAACTAGGCTGAGAGTCAGCACTTTTTGAACGTCAAAGTTACATAACACAGTCCCCCCAAAACGCCTGCCCTTCACCACTTCCTAGTGCTTTCCTAGCTGGGAAGAAGAAGTGGCGCAACAAACTCCCAGCAGTACACCTGTCTATTAAATTACAAGAACTTAATTCTATACAGTAGGCAAGTAATTATCATTAATGACATAATAACATAAATTTGAAATCACCAATCTGTGCTGAGCAAGCGTAATAAATGTTCAATGCTTCTCTGTATAAGAAAACGTCTTTGCCCAGCAGTGGGATAACCTTCTTCTTCTTCGTGATACTCTTGTCAGAGCTATCGTGGTCCTCATGACATTTCTTGTCCGAGGGCTGATGTGATTCGCCTCACGATTTCTTGCCATCCACTCCGAGTTTTGGAACTATATGTGCACTTTTAAGATCGCCCACTATGGATTTAATTTGGTCAGTCCATCGCATGGGTGACCGTCTGCGTGGCTCCACTTGCCTTGCACGACAAGGCGATCTATAGAGTCACCATCACGCCTCGAAACGTGTCCGAAATATTTTAGTATGCGCGTTCGGACTAGATCAGATAGACACTTTTTGATGTTGAATTCTTGGCGTATGGAGGTATTTTTTTGTATGGGAAATCATCATATGACTTCTCCCGCTCTGGGCGGAGTGGGAGGGTGTGTCAGACTTTTACTGACTAAAACCCACCTGTACGCTGCCAGACTAGGCCCACAGACGGTTTTAAATGCGCAGTGGAAGTGTGACAACCTTGGGGCTCTAGAGACAAGAGTGGCTAGCGTACTGTCCGCCGTACGCGGAGCAGACAATACAAGTACAAGGTACAATATACAAACAAAGGCACTTACCTCATGGTTGAAGGACACTGCTCTGGTGCCAACCTGGAGTTCTGTGTGTAAGTGAGTGTATGTGTATCGTGTCGTGACGTTACGAGTATTCTTCAGGTTAGATTCCGCTTCCAATTAGGCTGGAGACGATCACAGCATGCGGTCTTCAAATCACTCGTTCACAATAGCGTCACACTCAACCATCGGGTCATGACAGATTGTCCACAAAACGACCGGTTAATTAATACAATTGGATCACGACTAATTGTCACAAACGGATCGATTTAAAGGGATTAATCTCAACAAAAGCGTCGCGGGCGTCTCAAAACGCGACGGGCCTCCTTTAGCGGCAAAATTAACAAGAGAGCTGTCAAGTGTCAACGTCAAATTGTCAAGTGAGATGTCATTCCGTTACGCGTTGCGTGCGCATAGAGAAACTATTTCAGGACGCAACACCACCCATGTTCCTTCAGTTGCCCATGTGCCAGGGTCACGGTATCTCTTTCGAACAATCTCGCGACCCAGGCAAGTATGGAGGTATTAGGGCGAAACTCGTTCTACGATACCCCCAAGCATTATTATCCAGCACCACATTTCCAAAACGTCTATCTTTACAGTGGGATAATAATGGGCAATTATTAGGCACAAATAAACATATTTTCTTTCTTTCAAATTTTACTAAACTATTTCCGCCACCTATATAAAAGTTCAAACGTCAAATACTTTTCGCTCTCCATACGGGCATACGCCAGGCATTGTATTACATTCGAGCTTGGAGCCTCGGAGCCTTATGTAAGAAGACGCGAAGTTTCTGACCCGGTAACAGCGGAACACATTCCTGTCGTACAGCTGAACAGACTTACATACGACTTGGGTAAGATTTCTAGGAGTTTGAAATAGTAGATGGATGATAGTGGGGATAAGTTCTTCATTTACAGTGAATTTGGTATTTTTATGTGAATGTATGGTAAAAATTAATAATTATATCTGCTCTCAAATCGTGAAATTCGAATTATAAATATCAAAATGATATTGACATACTTTATAAACCCAATATCGTAATTTAAAAAATTAAACCGCCGAAAAAACTGAAAAGCATAAAATAATAAACCTTAAAATTATGAGTCGGTGCTTTGAGTGATCTTTGTTCATTGATTTTTCAGCGCCGACTCAAAATTTTAAGGTTTATTATTTTATGCTTTTCAGTTTTTTCAGCGGTTTAATACCAAATTCACTGTAAATGAAGGGAGTCCGGTCTTGACCGTGAACGCGTGCGCAAGCAAGGTCACGTACCTCCGCTACGACGATGGATAACGTTTCGAAAAGACTTAAATGTATTAGTTGTAACATAGTGATATGTGAAGTGCTAAGTTTTATCCAAAATAAATTGGATGTGATGGACGAGCAAAGTCTTGTTCAAATATGTGAGAGTGCTTTTAGTACGACGGACATAAAAGTAGCAAAATCGTTACTGTTTGAATCGTTGAGCAAGCGGCCGACTACTCGAAAACGGGAAGGTAGGACTTTGCGAGATTTGGAAGACATCATCTGTTTATTTAAGGAAACGGATCCTGAAGAGATTCCGATTTTTGTAGCTAGAAAACTAGAAAAGTTGCCACCCGTTTTATTCGATCATATCGATGTTACCGCTCTGCTCAAAAAGATAGTTTTACTTGAAAAAAATTTGCAAGATTTTCAACATCACTATGCCACCAAAGATGAATTGAATAAGAGGATTCATGAATGTTATACGAAAATTAAAAGTACATCTTTTGCAAATCAAGAGAAAAATATTAATATGCAAAGAGGAGGTACATTTAAAATGTTTGACAGTGGACCGATGGCATTACCTACATTGCGCAATGATGAATCATTCACAGAGCATAATGTTTCAGCAAAAGATATTTCTCTTTCCCCTGAGCTACAGCCGACGCATATTATCTCATCGCCGGCCCCGGCGAATCCGATGCAGGCGTCTCCGGTGAGTGAGCGACCGACCGAAATCGGTCGGAGTGCATTATCACTTGATAACACGGAACCGACGCATAACATCTGTGCGCCGCGCTCGCCGGAGCTCAT
The DNA here is from genome assembly GCA_932294355.1 of Aporophyla lueneburgensis. NCBI lineage: Eukaryota > Metazoa > Arthropoda > Insecta > Lepidoptera > Noctuidae > Aporophyla > Aporophyla lueneburgensis. The sequence continues at coordinate 25,355,131 of OW028755.1, forward strand.
TACGAACACAGCTGATCGATGTAAACAAATGAATATCATAGTTGAGAAACGTCCGTCGTTTTCTGAGGTCACGCGGAAAGACGGTGAATGGAAGGTGTCTAATAATAATGAAGACTGGATTTTGGTGCAGAAGAGGAGATACAGAAACCGTTTTATTAGTCAAAAAGGGAGTGCGATGGCTAAGGTTGAGGATGAAAGTTCACATTTCAGAGCGGCTGACACCAAAGTGCCGTTATTTATATCAAATGTGCATAAGGCGGTGTCTGAACAGGATATTGTAAACTACGTTTACGAGAAGACTCGAGAGCGAGTTACACTAGTTAAAATTAAAATGAAGCAAGAAAGAGATTATAATGCCTATAAAGTTTTTGTAATAAAGCACAAAATTGACACATTTTTAGATGATAAATTATGGCCATCTGGAATATCGTTTAGGCGTTTTGTGCACTTTCATATGAGGCAAAACAATGATGTCGTTGAAAATATAGATAGCAATAATGGAAAGTCTCAGTAAAATAGTGAGTTTTAACTGCAAATCACTCAAGAGGTCTATCGACGGAGTCAGAGCGTTATGTCAATCGGCAGATGTGGTAGCCCTCCAAGAAACCTGGTTGCTACCACATGATTTGCCGTTACTCAGCACGGTTGATGACGACTTTGGGTGCACCGGGACATCTGCTGTGGATACATCGGCGGGCCTACTGAGCGGGAGACCGTACGGTGGCGTCGCATTATTGTGGCGTAAGGATGCGTTTGAATCAGTGTTACCGGTAAAGTGTGATAATGTGCGAGTGTGTGCGGTCAACATAACTGTAAGTAATAGATCTGTAGTGATTTTCAGTGTTTATATGCCCACAAACTCAATTGACAATCTTGCTGAGTTTACATGTTGTCTTAGTACTATTCGTTCTATAATAGAAATAGAGGAAAACAAGGGAGTTGAGGCCTTTTACATATTAGGAGACTATAATGCGCACCCAAATGAATATTTTTATAACGAAATGATAAATTTCTGTGCGGATCAAAGATGGACATGTGTAGATATAAATATGTGTGACACTAATACGTATACCTTTACGAGTGAGTCACATGGCTGTAATAGATGGTTGGACCACTGCATTGTCACTGAGTCTGCACTACAATCAGTCATTAGTGTAAAGGTACTATACGACATGTATTGGTCCGACCATTTTCCAATGGTGGTCAAGTGTGACCTACATAAACTCAAGCCTAAACTTGTAAATAAATTTCAAAATGGAAAATCTGTAAATCGTGTCATCTGGGGCGAGAGATCCTCAGAACAGATCAGCGAGTACCGTGACCTCTGTCACTCTAGACTTAGACAGATGGATATTCCTGGAGAACTCAGTGCTTGTTGTGACAGGTTTTGTGATAATAGAGAACATCACTCAGTTCTTGAGAAAATGTATTTGGATATTGTAGACACCCTAGGACGTGCCGCCGTGAAAACCTTTAAAGTTAAATGCCGGAGGAAAGGTGGTTACGTAACAGGGTGGAACAGGCATGTCGCGGGTGCTCACCGCGAGGCCCGACTTCGGTTCCAAGTCTGGACGATGGCTGGTCGCCCGGCTAGTAGCCCTTTATTTTGTGAGATGGCGGAGGCAAGGCGGACTTTCAAGGCCAAACTTAAATGGTGTCAAGACAGGCAAGATCAGCTTAAAATGGATCTGCTTGCTTCTAACCATACCGCTAAGGACTTTAAACAGTTTTGGAAAAACACAAACAAAATGAATGTGAGGCCGAGTGTCCCGGTGAGCGTCGGTGGCATGTCTGACCGCAAGCATATTGCTGATGCTTTTAGGGACCACTTTTCTGTGCGGTCACCCTTGAATTCAGGGTTTTGTGACGGGGGATGTTCTGAGGATATTGTGACTGAGCGGATTACCAAAATACCAGCTAGGACAGTTGCTAAAATTATTTCCGGAATGCAACATGGAAAATCGCCGGGTCACGATGGCCTCAGTTTAGAACATTTTAAGTATGCAGGTGTGCATTTGCCTAGAGTGCTCTCTCTGTTCTTTACGCTGTGCCTCGGTCACTCTTATCTGCCTGAATCGCTTATTCGGACGACAGTGGTACCAATTGTTAAAAACAAGACGGGCGACACATCCGATATTAATAACTATCGACCCATCTCACTAGCCACCACTACGGCTAAGGTGCTTGACGGTGTGTTGAATGGCTGCCTTTCTGAACACGTCGAAGTGCATGATGCCCAGTTCAGGTTCAGGGCGGGCTTGTCCACAGAAAGTGCCATACTTAGCCTGAAACACACAGTCAAGTACTATACGTCGAGGAAGACGCCGGTCTACGCCTGTTTCCTCGACTTGTCGAAAGCTTTCGATCTCGTTGCTTATGATGTGCTGTGGGACAAGTTGAGGAGCACGGGTGTACCCGCGGAATACACAGCGCTCCTCAGATACTGGTATGCTCACCAGACTAACCGGGTGAGATGGGTTGATACTCTGTCGGATGTGTATAAAATGGAATGTGGTGTAAGGCAGGGTGGATTAAGCTCACCTCTGTTATTTAACCTGTATATGAACCAGCTTATCGAGCGACTGAGCAGCACACATGTCGGCTGTCACATAGACGGTACTTGTGTCAATAACTTAAGTTACGCGGACGACATGGTCCTGCTCAGTCCATCGATAAGTGGGCTGAGAGAGCTGCTGTCGATCTGCGAGACATATGCTGAGGTACACGGCCTTAAGTACAACTCTAAAAAGATCAAAACAACAACCCCGCCGTGTACCTCCGGTCTATCTCAATGGCGTGGTACTAAACGTGGTTGAGAAATTCAAGTATTTAGGCCACATTGTCACTAGTGACCTACGCGATGACAGCGATATAGAGAGAGAGCGCAGGGCGTTGGCGGTTAGGAGCAATATGCTCGCCCGCAGGTTTGCTCGCTGCACGGCAGTCGTTAAAGTAACCCTGTTTAAAGCGTTCTGTCAGTCCTTTTATTCGAGCGGCCTGTGGGTGTCATATACAAGCCGAGCCTACAACATCCTGCGCGTTCAATTTAACAACGCCTTCAGGATGCTGTTGCGACTGCCGCGGCGTTGTAGTGCTTCGGGCATGTTTGCCGAAGCTCGTGCAGATGGGTTTCACGCTATCATGCGTAAAAAAGCAGCTTCCTTGCTACAGCGCTTACGTAACACTCGGAACGGCATCCTGAATATGATTGCTAACAGGCCAGACTGTCCTATACAACGGCACTGGGTGGAAGTAGCTATAGGTATGTATAAGTAAATAATAATGTCACTACTTTACGTCTTGCCTTTGACGTACTTATGGAGCTTCCACACTGAGCCTTGAGGGCGGGTTTAGTCAATTTAATTGTATTTTGTGTCCTTACTAACACTACTAATATAGGCTTTAAGTACTTTCTGTTACTACCATCACTAAACAACCTATGGACTATTCATGTCTGAAATAAAGTATTTTTATTTTATTTTATTTATTTTAATTTTTTGTTAAAAAGTTTTTATTTTATAATTTTTTGTGACTTTAATGTACTCATAATACTTGACAAGGTACACCCTATCCAACAAAAAAAGAATTATCAAAATCGGAGTACTCTGTATAAAGTTATGCGTGGTTATACATTACAATCAGTGAGTGAACAATCAATCATCCCCTGTTTTCCGACCCTTAGGGTTCGATTTTGTTTTCCAAATTTATATGGGACCACCTTGGGAGTATACCCTTTCCAATAGAAAAAGAATTGTCACAATCGGACCACCACGTAAAAAGTTATACGTGGCCATACATAAAAATAAAAAAAATATATACACGTCGAATTGAGAACCTCCTCCGTTTTTTTTCGTCGGTTGAAAAATAGAATTATTTTACTTTGAACACTTTTCTCTAACAATTTTTTTATTTTTATTTTACCATAGAGATACAAAGCAAATCCAAAAAGTTTAAAACCTCCAAGGAGTTTATATCACCAAGGAGTTTCCATTACCTAATGTTTTTCTTAGAGCGCTTACGCGGGGCTCGGCATTTTTATAGCATTACAAAACTATTTCTTATTCTTTTAAGTTTGATCGTCTATTTAGTGGGTTCCATCCCAATGTAGGAGATTATAGTAATGAATGCAACTGCAAATACTAGCGCAACATTTAATATTTTCATAACTATTATTATGAAACCAATTTTGAACCTTATTGTATTGGAAAAAGAAGAAAGAAGAAATTTTATTGATTGCAAACTTAAATTGCCCGTAAATTCAAATCACAACTTTAATTCTACTAGTTTAACTTGCATATAACATAAAGAAGATAAGTTGATAACCCAAATCTTATACCTTTAAACGAGCAATTCTTGTATATATATATAATCTGAATCTCGGAAACGGCTCCAACGATTTTCATGAGTATACAGGGGTTTTCGTGGGCGATAAATCGATCTAGCTAGGATTCATTTGTATATAATGTCGTTTTAATCGTGTTTTCAGTGACCAACTTTATCGATAATCAACTTGAACATAAACTTATTATTTTAAACACAATTTACCAAACAATACCGAGCAAAGCTCGGTCATCCAGATATTATAAGATAACATATATAAGACAGGTACCTATATGAAGACTAGCCAAGTCAAATATTGAGCTCCAATTTATATTAAGTTATCTTTGTAATTCAGAGTCTTTTGTAATTGAGAACCGCACATTTCCAATCTTGAACATTCTCATTCATTTTTGCTCGAAACACTTAAGCTCAACTAAGCCAAACAATCGCCTGACACATGATACCAGCAACTTACCAACATTAACAAACTAAGACTAACAAACATTTAAATGCCAATACCTTTTATTTCCATGGACTGAAATGCTCATGCATACTGCGCTACCACGGGGCGATAGTGCAGATAAGTGGGTCTACAACCCACTACTGTTCCGTGTGATGCCGGGCGTAAAGAATAGCACCATTCCACACTTAATCCCGTAATTGTTCGTTTCTGAACGTCTTTCGCGACATTTTGCCGCAAGTATTACATTTATTTGCTCGGAGAAAGGTTATCCATTAAAAACCGCGAATTGGGGCCTGATGTTGTTTCCTATTCGCGACGGGGAGGCGCCCGAGTGGCGCCGGGAGACAAAGAGTAACATTTTTGAGGGGTGAGAGCAGATGCGACAGTATTTATTTTGTTATTCAGAAATTCTTAATGGAAAAACCCAATAGCCTCGGTCCAAATTTCGGAAGTTGGCGGTGTGATACCCCCGTGCCTCGGAAAGCACGTTAGATCGTGGTCCTGCGCCTGATTTCTCTCTGATCGTGTCGAATTGCCGTCCCATCGGACTTCGAGAGTGAATGTCCCTGTGTCTGCACACACACTTGTGCACTATAATATCTTAGATGCCAATGGATAGTCTCCGTTGAGATTGGCCGCCATGGCTGAAATATGGTCTGGATCACTGTATATTTATTTTGTTAACATTATTTTTTTAAACATAGTTTTGCAGATAAAAGTTGAATGTAGAAATACAAGCTCAAGTTTCAGAGCAGTGGTAACCCAGTGGTCTTACGAGTTGTAGGTCGTGGCTGCGATCCCGAGCAAGTGAGAATTTAAATTTTTGAGAGCATTGGTCTATCAAAACCGTGAAGGAAAATATCGTGAAGAACCGCCATGTCCTAGAGCAAAAAATTCTTCACGAGGAGGCCTGTGTCCCAGCATGGGGGGGTTATCATAATCGTCACGCTTGGCGGGTTGGCTATCGCAGTATGTTGGTAAAATGCATAGACAACGCTGCTGCCCATTCTCTAGTATGTCCCTTAGTAAGTAAGTTCTCTATTAAGTTTAAACACAGTGATAGTAGTGCATAGTTACATTCAATATTAAATAAAGAAACGCATCTACAAAATTAATCTTTGGTGCGCGTCTCGCTGTTATGCGCTATTTTGTACAAAATTTATTGCCATATGTAACTAAACATCCACACCGAGAAACGAACTACATTTTCTTTGCAATAAGGTGTATTTTTCTCCGTTGTGTAATAAAATTGGGCTAGTATTTGATATGGTAAGTAAGTTAGGCGTAATGCGCGCACGTTTAGAGAAAGATATATTATTTGTGTGCCTTGATTTTTGGCTGAGTCCTGTGTATGGTAGAGGAGCAGAGTGGCTGAGTAGATACTTGACTTAACATGCTTTTTGGAGACATTATTGATCAATACATCTGACAACAGAGGATAAAGTAAAAGTTTTACTTGCCATTCATACTTTCATACTAATAATATTCAAAGTCTTTCCGTCTGTTACCTTTTCACGCCTAAACCACTGAACGGATTTTGATCAAAGTTGTCAAGAAGATACCTAGATGTTATTATCCTGTGAATGAATGAAAGTGACAAAGAGAATGAAAGCGAGGCTATTAAGTGGGATATATGAAAATTTAAGGAATTGGAAGGAAAGTTAAAACCCGTTTCTTGGGGTATTACTTATTCAAGTACTAGCGGTGCCCGCGGCTTCGCCCGCGTGGAGAACGCAAATTATCCCGCGGGAACGTAGGTACTTCCGAGATAAAAATATTCCCATGTGTTAATCCAGGTTATAAACTATCTGTTTGCCAAATTTCATCTAAATCTGATCAGTAGTTTTTGCGGGAAAGAGTAACAAACAAACATCTATACTCACAAACTTTCACAATTATAATATTAGTGCCAATTAAAGTCTCGCCAAAATCAGTCCAGCCGTTTTGGAGGTTAGCCAGAACAAACAGACAGACAGACAACATGCATATGTAGACATATTGACTTATAGAATTATGCATTTAGTAAATTGCTGTTATTTTGTAGTTACAAACAGACACTTTGTTTGTATAGATTTATTTAATTGAATTCTGACGTCGCGCTTAATAGTTAGTACAAATATAAGTAATAAAATCATTTTGCTAATCTGTATATTAGTACGTGAAGCCAAAAACTTTGGATCCCTTTTTACGAAAATTGGGCGGACGGAGGAGTATGAAATTTCGCACACTTATAGTTACAGAGAAGAATTGACGAATGCTAATATGTTTTTAAATTATGCGTAAAAATACATTATTTTCAATAAATAACACGTTACACACACTACTATTCATTACCGTGTATTTAATACACACATGCATTTATATTCTTTTGTTAATGGTCCAATCGAGAACATCTGTCTTTAATATTTTGTGTCTATATTCTTACTGAATGTCAAGTATCATCATCTATTTCATTTTTTAAATCTATGATCATATCGAGAATATTTGTCTTAAATATTATTTGTATTAGCGACGATAGGAATTTAGTTTAGATTTATAAGAAATATTTTTTGTGGTTTTATGGGGAGTGTCAAGTATGGCATTAGTAAGTTTCCCATATAAAACTTAGTGTCTGTGTGCAAACTGTAGAGGTTGTATGCCTCACGATTGTACAGGCTGGTCATAGATTGTATAGACTGGTTATAATTATGACATTTTGAACTGTCATAATTAATTAAAAATAATAGGGAAAATTCTATAACCGGTAACCGGTTCTGTAACCGGTTGTAGGTAAAATTATACGTCTGAACCTAGACTTCACGTGGTGTTTTTAAAAAGTGTTTTAATTGTTTTATAACCAGATTGATATTTTTTAATAATTAAACTGACAAAACTTATCCTATTTGAAGGAAACTGAGATATTCATTAATTACTACCTTTTTTTTCAACCGCAAAGTTTGTCATTTAAGTATGGAAGCCTCACTGAGGTTCCGAGTTTAATTTATTTTATTTTAGACTTTTGTAGACGTAATTGAATATAAATAAACGTTTATCAAATCATTGTCTTTTAGTTTTGTACTTTACTATTTTTATTTAATTCACAGTTATAAATTTTGAAATAGAGTGTGAATTTACTCTAATGAAGTTTTGTAGGTACAAAAGCGGTATCGTAGCTGTATCTCTTTTGCGGCGTATAATCTGTAGAAGCATCATGTTGTCATACTACGTTGGACAAAACGCGTAAGCGCCATGAAATACACGGCGCTTACGACTTTTTGGTCGCGAGAAAACTGTACTCTGTAAGCGATCTAGCGCTGCATGTTTTAATAGTTTGGTTAGACGACATAACTAATGTTTTAACGCTGCAGCGAACTTTAGTTTTAATTCTTTCTAAAATGGAGCAAAAATTTTGCTTACGATAGCTTCTCTATCCATTATAACTCTATGGAAGAGGTCCTGAAGAAGTATTTTTTACTCATTACACCTACGTCCTGGTCTTGGCCATCACCATCCCGCCAGCGAACCCTCTCCACAGTAGTACAGCGTCAACAATTTGTCTATAGTGTTACTGAATTTCAAATATAACCATATTATTTTTTATATTTATTATTATAATTTTTTTTTTCATTTAATAATGTATTTCTATTCAAATGAAGTACGGTCGAATTTCGACCAATGGGCTATCACTAGTAATTATGTAATATGTCAATAGCAGCACTAGAGTATTTCAAATTAATGAAATAGGATATTAAAACAAATTATTATTATTTTTAAGTGATACATTTTAAATCATAAAAACCTATTTAATAAAAAAGATAATTTGCATTTATTTATTACTAGCTTCTGTCTGCGACTTCGTACGCGTCAAATTTTTGCTCCCGTAACCCTTCCCGTCGCATCGAATTGCATGCCAGTTTTCGTTGCTGCTCCGCTCTTTTTAATCGTAGCGTGATGTTATATAACTTTTAACTTTTCTCAATAAATAGGCTACTCAACCCAAAAAGATTTTTTCAATTCGGACCAGTAGTTTTGGAGCCTATTCAATACAAACAAACAATCAAGTCTTTCCTCTTTATAGTCAAATGGGATAAAAAAGTATTCTATGTCCGTCTCCTAGTTCTAAGCTATCTCCTAAACAATTTTCAACCAAATCGGTTCAGCCGTTCTTGAGTTATAAATAGTGTAACTAACACAACTTTCTTTTCATTCTATTCTATACTAGCTTCTGCCCGCGACTTCGTCCGCGTTATATTTCTTGTTCCCCCGACCCTTCCCGTTGCGTCGAATCGCCTACCCGTGCGATATTCCCCGTTTTTGCAACATTTTTCTTTACCGCTCCGCTCCTCTTAGCTATAGCGTGATATTATATAGCCTTTTTCGATAAATAGGCTACCCAACACAAAAATATTCTTCAATTGGGACAAGTACTTCCTGAGATTAGCGCGTTCAATCAAACAAACAAACTGTTCAGCTTTATATATTAAAAAGTATCCTATGTCCGTCTCCTGGTTCTAAGCTAGCTCCCCAATTTTCAGCCAAATCGGTTCAGCCGTTCTTGAGTTATAAATAGTGTAACTAACACAACTTTCTTTTATATGTATAGATATAGATTTATTTATATTTTCCTTTCAGGCGCGGCCAGACAAAGAAGTTGTCCGACGCACCGAGAGCGCCTGGAAGAGCTATTGGTCAATGAAAGATATTCTGAAAGGAGATCTACCACTACGTCTCAAACGGAGAATTATGGACATGTGTATTCTCCCCATTCTCACAAATGGTGCTCATACCAGGTTTCAAATACCAGGGTATTTGAAACTTCAGCAGAGGTCCAAGCTCGAAGTTTGCCAGCGAACCATGGAATGAGGCCTTTGCCCTGCAGTGAGACCATACAAGCTAGTTAGATTAGATTAGATTGCATTTATTATCTATCTGTCCTACCTACCTACCTACACCACCGCTACCTTTACACACTTTAACTGTTGAAAGAATTTGAATGATACGATAGTATTTATCCCGGTAACACGTACCCGTTGGATAATTTCTGCTGGTCACGCTAGCGAAACAGCGGGCAGAAGCATGTAGTTTTTTTACTAAAATACCTGGAAGTAACATAACATTTGGTGGGGCTCCGACGGAAGGCGAATTAGGTACCTTCGACGCGGACCGAAAAACTGATGATCGCAAGTGTCCAGCCTAGAGCCAGGGGTGAGGGAATCGTGCATCTACCTCCTCGGGAAGCCGCTCGATCTACCAGCAGAATCTAGGAGCTCCGGAGTCCTCACAGTTCGGCTCACCACGGGTCGGCAAAGTCCAGAGGCACAACACAGCACTTCAGTTCAACCGTCGAAGCCACAAATACACCACTATAGAAACAGCGGGACTGCTATGAACTTATAATATTCAAATTATATCGTTCTGCGATAAAAAGTACAGCGGAGTTGCGATCACGGCGGAATCCATATTGGAATATTATAATGTCTTTCTCGAGTGAGCCATAAAGAGGGCGACACTCGTCAAGGAGAAATTACGAGGTGCACGATATAATTGGCAGGGAAAGGACTAGCTTGACATCTTGCGTAATAGTTTAACAAAATTAAAATAGATGGCGCTAACATTTCCTCCCCCTTTTAAAGGGTCACATTTAAACCCAATCATAAAGTGTAATAAAGAACTGCGAAAATATAATATTGAAACTGCGATTTATATAAGATAAACTGTGACAATCCCAAACTAACTAACTGCTAGCACTTAAACTACTGTGGTTACAAAAAAAAATAACAATCTTATTGCGTAGGTAATGGGCACAAACGTACGACCGGACGCACGTATGTACCTTTACCTGTTTTTACAGAAACTACACGCGTTATACCATCGTTGGAAGGAAGAATCTTCTCTACTATCGCTAATGGCCACGATAAAGGAGGTGAATTGTCAGTTATAATAACAACAACCGTGCCAGGCTTGATTGGCACAGACGGAGTATTCCATTTCTCTCGGGTTTGTAAACTATGTAAATATTCCATTCTCCATCTCTTCCAAAAAGACTGCACTAATTTATCAAGCAGAGAATGTCTCTGAAGCAAGTTGAGATTATCTGATTCTACTTCAGGCACGGGCAATGAGAGTAAAGGAGCGGTATGCAAAAAATGACCTGGCGTTAACGCGGTAGGTTCTGCGGGATCGGCATTCAGGACCGTAAGAGGCCGAGAATTTAACAAACACTCGATCTGAACGAGCACTGTAACTAGCTCTTCGTAAGAGAGAAGCTGTTGACCGATGACCTTGAAAAGGTGCGTCTTGACGACCTTCACCATACTCTCCCAACATCCGCCAAAATGTGGGGCGGCCGGACAGTTAAACTTCCATGTGATACGGTTTTCAGCAAGCTCTTCTTCGAAGCGAGAGTGGAACTCGATATTATTAAGAAATTTATATAAGTCGCGTAAATAAGAATTAGCGCCTACAAAATTAGTGCCTCTGTCCGAGTGCATTACTTAGACAGGGCCCCTGCGAGACAAGAACCGTTTAAGTGCAGCTAAAAAACTGGCGGTGCTAAGATCAGTGGCTACTTCAATATGTAGCGCGCGAGTTGTGAGACAAGTGAACACGCAAAAATATGCTTTCAAAGCCTTTGCACCCCGACGGCGAATGGGAGTGTAAGATATAGGACCTGCGTAATCACAGCCCGTGTGAGTAAACGGCTTAATAACCTAACGCGTCCGACAGTCCGTCAAGTCAGCCATGAGCGGGAAGACGGGACGCGGTCGAGCGCAGAAACAAATATTACAATCGTGAACTACCTTACGAATAGCACGACGAGCAGACAGTATCCAGTATTTCTGCCGTAATAGTGACATGAGCTGTTCAGGCCCGGCGTGTGAATATATTTCTTATGATAATATTCAATTAATAAGTTAACAAAAAAGTCATGGCTTGGCAGAAGTACCGGGTGCTACTGTGAGTAACTTAGATCAGAATGGGTGAGACGTCCACCAACTCTGATTAAGTCGTTATGTAAAACGGTCTTAATTTATTAAGAGATGATGAAACCTGCGTGTTCAGTTTTAAATTTCTTTATTGAAACGTTTATTTTGGATAAGTTTCAGCAATTTGTTTTCTGCAAAACTCAAATCAGCTGCGGTTATATGTACGGAATCGCGACGTGGTAACAAATTAGCGAATCTATTATAAATGTAAACAATCGTACGGAGTATTTTACTCCACGACGAAAGGCGGCAAAGAGATCATAAACATAAGAAGCGTCAGCGGGAATTAAACAGCGTGAACGAGTTTCTTTTGTTTAGGTATCTCGTCCAACGTGAGCGGTTCCGTACCTTCAGTAATAGGCCACTGCGACGGATGTAACGTTAGCCAGGGGGGCCCTTGGGACCACAGAGGGTGGTCTTTTAACTTAGCAGGAGAGACACCACGTGACAGACAGTCTGCCGGGTTTTCAACCCCTGCAACGTGATAAAAGTTATCTGCGGAGATATTATCAGTAATTTTAATAACTCGATTGGCAACGAACGTTTGCCAACGATGCGGTGAACCTTTAATCCAATAGAGTGCGACTTTTGAATCGGTAAAGGCGTAAATTTTAATTGCAAAACGGTTGTCATAAGTCTCAAGAACAGTCCGAAGCAATTTTGACAGCAAAAGTGCTGCACAAAGTTCCATACGAGCAATCGTAATGGGCGAAGAAGGCGCGATCTTTGACTTCGAACATAAAAAGCGGACAATATTGCCGGAGGCAGAGCCAACGTGTAGGTATACTACGCCACCATAAGCTTCGCCACTGGCGTCAGCGAACCCGACCAATGTCAATTCACAGTCGTTCTTCACTTCTAAACAACGCGGTATTTTAATTTCGTTTAGGGCTGGTAACTCTGAAGTAAATTGTTGCCAAGCCTTGACAATATGAGTAGGAGCAGGGACGTCCCAATCCACCTTCAACTGCCACAACTGCTTAACAAGAAGTTTAGCTACTAAAATAGAAGGAGCGACGAATCCCATGATATCCCACAGTCTCGCGACGGTTGACAGTATGGTGCACTTAGTGCACGCGATATTCGAACTTGGCGGGTTGATTTTAAAATAGAAAATATCTTGGTCTATAGACCAGCGAAGACCCAAGATTTTATGGTCAGCGGTTTTGTCAAATTCATCATTTTGTCAAAAAAATTTAAAATAATTTTGAATAAATCACCCTGTAGGTTGGGCCCACTGTGCAGCAAATCATTTAACGAAACACCGGACGATGTTTTACAGCTGCCATCCAGCACGGGACGCAACCTAGACGAAGACTTGTCTGGGCGGAGAACCCCATGATGTGGGATTATATAAGTAGGGTACACATCTGCAGTTTCATGCGGAAGAACTGAGACGGGCGAGGTATAACCTTTAGAAAGGTAATCATTAAAAACTTCGTCATAAGCGGCGCGTAGCTCAGGTGAAGCTTCAAGCTTCCTCTCTAAGCATAAAAAACGTCTAAGAGCGATATTGAATGAGTCACCCAGTGTGAACACATCCTTATCAAACGGTAGACCCACGGTATAGCGACCAGTAACTGGGTCCCGTTGCGTAGTTGAACGATAAAAATATTCACATTCAGCATCAGCAGGATGCTGAACGGGCGGGCCAGGAACTTCTTCAAGTTCCCAGAAGCGGGAAATCAAATTGTTATCCATAGGCGAAGGGACTATGGCGCAGCACGATGTGACACATGCTGGGCGGTTACTGAGTGTAGGTACGACCCCCATGAGTACGTAGCCTAACTTCGTATTGACAGCGGCGGGCACTGACGGGCCACCAGGAACCACGTCAGGCAAAAGTAAATGCGGAAACAGCGATGCTCCAATTAAAATATCAATTTTACTTGGAATAGCGAAACTATCATCAGCGAACTGAAGTTTAATCGAGTAAGGTAGGGCCTTAATATCAACAAAAGCGGAAGGTAAGTTGTCTGTAATTTGATCATCTACTAACGAGTCAATATCAAATCGGATATTTTTGTTAAAGCGTGAAAATATACGTAAAGGACAATGCCCACATACTAGAACAACCGTGGCCCACAGTGAACACTTACAAATAGTGTAAGGAATGATAGTATAAGGTGTTATGAGCACCTTGTAGTACTTATCAGTTCAGAAAATAAGTCGCTATTTGGAAATAAAACAGTTTTTAATTTTTTATAATTTTGAATTTTTTCACAAGCACTGACTTATTTTATACACTTACAATGACTTTTGAATGGTATTAACACAGTCATTGTTCATTTCAAAGTTACTTAACAAAGTTACATTTTAACCTTTTGAATAATAGTCACCTTCTAAGTTTAAACAGTCTGGGGGAGTACACACAAAAGCCATATATTAAACCTAGAAAGATCCCAGCGAGCAGTTCTCAAAGTAATGCACAAAAAGAACTTTCAGTATCCAACGGAGCAGCTATATAAGGATTGTATGGTATTAACGGTTCGACAACTTTATATCAGGAGAATTCTGCTTATAAGCCACAAAGGCTCAACGTATGACCCGGTAAGACTGAAAAACAAACGCAGAAACGACCTAGTATTTGACCAGAAACCATGTATATACCGGCTGTCTTTTGTAGATCTTTGACAGTCGTTACGGCTCGTCAGAACCCCGAAAGTCTGCCAGACTTTCATTCAGATCAGTCTTATCAAGAGGTATTGTATTACCTAGTAACTGGGTTGTGGAGGTCAGATAGGCAGTCACTCCATGTAAAAAATTGGTATTCAGCTGCACTCGGTTAGACTGGAAGCCAACCCCAACATAATTGGGAAAAGGCTAGGCAGATGATGATGAGCTGTAAGATTTGGTTACTTTCTCAATAAAGTAAAAGTATTTAGGTATTTAAAAATATCTTTTTTTACTTATTTAATACTAGCTTTTGCCAGCAGCTTCACCCGCCTATTATACGTATAATTCGTCTTGAATCACTCTGTCTATTAAAAAAAACTGCATTAAAATTCGTTGCGAAGTTTTAAAGATCTATACATAGGGACAGACAGAGGGAAGCGACTTTGTTTTATAATGTGTAGTGAAGTTAAATCACTATAAGCTTGCATTAGTACTGGCTATTGTTATTATCTTAGTTTTCTAAAGGTATTGTTTAATGTACGTGAGTAATATAATACTTACCTGTTGTGGAAGAACCCATTGCTATACAATATATATTTATGAGTTGATGAGAGCGTAAGTGCCTCATATCCATTATTCAATTCGCACAGCAAACCTTGCTTGCGCCGGTTAATCCACGCGACGTGTTCGGGACAGCATAGTTACTCAGGTCCGAATTCACGCCGAATTAATCATTACTTCATTAGTAAAAGCGGGACTCCCGCAGTCCAAATGCATGCGAGGGTCGTCATATGCAGCCAGCAGTTTTCACATTCACACTAGGGTCGTCATTCAAAGTGGAGCCACGATCCAAGTTCGTGCAAGGATTGTCATTCTGGTGATATTGATCGGAGTCCATTGTCATAAAAAAGCTCACAAAAGAACACAAACTGTATTTTATATCTTTACTATTTGTTAACTGGGTGTCAAATGTCAACTTCATCATCTGTCATAGAATAATGCTGCCATATTTTGAAATATAATCGATTACCTACGTGCATCGATTATTGGTCTTGAACAATTTAATTTTATCTAATTACGGCAAAGCTATAAACAATACAATGATATTACCATTCCATGTTTATGTATGTTTGGACTATAAGATATCTGGTTTGAGATGTTTATGAACATAATTGTTTTGTCTTAAACTGGAGTTAGTTAGTTACGTTCACAGAAACTAAAATGGCCGTCATGATTATGACGGCGGCGGCGTGCCGTGTGATTACAATGCACGCCTTTGAGCACACGGATTGATTTTTATAATTATTAATTAATCCGTAATCGATTAGACGTATTCAATATACGACTCGAAATTAAATTGACAATATACTAGCAACCCTAAACTTTGCCTGACAGTCAAAGTCTCAGTGATAATAATACGATAAAATACTTATTTATTGCTTATAATGACGGCGACTTAGTTAGAGATAGAAGTTAAACGGATAATTCCTGTTTTAAAAAAATATATTTTTTAATTATCCTTCGAAACGTGTTCGGGTTGGGCCATGAATAGGCATTGACCTTTATTGTCCCGAACGACGTCCTCTCTGTGCCTCCAAAACCTCTTACAGTCGTAGACCGTGTATTGTTTTGACGTAAACGTAAACGTTCACAACATTCCCTAGTAATGAAGTGACTTTGGGAAGCGGAATCAAGTAAAATTCTTATTAAATGTTCACGTCCAGTATTATCGTACGCCACGACTTGCGCTGTAGCGAGTAAAACAGTAGTATGCGAATTACATTGCGGCGTCTCGCTGCAAGCGGCATTAGAGGAAACAGAACGCAGAGCGTCAACGGACATCGAACACAAAGCTACATCAGGCTGCGTGGCGGAGTGCACCGGCTCGGACGCGAGCACGTGTGCGAAAGGGACGACAGCCACGTTCGCTTGCGTTGACGTCACCGGATCGGGCGCCTCGCGTTGCGGCGTAGGTATAGTGGAACTCGCCGCTTCCGCGGTCCGTGGGTTCGAATCCCGAGTAAAATGTAATAGTGAATGGTGACGTTGTTTACACGCTCTACAGCCAGATGCGGATTGACAACTCGATATTTTATGTTTAATACTTAAACAATTAACGCAACCGTTAATTTTCCTAACAACCTGTAAGTGTTCATACGGAGTTGATTTATGAAAATCAGGACATTTAAATAAGTGTTGATGTGTGACATTAGTACACAAACATTTATCTGTTGAATCAGATTCGACCGTGCTTACATACGTGTTATAACGCGTGGAGGACTGCGGTTTTTTACTATCATTAGAACTGCGGGAGCGATCAGCTGATTTTGCGGATTTATGTACTTGCGCGCCGGCTGTTAAAGCGTGAGCGCGATACAATATTTTACTCTGATTATTAACGAAATCGACTAAATCATCAAATAAAGGAATATCAGACTGATCCTGACTGTTTTCAAAGTTAGGTACGAACAGTTTCACTGTCTAACTTGGTAATAGCTATTTGTACGAAAATTAAATTCAATAAATCTGGAATTTTTAAATGTGTCCAAATTATCGGAAGTAACGGAAGTTAACGGTTTAAAATCTATGATCTGTTTTAAATAAGTGGCCGCTAGTGTGCCTTTGTCTTCATACCTATTCACTAGCGTATTGAAAATGAGTTCGTAATTCTCAGCGGTAGGTACAATGCCGGCGCATGCGGCTAGCGCTTTACCGGTCAATTTGCCCTGTAAATAATGTAATTTTTGATGATCCGAGAGAGATGGATTATCATGAACAGCGGATTTATAATTTGAATAAAACAATGGCCATGAACGAATGTCACCGTTAAAACTCATTAATTCAATCGGCGGTAACTTAATGATAGAAGATTTTTTCTCTAACGTGGACGGAACGACGTCTGCATTGGTATTGGAAGCAACCAAACGTTTTAAGCGACTATATAACTGTTCAAACGAATCCAGCGCCTTGTAATCAGCGCGCGCGGTGGGATCAGCTGTCAGTAGACAGTTATTATACTGATCCATAACTTTATGAAATTCGGAACGAATAGCGTCAATGTTTGAGCTAGCGTCCAGAAAAGCCTCTTTCGCATCATCTCCCGTGCCTATGTCTTTAGATAAATCGTAGGCAGACTGTAAACACTCGAATAAAGCATTCCGTTTGGCTTCCAACGCCAACAACGAAAACTCCGTACTATCAGACTTAATAGCTTTCTTCATTATGAAATGAGAATTTTAAATTAAAAAGTATACAAAATAATTTATTTGTGAATTTGCGAATAATATAAAAGTAACCACAAGTGGGTACTAGTACCTACCTAGCGTACCTAGCGAGAATCGTGCGTGGCGAGCGCCGAGCGCGGCTCGACGACACGTACCGACTTGTACGCCGCGTCAGTTATGGTAGGTATCTACCAAATCTCAGCGAAAATTATCGAAATGGAACCTTATTTCGCGAATACCACTGAGAATATGAATATTACAGCGAATAATAAGATGAAATATTAGTATGACAGCGGGAAAATAAGTATTTAGTGTTAAGCGGTAACAAAATGAAATAAATACCTTAGCGGTACGCAGCGAGCGTAATGGCGGAGGTTACGTTTTCTAGGCTAACGAAAACCTAAAAACGGCGGGTTTTAACACTAAATCTCCTATTAGGTGACCTAAAAGGGGCGGAAACTGTATCGATCCGGCTCGAAGGACCACAATAATGGTGGGGCTCCGACGGAAGGCGAATGAGGTACCTTCGACGCGGACTGAAAAACTGATGATCGCAAGTGTCCCGCCTAGGGCTTCACGAGTTGGTAGGTGCACGATTCCCTCACCCCTGGCCCTAGGCGGGACACTTGCGTTCATCAGTTTTACGGTCCGCGTCGAAGGTACCTGATTCGCCTTCCGTCGGAGCCCCACCACATTAAAATCACGCCTGCTATCGCCGAAAGGGTAGGCAAAGGTGTACCTATAGGACACCCACATTTCGAAGACATCACGTTGAACATCTAATGTACAGCACAAAAAGCTACTACAATCTGTCAAATTTCTTTAATACGTTTTCAACTTTATTGCTAAAGTATTAGGTTCAAGATTGATTGGAAAAATTTGGCAATTTCGGGTAGCTTGATGTGCTGATGTCTACGTAGTTACTCTTTTTCATACCTTTTTTTTGTGGTAAATCATCATATGACGTCTCCCGCTCTGAGCTGAACGGGAGGGCGTGTCAGATTTTTACTGACTAAAACCTACCCGTGTTCCTTCAGTTGCCTATGCCAGAGCCACGGCAACTCTTTCGAACAACCACCAACTTTCCATACCTAACTACTATTTCCACGTTCACGCATTTAACAATCAGACCAACAAGGCAGATAGATACATGACACACAAGAGAGAACGAAAAAAGATAGATCGTGGGACGTGATTTGACATCAAAGTAAAGAAAAACTCGTTAAAACCTGATCCGGTACGGACCGATTACGTTGAAATCGTCCGGCGAACGGATAGTAATTAGTGACCGATGAAAAACATCCGCCAGTCACCTATCGATCCGGGATTATTCTTGGCTCTTTATACGGCACGGTTACGATACGATTCTTTGAGCTTTATTTGTTTAGAACTGATTGCTTTTACGTGAGGGAATCTCCGTAACATTCAGTAGAGATGTAAGTATAGTATACCCAAATTTTGCCATTTATAGTACCTATTTAAGTCTCATAAAATAGGGGGCGAGCCCATTCCCATTAACCGGGCATAAACCTGACTAGCATCAGCAACATCCACATAGTCATCACATGTATAAAAAGATATTACACAAAATAGATAAAGCTATTAAATGTTGTTAATAACACAGTAATATTTTCATTAAAAAAACCATTACAAGAATGAGTCTCTTCTAGTGCATTATTGATTGAAGTTTGTCTTCTCATATTAAGAGTAACGAATACGAGCAAAATGAATGGAATGTATTGCCAGCTAATTTAATTCGATTCTATATTCTTATTTGTTAATATTTCCATTCACGTCACACCACCCTTCTGTCTCCAACATTCTCATCTCCACTTCATGGAATCTTGTATTCATCTTCTTCACGGCCCAGTATTCCTATCCACACAGTACGACAGGCTTTATTACGGACTTTTAGGTTTTGGTCTTTTCATCATCACCATCATTTCAGCCGAAAGACGTCCACTGCTGGATATAGGCCTTCCCCAATTTGGGAGGCTTTTCCATAATCAACGCTTGGCAGGCGGGTTAGCGATCGTAGTATGGTGGTAAAATGCATAGAGAACGCTGCTGCCCATTCTCTAGTAAGTCCCTTAGTCGCCTTTTACGACACCCACGGGAAGAAATGGGGTGGTGTTATTCTTTACGTCTGGCACCACACGGTAGCGAATAAGTTAGTTTTAAGCAACCGTGCGGCTTATAAGTTGATGAAAAATGGGATGGTGCTATTCTTTACGTTCGCACACGGACTATACAGTACGACAGGCCACGGACTTGTCGATTTGCTCCATTTACTTGAAAATATATATTTAACTTAAAATTACCACATCAACACTTCACTTAAAAGGCACTTAAAATAAAACAAGACGTCATCAACACCCTCTCCCGACATTCAGTTCGCACATGCACCACAATTTCACGAGTGATTGAATTTCTCAATATTCTGGCGGGGGCCAAGCTTCCTCACGGAAATTGGAACGTCTCCATCGTAGCGCACTTCCAAATCAAATACACGGTTTCCACTCAAAATTCAACACAGCATAGGAATTTACACTTCCTTATATGGAAATATAGCAACAGAATTGAAACGAAACCAAGATTTGCAAAAAAAAAAACATGTTTTTGTGTCCCTGATATGACAATAATAATTATGATAAGGAGGCTCTCGTTAGGCAGCTGGGTCAAGGGCTTGATTCAGAAAGCGGTACTTCTGGACACGGCTCGCATCGTCAGGAGGTTCCTCTCTCTGGAGCCCTGACCGCCGGTAGCTTGGACCCTGTTCCCGATACCGGTGGGCTACTATTTTTTATATTTTTAAATGTTTTTATTTTATATTCTAATATTTAAAAATATAATTTATATTTTTATATAATGAAATAAAGGAGATAATAATTATGATAATAAACAGAATATTTTGATCAAATAATTACTGCGTAAATTTCAGCCAAATAACGTCCACTGCTGCACGCAGGACATAGGTCTCCCCCATTTGGGGGATTTGCCATAATCGCCACGCTAGGCAGGCTGGATGGCGATCGCAGTACGGTAGTATGAAGCATAGAAAAAAATGCTGCCTATTCTCTAAAAAATCCCTTAGTCACCTTTTAAGACACCCACGGGAAGAAATAGGATGATACTTTTCTTTACGTCCGGCACCGCACGGAACAAAAAACACCTAGTCAAGAAAAAAGAAACTAAAAGTAATTAAAATAAAGCGTCTTTGCTTTGTTTTACTTGCTGAGATCAGTGTTGAAGAAAAGGTATTTTTTTTTAATAATTTGTATTATTCCACAGCTGTACAAGTCTCCCAACTACTGTTCCTAGTGCATTGCCATCTCAAATTAATATCTAAATAGAAAAAAGAAAGAATTTAAATATCATTGCGAACACAACGAGTCATTTAAGTTTCAATAAAGGTAAAAGACTGCTGGAACAAGAAGTTTCAGACGTTCCAAAAACCGTAAAAATATCGCCAAAATATCGTACAGTCTAAACAGCCTCCAAAAATCTTCAAAAGATTGCCTATTAGCCCAGAGGCACATACGTCGGCGACACGTTATTTGTGCTCCGTTGTGCCTAATCCATCACTAATCAGCAAGACTCATTACCGAAATGAGCGGAGAAATCTCGTAATTACAAGCGTTCCCTTCATTCATTCATCGTTCGTTCACTGAAGGTCGGGTTTCTTTTGGTAGACAGGAATGTTTTCATGTAATTTATCGGAGTTAGAACGGATTAGGGCGGTGGGGTTATGAGTATTAAGTATGTTTCTTTCTTTCTTTTCTTTTCTTTGCGTTGTCATTTAGGTCTTAGTTCATTGGGAAAGAATTTTCTAGGTTAAATTTAAATGATTCTGTTGGAGGCTTTTCTGAACTCAGACAAGAAAATGACGTTGTCATTATTAATTGTGCGTTACTATAATTTAGATATATGAGAGATCTACAATTATGACAAGGCTACGTGGGTTAATAAATTGATTCCAATAGTCGCAAAAGCTTTTATATTTTGCTCGGCCTTTTATCTGAATCTTATTTTTTTTTTATTACCAATTAATGTCCCACTAATGGGCAAGGCCTCCTTACTCCCAACTTTTATTTTTTTAGTTTTTTCAATGACATAATGCCAATAAACGCATTATTCTTTCTTTCTTACTCACTTTCCACGTTTCTCTGTCCAGAGCTGCCACTTACCAATTCTCATTAAGAGTACAGCACGCGTAGCATGACCACTATAGAAATAACTTTGTCTATTCTTGGTAGAATAGAGATAGAACGTCATGCTACGCTAGCATAGAAACGGGTTTTGTCGACGGAAGAATAGACAAAATTACAGATTGTAGAACGATTTATACCGTTTTATGCAGGCTTAGCATGGCGCTTTCATTTCTACGAAGAATAGACTCAGTTCATTTCTCTAATTTTCATATCGCACCGTAGAAATCTTTCTGCAATCTGTTATCTTGTCGTTCGCTTCTCACGATCGTTGTCTACGTCCCTTTAGATGTAGACTATTTTAGAAGAAAGTTTTCTATCCAAACTGTGAAAATCGCAGTGACAACTTGTAATTGTATAAGGTAGTGAAGACAAATTGATTTTTCAATTGCCATAACTAATCGAGTTGATTTAGATTTAAAACAAAACAACAACCGTAAATAAATAAATAAAGAAACTTTGGATAAATTTAGTTTATCTACTGTTGTTAATTTTCACATTGTGTGAACTATCACTTTGTCTATTCTTTCGTCGACAAAACCCCTTTCTACGGTGGTCATGCAACGCATGCAGCTCATCCTGATATCTCTGTCTGGATCTACCGCGAAATCGTTTGCAACTAAGTGAGACCCACTGGATCGTAAGTTTTATCGTAGAAATACGGCAGATGTATCTAGCCCAATTCAGAAATAGAATACAGAAATAGAAAAATTTATTATCTACTACTTTGGCTGGTTGATCGAAATAACAACAGCCAATGAAAAGATTTGGCATGAAATTCGACAACAGATTGTGGTGTCCTTTCAGTAACATGAATTTGCCCTAATGTTATTAGTAAGTTACTCATCTTATTGACTTACAAATCGTCACCCATATTCCAAATCAATCCCTCTAAATTCTATTAACTAAGACAGCAATATTATTCAAAAGATTATCAGGCAACGTCAGCAGGCATACATAAACACAAGCGTTGTTTGGAGAGCAAACTAGCGCTGTGTTGAAATTAATAGAACCTGCGACCCAGATCTGTATACCTTATGCTATCCTGGTACTATGTTGGTGAGAATGTATGGAGTTTCTATGGAATTGCTACAAAGTTATTATACATCCTACTTCCTACTAAAATCCTACTTAATATTATAAAAACGAAAGTTTGTATGTATGGATGTTTGTCCCTCTTTCACGCAAAAACTACTGACTTGATTTAGATGAAATTTTGCACACAGATAGTTTATAACCTGGAATAACCCATAAGGTACTTATTATCCCGCGGGAACATACTATCCCGCGGGATAATTTCCGACCTCCAAACATATAATAAAAAATTCTGACAAAAGCTAGTGCGTATATATATAAACTTACGCCTTTTTCTAATGGGGGTAGGCAGAAACTACGGAACGCCAACTACTACGATCTCTACACACTCCTTTTGCCTCGTTTAGGTTAGTTATTATTATGTTGTATGTAATATTGGTTTGGGTGATAAGGACAATCTCAAAAGTATCACTAAGATTTACCTTGGAGAAATGGTAACAAAAGAATGCTAGCGCAAATAAAGGCCGCATGCGAACTACGCATCTTACTAAAATCCTGGATCGCGCAAGCAGAGTTTACAGCGCAACTAGCTATAACCTCCCGACATCAATCGTTGGGCAGTTGCCCACCAACTTTATACCCTGTTCCTCATACCTTCAAACATCCATAACTTGTAATGTACAAGGATTATGGAATACGTCGAAGGGAAACTAGACTATACTGAAAAGCAAACAGAAACCATGGATTCATTACATGATTCTAGACCCCAAGCACAGACATTTTTCGACAAAATCTGATATTAAATGGAAAAATCCAATACCTACTAAATGTATGGAATAGGTTTTAAAAAAAAACGACTAGTAATTCAACGCCAGGGGAACCAGAATCATGTATTGAATCTGTGGTAACAATTTGCGCCCCTGCCACCCTGTTTACCAGGCACAGCTATTTTTTAAGTATTGTACAAAAAAATGTTCTGTTGAAACTCATTTTACCGTGAAAATACTTTGTAAAAAAATCTGAAGCTTTTCCAAACATTTCAAATAAGATTTTCTTTAAAATAACAATTAATAGGAAATTTCTTAGTTTCAAAGATACAGGAATAGCTATATTTCAATCAGACCGAGAGCAACTCGTCTACTGTTACCATAGCAACCAAACAATTACGCTTTCTAATACAATTTGAATGAATTAATAGTTCAATTCATCCCGCCCTCTGATTGGTCGGTCCGTCAATGTCGCCTCACTGCCCTTACAGCAACACACAACTCACTACTCTAACTTTAAGGAAATAGAATTGAAGTCAGATAAGCAGAAATAATAATTAGAATACATTCTAAACTTAATTAGACTGTTCTAAGAAGTTAGGTCGAACATTGAATGATATTTCGAGCAAAATTAATATAAAGGAGTTAGTTTTAGATGTACTTACATTTTGGTACGTAATAGAATTCACACTGATGAGGACATTTAATAGATAGTAAAAGATTAGAAATGATTCTCAAAAACTATCAAACTGACTAACTGCGAGGTATATTAACAAATTTTTAAAACATCAAAGTTCTATGAGATAAATAATTTTATTCTTGTCAAAAAAGTTACTAATTTGATTAGATTCTATCGATTCATTAAATGTTTAATGTCCAAAATACTTTAAAACGATTAAGAGATTAATGGCAATCGCATTTTTGGCATAGAAGAATATTTTAAATAATCTCTAAGACACTGGCTTTGCAATCTGCCGTAAGACAATCGTAGTTTATTTTTACTGGCTTACAACGGAAACTTCATTAATATAAAAAATCAAATCAGTCAAATTTTATTTCAATTTTTTTTTATTATATTCTTGTAACTATCGTAACTAGAGAATGGGCAGCAGCGTTCTCTATGCATTTTACCACCATACTGCGATTGCCAATCCACCAAGCCATGCCAAGCGTGGCGATTATGACAAACGCCCATTAGATAAAATTGAAGGAGGCCTATGTCCAGCAGTGGACGTTTTACGACTGAAATGATGAATAATGATGGTGATATTTTTGTAAAATAACTCGTACGAACAACGACAACTAAAATATCATCGAAGTAAAACAGTTCAAAAAACAAATCCTTTAGCGAATATCGAATTCTGTGTGTGAGGGTTAGGGAGTGGGTCCCGGTGGACTCCCGGCACTGAACCGGCACGGAGCCGGCTCCCGGTGAAAGTTTACACCTGATATCGACAGGTACCGGTATTGTACGAAACGTGTGGACTTGTGCCAAACGAAATTCGGTAAAGACGGAAATTAAATTATAACTTCTTTGCATTTTCGTTTTATTGCATCTTTATGCAAAATACTAATGGAAAATACCATTGGGCAATAACAAGGTTTAATACTATTTTAAAGATTTTCAGTATCTACCTTGGATTCATCATTTTCCTCACGTATGTATTTCAAATTAAATAGCTCTATCAAAAACGTGTGGGGCGTGGTTTTTCTTCAACTCTAAACATAACGTCATTTACTCTATGTTTCAAATTTTGAAAATTTATTTTGACCTCACTATCGGCTTCAGTACCCTCGAAAACTATAAGAACGACACTAATTATGAAAATTTTCATAACCGATATCTTCTTATCTTCTTCTTCTCTTCCTCTATCTTCTTCTTCTCTTCTATCTTCTTTGTCATCTCACTCAAATCTTTTGGCTGCAACACCCTCGAAAACGATTTCTCTTCTGTCTCTATCCTTTTCTATCATAGATAGTTAAAAACCGGAATGGCATACGTTGTTTTCAATTTTACTGCTACCACCAACTGCGTTAAAGAACTTCGTCCCAAAAATATCGGTACAGGACAAAAACAAATGAACAGTGGGCCCAAATATTTTTTGCTAAGTCCCAACATAAACCGACGTACTTAAATATTTCTAACTCGTCCGATAGCGAATACTGAATTTCTGTTGGTATCCTATTTCGTATTCAGCCGGGGAGCGGATTTGATTTTATTATTTATACCAGCGTTAAAATAACAACATGGGTGAAAAATAATATTTTTCAAATATGACTGTCGAGTTTGATGGGCATTAAAAGTACGGCGATCGATTTGTCATAAATGTACATACAAATCTGTCTAATCTAATATCCTACTACAGGATAAAGGCCTAGTAAAGGAAGAGCCTTTTGCACATAATGCTTTCTTTTTACACGCTTTATATTAGCTTGACTTGTATGTTTGTTTGTAACCGACTCCTTATAGCGCGATTTTGACCCACTTTAAACGTAGATTTCATTTAAACTCTGTAGACTTATAGAGGACCAATGACAATACTATTTCATACATTTGTGCCATTATCCTTGCGGGGTTACCAGGACAGCAAAAAACTCTCTTCGAAAACTACGCTGACATACGTCACAAACTACGCTGAAAACGTCTCAAAATTCGGAACACCCTAAAAAATAGAAAATAAATAATAGGTAGTTTAAAAAAAACTAAAAAGCACGCTTCCATAAAAAACCCTTTCCATAAAAAAAGCGCGGGGTGCTTGATATCAATAAAAAAATTACCCTTAGTTTGGTTTTCTATGGAAGCTTGTTTTTCAATTTTTATTTCTAGTGCTGGCCAGTCCTTTCAGTAGGAATCAAGCTCGTCCCGCCATCTTCGTCGTGCTTTAAGTGGGACTCAATTGGTGATTCTCTAAATCCATTTGTCATCTGACATACGGCAGACTTGTCTAGCCCAGTGCCACTTAAGTTGAGCAGCTTTCTGGATTATGTCCGTGACCTTGGTTTTGGCGCGCAGTGTGGCGGTCCCTATAAGGTTGAAATTTGACTCACCAGGATGCTACGCACTATGGCTCGATATCAAACCTCGACCTTGGACTTCTGCTACAGTTTCAAAGACCAGTAAGTATACAGTATAATAACATAGTCAGCAAAAATAGAAAATAACAATCCAAACTTTCTTATTATTTACTGTTTGATGGAATTAAGAGTAGTGTTAAATATTACGATAGTTATAATATAGCAGTTTTAATGGCCGCAGAACAGTTTAACTATTCAACTTTTCATCATATCTTAGTAAAAACCAAAAAATAGTAGGGCTCAAACAATAGCAATTACTATTATTTCCAAAAGGCTTATTGCCATCAAGTTTTCGCCATCTATGTCATAATTCCTTTACATTCCGTGCCATTATGTGTTCTACGAATATAACAGTTTATACATATAATACACATACCTACTCTCTAGTACCGTGGACCATCATATGATGATGAATTGTTCGCAACAGGACAAGTTAGAGCGTGCTCTTGATACACGTAAGTTTGGCAGGCCTAAACTTGATAACATAGCTTGAGTAAGTTACCGTCCACACTGACTCAACTATCGGCTAGTTTATGTACGGACTACATGTTGCGAGGTGAAAGAGAATCTATCCGGTGCAGTCATTGGATTTCTGAGCAAGGCATGGCATAACATGACTTATTTTATAACACCACAATTGTTTTGTGTATGTTTAGGGGTACCAGATCATATTGGTGATACGCTGAAAGATCTAGTGACCGTTTTCAGAAGTGACGACGTGTTACGTAACGTAAATTGTAGAAAACGTCACGTAACAAATAAGCTTTATGCCCCTGCATGTGAGTTTTTAGGATAAATAATAGAAAGAGAGACATATAGTTTTTTATGGTTTTCGAGGGTGTAGAAGCTGATAGTAAGGATTGTTCAATTGACAACTATACTGGATAGATAAAATGTAATTCTTGTTACCGACGCGTTAGAATAAATTACTAAATTAAATCACCTCTATAATGTCTCTTTATCTTCTTTTTGTATGCAGCCAGAGTCATTCAGTAAAGATATACCCTTTTACTAGCCAAGTTGATATGCTTTAACGAAATTCGTAGTTCAGTGTTTCTGATAATCGAGACCATTTCGCGTCTCTTTTCTGACATCTTTTTTTCATTAATTTCCTGCCCTTATCCCAATGAATTTGCGGTCGGCGCAATATGTGTTTTCTTCCATACTTCTCTATTGAGAAGCTCTCTTCTCTTTGTTCTCTTCTCGTCTTCTTCTCTTCTCTTCTCTCTTCTTCTCTTGTAAATTTACCATATCATCCTTCACACAGTTCATCCATTGTTTCTTTGGTCTTTCCCATTCTTAAAGCCACGATGACTTAAAATTTTCCTCACGACATTTTCTCCATTCTCCCATATTACATGCCCATAGCATAGAAACCGATTTCTACACAACTTTTTAGTTACCGATGCCAGTTTCAGACTTCCTCCTATGCACTAATTTCTTATTCATTTCTGTTTTCATCATTTGTAAATTCCTCATTCTGTTATTATTCACAGAATTTCATAACATGGCTTGTCAAATAATATTTAAAAGTTACATAAAATACCTTTACAACCGCGATAAAAATCCGAGGACAACCAGTAAAAAGTTTAACAGCCCAACGTAAAATTTTTTCATCAATTCTATTCAAGTTTTTTTACAATTTCTTCGTAGATACAAAAGGTGATATTTTCTAAGGCAAGCGAGATAGGCGCATAAAATAAAATGCACAAAACAATCAACAATCTTCTTTTGGGGACGTACCTTAGAAGTACCACGACAAAGGAACGTACTAGCACTTGTGAAGCTTCCCTTGCCACAATCAGTCTTTTGTGTAAAATCACCAATTTAACTTTACTGTCATTGCACATCCTTGCTTTCCTTACATCACTTGAATAACGTTCAAATTAGCTTGAATGTATCTTTTCGAAGTGTGGGGTTATGTTGGTGTTAGCTAGTATACATCATATTGCCTGAAGGCGCGAATTAAGAATTTTGCTCGTCGTTTCGCGCCAAAACAAAAGACGTCATCTTGAGGTGTTGTTCAAAAGAAAAGAGGTTTTTTTTAAGATACACTCTAGAGGATTGGAAATGTATGTACTTACGTTGGAGGTATGTGTTGGTCCTTTAATCTTTAACATATTTTTGATTTGCCTGTAAATGTTTAAGAACCTTCTTAAAGGAAGAAAACTTCTTGAATAAGGTAGAGGCTGTAAGATAGTCCCAGCAATTGACTATGACAATATTTTTGATTGACAAGTTATTTGCCCAACAAATAGTACTAGTAAATATAATATACTCCATTTATGATAACATTAGCCAAAATAACGGTTAGTAACATGTTATTTCGATTAAATCGTAAACCGAGGTCTGTTATCTATACTAATATTAGAAGAGTATTAATATTAGCTGAAGAGTTTGTTTGTTTGTTTGATTGAACGTGCTAATCTCAGGAACTACCGATCCGAATTGAAAAAATCTTTTTGTATTGGGTAGCCTATTTATCGAGAAAGGCTATAGGCTATATAACATTACGCTAAAATTAAGAGGAGCGGAGCAGTAATGAAAAATGTTGCAAAAACGGGGAAAATCGCACGGGTAGGCGATTCGACGCGACGGGAAGGGTTAGGGGAACACGAAATTTAACGCGGACGAAGTCGCGGGCGGAAGCTAGTTTTATGATAAATATAAAGCAATGTAATCTATTCAACAACCTGCCAGGATCGCGAGATCAGTTCGAAAGAGGTACCGTGGCCCTGGCATATGGGCAACTGAAGGAACACGGGTGGGTTTAAGTCAGTAACAGCCTGACACGCCCTTCCGCTCCACCTAGAGCGGGAGAGATCACGTGATGATTTCCAACCCACAAAAAAAAACTATTCAGCTCTAAAATGCAGTAATTCTAAAATTACTATTAACTGCTATTATTGATCGAAGATTAACTATTATTATTTGGCTGTAATTGTTCAAATGCTCCGAAGGAAACTGTCACAAAAGCATCATTCTATGTCTTGTCCGTGTGCTACGTTGTCCCGTGTGGTGCCAACAGCACCATCACATTTTTTTCCGTGGGTGTCGTAAAAGGTGACTGAGAGACTAACTAGAGAATGGGCAACAGCGATCTGTATGCATTTTACCACCATACTGCGATCGCCAACCAGCCTGCGGGGGAGCAAATTGGGGGAGGCCTATGTCCAGCAGTGGACGTCTTTCAGCTGAAATGATGATGATGATGATGTATTATCTG
Source organism: Aporophyla lueneburgensis (assembly GCA_932294355.1). Taxonomy (NCBI): domain Eukaryota; kingdom Metazoa; phylum Arthropoda; class Insecta; order Lepidoptera; family Noctuidae; genus Aporophyla; species Aporophyla lueneburgensis. The sequence goes on from OW028755.1 coordinate 25,385,030, forward strand.
CTAATGCCAACAAACTAGGTAAACCTATCATTGGGATGGTCATTGGGATGCCCTTTGTCAGCAAAGGTTGGTTAGAAAAGTCTAGAAACGTTTATTGCAAACTAAGTGTACAAATATTGGTCTTATGTTCCAAAGTCTGGACAATTAACGAACCCCAAAATTGAGGCTAACTATCTAGATTAGTTTTCATTGGCAAATAAAACATTTTAACGTAGCTTTCGGTAATATTTAAAACTAGGTAAGAATGTCGCCTCAACTTATTTTTACTGAAACCCGCTTAATATGTTACCTGGACACATATTTTCCACTCACGGGAACGTTCTACCGAGATAAAAGTATTCTATGTATAAATCCAGGTTATAAACAATCTGTGTGCCAAATATCATCCAAACCCGTTCGGCCATTGAGCAAGAAACATCCAAACACACAAACTATCACATTTGTAATATTAGTAGGACTAGCTTTTGCCAGTGACTTCACGCGTATTGACGTCCGAAACTATCCTACGGGAATGAACTACCGAGATAAAGTATTCTACGTATTGATCCAGGTTATGAACTACCTATGTGCCAAATCCCGTTCAGACGTTTCTGCGTAAATGAGTAATAAACATCCAAATATTTTGTATGTTTCCTCCTCATTTATAATACATATTAGTACATTTTCTGATTCAAATGATAAAAACTACAAAATCATTAATATAATGACAGTCACCTTAAAACACCTGTTGAGACAAATAAAAACCTAGCCTGGACGCTAACAACCACCACTCTAAATAAAGACCTTAATGCTTGAGAAATAAAATTCTTATTACCTCTTAACTTTATTTTTCGTAGACAGTCAAGTGAGACTAACTTAGATTACCAAGTTATAGTCTGCCACAACTTAGATAATTAGGTGGAGCTAATTACTATACTAGCATCCTTATAAGTTAAGGAGGTAGACTGGCTTCAACTTGTCGGCCTTGATGCAGAATATAATATAGTAGAACACTCTATATTGTATTGTTTTAGTAATATCAGTAATATTTATTTTGTTCAAAACCTTAAACCTCTTTACAATTCTTACATGCTTAAAGTAGACCTTATAAGTAATTGGCGAGATACAAAACGTGTTCATAGGATTAGAACCGATGACCGTTGGGGTAGACGTGTTCTTGAGTGGAAATCAAATCGAATCGGCAAACGTAAGGTAGGACGCCCTCAAGCTAGGTGGAGCGACGATCTTTGCAGGGTGGCTGGTAGCAGCTGGATGAGAGTTGCCGAGAATCGAACTGAATGGCGTGTAATTGGAGAGGCCTATGTCCAGCAGTGAACTGATATAGGCTGATGATGAAAACATATGCAACTGGGCTTAATCTAGGAGGATTCCTGTGCTAAAAGCACCAGTTACTTCCATCACCACCGTGAACGAGCTGCCGTTACAAGTATGGTGCGGTGCAAAAGTAAATCCATACTAATATTATAAATGAGAAAGTGTGTGTGTCTGTTTGTCCGTCTTTCACGGCAAAACGGAGCGACGAATTGACGTGATTTTTAAGTGGAGATAGTTGAAGGGATGGAGAGTGACATATGCTACTTTATTTCTTTTTTAGGTGGCGGGGGTGAACTTAGAAAAGCCGTGCTTCTCCCATAGACAATTGGTATGTAGCATGTTCGCGTGTGTCCAATGCCCAGAATCTTTACATTCTATCTCCAAATGGAAAGACATATAATATCGTCTACAGTAGCGTATTCAAATAACATTCTGTACCGAGTTCTCTTTTGTGTTCTAAATCAGGAAAGGGGAACCGTGTTACCCCGAATTTAACGCGAGCAAAGCCGCGGGCAAAAGCTAGTATTACTATAAGTAATCATTACAATATTTTTTAAATAATTAATTAATTTATTATAGTAGCGGCTTGTAACAATAACATCGATCGATCAGGTTAAGTTAAACTTGCCATGTTTGGTTCGTGGAGTGGACCATCTTTACATACCAAAACTCCTCCGTACCTCGGAAAACACGTGAAGACGTTGGTCCCGGCTGTCATTCGTAGATCTTTGACAGTGGTTACGGGTCGTCAGAAGCCCTAAAATGTTTTGGGACTTTCGTATTACAAGTAACTGAGTTGTGAAGGTACAATCAGTGCCCTGCGTTACCTGACCCCTCTTCCTCATTTCTTCTATGTAGGAGGGGTCAGGTAATGCAGGGCACTGACTGTACGATAGGCAGTCGTTCCAGGTAAAAAACTTGTATTCAGCTGCATTCAGTTAGACTAGAAGCTGACTGCAACATAGTTGGGAAAAGTCTAGGCATATTGATTGATTCAAATCGTTTCCAAAACAAATATGACGGTAAAACGGTCGTTTGTTACTGGACCATTTACCAACTAAACAAAAAGACTGTGGGAGCGAGAACAGTTTTTTGTCTGACCTCTACTGTCCCACTTCTGGGCAAAAGCCTCCCTCCACTGCTTCCACCTTTCGCGAGCCCACGCGTCATCCTTCCAGTTTTCATGGAATCTATCTAGCTCGTCCCGCCATTTCCTACATGGCCGCCATCCCGCCTCTCGGTCTCAGGGCACCAGTTCTGTACTACTTGGGCCCACAATACTGTTTTACCTTGAAAAATAAAAATAATGTTGTACCTAGCAACGAGATACGAAATTATATAGCACAGTCAAATATATAAACCTGAAAGTCATTTACATACAATGCATAATCAGTCCATATCTAATGCTCCCACTGCTGAGAACTAGGCCTGCTCTTAAGAGAGAGTGGGCCATAATCCACCACAGCCCTATACGAGTTGGTAGTTGTCATGTCTTTGAATTTTTGGTTCTCAAACATTGTTTCTTCACGATGTTTTTTAACCGTTTTGTGAGCAGTTGTGATGAAATTAAATACAGTAATACACGAATAAAAGTCCCGATATTCGGGGCCGATATCATTACACGATGACAAAATTAAACGCATTACCAACTTATTCCAAAAATAAATGAAGCACGAAAACATTTTAAGGTGACGTATTGAGAAAAACGTGCTTTTTCTTTTTAGCGTACCTTTCTTACCGTATGACATCCGTACTTAATATTATAGTGTATGTTTTTTGACTATATGGTCTAGTATCCTGTAAAAGGAATACACGATACGATGAAATTTTCTCGATACAAAAATATCGCAAAGTTCTATCTATGATTACGATTTTTTAGCCTCAAGGCGCGATGCGTATGTATTATTAAACATAGTTTACTTTAAAACATTGATTATAATTGTATCTAAGTTTTTGTAAAACAGTTTTCGTTTTAATAATACTTTTCATTCATAAAAAACGACGATTCGGTTTGGCACATACGTTATTTTATTCCAAGCGCACACACATTATCGCCATCTCTTCTTTTGCCTATCATAAATAGTGTCATCACTCTCGTTCGTTCATAAATCAGTCGCCCAGTAGGGCTCATCGACGACGAACCTATGTCACTTTTTTACAAATCGGTGCGATCAAAATTACGTTTTTTAAATATTTGTGTTCACAGAAAAAGGTAGTAGTTAAGCATTTTGCTGTAATTATTTAATATAATAAGTGTTGGATTTCCAAATAATTTTGTATTTCGTCTGTATATGTGTCTATTTTTGTAACTGTGAACAATATAACATTCTTTCTCTATTACCATTTAGAGACGACCTAAATTATGTATGAAAATGGGAAGAACCATAAACCAAAACTGAACAGTACCTTCAAGGTTAGGAGTGCCTGCACAGGGCAATTAAATTATTCATTTTGCAAGAATGAAATACCAATAAGATGATGATAACAATAAATCGAATTCACCACCTTCACTAAAGCATTACAGCAACAATCTATTCTCACTTTGTAAAATAATATTGAGTAAACACCTTATTTTATAGAGAAGAACGTCTATTTTATCCCAAAAACTTATAATAATCATTCATTTAGAAATAAAATAAAATACATAATTCGTTTTTAGGTTTGAATTATGTCAACAATATATCTATATGTCACGTACTGTCACTTCAAATGCAAGAGCACAACGAATGAATGGAGTAGCATTAGAATTGTAAAAAAAGGTGAGGTTTTACTTGACAGCAGCCCAAAGAAGGGTAATGATTTAAACAGGTTGTGTCAAACGCCGAACTAGTTTAAAAACATATAATTGGCATGTAAAAGTGTGTGTACAAACCTACTTACTGAAATAAAATAATTTATCATTTATAGGAGATGTGAAGTTTTATTGAAAATATAAATTTTAATTTCATACATCAATCAATCAATCAATAAAATCAGTTTATTTCGGGCTACTAGACTACTACTAGACTCAAATCATAATACCATACAGACTATCATACATACAAATAAGAACCACGTAAACATAACTATTGTACACGAAGTGACGGCGACGTGTTGCGCTGTGTAGTATCGCGTAGCCTTCCGCGGAATCGCCGATACACGACACCCTTCGGCCAAAACTCTTCCTTGAGGAAGGTCTCGATTTGATGAGTTGGAACTCGCACCACGAATGACTTGAAGCTCGTGTTGTGGCACGGATCCAACTTCTCGACCCTCAAGGTCCAGTTGGAGTTAACACGTACAAACTCCACGATCTCCTTAACCTTCGTGGTGTAATGTAGACGGGACACATAGAGTTGCGTCGTTGGTGTAGCTGGACGCAGCAGCATATTGAGTCCTGCTAGCGCGTTCTCACACTGGTTCCGTCTACGAAGCTTCTTCCTCTTCTTCCTCTCTACCTTCACGAAGCCATCCATGTCAGGCACGTGGCCTGAAGCCGGGCCTAGCAGTTTCGAACCCTATATGTACCGTGTTTGATACCTAATCATTAGCAGCCTATAATGTTCCCACTGCTGGGACACAGGCCTCCTCTCGGTGAGAGAGAGTGGGACATAATCCACCACAAGGGCCCAGTGCGGGTTGGTAGATGTCACATGTCTTCAATTTTTTGGTTCTAAGACATGCCGGTTTACTCACGATGTTTTCCTTCACAGTTTTGAGAGCAGTGGTGTTGAAATAATTTACACAGAGTATAGCGCCTGCTCGGGTTCGAACTCGTAAGTAGTAGCCGTTGCCACTGAGCCACCACTGCTTCTCGATATCTAATTGATATCTAATCAAAGCACTCTTGTAGACAAGAGTGCTTTCTGAAAACATATTGGCTATTTATAATTTTTCATTCCTACAAGATTTTATGGATGATCAAAACAATGGTGTTTTACTCTGTTTTGAATAACACTAAACATGCTTCTATCATCTTATGAAGACTGTTTAGCAAATTATTTGTGTACTCCATCTCTGAATTACCCCTAACGCCAAAATAACTGTAATGAAAAATAAAGTTAATAAAAGAACAAACATACATACGAGTTAATAGGCTAATAAACACATTGCTCTCTGCAGTCGGGTAAAACACCCAAATAAAAAGATACAATCTAGACATAGTTACAAAATATCGGCAATAATATTTAGTTTTTGGTTTTCTAACCGCAGTCACACGTAATTACTAAAATATGTATGTATGTCAAGTAATTTTGACATTTATCATACACATTGCCAAACGAAATTTACCTTGAAGGAAATATAAATGACTTGTAAAATAAGGTGAAAAAATTACTCATAACTAGTATTACGTAATGGACGAAGTCTATGTAAAATATTGTAATTGTCATTTACCAAATAAATGTATAGTAATCGGTGAAACGAAATTGAAGTTTATTAATCTCTTAAAAATCATCATATATTTTATTTATAGACCTCTAGAAGATTAATTCGTTATTTTTAATTTCATGTTGTAAATCTATATATTAATACGTGAAGCGAAAACTTTGGCTCCCTTTTTACGAAAATTGGGCGGCCGGAGGAGTATGAAATTTCGTACACGTATAGTTAATACAGAGAAAAAGTGACGAATGCTAATTTTTTTTTTTATTGTGCGTAAAAAATTATTTTCAATAAATAACACGTTACACACACTACTATTCATTACCGTGTATTTAATAATACACACATGTATAGATATTCTTTTGTTTATGGTCCAAATCTGTGGTCTATAGTCTTACTGAATGTCAGTTCAGTTCAGTTTAGTTATTTGTTAACATAGGTAAAATATAAAGATCTTATTTGTTTGTATTATTGTCAAGTATAAAAAATATAGGTAGTAAATTAATTTTATAGATATATAACCTATTTCATTTTTAAAATCTATGATCATATCGAGAATATTTGCCTTTAATATTATCTGTCTATAGTGTTACTGAATGTCAAATTTAACCATATTATTTTTTTATATTTATTATTATATATATTTTTTCACTTAATAATGTATTTCTATTCAAATGAACCACGGTCAAATTTCGACCAATGGGCGATCACTAGTAATTAATAAATACTTAAATTGTTTATTATATATTTTTAATTATGATGAGTTAATCAATCTCGTATAATCCAACATCCGTACATAAATATTAGCTAGCTTTTTCCCGCGACTTCGTCTGCGTAAATCTTACGTTACGCGGACGCAGGTGAAGTCGCGGAATAAATATTTATTATTATTATTTATTTATTCACAACAATTAGTACAACATCTTACAGTTAGTATTCCAATACGATGTTATACGCACTAATTAATCTATCTATACATATATTTTAAAATATACCTACTTATACATAACATTTAACAATTAACACAAAAATAAAAAAAATAAGTATTTTTTCAAATTTGTATGCCTTCTTCAATACACCTTAAATAGGGTTAATGGGTAACAAATAAGGTTTAGTCGCGTTGTGGGCGCTGACGCTTCATTTTGTATTCGAGTTAAATGCGCAGTGCCCGGCGACCGACAGTTCGCCCGCAGACACCATAGCCTATAGACGCGCTTACGATCTTAATACTAAATTACTTATGTAAATCCTTTCGTAAAGTAAAGTACATATTCCAATCTAATCCGCATTTGATTTCTCTCCGTACACACACACATAAAGACTATATACACGCACCCACAAAATTGGTGACCCCGACGTGATCTAAACCCGACGCGATCTAAACCCGACGTGATCTAAACCCGACGTGATCTAAAACCCGACGTGATCTAAAAAGTGTCGTAATTAAAGTGTGACGTGACTTTAAAGTGTGTACGTCGAGAGAACGGGCAACTCAACTCGCGTCTATACGGTTATACTTTCGTCCATATCCATCCGTATCAGTGAACAAAAATGGAAGCAAAACTGTCCACCGATGAATTTGTCCTCTCACCTGTCTCCATAACTGACAATATCGAAGATTTTTGGCCTAGGGCACCGGAATTATGGTTCGTCAAAGCAGAGGCGATCATAAATCCGCAGAAGATGTCCGACGATTCCAAGTATCGGATTTTATTATCAAAACTGAACCTGGAAGTCACCGAGCAAGTCGCGGATATCCTACTAGATCCGCCGAAAGAAAAGAAATATGAGGCTTTAAAAAAAAGCTTATTTCGGTCTACAAGGAGTCAGCAGAACGACAATTCAAGAAATTGATTGGAGAAATGGAGCTAGGCGATCAACAGCCATCGCACCTCCTACGAAAAATGCGAGACCTGGCCAGAGGAAAAGTTACCGACGAAACACTCAAGGTAATGTGGAAAAATCATTTACCACCATCGGTACGAGGCGTTTTGGCAGTGACGGATGAGGAAGACATGGAGAAATTGGCGTCGATCGCAGACAAGGTCGCTGAGACTATCACCCCGATTCACAGCGTTGCAAGCGTTAAGGAAAAACCAGGACAATCGGACATAGATAATTTAGTGATAGCAGAAATAAATAAACTAAGCGACAGATTAAGAAAGATCGAGAACAGTTCCAGAGGTCGCTCAAGAAGTTATGGGTCCAGAAGATTCCGATCCAGATCAAGTTCCAGGTCTAGAGATGAGAGAGCACCTGACGACGACCCCAACTGGTTGTGTAGATACCACTTCAAGTTCCGCAACAAGGCGAATAAGTGTGTTCAACCGTGCAACTGGAAGAAGAAAGACGCCAAGCCATCGGAAAACTAGAGTCGGTGCAGTCAGCGACGGGAGGCTGTGACCGCGCGCACGTCAATCACCGTCTATGCGTCCGGGACAGGAATTCAGGTTTGAACTTTTTAGTGGATAGTGGTGCAAATGTGTCTGTTCTACCTCGCAAGGCCGTATTTAAAAGTGCTAACGCACATAGTGCTAATTATAAGTTGTACGCTGCGAACGGTACCGAGATTACTACGTACGGTACACATCTTTTAGAACTAAACTTAAAACTTTCATTACAGTAGTCACAACATTGTTTAAAGTGAACATTGTAAGTTGCGCAAAGGCGCACAGATATCAGATTACGACATAGTTTATAGAACCTAAATGATGTATAAGCAAATTCTTTGTAACTTGTAGTACTGTTAGTCAGAAATGTGTTTGGTGATGTTATTTTGTTACATATTCGATTTTAGAATGATGATAGTATTTTGTAAAAAAAAAAAAAATTGTTTTTTTTAAAAAAAAGGGAAGAGTAGTGTTGTGGGCGCTGACGCTTCATTTTGTATTCGAGTTAAATGCGCAGTGCCCGGCGACCGACAGTTCGCCCGCAGACACCATAGCTTAGAGACGCGCTTACGATCTTAATACTAAATTACTTATGTAAATCCTTTCGTAAAGTAAAGTACATATTCCAATCTAATCCGCATTTGATTTCTCTCCGTACACACACACATAAAGACTATATACACGCACCCACAAAAGTCGTGAAAGAGTAACAGACAGATAGAGTTAGTTTCGCATTTATAATATTACGTATAGATAAAGAAGATAATTTCTTGCTGTAAGATAGTTTTATTGCTTATAATTAAATATTTGTATTATTTGTCTACTCCATCGCACGCTATCTGCAAAAATTTCATAGACCGACTAAATTAATGATACTTTCACGTACTTTTTTCTAAGATGTTTCCGTCTCTACCTTGCTATTGCAGTTTGACAGATGTGCAACAGTGACAGGAATAGTGCTTACTGCAAGGCTATGCTAAGTTAGTAACTTTTTTTATATCGAGACATTTTCTGTCATTAGTTCAACTTTTGGCCGCTGGTTTTCCTATTCTCTATAAACGGTTCAGATATAAGTTTGTGGTGGACGGCCACTTTAGGTTGACCCGCCATAAACCACGCCCATCCTACTATCATTCACATTCAAGGTGGGCCCTTAAGATCTTATTTATATTTATTGACCAAATCGAAAGCCAACTCAGACCACTCAACCGTTAAAATGCCACATCAGCGAACTATCATTCGCAAACGATTCGGAAAAATAGCTCTCACCTTAAAATCACAACCCAATCAATTTAAGTGTTACCAATACGGCTCTCATCGCTTCGACCTCATTTAATATTTACCTATACAACCACACACTTCAACAGCCACTAGGTACGTAGGCAATTTAACCTGAATAATTTAAAACAGTCGAATTTCGAAGTTCACTCAAAGTCGAAACGGTCATTTACAATTTAGTAGCATTATAGACGTGTAACCCTGTGGGGTTAAAACTGGGATGTTGGGTCTCGGTCTGAGTGAACGAGTGAATAATGAATGAGTGTACGGTGCGAAAGGGAATGTCAACGTGGTGTGGAAATAGCGCGGAAAAATTACGACTTTAGTTTGGCTCTTGATTTTGTGATGTTTTCTTGTTTTTCGCGTAAGGTGTCATATTTTTCTGAATTTAATAATTTTGTAACTTTGTAAACTGTCATAACATTCGATACATACGAATTACAATATCGGTCAGCAATTTTTGATTGCTAATAATAATAGTGAGTTACTTAGGTACAAACAAGGCAGATCAAACGCGAGCAGAGTCAGAAAATATTTTTCAGCTATTGCATAGCTTCTATCGAGGGCCTTGAGCGCGGGGACCGAATCCAGAAATTCCGTAACGAAAAAAAACCTCACGCTCCCCACTCCGACGGGCACGGAGGTGTGGCTTGAAGGCCGTGCATTATGCTTAGATCTTTAAAACTACGCAACGGATTTTGATGCGGTTTTTTTTAATAGATAGAACAATTCAAGAGGAAGGTTTATATGTATTATAAACGCTGATAATTTTAGGGGTTTCTAATGTGATGTCATAAATAAGCTCATTTTTTTACGCTTACATTGCGAACGCTGGCTGAACCTTACGTAATAGATCAAAATAATGCACTACAGTATTGTACACCTTAGAAAGGTCTACAAAAAAGTCCGCGATGGTATATGTCTACCTCTTAGGGATAACCCACAATAACCATTTTTTTCCTTTGCTTTTTACGAGGAATAAGGGCTTATTCACGAAGCGATTTTAACCAATACAGCATTAATTCTTATGCAATTAGGTACTACCTTAAATACATTGTGCATTTAATATAGATCAATATGATCACTACAGCATGTAATTGAAATGAAGATCTTAGAAGATATCAGAGATTTAAAAAGCGGGGGCAGTAACTTCTCATTTATTCAATAAAAGAAAAAAAAATGTTTTCTTATCGGTCAAATAAAAAATAAATAAATAATTATAATTGCATAAGTTGATAAAAAATGCTATGCAATAGCTTTACCGCGGCAGTCCCCGAGTGCCACACGTCAATTTTTTTATTATTAGTATAGATAAACCTACACGGGCACTCATGAAACGTCAGATGCTAGGTGCATGGTTCCAAGTTGCTGATTCCTATGGAAAAGAGCCGGCAAGAAACTCTAGGGTTACTCTTTTAAATATAATATTGGCTTTTACAATTGTTTCAAATAATTGTGTTAATAGATATGGACGGATAGTGTAGAGCTGTCAACGTATGACTATAGTAATTATTCTTTTAAACAACACTCGCAATAATGTCAGTAATTATACTATGTATATTAAATGTACATTTACCAGAATATCGCCAATTATACGTAAACTATAGATCTTAATAGAAATAATCAGTTCACAAGAAACTTATATACCTTGACAGTTGGATCGTAAGGGTGATTGCAGACGAACGAGTTTTAGTTGGCCGTTAGATATCGTTGAAGAGACGAATAAATTTATTCTCAGTGGGAAAATTGATGAAGATGTTTCTTGGTCAAACATGCACATGCACAGGTAGATAGGTACTCTATGTACGGCGCCAAATCTATGCATTTCCTGTATAAGCTGACTTCTCACTATACGAAAAACCAATACAAAGTGAGGTCAGCTAAAACTGGTTTTGTATAGCTTGAGCCGACAACACAGAATATTTATAAGTGTTCAATTAATGGCATTGAGGGACGTTACTGAGAAACTTTTAGGGAGCAGTGGTGGCTCAGTGGTAACGGCCCCAACTTACGAGTAGTAAGTCGTAGATTCGAACCCTAAGGCCCTTTACACATGCACACGGTTACGTTCTAAACGGCACGGCGCCGTGCCATGCAAAATCTTTCACATGTACACGGTTTTGCGCTCGGTCGCCCGGCGGTGGTGGCGAGGGGTGATCGCAGTTTTATTGAGGTGCATGCCCGTGCATGTGAACGAGTCCGTACATGTTAATACATGACTGCAAGACGGTTGCCGCGTCAAAACCGTACTTATAGTGGATAGCACGGGTGACACACGGTCACGACACGGTCGCCGTGCCGTGACCGTGCCGTGCCGTGTGAAAGCTGTCTATGTAGCTCATACATTTCTACTTTACACGGCACGGCGACCGTGCCGAGACCGTGTGCATGTGAAAAGGGCCTGACAGGTGCTTTCCTTTGTGTAAATTATTTCATCACCTCTGCTCTCAAAACGGTGAAGGAAAACATCGTGAGGAAACCAGCTTATCCTAGATCTAAAAATTCGAAGACATGTGACATCTAACAACCGCCGGCCCGCGTGGTGGCATTTTCCTCATTCCTCCGTATCACTTACCGAAACCATGACAACTGATTTGCACACAACTTTTCAGGTATCGGTGACACTTTCAGACTTTCTCTAATGTCATTTCTTATTATATTCACTCGTGTAACACCACACATCTCTCTTAACATTGTCATCTCAGCTCCATGTAATTGAAGGGTTAAGTGGACAAAGGTGTTATTTGACAAAATCAAAAAATCCGACTCTTTTGCATGAACGTAGGTTTTAGCTGATGATAAATTAATTCGGGGATTTAAAAACACCAATAATGATTCGTTACATAGTTACAGACGCTAGCAAAGGTTTTAACTGTCAATCAAGTATATAGTTCAGATTTGCAAATGTGTTAACATAAAAAAGTCGGCTTTTTGATTTTGTCAGATAACACCTTTGTCCACTTAATCCTTCAATTGCTTGTATAGCTTAAACCTTTTTTTAGACAATGTGTGTCTAAACATTGGTCACCGTTTATTTTGCCTCGTTTGTTTCGACCCTAAGTTTATAATCACATAATACAATTGTCTGGAGTCTGAGCTGCGGCGACCCGACTCAGTACAAAGGGCTACATCTTGACTCCCTAGGTCCAGGCAATGTGGCTTGTGCTGTCCTTGGAAATGTTATTAGATTTAGAACACTACATAGTTGCTCTTTGATCTAATACATTCTATATTTAACGTAGAAATAACGAACTACGTACTAAAGATATAATAATGTTGCTTTTAAGATACATTCTTAAAAGCAACATTATTATATCTTTAATTAGAGTCTATTCTTGTATATTGGAAATGCGTTCCTTGCGAAGCATGTGCGGGGTGACTATGAATGATAGGCTGAGAAATGATGTGGTAAGAGAACGGTGTGGTTTAAAAGAAGATGTAGTGGCAAAAATTGAAAAAGTATGCTTAAATGGTTTGGTCATGTTGAGAGGATGAATGAAGGACGACTCACAAAAGGTATTTACAAGGCAGATGTGAGTGGAAACACCGGAAGGGGACGCCCTAGGAGGACATATAGTAACCTTATTGGTGATGTTCTTCAGAAAGGTCAGGTGCGTAGTACTCGCAACCGGCGTGTGTGTATGACCAATTGTATGAACGTAAACGAGGCAAAAGGAGTGTGTAGAGATCGTAGCAGGTGGCGTTCCGTGGTTTCTGTCTACCCGCATGAGAAAAAGGCCTGATTGTATGTATGTATGTATGTATTATTTTCCCACAGGCCTCTTCTCAGTCGAAGAAGACATAACCTTTCTACACTTTTGCTCAAGACGGGTTAGTAAGACTTCTAAATCAGCCTATAATGTTCCCACTACTAGGACGCAGGGCCTCCTCTCGGTGAGACTGCGCAGGTTGTACAATACTACGCGGGTCTGTTGCGCGGTGGTAGATGTAACATGTCTTCGATTTTTTGATTCAAGGATAGTTTTCTTCACCTTTTTGAGAGCAATGGTGATAAAATTAAAGCGCCTGCCTGGGTTCGAATCCACGACCTACAACTCGTAAGTCGGGGCCGATACCAATGTGCCATACACCAGTTACTGAGAAATTTATAATTTAACACCGAAAATTATTATTTGAGTTAAGTAAGATTTTTTTGTTTGTGACGCTTTCACGCTAAAACAGCTAAACAAAACTTGGCACACATACAGACCATGACCTCGGTAAATAAAAACATGACTTTTCATTCTAGATTGCATACTAAGTGGCGAGCAACAGCTAATTTTATAGATAATAAACTCTATTACATGTAAACGTACTGTATAACTACGTAGTCTTCACGTGACCAGAGGAGTGGTTACATTTTTTGATCAAAGAATCAGCATTGCCATACAACGCGGCAATGCTGCCAGCCTTTTGGACACGTTTCCTGTTGACAACGGTGCAGACTAATTTTTTGATGATTTATGATTTTTATTGTTATATAAGTGTACCTATAAAATGTACATGTACTTTTTTTAAGACTTATTGTTAGATTTTAAATTTAGTAACCGGTATAACCGTACAGAAAACCATTGAAACATTAACAAAGTTACAATCAAATTGAACAGAGTACTAAACGAACATCAAATCTACCATTAGCAGAATATTCGATTCCATTTTACAATCCAGCTGGTTGAAAATTGGCAAGCGGTTCGCTATAATTATGAAATATTTGCTGACATGGTCGCAGTACAACAAACCTTTGTGGTTTGTATCTACTTACGTTCGTTCTTGTGCTATTTTACCGCGTTTGTGGTAGTTTTCGAATCCTACTACATAGTTTCTGCCCACGACTTTGTCCGCGTTAAATTTCTTGCTCCTCCGACCCACCCCGTTGCATCGAATCGCCTACGCATGCTCGCGTGCTCTACGTATTTGTGACTTTATCTTTTTGCACGGCTCTCAAGAGTTTTAGTGTGATGTTATGTAGTCTATAGCCGTCCACGATAAATGGGCTGTCAAACACTAAAGGTATTTCCTTAGATTAGTACGTCCAACCAAACAAACTCTTCGATTAGAATTCAAAATTTTATAGTGAGTCCACCTTTTTTTTCTGGATGGGAAATCATCAAATGACTTCTCCCGCTCTGGGTAGAGTGGGAGGGCGTGTCAGACTTTTACTGACTAAAACCCACACGTGTTCCATCAGTTGCCCATGTGCCAGGGTCATGTTATCTCTTTCGAACAATCACGCGTCCCCGGCAGGGTGAGTCAACCTTTAAAGGTATATTACGGACTTTTTTTTAAGGGGAGGCAGAGCGAAATCATTCAAAACAGTCGTCACTGTTAAAGTAATACAATCAATACTTTTACCACAATTACCATGAAAAATATGTATTAAACACCGCAAGGAATGTGTTAACCGATTATAGTTGACAAAAACTAAAAATATTGTATAATTTAATTTAAAAAAATTCGTAAAGTTGAACAAAAATCTTAAAAAGCATGCTCGGGTTTAGTTGAATTTTGATAGTAAACTGTTAAATTTTTTCACTAACTTGAATTCATATTAATCTCTTATTATCATACTACAATTTATAGCTCTTACATTTTCGAAATGTCACTTATTTATTTTATTATTAATTTTTGTTTTGATTCCCACCCTGTTTCGAGTCATACGCAACGTACACGAGTCGAAAATTCAGTCGTCCACGAGAGCTCGGAGAGTGGTCACGTCGCATCGTGGAGCGACGCGCCGGTAACGATAATTTGCGATCTATTGTGTACGTATACGTTGCCGGAAAGAGTGAAATAGGGTAAGTCACATTTGTGTTTTTTTGAGTATGACTTATATTTAGTAGGCATAACTAAATTTTAGTTTTTTTTTGTTTTTTTTTCTGCTTCCATATTACTATAACATTTTTCTTAAATATTTGTTTTTAGTAAATATGGGAAAGCGTAAGGACAGCTATTGTAAGAAAAAAGTTGGTGCTCATTTTCGTAAAAAAGCCGTTATCATAAAATATACGAATTTATTTTATGATATTAGTTCCAGTTATTTTTTTTTCTCTAACATTCGATATGAGTGTAGTGGCTTTTGGGGGTGGCGTTTGCAAATCTGGCATTCAATTTGAAATCCAAAATGGCGGATGTAGCTTTTTCTCAAATGTTCGATATGGGTGTCGTGTAATGGGTTTTGGGGGGTGGCGATTGCAAATCTGGCATTCATTTTAAAATTCAAGATAGCGGATTTAACTTCAACTTCTCCGTTACACTCTATATATTATATATACCAAATTTACCTATGATTGTCGCATGTTTTTGTAAATTAAGCAAGGTTTCTATTACATTAGGTAATTATACATTTTTATCACAGACTGGTTTTATTATTACAATACCTACCACTTAACCATCTACCCTGCCTATTTACTTTACTGATTAAAATTCCCGGGCGTGCAAGAAAAATTCATAATGCCAAAATTTCAAAGCAATCGGATGATTAGTAACTGAAAATGTAGGCAATTTCCTATATTTTACTATATTTATACCTACATTATTAGATTTAGTTTCTGGATTTATATTGGGACCTACATAAAATCATCAAAATAATCAGTATGCGTATTTTCAAGTAACTCAACACAACGAATCAAATTTTAAAAATCCTAGGTTACCGCCTTTTGTCGTGCAACTGCATACGGGCTTCGAGCAAACTTGTCAATGTGTGCGTGGCGACACTGGCGACGCACACGACTCGCGAGCTGTAGTAAATACCTATTTGCCGCGCGCCTTGTACGGTCGGCGCAGTCTTAAGAACTTTTTAAGGGAAACAATTCCACCACACATAATTGTTGCGTTACTTCACCGTATACTCAGCGCACGTCACGGAAACTCTCAAAAGGAAAACGTTTCCCCGTTTTTGCAACATTTTTCATTGATGCTCCACTCCTACTGATCATAGCGTGATTTTATATAGCCTTCCTCGATACCCACTACATTATTTTTTTTTACATACCAGTAGTTCCAGAGATTAGCGCATTCAACCAAATTTGATAATGTGAAAATTTGTATGTCTGGATATTTGTTACTTAATCACACAAAAACAGCCGAACAGATTTGGATATTTGGCACAAAGACAGTTATTATCCCGGTAGTACGTTCCCGTGAAATAATTTCCGACTTCCACGAGGGTGAAGTTTATGGCAAAAGCTAGCAATAAATAAATAAAACAGAATCTACCTTTTCCCAAGTATGTTGGGGTCGGCTTCCAGTATAACTGGATGCCGCTGCATTCCAGTATTCAACATGACACAACTACCTGTACTATCCACGGCGCTGGCACGGTTTGCGGACGACGTCAATGACTGGTTGGATCATAGGAAGCAGGTGGTGGCGGTCTTCATTGATTTCAAAAAAGCTTTTGATACCCTGGAACGTAACCAGCTGCTTCAAGCCATGGAGGAATGTGGCGTCGCGGGATCACTTAACAGGTGGTTCCGTGCCTATCTTACCGACCGGGCGGGGCGCTGCGAACGGTCACTGACGGCGTCGTTGGAGAACCCAGTTACGTCACATGCGGTGTGCCGACCGGGTCCGTGTTCGGTCCCGTCGGATACATCATGCAGGTAAATAGCATGTGCAATGTGGTGCGAAACTGTCCTATATACATGTATGCAGATGATACTTGTTTAGTGTATGCAGATAAAGAACTAGATGTAATTGAAAGAAATATTCAGGAAGATTTCACTAGTATAACTAAGCGGGCGCATGACAATGGAATTATAATAAACTAGCTGACCCGGCAAACGTTGTTTTGCCATATAAATAATTTCCTAGGCGGGGATAACTAATTAAATGACGATTGATCAGTTTTCGACCGGAGAGAAAAAATGATTAAATTACTAAAATGGCTATTAAAAAATAAGGGTTGATTGTAGAAGGGTGAAAATTGAGGATTGTACGTATTTTTGTATGTTGTATCATAAAAAAATATAAATTAAAAATTTTGTCTAAAAAATAAAAAAATTAGGGGTGGACTACCCCTAACATTTAGGGGGATGAAAAATAGATGTTGACCGATTCTCATAGATACCGGATAAGCACAAAAAATTTCATCAAAATCGGTCAAGCCGTTTCGGAGGAGTATGGCAACGAAAACTGTGACACGAGAATTTTATATATTAGATGTAAAGAAAACTAAGTGTATGCGTATACGGTCTCCTTATCGTAAAAACTGTGAACGTCATCCGCACGTGGTGGGGCATACCTATGAGTGCCTGCACTATGAAGACGCGACTTATTGCACGTGTGCAGATATTGAGGTGGTTCAGGAATACAAGTACTTAGGTTTAATTATAGATAGTACCTTCTCGTGGAAAACGCACATAACACACCTATGTGACAAACTCAGCCTAATGCTTGTAAGGTTCCACCACCTTAGTTCTGTACTGGACCGGGCTACGTTGTACACGGTCTACTGCGCGCTGGTGGACTCGCTAATTTCATATGGTCTAGCATGTTATGGCAATACATTTAAAACTTATTTAGATAAAATGAATTGTTGCAAATCAGATTTATGAAGTTGTTAGTTGATAAAAACACAAAAAACGATGTAAAAGTAGTTGTTATGACGAATTATTCTTAGTATGTAAGCTGTTGCCAATCCATCAAAATCATCATCATTTTTTTTTTTTTTTGGGTTCAACATTATTGCGAGGATGAGTTTAAAATCAAGACTGTACACATAAGACCTCAAAGGAATAAAACCATTAGAAGATTTGTAGTACCCACTTCTGTCAACTATTATGGACATCTTTGTCCATAATAGTAGAAAATGGTTAGTCCCAACAATTTTTAATGGTATACCACTTGATTTAGAAAGTATATGTACCACAAAAAGGTCATTTAAGAATAAAATAGACAAGTTCTCTCTCAATATCTTTTTGATACCTTTTGTCAAAGCCTCCGAAATGGAGATGCATAGATAAAATTTATGTCGAACTAGCGTATGTTTACGGCAATTTAAAATGTTTTTATTATTATGTATTAGTCAGCCTTTGTATGGCTGTAAAACTTGTATGTTTAGTTGTAGCCTAGGTGATTAATTCTTATTATGGATGGAAAAGTACTCATAAGATAAAACTTAAAATTGTAAAAGGGAGCTACATCTGCCAACAAACTGCTTTGCAGTTTGGCAGAGGTAAATATGTGTGTAAAATTGAGATCAACACGAATAAACGCTTTTTCATTTTTTTTTTCATCCTCCTCAACATAGTTGCTGAGTAAAATATAAAAAAATGTTTTTTTTTTTCTTGATTGATTCATTAACGTCGTGCACACTTGTAGCGTTCAGACGTGCTCGCCAGCAATATATGATAAATAATTTATTAAATAATATTGACCTACTTGTAAATTGTGCTTAGTGTGTAGTTTTGTTAATGATGTACACGAAATAGTGAACTTGTAATAAACAAAATGGATAAAAGCCCCTCTACTCCAAGGGGCCTAGTGCAACCTTCCGCCTCACCGTCGAAGACGATGACGTAAAACCCAGCCCTGGAGTCGGTCACCGCTGATATTGTTTCAACGCCCGAAATTCAAAACTGGATGTCAACCATCGAACAGCACCTAAATGAAGTCTGCTCTATTGCCATGGAGGGCAAACTCAATTCGGAGCAGAAGTTGAAAATTTCTACCTTGTGCCGTAAAGTAGGATCTGGCACCTCACAAATGGCAGTCCTTTATCAGTCGCTGAAGCAGAAGGCTATTAAAGCATGCAACGCAGTTGATGTCCTTCAAGAAAAACGAGACCTAATGGAACATATTTCAGAGCTCAAGCAGACAATAAAGGATTCTGGTAGTGCAGGAAATGCTTCTTTTGCCAATGATAAATTTAAATCAAGTGACGAGACAAAAGAACTAGTGCAAAAAATCATACAGCCTGAGCAATTGAAGCTGCACGTTCGTGGTGTCCGGAGAACAAAAAATGGAGGAGTAATAGTCAGTACCGAGACGAAACATGACGCCGATAAACTGAATCATGCAGTCCAGCTCTCAACATCTGGACTGACCGCAGACGAACCCAGCAAGCGCAAACCTCGGATCGTGGTTGTAGGAGTGCCGACTGCCCTGACTGGAAATGAGGTGTTCAAGTGAATTTTCGAACAAAATGTGTCCGACAAGTTACCAGCGATGTCCTTGGAGTCCTTCTTGTCGTTGATAAAATTGAGCCACAAATCGGGGAAGCGAGATGCTATGACCTGTAACTACGTTCTCGAAGTTTCAGCCGATATCAGTAAAGCGATAATCCCTCAATCAAGACTTTTCATAAATTGGACGTCCTGTCCTGTCAGGGACTTCACATTGGTAACAAGATGTTATAAATGCCAACAATATGGCCATGCAGCAAAAACTTGTCGAGAGATCGTCACTACGTGTGGTCACTGTGGTGACGCTGGCCATTCGATGACTGAATGCACGAAGAAAGCCGACATCCCGAAATGCGCAACTTGCTCTCGCTTTAAAAAGCCAGCAGATCACAAAACGGGAGACGCTGATTGCCCTGCTAGGAAAATAGCAGAATATAAATATATTAACTCAATTGATTATGAGGGCACCTAGTCAGTCATACTCAAGGCCAACTTCCGTATCGCTTGTTGCTGACTCAACGAAATACCTGACCAGTGTACTGTCCTACTTAAATCGATTTGCCGCTGCGTAAGCACTATTAGCCGCCGTCTTCATAAATCGAATCAAGCAATTTTGTTTTAAACCTCGTTAATAATATTGTAAATTCAATCATATTTGTGAATTAATGTCTTGTGATTGATTTGATTTTATAAAGTAATATTATTTAACGGACTTACTGGGCTTCTGTCGACCCGCAACAACATAAATAGCGCTAAAAAAACAAAATTTCGAATAGAAAAAATTGTTTAAATAGCTACATCAACTACCGTTTTTACAAAACAATTTAATATTATCATATCACTGGATTTTATGCACAGTAGTTAATTTACAACTAACTTCACTGCAGTAAAATTATAAAACCCAAATTAATATTTGCAATGCTCGCTATAAACCACTACATTTGTAACGTGAATTTTCAAAAGGAATAAGTAGTTCATAGAGTTTTATTTTGTTATTAGATTTATGCTTTTTGCATAGTAGTTAAAAGATTATAAAACAGAATTCTCAAGCTGCGTCTGCCTGTCTGAACGAGGTGTACTCAAAAACGATTGAACGGATTTTCATACGGGTTTCACCAAAAGATAAAACAATGCAATAAAAGTTTAGGTGTAAATTTTAGGTGTATACTCATAACAGTTTTGTGTAAATTGGCTGAAATATGACGATTGTTGAAGATTTTGGAAACTGGTATGAGAGGATAATGTAAACTTTGCTGTGTACCTAAGACCCGAAAGTGACAAGATACACATTAATCAACAATAGTCAGTTTTAAAAGCATCGAATGAAAATGTGAACTATTTGATCACAAAACTTACCAGTAGTAGTAGAAAAAAAATAATTAATGTAAACTGCCTCGTGTTATTAACTTCTTGGTTATTAACCCTGTATCGTATTAGTAAAAAAAATCATAAAATCTTTTATTCTGTCAAAAGTGAGATGTCCGATGGACGGTAAGCCTGATGACCTGTAGTACTGGTTTTACCTACAATACACATGTCTCTATTAAGTGTTACCCTGACTTTGTACTGTATTTGTGATTATAATTTCATAGAACTCTCTCTTGAGAACGCTTAAGAATATTGTATATTAACCAGTCAATTACAGACACAATTAAAAATCATTGTGTCTGATACCAAATGTGGTATCTCAGGGACTAAGAGGTTAATATGTCTGTCAAGAGGACTTATGTCTGTTGCGGGCGAAAAGAAAGAGTCTCAAGGTGATTACTGATGTACGCTGCCAGACTAGACCTCACAATACCATTTCAAATGCGCAGTGGAAGTGTGATAATCGTGGGGCTCTAGAGACAAGAGTGGCTAGCGAAACTAGTCTGCCGTACGCGGAGCAGACAATACAAGTACAATTCAAAGCAAGACGCAATACAATTAACAAATGACTCACCTACAATACAACAAAAGAACTTACCTGTTGGTTGAAGGACACTGCTCTGGTGCCAACCTGGAGTTATGTATGTAAGTGAGTGTATATGTATCGTGTTGTGACGTTACGAGTATTCTTCAGGTTAGAATCCGCTGCAATAAGGCTGGAGGCAATCACAGCATGCGGTCTTCAAATCACTCGTTCCCAATAGCGTCACTTGCTTAACCTTCAAACTTCTTAAACAAGATATATCCAAAATTCAACCCGTGTTATTACGTCAAATTGGGTCATGACTTATTGTCACCAAAACGACCGGGGTAAGGGATTACTTTTCAACAAGATCGCGAAATACAACCGGCGACGTGTTCCCTTTTTTTCCCACCAAAAAACAAGCGGAAGTGTCAAGTGTCAAAATCAAACTGATAAGTCAGATGTCATTCCGTTCGATGGCGCGTTCCGAAACTACTTTAAACGGGACTAAACATCTACCCCCCCCCCCGGACGGGCCTTCCCGTCCGCTAATCACTTGGCAATCCCGACAAGGTTGCGTTTTATCAGTCCACCTGACACGCTGCTGGAGGATGTGCAAATACTCCAAGCTCCAACGGTTCCAAAAACTCTGAGCGAGCTGCTGCACCAACTGAAACCGCGGTAGCCAATTTTGGCTCACATCGACAAAAGGGTGCTCCGGCAGGGCGACAAGTGGCTGTCAAATCAAAAAATGGCCCGGGGTTAGGGCCTCCAAGTCGTTCGGGTCCAAAGACAGCGGGCACAATGGACGCTAGTTCAATACAGCTTCAAAACGGCAAAATACCGTAGCTAACTCCTTAAAGGTGAGAACGGTGTCTCCCAACAATCTGCGCCAGAGTCCCTGTGCCGCTTTCACCGCGGCCTCAGAAATACCCCCCAATGGGGGCAGGCTGGCGGGTCAAAACAATAACAAACAACAAAACAACCAAACAACAATAACAACCAAACAATAACAACAATTTAACCAAATGGCCCTCCTTAGGCAACAAAAGGGGGTGACGGCCCCATAAGGAAGGCTAGAGTGCCTCAACCGTCAACAACAAACAACAAAATACCTGTATCGTCCAAAACGGGGTTCAACTTACTAACGGCTCCCGACAATTTCCAAAACTCTCGCTGCAGAATGGCCAACAGCGCATTGCAACCGGCATGCGAGTTCATAATGTGACGATCAGTCACCAACAATTTAACAACAACAATTCAACAATTTGTCGAGGGAGCTAAATCGACTCAACAAAAAATCAGGGTCCTTCGTTCCAACAGCGAGCACCTTGAGCCCGGGCAAAGGACCCGACATCAAGACTGGCGATCGAGGTCAATCATCCTCGGGGTGAGTCAGCCAGTCTGGTCCCTACCATAGGGGGTGAGCAATCAAGCGGGGTGCCATGCACCCACGTGAGGCCACGGCGCCTGGGTTCAAATCTCCAGGCATGTGCCTCCAAATCAAAGGCGTTTCAAAATTTTGAATCTGGGACACTCGGTACGCAACAAAGACCTCCAAAGAGTGGACGGACGTCTTCAACCAACACAAAACAATTTGACTGTCCGTCCAGGCGTAAGAAACCCGAACGTCCACAGTTCCACCCAAAGTGTGAGCAACGTGGTTCAATAGACGCACAAGAAGCGCCGCCCCTGACAATTCTAACTTAGGGATGGTCAGTGCCATCCGGAGGGGGGCCACCTTGCTCTTGGCCAAGACCAGTGACAAATTCACCTGGCCTGTCGCGCAGACGGTGCGCAGACAAACAACAGCTGCATCTACCGTGCGAAGACGCATCACAAACAAGGGTAGCAGTGTAGCTCCCAGGGAGGAGAATAGCGCGGGGTAACACGACCTCGTTGACTGCAGGGAGTGCGGATACAAATTGAAGCCAACCTTCCAGCAGGGTTTCCCGAATTGGCTCGTCCCAGCCAAGTCCCGCAGTCCAAAGGCGCTCAAGAAAACAATTTTGCCCAAAACAATACAAACAAAACAACAAAACAATAGACAAAAGGCAACCCTGGGCTCCCATGTCCATAATGACACGGACCACAACAGAGTCCCCCGTGGGCCCCCAGACCTGACCGATGCCGTTGGCAACAAAACCGTGTCGATCTGAGGGGTACCTTAGCGGGGCAGGCGCCAATGTCCTAACAATGCCTGGGCGGCGACCGATCGCCGCACACCCAGGCTCCGCACCCAGGCTCAAGTCCCTCGCGACGAGGATGGAGGCCAAACTCCTCGTCCGCGCGGTGTCCCGAGCCACGCGCCATCGCTGGATGGGCATATCCCACCGGAGGCCTGAATGGCGGGGGGCGTGACTCCAACCGGGGACGTTCCGCCAATGGAGGGGAGGGAAGGCGGTGCTGGTCTGGCCAGCGCTGCGTAGCAACAACTGCGTAATCGCCTTTACGCGGGGAGACCAAATGGCGGTCGCGCGGCTCCTGATCAACTTGCGCGGGGGGTGGAGTGCGGCGCTCAAAATTGTGGGCCTCTCCCCGGTTCTGAACCGGCGAGGCAGAAGCCCGGTGACCAACTCCATGGTACCGGCGTGGTTCGCGTTAGCGCACAATATGTCCAAATGGGACCCCCCACAAATTCTACAAGGGTGGGGGTTGGGGCAGTCCCGATGCTCGTGAGCCCCCAAACAAGAGAAGCACATGCGGCGTGCATTGGCAATTCGGCGGCGGGCACTCACGTGCAACTTCAAAAAGGCCGCGCAAGTTGCCATGCCATGCCCCGTGTCCCTACAAAACTCACAACCAGGACGACTCTGGGTGCCAGCAAAACGAGCGGCGGGGCGACCATCAACAGGCCCGCGAGCCCTAGTCCGTCCCTGGTCTCGTGGCCGGGAAGACGGCTGGCATGACTCAGTGGCAACGCCAGAGTTGTCCACAAACCGACACTCATCCTCCAAAAATTGGACGAGGTCATCAAATGGGGGGAGATGTGTGACACTATCCCCACCTCAAATCGGCAGGAAGCCGTTGCAGCACAACGTGCACCAAAAGGTAAGACCAATGGTCCACCGGCAAGTCCAATTGCTTTAAAGCGTTGGTCGCTGCCATCAACGGGTTCAACAGGTCAGTACGCAATGCTGACAATCCAGTAATGACCGGTAACCCCAAAATCAATTCAATATGAACGTCAGCCAAACAACGTTTATTTTGATACCGCCGGGTGAGTAGCTCCACAGCGGTAGGGTAAGCTGAGTCAGTCAACGACAGATGCTGTACCAAGGCTCGGGCCTCACCTTCTAGGACAGACAACAAATAGGCCAACTTTTGGGTGGGTCTGAGGTCCGAGCGTGCATCAACCAAACTTTCAAACAGGTTTTGGAAACCTAACCACTGGTCCAAGCGACCGTTAAAGTGTGGCAGTTCCAAGGTAGGCAGTCTACTCAATAGTCCGGGACCTGAAACAATCGAGGTCTCCGGTTTGACCTGGATAGGTGTCCGGCTCCCCAATATTTCCCGAGCACGTTGACCAATGACATCCCCCAGGTCCAAGATCTGGTCGTAGTCAGCAAGGACCTTGTCACGTGCTGCCTGATCCAGCACATCCAGAGCCACATCACAAATGTACTCGTTGTAGCGGGTAAGCAGAGCATCAACGTTGCCGAGTCTCACGTTCAACTGCTCGAACCAAGCCAGAGTGAGCTTCAAGATCCGGGCGCTCAGCGGTTGCTGCAGCTGAAGTGAACCACCGTAGCTGTGTGGTCAATCCACTGATTGCCTCTCTCACCGCTTTGTGTGCCATTGCACAAACAATACAATTCAAACAAACCAATCAATTAAATAATCAAATAACAAAGTTCAAACAATCAATTACAAAATAACTACAAGCAAACAATCAAACTACCAAACTGACTAATCAGCAACTCAAGAAATAACAATATATTGGTTTCAATTAAAATAAACTTTTATTTTAATCCAAAACCAATATCAACGTTCAAAAAATTCTATTTCACATTCAATTCAAAATTCAAATTCAAATCCAATTCCAAATGTTAAGTTCACAAACCACTTTGTTAATGGTACAACAATAATGAACCTTTATTCCAATTTAAAACAATGGTAATACTCAAAAATGCCAATTTCAAATATTAATTTTCACAAACAACCATATCAATGGTACAAAACTCAATATTTTAATGTCTTCCTGACATTCAATACAACACAGAGGTCAAATAACAACAACAAGAGGTTATAACATAGCTCAATCTAACCAACTCCGTTAGCATATGCAAACCTGGTTGACCCCGGCAATATGAGTTACTCAACTCAACAAATTTACAAATTATTTCAAACAAACAAGCAATCATAGTTAACAAATATTTACAGCGTATTACTACTTCCCTTATAGAGACTGCCAAGTAATTAGCCTACTATAAATTACCAATTTGGTGGTTATGTCTTATAACCGCGCTCTGAATACCAAGATGTACGCTGCCAGACTAGACCTCACAATACGATTTCAAATGCGCAGTGGAAGTGTGATAATCGTGGGGCTCTAGAGACAAGAGTGGCTAGCGAAACTAGTCTGCCGTACGCGGAGCAGACAATACAAGTACAATTCAAAGCAAGGCGCAATACAATTAACAAATGACTCACCTACAATACAACAAAAGAACTTACCTGTTGGTTGAAGGACACTGCTCTGGTGCCAACCTGGAGTTATGTATGTAAGTGAGTGTATATGTATCGTGTTGTGACGTTACGAGTATTCTTCAGGTTAGAATCCGCTGCAATAAGGCTGGAGGCAATCACAGCATGCGGTCTTCAAATCACTCGTTCCCAATAGCGTCACTTGCTTAACCTTCAAACTTCTTAAACAAGATATATCCAAAATTCAACCCGTGTTATTACGTCAAATTGGGGTTATTAACAATCCAAACAAGGGTCATGACTTATTGTCACCAAAACGACCGGGGTAAGGGATTACTTTTCAACAAGATCGCGAAATACAACCGGCGACGTGTTCCCTTTTTTTCCCACCAAAAAACAAGCGGAAGTGTCAAGTGTCAAAATCAAACTGACAAGTCAGATGTCATTCCGTTCGATGGCGCGTTCCGAAACTACTTTAAACGGGACTAAACAACTGATATTTATGTTATATTCGATCTTGCCAACATTTATAACAGGAACAGTTTCTAGAAACTCTTTGCTTGCACAGTGTCAGATAGTCAAGAGAGAGAGTTGCATCACGCGGTTGTAGCGCTCTCGTTGAGTCGCACGAACGTCGGGCTAGACTCGTCGAAGCGCGCCTACTTCACATTTGCGTTTCGTTGTCAATTGATATCCCATACTCATGACTCTTCTGATAAATATAAATAATATTATGTTTCTTCGCGACTAAATGTTGACTGAATAAATAAACCTTATGGTCGGAAGCCACTTCTGAAATTATTTACGGAAACAAAAAGAAGTTTCCAAAAGCCAACATGATTTAGTACTTATGTTGCTTGGAATATTGTTCTGTGTTAACTCAATGCACATAAATATTCAAAAGTTCTACTTGGAACAAATTTGAAAATAATAATATGTGTAGGTGGATTCATGAGTACGGGATACCTATTGACAACGAAACGCAAGTGTGAAGTTGGCGCGCTTGGACAGAGTCTAGCCTGACGTTCGTGTGGGTTGACGTGAGCACCACAGCAGCGTAGCGCAGCTGTCTTGAATAGTGCGGGCAATAAGAGTCTAAAAGCTGTGCAACATTTCGTTTGGCAAGTCCAAATATAACTTAAAAATAAATGAAACTGGTACTTTTGCAAATATCCTAAAAATCTATTGGTGTTTTTCTTCTCATCCGCAGTACACATCGACGCCCAGTAAAAGGTTCAAAATATAAAGAATCCAGCTCCAATAAGCCTCTTGCCTGACATATACAATTTTGAACATGGTAGATATATCCAGCGTAGATTAAGGGTCACAGCACACATACCAACTCGTAAACGGATCGTAACCGTATCAACTCGAGCCGTTCAGTATGATTTGTATGAAACTCCCTACTGCAACGCACACTGATCGGAATCGTAACGTAATCGCCTCGCCTCCGGATAAGTTCACGAACCGCGATGTGGCGCGTGGCAACCAGCGGTCCCCGCGCTTACGGCTCTCCGTACCCTAGCTTACGTCTCTTCGTCCACGGGACACAAAACGTTCGGATTCAAATGACTAAACTAGTGCCGCCAGCCGTCAACCAGCGGTCGGCGAGCCGTAAGCGCGGTGTCGCCGTTGTTGTAGCCGAGTCGACGTCCCGGAGCTTCCGATCCGCTTACGTTACGTGGTTACGTTAGGTGGACGCCTGTTTGATGGCGAGGCGAAAGGCGATACGGTGACGATCCCTTTCCGAAGTGATATGTGTGCTGTGACCCTATACCTACATTATGGCGACAGCGACGGACGTCAAAAAAATCATCTTGTCACGGTCTTCCTTTACGTTATCTGCTCAGCTACAATTAAATCCTAAAACAAAAACTGGTACTTTTGCAAATGTCTGCAATGTAACATCTTTCTTATTACGGTCAATACTAAGCAAAGTTCGGTATAAACATCAAAACTTTGTTATTAAGATCATAAAAGTACATTTTGGTGTTGTTTATTCTTATAAATGTACTCGCTGGTACATTTTCAAAGCTAAGCCTGGATATATCAATGACCTCTATGAGTACTGAATAATTTTATAGTAGTCTGGCAAACAACAATGTAGTGTACGACCCTGATTACATCACTAAATAATGACAGACGCACTTCTCTATCGAAAATTATATTAAGCTTGCACTGGTCGGATTGTGGATGGGTGACCAAGACCATCCATTAAATTTCGAGACCGCCCTATGCTTCAGAAAGCGAGCTTTGACAGTCGTTACGAGTGGTCAGAAGTCCAAAAAGTCTGAAAACCCGTCTTACTAAGGGATCTTGTCGTGTTATCCAGTTGTGGAGATCAGATAGGTAGCCAATCCATAAAACATACTGGTACCTATTCAGCTGCATCTGTTTAGGCTAGACGCCAACCCAATATAGTTGGGTTACAGCTGGGCAGATTGATTAACATCACATAATAAGCATTATATTTCTTTTAATTTAGGTTAACAAAAGTTTTACAACTGCAGTGCGGCTTGTTACTAGGTACACAGTACCACAGATTACTTAATAGTTACTACGCAACAGATACTTCACTCAGTAGAAAATTTTCAATACCTACTGCTATAATAGCCTACTCCGTCGCGTCAGCAACCGCTGCATGCTAAAATGTGCCTAAATGCTCAAGCGTACAGTTGTGATTGCTTCGCACCGCGCGATCCCACAGCAATCACAGGGCTGCCTCTTCGAGAAAATTAAATTAACATAACTATTTGTGTCCATTTTATTGAGAACTGTGAATATGTTCGGTAGTTTAAAATTGTATCGTATGAAGGTAAAATATGTTTTTAATAAATTGGTGCTGACTGTGCAAATACATCTAAAACATAATTATAGAGGTCAGTGTGTAGGTAAAATAAAAAAAATCTTTAAAAGCTACGTGTGTTTTATTTTTATATATTTTTTTTATAATTTTCTTACCCTTTCTTAATTCTCGGTTATTAAATTATAATGAAGAAAAAATCCTGAATCTAATAAAAAGTTTTATTAAATATTGTTTTGGGAAACAAGGGCAAGGAGAATCAAAATGTATGTCATTTAAAATTTCATAAAGAGTACTACCCGGCCTTTGTTTCATATTTTTTTCTAAATTATTAATAAATATAGTCTCGAGTTCTCTTACATAATTATGAAATGCATCTGTTGGCACTTTTAACTTTCCATTAAAAGACGATGTTTTATTGAATGCTTTAAAATGGATAAACAGTATATTCGTAGATTCATTTAAATCAGGAATGTTCTGTAATTCAGCAACAAAGCCAGAACAGGTATGCTTGAATGGAACGATTAAAATTGAACAACGTGCGTGCGCTTCGCTTGCGAAAACCGCACTGAATATGGTCCGCAAACGGCCCGAGACCGCTCGGCCGGGCGGTAGGTAATTATAGCGCGCAAGTACATGGAGTGACGATAAAGTATCTAAATATTAACATAATTATAGTAATATTTACACTTTTCAACCACATAAACAAGAATTACTGTGGAAGATAAAAATAAAGAGCATGTCAGCCAAATCCAACATTTTTATTACAGTTACTTAGCTTCTGTTCTGGAAGTTAGTCTACAGATGCTACTCAATTTAAGGTGTTTTTTGTATTTAATTAATTCCAGTAGAAGCTTATACTTCTTTTTAATTCTAGCTATTTGACCATTTGACTGCTCGACTGACTGCCATATTTCAGGGCAAAGAAGAGGAAAAGGTAAAGACAATTATGACTCGGTAAACGTACAGATATATGTTCGATAGTTTTTAAGCTGCATATTGTTTCATTGGGAGATAAACCCTGATTAAAGACACATTGATCTTATGTTACAAACCTTCCTGTCATTAATTTATATCGGAAAGCAAAGTAAGACCCAAGATGCTACCCTGGGTGACACCACTTTATATATTTATTATTTTGTTACTCTATTAGAATTATAATTTGTGATTCCTGTTGTGTCCTGGCACTGAAATAACTTTTGAGATTATAGTGTGCAGAAATTTGTTCGCCATAAAGTTAATTTGTTTGCAGTACCTTGTAATGTTATACGCCGTGACACAGTGTTTATTAGTACGAAGGTACTGCTATGATATTATTTTTTTCATTACACACAAAATACGTACACACTTAGCCACATTTTCTTGTCCGAGTGTCATTCTGTTTTAGGCATATAACTTTAAAAAAAATGTGTTGTGTGCATAATATTTTTGTTTAAGCGTTGTAACTAATTTGTCCACCTACAACTCATTTCAAGGATTAGAATTTCTACGCAGTGGTATCTGGTATCTGATAGTAGGGGTTTCAAACGGTAAAGACGAACGAACGAACATACACACAAACGAACGAACAGTCTATATATATATATAAATGAATCCCTTTTCCCTTGGTCACGCCATCACGCGTGAACGGCTGGACCGATTTTACTTTTTTTTTGTTTTGTTTGTTATTGTCAGGAGAAGGTTCTTAGGAAAGAAAAAAAATTAAAAAGTGAAAAAAAAGTGAAATCAGTCCAGCAAGGGAAATAGGGATTAATTTTTGTATATTTAGATACCACTTCGAATTAAATAGTTATCGTTAAGACAGGACAACGTCTGTCGGGTCAGCTAGTCACCATATAAACATAAACCTTCCGAAATATATTCTCAAACGATACTGAACTACAGAGCGCATCATAATTCGTTGCGTATTTCAGAAGCACAATGCAGACACGCAGATCGACATAAAAAGTGATTTTTATTTATAAAATGAATATATATAATTTTGAATAAATGTGATCACCTATGCACTAATATGCAATAATCACATAAGATTAATTGATTCCAAAACTGTGTTCTGCTTTAGCCATTGTTATTCTAGCCTTTTCTTAGGTTCAAAGTCAGTCAGTTTCACAAAAAGTCGAAGCTAGTTGTTCATAACAAAGCAACAATACACGGAATGAAATACGTTTCTGCTGAACAATGCAAGTCTTTTTACAGGCAATCACGGGTAAGTAACTTTCCTTGTTTTGGTTTCTGTTAAATAATTATTATTTTATCTCTCACAGCAGCAACCCAACAGTAACCTTAATGTAACGACTATAAAGATCACTAATTTCAAAAGACTTACCATAGGCAACAACCTACCATCAACCTTACCAAAATTAACATAAAGATCACTGTTTTTTGACAATTATGTATAATTACAGGTAAATTAACTGTGAAAGGCCTGAGACCTCATGCTAAGGTTAATTTTAATGTAGGAGGATTTTGTCGCAATAATATTGATACGTAATTTGGAAAGTACCAAAAAAAAAGACGAAACACTTGAAATACAGGATATATTTTGGAGGCAGGACAAGTTTCATAACTTAGTTGCATGTCCCTAACTTTTCGAGTAAGCTAACTGCATTCACAGATTCAGAAAATAAACTGAATCTGTATATTGATGAAAACTCAAAAGTCGTTTGAATATTTGCAGAAGAGCTAGTTAGCAGGTATTAAATGTGTTTGATGGTACCACCTAACTCAAAATCATCATCATCATCATAAGCCTATAATGTTCTCACTGCTGGGACACAGGCCTCCTCTCGGTGAGAGGGAGTGGGCCATAATACACCACGCGGGCCCAATGCGGGTTGGTAAATAAAAAAAAATAAAAAATCTTTATTGATACAAAAGAAAAAAACCTTTGACATTGCTTAAGACTATGATACATAAGTTGTTAAACGAAAGGTCACACGGATATTGTAAACCCTGAATCCTAAACTAGGTGATCCTGTGACTCAGGAGTCAGTGTTCTGCTGTCAATGTGATACCAAAAAACCTTTAATTTGATGTTCTAACTTTACAAAAATAGCCATTTACATTGAAGGTTACGAAAATATCGTCGACCGTAGGTTCAATTGAGGTAAGGGACAAAATACCCAAAATGAGTTGAGTATACAGTTTTGTTCAGAATTTTTTGCTCTATCGAATGGTGAATATGAAAAAATTCTAGCTTAAGAAAAATGTCCCTTACCCTAATGATTTTTGGATCCAAATTTTGAATCAGCCCCATAATAACAATGTATCTGAAAAACTATGCAATATAGGAACTTGAAATGGTGTAATTATTGCCGCCAATCCACTTCAAATAAGGTAAGGGTCTTCCCAATCAACGAATTACCATTACATGTTTTATTTTTTAAGAAACAATAATAAAACTGGCCTTACACTAATGTCTTTGTTATCTCAAAAAATAAATATCATCCATACTTTAAATGGATTGCACGAGTTTTGACATAGTTGTCCCTTACCCCAATTTGCATTGTCATACTTTAAGCAGTGTCAACGTTACACCTATTTGGTTCGGTGTCCGTTACACCAATTTGCTCGTGAGAATTAATGAATATTTATCCCCGTTACCTTTATTTACACACACTTCTAACTTCATAACACAAAATAGTACGTACTTGCACTATTACCATCCTTTTCTATCTCACAACGTCTTTCTGTGTGCGAAAGAGAGAATGATACCAATGCGAAAGCAGCGCGCTGGCATCAAAAAAGTCGCTATCTGTGCGAGTTTATCTGTCGTTTGGTCGGGATTGTGAACGGTTTTTGACTTCTGGTACTACCCTCACATTACTGTAGGCATTCAAGCAATAGGCTGTATTTACCACAAGAATACAAAACGTTGACAAACTTATACCACCTATACCGAAAATCATGCGAACAGAAAAAGATAAATTACCTGAGCGAACGTGTTTTCATTAATCTGTTCCATAAGGAATACAGCAACATAACTATTCACGTTCCGAAGAAGGATAAGTGCAACATTTGCGCTAAACATGAAAACAATCCAAAGGAGGCAGAAAAGGACAAGGAAAAGATTAAAGATCACATGGAAAAAAAATATGCTACTTATGAAAGATTTACTAGTCATCAAAACTATTCTGTAAACAAGAACACTCTAGTGGCAAGCTTTGATTTACAAAAGATTTTAAATACGCCTCATGGTGACAATATTTTGTTATTATATAGCAGAAAATACACTGTGTATAACTTTACGATTTATGAAAGCTCTACTCAAAACAGGTTTTGCTATGTTTGGGGTGAATGCGACGGAAAACGAGGGTCAATAGAGATAGGGTCCTGCCTTTTCATGTATCTGAAAGATGTTGATGATAGAGGAATAAGAAAAGTTATCCTGTATTGCGATGCTTGCACTGGAGAAAATCGTAATAGGACAATGCTGGCAAAATTGCATTATTTTTTGTCAATTTCCAAGAATGTCGAAACGATTCAGATTAACTTCTTACTGACCAGTCATAGTTACATGCCATAGTTACATTGACAGCATGCACTCTGTTATTGAATGAGAAGTGCAAAAATTGACTGTTTTAAGTTACACGCAATGGCCTAGTTACATGGAATCTGCTAGAAAGAATCCTCGTCCCTACGTCGTATCCGTTATGGAGCACAAGGATTTCATTGACTGGGACCCCAGTACAGAAAAACTGTTTCCACAAAAGACGAAGGACTTGCAAGTTACGAAAATTAGAATAGCTACGATAAAGAAAAACCTTAAAACCATTTGGACTAAACACTCTATGAAGGAGGAAGCGGTTGTTTATATCATCAGAATAAATGGGAAATTGGTAGCCAAAGAGATAGGGAGTAATCCAGAACGTAAAACGAAAAGTGGGAAGGGAAAAGGGACGGGAAAGGGTAAGTTTAAGAGTAAGACATCTATTAGTGTGCCGTCACAACTAGCAGACTCGCCTGATATAACAGTGGACAATAATTGCATAGAGCTAGAGATTTGATAAGACCTTTGTGTAACACCAAGCTGCCAATATCGTTCACAAAATACAAAGTTTTTAAAAAAATTGCGTGCGTGAATGCTATGCCCAGTAGATTTCATCAAGATTATTTGAAGCTACCATATTGCGCTAAAGTGATTGACAATCGAATCAAACGGACGAAGAAGATAATGTTGATTAAAAAAATCGTCTAATTCTGAAACGTTTATTGATCTCAATTTTATTAATATATTTTTTTTTTGATTATAATGATTAAACATTGATCTAATGTTGAAGGCTGATTAAGCGGTAGAAGTAAAGTTGTTTTTTTTTAATTTGATTAACAATGCCTTATAGGCTCTATTATGATTATTTTCAGCTACTTTTTTATTTGAATAAGAATTCAAAGTATAAGTAAAATTGTTACCATTTTTTTAAATAATCTGATTATAATAAACATCTTCAATAAAATAAAAATTGTTTTATTCAAACTAATACAAATTGGCTATCACAATGTACAAATATTGCATGTAAGCGACACACAAAAAAGCACACACACTGTTCTAATACATTTTCATGTCTTTTAAATGATTTCTTATAACGATTTCCAAATTTAAGCTATCCGTACGTCAAAAGTGTGTACTTCATTTTCTGTCAAAAATCTCTTTACACTGTATTTTTTCCATAATTTTTTTCAACAAGTCTTTTACACTATTTTGTCATTAATAGATTGGATCCAACGTAGAGGTCAATTTAATGTAAGGGACGGGACTACAAGATACTTGGTCAGTAAGGGACATTACTAACAAAATACATTGTTGTAAGGGACATCTATTTTCTTTAATAGCTAAATAATTTAAATAAATGTTACACATGTAGATAGAGCACCAAAATACAAGTTTATGTGTGAAATCAGACCCGAAAAAGGTTAATAACAAAAAAAGTTATAGGCGATTTAGTCCGAAAAAAAACTTTGTCGGCCTCTCCTGAAAAATCGTATTTTGTCCCTTACCTCAATTGAACCTACGGTCGACGATATGTAGGTATATTAAAATTAATAATTAAGAAATTTTTAAGGAGTTTCTAGTTGTTTAAGTGTATGTATGTTAGAGTAAGGGGGTGCATGTTATTAGAATATGTATCTAAGGGTGAGTATGGGGTGCATGTGTAGTAGCGTTTAGGTTTGCGTGAGGACGTGTTGAAGTGCTTGAGATTGTGTTGTATATGTGGTGGTGATATGTTCCAAAAGTGACAAAGAATACTGAAAAATTGCAAACAACAAATGGAACAGGTTTATATATATATCTACGACTACTGCTGGTGGAGTAGTAGTTCTTCTGTTCGAGCGTAGTCTTGATCCTGTAGCCAATTTTGTAGCTTACTCTTCAGCTTGGTATATGTCCCATGTCTTCTAATTTTTGGTTCTAAGACATGCTAGTTTCCTCATGATGTTTTCCTTCACCGTTTTGAGAGCAGTGGTGATGAAAATATTCACATAAAGTAAAGCGCCTGCTTGGATTCGAACTTACGACCTAGTACTCGTAAGTCGCGGCTGTTACCACTGGGTCACCACTGCTCTCCTAACTCAAAATAGTAGAACAGTATTCAGGGGATCTTACACGAAATGCGGAACGACATAATTTATTTAATTTAAAGATCTTTGTATATCTTTTCGTAACTTCATTAAAGCCTTGTCGCCATACAAATAAGAAAATTTCTTATATTTTTACCACATTAAAATTAATCTTTATTAATTCCTGACTGCTTTTCCTATCTCAAATCGCCCCATCCCAAACGTTCAACCAAACAAACTTCAGCTCTATAATATTTAGATTTGTTTACAATTATAAAAATTATAGTGAGTCAACCTTAAAAGATAGACATATGGTATCTTAGACTGTGGACTAAGGACTTTTATAGATCTTTTTAAGAGGAACAATTCCGTCATACATTATTTTTACGTTACTGTGACCGTTTACGCCGTAAACGTAACGAAAGCACTCAAAAGGGCAAAATTTTCCCCGTTTTTTGCAACATTTATCATTGATGTTCCACTCCTATTAGTTGTAGCGTGATTTTATATTACCTATAGCCTTTTTTGATAAATAGGCTACTCAACTCTAAAATATATTTTTTTCAATTCGAACCAGTAGTACCTGAGATTAGCGCATTCAACCAAACTCTTCCACTTTAAAATATTATAAAGATACAAAATGCGTCAAAACAAAAGAACGCAAACTATTCTGGTTATGACAAAACTAATAACAAAACACACTCAACAGTTTGTTTTATGACAATATTGTCGTTGACTGCATTGGCTGTTTATTTAACAACTAAGAAATTGTTTACACGTTATACTTACATAATAGGCAACAAGAAACTATATTTTTCATTCGTAGTTTCCGGCTTTCAATGTAGACACTAGTTTTATATCACCTAGTGGACTATTTTCATTCAGAAAAAGATTAAAATAGGCAAATTACCAAACAAGATATTTCTTTAGGTATAGTTTATACCATCGAGCCGTTTTTGAAATAAGAACCTAACAGAAATTAAAATATAGTTCTTTTTACAAAACTGGCAATAAGTGTGGTGCTTAGTAGTCATATTTGTATTAAGGACTTTACCTACATCGAAATAAAGTTGAAAATACAAAACCGGGTCACAGAACTAGGCTAGAACTATAGTAAAATTGTGTTGTGGAATAAGACGGGATTTTTCGTGTGTCCTAAGTGCAGCAAAAAGTGATATTTGAAATTGAATGAAATCACCATGCTTATCCTCAGTATTTGGATATATTTTTCATCTTGTTTAACTAGTGGTAAGTGTTTCATTTTATTTTACCAATAACGCGTCGATGTTCTGTGACAAACAACTGCCTCGTCGGTCTAGTGGTGGCAAGCGCTACTACTGATCATGAAGTCTTAGATTCGATTCTAGAAATTGAACCCAAGACTTCATGTTCAGCTCAAACCACTCCCGAACTAATTTATATCTCTTTGCTTCTTTTTAAATTTTTTACCTGTTGTGTGGTATGGTAATTTTATTTTAGGTGCATCGTCTTCACATATAATTATATAAATATTGTATACAAATATTGAAAACATTTTAAAAGAGTAACGGTGGAGTTTCTTGCCCATTCTTCTCCATACGAATCTACCTTTTGGAAGGGGCAACTAGAATCAATTCTATTTTCATATAACTGTTGACGTTCAAAAGTGCCTTTTTGGGCCTATTTCAAATAAATACTTTGACTTTGACTTTGAACAATACTGGCACGATCTATCGCATAATATATCTTGAATAACGTAAAGTTCACAATTGTCTTCCACTGAATAAACTCTGAGATCCTTTAACACTAATCTACTCCCACGTATTCACACTAATTCTTCCAGAGCCCGTATTATTTATTTTGTTACTGTCAGATCCCTGCCTTTGGCATGGAATGCACGGCCAACAGTAGATACTGTATTCTTCCACAAATAGTCTTGTTGATATGTAACTATTTGTTTAATAACCACTATTTCTCTCAAAAAAAAATCTTTCTATTACACATTTTGAAGCACCACTTGAGATTGACAAGCAAATCATAAAACACATCAAAATAACGTACATATAAGCCAGTACCATTGTACATTTCAGTTATATTATACCCAGTTTCGGACCAAGCGGTATGGACAGTTTTCACGAACCCACCGTTATAATCGCCCACAGAGCTCCATAGGCACTCAAAATGACTTTGGAGTTCGAGCTGAAAGCTCTCGGGGTTTTGGATATGGAGACGCTGCTGGACGGAGCGTTGACTTCATCCAAGATCTTTCCAACTTGATACTGAAATTCAATGTGCCTCTCACCTTGATGACAGAGACAACATTGAATTTGCAAACATTGAAATTTGAATCTCGTTTTTATTTGCACCGTCAGGGCTCGGCCAGGTCCACTTTCTGTACTTACGCTTTCTGAAGCAGGAGTTCATCATAAAGAGTCTTCACTAAAAAACTGGTCAATAGGTGAACCCTATGGTTCTGAAGTCCAACTCCAAATTGCCTCACTCGCAGCTCATCATCGTCTCGGACACCTCCTTAATCCGTCAAGGAAACAGGGTAGGATGTTTTTTTTTTTTTTTTTTTTTTTTTTTTAGGATGGGAAATCATCAAATGACTTCTCCCGCTCTGGGCGGAGCGGGAGGGCGTGTCAGACTTTTACTGACTAAAACCCACCCGTGTTCCATCAGTTGCCCATGTGCCAGGGTCACGGTATCTCTTTCGAACAATCACGCGACCCCGGCAATGGTAGGATGTTATATGTATTGTGACCAACTACTCTTACAAACTATTTTTTGTTTTGTTTTTTCAGTATTATCCATGTCCTGTGGTGTTGACAATTCTCCAGTGGAATATGTTACTGAGGGTGTCGCTAACATGGAGACTTATCCATGGCTTGGAATCCTGTTCTATAATCACCGTAAGTTAAAAAAAATATAGGTAAGAGCGTCTACCTTCTGGTGAACCTACCATCGCTGCGTCTTTCAGTACGCAGTCACCACTTTAGAACTTTTTGGCGATCCGTACTAGCAGTATGGATCGCCCTAAAAGTGCAGTGCCACTTAAGTTGGGCATTTCTCCGGGATTTATCAGTTTCTTTTATACTCTTGTAGATCTTGACGAGCTTTTTGAGCATAACCCTCTTTATGGTCTTCAAAAATTGTTTGAAGAAAATGTAACCAAATGGACCAGAAAACGTTCTTATTGATTCCAATTTGCTTTGACGATTACAAATTAGGTGAATTGATTTTAATATTTGAATACTAAAACCAAGTAGATAATTAAGTTCTCGAATTTTCAATCACATATTAACGTGTTTTTAATTGCCGTTAGTGAGTGATTGTGTAAGAATTCAGAAGCAGAGTTAGCCTACATTTTCGTCAGACAATTTTTGGAACTCCTGAGCCCATTTTTGTGCCGATGATATTGATAATTGGCGGTTGATGACTGACGTTACATTGTTTTTCATTTAGGTAACAAAAGGTATACAACTGCAGTGGTGCTCGTTACCAGGCAGATGGTAATTGCTACAGCGCTTGAAATTGACAAACTGCCTAAAGAGGACTTCAGGTAAAAGAATAGACCTTTTATAAGGATCTTTTGACGATTGGCCAAAATAGAAATATATGGTGACATCTTTTTTGCTATAAATCATCACAAAACAATTATTGTACAAATGTTTGCCAATAGTGTCCCCTAGTCAACGTCATTCCAGTGCCAAATATCTTTATAAAAGTGTTCACTGATCTAGAATGAATAATGTTTTAGTAAAAAGGTAAAGAGTGGTTACCAAAAAAAAAATGGAATAGTATATTGCTTATAAGACCATTCCATCCATAGTTATATAGTCTTTGATTCCATCTGTTTGAACGTAATGTGGAGATTTGGTAGCGAAATTTATTTAGAATCAAAACATAGTGACAATACAATCTTTAAGATACTTTACGGAAGTACCCCATAAGTTTTCGGTGTTTTTTTTAACTGTGCCAATAGAAATAGGCAATGATTTCAAATTCAAAACTTGGAATGTCCTTACTGAAGTTTTCTTTGTGAAGAGATCAGCTAAAACCGATGATGAGGGTAGAGATTTCGTAACCTCTATTGGTATGTTGGCAAATTAATTTTCCAGTGTCTCAGTAACATTTAACTAATCTGAAATGGTTTCATAATCATTTTTAACTGACGAAAAAAACGGAGGAGGTTCTGAATTCGACGCGTATACATTTTTTGTTTTTTTTTTTTTATGTATCACCACGCATAACTTTTTACAGAGTGGACCGATTTTGATAGATTTTTTTTTTTTTTTTTTTTTTTTTTTTTTTTTTTTTTTTTTTTTTTATTGGGAAGGGTATATCTCGAAGGTGGTCCCATGTAAATTTGGAAAGAAAATTCCAACCCAAAGGGTAAGAAAACAGGGGATGATTGAATGTTCACTCATTGCATAACTTCTTACAGAATAGTCCGCTTTTGCAAGCATGTAGTAATTAGTAGATTATAGCCACAAAAAAATTAAAAAATAAAAACTTTTTAACAAAAAATTAAACCGCCGAAAAAACTGAAAAGCAAAAAATAATAAACATTTCAGTCATTTTGAGTCGGCGCCAAACAATGAACAAAGATCACTCAAAGTTTCATAATCATTTTTAGGGTTCCGTTGCCAAATGGCAAAAACGGAACCCTTATAGATTCGTCATGTCTGTCTGTCTGTCTGTCTGTCTGTCCGTGTATGTCACAGCCATTTTTTTTCCGAAACTATAAGAGCTATGTTGTTGAAACTTGGTAAGTAGATGTATTCTGTAAACCGCATTAAGATTTTCACACAAAAATAGAAAAAAAACAATAAATTTCGGGGTTCCCCATACATAGAACTGAAACTCAAAAATTTTTTTTTTTTCATCGTACCCATACGTGTGGGGTATCTATGGATAGGTCTTAAAAAATGATATTGAGGTGCCTACTATCATTTTTTTCTAAACTGTATAGTTTGCGCGAGAGACACTCCCAAAGTGGTAAAATGTGTGTCCCCCCCCCTGTAACTTCTAAAATAAGACAATGATAAAACTAAAAAAAATATGTGATGTACATTGCTATATAAACTTCCAACGAAAATTGGTTTGAACAAGATCTAGTAAGTAGTTTTTTTTTTTATACGTCATAAATCGTAAACCGCAATTTACCTTTCATT
Organism: Aporophyla lueneburgensis; assembly: GCA_932294355.1. Classification (NCBI taxonomy): domain Eukaryota; kingdom Metazoa; phylum Arthropoda; class Insecta; order Lepidoptera; family Noctuidae; genus Aporophyla; species Aporophyla lueneburgensis. The sequence goes on from OW028755.1 coordinate 25,425,550, forward strand.
CAATCAACTCAAATATAAAAATTAAAAAAATAGGATTTAATTTCATAAACACAAGCCTTATGCATAAACCGTGAATACCTACAGGTTTGTACGGAACCCTCGGTGCGCGACTCCGACTCGCACTTGGCCGGTTTTTTAGACACGACTCATTCTGATCACGCTGTTTTGTATTTTCAGATTCTTTGTTAATTAATTTATTACTTATTTATTATTTTATTTATAATTGTGTTTATTTTATTTGTTTAATGTAAAGTTAGATTTAGTGCAGACTTTTTAAATGTGTTAGAATAGATTGCAGGTTAGCGCATAAATATTTATTCAATGCGATAAATTGGGGTTTACTTGATGATTTTAATGAGTAATAACTCTGTATAGCCGTATTTGTTACGATCGCAAATCACATGATTAAGGAATCAACATACAAGGTGACACCGAACTGCAAATTGCAAAAAGCAGAAGAAAGTTTGAATCTCGCAGGATACCGTAGCCCATTCACCTATAGTTATGTGAATTAACCATATTTTTTATTTGAAGACTTTAATGGCACTGTTATACCTTACATTTTCACTACAAACGAATAGATAATTTCATTATGATGTTCTATATTTCCTTGAAATTGAAGAAGTGTTTGTAAATAGTTTAACTGAGTTTTCTGCCTCTGTTTCCACTATATTTCAGAGCCCGAGCACGCGTGGTCATCGGTCACAACTGCAGCGCTGGACCAGGGGTCGGCATTCGCGACTATAGTTACCATCCTGACTATTCGAAAAGCACCTTTAGTACAATAGCTTTGATCCAGCTGGAAACTGACCACGTGACCTTCGGTAAGAACATCCTGGAGTCAAAATTGATTGATGACTCGGCAAATATGCTGATACGTTATCTCTGATTTTCTCTCCACCTAGACTACCTTATGTTTTGCAAATGGTGTAGGTTTAAAAGCTATCGTTTAAAGATAAAAAGATCTTTCTTTTCGAGCATATTTAATTGATTCATACACTTCACATAAAATGTTAACCCTTAATATACAGTGCCAAGTGCGTGTCAGACCACGTACTTTAGTGAAATGTCACAGTTTTGATTAAATCAACAGCAACAAAAAATACTAGGTATACAAATACAGACCGATTATTTATAACTATGATGGTAAACTATGAAATGTTAGATAACTTAAGAAAATCAATAAGCTGGAAAGCGCTAGAATGAAAGGTTCCCTGTTTAAATTGTTTAGTGAGTTGATATTTTATAAGATATTAATTGTAACAAATCTTTTCAGAGTTGCGTCCCATTTGTCCACCTCCGAGGGCGTTGCCCTTACTGAGGCACGAGATCTTTGCTAAGGTGTTTTCTGAAGGTAGGGTATTCCAGAAAGGTCGCAAGATAACGTCTAATACTTATGAGTGGCAGGTCGTGGGATCAAATCCAGGCTGGCACTTTGTTTAAATTTTTCGTTATCACTGTTCTCAAAAGGGTGAACGAAACATACAAAGGAAATCGAAATGTCCCACAACCAAAAATTTGAAGACATGCGACATTTTTCAACCAACACTGGGTTGTCGGGTGGTAGATCCCACTCCCTCTCGAGGAGAGGAGGCCTGTGTCCCAGCATTGAGGACATTAGAAATAGATGTTTGGTGGGTTTAAGTTCAGTGGCCAAAATCCGGAGGGACCTTAAATATAGGTACATACTTCCAATGACGATGTAAAAAAACTACCAAAGTAAAGAAAGCTAATCAGGAAGTATGTGTCTTATATTTCTGCATTTATAAAGTCAGGGTATAACCTGGATGAGGCTGGCACAAAAGCGCATAGATTGGCACAAGCGAGAGGCCTAACAGTGGGTGAAGTCATGCTGTGGATTATAATAATAATGATTAACAGCAAGCAGTAATGACTTTTTGTAGACATACAATTAATAACAACATATTGTTTATTTTAGATACAAACACACTCTATGTAGTATTACTAACAATTACTTAATAAAACTAAACCCAGTTTTTCGATTTTTTCTTTGGTGAATTAACTGAAGAATACCTAAAAAACCCAGTGTCGATAAACAAAAAGCCTTATACGGAAACTTGATGGGACCAAACATAGAATTATCTTCTTTCAAAAAGATGCTACAGCGTGCATGACGCTGCATAGTTGCAGGCGTTGATTAAAGAGTTTGCTGTGGTCGAAAAGAAATAGTATGATAATGAGTGTACTTTAGTACCGCAGCAGCCATCATTCATGCATATCAAAGTAAAAATTTAAACTCGTTGGCTGCACATTGGGAAGTTGTCCTGAAGTACTCAGCATGTTGTATTATCTCACCAATTCTATACATGAAAACAATGCAACAATTTTCGGGATTCATGACTAATCATCACGACAATAAGTAACAGCGATGCATTTTTCTATCTACACTTTTTAACATGTGTCTTTTAATATATACTAGTGATCGCCCATTGGTCGAAATTCGACCGTACTTCATTTGAATAGAAATACATTATTAAATGAAAAAATATAGATAATAATAAATATAAAAAATAATATGGTTATATTTGACATTCAGTAACACTATAGACAAATTGTTGACGCTGTACTACTGTGGAGAGGGTTTGCTGGCGGGATGGTGATGGCCAGGACCAGGACGTAGGTGTAATGAGTAAAGAATACTTCTTCAGGACTCTCTTTTTTATTTTCTTAATACTTCTTAACTGCTGGATATGGAACAATATGGAATGAATTATCACAGAAAGCTCTGTTTTTATAGAATTTTCCCTATTATTTTAAATAGCTTCTGCCCGCGACTTCGTCCGCGTCAAATTTTCGCTCCCCTTCCCGTCGCGTCGAATTGCCTGCCAGTTTTCGTCCATTTTTCGTTTGCTGCTCAACTCCTTTTGACCGTAGCGTGATGTTATATAGCCTATAACCTTTCTCAATAAATGGGCTACCCAACACAAAAAGAATTTTTCAATTCCGATCAGCAGTTCCTGAGATTAGCGCGTTCGATCAAACAAACATACAAACAAACAAACAAACTCTTCAGCTTTATAATATTATATAAGTATAGATTAATTATGACGGTTCCAAATGTCATAATTATAACCAGCCTGTACAATCTATGACCAGCCTGTACAATCGTGAGGCATACAACCTCTACAGTTTGCACACGACACTAAGTTTTGTATGGGAAACTTACTAATGCCATACGTGACACTCTCCATAAAACCACAAAAAATATTTATTTTATATCTAAACTAAATTCCTATCGTCGCTAATACAAATAATATTAAGACAAATATTCTCGATATGATCATAGATTTAAAAAATGAAATAGGTTATATATCCATAAAATTAATTTATTACCTATGGTTATACTTGACATTCAGTAAGACTCAGGCTTACCAACTTAGGGGTTTATCCAAATTTAGGGGGTAAATAAGAGGATTGAGATTTTTTAGGGGCGTTCCATTTTTAGGGGTATTTTTAGGGATTTTTTGCCATCTTACATTTCTCATTGTGTTTTTGATTACAATAAAAGTATTAGCGACTTCTAGTACGGTTCCTTGATACTAAGAATGCAAAGTGAATGATTAACAAATGTCGCGTAATAAATGTAGACAAATATTACTACTGTGTGCCGGGTCTATGATTACTGAACGTTCGTTGGTTATTTTCATTATAATTTTTTAGCGGATTTTTTTAGTAATTGGCATGTTTAGGGGTTTTTAACTTAAGCTTTAGGGGTAAATATTTCTGGGTGTTGGTAACACTACACAAAATAATTAAGACGGGGAAGGAAAATGGTGATTGGCGGGAAGATACAAAAAGTTTTCAATAATTTTATATTTATTAATATAATTCAAGATATGGATGAAAAACCAAATAATGTTGAAGAAATTGATGTTAACAGTTCAGATTTCTACGAAAATGTTAACATTGAAACAGCTGCTTTATTCCACGACGAGATCTTCTATGATTTGCTACTAATTGAGAACGAATCACACGAAAACTTTGAAGATGAAGAATGTGAAGATGAAACGGAAGAGAATACAACAAAAACATAAATACATATTTTAAAGTAATTACTGAAGACATTGAAGCTAAGATTCATCAGTGAAAGCAAATGTACCTATTGTTCTGAAGAAAATGCGGATATAAAACACGTTAGACTGTGAATCGTTCGACATGCAAAGACTGTTACTTGTCAGTGAAATTAGTGATATAGCAGAACAAAACTCTTTTATGTGTTCCCCGCCACGTTCAGGAATTACTTTCCAACACAGTTTATTTCAATTCATTATTTAGATATTTACTGAATACTGTAGAAAAAATTTAATTGTTTCGGGATGTACTTAGCTGAGAATAAGAGTAGTATGTTTAATGATTACGACTGAAGGACATGTATCCATGGTCAGGAATAAATTAAAAAAAAAAAAAAAATTAAAAAAAATAATTAAGACGGATTTGGACCATAAACAAAAGAAATTCTATGCATGTGTGTATTAGATACACGGTAATGAACAGTAGTGTGTGTAACGTGTTATTTATTGAAAATAATGTACTTTAACTCATAATTAAAAAAAATATTAGCATTCGTCACTTCTTCTCTGTATAAACTATAAGTGTGCGAAATTTCATACTCCTCCGTCCGCCCAATTTTCGTAAAAAGGGATCCAAAGTTTTCGCTTCACGTAGGTATTAATATATAGATACTATATCTTACTGCTAACCAAATTAACATGATCAAACGAGGAAACATTACATAATAGATAAAAAATACAGCAAATCATGGAGATTTTAAAGAAAATAATTTTATATTTGTTAAAAATATTTCTCTATATTATATTTATTTTCTATCGCCACTGTTTTTATTGGCTACACATTTTTGTGCGTTCGAATTACCTTGATTTTATATTTTTTAGATTGCAATGAATCCAGGATGACCATGCACAGGATGATGTTCGTTTCAACGGAGGAGTGCAAAACTTATTACAGGCGGGCTGAGGTGATACTATTATATCTTTAGAGGTATGAGGAGCATGGTAGAAAGTCCCTAGAAAGTTTACTTGCGCAATTGTAGGATTTATAACGCGTTAATGTGATTCGTAGGGTGTTTTTCCGCACAACTAGTATATATACAACGTCTCAACATTAATTGTAAGTAGTAACTCACCAGATCCTACACCCATCTGGTTAATTCTTTCCTTTGGATGTATGAACTTTACACTCTGTACCTCATGCTCTATAAACTAAAATAACTGCCTCCATAAAGCTATGTTTATCTTTTTCAGCTGGATATAGATACAATGTGGCCAACCTACACCGCATGTGCCAAGGCCATAACGAAAGGTCACTGCATCTGGAGGAGTGGTGCACTCCTCGTGATGAAAGTGGGCGACCGCTGGAGTCTGGTTGAGTATCGTAATCTCTAACTCTCTCATAGCATTTTTTTGTCCTATCCCAAATTATGGATGAATCGTGTCCTAAAATAATCCAATTCTATTCAGCCGTTACGAATGAAATGGTAACAGATAGTAATAGAGAGTTAATTTCGCATTCATAATAGATGACTAATCTCGGAAGTGTGGGCGTGAAATAAGTAGGTACCTCGTAACTTCGGAAATATGTTACAGCTTAGGTTTGTTACTGAGTAGAATAGTGTTAAAACCAGAACGACGAGTAGACTATACCTGTCTAGTTATTTTTTTTTTTTTTGCTTAAGGTGGTGCTGGAAGGTATATACGAGGTAGGTGTGAATGAGATAAGTTTGCTAGAGATATATACAGAAAAATTGGACTGTTATGAATAATTATGTTTAATCATAGAAAGGTTCATAGGTATAAGTGAGAAAAGTAAAACAGTAGAAGTATGATCGACTTTGTCATTGTGGATGAAATATTAAAGAGTAAAGTTACAGATACTAGAGCATATTGGGGTGTTAACGTAGGGACTGATTATTATCTGGTAATGTGTGGTATGTTCAAACATTGACGTCTCCGAGTTCGTGTTCCTGTAACTGGTCTAAAAAGAAGCAAAGTAGAAAGACTGCAAGACATTAAAGTAAAAGAGGAATATATGCGGGAAGTAAAGGTGAAGACGGATAAACTATTTGATGATACAAATGACTATAGTGTAGAAGACGTATGGAATATACTGAAAAATGAAATAGTGAAAGTAGCCACAAAAATATGTGATGTGGCACAGCGGAAAAGTGATAGTAGGACGAATGATTCTTGTTTAGATGGTGAAGTTAATGAGATTGTGCGGAAAAAAAAGTGGCCTGACTTCGTTTGTTACCTATAGGCTAACGAATTAAGGCCCATAATATGGTGAATCAGGCGACGAATGTGACAGATGGTTGGGAAAGAGTTAAAAATAAATGTTTCGAGGTGGAAAGAAGGATAAATGGGAGAAATAAATTAAATGGTGCTCTACATGCGATTGTGACCAACGAGTTAATCTTCGAAAAGGCCCGACTAGCTGAACACAATGGTATTCTGGTACCGATGTTTATGTATAAAACTGAATGTTGGATGAGGCAAGAGAAGTTGAAAGTAGAATAAATGCTGTGGAAATGCGTTCCTTGCGAAGCATGTGTGACTATGAATGATAGGCTGAGAAATGTTTTGATAAGACTACGGTTCGGTTTAAAAGAAGATGTAGGGACAAAAAATTCAAAGAGTTTGCTTAGATGGTTTGGTCATGTTGAGAGGATGAATGTAGTGCGGCTAACAAATTTTAAAACTTTTATTAACTTTTATTAAATGCATATAATAGTAAACTCGAAAACTTTAAAGGTTAATAATTACACTTACGAGATACATTCCTTAGTTATAGACCGCCGGACCGTACTTCAGCCACGGCGGCCAATCTCAACAGAGACCAGCCACCTGCGCGGGAGATATTATAGTGCACACGTGTGTGCCCAGACGAGGGCACTCACTCTTCCCTCACTCTCATAATCCGATAGGACGGCAATCCGACACGACCGGAGAGAAATCAGGCGCAGGACCAACGGCTTAACATGCTTTCCGAGGCACTAGGGTATCACACCACCAACTTCTAAACTCCGGGCTATTACTGAGAAATTCCTTATGGAAAAACCCAATAACACTATCTGATCTGGGAATCGAACCCAGGATTGACGATTAGCAGTATTCTTTAGTAATACAACTTCCATTATATAACACGCACGAACCCGAGAGGGGCAGGTCACTTGTTTATAATAATTCGATAAAAAATAGTATCTTTGCAAGTGTTGATAACCATCCCTAAGACTTCAGAATCGCAGAATGCGCAGATTTTAATGCCCGAGCATGTACTATCGTGATTGTTGAGGTATTTGCATCAAAGCTGTCTTTTGGTGATGACTAATGGTTTTCAGCTGGGCTTTGGCGTGTACGGGCCGGGTTGTCAGGCTCCTGCCAGGTTCCTAGACTATGGAATGTACCACGAGTGGGTGCGACGCAGCGTCGAGAGGATCGGCAGACCTGCCATCACCAAAATAGCGCCAAACTACGTCGTGTTGAGAAGAAGTGGGTTGTTTTAATGTCTTTTAAATCTCAACTAATCCCATTGTTAAACAGACTAAATGACAAGAATAACAAATAATTAGCGTGCTCCCGCAGGTATAATCATTTAGATTTATATTTTAGACCTCCTCGCGTGGAGGTCTGAAATATAAATCTGAATGATTATATATAATTTATATATCGTTACATAGTATAAAACGCTTAAATCTTCTAACCTCCACAACGGGTTTAATGCGGTTTTTGTCAATAGATAAAATGGTTCAAGAGAAAGATTTCTATGTATAACTAGCTTTTGCCAGCGGCTTCGCCCGCTTGTTATACGTATAAACCTTTCTCTTGAATCACTCTATCTATTAAAAAAACTGCGTCAAAATCCGTTGCGTAGTTTTAAATCTCTTAGCATACATAGGGACAGACAGAGGGAAGTGACTTTGTTTTATACTATTTAGTGATGATACACGGGTGAAGCCGCTGACAAAAGCTAAAGAGTTTGTTTGTTTGGTTGAACGTGCTAATCTCAGGAACTACTGATTCGCATTGAAAAAATTGTTTAGTGTTGGATAGTCAATTTATATTGAAAGGTTTATAGACTTATAACATCACACTAAGGCCCCGCGGAGCAGAGCAAAAGGAAAAAAAATCGCATATTCGCGAAAACCTTGCACGGGCAGGTGATTCGATGCGACGGGATGGTTTGGGGAAGTAAGAAATTTGACGCGAACGAAGTCGCGGACAGAAACTAGTCATGTATATGTCAAATTTTAAATACTGTTAGAGTACAATCTATCTAGCGAGATTAAAATCTGTCAAAAAATTGTGAACAGCCCACAATAACTATTTACAATCTAACGCATTATTTTTCGACAGATCTAAGAGATCTGTCCGTGGCAAACCGACAAAATGTGAACCAAGTAACCAACATCAACTTGAAAGTAGCGCTTACCGGCCGCTGCCCCAGCACCGCTTGCTTCGCTCGCTCGGCTCACCCACGGTTGTTCACAGTTCTAACCTAACCTATAATTTATGTAACGATATTCATAATGTTACGATGACAATTACATTTCAAAACAAACGAATTAACAAACAAATATGGTGAATCGGTGCACATGACGTTCAACCAATCAGCGCGCGAGGTGCGTTTCGTCGCATGCTATTTCACAATTTGACGGTTTCACTTCGATAGTTTGTAATTTAACGAAAATTAATGCGTTTAATTATTACGAAAATAAAATCGAATAAATTTTTCGAAAGATACGATCTCGCCACATCATGATGTGACGGTATTTAAAATTTCACGGGTGACATATACAACGTAAACGTAATACCGGTACAACAAGTTTTTAATAGTAACCTGGGTCATAGTTTACACAGTACACTTGTGGTTAATTTAATGTAATGAGTATTAATAGCTTAATACTAAATAATATTAATCTAAAGGTTTTCTTTTAAAAAATTGTGGTGAGGAAATATATAAATTGTATGGTAAAGATCAAAAAATAAAATAATTAAATTATCCTGCTTCTGCAATTGGGTAAAAATCACTCACATATCTTATTGTTTTCAGCACTATCCCATATTCAAAGATTTGGTCCTTGCGACGAGGCAGAGATTAGAAAAGAACTTTACTCGGAGTCGAACGAAATCCGGCGCTTCTCTGACCCATTGGGGCCGGGACCTCCAGGCACATATCGTTTTAACGTAAGTTATAAAAAGTTCATCAATTTGGACAGTCAGACATATCATAATCAATCTCCTGTCCTGATCCCATATCGTTGCGCATCTATAAGGTACTGCCGTAAGCGTCGTCTAAAAGCTTCTATTGTCTTAATTACTCGAATATATGTGGCTGGTTATTCAATACTTTAGAAGCTGCGTAAGGAAAGCTGCTATACCCTGAGACTGAGTCGAAAGTGAGCATTGCCTTCTCCAACATTCCCTCCTACTCGCAACCCAACTTAGCTTGTTTTATATATAGTCCGGTTAAGGCAAGCCAAGTGTAGTAGGCGTCTGGATTTCGTTTTCAGTGAAAAATGCTTGTTAATGCTTGTGCAAAGGTGCAAAGGTGTTAAATGGCATCTGTGAGACATATTGTAACAAAACCGAGCACAAAAATGTTATACCCTTTTAGGTGAGGCAATCGATATGAGCTAATATGGACCGGCCGTAAACCATGTCAGTGTAGTTCAGCCTGAAAAAAAAACTCAGATTTCCACTAGATGTTCCTGTAGTTGGATGTAAGTTGCAAGTCAAATGTCACAGTTAGTTGAGTCAACTGCTGTCTTGTGCCAATATTTAGTTTTTGTTAGATCTAACGACAGGCAGTTCTTCCCTGACCAGGTGGCGATTCTTTAAATGTTCAATGTACAGATAATCGTGGGGTACAGAACGTATAGAGTCATAAGAAGCGACTAAAGGAGTTACTAAAGAATAAGTAGCAGCGTTCTCTATACCTTTTACCACCATACTGCGGTTGCAAAACTCGCCTGTCAAACATGGCGATTATGGCAACTGCTGCTCAACCCCCCCCCCCCCCCCATGATTATAGTTCAGATCCTTAATGGCACTATCGTACTCTGGTTTAAAAGATATATAGAGTTGGACATCATCGGCGTATATATAGTACTTGTACCACTGAAGGCATTTTATAATTTCAGCCTAGTACAGAATAAAGAGAATCGGTCCTAATACAGAGCCCTGTGAGACTCCTCTCTCTAAAGAAATGAGTGTCGATCTAAGGGTAGAGCCGTAACCCAAACGCAACTCAAGTTATTCACTATTAAATTTACTTAGTTATACTTATGTATTACTTAATTTAGATTCGAAAGTAATAGCGGAATACTTATAGCATCAAACGCCTGTGAAAAATCGAGAAACTGGTAATGAGCACATTCGTCTATCCTGTAAAGCAGTAGATGTACTGCGCTATTTTCTAAAACCAGATTGTGAATCAGGTAGAATGTTATTTTGTTCCAAAATAAACGTAAATTGACGGCTAACCTTTTCTAAAACTTTAAGGGCGTAGGTCTTTTAAAGAGGATAGATTTGATTTCTTGGCAAGGGCCTAATGGAGCCAATTTTCCCAGGAGCGGACAGCCAATATGTCCCAGGACATAAGATGCCAAATGCCTTGTGGCTTAGTAATAATTATAGTTTGTGTTGTTTCTCTAGTAGCTGTAAATACGAACACTAGTTTTCGTGTACTGTCCAAATATAACCATATGAAATTGTTATTTTACAGTTTTGAAAATACGTAATAATTTTTCGTATAGAAAGGTGCCTTTTCTATGACTTGTTTCTTTTTCAGTTAACAATAATCGGGGATGTCGAATACAGCTGCGTTATCCTCAGAGCGGACTATATAAAAGAAAGGACGAAAAATAAGACGCCAAAACTGCACCTGACACGCTATTGCGCAGGTAGTGCCATGACTTCCCTGTGTTTCACCGGAGTTCAATTCATAGAAATACAATTCTATGTCGAAATCGCATTCATGTACGAATTAAAATATAGCCTAGCGGTTTACGGGAGAACTGTTAAGGCTATAGATCCACATAGGGCGCATAAATATGCTAATACGTATAGCACTAAATATCCACCAGTATTAAAATTTATAGAATACAGAGCGTTATTCAGACCGTATGTGAAAAATATAACGCATCCTTTATATGGTAAAAAAGAAATGACAGAAAGGGCTGTATCCGGACCACTCACAACAACAAAACGCCCGAGTACCAAGGCTCCTGGGAAGCCTAAGATGTAAGGGTAACATGCACTACAACTGCTAGTCCTGGTTTCCACCTGACTGTAATACCATAGTAATGTGTTTTATATAGTCAAGTAGATGGTCTATAAACAAGAGTTTTTAAGTGAATCTTCATGATTGAGCTAAATAATAAACTGAATTTAGAACAAAAACAAATATTAAAAGGATTTTAATTCGTAGCAAATAAATGAAATGCTGAAATACTAAACGTATCAAATGATTTTGTATCATTTTGATGATGTTTTTACGTTGCTACGTTTACGACTACGGTGTATTATCTGAATGTGGTCGTTGGCTGTACCGCAGTTGGAGTTGGAAGTGTATACAGACCAGAAATGAATAATCAGAAAAATCAAAAACGAATACAAAAATATTTGATGTATACAACGAAGTAGCAACAGATTTATTTCTATCAAACATTTTTAAATACACCACCGTCAGCATTAAATAAATAAAAGAGAGAAGAGATGACTTGGGAACCATTGACTAGTGAAGCAATACTGGAGGATATTCGCCTTATAAAGACGTCTTGAATAACATGATTGAAAACTGAAAGATTAAGGGAAACTTAAACATTATAAAGTACTAAAAGTGTAGCACGGAAACGATACAAGTTCCTAAATGAAGTCAAAAGAAATTATTCGATATCACTGAAGACTAAAATCTAAAATGTTACAACATTACAACTCGTACTCACGGCGACAAATCAAGCTATGCATATCCAGTATAAACTGACATCTCAATGTGCAATAAATTTATACAATGCTAGCTCAGCTAAAACGTGAAATGTATAACTTGATGTGTAGCCCTATGTATGTGCTTCCTAACATAGTCACTAAATAGGGGAAGACAAGCCCATGCACCCCAACTAGCAAAATATTAAGCTTTTGACCAAATATTACGAGATTAGAATTTCAGACAGTTCCTTAACATAATTATTTTTGTTAATCAATAAAACAAAAACTGTGTGTGATATTTATTGTATTTAACATATACAATAAAACATACATAAACCCATGCCTTTTATTTCATTCCCCTAAAAAACCAGTACCTATTCTAAACAAGACATGACTCGTTCTGTTCTCACTGTTTTATTTTCCAGTTTCTTCCTTTCAATTAACTGCCACACAACTTTTTTTGATTAAAAATTTTGCTACTATAAAAAAAAAACTGCTTCTATAAATTTAAACATAGCTTGAACGCAGTCTCATCGGGCTGCATCAGAAGTCAATGAATTCTCGTGAAACCAATTATATGAAATATCTCGTGCTTTTTCTAATGCCAGCAGTGAGCTCCATCTAATAAATTTTGGAGCAGTATTTATTTGAACTTTTTACAGAACACGCTTTATTGAATTTCTGCCATTATGAACAATAAAATATATATCGTAGTGCATATAGGTCTTACAAATCAAAACTTGCTGTTGAAAGATTGCTTAGAGATTAAGATGAAATGATTTCTGTAACAAACCTCAATAATCCCACTAAAATAGATACTAAATATTTTAGTACATTCAAATTAGTGTCACTACATTGTAACATACTACACCGAACATTTTAGTAACAAATAGAAATCATAGATGGCGTAAGTTGTTGATTTTAGCGAGTTTAAATTTCGTGTGTAGACGAATGTGACAAGTTGAAACTCATTGAAAGTTTGAATTTTATAAAGATTCCCAAATGTACCGGTTTATCACAAGGTATTTGCGAAAAATGTGGAGTAGCGTTTTGCTACAATAAACAATATAATTGTTTTAGATCCTTCCATACCACATAAGTAGATTTTGTTTTAGTTTAACTCAATATTACAGTAGTTTTACACTCCCTAAAATGTCAAATAAATGTGTGTGTGTAAACCTGTCATATGCCAAAGTAATTTAAAATTTTATGATTTTGGGCTACAAAGGGTTAAATCAGTAATCCTTGGACACCCTACATATTTCGTAATATGATATTGAAATAGTAACAGGTCAGTAACCGCGCGCCGGCGTAGGTACTTCGAACTTCTTAGAATTTTGACCAATCGAACAGGTGGTAGGTACTAGTAGCTACGCTTGGTCGTTCACCTTCGCCGCGCGCAATTTACCATAAAGTTTCAAAATAAACATATTTCGTTAACGATAACTTAATTTTTTTGTACTAAGATCCATCAAAATAAACATTGCATCTTTATTATAACCCGTTTTAGTTTAATATTATGTTAAAATTTGCGCACTGGTTAAAAACTTATGCTGTATACTTTTAAACTCATGTTATGTTTAGATTGGTACTAATGAATATAGTTACGAAAGTTACTGAAACGTAAAGTCAGTGCAATGACTCAATGATCCTACAATGCTTTGTCTATAATGCTTATTATTATCTAATAACATTGTGTAATGTAAAAGCTGTGCATACCTATGCATAAGTGATAAGGTCACAATAGTATAATATTTAAGAAAAAAAAAACCGAGGTTGTTTTGGGATGCCTTATTAAATAGAAAATGAATTAGATTACTGAGACTCTAACATTGCTTTGATCACTCTTAACAAGTTGATGACCCCAACAGCCTTCAATCAAATCAAACGAAATACATTCGCGGCCGCCGACTATGATTTTTTATCCCAAATCTCCAACCAAAATGGGTGATGTCCTCTATCAAATATAAATACGTAAAAACAAAAGAACGTAAACTATTCCAGTTATGACGAAACTAATAACAAAACACACTCCACAGGTTGTTTGGATTGTAATATGTCGTTAAATGTTTTGACTGTTTATATAACTAAAAAATTAGGCAACAAGCATCGATAATTTTCATTGCAGTTATTTTTAGCTTTCAATGTAGGCAGTAGTTTTTGTCACCAAGTGGTATATTTTTACTGAGGAAATAATATCAAAATGTGTTGTGTGTCCGAGTACAGTATATTGTAATAGTCCGGATTTGACGCAATCATGTTTATCCTTAGTATCTGGATTGGTTTCTCATCATGTATAACTAGAGGTAAGTGATTTATTCTACTTTATCTAACACTTCAATGTTTTTTGGAAACCAACTGCTTCGTTGGTCTAGTGGTTGCTAGCGCTACTGTTGAGCATGAGGTCTTGGATTCGACTCACAGGTAGAGTGTTATAAGGCTTTTTCGTTTAGAACTTCTCTCTCGTGAATGCACTACATATATACAGGTTGTTTGGTACATGGACCGACAACTTCTTTTGAGAAGTTGGGTGGATCATGTACTACCTTTCACCCATAAACCCCATGCCCTAATTGTCACACATAGATAAGACCAGTGTCGCTGTTTTTTGATAGATTAATTCACTTTTCAGAGTTTAAAAACTCGTCAAGTATTTTTTGTTATTGAATTTATATTTTATTTAGAATAATCATACATTAGACAACGCAATAAAAATTATTTGATATCAATACAACAACAAACTAAAACAATATGTCGTTTTAAAGACGACGATTCAGGTAATTGAAAAATAAACGAGAAAAATCGTGTCTCGATTACAGTGACACTTAGAACATGGGGTCTATGGGTGAAAAATAGCAAAATACCCACCCAAACCCCAAAAATAAAATTGTCAGTCCATGCGCTAAATATCCTGTATAAGTACAACACTGCCTAACTCGTCGGGGAGATAGGGTGAGGTGTTATATATGTTTCTGCTAGGGTCGCGAGATTTGTTCGAAAGAGATACCGTGGCCCTGGCATATAGGCAACTGAAGGAACACGGGTGGGTTTTAGTCAGTAAAAGTCTGACACGCCCTCTCACTTCGCTCCGAGCGGGAGACGTCATTTGATGGTTTCCCAACCACAAAATAAAAAGTGTTATATGCTATGTGAGCAATTTTTCCCAACTAAAATGTTTTTTGCAGTAATATCCATGTCCTGTGGTATCGACAATTCTCCAATGGAACATGTGTCTGAGGGAGTCGCTAGAATGGAGACCTATCCATGGCTTGGAATCCTGTACTATACTCACTGTAAGTTTCAAATATCGTCAATTTTTTTATTTTTTTATTAAAAAGCGTGGTGTACTTTTTGGGGTATTTTCTAATTGATATCAAGCAACACAAGCTTTTTCCAATATTTTCTACTTTTTGGTTTAGTTTTCTATGAAAGCGTGATTTTTAAACTATTATTTATTTTCACATTTTTCGTTAGGCTAAGCTACAAAAGCGGGTTTTTAGTTTTTTTTTTTTTGGCCAGGAGAATGGCATAAAGTTATAAAATATGAGGATACACAATTCGATACAATGTATATAAAGTGTATCTATTCATACACAAAATATTTTAAGAGGTACACCTGTAGGTGGTAAAGAAGCTACAGCAACGAAAAAAATTGGTCTAAATGTAATTTTTTCAAAATTTAATATTTATAAATTATTTTACGCACATAAGAAATGCTGGCTCCTTCTTATTTTTTACGGCCCGAGACACCGCGGCCATGCTCGTGCCGTCCGGTCGCCGCCCTCGCAGTGTCAGGCGGGCCATTCATAAAATTTGGAGTAAAGGTTTTATGCAAAACGTCTCAAGCTGTTTTAAAATTATAATAATTACGAAAATTCAAAAAAATTAGATAACATTTTTTTTTTTACTTCTATATCTTCTTTACCACCTACAGGTGTACCTCTTAAAATATTTCGTGTATGAGTAGATACACCTTATATACATTGTATCGAATTGTCATTGGTCTTTGTTAAGTGTGCAAAGTTTCAAATTAATCCGACGTTTTGAAGGGGATAAATATCAATTAAAAAGATTCCGTTACATAGATACATACCAAGCTAATAAATAGAGTATTAAAAATACCAGCTACGAGCATCTACCTTCTGGAGGACCTGCGCATGCTACGACTTCCAGTAAGCAGTCGCCATTTTAGAATTGTTTAGCGATCCGTACTGCTAGCAGTGCCACTTAAGTTGGGCAATTCTTCGTTTCCTTGATTCTCTTATCAATCTTGTCGAGTTTTCCTGAACATATGTAGAAAGAAGTACGAAGAAGCAGAAAAATTGTTTATTCTACACAAACAAAACGCAAACTATGAAATTGTAACAAAAAAAGAAACACACTTACAAGGTAGCCAAAAGCCCCGTATTTAAGTTTAAAAAGTTGTATAATATTTATAGCATAGCCCCCTTTATAGTCTGTTTCAAAAGTGTTTGATGAAAATGTAACCAAATGGATCAGAAAACGTAACCATGGATAATATTTTGTAGTGTCTCTTACAAATTGTGGTGATTTGATTTTATTGAAACCTGAAATTCTAATCTTCATGAGATATGAAGATGAAACCTTAAAAATACATATGAACACATACACATCGTCCGTGCGATGCTGGACTAAAAGAATAACACCACCTCTTTACTCCCCGTAGGTGTCGTGATCGTAAAAGGCGACTAAGGGAGTTACTAGAGAATCTGCAGCAGTGTTCTCTAAACATTTCTAAAATCTATACTGCGATCGTCAACCCGTCTGCCAAGCGTGGTGATTATGGCAAACCCTCCTAAAAATATTTGGAAGGCCTATATCCAGTCCAAAGGACATCCTACGGTTGAGATGAAATGTATAAACATCTTTTTAATTACCTTTAGTGAACAATTATGTAGGAATTGAAAAAATTACTTTGTTTTCGTTTTCATCAAACACTTTTGGATCGTACTACAGTGCCCTTTTTGTGCCGTATAAAAATGACGTTACATTGTTTCTCATTTAGATAAGAAAAGGTACACGACTGCAGTGGTGCTGGTTACCAGGCAGATAGTAATTGCAACAGCGCTTGAAATCGACAAGCTGCCTAAAGAGGACTTCAGGTAATAGTATAGCGCTACAACGATCTTTTGACCCGTGGCCAAAATCTGAACTAACGCCACCATGTTGTTTTTGTTATACATCATCTCAGAACAATGAAGGGCTTGTGGCTAAGTAACATCAGCCGCACGGGTTGATCGTTCAGGTTAAGCTACGCTTGCCGTGGTTGCTCCGTGGATGGGTGACTGGTGACTGATCTTTACATACCAAGACCCTTCCATACCTCGGAAATTACGTTAAGCCGTTGGTCTCAGCTGTCTTTCGTAGATTTTACGGGTCGTCAGAAGCCCGAAAGTCTGACAACCAGTTTTACCATGGGGTATCGTGTTACCCAGTAACTGGGTTATGGAGTTACCTCCATAACTCAGGGATAGGTAGTCGCTCCATGTAAAATACTGATACTCAGCTGTATCTAGTTAGACTGGAAGCTAGGCAGATGAGCACCTCAGAAAAATTGCACAAATGATTGCCAACAGCGCCCCCCGATCAACGTCATTCGAGTGTCAAAAGATCCATGTATTCATATAGCAGTATTCATATGTAAAATAATTTCATGTTTAGTGCTTCATAATTTTAATTACTTAGCTACGAAAAGAATCTAGTTCTTCTAACTTAACAGACAGCTGTGCTGCCGCAGAGTTTGTTGCGCCACTTCTTCTTCCCAGCTAAAGCACTAGGAAGTGGTGAAGCGCGTACAATTTAAACATTAAAAAGTGCTGACTCTCAGCTAAGTTTGAATAAATGACTTTTGGTTTTGATTCCATAATGATTTTCCATATTTTTCTTGAAATAAAAAAGTGCCTGTACACGGTAAACGGTTTAACTAAGTTTTATGCTTTTGTTTTCAACATATTTCAGAGCCCGAGCACGCGTGGTCATCGGTCATAACTGCAGCGCAGGACCAGGGATCGGAATTCGCGACTATACTTTCCATCCTGACTATTCCAAAAACACCTTTAGTACAATAGCTTTGATCCAGCTGGAAACTGATCACGTGGCCACCGGTAAGAATATCTTGGAGACAAAATTAATCAACGTCTCGGCAAACGTGGTGACCGATTTTCTCTGATCTTCCACTTCTTCACTTGGCCAACCTTACGTTCGGCAAATGCTGAAAGCGGCAGATGTATTGTTTCAAAATAAAATGGTCTTTCTTTTTGGCCATGATTCACATAGCTCAATAAATACATTGCAAGTGTGTATCACACCACGTAGGTACTGCAGTAAAGAGTTCTATATTTGGGATGCCTATAAAACTATCAAAATGCCAACCTATTACTTAAAACTATGATACTAAAATATGAAAAATTTAACCTACTGAACAAACATGCAAGAAGCTGGAAACCGCTAGCATAAATATTCTTTATTTAACTTGTTTGGTGAGGTGATATTTAAAAAAATATTAATTGTACCACATCGTTTCAGAGTTGCGTCCCATTTGTCCACCACTGAGGGCGTTGGCTTTCCTGAAGCAGGAGATCTTTGCTAAGGTATTTTCTGATGGTAGGTATTCTAAGAGACAATGACGGAAAGAATGCAAGGGGAGCAGATGGCGACCAAGAGGTCGTAGAATCCAATCCAGGAAGGCACTTTATTTTGTGTAAATTATTTCATCACCACTGCTCATCAAAATCCA
The DNA here is from genome assembly GCA_932294355.1 of Aporophyla lueneburgensis. NCBI lineage: Eukaryota > Metazoa > Arthropoda > Insecta > Lepidoptera > Noctuidae > Aporophyla > Aporophyla lueneburgensis. The sequence goes on from OW028755.1 coordinate 25,444,270, forward strand.
AAGACATGTGTTATTTACCAATTCACACTGGACATACGTGTTAGATTTAATTAAATATAATATCTTAGGACAACCAACACAACGTTATCTGATCCCAAACTAGGCAGAGCCTGTACTATGGCAACCAGACAACTGATAAACATACTTATATATTCCTAAATACATACATATCTATATATATATATATAAATTAATCCCTATTTCCCTTGGTCACGCCATCACGATAGATACCAATTCGAATTAAATAGTTATCGTTAAGACGGGACAACGTCTGTCGGGTCAGCTAGTTTTAGATAAATTACACGCAAACACAGAACAAATGATTGTGCTCATCACACAAAGATTTGTCCTGGGTGGGAATCGAACCCACAACCTCAGTCTTAGCAGTCAGGGTTACTAACCACTAGACTAACAGGCCAGTCAAGATTATAGATCACTCCCACCACTGCTCTCAAAAACATATTGGTACATAATGGCAGATATCAAATTTTGAACTAATTTCTTTCAAATGACGCCGCAGCGTGCACAAAAAGAATGTCCTGAGGTCAAAAAGAGATAGGTTTCATCGAAACATCGACAAATGCGATGAGTGACTTTAGATTCGCAGCAGCCCTCTTTAATCCATACTAGCTGACCCAGCAAACTTCGTATCGCCTCAGAATCAATAAAACCCATGTTAGGTGAGCTCCTACCAAGTTATGACAACCTGGTACTTACACCTTGGATCCGAAAAACCCAAATATCTTACGGACCCCTATTTTTTTTTTAAATAAAATATAGCCTATGTTACTCCAGATAATGTAGCTTTCTAATGGTGAAAGAATTTTTAAAATCGGTCCAGTGGTTATTGAGTTTATCCATTACAAACAAACAAACAAACAAAAATACAAACATTTCCTCTTTATCATATTAGTCCATATCAAGAGCCCTAAGCAGACAGGATGCCATATGCATTCTAAAAATAAAATATCGTCGGTCATCGTACGTGAAGTTGTGCAGACGTAGTCATCATGATAAACTATCTCTTCTATATTCCGCATGAAAATTATGCAGCAGTTTCCTGGGCCGTTACGTAACACCGATGCATTTTTTGTAATATATATGTACCTAGACTTTTTATAAGTCTTTTGATACTTTACCCAAATATGTTTACATGACGAAAGCAAGAAAACATTAAATAATATATTTAAAAAAAAAAACATGGTCAAAGGGCTAATTTTGAAGAAAATAATTTTATATTCGTTATATTCAATGAATGTTATGTTATTTTCTGTCGACTCGTGAGTGTTTTGGGTACACATTTTTGGGCATTCTCATTTCCTTGTTCTTATATTTTCTAGATTGCAATGAATCCGAAATGACAATACACAGGATGATGTTCGTGTCGTCGGCGGAGTGCAAGACTTACTACAGGCGGGCAGAGGTGATACTATTATATCTTTAGAGGTATGAGGAGCATGGTGGAAAGTTTCTAGAAACTTTGCTTGCATGATGTAGGATTTATGTGATGACAGTATGTTATGCACAAATCACATATGTACATATGTATGGTTGTGTCCCACAGGGATCGGTCCTGGGGCCGCATCTGTGGGACATCAGATACGATTCAGGTATATGGATCGGTAGAGGCTTCGCAAAAATATGAACTCCAGTCTTTTTACAATGATGTGGTAAAAAGACACTCTCTAGCTGATGATAAACTAATAGTTATAGGCGATTTCAACGCGAAAATAGGGTGGGCCAAGAAAGAAGAGGAGACATGTCAGGTTATAAAAGATTAAACACAGTACTCGTCGGCATCGCAATACCTGGCAAGAAAAGTTGGAAAACCAAATAAACGGTGGGCTAATGGTATAATACAAAGTGTAGAAAAGGACTGTATGAGTAAAATCTATACTAATATTATAAACCTGAAGAGTTTTTGTTTGTTTGTCTGTTTGTTTGTTTAATTGAACGCGATAATCTCAGGAACTAATGGTCCGAATTGAAAAATTATTTTTGTGTTGGGTAGCCTATTTATGGAGGGAGGCTATAGGCTATATAACATCACGCTACAATTAAGAGGAGCGGAGCAGTAATGAAAAATGTTGCAAAAATGGGGAAAAATTATTCCTTTTCAGAGTTTCCGTTGCGTGCGCTGCGTAAACAGTTAAAGTAACGCAAAAATCATGTATGACGGAATTGTTCCTTTTAAAAAGTTCTAATAAAAAGTCCACGAGAGCATATGTCTATCTTTTAAGGTTGACTCACTTTAAATCAAAAGGAGCGAGCAGCAACGAAAAGTGGACGAAAACTAGCAGGCAAATCGATGCAAAGGGAAGGGTCAGAGGAGCAAAAATTTGACGCGGATGAAGTCGCGGGCAGACGCTAGTCGAATATAAAGAACTATGGAAGCAGCTGAAGGAAGTCGTTACTCAAAACGATTTTCTCATTTCTATAAAATTATGATCACTAACTGTAACAATAACTGGTGGTAGGTAAAATTACTTATATTAGGAATTGTATAAATACAAAGATATGGCAACAAAGAAAGCCTAATTATTAATATTATTATTGTCAAGGATGTATCTTTATCAAAATCAAAATCAAATCAAAATCAAAAGTCATTTATTCAAACTAGGCTGAGAGTCAGCATTTTTTGAACGTCAAAATGATTATATTATATAGTTATGATAATTCAAATGTAGTGCGATATGTAAGAGGTAGCTTAATTTGTGCGGCTATAGAGGCATCGATTCCGTCTGCTCGAGGGGCCTAGTAAGACTATCATGTCCCAAAAAACTATATGCACATGTTCCACCATCGATGAAGAAGCGAATAGCTATCAACGAATTTCATGCTCGTGAAACTTACAAAAGATTGTAGGTCCTGTGTAATTTAGAATGGTACAAATATTAATAGTTGATCGCTGTCTGTTCACACCGCCGAAGAGTACTCATTTGTCGCAGTGAGAAGACCTATTAAAGTGAGTAAAGTACTCGCTAAACGATACTCACTTGGTGGGCAGAACACTTTCTGAGGGACTCGCGCTCGGTATTTGCTGGCGGTGGGACTTGTACCTAAGGTGAAGGGCGACAAAGTAGCATGCTGGCAACAAAACCTCGATGCACTCTTCAAAGCACGAAAGTGTGTTTTTAGAGTGTTTTTTTATGTGTGAGCCAAGTTCTGGGAGGTTCTTGATCTACCAAAGACAGCTTTCGAGCAGTATTACACAGTTTCAAGCAGGTGACATTATGAAATCTGAGATTGAACTTGTGGTGGCATCCACGACGCGACATGCAACCTACTCATTACGCGCGCGTGACGCCACGCAATACCCTACATCGTGCAAGCAGAGTTTAGCGTGCGACTAGCCTATACACAACACCCGTCTCTTCAGAGGATCCTAATTTTTCTATGGAGGATAAGTAAACTAACTAGCTTTTGCCAGTGGCTTCGCCCGCGTCGAGGTCGGAAAATTTCCCCGATAGTACGATCGGGATAAAAAGTAAGTTTGTCTGTTAATCCAAGTTATAAACTAACTGTGTTTCAAATTTCATCGAAATCCGTTTAGTAGTTTTTGCGTGAAAGAGGAACAAACATCCATACATAAAAACTTTCACGTTTATAATATTAGTAGGAAGTAGGAAATTAGTAGGAAATAACTGCTACTACAACGCAAACATTTTCCTTTTCAGCTAGACATAGATTCCTTGTGGCCAACCTATACTGCTTGTGCGAGGACCGTAACGGAAGGTCACTGCATCTGGAGGAGTGGTGCACTCCTCGTGATGAAAGTGGGCGATCGCTGGAGTCTGGTTGAGTATCGTAATCACTAATTCTCTCATTGCATTCCTTTGCCCTATCATGTCATGAGTAATCAGGCCGAGTCGTGTCCTAATACTCAACCAATTCCATTCGAGTGTTAACGCGTAAAAGAGCATATATTAATACGTTGTTTGTTATAAGAAATTACACAATGCGAGTGTAAGTTTTTATTATAAACAACTTTCTAAACTTACTAAGCAGTTGATGACAAAAACTAAAATATTTATAAATATTTTGACTGACCTGTTAGTCTAGTGATTAGTGACCCTGACTGCTAAGACTGAGGTCGTGGGTTCGATTCCCACCCAGGACACATTTTGTGTGATGAGCACAATCATTTGTTCTGTGTCTGGGTGTAATTTATCTATAATATGTATGTATTTAGAAATATATAAGTATATTTATCACTTGTCTGGTTACCATAGTTCAGGCTCTGCCTCGTTTGGGATCGGATAACGGTGTGTTGGTTGTCCTAACATATTATTATTATTATCCAAAAACACCGACTTCCGAAATTAAAATTAATTTTCACTATCACTCTTTTCACTCTTTCACATCCGAAGTCGGTTGTTTTTTTTTGGGATAAATTAATTAATAATATTAATTTATTATTTTTTTTTATTAATTAATTTAGCAAAAAAAAAATAAGTACCAAAGATGGTACTTATTTTTTTGCTAAATTATACGTATCCATGTGGCAGTAAGTGTTTCCCTTTTCTTTATTTATGCTATACTATGGTAGTATAGATAATCATCTCTAAGAAATCGTAATATCCTCATACGCAGATTTGAACGTACAAGTAGGTTCTATCGTGATGAGTTGGTAATGACCAGTAGTCGGAGTAGGTAGATTGATTTTACGTACTCGCATCATGAATAGTCATAGAAATCACAACATGAATAAAACTTTTTTCCGGGATTTCATTTTGGTACTTACGGGATTGAATCAAATATTGTGAAAGTAAGGTAATTTTTAAACTAGGTACTATATTAGAAATTTATAGATGGCGATAGCTAAACATTTAAAATTGTTTTTTTCTTACTGTAGAAGGCCGATCACCTATATGCTATAAAAAGACAGCAAAAGAGTTAAACGTTTTTATTCATATTGATGTATTCTTTATTCTACACATTACAACATTTGAAATTAATTTCAAAATCCCGGAATCCTGGAGGCATATCCATACTAATATATACGTGCCAGTTCATTGATCCCATTTCAATCTACCTACTCCGACCTCTGGTAATGACTGATGGTTTGCAGCTGGGCTTTGGCGTGTACGGGCCGGGTTGTCAGGCTCCTGCCAGGTTCCTAGACTATGGAATGTACCACGAGTGGGTGCAACGCAGCGTCGAGAGGATCGGCAGACCTGCCATCACCAGAGTAGCACCAAACTACGTCGTTGTGAGAAGAAGTGAGTTATTATAATTTTAACGCTTTTTCCACGCTTTATATTAGCTTCACTTGTATGTTTGTTTGTATGTTTGTTTGTAACCGACTCCTTATAGCGCGATTTTGACCGACTTTAAACGACCAGATTTCATGCAAACTGTGCACACCTGTCTAAGACCGATGACAATGCAATAATTTCATAAATTTGTGCCATTATCCTTGCCAGGATTACCAGGACAGCAAAAAACTGTCTTCTAAAACTACGCTGACATACGTCATAAACTACGCTGACATACGTCTCAAAATTCGAAACACCCTACAGAATAGAAAATAAATGATAGTTTAAAAAAAAACTAAAAACACGCTTCCATAGAAAACCAAACTAAAAAGTAGAAAATAATGGAAAAAAACGTGGGGTGCTTTTTAGGGTATTTTTTTATTGATCAGGCACCCCACGCTTTTTTTTAGTCTTAACTATGCCCCCTTGATAGACAGACACAATGATAAATTAGCTTTTCATAGGGGTCTACTTGCGTGGGGGTCTGAAATAGGTACACAACGGGAACGTATTATCGGGATAAAAAGTATTATATGTCCCAACCCAAATCATGGTCCTATCAGTCAACATAGTACACTTGTCCCAAATTTTATCGAAATCCATTTAGCAGTTAATGCGTAAAAATATAACAGACAGACAGAGTAACTCATATTAGTATGGATTAAAAAATATACAGTACATAACTTTGTAGTAATATTTTGAAGGCGAGATTTTTAATTTATAAATACAAAAATAAAAAACGTTTACTTACGGTACACTATACTTAAAGCAGGAAAAGAACACAAAAAATAACAATTTGGAGCAAAGAGTGAGTCTTATCCACACAAAAACAAAGCCTCAGCGCTGGCGATTTACTTAATTACTTTTTGTAGGTTGTATTTTTGGAATCTTCAAGTTGATCCTTACAATATTGGGCAGCATAGGCACAATAAACCTACCTACCATGGGTACTGACATAAAGTTGGATAGCAAAAAAAAAAGTTTAGAAAAAATAATGCCAATGTGTTCTATTACTGAAACTGAACCACCAAAAAAATTGCGCATTTGTTAAGTATAAAATTTTCCTGTATATCATTTTTTCGAGATAAGAGAGAGTACAGAAATGGAATAATAGTTTACACTAACATATTCTATTGTTTCCAGCACTATCCAATGTACAAAGGTTTGGTCCTTGTGATGAGGGTGAGGTGAGAAAAGAGCTTTACACGGAGTCAACCGAAATCCACAGCTATATGAAACCATTTGGACCGATACCTGAGGGCAAATATCATTTTAACGTAAGTTATAGAAACTCATCGATGGCGACAGTCAAACAGATTGTGTGATAATAACAAAATTGAATTACTCAGTAAATGGAGCACAATCTAGGTGCTTATAAGGCGGGATACTGACGTAAGTTAACTTGATACATCACGAGCCCCAATATCATCCTAAAAACTGTAACAAAAACGTGGGATAACTCCATATACCCTAAGAAATTAGATGCCAAACGCCTTTTGGCTTAGTAAAAACAGTTTGTGTTGTTCACATGATGTGACCAAGATTATTTCTGGACTTTGAAGGAGAATGTGACCTCTAAATTTCGGCCTTTCTTCTCAGAGTAGTCAGATAGGAAACGTCGTTCTAAAAATATTATGATTTACGCGTAAAAGTGTTTTTACAAACCTACTTACAGAAATAAATTGTTTTTAATTTTTCTAGTTGCTGTAAATACTGTTACGAGCTGGGGTTCAGGATAAATTAATTGAAATTATTACCGACACACACAAAACAGTTTAATTAAATAAACACAAATACCGCAACAACTAGAAACGGCAAAATGAATCACTTGTCTCGCTTGTACTGTAACGCTTGAATCGTATTCGATCGCATCCGTAAACCGAACTCACTGTCAGCCCGACAATCCGCTATTTATATCCTGAGCAAAACATTCGCGAAGATTCGACACTTTGCCACAGTTCACAAGTAGCGTAGAAGCTTCCAGGTACTTCCAGAGATAACTGTTTACTATTTAATCCCGCTATTCGATAATAGATCGCGGTGGCGTCTACATACGATTGTTTGTGTAGTACTTGCTACTTGATAACAGATGGCGTTAGCCTGTCGTTTCTAGTAGTTTCGATTTACGTAACACTGCCCCATCCTTAGATGGAGTTAGCGTGACGTTTCTAGACTTTACGTTTTACGTAACAATACAAACACTCGTTTCTAAGTCGTATCATATACCATCCAAATAGCACGGCCTGAAATCAAAGATTTTTTTATTATTTATTTCAGTGTTGAGCATACGTAATTATTTTCGCCTGGAGCGCGGTACCTTATGTTTGACTTGTTTTTTTTTTTCAGTTAACAATAATCGGGGATGTCGAATACAGCTGCGTTATCCTCAGAGCGGACTATATAAAAGATAAGACAAGAAATAAGACGCCGAAACTGCACCTGACACGCTATTGCGCAGGTAGTACCATGTCTTCCCAGTGTTATACCGGAGTTCAATTCATAGAAATACAATTCTATGTCGAAATCGTATTCGAAGCTGAATTACAATATAGCGTAGCGGCTTACGGGAGAACTGTTAAGGCTATAGATCCACGTAGGGCACATAAATATGCTAATACTTATAGCACTAAACATCCACCAGTTTTAAAATTTGTAGAATACAGAACGTTATTCAGACCGTATGTGAAAAATATAACGCATCCTTTATATGGTAAAAAAGAAATGAAAGAAAGGGCTGTATCCGGACCACTCACAACAACAAAACGCCCGAGTACCAAGGCTCCTGGGAAGCCTAAGGTGTAAGGGTAACATGCATTACAACTGCTAATCCTGGTTTCCGCCCGACAGTAATTTGTTTTATAAAAGTAGTCAGGTAAATAAGTCTATATTATTCATTTCCGCCGGTATTAAAATATGAACAATATATGTACAAAACGACATTCAAATCGCATGTGAAAAATAAAGCGTACCGTTTGTATGGTAAAAATGAAATGGAAGCAAGGGCTGTATCACTCACGACGACAGTACGCCCGACTACCACGAAGACCAAATCAAATCATACCAAACTAACAACTACCAAGAAACGCACGGGTAAGTAGTAGTTGCAGTATGGGTCGCGCCCGACTGTAATGACATAGTCATATGTTTTATATAGGCGTAGTCAGATGTGACGAATCGAGTAATCAATCAATCAAATCATTTAAAATTAAAAAATAAAACTTTATTGCTAAACAAATTTACATAGGTTTTACATTGGCTCCAAACTAGACAAACCTGTATCTTGGGCACCAATCTGGACGGTTAACCATTTAAGCATTTAATTTAAAATCATGTTTTGATATAAAAGCTAACTACGTACTAAGAAGCTAAAGATACAAATTAAAATTAAAATTTATTTGCAACGAATGTAAGAAACAAGACAGTTTTTTTATCATTTATTTGCAACGAATGTAGGTAACAAGACAGTTTCTTTATTAATTATATTCGGAACAAAATTAAAATTAAAAGGATTTTAAGTCATGGGAAATAAATGAAATGCAAAAAAACGAAATACAATGCACGAAATGATTTTGCTTAAATATTGGTAATGTGTAAATGTTGCTACGTTTACAACTACTTTGTGTAAATCTTAATTTACAAATCAGAAATGAGTAATCAGAAACAAAATATCTCAAATATAAGGAGTAGGAACAGATTTCTATCGAAAACTATAAAACAACGAAAAACTGTGCACCACCGTCAGCATTTCTAAACGGTATGGACGATGACCAAAAAAATCCCTTAAATAATGAAAAAATTTATAAACAAAAGAGAGGACAACTGATCAAAATTATTTTGTGCAGGTAATATGCATAAATGTTAGTTTAAAACAGGATATAAATATGGCATCATCAAAATTAAAATCTTTAGCCTACCTACAAAAAAAAAGATGACTGTTTATTATAGATCAAAATTAAAAAAAAAAAAACATTCAATCGTACTATCATGTAGCGTGGCAAAACATCGCCACGTCAACAGTTTTAACCCAACGCAATAGATGTTTCGATCAAAAATTCATAAAAATGTAGCACGGAAACGATGTCCCTAAAGAAAGAAGAAATTAGTCAATACCACTGAAAACAAAAAACCCAAGTATTTTACTCGTGTGTTCTTAACAAAGTTACTAGTTTGGAAAGCCAGACCCATACCCCAAACAAGCCAAAACATTAAACTTTTGAATGTGCAAATTATTAAGAAGTTGGAAAAATGTCAACATATATTTTAAGCTTTACTTATTCTTTCTCTTACTGATTTAACATACTTGATTCCATGTTATGTTGACGTCATATTTTTTATATTTTGTAAAGTTAAAATAAATCGAGTCCTCAGAGAAGTTAAAATAGAAATAGGCGGGTCAACTAATTAGAAGTTAAACGGAGAAAATAGACTAAATAAGTAGGCGAGAGAGGAAAAAGAAGATAGGAGGACCAGTGGGACGATGACCTGAAGGTGACAGCTAAAGAAAACTGGAGAAAAGAAAGCCAGGAATGGGAACTGGAAGAAAATGAGAGACTATTTGAAAGTGAAACTGATGTCCAATGAAGAAACAATTTTCAAATAAACTAAATTAAATGTCAAAAATATATTTTGACATTTTAAATTTGTAAATAAAGGCGTGAATATAATTACAAGTAAGACTCTTTGTAAACACATGTTCTTTTTGCCGTGATAAACTACAGTTTTTTTGCCGTGTGTAGAACGGGTGCCAAATTAAAAAAAAAAGAAAATCATAAGTCATTTTTTCAAATTAGGCTGAGGATCAGCACTTTTCGAACGTCCAAATTAATATAAATAATAATTAATAATTATATAATAATTAATAAAACAGTTGTAAAGATCATCATTATGTTTGTTAGTAGGTATTGTATCCCTGTGTAGGTTTATTGGCGGACTTTTTCTAAGTCGCGGTTCATACGCCGTGTGCAGTCGCGGTCGTCAGTGGTGTAAAGATCATTATTGAAGCTTGCTGATAGACACATTTTTTCTACGGCGCAGTTAATACGCCGTACCGTAAACTAACCGTGCCGTGTACAAATGGCCTAAGTGACTTTAGGGTAGTCATTAAATAGAATAAGTTTTTGTTAATCAGTAAAACAAAATACTTGTCTAGCATTAATTGTATTTAACACACACAATATACACATATATAAACTGGGGCCTTTTATTTATTTCCTTTATAAAATCACTATTCTGAACAAGCTCCTAAATATAACCTTTCTCCGGAGCATTGGCTGCAAAATCTACATGTCAGAACTTAAGTCGTCAAGATATTGTAGGAAAGTGTTGAACGTTTCTGATCGTTGTTTTAAAACTTTTTCCCTCTGAAACCCGAAGAAAGTTTAACATGAAGTAGTAGGGAAGTTACAAGTTTGATTCTCATTTGCATAATTCAAAGCGTTGAGAAGTGGGGTCAGGTTTTGAAGAGTTGGCTCATAAAATATTACAATATTTTTTTAGCAAACTCTTCCAAATCAGTCATTACAACTACTTAGTGAACATTACAATGATCACTGATTTTGGAGATTTCCTATTTTTGATAAAAGTGTGACCTTCAGAAGTGTGTTTTTTTACAAAATACACTTTTATAACAATCGTTTCCATTTTGGTAAATAAATATGCTATCGACTGCCGCGTTGGTCTAGCGGTTGCTAACACTACTGCCACACTTCAGCTCCTGGGTTCACTTTGTAAGTGTCATTAAATTTTGCAAAAATTGAATATGAGACCAGACTCTACGAGTTTGTTTTGGCCTCTTCACTCCTGATCCTGGATATGTGCATATACTTTATTAATATTTTAAAGCTGAAGAGTTTGTTTGGATGAACGCGCTAATCTCAGGATTTGATTTTTCCTGGTTACAATTGAAAAAATATTCTAGTATTGGATTCCCTATTTATCGAGGAAGGCAATAAGCTACACCGGATAAGTTTTTATCCAGTGCGCTAACAAATTAAATACCCGTGCAATTTTAATTTAGATATTTATCTTAGTACAAAAAAAAATTAGTTATCGTTAACGAAAGATGTTTATTTTGAAACTGGTTTTTATGGTAACTTGCGCGCGGCGCCGGCAAGGCGGTGAAGGTGAACGACCGATCAGCTGTTCGATCGGTCAAAATTCTAAGAAGTTTGAAGTAGGTACCTACCTACGTCGGCGCGCGGTGACTGATCTATTTGTACCTACCAGATGTTCGATCGGCCAAAATTCTAAGAAGTTTGAAGTAGGTACCTACGTAGGCGCGCGGTTACTGACCTATATGTACCTACCAGATGTTCGATCGGTCAAAATTCTAAGAATTTTGAAGTACCTACGCCGGCGCGCGGTTACTGACCTATTATTACTATTGTGAATATCATATTACGAAATATATAGAGTGTCGGATAAAATTAAAAAAAAAACAGTATTGAAAAAATAATTGAAATGTGTTCTGTTACTGATACTACTGGTGGTTCAGTAACCACCAAAAAAAATTTGCGCACTGGTTAAAAAATTTCCCTGTATAAAAATTAAGCTCCTAACGTGATATTATATAGCTTACTGCTCTTAGTAGCCAAGCAAAACGAAAAAAAAATCACGAATACAAAGTACTTTTATGGGCAGGTAACTCGATGCGACGGGGTGGATAAGTAAACGCTCAAAAAAAAGAAAAATTTTTATTTGACAAAGAAGTACACAGATTCGATACAAGTGTCACTTAAATTAAGATTGCAAATGGCCTGATACAAAATAAACAATTTACAAGGTCATCCATCATACCATTCTGGATGTTATAAAAGTTATGATGAAACGAAAACTAAAATATAGGTACTCGAGTTGTACACAATATTTGAGCATAAAAGGTTAATATTACAGGTTAATATTACAGGTTTCGTACTTTTGACGTGATACTTATGCAAATCAACATAGAAACAGTCAAACAGACAAAAATCTTAAAAAATACAGAAATGGCATCTGTTGGTTATCCTTTAACATCCCAACTATTTTTTTTTTTTGAATGTTTTGGTTGTACAGAAACGCTTCGCCTGCAGATTTATTATATGTATAGATTGTCAAACTTTGCCGGATCTCATAAAAAAACTTGAAAACTTAATTTTATGGTCTGATAGCTCGACACGTTAAGGCTCCCACAAACAGGCGCGATGCAACTCTCGTATAAGACAATTTATATGTAAGCTTCCTGGAAATTGTTCTATAAGAGTTATGTCGCGCCTGTCTTAAAAAGCCTTTACCCTAATAAATATCAAAGTGTCCTATTACTTTAAATGATAAATGACTTTATTTTTGCAAGTAGGTTTGTACAAACACTTTTACACGTCAATCATATTTTTTAAAGCTAGATGAGGTCGGCGTTTCCTATCTGACTACTCTGAGAAGAAAGGCCGAAACAATCTCAGAGATCACAGTCTCTTTTAAAGTCCAGACATAATTTGGTTAGATCATGTGAAGACCATGTGGATTGGTGTCTGAAGTGGTCTTTTAAGGAAAGAACCACACAGATTGAGTGGACCTGTCCAATCAGTGCACGCATTTGTCAGTAATCATGCAGCTCAACTCAGAACTTAAGGAGGTCAATGATTCGACGAACAATACCAAAGAAAGGACATTTGTGTAGGTCGCATAAATTACTCAAACTGCCAGACTGTGATAAAAAATACATTAGAAGAAAAGGAACCTAGAAAGTAAAAAAAAATAACACCCACTTAATCTTCACATTTACAATAATTAAAACAATATAATACTTTAAAAGTAAATATTAATGTCATTGTATAGGTAAAATTCATCAATGTCAATGTGTATATAAAATCAGGAGATAGTCGCTGTCTGACCATTTGAGGATCATGTACATGGAGGTGTCTGAAATGGTCTTTTGAGGAAAGAACCATACAGATTGAGTGGACCTGTCCAGTCAATGCACGCATTTGTCAGTAATCTTTCAGCTCAACTCAGAACATAAGGAGCACAACGATTCGACGAACAATACCAAAGAAAGGACATTTTGGTAGACCGCATTAAGTACTCAAACTGCCAGATTATCATTAAAATGAAATGAGTAAGAGGGATATATAAAAATAAAAAAAAACTTCTACATAGTCCTCACATTCAAAATTATTAAAATAATAATAATAGTATACTCCTCAGAGTATATATTCATGTCATAGTTAAGCAATAATCAAAATGTCAAAGTGTATGAGCAATAATCAAAATGTCAAAGTGTGTAAGCAATAATCAAAATGTCAAAGTGTATATTCCCAACAAATAATTAATAAAAAAAGTAAAGTAATTAATAACAAAAAATAAAAATATCATTCAGTATAATAATAATTTAAAAATAAAAATTGGAGCAGCTTAATCCCAAGCTTTTTTGTCCTCAATATAATCTTTAACAGTGTAAAAGGCTTTCTGGCACAACTTACGTTTAATGAATGATTTAAATTTATTGAGACTTAGATCTTGAACATGGCTTGGAAGTTTATTATAAAAGCGTATACATTGACATCTGAATGAGCCACCTATTTTCTTGAGCCTTGTTGAAGGTACAACAAATTTGTGTTTGTTCCTAGTATTTATACTATGGATATCACTGTATTTTTTAAACAATTTTATATTCTTATGGCCATATAAAAGATTTTCAAAAATGTACTGTGAAGGCACAGTCATTACATTAATTTCTTTAAATTTCTCTCTGAGTGTGTGCCTCGGGCTTAATTTATAAATTGATCGAATAGCCCTTTTTTGCAAGACAAAGATAGTCTGAATGTCGGCGGCATTTCCTCACAACAGAATACCGTACGACATTACACTATGAAAATAGGCAAAGTACACTAAACGGGCTGTCTCTATGTCAGTTAAATTCCGAATTTTTCTAACAGCATATGCAGCGGAGCTTAACTTTTTCGACAATTTATCAATATGTGGGCCCCACTGAAGCTTGGCATCCAAAGTTAAGCCCAAGAATACAGTTTTCAGTCTTTGAGTTCTAAGTCAATTAAAGATGCAATATTTCGTGAAGATTCAGTTTAAAGACATTTATTTCTCAAAAAACAAGAACATTACAGTTCACTTAAAATATTGAGAAATGTAAATATAAAACTAAAAGTAAATGTGATTCTCTGGGCTCACAATAAGAGAATTAGGCAACAAAGGTGACGATTAATATTGTTATTGTTGTTTTCTAACATAATCTTCTAGGCCTTTATTAAATTGAAATATGGTGTCACTATTGGTTATATCGTCAGGTAGTGCATTATACAGTTTTGCTCCCTCGTACAGCATATTTTTTCCTTCCATAGTTAGATTCTAAGAACCAATGCAATAACGCAAATGAGAGCCAAATTTGGTTAACACGTCATGAACCCATTCAAGAGTCAAATGGACCGGCGCGTAGTGTTCCACGCGCGCTTCAAAGATATGTCAGCAGAACTGTGCTAGGACCGATGCCTGACAGGGTCGCGTGATTGTTCGAAAGAGATACCGTGACCCTGGCACATGGGCAACTGAAGGAATACGGGTGGGTTTTAGTCAGTAAAAGTCTGACACACACAGAGGTCATTTGACGATTTCCCATACAAAAAAAAAAGAGTCAAATGGACCCTAGAAACCATTGAAAAATTAGGCAAAATTTGCGAAAGTATTGGTTGACTGTGGTGATTTTGAGATGTGAGAAAGATATATTTTTAGTCAGTGCAGTTGAATTGAGAGCATAATAGGACGTTGAATTGTAAGGATTTAGCTAGGCTAGGAGAGTTAGAATATAGCAAAGAGGTCTGTTTGAAGAGATCATGATAGAAAGTGTTATTTAATAAATTAAATACGTGATAAGTGCATACTTATAGACTTAGCTATATAAGTCTAGAATTAATTGGAGTGGCATGTAAGGCGTATGAATCATCATCATCATCATCATCATTTCAGCCGAAAGACGTCCACTGCTGGATATAAGCCTCCCACAATTTGGGGGGATTTGCCATAATCGCCACGCTTGGCAGGCGAGTTGGCGATCGCAGTTTTGTGGTTAAATGCATAGAGAACGCTGCTGCCTATTCCCTAGTAAGTCCCTAAGTCGCCTTTTACGACACCCACGGGAAGAAATGGGATGGTGCTATTCTTTACGTCCGGCACCACACGGTACATTAAATACATGATAAGTGCATACTTATAGACTAAGCTTTATAAGTCTAGAATTAATTTGAGTAACATGTAAGGCGCAGTGAATTTGTGTGAGACTTTGGATTACAGCTCAGTGTTGATAACACGTTAACTACCATGGTGAAAATCAGAAAAAGTCAAAAAATGTACTTAGTGTTATTCCACTTTAAATAGTCTATTTATTTCATAAAAACATATATATCATATTTATTACACTATATATAAGGTGTATCTATTCACACACGAAATATTTTAAGAGGTACACCTGTAGGTGGTAAAGAAGCTATAGCAACGAAAAAAAAATTTTTTCTAAGGGTTTTTTTTTTTTAATTTAATATTTATACATTATTTGACGCACATAAGAAATACTGGCTCCTTCTTATTTTTTACGGCCCGAGACACCGCGGCCATGCTCGTGCCGTCCGGTCATCGCCCTCGCAGCGTCAGGCGGGCCATTCATAGAATTTGGAGTAAAGGTTTTATGCAAAACGTCTCAAGCAGTTTTAAAATTATAATAATTACGAAAATTCAAAAACGCTTAGATAAAAAATTTCTTTTTGCTTCTATAGCTTCTTTACCACCTACAGGTGTACCCCTTAAAATATTTCGTGTATGAATAGATACACCTTATACAGCCTATTTTCATAATTTAACTCCTTACTTTAATTTTGACTTCATACTTTCCAAAAAGTGTATGAGAGTAAATGTAAACAAAATTTATATTGACACAGTGGTTTTTGTGCTCTACGGGACACTTAATATAGCTGAAAGAGTAATAAACATGGCCGCCAGGCAGCAACAACACGTTGAGATTTGGTATGTGTTGTCGGTCATATAGTCCGACAAGGCCTGAATGGAACATAAAGTGTCGGACTAACTAACACTGCTCGTTAGAGGTACGTTTTTCCGATTTTACTGATTTACGTGATCTTACAGACGTGATTTCTCAGTTAACTGTAGTTTGATAAGTTTTAATGCTCAACTTTTTTTTTTTTATGGGAAATCATCAAATGACTTCTCCCGTTCTGGGCGGTGCGGGACTTTACTGACTTTTACTGACTAAAACCCACCCGTGTTCCTTCAGTTGCCCATGTGCCAGGGTCACGGTTTCCCTTTCGAACAATCTCGCGACCCTAGCAGGCATCAGTCCTAGCAGACCCCTTCAATGCTGCTGACATCTCTTTGAGGCGCGCGTGGAACACTACGCGCCGTCAACCCGAGCCTGGTCCTTACCCGCAAGGTCGCGCCTACGGTGGCCGGGAGTCTGCGATCGACTCCCGACGCCCGGGGCGTCTCCTCCTGCGGCATGCTCAACATTAAATTTAATTCCATTTACTATCAAACAAATGAGCCACTTTTCTATTTTCGTCGAGTATCACTTTACGAGGTTTTTTTTATAATGTAAAAGCAAATCTTTAAATCAAGTAAATCAGCGAAATCATAAAATGTTGTGTACAGCCTCTTAAGTAAAATTGTCACTTACCCTATGGACTCCTGTCTGAAATAAACATTATATTTTCTATCCTGTTTAGTGGTAGTAAATTTTGGTGCCTTACAATTTCTACGCGAACGAAGTGGCTACTAAAAGCTAATTTTTTTTTAATAAATGTCCTTAGAGTAATGATTGGATCGTTTTACTAAAAATATTATCAACCCATACATAAACATTATATGATAATTGACGAAAAGGACTCTTATTTATTTATTATTTCAGTGCGATAATAAAAGTGATGTACTTAATTGGATGTGAAAGACAATTTTAGTTCCATTTCATATGAGTTTGTCCTTTACGACCTATGTACTCGTATATGCTTTGAATAATATTTTACGACGAGAAAGGTCCATAGAAGAACCAAGGTAACCGACATAGCCCGAAGAATAGCCACGCTTAAGTGGCAGTGGGCAGGGCACATTGCTCGCAGAATAAATGGCTGATGGGGTCGAAAGGTTCTGAAGTAATAACCGCGTACTAGAAGACGTAGTATCGGAAGGCCTCCCACAATATGGACCAATGACCTGGTGAAGGCCGCAGAAATCTACTGGATGCAAGAAGCACAAAACCGGTTGAACCGGAGGTGCTTGGAGGAGACATATGTCCAGCATTGGACGTCTTTTGGCTGAAATGATGATGCGTCTTTTACAACCTCGTAGAGAGTACCTACATTTTCTTGCTTAATAAGATTTTAAAGTATAAGAAATCTATGTAGGAAATTACACGATTTATTTAGAATTCAATCATTCTAATAATCGATTCAATTAAAAAATATATATAATGTTCTTGACGTCAATATAAAAGCACAAAATAACACACAAGGAATGGTAATTTTTCTTTACATTTTATTTTGCTTTGATTGGAAAGTTGAAATTAGTCGTACACGCCAATTGCCATTTTAAAAATCAGTATGATACAAATCAATACCCTTGCACATACCCTTATTTGACTTACAACATAATGTTTTCAAAATAGTGTCTAAATTTTCATAAAATAAATTCATATTGTTAGAATTTAGTGAAACAGAATAGTTAGCTTCTGAGATTAACGTTAATTCTATACCGCAACATTCGATAGCATTTGTTATTAAATAGCGAAAAATATTCAATAGTTCTTTGTGTTCAAGATCGTTTTTAATGAGAATGCACTTCTGCGTTTCTTTGTTTTTTTCGCATAACAAGCGGCCAATTTATAGTTTCATATTTTATTTTATTTATTGAGGGATAATAAACAACTACAACATAATATATAATCATATATGTATCTATACTAATATTGCTGAAGAGTTTGTTTGTTTAGTTGAACGCGCCAGTCTCAGGAACTACTGGTCCGAATTGAAAAAAAAATTATGTTAGGTAGCCCATTTATTGAGAAAGGTTATAAGCTATATAACACCACGCTACGATCAAAAGGAGGGGAGCAGCAACGAAAAATGAACGAAAACTGGCAGGCAATTCGATGCGACGGGAAGGGTCAGGGTAGAAAAAAATTGACGTGGATGAAGTCGCGGGTAGAAGCTAGTTTAAAATATTTTCATGACCCATCATAAAGTATTCCGGTATACAGACTATGATAATGTCACTGAGTTTCTTGGATAAATCTTAGAGATCAACAGTTAGTAATTCCTACTTAGTTAAAAGACCATCAATAGCTAAGCAATATTAATGATGTAAAGATGAAGAAATACAAGATTTTCTGAAGAGTTTTTTTTTTTATAACCAACACAACGTTATCTGATCCCAAGCTAGGCAGAGCCTGTACTATGGCAACCAGACAACTGATAAACATACTTATATATTTCTAAATACATACATATTATAGATAAATGACATCAAAACAAATGATTGTGCTCATCAAACAAAGATTTGTCCTGGGTGGGAATCGAACCCACGACCTCAGTCTTCGCAGTCAGGGTCACTAACCACTAGACTAATAGGCCAGTCAATTCCATTTGTTCCAGTTTGTTCCATTGATCTCTTCATTTTAACCCCATGTATTTATTCTTCTATATCTGTATGCCTAGTTCTACAGACAAGGGAATAAAATTGAATTATTTCGGCCCATCGTTTTTTTTATCGTAAATAATTTTAAAGTTAACCATTATAATCAAATATAGTAAAGTATTGAAAGAGTCAGCCAAATTATTTACTATTTTAAGAATTTATAGGCATTTTTCCATTTACAGAAGACAGGGAAATGAGAGCAGTCACAGGGTTTTTTTGCGGTTTTTGAGGTTACGTGACAGAAGGAAATAAATGATTATCAAAAAACGTTGTATGGCAATTGCAAGTACCACCCTTCCCCTTTTAAACATATTTAGATTTTTTCAAAAAAAAATTTTTTCACCAAAATATCGCTATTTGAAATTTTATACTTTAGCGTATTACCCAACTACAAAAAAAAAAAACAAATAAATCTGCCCAAGACCAGACCATGTTTATCTTGTGTTTTTGGGGTCGCTGATTCCGAATTCGAGGTCCATTTCACCCTATTAGTGATTAAACTTGCTGTTTCCAGGGTCAGGTGGGTTAGCCTGCTTATGGTTTGGTAGGGGTAGTTTTTAGGGGTTGTTTTTTGAGCTTACGAAAAATTCGGATCTTATAGGGTGAATTCGACCCCAGAAACACAAGATCAACTTAGTCTGGTCTCGGGCAGAATTTTTACGATATATTTTTTTTGTGGTTGGGTTAATACGCTAATGTGTAAAATTTCAAGTAGCGATATTTTGGTGAAAAAAAAAGGTATTTGATAAAATCTAAATAATTTTAAAAGGGACAGGATGGTACTTTCAATTGATATACAACGTTTTTTGATAATCATTTTTTTTCCTTCTGTCATGTAACCTCAAAAACTGCAAAAAAAACGCGTTTTTTGCTATTTTAGGTTAGGATATCTCGAAAACCAAACGTACAGGAGCAATTCTTAGCATGTATTCGGATTCAGCGCATAAAAATCCTTCGGGTATGTAAGGTCTGGTCTCTGGGTATGGACTTTTGTTAAATTTTGTCGGCCTGTGTTATCAAACCGAAATGTTACCCCTTGGTTTGGCTAAACTTTCTAAGTGCTCAACTTGCCCCATACCCTTGCTCAACTTACCTCACCTATGGGGTACGTTGTGCATGATAGACTTCGTGCATTTAAACAGCTGTAGCTTTTAAATGTGACTTATTAGCAATAAATTACTATAGGCACTTTTGTAAAGGGATAAATTACTAATACATCAGGTAGCATAACAACCCATTGTGACTTATTGTTGAGGAGCTATTTCTATCCAAGTATTCTATCCGTATGTTGGTGGCGAATAATTATAATATTGAATACCCTTGAATAGGCCTTTACCGAACGCAGGATAATTAGCATCCTTTAAATGAGGTTCAAAATCTTTTCTGGCCTCGTCATATGACAAAATATTCGGCAGTTTTCTATAGCGATTTAGGTATTTATAAACGCGTGACGGATGGATAAACTTAGCTTCCCTTCCATATGCTGTTACACGCAAGTTTATTGGGTTTGCGAAAAGAATTTCAATGTAGAAATGTATCTCCAGGAAACCGTATCCGAAGCACATGCCCCTTGGGCCGGGGCCTGAGCACCACCGGCGCACCCTCAACTTTGGAGTCATATATTCGTTGTCACCATCCTGCTCAACTTTAAATATTACGCAAGAATATTCAATATCCGAGATGATCGTCACCTAGAAATAAAGTATTACTATAGTAAATAAACGAAAAATATTATTTAATTATCAAATATAATTAAATAATATTTTTATATAAAATACTTATTAAATATCCGCGACTATCGTCACTTAGGGAGGAAATAACAAAATACTAATGTAATAGGAATCTAAATAATCGTTGTCATTGTATTTTTTTTCGCGAGCCACGTCACCTCACGCCAAGTAATATATATTTAAATATATAATATGTGTAAGTATGGTCCGGTATGAATGTGCTTTTTAATTTCCGTCCTCAAAAAAAAAATTGTTTATTTTTTTTTTAAGGACGTGAATGGGGACTTTCTCATAATATCGCCACGTTAGAAATTATAACAGAATACAGTGGCTGTCAACAAACGAGATGACAGTTACAGCTAAGTGCTACCTAAGCAGGCACACCTGCAATGGTAGACTTGTCTGCCACCACAGCCTTAATAACTTTGTTGAAGCTCCATTCGCGCCATTGATGACGCTTGCATCTACAGTTCCAGTTGCGTCCTAGCATGCTGTAAACAATTTCTTTCATTTGTTTTCACATCAGTCGTTATCGCAAGATGTATGTCCCTTGAACCTGCAGCAACGTGTGTACGATGACTGGACTCAGTGACTTCACTGAGTTTGTCATTCAGCGAGCTATGGAACGATATATGCTTGAAATCGCTCTAAAGAATTAAATCCAGAATGAGATGGTCCGACAAGGACTGGGGGCGGGCCACATTAGCCGTAGAACCAATGACCGTTTGTGTTTTCGAGTGAAGACCGCGAATCCGACAAACGTAGGGTGAACGTATGAGGAGCAACGTTCTTCGCAGAGTGGCTGGCAGCAGCTGAACGAGAGTTGACGAAATCGAGCTGAATGGCGTGCAATTGGAGAGGCATATGACCAGCAGTGACCTGCTTTAGGCTGACGATGACTGGGTTAATTAAGACACGATTAATTTAAAAAATCAGTGTGCTGTCGCTTTTTACAACAACTTTGAAGTAGAAAACCTACTCGAACATTACTAAGATCTAGCAGTGTCTGCTCAATGCGAACAGATGGAGAGAGTGACACGGGACGGAGTTTGAAGCTACTGGTCAGAAAAATAGAGCGGACGCCTGCTGGACTGATTTGAAAGCGTGTGGTCAGTTGCAAGTCAGTGCTGGACTGACTCGCCGCTGTACTGTATATTACTGGGCTGGGCTGGGCTGGCTTGTGCTGGGTTATTATTTCTTAGTAACAGCCCGGAGTTTGGAAATTGGCGGTGTGGTAGCCCCGTGCCTCGGAATGCACGTTAAGCCATTGGTCTTACGCCTGATCTCTCTCCGGTCGTGTCGGATTGCCGTCCCGTCCCATCGGGCTATGAGAGTGACGGAAGAGTGAGTGCTTCTATGTCTGCACACACACTTGTGCACTATAATATCTCCCGCGCCGATGGCTAGTCTCCGTTGAGATTAGCCGAAATGCGGTCTGGAGGACTATATTACTGGGCTGATAAAACCTGGCTTGTAGTTTGCTGCCGCGAGGTAAAAACTTACATTACGTCTTATTAATGACGCGCTCTCTGTCTTAGAGATATCTGTTTCTTCATTGTAGAGTAGATTTTTCATCTCTTCCTTGTCACAAGGACCGAACCTCTGAACGTTGGCTGTTGCTGAAAATAAGATGCTCGCTTTATTAGTATGACCCAAAATCGCTCGACTAATCCTGGACTCTAACTGAGCCTGAATGGAAATCACTCAACGTAAGGCGCGAAATTAAAAATGTCAGGCGCTTTTTTGAAAATTGCAGAGCTGTTTTACGATTGTTTTGATCAAAATTTCACGTTATATAAATGGAATTATAAGGTTCATGGGCTAAATTTAAGAGATCATCATAAGTAAATGGAATTATAAGGTTCACGGGCTAAATTTAAGAGATCACCATAAGTAAATACACACGACTACATATCAAGTTTTTCATTTCCAGTAGAAACTGATCTCACATTGTATGGGCTTTTCGTATTATGAGAGGTCAGATTAAACTAGAAATGTATAGCTTGAAATGAAGCCGTGTGTACATACACGGAGTCGCTTCCATTCGAAACTGTTCATCACTGTAACCTACTTCTTCTCATCACGACGACATTGTCGGCCAGATTGGTGATGGCAGGACTGCCGATCCTCGCGACGCTGCGCTGTACCCAATCGTGATACATTCCATAGTCTAGGAACCTGGCAGGAGCCTGACAACCCGGCCCGTACACGCCAAAGCCCAGCTAAAATCATCAGTTAACAAATGGTTTAAATGCTAATAATCCAAACTGAATTCGATCCATTTCACGAGACCATAACGAACGTCAGCAACGTTTAAAAAATTAAGAAACGTTTGAACGTCACAAAATATACTCATATGAGTATTATTAAAGATACATACATATGTATCTCGGGTTCCCTCTACCTGGCAGAAACTTGATGCTCCGAATTTTATTTGGCATATCACACTTGGCATAATCTTCTTTAAACGAATATTTGTAAGGCATAAAAAATGTTTAGCATAATCATTGTTTGGCCGAATGTTTATATGTCCGACTTTACGTTGGCATACTTTTAAGATGGTAGATTTTTATTAAGCACTAGCCTCTGCCCGTGAATTCGTCCGCGTTAAATTTCTTTTTCCCCCGACCCTTCCCGTCGCGTCGAATCGCCTACCCGTGCGATTTTCCCCGTTCTTGCAACATTTTTTATTACTGCTCCACTCCTCTTAGTTGTAGCGTGATGTTATATAACCTATAACCTTTCTCGATAAATAGGCTACCCAACACAAAAATAACTTTTCAATTCGGACCAGTTGTTCCTGAGATTAGCGCGTTCAATCAAACAAACAAACAAACTCTTCAGCTTTATAATATTTTATTATTATTATTATTAGTATAGATACTGCAGCGTAAATTCGCAGCGGACGAAACTTTTTGGTTTCTAAATCAACCTTTTTTTTAGAAACACTGGCCTTTATATTTTTTGTTCTATTTCAAATTTCGATCCTGTAAAATCTTACGCCAAAAATTTTTGCTTGTCAACTGGCAGACTGCAGATGGGAGCTGAGCGTTTCACATCAATATTCTTATTTTCGGAACTCCCAAGTTTAAATTAACAATTTTAACCCTATAATTATATTTCTAAACCTACGTGTGTCCTATCTGGTGCTACTTTTAAAATTGTTCATATTGATAAAGTTCTTTGTGCAACTCTTCCATTTAACTGGTACGTATTACGTCTTTTCTTTTCCTTTTACTATTCTAATCTGTTCTACCGGCGATTCTCGCTAGCTATATCGAAGATTCCGCTTGTAACCTTGGTCTGACCGTCCTGTTTATTTGTCTTTAGACGACGACCATACAAGCCGAATTTCGGCTTTTCCCCCCCGACGGGCTATCAGCCGTCGGATTAAACTGAGGTCAGCGGCGTGTTGCGGACGTTTGCCACCGACGCAGAGCCCGACGCCCACATAGACGGTTGCTTGCTGCCGTCGCTGCACGCAGCACCGACTGTGTCCTTCTGGATAGTTTCGCCCGGCTGGTTATAAGGAACCTTTTAACTTACCTATTTTTTTCTATTTTTCTGTAATAGATTATCTAGATAATTTTCTATTTTTTACGCATCCTGATGTAACGTGTATTTCACGATTCAACTAGGTGTTCGTTATAAAAAAGGAACCTATAAATCGACGTGCATAGGCCTGTTTTTTTAATCGATTGCAATCGTATTGGGGATAGGTCGTGCGCGAAGATAATTTCCATTAAATCTAATTAACCACTAAGTTTGATTCGTCCCTCTTTTTAAAAAAAACCAAATATTTTATAGCCACATCTGCAGTCAACCATATACTTGTTTTTTATATTTTTTTTATATTACTGCTGTATTTTTTTACTTCATGTTTTGTTGAAATTATAAAAGTGGTGTGAATACGGTGTTTTTCTTTAACCGTCTCGCTACAAAATGGCGCCCGAACTAAAGGTAAGTTCATTACCAATAATTTAATTTTTTTGTTATCTCGTGTGTGGTTGCCCCATATGAGCAAATTTTAATTTCATTGTGAGTTTCAGATTTTAGTATCAGACAGAATCCGGTGTGGAACTAGAAAGGAGTTTGTGTGTGATGCTTCATTGAATATACCTCATACGCGATTGGACTACGGAACTGCTTACTGAAGTTTGTGTTCCTTGTTTTAATGTGATGTTTTTGAATATAATTTCAAAGAATAACTTTGTAACCATACCCAATATCTATCTCTTTTATTTCTCCCCCAATGAAATACATATTCATCCCGTGTTTTATTCTATTCCTGTAGGTAGCTGTAGTTAGTTCCCGTAGTGTGTGTTTGATGTGTGGATGTTTAGGCGTCGCGATAATAAGGTAAGCTTTTTGAATGTTGGTTTGCTAGTGTCTATTTTCTTTTTTTGATTCTTAGCCCAACTGTTTCCTTTGTCGTGTATTTGTCGTCCTATTTCTCTATCGATCTTTCCACTCGGTATCTAACGCATTCCAGCTAGGTTCAGCAGATTTATCATTTATCCCTGATTTTTCTTTTGAGTTATAAAACATGGCAGAAGAAGCTTCTATTAGTGAGACACCCCTTCGCGAAAGTCCGATTATTTCTAGACCGCCACCGATCCCACCTAGGGCAACTCCAGGTTCTAGTCTTCCATCTCCTATGAAATCTGAAGATTGTCCGCCTTTCCCACAAAAAAGATTCTCGCTTATGAAATGGCACATTAGTTTCTCTGGCGATACGTCTGTTAGGGAGTTCTTCACGTCTATTGAGGAACGAAAAGAGGGAGACGAACGGTTATCTCCTTAAACGCTTTTATGAACTCTTGACCGGCGATGCTTTGGAGTATTACAGGTCAATTCGCCGACCTGATATGTCTTATTTCGAATTAAAACAAAACTTTTTAAAATCATTTGGACCTATAGATTTCGAGTTCAAAACTGAGCAACAGGTTAGAACTCTTGAACAAACGCCTGATCAGTCTGTTAGAGATTTTACTAGGAAAATCTCTCGATTGAACGATTCCTTGCGCAAACCGATCAGTAAAGATGATTTATTAGAAATAATTATTCATAATATGCACAATAAGTATTTTCCATGTCTATCGATTCACAAGTTTAAAAACTTGGATGAACTTGTCGATACAGTTTCTCATTTCGAAAGTTTTTTGACAAAATCAACCAAACCTACTAAATCCGTTTCAAGCGTTACCAGCACACAACAATGCCCAAAATGCAATAAAACCGGGCACCCCTATCGTACTTGTCCAAATTTTCCTGGTATGCTATGCTTTAAGTGTCGTACCCCTGGTGTTATAACTCGTGATTGCCCAAAATGCAATTCAAAAAATGTTTAAACCACCGGCGACACGCATTGCTCCGTACAGTGTCACCGGTGATAGCGTCCGATTCGTCTGATGACCGCCCTTCTATCGAGATTTTATTGAGTAACCAGGTTGTTAAAGCTCTCCTTGACTCTGGTGCACAAATGTCCCTTATTAGTGATCGTTTAACTCGGCAACTAGGTATCTCACTGAACACAAATGATTCATGTCCTCGAGTTATTTCTGCTAATAATTCGCCTATAAGATCGCGAATACTCAACCACGCGGTCAAATGTGTTATCCCAAGGAGGTTTCCTTGCCGTTACAAGTGATTTCTATCGACATCATAGGACCTTTACCTATCGCTTATTATGGGTATAAATATATTCTATCTATGGTCGACGTTTTCTCTAAATATGTCTGGCTTGTTCCTCTTAAAAAAGTTGACGCAAGTTCAGTTATTAAATCCTTGGAATCTGAAGTATTTTTTAATTACGGAGTTCCGCGGTCTATACTCTGTGACAATGCTACAGTTTTTCGTAGTAATCAGTTTATAAATTTTCTTAGGTCATTTCACATTGATTCCCCAACATATACCCCTTATTATACTCCGCAAGCCAACACGGTAGAACGCTATAACCAAAGTGTCGTGACGTGTTTGAGCATATTGGTTGGTGAAAACCAAAGAAACTGGGCAAAATTGTTACCCAAAGTCAAACTTTATCTTAATTCCTGTATTAATTTAGCGACAGGTTTTACACCAAACTTCCTCATATTCGGTAGAGAAGTCTGCATGGATTCAGTTCGCGCTGGTAGC
Source organism: Aporophyla lueneburgensis (assembly GCA_932294355.1). Taxonomy (NCBI): domain Eukaryota; kingdom Metazoa; phylum Arthropoda; class Insecta; order Lepidoptera; family Noctuidae; genus Aporophyla; species Aporophyla lueneburgensis. The sequence continues at coordinate 25,471,073 of OW028755.1, forward strand.
CAGACTCTAAGCACTAATTTAGCTGAAAGTCGGGAACAACACGCAAAGAATTTGACTTCTCTGGCTGAGGTTTATGCGAAAGTGGCAGACAACCTTTCTTCTGCTTTCCTTCGAAATTCTCGAATTTATAATACAAACCGGACAGCAATTACACTTAACACTGGCGACATTGTATGGAGGAGTAATTTTTCAAAGTCTTCAGCTAGTGAATATTTTTCAGGAAAGCTTGCTCCTCGCTTTATTAAATGCCAAGTGATCAGGGTCGTCTCTAGGACCACATATGTCCTACAAGACTGTGATTCCTCTCATACCGGCAAATATCATATAAAATATATTCTTAAATAATTAACTGCGTTAATTTAACTTTTCTTATTAGTATTAATTTTCTTTGTCTGACTGATGATGTTTTGTCCTTCTGAAGTCTGACTGAAGTCGTTTATTATTCTTTGTTCTTGTATATATTAAAGGGGATCCCCAGGATTTAATTAGGTCGTTTATTTTTCATTAATTAATTCCTAGATTTCTTGACTTTTGTTATTGTTAGGTTTAGTGGACACATCTGGAGCTCGCACTGATAACGTTTAAGTGAAGGTCGACTTTCAATTTTATTCTGTATCAGCTGCACTGCGATGTTGTTGATTAGATTTAATTAGTTTTTAATTCGTTTGCTTAGTCATAACATTTATAGGTTGATTAAGTTAGTTTATTTAGGTTAGCTTATTTAATTTTAGCAGGGTTGTCTTCCTCACTAGGGTTGTCTCCTCCTTATACATTTTACTCAGTTATAGATTTGGCACTCATATATTGTGGTCACTCACTTAGGGTTGTCATTTCCTTTTAGGCTTGCCACACTTTTTTTTGCTGGAAAAGGGGTGCTGCAGCGTAAATTCGCTGCGGACGAAACTTTTTGGTTTCTAAATCAACCTTTTTTTTAGAAACACTGGCCTTTATATTTTTTGTTCTATTTCAAATTTCGATCCTGTAAAATCTTACGCCAAAAATTTTTGCTTGTCAACTGGCAGACTGCAGATGGGAGCTGAGCGTTTCACATCAATATTCTTATTTTCGGAACTCCCAAGTTTAAATTAACAATTTTAACCCTATAATTATATTTCTAAACCTACGTGTGTCCTATCTGGTGCTACTTTTAAAATTGTTCATATTGATAAAGTTCTTTGTGCAACTCTTCCATTTAACTGGTACGTATTACGTCTTTTCTTTTCCTTTTACTATTCTAATCTGTTCTACCGGCGATTCTCGCTAGCTATATCGAAGATTCCGCTTGTAACCTTGGTCTGACCGTCCTGTTTATTTGTCTTTAGACGACGACCATACAAGCCGAATTTCTGCTTTTCCCCCCCGACGGGCTATCAGCCGTCGGATTAAACTGAGGTCAGCGGCGTGTTGCGGACGTTTGCCACCGACGCAGAGCCCGACGCCCACATAGACGGTTGCTTGCTGCCGTCGCTGCACGCAGCACCGACTGTGTCCTTCTGGATAGTTTCGCCCGGCTGGTTATAAGGAACCTTTTAACTTACCTATTTTTTTCTATTGTTCTGTAATAGATTATCTAGATAATTTTCTATTTTTTACGCATCCTGATGTAACGTGTATTTCACGATTCAACTAGGTGTTCGTTATAAAAAAGGAACCTATAAATCGACGTGCATAGGCCTATTTTTTAATCGATTGCAATCGTATTGGGGATAGGTCGTGCGCGAAGATAATTTCCATTAAATCTAATTAACCACTAAGTTTGATTCGTCCCTCTTTTTAAACAAAACCAAATATTTTATAGCCACATCTGCAGTCAACCATATACTTGTTTTTTATATTTTTTTTATATTACTGCTGTATTTTTTTACTTCATGTTTTGTTGAAATTATAAAAGTGGTGTGAATACGGTGTTTTTCTTTAACCGTCTCGCTACAATACACAGACTGACTGACTGTCTGACTTTGGCAGACTTAAAATTTCGTATAATTTGGTTTAGCATAACATTTATTTAGAGCGGCGATTATTTGGCAGAATTTCATTAAGAATAATTTTGAAAATTTAAAATTAAAATAGTGTCACAAAAAGTCAATATATGTTGTGCTACAAAAGTTATTGACAGAAACGAATCGCTGCAGAACCGACTCCACGTAGTCTTGTCTGCCCTACCCCTAGAGTGTAATTTGAGCCCGCGTAGGCGCGGAGGGGCGAGGCGGCCCGCAGCGGGCACCGAGCAGGTGATTTTGACGCGCGCCGCCGCAGCTGAGGCTGGCCGACAAAGCCGGCCAGCAAGCCGAAGTTGCGGTGGTGAGCGTGAAACAATCTGCGACGATGAGCTCGCGTGGGACCGGCGGAGCGACGCAGCGCCGGAGCCGTGACAGAAAGCATGCATGCTGCATGTTGCATGCTCGCCTGCATGCTGTGAGCTTGCTTGCATGCTGCATGCTTGCTTGCATGCTGCATGCTTGGTTGCATGCTGCATGCTTGCTTCCATTCTGTATGCTTGCTTGCATGCTGCATCCTTACTTTCATGCTGCATGCATGGTGTATGCTTGTCTACATGCAGCGTGCTAACTATGATTTTTCTGTAATGTAATAGATGAGTGTTTCATTTATTATGGATATGAAATGTATGCCAAAAGATGATTCTAACTGTAAAGTTTCTGAGATATGACATCGATATGAAATAATTCCAAGAGACGATTCTGACTGCGAACTTTCTGAGATATGATGGTTCTCCTTTTTCATTATTATGGAAATAAAATTTATGCCTAAAGATGATTCTGACTTACAAAATTATGCGTTGTGAATGTATGATAAATGAGTGTTTGCCAAACGATTTTCTGCGAAATGAAGTTTATGCTATCCGCTGTTATGCAAAATAATATTATGACTAAAAAAAATCTGCCATAAAGGGTGGACCCATGTATCTGTATGAATCTTCTTTTTCTAATTCAATTTATTCATGTATGATCATATAAAAATAATCATTTAGTCTATAATCATCATCATCATTTCAGCCGAAACACGTCCACTGCTGAACATAGGCTTTCCCCAAAGGGGTGTGTGCCATAACCACCAAGCTTGGCAGGCAGGTTGGCCACGCAATCGTCATCATTCTCCTGCCCTTATTCCAATTTATTTGTGGTCGGCGCAACATGTCTATTTCTTCTACACTTCTCTATTAGTCGTCATCTCAATAAACACCCCCTTTCTATCCATATCATAATTCACACAGCCTCTAATCTTATAGCTATTCGACATTCATATTCAATACTTTCCTCAGGAAATTTTCCAATATAGAGATCAAATACATAGAGAACGCTGCTGCCCATTCTGTAGTATATTCCTTAGTTCACCCACGGGAAGAAATGGGATGGTGCTATTCTATACGTCCAAAACCCCACGGTACGTAAAGAACGTAACGAAAAATAGTTTATAATATTAATTATTAATCTGTATTAACTAAATATATAACTCTTTTTTTGTAAACAGTAGACTCAATGAAATACCTGAAAGCCAGCGCTTAGCAACCCGCTAGGGATCCTAAACATAATGCTGACGCTTAAACCTTTAATTTCCAGTATTATAAATGTTTGTATCTGTGTACCTACTACTACTAGCTGCAATACTGGACAAAGTGACCTTTATTTTATTCTGTTCTGTTCTTTGTACTCTATCTCATAAATAATATAAACTAAAGTCGCTTTTCGTGTCTATCTGTGTATCCGCTTAGCTCTTCAAACTCCACAATGCAATATTAAACGCGTGAAAAAACTAGGATTCATAACAGAAATCTTGATATTTTGGCCATGTTGCTATTGCACTCGAGCCAAGCAGGGAACAAATCAATAATTACGTGTATTTAATCCTAAAATACCAGAACGTCACGACGCGTAGCGTTGAAAGAGCGATTGTGATGAGATTGTGATAATAAAACTAACCAGTCTCCAGCGTGAACCCACTTTCACCACGAGTATAGCTCCACTCCGCCAGACGCAGTGACCTCCCGATACACTCGAGGCACAAGCAGTGTGAGAGGGCCACATGGTATCCACGTCCAGCTGAAAAACAAAACTGGCTTTATGGATAATCCGAGAGCCTCCCGGGTATGCGGTTTTTGATCTAAGACAGGCCACGGCCATTGTTGTGATCAGAAGCTTCCATGCCACGAAAAGCTGGCAGACTTTAATGTCAGACTTTGGTCTCAGAAAGCATGTTAACCCGTTGGTCCCGACTGTCTTTCGTAGATCTTAGACAGTCGTTACGGATCGTCAGAAGTCCGAAAGTCTGACAAACAGTTTTCGTATTACCCAGTAACTGGGTTGTGGAGGTCAGATAGGCAGTCGCTCCATGTAAAATACTGGTACTCAGCTGAATCCGGTTAGACTGGAAGCCAACCCCAACATAATTGGGAAAGGCTAGTCTTTGGTCACGTGTTACACGTTCAAACGACATGCGACATGGTCATTATGACAGCGACTGAGCAGAAAAAAAATGAAAGTAGTTGTTTACAGCATGCCATGAGTCCCCGCAACGAGAATTGCAAAACGTCAGACGAAAACGCACGAGCGAATCGCTTGACGCACGTTGCATTGTTCTAGGCTGTGAATGGGGCCTAAAAGCATCATGCATGGATGGATAAGACCTAAGTCATAAGTGTACGGTTATTCACTTACGTCTGTCCGCCTGTAAAAATTCTTGCATTGTTCTGGAGAAACGTATTTCATTTTGTGTATCCTCACCTTGGACCGCTTGCAGTCTAGAAAATGAAAAAAAGATTAAGGGAATACAAAGGTACCTTTATTTTGCAGGTTTCAGTATATAAACGAAAACCGTAACTTTTATATGATCAGTGTTTTTTCCGCCTGAAACCAACCGATATTATTTACTGTAAAATAAGGATCAACATCTAATAACTTCTAATACAATGAAAATATTAGCTTTGGAAATCTTGGTGATAACGGGGGAAACATTATCTTTTCCATATTTGGGCTACATCTTTAAAGCTACTGAAAAAAGCTCTGTTATACGATATGAATCGATAAGTATATGTATATACGGAGGATTTTCCGACCATCATCCTTAGCAGTCATCGTTGATCCTCTTAACCGTGGGCGTCGGTGGCTAGTTCGATCAAGAAAAAGATTCTTCTTCTCCAATAATACCTACTGTCAGATAATACCATAGCGAAGAAACTCTCATCCTTGAAGTGTGACGGTGGTGGACAAATGGGCCGCAACTCTGAAATAATGTGTTTAAAGAACTTTAACTAAACATACTACATATCATGCCAAATCAGTGAAAATATAAGAAAACTGGTACCTCCCCAGTGAAAATAAAAATGAATAACATGAAAACATTAATAGACCTTCATTTACTTTAGTAAGGCATTTGATTTCGTGTAACACGAACTGATACTGCTTAAATAATTTTTTTATCATATTCTTAGTCATACACACGACTACTTTAAAAGCTGCATGTTCAGCATTGATTGGACACAATTAGTAAAAAATTAGAAATGAAATAGTTCAACAACGTGAAGTTTTCTATTTAATCTCGCAAAAGAAATAAAGAGGTGTCCCCCAGGGCACTAACCTGGGCCTTTTCTTCGTTTCCCATTAAGGTCTAAGGTCAGTGAAAAGATTTGTATCTGGTGTCATCTTCAATGCCACCAATATACTGCTTACAAGACTAGGAAGCATCTTCATCTTCATCATCTTTCGTTACGTTTTCCGAGTCATAATTTCCATCTAGATTTCTTACCTATCGTTGCGTGGTCGATTTCCAGCTGGATCATAGCCAGGGTACTATACGTGTTTTTAGAATAGTCAGGATGAAAAGTGTAGTCTCTGACGCCTACAGAAGGCCCGGTGCAGTTGTGACCAATGACTACACGAGCTCGAGACCTGAAAACAAAGATTACGCACCAGTTTTTCAATAGTGGCGGCAATCACTCGTTTGCGCTGTGCCGCAAATATGTATGTGTTCTGCGCCGTACTGGCTACTCATTGCTATTTTTTATAACACGTTATATTTTAATTGCATCGTCGACTACGGGTCTAAGTACCTAGATTTTTTCTGATTACTCGACTTAGTATTTTTTTATACGCACGCTTCTGTAACAAATAAACCTATTTATTTATTTCTTTCTAATTCTGTTGTAGTAAACCAATTTTTCTATAGTTTGGTTTTTCCAGAAGTCAATTATATGTGGTTTTTTGTGGTTAATAAGTGTTTACTTACCTAAAGTTATTTTTAGGTAGCTTGTCGACTTCATTAGCCGCTGCAAGTACTATCTGCCTGGTAACGAGTACTACTGCAGTTGTGAACTTATGTCGCCCTGTATTGAAAACAATATTACGTCAATTACCTTGCAAGTCAGGGTTTCATTAAATTTTCGACTCTGCTCAGAGCGGGAGGCGTCATTTGATGATTTCCAGCCCAAAAAAAAGGCAACTGTTTCATCGACCGGCGATAATCGAGAAGTGTGTAGAGATAGCAAGGTTAGTCGTGTTTTGCCTGCCAAACAAACGTCACTAGCTTGATAGCTCTTGTTGCACCCATAAACGAATACGTACCGGCGCGCGCGGTGTGAATAATACTCAATATCTGCAGTAACAATCAGCGATCAACTCCTAACATACGTATGTATCTCTTTCACTTAAACGGTACCTTTAACACCTTTTTTACTATTCTTGAATGAGGAAATCGTTGACAGTTAGTCTCTTCCGTGTCAACGGTAAAATAGATGGCGTAAGGGCAGGCGCGGTCCGAGAGGGGGGGTCCTAGGGGTCATGACCATGCTGTCGAGACCCTGAACGATCTGCCTGAAAACCCAATAATACTCCTGACCTAAGAATCGAACCCGGGACCTCATGCTCATCAGTAGCGCTTTCGACTACTAGACCAACGAGGAGATGTACCTTCCTAAAAATATTCTTCAGTACTCATGGTGACCCCCCCCCCCCCAAAATCATAGGCTGCGACCGCGCCTGCGTAAGGGGAATATTGAATGAACAACATTACAAAGTAAAACAGGGCTGCATTTTGTTATTGCAACACGTTTGGCACTGACTGTATTTAAAAACTTACTGTGAGGATAGTACAGGACACCAAGCCACGGGTAGGTCTCAATTCTGGCGGCACCTTCGTATACGTGCGGATCTGTAGAGTTGTCGATACCGCAGGACAAGGATATGACTGAAAACGATAATCATGATCAACTACATATACCTATCCAATAATTAGTAAGACACTAACATGTCCTTCCATTTTCATCAAGTAAATCAGAATAAGCCATTAGGTCCTCAAGTGTGTAGATGACAGGGCATGCGGTATTAGATGGGAGGTGATCCATTGTCTGTGGAAAGACGCCGCATACACACTGGCAGTCTGTGCTATTCATGAACCTCAAATTATGGTGGCTGTCCTCGCTACAACCTTTTTTAGTACGTCAGTCAGCGTCAGCGAACGGCATTCGCGTTGTTTTTGGGCCAAACAAAAAACTTTAGGATTCATTTTTTCGTGTTGTTTTTACCAGTAACACGCTAAGAAGAAGAATAATCAAAATAACCCTACAATATAGTCCCATTCTACAGTGGCGGTACCTTCATATAAGCCCAAAAGCCCGGCATGCCTTACTAAAATGCTCGATAGAGAATCAATATCAAAACCGAACTATTTAAAAGTTCGCGCGCTTAATTCTTATCAAAATAACACAAAGTATCTACCTATGCCACACTACTACACATCGCGATTGTTCGCGCGCAGAGTTTCGCATTTGCAGCATCTAAATATTGCTATCTCGCTTACACGTACCGGCTTTTGCCTGGCTTTCAAATACTATCTCTGTCACTTTCGCACTTATAGCGATGTGCCGTATAACGAGTTAGAACCTTGTGCGTCTAAAAATGGATCAGTATGGAAGAATTAAGCCGTGCATGCGTATGAAGTTGCACGCGTATGATGCGTGACCTTGTCATCTTGCCAACTCTGCAGTGTTGCCGTTTTAGCGATGTTGTGAGATCTTGGAGATTTTTAACACTAGAAGCGCGGAACATACCGACTGAGGTAAATTTGGATTTAAAAAATGTATATTGCAATTACGTGGTTGAAGTCTCGTTTATATAATAAATATAATAATCATCATATTTCATGAAAAGTCATAAAAAGTTACGATTATATGCATAATAAAATATTAATTAGAGCAGGAAGAAAATCGAAATGGGTCTAATTTGGGACGCCCGCACTTCTAGTGTTAACGAGTTTGGAGACTTTTTTTTAAGATTTAGCAACAATTAAAACTAGCGACTTTTTAAAATAACGAGATTAAATATTCAAGCAATATCTTAAAAATAAAAAAAATTGCGACATCTAGCTAGATTTTTCATATACCTGGCGACTTTTTTTTGCCTAAATGACAACACTGCAACTCTGCGTAAGTAGTTCCCGACACACGAGTCCGAGTGCAACTCACTTCAGTTTGATTTGCTTGAGTGGGAAAAGTTTTGTTATTAAAGTTTTTTGTGTGTTTTCTTAGATTTTCTCAGTGATACAATTGTTTTGGTGACTTACCTACAACAATGGAGGTAATTGTACCTTGTGAGGATTTAAAATGCGTTCAAGTTTTGATTGGCGAAGATAAGGTAAAATCTTTAAACTTTGCTCAGAAAAAACAGTTAATTTCTTTATTAAAACCGACGCCTAATCTGTGTATTTCTCAGACTAGTAAATCACATAAACGAAAATTTAATAGATCAGTGTATAAAACTAGTTGGATTGTTGGCTGTTCGCACACTAATAAGTTGTATTTCGTGTGCTGCATATTTTTTTCCAATACAGATTCCGTTTGGAATAGATCTGGTTATAATGATTTAAATAACATATCTGGCGCCATTAAAAGGCACGCAAATTCCCATAAACACCTGTGTGCAATGGTTTCTTTCGGTAATTTTGGTAAACAACGAATTGAGACATCTATATCACGCCAGTTATCTGAGGAAATGTCAAAATATAACACGCGCGTTGATAACAACCGTAGTGTATTTCAAAGATAAGTTGATATTTTTTGTAATTTAGCACAACAGGAACTTCCTTTAAGAGGACATGATGAGTCCGAAACTTCATTAAATAAAGGCAATTTTTTAGAACTGGTCTCGTTAATTTCAAAATACGATGTCGTTTTAGAAAAGCATATGCAGCATCAGGGAAGTGACAAACCGGCGCCGAGTTATTTATCTATATCAAACAAGTTTATGAGAAAATCGCGATGATACATACGTAGGTACCTACATACTCAGTCATAAACTGAACTTTCTTGTTCTGAAATCGGTTAAAATTTTATTGGGCTTGCCTTATTTTGAGACCCTAGGCACGCCACTGCCATTCTATTACATAAGCATAATCAGCATAGCTGCTGCTGGGACACATGCCACTCCGTGAGAGGGATTGGGCCGTTATCCACCATGATGAGGGCGCAATGCGAGTTGGTAGATTTCAAATGTCTTTGAATTTTTGGTTCTAAGACATGCCAGTTTCCTCACGATGTTTTTCTTCACCGTTTTGAGAGTAGTGGTGATAAAACAATTTACACGAAGTAAAACATCTGTCTGAATTTGAACCTTGACATTATAAAATCCAATTATTTTAAAAGCTTAAGAACAGTCGTGCAGTTTTTTACCGGCTTTTCTCCCCAAGAAATGACCAATTGGAACTGTGTACAGTCGGTTCAAAGTTATTTTACCTCTGACAGTAGTGACAATAGCAACCCAACAGCAACCTTATTGTAACATAAACAAAGATCACTTTGATTTTGACTGTGACGCAAAATCAGAGGTAAAATAAGTGTGAATGGACTGTACCTAGCTGCTGATGTTTCATAATGCCCATGTGACGGGAAGTGAAATAGAAAAAAATTAAGTACTTACCTTCACTTAAACATGTTGAGAAACTTATCCAAATATTGAAGAGAAGCATCGCGATAATATCAAATTAAATCCAGGTTTCCACAATCTACCTCACTTTAGACAACACACGAACAATATTCCGCGAAAAAAAGCGTATTATTTCTTGAAATTCACAAACACGACATATGACTCTTATACCGTTGTGGTAAGGTATAAATTAAATTGCAATGTTTAACGAACTCGTGAGATATATAACAATTACTGTACTAAAAATTGTTTTTAATAACTAAAACTGTGTTAACTTTTAATTGAGTGAGTTCGAAGAAGGACAACAAGTTACTCGTGTATGTCCAGTAGACAAAATGAAGTGAATCTGTTCGTTCAATGCGAATTACAAATGCTTGTAAACAGTTTTTTATAGATTGTTGTAACATTCCTGCTTCTCAAATACAAACAAATGTTTAGACTGAGGATGCCGCCAAAACAAATGATTGCATGTGCCATAACTTGAATGATTTAAATTCAAGACAACTTCATACCGGGGTATGATTTCCTTCCGTACCTGTTATCCGCAAATTCTTTATAATTTTTAAACCACCCCAAACTACAAGGCCCCCTTGAGCTCCAACGAATTATAATATTGAACATCAAATACTTATTGATGAGAGAACCATCATGAATGAATACTTAATGAAAATATCAATTTTAAATTAGTTAGTCAGGGTTTTACAATGACTTCAAGCTACAGAATATTCTTAATAAGCTCTGGCATAAACAGAGAATAATAATGAAATGCAGGTAAATCACAAAGCTTTGGATTCGAACCGACCAATTTATTTTATCTGTTCCGTGAGTTCCATCCCCAATCTAGTCCCTTAGAGATGCACAAAGTGTTCAGATTTCATATTCTGATAAAATTATATCGATGCTATCGAATGATCGGAGGTGCAATAGGAATTTCACTATACTTTTTTTGTAAATAATTTCCGGAATACCTTAAAATGTTGAGTTCATGTCTAATAAATTTATACATACAGAATTGTATGTTTAAAATCGTAAATGATTGCTCTGGCATTTATTTAGCCAAATCAAGTAGAATATGTAGCCTATCCGAGTCAGAATTCCCCAACTGCCGAGAGAACTTCATTCGTTCTTGCATTCTCTAAGACCACAATGGCGGCTAGTTTTAACCTGCCGTGGCCCAGGATGCTGTTATCTATTTTTGTAAAAATAACATAACAATAAGGTGGTTCCGCCGTAAACTCTGCTTGCGTCATGCAGGATTGTGTGACGTCAGTGAGTTGCGTAGTTTTGCATGTAGCGTTGTAGATACTGCTACAAATATACTGTTTTTATGGATAAAGAGGTTGAGAAAGACAACCCAAAGATGGGTGACAGTGAATGATATCGTGACGTTTGACAGGGGAAAATAAAAGACGAAAACGGGTTGCACCTCCTCAAGTAATATGGAACAAAGGCAGAAAGATCTGCCAGGGTCGCGAGATTTGTTCGAACGAGATACCGCAGCCCTGGCATGTGGGCAACTGAAGGAACATGGTTGGGTCAGTAAAAGTCTGACACGCCCTTCCGCTCCACCGTGAGCGGGAATCGTCATTTGAGTGTAAGACGCCCTCAAGCTGAATGGAGTAACGATCTTCGCAAAGTAGCTGGTAGTAACTGAATCAGGGTAGCCCATGATTGAGTTATAAAACCTGTAGTACTAAGTCATATTTACATTTTGTCACATTTTCTGTAAAGGCCTAGAAAATAGTACGTATTAGCGTTCCCAAAAAATACCCTCCTGAAGGCTCAATGAAGTCGCATGTGGGATGCCAGGAGCCCTTTTAGCAGGCTCATTTTAAACGCAAGTTTTTCATGTGAATACAGCATTATAAACTATGAAAATAAAATCAGCGGTATATTTTAACAACATTTATTTTAAAAAATTGGGAGCCATGATGATTTTAATATAGTCAAATATATTATACATATAAGTACAGTGCATTTATTAGAAACTTATAAATCGAATTGAAGTCTTAAAGCACGTAGACGGTGCTTAATAAAACGCTGCGTGTGTATGAAATAGCTAAAATCCTTATTGGTGAACAAAGCTAATTACAGTATTTCGAAATTTTAAACAGACAAACATCGAATGATATTATTTTGATATGCCAATAAGATATATGTACTGTTGTCCTTGAGATAAGTTTTTGTATATTGACATTAGTATTGTATTTAGTCTTATTATTTGTTTTCAGTCTGTGTATTGTCATGCAATATTGACATTAATTTCTATAGCTATTTGTGAAGAGATGTGTTCAAGTAATTCTTTATAATTGACTTATTGTCTCGGCTTATCGTATTTTATGTAATCATTGATACTTGGCTGTTTTGATTCTTAATCATAAATATTTGTACGTAAAACATAGCATACTCTTCATACTATATGTCATCAATGTTGTATCTATGCTAAACAAATGAAAAAAAGACTTACGACTTACGAGACAGGGTTTTTGCATAATCAGCATCATCATTATTAATTTCCGCTCCATACGCGGCTATGTTGAACGAACATATATGCCTAAACTTGATTTCTATAAAGTACTCAACAGGTCCCACGAGAGACTGGTCACAGGTTTGTGATAGACCGGTGCACCAGCGACGAATCTTGATTGTCGGTGACGCAGAGCTTCCCAACTCGTTCCAGACCTGCAGGACTACGCAGTGATAGTTCACGGACCTCAGTAATGTCACCTGAAATTTTGATGCTTAAGGATCATTGGGTGCTTGGAGGACGTTGATTGGAAGGCGCTGATAAAACATTAATATTAATAGCTAAGTGGTTTATCGCTTCTTATTTGAGTAACCCACAACCAATACGTTGCTATTGTTATAATAAAGTAAATAAAAAAGAAGTAAACTCGCATTCATCTGACCATAAACTTAATCATTGCAGCGTCCCCCAAGGGAGTGTATTAGGACCCTTATTGTTTCTATTATACATAAACGACACCGCTAGTGACTAATCATACAATTAACAATCATAACAGAGAGTTGAACTAAAAATTAATTTAGAAGAATCAAATTATATAAAATTTAATAAAGCAAAACATACTGAATACAATATAAAACTTTATATTGACAGGTTAAAAAAGTTCCACAAACTAGATACTCATAGAGCAAGATCTGAATTGAAAAGGGCATCGGCGCAGGATGAAAAGTAGCCATTGTCTATGGGTAAGCTAAGTGCCGCATACGCAATTGAGGTCTGAGCCGTTTTGAACATCTGTAAAGATTGTCTTTGTTCCAGCCGAATTGGCTCCGAAGTCTATTTAGAATAAGACGTGCTCAGGTGGAAGGCCCTCATATGGTTCGATAACATTGTCAGGGGGTTTATAAAGGTGTTGGTGCTGTTGGTTTGTTGGTGGTGCTGTTGGTGGTGGTGTTGGTGGTGGTGGTGTTGGGTGTGTTTGGTGTTGTTATCTTGCTGTGGAGGAGTTACTATTAAGCTTATAGGGCTGCTACATGGATTGGACATAATAATACTCGTATTTATTTTAAAACTGGCAAAATATCTCCTTTAGTCAAATTATTAATCTTTTTTATCAATGGCAGCCTTTTCACACCCATTATTGATTATAGGCTTTCTCCCTTTTGTAAGATGCTTTCCTGATCCGTGTGAGTCACAAACAGATCTTCCTTGAATTATTATTACCCTGGATTATACTGACAGCTGTGGGCTACCACTTTGTAAAATAATACTTACATTGAAATAAGCAGTCTCAATATCTTCGATCTCGATATCATCTCCAAAAGGTGGCACTACAGTGGTTTGGCCTGAATAGATCTCCATTTTCGATTCCTCTGGGTCACATTTACCATATCTTGGAATATTCTTTATGGCTGAAATAGAGCATATATTTTTAGTTAAGAAAACTTCTTTCCTACGGCCTTCACAAGGTCATCGTTCCACCTTGTGGGAGGCCTTCCAACTCTACGTTTTCCGGTACGCGGTCGCCACTCCAGAACCTTTCGGCCCGTGTGAAGGCCGCAGGAATCCGCTAGATGCGGGAAACACAAAACCGGTTGAAGTAGCGGAGCTTGGGGGAGACCTATCTCGGGACGGACGGGTCGGGTCGGGTCGGGTTGGGTCGGGTGGACGTCTTTCGGCTGAAATGATGATAATGAAACTTCAATAAACTCAAAAAAAAACTCTGACGCATCAAAATCCTGAAAATCTCAAACCACAAGTGATTCCTCATGCAAAACTTTATTCCTTCTATTCCACACACTTGCACACAGATTAAACTAGGTTACAAATAAATGGTACTTACTCCGACGTAATATTAGTTGGTTGGGGGCAATCCTGGAGATGGTGGGATGTCCAATGCTCCGCATGGTGCGCTTCACCCACGGATGGTACATGCCGTAGTCCAAGAATCGGGATGGGGACTGGCAACCTGGGCCGGAGATACCTACACCCAGCTGAATCAATAAAATGAAAATACGATTTATGAAAATCTGATAAATAACCTTTAAATATATAATATATCGTATATATAAACTGTAGTATAGATATAACCATAATCAGCAAATGCTGGGACACAGGCTTTCTCTCGGTCAGAGGGACAGTGGGTTGGTAGATGTCACATGTCTTCGATGGCTTTTCTAGTACATGCCGGTTTCTTCACGATATTGTCCTTCACCGTTTTGAACGCAGGGATGATGAAATAATGTACAGAAAGATAAGCGCTTGATTGGGTGCGAACCTACAACTCGAAAGTCACGGCCGTTACCACTGACCATTGAGCCACCACTGCTTGCCCACATTCGATGCGATGTATTGATGCAATCATATGTATAAAAACATCATTTTTGGCATAATGAACTTGTTCTCAATCACCACTTTCCAACATCATTATTGACAGAAAGGTCTTGCTGCCACTCACCAGTTTCCATTGACCATTATGCCGTATCACCAGAGCAGTCCCGCTTCGCCAAATACAATGATAACCAATAATACCCCGAGCGCACACAGAGAAAGATGGCCACATGGTTTCGATGTCCAGCTGTGGACAATTCAAAAAAAATATAGTTTTTCTTTTACTGGAACGATACGAGAAAACTGATAAAATAGAAATCCATATTAGCAACTGTATTCAACGGAATTGTTACTTATCCAAGTACAATGCCAGCACTTGAAGCTACTACAATCTGTCAAATTTCTTTAATAGGTTTTCAACTTTAACGCTAAAGTATTAAGTTCAAGTTTGAATGGGAAAATTTGACAGTTTCGGGTACCTTAATGTGCTGGCGTTTGTACATTTAATGAGATGGTTGACTGTTTTTTCGTTAACTTTTAGAGCCTATTTACCTGTGATAGTTTTAGTGAATCTTCAAATAATTTTTGGCTATCAATTTTAATACTATTCTGAATCGAAAAATGTTGCCAAATACAAAAGTGTAATTATGTGGCGCTTACCCCCATACTTCTATAGAAGTCGCGACATCTCGTTGAGTCCACATGCTCCATCTTGAACACCACCACCATGGAACTGTTGTAGCAATCTGAGAGATTGTAATTATTAACGGACCAGACCTTAAACATCGACAGTGGTCCTTTAGGCCACCACAGTAAACGTTTATGGTCTTCTAGAATATTGAAAGAAAGAAAGAAAGAAAGAAAGCATTTATTTGTCAGAATATTGTACAAAGTTGTTATGTGGATTATTACGCTCAAAATATTCTGCCGTTTCCGGCGTACAAATATGGTTTTGAAATTATGGGTCATCATTACATTCAAAGTTAGTTATTAATCATTAAAATTATATGTCATCATTACAGTAAGATTTAGTTATTAATCGATAGAATTATTTAAATTACGAAACATTTTTTTTAATGTAAAAGATATTAATTAAATGTCAAAAGTGCATGAAGGGAGATAAAATATGATTTTTACAGAATAATGTCAAATCTTTAGGTAAACTTTTCATTCATAAAATCTTTGGATATGGTCCTTTGGTCTTTTGGTCTGTACCTAAACGCACTGAAATAATTGACGTTTGTGATGAAAAAATTCACTTCAAATCATGATTATCAATTCAGGCGAAAGACATCTACTGCTGGACATAGTCCACCCCAAAAATGGGGGTTTGTCATAATCGCCACGTTTGGCAGGCGGATTGGCGTTCGCAGTATGGTGGTAACATGCACAGAGAACGCTGCTGCCCACTCGCTAGTAAGTCCCTTAGTCACCTTCTACGACACCCACGGGAATAAACAGGATGGTGCTATTCTGTACATCCGAAACCACTCGGACATCACTTCAGTTATCACGTGAAAAACATAATTTGAGATGATTTAAAATTAGAATTACGTTTTTAAGAATCCAAATAATCAAATTAAAGTACTCAATTAATTGTAAGTGGCACTTTAAATTAGCATCCACAGATAATCATAATCATTCAATAGTAAAAATATGGAGGAATTGAGAGCCAGAACAAAAGTGACCGATGTCTTGTCTAGAATTGACCAGTGGATATGATCAGGCCACATAATCAGAGAACAAAGAGAGAAATGGTGTAAAATCGTAACCGATTGGTACCCTAGGACCTCTGCCGGGGTCGCGTGATTGTTCGAAAGAGATACCGTGACCCTGGCACATGGGCAACTGATGGAACACGGGTGAGTTTTAGTCAGTAAAAGTCTGACACGCCCTCCCGCTCTGGGCGGAGCAGAAGTCATTTGATGATTTCCCATCCTGAAAAAAAAACCCCAGGACCAACAAACGGAACAGAGGAAAACAGAAAAGGAGATGGGAGGACGAGCTCAAACTTAGAGCGGGTCTTAACTGGAGGAGAGTGGCTCGTGACAGAATTCAATGGAAATTGCTAGAGGCGGCCTATGCCAAGAGGCATGCTGAATTAAAAGATATACTGTAATTTAAATAACTGTAAAAACCAAAAAGAATTCAGAGTAAAGAGAAGAAAAGATACGATAAAGAGACAAGAGAAGTAGAAGAAGAAAGAAAAAAGATTAAGAAGGAAGGAAGGAAGGAAGGAAAGGAAGGTTAAGATTAAGTCAAAATATGGCACAATCATCACCATTTTCGCCGAAACACATCCACTGCTGGTCATAAACCACCCCAAAACACCACCACTTCCACTGGCTCTGTTTTTCGCATCCAACGGATTCCGCCTTTACAAGGAGGCCTTCTAAATCAACGTCTTTCGGTAGGCAGTTGCCACTTCAGAAACTATCGGACCCATTGGTCATGTATTCTGCGAGCAAAGTATACCCACTGTCACTCTTAGTTTGCAATTCTTAGGGCTATGTCGGTTATCTAGGTTTCCCTGTGGATGTCTTTAATTCTGATTCACAGGGAAACTCCAAGTATAGCCCTCTTCTCTGCCCTTTGGGTGACTTTGAGCCTTCTAATAAGGCCCATTGTGAGTGACCACATTTCCATGCCAACGGTCACTGGCTTGGCGCTGGCACTTGATTAAAGACTGTCGTCTGAAGACACTGCAGTAGCTGGGACGAGAAGATATTGAAAAGCTTCTCGAACGCTGCCCACCCGAGTCGCATTTGACCTTTCACCTTATAATATGGCTTTAAGATAAGATACACTCTCTGATCCCTTTGTTTACATTGTAGCACTTTTGTCGCCGACTCTATTTTTAAAAGCGTTGTAGTGGAGCAGGTAGGCATCTTTCACATAAGTTACGTGTTTCCTTTTCGGCTTCTTTACCTCCACTATTATGTTAAACAGTTCGGTAACTAATGGATTTAGACGTTACCATGCAGGCTATACTTATCAAAGTTATATTTTTTAGTACATACCATTTACCATTGTGAAAGCGTAAATCGCGTCTCCATTAGTAAAATGTTCTGGCGGTGGACAGATTGGAATCATTTCTGCAAAGACAGAAAATATAAATATGTATTTTTTAGTACAGAGGGATTTCTGGAGATTTTCTGCTGAAAATATGTGTGGGGAATGAGACAGGCCTTAATCCGCCACGCAGGCCCAGTGCGAGTTGGTGGATGTCACATGACTTCGAAGTTTTGGTTCTTAGACCGGTTTCCTCACGATGTTTTCCTTCACCGTTTTGAGAGAAGTGGTGCTGGTGACCCAGTGGTAACCGCCGTGATTTATGACAAAGGTCGTAGGTTCGAACGCAGACCGTCACTTTACTTTTATATAAATTATTTCATCAGTACTGTTCTCAAAACGGTGCAGGAAACCAGCATGTCCGAGAGTCAAAAGATCAAAGACATGTAACATTTATCACGCCTCATGGGCTCGTCTGGCGAAAAGTAAAGCGCCTGCTTGTGTTCGAATTCACGGCCTACTTAGCCCCGTTTAGTTTCTGTCAAAGCTCCAACCAACCGATAATACTTACTCAATCCACTGTTCCTAGCATCCAGTTGCAAGATAGCCAGTGTGCTGAATGTGCCACGACTGTAGTCGGGATAGAAGGCATAGTCCCTGACGCGGAGATAAGGACCGGAGCAGCTGTTACCCAAAACCACTCGGGAGCGAGCCCTGAAGAGAAAAGTATTCTATTATTCCTACTTCTTCATTATCTGCCTAGACTCGTTTCCAACTATGTTGGAGTTGGCTTCCTGTCTAACCGAATTCAGCTGAATACCAGGATTTTACATGGATAGACTGCCTATCAGACCTCTACAACCCAGTTATTAGGTAATACGATACCTCTTGGTAAGTGGTTGTCAGACGTTCGAGTTTCTAACCGAAAGCATTTATAACTAAAAGGTCACCATCATCTTTTCCTCACTATGTTGGGGTGACTTCTAGTGTAACTTGCATACCAGGCTTTAACATGGAATGTTTGCCTAGCTGATCCACACAACCCAATAAAAGTTACACGATATTTCATACCTACAAACACACATACTAAACCAGCCTATAATCTTCACACGGCTCAGACACAGGCCTCCTGTCTTCGAAAAGGATTGACTTGTAACTTGCAAAAATATTAGGAAATTCGTATTCTTGCCTTTGTAATGTTTTTGTAAATATGTGAGCACCATGATCATCTTATAATTAATTTATCTCTCATTGCTTAATTTTCAGTTATTTTACCTGTTGTGGTATGATCATTTTTATTGTAGATGCATTGTCTTCACATATCTATACTAATATTATAAAGCTGAAGAGTTTGTTTGTTTGTTCGTATGTTTGTTTTTTTGGTTGAACGCGCTAATCTCAGAAACTTCTGGTCCTAATTGAAAAAATATTTTTGTGTTGGGTAGCTTATTTATAGAAAAAGGCTATAGGCTATATAACATCACGCTACGGTCAATAGGAGCGGAGCAGCAACGAAAAATGGATGAAAACTGGCAGGCGGGAGCAAAAATTTGACGCGGACGAAGTCGCGGGTAGAAGCTAGTAATTGTATAAATATTGTATACAAATACTGAAAACTATTTTAACCTCTAAGTCCCTGAGATACCAATGGTTTTTAATTGTGTCTGTAATTACGGTATTCAATGGGTTAAAGAGTAACGGTGAAGTTTCTTGCGCATTCTTCTCCATACGAATCTATCTGTTGGAAGGGGCAACTAGAATCAATTATATTTTCATGTAACAGTTGACGTTCAAAAGTGCCTTTTTGGGCCTCATTTAAATAAATGCTTTGACTCTGACTGTATTTCGCCAGACGAGCCCAGTGTGGCGTGGTAAATGTCACATGTCTTCGATCTTTTGACTCTTGGACATGCTGGTTTCCTGCGCCGTTTTGAGAACAGTAGCGATTAAATAATTTATATAAAAAACTTTTTTACAAAAAAAAAACCGACTTCCTTAAAAACACTACAAAGTGAAAAATAACTTTAATTTCTAAAGTCGGTGTCTTAGGATTTTTATTTGAGGTTTTTGCCACCGACTTTAGAAATTAAAGTTATTTTTCACTTTGTAGTGTTTTTAATATAATATCTATATGAAACTTATATGGGACCATTTCGAAACAAACCCCTTTCGAACAAAAAAAGAATTTTGCAAATACATAAAAAAAAAAAAACATCCGAATTGATATCCTTCTCCTTTTTGAAGTCGGTTAAAAAGTAAAGTGACGGTCTGCGTTCGAACCTACGACCTTTGTCATAAATCACGGTGGTTACCACTGGGTCACCACTGCTCACCATACCTCAATAGAGCTTTAAGTTTATGATAGTGCGTGACCAAAATTGAAACTTATCGTTGTCTAGTACCCACAACACAAGCTCTGCTTAGCTTGGGACTAGATGGCGTTGTGTGATAGTTGTGGAATATTATTATTATTATTTTTATATATATTAACATATCTCGGGACCCTGGGGTCCCGGTCTTTTGGAAGGCGTACGAGCGGCCGAAGCCAACTCGCAGAGGCCCCTTAGAAAATTCAGATGAAGTGAGGCACTAACCGGCGGTTATCCCTGTATACACTGTGCAAGTGCACCCAAGGACAACCTCCGGTTGGTGTTGGACTATTGCAGGATATGGAAACTAAGAACTTGGACTATGTATTTGGATGGCTAAAATGGACTGGTTACCAATAACTATAGAAGGCATATGGCCCTGCCGCATCAATGTTTTGTAAATACACGGATTAAATGGCAGGGGGTGACTTGCACACTCAATAATGGGCCCCCGGAAACCGTCGCAGGCACATAGTGACGCAGCGACAAGGGGGCAACACTTCCTGAGGTGCTTGAGAAGTGGAGAGGTATTCCACGGCTTTCAGAACGATCCCAGAGCCCGGAAGATGGTCAACATCCCTACGAGCACTTACTGGAATACTTCCTTTCCCCGAGCACGTTTGCTCTTGCGAATCTCCACTCAAGCCAGCCAATAAAGGCAAGAATGAGGCGGGAGCTCTGAACCTCATCAGTGTTCACTCCAGCCGGCAAATAAAGGCAAGCCAAAGACGAGGATCAAGAATTCTCCCGGGAGATAGGGTCCGTGGGGTCGCTACTGCCCAACAGCACGCCACATGCTGCCCTGCGGGTTTTATTATTATTATTATCTTTTTTAACAGCGCCCGGTAATCATCGTCACTTGAGCGTATTATTATTATCTTTTTTAACAGCGCCCGGTAGTCATCGTCACTTGAGCGCCAAAAAAACCGACTTCCTTAAAACACTACAAAGTAAAAATTAACTTTAATTTCGAAATTCGGTGTCTTAGGATCTGTATTTAAGTTACGCCACTGACTTCCGAAATTAAAGTATTTTTTTTCACTTTGTGGTTTTTTATAAGTTTTTATTTTTTTTCCTTTTTAGTTATGGTATCTACCCCGCACTAATTCCTTTACCACTACTGGCCTGGTGAAATTTACGACTTATATGGTTTTCTCATGGATGTCATATTCAGAACTAGACCAAATTGAAATGGGACCACACAGGAAGTAACAGCTTTCATCAAAAATGGTTCACCCAGTCGAAAGTTCTAAGGTAAAAACATTAAAAAAAACAGTCGGGATTGAGAACCTCCTCCTTTTTGAAGTCGGTTAAAAACAGCAGTAGCAGTGTATCTTGTTCTTGTTTACCTGAAATCTTCCTTGGGGTAAGAATCGATGTCCAGGGCCGAGGATAGTGCGAGGTCGCTGGCGATCAGGATGACAGTCGTTGTAGTGGGATTAAAATGACCTGCGAGAAAACCATAGATATATGCATTGCGTCTATGCATTTACTCAATAGTACAGTCAGTGCCCTGCATTACCTGACCCCTCTTACGCAGAAGAAATGAGGAAAATGGGTCAGGTAATTCAGGGTACTGACTGTACATCATCTGCCGAGCCTTTTTCCTAATATTTTGAGGTCAGCTGAAATACTGGTATTCAGCGATATCCAGTTGTACTACAATCTAATCGGATGCCGCTAAATACCAGTATTTTAGATATAGTGACCACCTATCTGACCTCCATAATTCAGTTATTGGGTTCGAACTAGTTGACTAGTTGTCCGACATTCGGACTTCTGAAGACCCATTACGACAGTCAAAGATTTGCGAAAGACAGCCAGCACCAAATGCTTAACGTGCCATCGGAGGCACGGAAGGGTCCTGGTATGTAACGATGGTCACCCATCCACAGATCAAATACGGCAAGCGTAGCTAAACATGACCGATCAAACCCTGCGGCTGTTATTATACTTAGCCAAAGCCCGCTTATATTCATGATACACTCATGATATTTGTTTAAATAATTATCACACTACGTCCAATTGGAATGTCAACAAAATTTAAGTTCCTGTCTTTACCTATTTGTGTGATAATTATATAACCAAAACTTCACAGAATCCATAAACTTAGAACCTTCGCGAGACCATAAGATAAGCAAACTGCAGTGGCAAAGAGTCGGCCTATTAGCCGTAGAATCGATGTCCGTTCTTGAGTAGAGGCCGCCAATCGGCAAACATAAGAAGGACACCCTCAAGCTAGATAAAGACGACAATCTAATTTTCGCAGGGGGCTGAAAGCTTCTGAATGAAAGTTGCCGAGGATCGAGTTGAATGTCGTGCAATTGATGAGGCCTATTTCCAGCTATTCCGAGGGTGTCGTAAGAGACTTACTGGAGAATGGGCAACAGCGTTCTCTATGCATTTTACCACCATACTGCGATCGCCATCCCGGCTGCCAAGCATAGCAAGTATGGCAAACCTCCCCGTAATAGGGGGAGCCTGTGTCCAGAACTGATGATGAAGATGTCCAGCAGTGCACTGATCCCCCGATATATGAAGGATATGACCATAAACGCCATATTTTACAACTCGATCAGCACTGTAAGCAGTGAGGTTATTTTTGAGACCTATTGAATAAAGAATCATAAAAAAGCACTTACCAATAGGATAAATGAGCAAACCAAACCAGGGAAAGCTCTCGATGACACCCAGTCCCTCCTGGACCGTGCCATTAGGTGGTAGTCTGTCAACTCCACAAAGTGTTAATGATTCGGGTTTTGAATCAGTTTTGCCATGAGCTATGGAACCTGCGAATCATGAATAAATAGACAGTCAAGATATTGCTCGTAGTCTATCCTATAGGATTTCCTGCAGCGGGAACAGGCTAGGATATAGCTCCTCCCGCTACAGGAGAAGGCTATACTTATACAGGAAATGAATGAGTATCGTCTCCACAAAAGTCACTCACTAATAAAAAAAAGAAAATAAGTGCATTTATCTATGACAGACTAATAGGCACATAATATACAGCAAATAAAAAAAAACAAATGCAAAAGTGTAAAGTTGCGACGTAAAAAAATAACAGTCAAGTTCAGCTAAACGTCCAGACTAGTTAGTGCCTGACGCTGGTTTTCAACTGGACCTTAAGTGTAAAGTGTTGGGTATTAATCAGAAAAAGCTTAGAGTCTTTTACCATCTGCCTAGCCTTTTCCCACTTTGATTGGCTTCTAGTCTAACCACAAGGGTCTTTCGAAGGTTAAGCTACGCTTACCGCGGTCAGTTCAACGATGGGTGTCCATACATTACATATCGAGACACTTTTCATCATCATCATCATCATTTCAGCCGTAAGACGTCCACTGCTGGACTTAGGCCTCCTCCAATTTGGGGGGCTTGGCCATAATCGCCACGCTTGGCAGGCGGGTTGGCGATCGCAGTATGGTGGTAAAATGCATAGAGAACGCTGCTGCCCATTCTCTAGTAAGTCCCTTAGTCGCCTTTTACGACACCCACGGGAAGAAATGGGGTGGTGTTATTCTTTACGTCCGGCACCACACGATACACTTTTAGACACTTTTGTAGTTGGGAAAAAGCCAGGCAGATTCATTACTATTTTTACTCACTTGAAAACCCGCTCACGTAGAGAACACTAAGAAATTTTAAAACCAACATTTGTTTAAACCAACTCCACTTATTTATAAAAACTTCATCCATAAATTTTTACAAGTAAATAGATTTTCACAAAGTTCAATATTTCGCACATAAATACTAAACTTTTATATAGTTTTAACTATTGAGTGGCCCCTAGTTCGTACTCGAAAGAAACACAAGTAGTTATATAAAAGAAATATCGACATTTTGTCTAGAAAACGTAGATATTTCTTTAATTTAATGTACAGTAAACATTAATATACACTACGATCTTCCGTAGTAAATACTCTAATGGTGACAATCG
The DNA here is from genome assembly GCA_932294355.1 of Aporophyla lueneburgensis. Taxonomy (NCBI): domain Eukaryota; kingdom Metazoa; phylum Arthropoda; class Insecta; order Lepidoptera; family Noctuidae; genus Aporophyla; species Aporophyla lueneburgensis. The sequence continues at coordinate 25,495,115 of OW028755.1, forward strand.
TATAAAAATCCGAATCGTAGTTTATAAATCAACGCGCTCACACAAACACGAAAAAGGTTTGTAATGTTTAATAAATATACCTAAGTATAAAAATAAAACGTATAGACAGTAATTCCTAGCTCAAGAACGAAATGTATACTGACTAGGAATATTATTGTTATACGAAAAATGTTTATTGTTTATTTATGAACACTAGAAACAACAGAGAGCTATTCATCAATATTTAAAGTGAGTGTGTCTGTCTGGCAGTCTGTTATTACACTTGCTTTAAAAAATCGACTCTCACTTTTTTGCTAAAATTAATATACAATTATTTAACTTTACTTATATCACAGAAGTTGTTACGTGTGGGGGCGGACGTAAAGAATAAAAAAGGTTTAAAAAAATGCAATAATCTAATTTCAGTTATTTATTTCATTACACTATCATTCCATTTCTTCCCGTGGGTAAGAGGCAAACCTACTACTAGAGAATGGACAGCAGCGTTCTTTATGCATTTTACCACCATACTGCGATAACCAAGCGTGGCAACAATGGCAAACCCTCCCAAATTTGTGGGGGTCTATGTTCTGCAGTAGACATCTTTCATCTAAAATTATGATGAACAATGACATCACAGAAATCGCTATGTTTTGAAATATCACCATTGCACCCGTGCGAAAAAGGGCGGGTCACCAGTACTCTTATATTTCTGCAAGTTTATCCGCTTAGTTTTCAATCATCACTTAGGGAATAAAGGTGAATATTTAACATACATAGATAAAGCACAAAAATCTCTCTTCTTTTGCCACTTCAATCGACCACACAACAGCTAAGAAGAGACAAGTCGTTAAAAATTCTACAACAAATAAAAAAGCCACAGCATAAAAACTATAGATATTGGTGCCGATTCTGTTGTACACGAACTAAACTAACTAAACTATCTCTAAAATTCCTTACTTTTGGCTATGAGAATTGTAACGCTATTCTGCAAGGAAAAATCTCTAAATTTAAAAATTATTTTGACACGACTAAAATCGAATTTGACAATCGCGACTCAGCGTGGTATTTTTTTTTCTTTTGGTTTCGCAACGTTGTACTTGTGTGTGCATTGCGTAGAATGAATTTTTTGAGAGACGAAGGCGCGTGCCGCGGGGGCAGCCTCAACGTGTTTTATATGGAATTTTTCACTTTTGTTTGAAAAATATAAAAAAATTATTACCCACGTGTTGAGATTTAAATGTGCCGGGGTATACTAAGGGGGCCGAAAATTTCATTATTTTTGCGATAGGACACGCCATTTTCAAGATATAAGCAAAAAGAAAATAAAAAATACAGAACTGTTTTTGCACGTGAAGGCGAGGCGTTGTTGAGAATTTTAGTTCATGACCACTACTTTTATTCCACACCTTTTTAATCGCGATTAAAAATAGTCAGATTTAGTTAAAATAAATTATTATAGTCAAAATTTTTGGTGAAAACCGTCAAACTCAGAATAGCAAAATTGACATTTTCACTAAACTAATAACTCAGTGCAATCTTAGTGCTGTCAAACTAAAATATAGTTAAGTTGTGTCACTTTAGTCTATTTCAGAATAGGAAATCGTCGTTTGACAGGATTAAACCAAATTTTAGTGATTTTTAGTTTAGTTTAGAGAATTTTGTGACAACAGAATCGGCACCATTATGACATTATCACGATGGAGCATAACAGTCGCGGATCGTGCACTCTGTGGCTTATCCGAGATCTGTACGTGACGTTCCGCTGGTCCAGCATCAGATAAGTCACTTATGTCATAAGTAGACACTTGCATTGTCTGAGGAACTTCTAACCGATTAGGGAGAAAGAAGGTACTCTTTCTGAGTTAAAGAGATTACGAAAATATTAGTGATAATAGACACATAACATCACGCCTGTAATCTCCATAGGGTTAAGCAGAGGTGTAATAAAATATTTCCTAATTTCGCCAGTTATGTTTAAGTATAATGTAATAGAAGATGAGCCAATAGCCATCCACCGGGCACAAATCCAGACTCCGCAGTGCTACTCAAAAATTCTAGATGGAAACAAAAAAGAAGACATTATTCAATTGACGAAATCAATCAGCTGTTTTTGAAATGTTTTGTAGAACATAGGTATTTTTTACGATTTTCAAAAACCAATACATAGAAGTCGTTTGGTGTTCTAAATGTACATATTAGTTTTACTAATAGTTTAGAACATAGTTGGAATATTTTTGTATACCAATATTTCGCATGTATGTATACACGCAGCGACAGCAGAGGATAAAAAAAATTAACATACAATAAGGCGCTTATTTTAACACACAGCTAAAAATAAAATAAATAAATCTGAGTAACAAATAAATATAATCAATACCAATTTACATTTTATAATGAGAAGTGCCCACAGTCAGGAAAAATCCAACCATTGAATGCAATAATAGTAATTCGTTGCAATTCTGTCCGAAAACAACCTTAATGTACACAGAAATTCCTTTATCCAAGACCCCGAATTAAATGCTTAAAAGTAAATAGCGAAAAAAACTTTATAAACTGTGACTGCTCAATTATTAAACAGCGAATTTCGAAAAGGTGTTAAAAGAAGAACAAGGTATTGGAATATAGACTTAAACAAGCAAGCAATGCGGTAGTATTTTGAATGTAGTGTGCAACAGAATTAATCTGGTATTTGCTTTATGCTTCCAAAAATACTTGTCTGCTTTTTCCATTAAAGTCTTTGAATGTTGTTAATTATATATTAATTAAAATACATTGGTTTAAATAAGTAATATTTATTTACATACAGAAAATCACTGCTGATATTATTACTACTTGCCCATATACTTATGAAAACGCAGTTAAAGTTGACTTCGTAATATTGTTTAGTAGCTATTGGCAGCAATTTTGCCCACGTAGAAGTCGGAAATTATCTCACGGGAACGCACTACCGAAATAAAAGTATCCTTTATGTTAATCCAAGTTATGAACTATGTGTTTGTCAAATTTTGATCCAAATCCGTACAGCCATTGTTGCGTGATTGAGTAACAAACATCCAGACACACAAACTTTCAAATGTATAATATTATTTACAATAGTTGGATCGATTTTGATAATTCTCCCTAAATTGAAACTTTACTAATGTTGAAAATAGTAATTTCACCATGGCGGCGAATATCAATGAAGAAACAATAAAATACGCCATGTAACTAACATTTTATACGCCAAAGCAAAAGCAACTGCAATTTTTCCCAATGTTGAAAAAAATTACATAAACTCGCAAAAAATGCGATTTTAGATTTATAAGTGATCATAAATAAATAATTGTACAAAAAAAATATTTTATAACAAGCCTTTAATAACTTAGCATAACCAAAAAAGAAACTCACCTAAACAACACAAATGAGCCGAAACTTGATGAATTTATCTTGTTTAGTTAAAGATGTTCCTACGACCCTCCAGCTTCATCATCAGAACAGCTCCGTGGTACAATATTATTATATTGTCACCAAAGATACATATGTCCACGAAATTTGAGCTCAGTCGGACATCAGGAAGTGGTTCTAATTTAGCTTCCAAGATTGGTGCCATACACGAAAAATCGCAAGTTAAATAAAAGCTTGTAAAATAGAAACCAGTAGCTTCCTTTACTTAAAATACAATATACAACAATCGGCTACTCGAAAGTTTGCACAAAACTCTTGAGTGTTAAATCTTTTGTGGCGGTGAACGATAATGCGACGTCTAGAGACGTGGAGTGGTCCTCGATGGAGGGTTGGAACGTTCGAGTGTTTGGGGTTTGTTCCCAAGTTCAGTACTGGTAAGTTTTTGTAGGATTCGTTAGACTAGTTTGGCGGTCTATTCATTATTAAAATAGAAAAATAATTTACTTTTAATTTGCAAAAAAGGATGACACAAAAAAGGAATTTTGGTGGAAAGAATGCATATACTATTGACAAAAAATGGAATACTGTTTGATGGGTCTTATAATTTGTATCTTCATCCTATAAAGGAGACTAAGAGCTAAAAGTGTTAAAATTGTATAATGTTAATAATGGAAATGATTTCCCAGATTATAAGTACCATTTTAGCCACACTGAAGCAAGTTCGTAAACCTCTGACTCCCTTCGAACATCCACGCCTGTTATGTAAAGTAAGTGAAGAAAATAGGAGTGCAATCGAACACCGTGGTATATTCGGTAATGTACGAGCGATTACGCGGTGGTTATAGAGGTGTAGGTAGACTAGTAGATGTGTTTTATGGATGGAGGTTGGTAAAGTTGTTTATTTGTTTATTCACAAGGCAACTAACACTGATTATCACTCAAAGCATAATCGCACAACATAACCAGCAGCAAAAATAATAATGATTATGAAAACTACTGTATTAAAAGTGTTAGGTTTTAAAATAATATAATTAACTAGCTTCAGCCTGTGACTTCGTCTCCGTCAAATTTTTGCTCCCCTGACCCTTCCCGTCGCATAGAATTGCCTGCCAGCTTTCGTCCATTTTTCGTTGGTGCTCCGCTCTTTTTAACTATAGCGTGATGTTATATAGCCTTCCTCAATAAATAGGCTACCCAAAACAAATATATTTTTTCAATTCGGACTAGGAGTTTCTGAGATTACCGCGTTCAACCAAACAAACAAACAAACTCTTCAGCTTTATAATATTACTAGCTTTTGCCAGCGGCTTCGCCCGCGTGGAGATCGGAAAACATCCCCCGGGAACGTACTACCGAGACAAAAAGTAGCCTACATATTAATCCAGGTTATAAACTGTGTTCCAAATTTCATCCAAATCCGATCAGTAGTTTTTACGTGAAAGAGTAACAAACATCCACACCTCCATACATACAAACTTTCGCATTTATAATATTAGTAGGAAGTAGGATAAGAATAAGTATAGATACTTGCAACACTAGTGTTGAAAGAACGATTTTCTGAAATGACGGGTAAACACAGGGTTGCACTCTGTCTATTCGCTCGGGGCCAGCATCGAATACGGACGTGTTATGAGTGGTCAGCGGTGTAGGCTACATTGCTGACCACTACTTTATGTAAGTTTTATGTTACTATAATATACTTTAAAATACTTATAGCATTGTAAAACGTTTTAAAAGAATAATAGTGGAGTTTCGTGCTAGTTCTTATCCATAACAAACCACCTTTTGGAATGGGCAATTAAAATGAATTTTATTTAAAAGTGTGCCGATTTGAAATTAATACTTTGCCTTTGAAAGATAAAATATGTTTCATGCTATTTTCTTTACCCTGTTATACCTATAAGTCAGTTTATAGTTTGTGAGTTTTGAGTAAGATCCATTCATTCGTTTCAACAAGTTGTTTTAGAAAAAAAATAAATTGAAGAAATTAGAGTTTCTAGAAATCAATTGAAATTTAAATTTAGGGCAAGTGTAGCCATTTTACCTCAAAACCCTTAATTCACAAAATGACAGCTACTAGGTCTGTGTGTCTGTCCTCCGACATACTTCTATTTAGGCAGGGCTTCATAGATTTTGTTATGTTATACTGCGAATGGGGCAGTATTATTATTTCTAATGCTCGTTACTTTAACTTATTAACAGCAATACTTATGAATGCTGGCACGCCTGATCAGGCTGTAAGATCATTTTATTCTTGAGTTTGTTTCGGCCTTTCTTCTCAGAGTAGTCAGCTAGGAAACGCCGACCTAGTTTTAAAAGATGATTGACGTGTAAAAGTGTTTGAATACTTACAGAAATTAAATCATTTATCTTTTATAGAAAGCACAATCCCTCTATATTGTTTGGTTCGTTTTTTATTTATCAGCAATCTACTATGTCACTTTCGACCACTAAATAACTCAGCAGGTGACGCTTACGATCTGACATGGTGACGCCAGCACGCGTAGCATGACAACCATAGAAAGAACTTTGTCTATTCTTGGTAGAATAGAGATAGAATTGTCATGCTACGCCAGCATAAAACGGTACAACTCTTTCTACAATCTTTAATTCTGTCTTTAATCATTCTACAATCTGTAATTTCGTCTATTCTTCCGTCGACAAAACCCCTTTCTACGGTGTTCATGCTACGCATGCAGGAAACGATGCAACACTTCTCAACTCATTCGTTATTCCTACAAATATAATAATGAAGCCATATCTGACAAGCCTTCAGTGTACCTTCTCCCGTCTCCCACTATTACACCCCCCACCCTTGTAGGGCCTCTTCGCGACACTCGTCAGTGGTGCCGAAACTGTCGCGATGCTTAAAACGAAGCCAACTACCGCCAGGGGTGGCACTTCTAGGAATATTCAAATATTGTATGTAGTTGTCAAACTGTAAAGATTGAGCAGAAAGAGCAGTAGTGGCCTAGTGATAACGGCCGCGGTATACGAGTTATAGTACGTAAGTTTGCCAGTTAACCCAGACAGCCGCCATTGTCATCATCGTTTCAGCCGAAAGATGTCCACTGCTGGACATAAACCTCCCAGAAGCACCGCCACTTCGACCGGTTCTGTGCTTCTCCCATCCAACGCAAGCTGCTATACTTTGTGTTAATTATTTTATCACCACTGCTCTCAAAACGGTGAAGTAAAGCGTCGTGAGGAAACAGGCATGTTCTAGAACCAAAAATTCTCAGACATGTTACATGTACTCACCCGCACTGGGCCCGCGTGGTAGACTGCAGCCCTCCTTCTCGAAAAGAGGTGGTCTGTTCGCAGCAGTGGGAACATTACAAGCTGATTATGCTTATGCTATGCACATTTGCTCACTGCATATTGGCATTTTAGTTTTCAGACCATTCTAAGTTTTCTTTGTCCGGAACTTTGAAGGATATCAAAGACTAGCGTCTGCTCGGGACTTCGTCCGCGTCAAATTTCTTGCTCCCCCGACCCATCCTGTCGCATCCAATGCGAAGGCTTCATATTCGTAACTTTTTTTTCTTTTTGCTCGGCTGCTAAGTCCTAGCTGCCGTGATGTTATATAGCCTATAGCCTTCCTTGATGAATGGGACACTCAACACTAAAATAATTTTTCAATTCAAATCAGTAGCTCCTGAGATTATCACGTTCACCCAAACAAACTCTTCAACTTTATAATATTAGTATAGATTATTGTAGAAGGTAATTCTGTAAACATGAATTCGTCTTATTTGCATCAAAGTAGTATGTACACAATGCAAGGAAACTAAGGCTAAGATCGGCTTATTCCTTTTGAGTATTTAAAGAGGATTATGGTTCCACTTGTTGGAAATGGGCCTTATTAAAAGGCTGAAAGTCACCCAAAAGGCATCGAAAGGTTTAGGAGTTCGAAAGAGATGCCGTGACCCTGGCACATGGGCAACTGAAGGAACACGGGTGGGTTTTAGTCAGTAAAAGTCTGACACGCCCTCCCGGTCCGCCCAGAGCGGGAGAAGTCATGTGATGATTTCCCATAAAAAAAAAGGGTTAGGAGTTACCCTGCGTGATCAAATCGGGAGATAAGTAGGGGTCCAAGGCAACTAATATAGCCCGAGGAATTGCCAAACTAAAGTGCCCTTTGCTTACAGAACAGGTGGCCGATGGAGCTGAAAGGTTCTGGAGAGGACCGAATACCGGAAGACGTAGAGTAGGAAAGCCTCCCACAAGGTGGACCGATGTCCTTATGAGAGCTGTAGGCATCCGCCGGATGCGGGAAGCAGAACATCGATTGAAGTGGCGGAGCTTGAGGATGGCCTATGTCCAGCAGTGGATGTGTTATGGCTGAAATGATAATGATGATGTGGGAAATATAGCCTTTGCCCGCGTGGAGGTCGAAAGCTGACACAGGAATTAACTACAGGGATAAAGAATACCCTATGTGTTAATCTGCGTGACAAATTTCATCCAAATCCGCTCGCCGTGATTGAGTTACAAACATCCAAACATTCATAATCATCATTTAAGCCGAAAGACGTCCACTGCTGGACACAGGCTTCCCACAATTTGAGATGGTTTTCCATAATCGCCACGCTTGGCAAGTGGGTTGGCAATCGCAGTATGGTGGTAAAATGCATAGAGAACGCTGCTGCCCATTCTCTAATACGTCCCTTAATCGCCTCTTACGACACCCACGTGAAGAAACGGGGTGGTTCTATTCTTTCCGTCCGGAACCACATAGAATACGCACTTTCACATTTATCTTATATCTTATACCTTTAAACGAGCAATTCTTGTATATATGTATAAATATATATATAATCTGAATCTCGGAAACGGCTCCAACGATTTTCATGAAATTTAATATACAGGGGCTTTCGGGTGCGATAAATCGATCTAGCTAAGATTCATTTTTATAAAATGTCGTTTTGTTCGTGTTTTCAATGACCAACTTTATGGATAATCAACTTGAACATAAGCTTATTATTTTAAACACAATTTACCAAAAAATACCGAGCAAAGCTCGGTCATCCAGATATTTAATATTAAAGACCATAGCAGGATAAATTATTTTACGATATAGCAAAAGTTTCGTAAAACTTTCATAATATTTTCGCGACAGCCCTATGTCCAAATCATTAGCGCTTTGAGAACTTCCCGTCGATAGTTTACGTTTTCTCTTTAACGACACGGTGCCGGGACGACATCGGCGCGGTAATACTCGCGCAGAGAGGCTGTGAACAAATTGTTTGTTTCGAGTTCCTTTAAGCATTTCTTTTCGGTGAACATGACGTGCCTAGTTTTTCCCAAGTATGATGATTTTATGGAATCGTATTTTTATTTGTGAACAATAAAGACGGACACTAAAGTGATTCACTAAGTGGTCGACTTTGTTAATTTTAGGAAAGGACATGACAAGAGAGCCTTTTCGTCCAAAAGCAAACAATAGTAACAACCAGAACATCAATGACCTGCCGTTATATCAATTTATTTGGAGTCAGCGCAACATGTCTTTTTCTTTCACACTTCTCTATTAGTCGTCATCTCGGTAATCAACCCCTTTCTTTCCATATCATAATCTACACAGTCCAACCATTGTTTCTTCGGTCACCCTCTACTCTTACAGCCATCGTCATTCTAATCTAGGCCTCCCTCTCCCTTTTTCACAGAATTCTGTCTTTTGCTTGTGCTGGCCAGTCCTTTCGGTAGGAGTCAAGGTTATCCCGCCATCTTTGGCTCGGCCTGCCGCGATGTCGTCATGCGTTTAGTGGGATCCAGCTGTTAGTTTTACTAGCCCATTTGTCATCAGACATCCGGCAGACATGTCCGGCCCAGTCCCACTTGAGCTGGGCAGCTTTCTGGGTAACATCTGTGAACTTTGGTTTTGGCACGCAGTGGTGTGTTCCTTATACGGTCTGAAAGTCGAACACCCAGGATACTGCGCTCCTTGGCTCTCTGGCAAACTTCGAACTTGGACCTTTGCTGAAGTGTCAAAGACCAGGTTTGAGCACTATATGTGAGAATGGGGAGAATACACATTCATACTCGATACTTCCCTCACGACATTTTCCTCATTCCTCCGTACCACGTGCCCATACCATGACAACCGATTTTCACACTTTTCAGTTCAGTACACAAGCTCTGCTTAGCTTGGGACTAGATGGCGTTGTGTGATAGTTGTGGAATATTATATTATATTATATATATATTATATACTAAAAGTATATGTAGGAGTTAAAAGAGAACCTTTATTTTCAGACCATATTGTTGTAAGTAACCATAGTTTCCGGTTCAGTGTGGTGTCGGACGTAAAGAATAGCACCATACCATTTTGACGTGTAAAAGTGTTTGTACAAACCTACTTGCAAAAATAAAGTCATTTATCATTTATCATTTCTTCCCGTGGGTGTCGTAAGAAATCCCATAGTCGCCACTTAGGGATTTACTACAGAATGTGCAGCAGCGTTCTATATACATTTTACCTCCATACTGCAATTGCCAAACCGCCTGCCAAGCGTGGTGAATATGACAAAACCCCCAAATTGAGGGAGGCCTAAGTTCAGCAGTGGACGTCTTTTAGCTGGGATGATGATGATGGTGATGAGCTGTAGTTTAAGTTAAAATTCCCACAACATAAAGTTGGGCCAGTATAACAACGCTAACACAGTTCCAATGAATAACCCTGATGCGCCCATAACGTACGAGTTACGTATGTCACAGACTAGGAACTAGACTCAGTGTCCCAAGATATGCAAACAAGTTGTGTTCGTCCGTACAGTTCGGTAAGTATGGCTGACTGTCACACCGGACCGAATCAGAGAGGCTGTTCCCGTTTCTTTAAGGTGATATGCTAGCCATAAAAGGTGTTTTTTTTTTTGTAGGTGGGAATTCATCAAATCACATCTCCTGCTCTAGGGTGAAGCGGGAGGGCTTGTCAGACTTTTACTGGTTAAAACCCACCCGTGTTCCTTCAGTTGCCCATATGCCAGGACGGTAACTCTTTTGAACAGATCTCGCGACCCTGGCAGGTAAAGGGAGTGACTACTGAAATGACGATTAAAAGAGAATTATGGAAGAAAAAGATATGTTGCGTCGACGCCAAATAAATAGGGATGAGCATCATCATCATCATTTCAGCCGCAAGACGTCCACAGCTGGACATAGGCCTCCCCCAATTTGGTCGGGTTTGCCATAATCGCCGCGCTTGGCAGTCGGGTTGGCGGTCGCAGTATGGTGGTAATATATAGAGAACGCTGCTGACTATTCTCTAGTAAGTCACCTTCTACGATCCCCATGGGAAGTAATGGGGTGTTGCGTACCGTTTATTATCTGTGCGCCTAATGGAATGCGCGTGTAACGAAGTGACATCTGACTTGTCATTGTTTGACGTTGACACTTGACAGTGCTCTTTTTTTTGCCGCTAAAATAGCCCCGTTCGCCTGTTGAGTTCCGCGACGCGTTTGTTGAAATTAATCCCTTTAAATCGATCCGTTTGTGACAATTAGTCGTGATCCAATTGTATTAATTAACCGGTCGTTTTGTGGACAATCTGTCATGACCCGATGGTTGAGTGTGACGCTATTGTGAACGAGTGATTTGAAGACCGCATGCTGTGATTGTCTCCAGCTGGGTTGAAGCGGAATCTAACCTGAAGAATACTCGTAACGTCACGACACAATACAGATACACTCACTTACATACATATCTCCAGGTTGGCACCAGAGCAGTGTCCTTCAACCAACAGGTAAGTGTTTGATTTGATTGTTTGGCTCCGCGCACGGCGGACAGTACGCTAGCCACTCTTGTCTCTAGAGCCCCAAGGTTATCACACTTCCACTGCGCATTTAAAACCTTATGTGGGCCTAGTCTGGCAGCGTACATTTTGGTAGCAGAAGCGCGGTTATAAGACATATAACCACCAAATTGGTAATTTACAGTAGGCTAATTACTTGGCAGTCTCTATAAGGGAAGTAGTAATACGCTGTAAATATTTGTTAACTATGATTGCTTGTTTGTTTGAAATTTGTTGGAATTTATTGAGTCGAGTAACTCATATTGACGGGGTCAACCAGGTTTGCATATTCTAACAGAGTTGGTTAGATTGAGCTATGTTATAACCTCTTGTTGTTGTTAATTGACCTCTGTGTTGTATTGAATGTCAGGAAGACATTAAAATATTGAGTTTTGTACCATCAATATGGTAGTTTTGTTGAAATTGGCATTTTTGAGTATTACCATTGTTTTGAATTGGAATAAAGGTTCATTGTTGTTGTACCATTAACAAAGTGGTTTGTGAACTTAACATTTGGAATTGGATTAGAATTTGAATATTTGAATTGAATTTGAAGTTGAATGTTGAACGTTGATATTGGTTTAAAATTAAAATAAAAGTGTATTGTTGAATTGAAAAGAAACCAATATTTTGTTACTTCTTGAGTTGCTGATTAGTCAGTTTGGATTGAAACCAATTGTTGTAGTTACTTTGTAAATTGATTGTTTGAACTTTGTTACTTAATTATTTTGTTTGGTATATTGAATTGTATTGTTTGTGCAATGGCATACAAAGCGGTGAGAGAGGCAATCAGTGGATTGACCACACAGCTGCGGTGGTTCGCTTCAGCTGCAGCGACCGCTGAGCGCCCGGATCTTGAGGGGATCACTCTTGCTCGGTTCGAGCAGTTGAACTTGAGACTCGGCAACGTTGATGCTCTGCTCACCCGCTACAACCAGTACATTTGTGAAGTGGATTTGGAAGTGCTGGACCAAGCAGCACGTGACAAGGTCCTTGCTGACTACGACCAGATCTTGGACCTGGGGGATGTCATTGGTCAACGTGCTCGGGAAATATTGGAGAGCCGGACACCTGTCCAGGTCAAACCGGAGACCTCGGTTGTTTCAGGTCCCGGACTATTGAGTAGACTGCCTACCTTGGAACTGCCACACTTTAACGGTCGCTTGGACCAGTGGTTAAGTTTCCAAAACCTGTTTGAAAGTTTGGTTGATGCACGCTCGGACCTCAGACCCGCCCAAAAGTTGGCCTATTTGTTGTCTGTCTTGGAAGGTGAGGCCCGAGCCTTGGTGCAGCATCTGTCTTTGACTGACTCAGCCTACCCTACCGCTGTGGAGTTACTCACCCGGCGGTACCAAAATAAACGTTGTTTGGCTGACGTTCATATTGGATTGATTTTGGGGTTACCGGTCATTACTGGATTGTCAGCATTGCGTACTGACCTGTTGAACCCGTTGGTGGCAGCGACCAACGCTTTAAAGCAATTGGACTTGCCGGTGGACCAATGGTCTTACTTTTTGGTACATGTTGTGCTGCAACGGCTTCCTGCCGATTTGAGGGCTCGTTTCGAGCAAAAGTATGGTGGGGATAGTGTCACACATCTCCCCCCATTTGATGACCTCGTCCAATTTTTGGAGGATGAGTGTCGGTTTGTGGACAACTCTGGCGTTGCCACTGAGTCATGCCAGCCGTCTTCCCGGCCACGAGACCAGGGACGGACTAGGGCTCGCGGGCCTGTTGATGGTCGCCCCGCCGCTCGTTTTGCTGGCACCCAGAGTCGTCCTGGTTGTGAGTTTTGTAGGGACACGGGGCATGGCATGGCAACTTGCGCGGCCTTTTTGAAGTTGCACATGAGTGCCCGCCGCCGAATTGCCAAAGCACGCCGCATGTGCTTCTCTTGTTTGGGGGCTCACTTCCATAGGGACTGCCCCAACCCCCGCCCTTGTAGAATTTGTAGGGGGTCCCATTTGGACATATTGTGCGCTAACGCGAACCACGCTGGCAGACCAGCCTCTGATGAAGGTTCGCGTACGGGGGGGTACCATGGAGTTGGTCACCGGGCTTCTGCCTCGCCGGTTCAGAACCGGGGAGAGGCCTGCAATTTTGAGCGCCGCACTCCACCCCCCGCGCAAGTTGAACGGGAGCCGCGCGACCGCCATTTGGTCTCCCCGCGTAAAGGTGATTACGCAGTTGTTGCTAGGCACCGCTGGCCAGACCAGCACCGCCTTCCCTCCCCTCCATTGGCGGAACGTCCCCGGTTGGAGTCACGCCCCCCGCCATTCGGGCATCCGGTGGGATATGCCCTTCCAGCGATGGCGCGTGGCTCGGGACACCGCGCGGACGAGGAGTTTGAACTCCATCCTCGTCGGGAAAGACTTGGGTCTGGGTGTGGCGATCGGTCGCCGCCCAGACATTGTTAGGACATTGGCGCCTGCCCCGCTAAGGTACCCCTCAGATCGACACGGTTTTGTTGCCAACGGCATCGGTCGGGTCTGGGGGCCCACGGGGAACTCTGTTGTGGTCCGTGTCATTTTGGACATGGGAGCCCAGGGTTGCCTTTTGTCTATTGTTTTGTTGTTTGTTTGTATTGTTTGGGCAAAATTGTTTTCTTGAGCGCCTTTGGACTGCAGGACTTGGCTGGGACGAGCCAATTCGGGACACCCGGTTGGAAGATTGGCTCCAATTTGTATCCGCACTCCCTTCAGTCAACGAGGTCGTGTTACCCCGCGCTATCCTCCCCCCTGGGAGCTACACTGCTACCATTGTTTGTGATGCGTCTTCGCACGGATATGCAGCTGTTGTTTGTCTGCGCACCGTCTGCGCAACAGGCCAGGTGAATTTGTCACTGGCCTTGGAGCAAGGTGGCCCCCCTCCGGACGGCACTGACCATCCCTAAGTTGAATTGTCAGGGGCGGCGCGTCTTGTGCGTTTATTGAACCACGTTGCTCACACTTTGGGTGGAACTGTGGACATTCGGGCTTCTTACGCCTGGACGGACAGTCAATTGTTTTGTGTTGGTTGAAGACGTCCGTCCACTCTTTGGAGGTCTTTGTTGCGTACCGAGTGTCCCAGATTCAAAATTTTGATACGCCTTTGATTTGGAGGCCCTTGCCTGGAGATTTGAACCCAGGCGCCGTGGCCTCACGTAGGTGCATGGCACCCCGCCTGTTTGCTTACCCCCTATGGTGGGGACCAGACTGGCTGACTCATCCCGAGGATGATTGGCCTCGATCGCCAGTCTTGATGTCGGGTCCTTTGCCCGGGCTCAAGGTGCTCGCTGTTGGAACAAAGGACCCTGAGTTTGTTGAGTCGATTTGGCTCTCTCGACAAATTGTTGGATTGTTTTTCTGTTGTTGAATTGTTGGTGACTGATCGTCACATTAAGAACTCGCATGCCGGTTGCAATGCGCTGTTGGCCATTCTGCAGCGAGAGTTTTGGATATTGTCGGGAGCCATTAGTAAATTGAACCCCCTTTTGGACGATACGGGTCTCTTGCGTGTTGGGGGACGGTTGAGGCACATAGCCTTCCTTATGAGGTCCGTCACCCCCTTTTGTTGCCTAAGGAGGGCCATTTGGTTAAATTGTTGTTTGTTGTTGTTTGACCCGCCAGCCTGCCCCCATTGGGGGGGTATTTGAGGCCGCGGTGAAAGCGGCACAGGGACTCTGGCGCAGATTGTTGGGGGACAACGTTCTCACCTTTAAGGAGTTAGCTACGGTATATTTCCGTTTTGAAGCTGTATTGAACTCGCGTCCATTGTGCCCGCTGTCTTCGGACCCGAACGTCTTGGAGGTCCTGACCCCGGGCCATTTTTTGATTTGACAGCCACTTGTCGCCCTGCCGGAGCACCCTTTTGTCGATGTGAGCCAAAATTGGCTATCGCGGTTTCAGTTGGTGCAGCAGCCCGCTCAGAGTTTTGGAAGCGTTGGAGATTGGAGTATTTGCACATCCTCCAGCAGCGCGTCAGGTGGACTGATAAAACGCAACCTTGTCGGGATTGCCAAGTGATTAGCGGACGGGAAGGCCCGTCCGGGGGGGGTAGATGTTGCGTACCGTTTATTATCTGTGCGCCTAATGGAATGCGCGTGTAACGAAGTGACATCTGACTTGTCATTGTTTGACGTTGACACTTGACAGTGCTCTTTTTTTTGCCGCTAAAATAGCCCCGTTCGCCTGTTGAGTTCCGCGACGCGTTTGTTGAAATTAATCCCTTTAAATCGATCCGTTTGTGACAATTAGTCGTGATCCAATTGTATTAATTAACCGGTCGTTTTGTGGACAATCTGTCATGACCCGATGGTTGAGTGTGACGCTATTGTGAACGAGTGATTTGAAGACCGCATGCTGTGATTGTCTCCAGCTGGGTTGAAGCGGAATCTAACCTGAAGAATACTCGTAACGTCACGACACAATACAGATACACTCACTTACATACATATCTCCAGGTTGGCACCAGAGCAGTGTCCTTCAACCAACAGGTAAGTGTTTGATTTGATTGTTTGGCTCCGCGCACGGCGGACAGTACGCTAGCCACTCTTGTCTCTAGAGCCCCAAGGTTATCACACTTCCACTGCGCATTTAAAACCTTATGTGGGCCTAGTCTGGCAGCGTACATGGGGGTTGGTGCTATTCTTCACGTCTGGCACCTCACGTAATCTGCAGGAGAATGATGATGAATTTCCATATCTATAAGAACAAGCTCAGTATCGAAATACTATGAAATTACCAGCATTTTTGACGTGTTTTTGAAATTCATTGCTGTCGAGATGAGATTATACCTAGATTTTGAGACGACGGGAACGCTCCTTGTTTTAGATACAAAAATAAAAAAACAATAAAAGACCAATAAAAGACTAACTTTCCAGCGAATAGTTAAAAAAGCCAACTTATGCAACACAGTATGTGCAAAATTAGTGTAACATCACACCTTACTTCTACGAAGACTTGGGCAGAGGTGTAGCTATATAGTACACCCATATTTTGCCAGTTATGTTTAAGGCCCATGTACCTAATAGCCATCAACCGGGAACAAATTTAGACACCGGGCTGCTACTGAAAAATTTCAGATGGAAGAACCCAATTATCCAATAACACTTTGACCGAGCCGATAATTCAACCCAAGACCTCAGCGCTGGCGACTACTAAAGTCAGTACGAGTAATATTCATAGAAATCACAATGAAATTATATTGTGGTACTGTTCCGTCCCGTTTAAATTGGTTACTCTGTGAACGCATCATGACGTGAAACGGAGTGACATCTGTCATTTGTCAGTTTTGACTTTGACACTTTCTCGTTTTGTTTTTGATCTTGGAAAATGGGAGTTTCGTCGCCGTTTGATTTCGCGACCAGTTGTAAATTAATCCCTTTAAATCGATCCGTTTGGGACAATTTGTCATGATCCAATTGTTTTTGTGCGTAATCAACCCCCTTTGACGTAATAATACGGGTTTAGTTTGAACTTTACTTGAAATAGTTTGAAGTGACAGTGAACCGCATGTTGGAGAAAATCTCTGGCCTATTGCAGCGGCCTGGTGTCCTGGATACCACTCATAACGTCACTACACAATACAATACACACTCACTTACATACATAAATCCAGGTAGGCTCCAGAGCAGGTGTTCTTCAACCAGGTGAGTCTTTTGTTTGATTGTATTAATCAGCTCCGCGCACGGCGGACAGTTCGCTCGCCACTCTTGTCCCAAAGCCCCACCATCATACCTTCCACTGCGCTATTAAAATCCTATGGTGAGCCGTTGGCTTGGCGTCGAACAGGTACAATAACTCATGCCAATATTAATTTTGTCATTCGTTTCGGTGTGAGAAAAGAAAAACGAACTGCGTTTTAAGATTCCGTAGGACAGCTTAAAACTTTTGCTACAATGTTCCGAGATGAGGAAAAATGTATGTATTTTGTGATAGAAAATCTCTAGTTGAGTTGAGACATTTTATCTACTGTTCTACACTAATAATATTATAAAGAGGAAAGATTTGATTGCTTATAAAATGTATTCGATAAACTTAAAAACTATGTAACTGGTTTAAAAAATTCTTTCACCTATGGGAAGCTATATTTATTTATTTATTTATTCAGGAGTAACATGAGCTATAAATTTCACGCAGAAGAAGTCGCGGGTGAAGTGTTAGTTAGTAGATTTTCTCTTAATCAATGAAGTGTATTAATGTAAACCCAAGAAAAGTATTAAAAGTCTTTTAATACGGTTTGTTGCTCAAAAATATTATTAAATTTTTTAAAAAGAACTACAGCTTAAACGCGCGTAATTGACGCGACCACATTGTATCATCCCCAGTGATCGGATATTCGGATGCATGCACCTCATCACTACAGCCGTAAGACATCCACAACTGGACACAGGTCTCCCCCAATTTGGGAGGCTTTGCCATAATCGCCACGCTTGGCGAGTGGGTTAACGATCGCAGTATGGTGGCAAAATGCATAGAGAACGCCACCCATTCTCTAGTAAGTCCCTTAGTCGCCTTTTACTACACCCACGGGAAAAATGGGCTGATGCTATTCACCTAATGTTACTTTTTAGCAGTGAAGCTTCGTATTTTTTATTAAAGCCGGGTTTCTTGGATCATGTTTATTTAAAATTAATGTTTAACCCCAGATGCAAATACATATGTAGGGGGGTATAATGTATAAGTCAAAACAACACATAAAACACGGTAAAAACGCGCATTCCATATTAGCCAACATTTCAACTTTAGGTGAATATGCATCTGAATATCCGATCTCTAGTCATCACTTATCACTAAACTACTTTGCTTCTCTGTTTAGCCCCAAATCATATCAATGAAATTATTTTTTGAGCTTTATTCAAGCACTAGCTTTTGCCCGCGGCTTTGCCCGTGCGGAGGTCGAAAATTATCCTTCGGGAACATACTACCGGGATAAAAAGTAGCCTATATCCTTTCTCAGGCTCTAAACTATCTGTGTACCAAATTTCATTTAAATCGGTTCAGTAGTTTTAGCAGGAAAGCGAGACAGACAGACAGACAGAGTTACTCTTGCATTTATAATATTAGTGTGGATGTGGATAAATTGCACATACTAAGTTACTTTAGTACGAATTCAAGTAGTTTGCTAAGAAAATATATGTATTCGCAAGTCTTTTGAAGTCACTTCGGCATATTCGAAGTTGACTCATTTCGAGCTTACGTTCCGTATCACCAGGAAAACATATTTAAAATAAGAAATGCATTAATAAATGTAAATAATATAACAATTTTTTCTTGAATCCTATGCAACGAATATTTAAATAGTGAAACAGTTTTGAATTAAACGCATATTCCCTATTGACATTTAAATTAATCACACTGATAAATGCGTGCACTGATTGGATAGTTCCACTCAATATGTGTGATTTTTTCCTCAAAAGACCATTTCAGACACAAACTCAGATGGTCTTCGCGTGTTCTGATCAAGATTATGTCTGGACTTTAAAAGAGACTGTGACCACTGAGTTAGTTTCGGCCTTTCTTGACAGAATAGTCAGATAGGAAACGCCGACCTCATCTAGTTTAAAAAATATGATTGACTTGTAAAACTGTTTTTACAAATCTACTTGCAGAAATAAAATCATTTATCATTGAACACAACCAATTCCTTTGTTTCCGTTTCTAGGTAAACTCGTCCCTGATAAATTGTCCACCAAGTCACGTCAGTGCCTGAATTTCAAAATAAACCAGCAGCTGACGTTACAGAAATTAGTATTCTGGGTCTGAAGTAGTGGCGGGCTGCAGTAGTGGTGGGTGCAGGTATGCAGGCCTGAATAAATTAATACTTTCCTCGGATTTTCTAGTAAATTTTGCTGGTCCTCGCTCTGTTATGACACGTTGCGAAGAGGTTGAATCTAGTAGAATGTGTTTAATTTATTTACGTACTAGTTGGCTAGTATATTGTGCCCGTGACTAGAATATTTTTTTATAACAGTAGGTACACTGTATACCGTTAATATAATACGGCATAGTTCACTTTCATTTTTAAAGAATACATTATTTTTAAACAACAAAAAATGAGGAGGTTCTATGTTCCTCTGTATTATTTTTTATGTAAGTTGACACATATTTCTCCGCGAATGGTTAATCGATTTAAAAAAATATTTTTAATAGACAGCTTATGCTTTAGGACCCCATATAAATTTGATTGACTTCGCTTTGATTGTTTTTGCGTGAATTTCGATAATACGTATTTATTCCACTTTGTTTATCGTGATAATATTCTAATACTTCCTGTCACTGCTATTGACCTGGCCAGTAGTGTTATAGAAAGTATTGCGGGGTAGATACCATAACGAAAAAGTGCAAAATAAAAACTTTTTTGTTGCAAAAACATAACAACCGTCTTCCAAAAACACACTACCAGTTTACAAATAACTTTAATTCCATAAATTTATGGCAAAAAGTAAAATACAGATACAAAGACACCAACTTCCGAAATAAAAGTTAGTTTTCACTTTGTAATGTTTTTTGTGAGACCGACATGTGTTCCGTATGATGCAGGACCTAAAGAATAGCACAATCTCATTTCTTCCCATGGGTGTCGTAAAAGGCGACTACGGGACTTACTAGAGAATAAGTAGCAGCGTTCTCTATGCATTTTACCACTATACTGCGATCGCCAACCAGCCTGCCAAGCGTGGCGATTATAGCAAATCCCCTCAAATTGGGGGAGGCCTATGTCTAGCAGTCTTTAGCTATAATGGTGATGACGATGATGAATGTTTTTATGGAACTCAGTATTGTTTTGTTTTGTTAATCCGCGTAGCACTCGTTGCCGCTCGTAGACCGCGTAGCACTTTCGTAGCACCCTCTACGAATCTGCTACGCAACTTATTTTTTGTGTCTCAGTACTAATTACTTTTACTTGCAAAAGACTACAACAATATACTCATGACATAGACTCCACCGTTTATTGACATGGAGAGAAGATGTTTACCACGTTAGCTGAGCGGTTCATTTGTTTGCAAGCCACGCGTGCGATGCTCGATGATCTTGGTTTCAATTTCTTACACCATCATCACCATCATTTCAACCAAAAGACGTCCACTGCTGGACATAGGCCTCCCCCAAAATGGGGTGGGTTTGCCATAATCGCCACGCTTGGCAGGCGGGTTGGCGATCGCAGTATGGTATTGATAAAATGCATAGAGAAAGCTGCTGCCCATTCTCTAGTTCTCTAGTAATTTTCTTACAAAGCAAAGCTGCACGTGCCTTCTTTGGAACAAACCATGACACAAACAGTTGACAATCATTGACATTTTTATGCACGAATTGGAATCGTGAGTAGGCAAAGGAATCCTTGCTTTTCAGTCGATTCCTTTCATCCGCTAGAGTGCCTGCGTGTATTTGAATGCCGAGCTAGGACCCGGGACCACAATCGAGAGGGTAGGTATAAATAATCAAATAGATCGACGAACTCGCTCCGTTTCGAGAGCAGCGTCCACTTCGGGACCGCTCATATTTTAGGTAGGTGGAAGGGAGGGGCGGCAGCGTTTTTGTTGTTTATATTTTGAGGAGCACAAGTGCTGTACTTTACCTAGGGTTTAGGCAAAAAGCTTCACTCGACATAATGTATACCATATCTTCGACATTTTTTTTTTGCACAGTACCAAATTATTAGTATTTCCATCTTCCCTAATAGAAAGAAGATACATTTATTTAGCACAGTTAACCCTTTCGCGAGCATGGGCAAAATATATGCCAAGTGGATTTTTTTTTAATGCAACCTAAAATTTAGTGTCGACTGTACTATATTTGATACAACTAGCGCCTTCTCTTATTAATTGTGCAGGGTAAGTAGCGAGGTAAAATTCATCGACAATATTTTAGGAATAAATATCTGGATGACCGAGCTTTGCTCGGTATTTTTTTGGTAAATTGTGTTTAAAATAATAAGGTTTATGTTCAAGTTAATTATCGATAAAGTTGGTCATTGAAAACACGAATAAAACGACATTTTATAAAAATGAATCCTAGCTAGATCGATTTATCGCCCCCAAAACCCCCTGTATACTAAATTTCATGAAACTCGTTGGAGCCATTTCCGAGATTCAGATTATATATGTATATATATACAAGAATTGCTCATTTAAAGGTATAAGATTTATAGAAACATTTAAGGCAATCGAAACAATTCGCTACGTAATTAGTACTGCCCGTGAAAGGGTTAAAAGGCACATAACAGTTAGTTATACAGCAGGAAACAGTAAAAAATAAAATAAAAAAGTGTAAGGTGAGATGTCAGAAATTAGCATTATAGTGTGCCTCACGGCTGCGACAAAAAGGCCCAGTTTAGCAAAATAGCCAGACAACTAGTGCCTGACGCTGGTTTTCAACTCGGCTAGTAAATAAATAAGCAAAACGGATGCATGATAGGCCTGAACGTGTGAAATTTATTTTTCTAAAAGAGTCAGAAATCAAAACTGCTTTAAACAATGCGAGACATCCACGATCTATAACCATATACATTTTCGTGCAACACTCATCGACAGAAATACTGACACTTACTGAAGTGGGTAAGTGGGTAGGTAGGTATATACATCATATAATTGAAACATTGAGTGTGACCATATCCGGCTTCCGTTGCGCTTCTATGAGGTACTGCCGTAAGCGTCGTCGAAAAGCGTCTATTGTCTTAATTACTCTAATCGGTGGTGGTATATTATTCCATACTTTAGAAGCTGGATAGCGAAAGCTGCTTCTAAAAGCGGCTATACCCTGAAACTGAGTCGAGAGTTGTTGTGAGCATTGCCTTCTCCCGCATTCTCGTCTACTCGCAACCCAACTTAGCTTGTTATATAGGTAGTTCGGTTTTTGATATTTAACCACACCGAAGAGAAGGCAAGCTAAGTGTAATTTGCGTCTAGATTTCATTTTTAGTGTAAAGTGTTTGTTTAGAAACGGTGTAACAAATAATAAAAACTGCTTTCAACAGAACACCCATTATTCTTGTTCTAAATAGTTATTGACATTTACAGTTGTTGCTAGAGATTTATATGTTTTTATGCATACGTTGCACGGAACCGGTCTAAGGAGCTTGGTCGATGCCCATGTGCAGTAGTGGACGTCTTTAGGCTGAAATGATGATGATGATGATCCAGGCATTGTTTCAACCTTATTTTCATGTTCTGGTAGGTATTCCAATCACTAAATTGCTATCGAAATATTAAAAGAATAAAAGATCGTTTGCTTTTACATAATCTAAATAATGTTATGTTATTATCATTGTTCCAGTATTACGCTTCAGATAAAGTTAATTATTCATTCTTGTTCTGCCTTTTGAAAACTATCTCTGCTCTTCACTGCGACCTCCGTTACTCACAAATGGCAAGACGGCTAATGAATAAATGAACTACTCGACTAAAATTTTACTACTCTCCGTGCACATCCTATGCAGCAGTGTTTGATCGACTTATTAATGGATCCCAGCTTTCTGAGCGGTATTTTATTTTGCCCCCCGCCTGCGCCAGTAACTGGCGTCAGCGCCTGGCCCCGCTCGCCCCGTATTATGATTTTACTTGACTGCGCTTATTGAGAGCACTATCTCTACTGCGGACTCGTTGTCTTCCACCGTCAGCAAAATACACTCGCTTTAGATTAAAACTGAATTTTAAATACTATGCGGTCTGCTTGCTAAATTAACGAGGTCTTTTTTTTCTGTTCTCAAAAGACTGGGTTGCGTCGAGTTGAATTTTATGGTTACAAACTTGGGTACTGTTCTTTTCTGGGAGTCAGCTGAAAGGCGTTGTTTTTTTACACAAGAATGACAGAAGTCAAACAGTTCTGCGGCGTGATTTGTTTTTTTTTTTTGTGTAAATATTTCTAAAGCCAGAAATCGATGGTGCAAATTCCGTGTTCTATACATACTATAAATTATCGTCGCTTTTTGTGTCTATGACCTTGTTCCTTGATGCGGTTTGTTTGTACCTAAATATTTACAAAGAAATTTCAATCTTTTATAAAGCCATACAGCCCTGGAGGGTCGCCAAATAATTAATTAGGAAACCATTCTTAAACTCTTTGTTCTCTACATTCTCTATTCTGCTGTCGTTACCGTCAATATGCCCTACGCATCGTGAATGAGATCTCTTGACGTCCATCCTCGATGTCCAGATGTCCACCTCATGACCTGCACGCTTTTGAACCTCCTGTATACAGGATGGCATCAACGCATTTCCTTTGACCATGGATTCCATAAATGATTCTGACCTGCCTGAAATTTGTTATTAAAAAACGGTTTTATAGAAAGGTCAAACTTTATGGCAGAACATTTTTTTTTTAATAATAGATGAATTTTTTTTCTATAGGGGGTCCACGATCGGGGTTTAGACCCCCGAAAATAGATATTTTTCGAAGGTTATTAAAAAAAAAATATGTTCCATTTTGACTGCGTAGATATTGCACTTTACCATGTTTTCCTTTCCTTTTTTTGATAACTGACTTAAAAAAATCTAGGCTCGTGGATCTATAATCATGTGCTGTTTAAACGTTACAGTTTACGCACAGTTAATTTTGTTTTCCTTTATTGTTCTTTCAAGCGGTTGTCAAAACATTAGCCATAAAGCCATGTTAAAAAAAAACAAAACGGTATCGAAGTTTACTGCCCAAAATGTGACAAGCGCACAAATAACTGGCGACTCTGTGAAATGGTTAATTTGTTAAACCAAAATTGTTAAATGTGTGCACTGATTGGACAAGTCCACTCAATCTATGTGATTCTTTCCTCAAGAGACCACTTTAGACACCAACCCACATGGTCTTCGCATGATCTGACCAAGATTATGTCTGGACTTTGAAAGAGACTGTGACCTCCAGTTTGTTTCGGCCTTTCTTCTCAGAGTCTTCAGGTAGAAAACGACGACCTCATCTAGTTTAAAAAAAATGATTGACGTGTAAAAGTGTTTGTACAAACCTACTTGCAGAAATAAAATCCTACTAATAGGTATTATAAATGCGAAAGTTTGTGAGTATTGATGTATGAATGGATGTTTGTTACCCTTTCACGCAAAAACTGCTGATCAGATTTAGCTGAAATTTGGCACACAGATAGATTAACACATAGGGTACTTTTTATCTCGGTAGTACGTTCCCGCGGAATAACTTCCGACCTCCACGCGGGTGAAGCCGCTGGCAAAAGCTAGTCATTTACAAAGGTTCAGCAAATGTAGATGAATCAAAATATTACGAGCAATAAAAAAATCCTTTTAAAACTCAGCAATGACATTCATTCATATAGATACCTAAAAATATGTGAGCACACGTATAAATCAGCTTCGTCGCTTCGACGCTCGCTTGATTTACTTCAATCAGCTTTATTGCAATTTCCTTGAACATAATTTGGTTCAATCAACTTGATTTAGAACGTTCCCTTCACTGGGACGTGTGGAAACGGTAATTCTTCAAATAGGATCGTAGAAAAGGCAATAAAGATTATCTTTATTACGTAGTTTGGGACGCGTAGCTAAGTAATAGTAGCCACTAGGGACGATCAGCTAGGTTAAGCAACGCTTGCTCGGGTAGGTCTTCGGATGGGTGGGGGCCATCCATTACATACATATCATACACGTGTCCAACAGATAAGTGACTGGCCTGGCTGACCTGTTAGTCTAGTGGTTAGTGATCCTGACTGCTAAGACGGAGGTCGTGGGTTCGATTCTCACCCAGGACAAATCTTTGTGTGATGATCATAATTATTTGTTCTCTGTCTGGGTGTAATTTATATATATATTTGTGTATTTAGAAGTATATAAGTATATTCATCAGTTGTCTGGTTGCCGTAATACAGGCTCGGCCTAATTTGGGATCAGCTAACGGTGTGTTGGTTGTCCTAAGATATTATTATTATTAGATCTGGTAGCGTCTTCTGATGGGTCGTTGATTACTGATGCATACATGACTTAGGGGAGCCCAAGTCTCTACAAAAAAAGGGGCCAGCGAGGCACCGGCGGCTGGTGGCAACGTGACGGTAGACACTTTAGGCGATAGCAGTCGGTCGTGACGGACGGACAAGTGTGGCTTTATTTGTGATTAGGTTTTCCCCACGTCACTTCAAACCAGCCCTCGCGGTACACATTCAAATCCTCTCGCCACCGCTTTCTGAGCCGACCGCGGTGGTGTTGACCATCTTCAAGCATCTATTGTGTAGAGATCTTTGCCTAGTGGTCGTCTTGCATACGGCTAATGTGACCACCCAATCCACTATGAACCTGGCAGCCTTTTTGCCTATGTCTGATATACGCCTTCTGGAACGCAGCGGGGTGTTCCGAATTTTGTCGTGTCTTTGCACACATACATAAATGCACTGAAAATATTATTCTAGGACTTACCCTGATTTAAAACCCACAACCTCATACATTAGAGCGTTAGTCTTAACCATTTGGCCATCACTTCATCATTGCTACTTAAAAAAACATTAAAACAATAATAAACATTTACAATAATGACAATCATTAACATTTTCATAATCCGACCTCATCATGCACTCTGTGCATAATTAACAATTAATTAAGAAGCAATATGAATATGTACAAACACGTCACAATTGTGATTATAATTTATTGACACACGTCCGGGATTCATTAGGTAATACAATACTTGTCATGCTGCAGCAAGTGGCGCCATCTAGTTTTGTTACAAGATACTGGAATCACCAATAAGGTTCCAATTTTTGACAACTTTTGAAATTGACACTGGCTGATTACTAGATAACACCCCATTTCTCCCCGTGGGTTTTGTAGATGGCGACTCGGGGACTTACTGGAGAATGGGCAGCAGCGTTCAGCCGTTAAGGTACATATAAAAATGCATAATTTTACCACCATACTGCGATCGCCTGCCAAGCGTGGGGATTATGCCAAACCCTCCTAAGTTGGGGGAGGCCTACCCTTGTACGACGTCCATAACGAACGGCTAATATGATGACTGATCTATAAATACTAGAAATAAATACTAATAAATAGCATAAAATAAAGTCGCTATTCAGGGTTGTGTGTTTTCCCTGAGTTTTTTTAAACCCAATGGATTTGTGCAACCCAATGAACCCAAGGTTTCACCATAATTTAGACAACCTGTTAAGTTGTTGTTCTGTAAGTTTTGTGATAGGCCTCTAACATAGCATTTAATAAAAAAAATAGAAACTATAGTTCAGGTCGTACGGAACCCGTAGTACCCAAGTACGACTGGCTGAATAAAATTTGGGTTTGAGTGCCGAAACTGGAATAGCTTTGGTGACATTCGGGACAAGTGCGTTTTGTCGGTGGTAAATCGGCGCAATAAGTGGAATAAATCTTGGGTTGTTGCCTTGTCAGATTTTAGTTTTTAATTTTTCTATGAGATAACTTTATCCTGCAGCAGTTTTATAGTATAGACTTATACATAAAAGACAGGTTCATAAATTAACTAGATAATACACTACTTTTAAATACTAGCTTTTGCACGCGGCTTCCCCAGGTGGGAAAAAAGTCTCACTTCAACGTACTACCGGGATAAAAAAAAAACAATTTTGCAACTCATGGTCATAGTCGATCTGTGTGCCATATTTCATAGAAATTTGTTCAGCCCTTAAGGTGTAAAAGTTACAAAAGACACAAATTTACAGTATCTATTCTATCTATACTAATAATTTACCTATGAAAATTATTTGTAATCGAAATAATCACCCATGCAATCAATGCATCTTTGCCTACGCAGTGGCAGTTTATTGATGCCCTCCGTAAAAAAATCAGCTGGACGGGAGGCAACAAATTCTTCAAAGGCATTTTGTACTGCCTCTCGGGTATTGAATTTTTTTCCCGCCAAGAAGTTATCCAAATTCTGGAAAAAGTAGTAGTCTGTAGGCGCAAGGTCTGGTGAGTAGGGCGGATGACGGAGAGCTCCCAACCCCAGTTCTTGCAACTTGGAGACCGTCTGCTGTGCAGTATGAGGTCGCGCGTTGTCGTGCAGGAGCAGCGGAGACGAGCGATTGACCAATGCTGGTTGGAGATGTGCCAGCTTCTCCATCATTGAGTTCAGTTCTTCACAGTACACATCTGCAGTAATGCTCACCCCGTTTGGTAAGAAGCTGTGATGAATCACACCGGCGCTAGACCACCAAACAGTGACCATCACTTTTCTAGGGGTAAGTTTTCGTTTAGGGCATTGTTTAGGTGCTAAACCAGCACCCTAATTGCGAAACGCACATTTTATCAGAATCTGAATGGGATTGAAGATTATTTCTAAACCATTGCGTCATTTGTTCGAATAAATTGTCGGCTCAGCAACGTAAATAACGCAATGAATGTTGTTTAACTATGAATATTAAACCAATTCCTACCGATAAAAAGTTCCGCAATTACCCCTCAGGATCCAACCAACTTGCTGAGTGCTTGCGGTTATCAAACAGAATCCATTTTTCATCGCAGGTAACAATGCGGTTCAAAATTCCTTCATTTGTGTGTCTGTTGAGCAGTGCAAGGCACGTCTCGACGCGTACTTCGCGCTGGCGATCATTGAGTTCGTGGGACACCCATTTGTCAAGCTTTTTTACCTTGCCAATTAGACGCAAATGGACCAATATTGTTTTGACGCTAACGTCGAAAGCTGCTGCTAATTCAGCCGTAGATTGTGTATCATCAGCTTCCACAATCGCCTTTAATTCGTCATTGTCGACCAAAGTCTTCGGATGACCGCGAGGTTAATTTTTCAGGTCGAAATTTCCAGAACGGAAGCGAGCAAACCAATAACAGGTGGTGCGTTGGTTTGTAGTGTTAGCTCCGTAAACGTCGTTGATGTTGCGTGCCGCTTGTGCCGCGTTGCTGCCACGACGGTACTCATATTCCATAATTACTCGAATTTTTAACGTATCCATGATGACGAAAAAGATTGAAATGCGATGAAAATGTAACACTAATCAATAAACAAATGACTACTTTTGGAGAAAGAATTCCATGTTTTTATAATAAAATTAATTTGAAATTAGAATTCTTAGACAAACAAAAATTATTTTGATTTGAAATGGCCAGTACTGCAGAACGGCAATTTCATAGGTAAAGACCTAATATTATAAACCTGAAGAGTTTGTTTATTTGGTTGAACGCGCTAATCTCAGGAACGACTGGTCCGAATTGAAAAATAAATTTTTGTGTTGGGTAGCCCATTTATTGAGGAAGGTTATTGGGTATATAACATCACGCTATGATTAAAAGAAGCGGAGCAGCGACGAAAAACGGTCGAAAACTGGCTGGCAATTCGGGAGTAAAAATTTGTCGTGGCCGAAGTCGCGGGCAGAAGCTAGTGATGTAATATACTAGGTTCGTAATATTTCAACTACACAGAGGGTATTGGCCGCCATTGAGGGCGATGCATGTCTTGGAGAGGGCTTTGTGCCCTCCCTTGTCACGTCCGTGTCGCCTCACAAAAGGCTCCGTACTGTGTGGAGAATACTAGTTATGTAGGTATCTACCTAGTAGATAGTATTGCTCTGTCTACTGGCAGGGCTTGAGTCCATCTTAGTCTGACTGATTTTAACCAATTATTACATTACTAGCTTTTGCTAGGAACTTCACCCGCGTGGAAGTCGGAAATTACCCCGCGTGAACTTAGTACTGGGATAAAAGGTATCATCATTAGCCCGGAATCACCCACTGCTGGGTATAGGCCCCCCCTTTTTTCGCCATAAATCTCGGTTCCGTGCGTCTCTCATCCACGCGTTTCCAGCGACCTTGACGATATCGTCAACTCAACGCGCTTTAGAAACGCCTTTTTTTCTTTAGAGACCACCATTCGGTCACTGCATTACTCCATCGGCCATCTTCTCGTCTTACTAAATGTACTGCCCAACTCCACTTGAGGCTCATCGCCTCGAGTGGGGATAAAAGGTATTCTATGTGTTAATCCAGCTTATAAAGTATATATGTGCTAAATTGTATCCAAATCCGTTCAGTGGTTCTTGCGTGAAAGAGACTTCCTTACATCCTCAAAAACTTTCACATGGACAATATCAGTAGAATATTAGTTAATTTATTTATAGTCTAAAATCGCCAATCCTTAATTTATTTATTTATTTAGTACATGGAGGACTTACAGCTAAATAAAACAGACAAAAAAAAATATTAGACATCCGAAAGCCAATTACAAGTCCTCACGTATAGACTTATATTAATATTATGGTGTGAGCACATAAACAAAAAACACATCATCTTAATTAAAGAAAAAGCTATTAAAGTACTTAGCATAAAATAATAGAGAAGAAAAAAAAAACAAATAATAAAATCTACCGCTACTTGAAAAATTTAAAGCTTAAGCACCTTCTGGCTGAATTCACACTTAAGCAAGCGAAGCGATCAATGATCGTGACTTATTTGTATAAGAAGAGATATTTTTCTTGCAGTAGGATATTAATGAGCCATCTCACTGCCAGATCACAGGCCTGCTCTCTCATACGGTGGAGGTGTGCCCAGGCTGGGCGGAGCACCGCCGTGTCCTCGTGGAGGCGATCGGCGGCGGCGACCTCTCGCGTCCGGCCCTGGTGCGAGCCATGGTACGGAGCGAGAGGGAATGGGAAGCCGTCACCTCCTTCTGCGAAGCAGTAATGCTCGCGAAGGAGGAGGCGGGGCGCGTGAGGGAGTGGCAGTCTCTGCGCCCTCACGTCCCTAGCCGCCGCAGGAGGAGACGCCCCGGGCGTCGGGAGTCGATTGCGGACTCCCGGCCACCGTAGGCGCGAGCTTGCGGGTGGCGAGCAATGGGTAGCTCGCCGCCCGGTAAGGACCAAGCTCGGGTCGACGGCGCGCAGTGTTCCACGCGCGCCTCAAAGAGATGTCAGCAGCAGTGTAGGGGTCTACTAGGACCGATGCCTGCCGGGGTCGCGTGATTGTTCGAAAGAGATACCGTGACCCTGGCACATGGGCAACTGACGGAACACGGGTGGGTTTTAGTCAGTAAAAGTCTGACACGCCCTCCCGCTCCGCCCAGAGCGGGAGAAGTCATTTGATGATTTCCCATCCTGAAAAAAAAAAAAAAAAGGCCTGCTCTCTATAAGAGAGAGTGGGCCATAATACACCAAGCAAGCCCAGTGCGAGTTGGTTGGTGGATGTCGCGTGTCTTAGATAAGTTGGTTCTAATACATGCTGGTTTCCTCACGATGTTTTCCGTCACCGTTTTGAGAGCAGTGGTGATATAATTAATGGCACAAAGTAAAATACCTGCGGTTTGAATTACGACCTTATCATCATCATTTCAGACAAAGGACGTCCACAGCTGGTCATAAGCCTCTTCCGAATGGGGTTAGCCATAATCACCACGCTTGGCAGGCGAGTTGGCGATCGCAGTATAGTGGTAAGATGCATAGAGAACGCTGCTGCTCATTCTCTAGTATGTCCCTCAGTCGCCTTATACGACACCCACGAGACGAAATGAGATGTTACTATTCTTACGTCCGGCACCACACAGAATAACAACAACATTCTAAATGTAAGTATTCTGTTTATGAGAAATAAATGTCTTAAACTATAAGTCAGAATGATGGCATGACTAAACTGGCCGTTTGTTTAACTTTCGCAGTGGACAATTTTTCACTAAATTCGTACATTAATTAGAATATTTCGTTCAGGTGGTGCTAACCACAGTGTACGATTTCAATTAGTGGTAACCGCATAATCGACGCGGCTGAAATCAGCGGTTCGGGTGTGATTATTTGACAAATTCACTCGTTCGAACGTGTTTACACATATTGTGATGTAATCAGGGAAACAGTGGGCTTTGCATTGTGGTTTTAGTAAATATTTTTCATGCATATTAAGCCTATGTTGATCCCACGGCTGTTCCGTGTGGTGGTGGACGGAAAGAATAGCACCATCCAATTTTTTTTGTCGTAAGAGACGCCTAAGGGACTTACTAAAGAATGGGCAGCAGCGGTCTCTATGAATCTTACCACCATACAGCGATCGCCAACCCGCCAACCAAGCGTGCCAATTATAGCAACCCGCCAAGCCTTCGGGGGAGGCTTATGTCCTGCAGTGGACGTCTTTTGGATGAAATGATGATCCCACCACTGGGACACAAGCCTCCGCTCTGTGACAGTACGTCTGTGAGTGAATGTCACATGTCTTCAATTGTTTGGTTCTAGGAAATTCACGATGTTTTCCTACACCGTTTCGAGAGCAGTGCTGATGAAATAAAATTCACAAAGTAAAATATCAGCCTGGGTTCAAACCCACTACTGACAACTACGTAAATTGGGATCCCTGCCACTGAGCCACTATGGTTCAATATATTTTATGGAAATTATTGAAATATTAGTCCTAAGCTGCCTCACCCCAGGGCAAGGGCCATGGGTATTAAACATCAGACTACCTCACTGTCAGTTCATTTCTTAAAATAAGAAAATTTTGTGTGTGCATACTATTAGGTACTATACGCAAAAGATGCTATTATTGTTTTCAAAAATATAATTAAAAACTAAAACCCAACTACGACTAAAATGATAACTAAAGAAGAATAAAGAAATTACAAATTAAGATTTTTGGATTGAAAAAATCACACCTCATTACTAAATCTATTTTTTTTCCAGTATACTGTTCATCCTCTGATAGCCGCCATGTTGGATTTTATGCGACGTGATATAACGCATAGCCCGCGGAACAACATGATAGTTCTCATGATACCTCGTTTATCAAAATACGACTAGTAGTGTAGGAGTTATGAGGAAAGAGGAACTCACATACATACATGGAAACATACATATCTACTCACATACATAGCCAAAATCATATCCTACTTTTGATTTACCGTAGTCAGGTAAAAACGCCTCAATTACCAATCAATATTTTTAAAAAAGATCGTTGTTGCATTTGACTAAGTTTTGGATACATATTTTTACCCATAACTGTACCTACATGTGTGAGGTCTAAAACCCGCAACCTGTTACTTTCTTAGCCGGTCCAAAACGCTTCAATATTAAATTAAAGGCACAATATTGTTGAGAGCTGTAAAAGCAATAAGAAATGAAATTGTTTTTCGCAATATTTCGAGAAAATTTCACCTCATATTTTGTTATAAAAACGTGAATTCTGTATCAACAAAGAAAGTATTCGCGATAAGAAATAACTCGAATCATTATGTTTATGTTTTTTTTTCTCTCTTCTCTTCGAATTTATTAAGAAATATTTCTTTTTGCTGTTTACGAAGAGGAATTTGAAACGTTACTTGGTTTTATTTTTTCATGTATTTATTGTTAAAATTGTTAACAGATTTTCTTTCTAAGATCCTTTTTGTGCAAATTCCGGTCACGTATTTTACAGTCATGTCAATTATACAGGATCAAATCAAAGTATTTAGCCACGTGTCGTGTAAGCGTACTGTTACGGGGTAGGTCCAAAGTCACTTTTTAAAAAAAAGACTATTTCGAAACCTTAAAGAAACTTTTATTGAAAATTAATATGTTTAACAATAATTCGATTTTAATGTGTCCGCCACGAAGTTCAGAGTATGACTGCCGGAAACCAACGTGTCACAAAATGCGACAACTGTGGGAAACGTTACATGATGCCTACGTGTCAAAAAGTGCAACCATTGTGGGAAACATCGCATGACGCTTATGAGGCGTCAGCGTTTATATTTTATATGCTTAGGGCTGTCTAACAATTTATAACAACCCCCCCGATAAGATTGATCATCACGGTTAAGAGTGATGAGAAATCTAAGATGAAACTTTGAACTTCGTTTTGGTTACAAACTAGGATTCAAGTAAGTATAAGAAGTATCTTAAATTTAACTATTAGTAAACTTAGGTTTAAACTAGAATTAGACATAAGAAATAGTATTAATACAATTATCATCATTTAACCGAGACGTTAACTATTTTATAACAATAAGAATTACAATTGATAGGGTCGTCGGGAAACTAAGTCATAACATTACGTCTTAGTGGAGTTGGCAAAGATTTACATGATCCTTGAACATCTTCGTCAGAAGATTCGGCAAATCGATTATTTACTGACTGAACAGACTGAACTGTTTGTTTCTTTTTAGTGTAACACTGATTAAACACTTGGATACAATATCGAGGTTTTGTTGAACAAAATAACTTCTTAGATCTGTACAAAAGATAAATGAGGACAATGGTAGAGATAATGTATGTCAACGAGAGGTAGTGAGTACTATATTTATGTAGATGAGATGGTTGTTCAATCTTATTTAGTTCCTTTTCAAACTCATTTAAATGCACACTTGCTTGTAACAGAGAATCAAAGTCGTTAACATTGGATAACTTTACAAAAGGGAGATGTCGTACTGTTTTATTTATTCTCTGATTGTCGCAGCAATCGTCTTCAATAATATTAAAACTAGATATATGATTAGTAACATTAGACATAACATAGTCATTAGGAGTAAACTTTAGAGTTTTAAAGAAAGCTACACAATATTTTGGCAAGGCCAACATGCCTGTGCCGAAGAAGATCTCATCATAATTGCTAGGATCATTTTCACATGTAATATGAGCTTTTCCGGGCTCTGATTGTACAAACAACCATTTATTGTTGTTTAACTTGAGAAATACATCGATTGAGCCATGTAACAGTTTAGTATTACAAGAGTCTGGCAATGAACTTATAGCTTCGGTTAAGATTATTGTTTCACAAGTTGGATTTGCAATTGTAGAGTACACATTTCCTAAAGAACACACATAACACTCATTATGAATCACTTGACACTTATCCACTGACTCTAATAGTGAATAGAACATACGATCTATTGTTACAGCCACATAAGGTTTATTTGGAGCAATGAGTATATAAGTATCAGGTTTGTTAACATCGTAAGGAGCTGGAAGAGGAACATTATGGTAAAGGTTGTATATCTGTGGAAGGACGAGCGGAATTTTAGTTATAATGATAATCTTATTAAGATGATAATAACAAATTAAATAAGATATGTCATTAATAACATGTATGTTTTCTAAAGATAAACTTGTAGGAAGTTCGCAGTGTTTAGGTAGCTTATCTTTATGTAGGTCTAGTTCTTGGAATAACTGATAGGGACTGAGAACAGCTGGATGAAGAATGTTGAGCTTGCTAAATAAGATAGCGTTGTTGACGTCATCAATGTCAAAGGACAAGGCTATGGTAATACTTTCCAAGGAGTTCATTAGCATTATTAAATTATTTTTTATTTCTAACTTATCACTTGAATTCGATAATTGTTCAAATGCTATGCGAATAGTATTTAAATTTTGATTTAGTTGGTTTTGATTTCTGTTTACTTTTGACATTGTGTTATTGAAGGTTGAAATAGTAGATTGAATAACGTGAATATTATCTTTCATTAAGTGAGTCAGCTGGTTTTCGTCCGTTTGTACTTTAGTGATAGCATCCGAGAACTTTAAAGCATCGTCAGAGTCTAAAGTTCCGAAGATTGTTTTTAAAAGAGAGCCGCCAGCGTCAATGAGTCCTCGTTTAAAACGATTTGGTTTTTGATCTTGAACTAGGTAAGATATCGACAGGAACTTACGAACATTATTAAGATGTTGATTTTGTAACGGCGATAGTAAATTAGTACATTCTAGTTGGACTTTACTAGAAGAGCTAGTAACACAGAAATTGCTGACTTCCTTGATTAGAGCTTCGACTTTATCTAGATGTGGCTTTATATGGCTAATGTCTAAGTAGGTTACGACATTCCAATGATCGTTTGTGAACTTAACGTTCAATAGTTGGTCAAAGTATAGACCTGGACTACCTACGATTGGAGTAACGAATTTGTAGCTCGAAGACGGCTGAAGTACTAACCTGAAATAGAAAAGATAAAGCTAGTCATCTGTTGCGATTTTAATTTCGTCGTAATGATGACGAACATGTTTTCGATTAATTAAAAGTGTGACTGTATGGTTACC
Source organism: Aporophyla lueneburgensis (assembly GCA_932294355.1). Classification (NCBI taxonomy): domain Eukaryota; kingdom Metazoa; phylum Arthropoda; class Insecta; order Lepidoptera; family Noctuidae; genus Aporophyla; species Aporophyla lueneburgensis. The sequence goes on from OW028755.1 coordinate 25,530,159, forward strand.
ATTGATCTTGACTATTTTGAAAGGCCCTTTCCATATAGGTGACATCGCCTTGTTTTGTTTATGATGACACCGTAAGTATACCATATCACCTATTTTATACGTCACGGGTTTAGCATGAACATCGAAACGTTGTTTGGATTTTTCTTTAGATGATTCTATATTCTGCAAGGCTTTTTGTCTACTATAAAATAATCTATGATTAAGAGCACGAATATAGTCTGTATAGGTGTTTAGGTCTAAGGTGTCAGCACTTTGAGGCATGTAAGGCTTGAATCCGAACAATAATTCCATCGGTTGGAAGCCGGTAGTTGAATGTACATTAGTGTTGTACGCTATCATAGCAGTTTGTAAGTATAAGCTCCAGGTATGTTGGTTATCTTCGATGTATGATCGTAAGTACTCTTTTAAAGTCGCATGGCTTCTTTCGAGAGCGCCACACGTTTGTGGATGATAAGGAGAGGCGAAGATATGTTTAATACCGAATAATCTCTCTAATTGTTTTAAAACATCGGATGTAAAATTGGTTCCTTGATCGGTTACGATCATTCTAGGGATACCTAGATGAGAAATGAAAAGTACAAAGTTTTGAGCAGTTTCTTCTGCGGAACATGTTGACATTGCATACGCTTGCGAATACTTAGTTAAGTCGTCTTGCAACGTAAGTATAAACTTATACCCATAATCGTGAGTTTCTGGTAATGGTCCTACTACGTCTAAGAATACTTTTTCCATGGGTTTGTGGCCGTAGATGTGATTATCATAGGTGCGCGATTTGTTTGACGTAGTGGTTTGTTGATTTGGCAGGACTTACAACTCTTGACATAGTTTTCTATGTCTTGACGCATGTTTTTCCACCAATAGAGTGTTTTTAACCTATCGTACATGCGAGAAATACCCGGATGTCCTGCCGAAGGTGAGTCATGGTTATCTTTTAATATACGGGGAACCTCCGCGGGAGTAGGAAATAGTATGTTATTGTGATAGATATGAACTTTGACACCCGTGTTATGGAATAAAAATCCTATAATATTGTACAATTTGGTAAACGATAACTTCGTGAATGGGTCTTGGAAATCGGAAATAGCAAATTCCTTTTCTTCGGAATACCACGCGGTTATCATTTCTCGATAGTCTCTTAACATATTAAAAATATCTTTATAACTCATTTCGTCATAATGATGGACACGTAAGAATAGGTGTGTGAAAACGTGTTTTTCATTAGACGTACTTTGAAACGCGTATAGTTCTCTTTCTAAAGTACGTATATCAGGTAAGTCTTCATCAAACTTAGAAAGCTGTAGAATTTCAGAGCAGTACGGAATTGAGTCGTCTAAATCGATAGCAGAAGGATACGTAATCATTTTACATTTCGTTTTAAGTAACGAATCGTTATGTTCCTCTATAACAGTGTCATAGGAGTTATTACGTTGTTGACTAACTTGTAAATATTTTTCATAAGTTTCAGAAGTAGTAGAGACATTAGGATCAATGGTTAGTATTGGGTTACGAGACAGGGAATCGGCGTTACAGTTCATCTTACCCTTTTTATAAACTATTTCGTAGTCAAATTCTTCTAACTTTAAGCGCCAGCGAATTAATTTCGAACTAGGGTCTTTGCAATTGAATAACCACTGTAGTGGTTTGTGGTCAGTGACTACGATGAACTTGTTACCATATAAATAAGGTCTAAAGACTTTCGTACCGAAAATGATAGCTAAACATTCCTTTTCAGTAGTAGAATAGTTTCCTTCCGCTTTGTTAAGAGTTCTAGAAGCGTATGAGACTGGTAGGTCTTGACCAATTTTCCCTTGAGATAAAATTGCAGAGACAGCGAAATTAGACGCGTCGGTCGTTAGCACGAAGGGCTTAGAGAAGTCGGGATATTGAAGAATAGGAGCGGTCGTTATTTTATGTTTTAACTCATCAAAGGATTTCTGTTGTTCTGGGGACCAAACGAAATTTGCATTTTTCTTAAGAAGACCTGTGAGGGGTTTTGTGATATGGGAAAAGTTTTCTATGAACCGGCGGTAATACCCAACTAACCCGAGGAACGATTTAATGTCACGAGGCGATTTAGGAATTGGAAAATTTTGAACACAAACAATCTTTTTTGGATCGGGCTTCACGCCTTGATCTGTTATTATATGTCCTAGATATTGTACTTCCTTTCTTAAGAACTCACATTTGGCAGGCTGTATTTTTAATCTATGTTCGCGTAACTTACTGAAAACTAATTCCAAATTTCTGCAATGTGATTCGAGGTCATGCCCAAATAGTACGATATCATCCATATACGTAAAGCAGTGAGTCCCTTGAAGGCCACTGAGGACAATATTCATAAGTCTCTGGAAAGTAGAGGGTGCATTACGGAGTCCGAAGGGCATTCTATTAAATTCATAATGACCGGATGGGACATTAAACGCAGTTTTTTCTGTGTCTTTGACCTTGACCTGATGGAATGAAGATACGAGGTCAAGTGTGGTAAAATATTTGCTATGCCCTAACTGATCTAGGATGTCGGAGATATTTGGAATTGGGTACGCATCGCCAATTGTGACTTCGTTTAATTTCCGGTAATCGATAACGATACGCCATTTGGGCTTACCGGATGCGTCTTGCTTTTTGGGGACAACCCATATTGGTGCTGACCACGGGGATATGGAAGGTCGAATAATGTCTTGGTCTAGCATTTCTTTAATTTGCCTATTCACTTCTTCCTTATGACATTCTGGAAACCTGTAGCTTTTAACTGCAATCGGAGTTTCAGAACTTACACGGATTTCATGTTCTATAGTATTAGTGTGTGTAAGTTTGTCTCCTTCTAAATAGAATACGTCCTGGAACTTAGAACATATGTAACGTAAGCGATCTTCTTCTTCCGAATTAAGGTGATCGCATCGTATCATGTTTTGGACTTTAGAATTGCGGTCAGATGTATACGGGTATGGTGAATTAGGATAGGACGTAGTTGTATCGGTTGTATTAAGAGAAACAGTGTTTTTATTAGGCTCCATTACCTGTGAGATAGGTTCTAACGTTACTCGAGGGTTTTTTAAGATTATTTCTTCATCTGATGTGTTAAGCACTGAAATAGTAGTTTGATTATTAGAATCAACACGGACTAAACACCTGGAAATATATAAACGAGGGTATTTCTGTAGTTTGACGTCTAGTAATAGTCCTTCTTGGATTTCGGGATTTGTTACATTGCAACGAATAAACATTTCGCTTCTAGGAGGAATAATCTTTACAATTGGAGATGTTTTTAAATTGAAATAGTGTAAGGGATTCCCTTGAATTATTAATTTAGAGTCACTATAACTTACTAGAGATTTATACCACTCTAGAAAGTTTGAACCTAGGATCCCGTCGTACTCCAAATTAATTTCACCTACGATATGGAAATAATACGGAACTTTAATTCCATTTTCCAGTTCCAAAGATAGCATAAACTTGCCTTTAGTTTCAGAGAACGAGTCTATATCGTTAATACCCTTGAATTTTAAAATATCTTTTTCAACTTTAGGTAATTCGGGTAGGCATTGTTCCTTAATGATGCAAATGGAGCTACCAGAGTCAACTAAAAGACGAATAGGTTCTTTCGTATGTGAAGTTTTTACTACAATGTACGGTAAAGAAGAACTTGAATTGGGAAAAACATCATAGACAGTGGAAAACCCAAGTGGATCTTGGATAAAACTATCTGTTATTCCTTTGGGAGGACTAATATTTTCCATTAAATTGGTCATTGATTTTGCAGAGCTAGTAGGGATTGAGTCATTGATTATTCTGGAGCTAGTAGTTGATTTGGTAAATGATTTAGTAAGGAAAGAGTCATTATTAATTCTAGAATTAGTATTTGATTTAGTAAATGATTTAGTAGAATTAGTAAGGATAGAGTCATTATTTATTCTAGAATTAATATTCGATTTAGTAAATGATTTAGTAGAATTAGTAAGGATAGAGTCATTATTTTTGGACTTAGTAATATGTTTGGATTTAGAAATTGAATTAGTTATTGGGGAATTGCGATCACTAGCGACTTCAGAATTAGTAGCATAATTTTGAGAAATAGAATTGGATTTAGAAATTGAAGCCCCTAAGAAAACATTCCCACAGTTAGTGCCTATGGTAACAGAATTACGTCGACACCGGCTCGTAATCCGATCATTTAGTTTAAATCATCATCGGCAGGTGTTGAAACCTGGTTAGCTTCTACGTATTTTTGTTCACTTATTATGTTCCCAGGATTCCCGCGGTCGAAGCGAGAATTGTTGAATTGTCTTTTGCGACATTGCGAAATATCATGCCCGATATTTTTGCAATATCGGCATGTTAACGGTTGGGAACCAGAAGTTGCGGGTTTTTGTGAGTAATTTGTTTGTTTTGATTTAGATGGAGATAGAGCCTTATTTTGATTATTTTTAAACCTACATTCGAACTCAGAGTGACCTACCTTATGGCAAACCTTGCATGATGATCTAATTGAGAAATTGTAGATTTTCTCCTCTTCTGTAGCGAAACCTATAGCAGCGTTAAGATTTCGGGGGTCTCGACAGCGAACAATAGTGCTTAGTCTAGGGTGAAGTCCCAGACAGAAAGTATATAGAGCTAGATCTTCTGTCATAGCAATGCGACCCGGAAGTTCCTTTTTTAAGGAATCCGAATTGTGGATTTCGGACTGCAGATCTGTTAAACAGGTTTCAATCCTCAAGGCGTATTGTGCGACAGTTTCGTTAGGCAATTGCTTGCACGACTGTAGCTCTAATAAAAGATGATTGTAATGTTTTCTTTCGCCGAAATTCTGCCTTAAGAATGTTCGTAAGTCGTCAAAGCAGTCAAATGTCTTATTTGAACAAGCTACCTGTGCCTTTCCTTGTAACTTTGATATGATATACTTAAGCAGTAAGGACTTTTGACCCTCAGATGCTAGGTCAAGAGCGTTTTGGCAGTTTGTTAAAAATGCTGACAAGGTTTCTCGTTCCCCTTGATATGGGTTTATAAAGTTACATAGGACTTGTATCGGGAATGGTTCGGAGATAGTAGGAGTTAGTTGTTTCTTATCACTTGAGGTAGACATTATAATGGGTGTTTCAATTGTAACACTTAGCTCAAAGATTTAGGGGATTTGGGAAAACAAGGAGACCTATGTGGCAACAACAAAAAATGAATGTTCTACTCACAGCAAGATGACGGCTTGGTAAACAGAAGGCATAACGCAGACCTCGGTGAGTAGCGCGCTCAACAGCGGCGCAGACGTGCAGCAGCAGCAGCTAGCAGCAGGTACGGCGGTAGTTGGACGATCCGTGGATGGCGACGAAGGGGTTGGCTTAACCTTAAGCTCACCCAGGTACACGATGAAAGGCTTAGTAGATTCGTTGGCTACTTTAACCAACTCGGAGGAATTCGGTGTGATCGCGACTGGATACAGGGACAATGACGTGGTTTAGACGACGCACTGATACACACACTGGGTAGAGTCAGTATAGAGTCATACTATGATAGAGACAGAATAGAGTCACTTTTGATGGAGATACGATAGAGTCACTTTTGATGGAGACAAGATAGAGTCACAGGATACGATTTTGAAACGATGTTGAAACGAACAGGTGGGCGGACACGAAACGCGACGAATTTGGTTTTATGTAGTTTTATAGATAGCCAGTAACGATATACACTGACTATCCCACTTCTGACACCACTGTTACGGGGTAGGTCCAAAGTCACTTTTTAAAAAAAAGACTATTTCGAAACCTTAAAGAAACTTTTATTGAAAATTAATATGTTTAACAATAATTCGATTTTAATGTGTCCGCCACGAAGTTCAGAGTATGACTGCCGGAAACCAACGTGTCACAAAATGCGACAACTGTGGGAAACGTTACATGATGCCTACGTGTCAAAAAGTGCAACCATTGTGGGAAACATCGCATGACGCTTATGAGGCGTCAGCGTTTATATTTTATATGCTTAGGGCTGTCTAACAATTTATAACAGTACCTACATATTAATACCTATTCGTTTCTGTATGAATGTAGTATATTATTTCGAACTGTGTTGCATCTGTCAGGATGGCCGAGTGGTCTAAGGCGCCAGACTCAAGGGAACTTGCTCACTGAACGTGAGTGCGAGCTGTTCTGGTCCTCTCTGAGGGCGTGGGTTCGAATCCCACTTCTGATATACTCTTTTTGCCAAATAATATACATTGTATTAGTGGAACCGGTGACTGAAAAATGGTGTGAAAATCGGTTGTCATGCGATGCGGAAAAGTGAGGACAGTTTTGAGTATGAATGAAATTAAAGGTTTATATAACAGTGGCGAAGGGTGATTTTATTAGAGAGGTAAGCCGGAGCAAAAAAATATGATTACCTAGGCCGGATGTGGCGCACGTAGTCCAGTTACTTAAAATCTGTGACTGACTTCCTGGCTTCAGTCTTCTATAAGCAGATGTCTTCAGTCCACCTTTCCTATACGTGTAAGCACTGGTGAGTGAAACAGTGTCTTGCAAGTATAATACAAGTGGCTTTGAAAAAAGCCGTTTGTGGTGTGATCAGTTTGATGACGTTGACGTATGATGTCTACTAGAAAAAACTACTTAACTACAAGATTACTAACTTATTCTACTTATAATACTACTTATACTCTAAAGTTATTCGTCTATTCTTTCGTACAAAGTGCGCTAAGACATTATCATAAAAGCCGAGATGATTCTTAATTTTTAACAATAAATGTTTTTCTATAGAAAAAATGGCTAGATCAGATAATCGTTCTTGTTTTTGAGATTTACGCATGTGCTTTGTGCTTCAAAGCCGAAAACGAGCTCTCCGTGGATCTTCCCGAAGTCATGTAAATCTAAACAGCTACGAATATGCTTTTCAGTATGCACATGTTTTTTTTTATGAGTTCGTCAGATTATTAATATCTGTAAAACCCCTTTTATAAAGCTATTCGTCTATTCTTTCGTACAAAGTGCGCTAAGACATTATCATAAAAGCCGGGATTATTCTTAATTTTTAGCCATAAATGTTTTTCTATAGAAAAAAATGGCTAGATCAGATAATCGTTCTTGTTTTTGAGAATTACGCATGTGCTTTGTGCTTCAAAGCCAAAAACGAGCTCTCCGTGGATCTTCCCGAAGTCATGTAAATCTAAACAGCTACGAATATGCTTTTCAGTATGCACATGTTTTTTTTTTTATGAGTTCGTCAGATTATTAATATCTGTAAAACCCCTTTTATTCCATAAACTACTAGAATCTGAGAAAAGTGGAGAAACATAGAAAACAGAACATCTTATTCAATGTACAACTACCAGTCAGCCATTGATATTTATCGTAAAGGGAAAAATTAAACTGTTTGAAAAACCCAACGCGTCGTTTGTAGTTTATAGTCATATCTGGTCGAGCACGACCTAACCTAATTATGTGTTTCTTATTTTCAAAACATAACCTTGAAAAGCATGAATATATAAGCAAGTGGATCTTATAATTTAAGACACTTGTTCACGTCAATATTTTGTTGGTGAATATTTAAAAAACTAGACGGCGCCGGCATATCCTATCTGACAGTTCCCTAAGAAGAAATGCCGAAATAAACTAAGAAGTCATGGGCATACATGATCGGTATGTAAGTATCAGTTTTCGTGTAGCTCAACCCCATTTTGGCGAGCTTAAGGCGCTCCACTCACTGCACCGCGCCCCATCGCGTAGCGCGAGATGGCAGATTTTACCGTTGTATGCAAGTATCTCAATTTGTATAGAAATCACGCCTAGCACAACACACTGCCGACGCGCGTCTGCGCGGGAAGGCGCCCCGCGCGCAGTTTCTGCCAATCTGCGCGGGAGCGCGGGGCGTGCCGCGGGGTATGACACACCGGCTCCGCAGTCCCGGGCGCGATTTGATACTGTAAAGACGTTTGCACGATGGATCTCGCCGTAGACAAATTTATATATTTTAAAAACCATAAAAAAAAATTTACAAAATATTAAACCGCCGAAAAAACTGGAAAGCAAAAGATCTTTGTTCATTGATTTTTCAGCGCCAACTCAAAATTTTAAGGTTTATCTGCGTGACAAAAAAATTTTTTTTCAATAACATTGATTTAAATAGCTGATTTCTGTCAATTTGGGCCTGCTAAACACGAATATATGAATGAATTTCTTGTAACACGTGCCATTTCAAAGTTATGATAAATTTTACTTCCATAAATGAAATAAGACAGGGTAAAAGTTTCAAATCAAATATAAACATGTTTAATCACCTGTATTTTGAATTTAAATACAAAATAGTAGTACTATTGTACACCTTATTAGGTGGAACTCTTCCTTGAGATTTAATAATACATTTCCCACAAACAAAACAAAATTTATCTGGATGATTTATGAATTTACGACATACACTTTTTTCCATGGCTATTAAAAAAAATTGAGGAATTTTTTAAACAAAATTATATTAGAAACATCAAACACTTAAAATGTTATGAGAAAAACCAAATGTTGAGATTTACAATTAATAAAATTGTGTTTTTCTTCTTTGTATCGTTGTTAAGGTAAGCGCCTCTTTGCTTCGGTGGCACCACGACTACAACACTACCAATAAAATCCAAGTAAAACTACCAAATTGCGTTTCCTTCCTACTGGTCGCTCAAATCTATAGTCGTATTATTATTGAGGGTACATGAAAATAATCAAGATACCATAACTAAGAAATGTGACGTGCTAGATATCTACATCATGAGGCAATTTTGTTGATAACACTATGTGACACAATTTCTCTAACATATATAATATGACGTTAATTGCATTACTTATTCGATTATCAAGTATATGGTAATACTATTTTTGTATTTAAATACAAAATACAGGTGACTAAACATGTTTATATTTGATTTGAAACTACACTGTCTTATATCTTTTATGGAAGTAAAATTTATCGTAACTTTGAAATGGTACGTGTTACAAGAAATTCATTCACATATTCGTGTTCAGCAGACCCAAATTGACAGAAATCAGCTATTTAAATCAATGTTATTGAAAATTTTTTTTTTTTGCTTTACAGTGTTATTCTTTTGCTTTTCAGTTTTTTCCGCGGTTTATTTTTTTTTTTAATTTTTATTTTATAATTTTTTGTGGCTTTAATGTACTAATAATACTTGGCATACCCTATACAATAAAAAAGAATTATCAAAATCGGACTACACTGTATAAAGTTATGCGTGGTTATAATACATTATAATCAGTGAGAGAACAATCAATCATACCCTGTTTTCCGACCCTTAGGGTTCGATTTTGTTTTCCAAATTTATATGGGACCACCTCCGGAGTATATCTATTCAAATAGAAGAAGAATTATCACAATCGGATCACTATATAAAAAGTTATGCGTGGTCATACATAAGAAAAAAACAAACAAAAAAAAAATATACGCGTTGAATTGAGAACCTATTCCGTTTTTTTCGTCGGTTGAAAATGACAATATAACTGCAACATCTTGAAATTGAATAAGTTCGTCCATTCTCCACGACGATCGACAACACAGTGAACCCAATACAAAAAAAAAATCAACCGGACCAGTAGTTCCTGAGATTACCGCATTCAACCAAACAAACAAACTCTTCAGCTTTATAATATTAGTATAGTATAGATGTATTCAATCTAGCCTGAGTATAAATGTATTCAATGTTTTGGATGACATTGAATAGATCTATACTCAGGCTAGATATTGTCACGTAAATCAATAAATATACAAATTTCAATATTATTCTCTCGCACACTTAACATATATCTATATATTAATACGTGAAGCGAAAACTTTGGATCCCTTTTTACGAAAATTGGGCGGACGGAGGAGTATAAGTGTGCGAAATTTCATATAAACTTTATACAGAGAAGAAGTGACGAATCCTAATATTTTTTTTAATTATGCGTTAAAATACATTATCCATACTATATATACTATATTTACTATATTACTATATTACTATATTTACTATATATTACTATATTACTATATATAAATATTATATATCTACACTCTACACTTTATAATATATAATATTATAATATAATATAATATTATAAATGCAAAAGTAACTCTGTCTGTCTCGCTTTCCTGATAAAACTACTGAACCGATTTCAATTAAATTTAATGGTACACAGATAGTTTAGAGCCTGAGAAAGGACATAGGCTACTTTTTATCCCGGTAGTATGTTCCCGCGGGATAATTTCCGACCTCCACGCGGGCGAAGCCGCTGGCAAAAGCTAGTTTCCAATAAATAACACGTTACACACACTACTGTTCATTACCGCGTATCTAATACACACATGCATAGATATTCTTTTGTTTATGGTCCAAATCTGTCTTTATTATTTTGTGCAGTGTTACCAACACCCAGAAATATTTACCCCTAAAGCTAAATTTAAAAACCCCTAAAATTGCCTAAAATTGCCACAATTACTAAAAAAAATATAATGAAAATAACCAACGAATGTTCAGTAATCATAGACCGGCACACAGTAGTAATATTTGTCTATATTTATTACGCGACATTTGTTAATCATTCACTCTGCATTCTTAGTATCGAGGAACCGTACTAGAAGTCGCTAATACTTTTATTGTAATCAAAAACACAATGAGAAATGTAAGATGGCAAAAATTTCCTAAGAATACCCCTAAAAATGGAACGCCCCTAAAAAAATCTCAATCCTCTTATTTACCCCCTATATTTGGGAAAACCCCTAAGTTGGTAAGCCTGATTTTGTGTCTATAGTCTTACTGAATGTCAAGTATAACCATAAGTAATAAATTAATTTTATAGATATATAACCTATTTCATTTTTAAAACCTATGATCATATCGAGAATATTTGTCTTTAATATTATTTGTATTAGCGACGATAGGAATTGAGTTTAGCTTTCTAAGAAATATTTTTTGTGGTTTTATGGGGAGTGTGAAGTATAGCATTAGTAAGTTTCCCATACAAAACTTAGTGTCGTGTGCAAACTGTAGAGGTTGTATGCCTCACGATTGTACAGGCTGGCCATAGATTGTACAGGCTGGTTATAATTATGACATTTTGGACTGTCATAATTAATTAAAAATAATAGGAAAAATTCTATAAAAACAGAGCTTTCTGTGATAATTCATTCCATATCCAGCAGTTAGAAGTATTAAGAAAATAAAAAAGAGAGTCCTGAAGAAGTATTCTTTACTCATTACACCTACGTTCTGGTCCTGGCCATCACCATCCCGCCAGCGAACCCTCTCCACAGTAGTACAGCGTCAACAATTTGCCTATTGTGTTACTGAATATCAAATATAACCATATTATTTTTTTATATTTATTATTATCTATATTTTTTTCGTTTAATAATGTATTTCTATTCGAATGAAGTACGGTCGAATTTCGACCAATGGGCGATCACTAGTAATTAATAGTTAGTTGCTCGGTGGTACATTGGAGTATAGGTTGGCAAAAAAAAGTCTGTCGTGGTAACCATTGAAACTAAAATATTTTTTTGGTGGCAACACTGCTTTGTTTATCAACAACAAGTAGCTAATCTGTCATTGTGTTATGTTCCCAGTTGTATTTTACTTATTTCTAATTATCTATCAATTATTAATGCTTTTGAACATATAAAAAATGAATAAAACAATAAGGAGTAGTGGTGTGAGCTAGGGTTGATGAGGATTCCTCTTCCTCATCCTCATAATGCGGAAGTTCCTCATTTTGAGCGATTCCTCATCCTGTTCCACATTAGGGTTGATGAGGAAGTGGTTATGAGGAAGAGGATGCGGATGAGGAACTATTAGAAATACGTTTTGAGGAAGTGGATGAGGATGAGGATACTAGGAGGAGGATGAGGATGAGGAAGAGGATGCGGAAGAGGAAGATATTTACGAATTGAAATTTTAAATAAAAGAAAGATTGCGAATGGACCCTTTAATATTTAGAAATAAAAAAAAAACAATTTAATAGTCAAAATTCACAATAGGGAGGTTGAATTTAATGAAAATTAACTTTGAAGCTGTTTCTCCAGATAGACGGTTTCGTAATTCGTCGTAAACTAATCCAGCGCCACTGAAAAGGCGCTCACTAGGGACACTTGATGGAGGGGCTGAAAGATACTGGCGCACAGCTCTGTAAAGTTCAAAATATTTGGGGTTCATTTTCCACCACAAAAGGCTGTCTTCTTGAAGACCTATTCTCTTCTCTTTAATATAATTCATTATTAGTGACTTCAGGATAACAAATCTGTCGATGGGTGCGATTTGACTTTCTTCATCGTCACTGTTAGGATCTGAGGCCAGCATCTCAGATAACATTGATTGTAAAAATCTGCCTGTAGAAAAGTTAGCTCCAGAACTCGTTGATGGTAGGCTCTCGGTATCGGTATGATGAATGTGTTGATTGTGTTGAATAACATCATGTTCGATTGCCTGCGTTTGTGGTTGTGTGCCATGGCCTTCTTGACACAATGAAATCAGTTCGGACTCAATACTTTCTTTAGTGATTTCATTGAAAAACTTCGTTTTATATTTTGGATCTAAATAAGTAGCGATTGTGTAAATCTTATTATTATGAAGTTCACCAAAGCGATTGGTAATTTCTTCTATCAATTTTTTAATTATATTCTCGCAAGTTTGGCCAGTTTTATTTACATTCTGTCTCAATAGATTCTGCAATGTGCAGGTCAAGACATGGATTAGAGGGATCACGGATGAGATACAGGCCTCAGAACTACTCATGGTCTTGGTGGCCTCTTCAAATGGCTTAAGGATTGTTGCACAGCTCTCAAGTTGTAGCCAATCATTTGGAGTTAACTGCGGCAAATTTGTATGTTGTGAGTTATAAAGTACTATGGCATCCTTTATTTCAATTAGACGTTGAATCATATTAAACATGCTATTCCATCTTGTAGGACACTCTTGAATAACTGAAAGCAGAGGCAGACCCAGACGTTCTTGTAAACCTTTCAATTCGCTTTGGGCAATTACTGAGTGGTTAAAATGTGTCGCGATTTGCTTACATTTTGCCAACAAGGACGAAATATATTCATCAATTGCCAAGGCCGCACGTATGCACAATTGCAATTGATGGATATTGCAATCAATGTCGTTAATCTGCGACACGCGGGCCGCTCTCTTCATGTTAGATCCACCATCGCGAACCATGATATGTAGTTTTTGACGGGGAATTTCCCATTCCTCTCGTATTTCGCCCAACTTTTGTGCTATCACATCGCCCGTATGTCGTTCCTCGAGTGGGACACATTTAAGAAATAAAGATACTCTTCGAAAGTCATTATTGATACCATGAATTGTAAAACTCAACAACGAAACACCTGCTCCTGGTTCAGTCCATATGTCAGTGGTGAAAGATAAGTGTTGCAAATCTTTTATTAAGTTCTTTACCTTGTTCCTTAATTTGGGATAAATATAATTACACAAATGAGATGTGTAACTCTGACGTCCTCTTAAATTATATTTTGGCTGAACAGCATGAATAAACCGCCTAAAGCCAATTCCTTCAACAAAATTGAATGGTAAATCTTGAAGAGCTAACATTTCACAAATTAAATTATCCAACTCGCGGCTTTTTTCGTGAGATGTATCCCAATACTGATGTCTTTTCCTGTAAAGTTACTTGTCTCTTAGCCTGTTGAAGAGGAGTCTCTTCCGGCAATTTGCGTTTATCAACCGCGGCTTTTTTTAATGCTGTATCCTTTTGTTCATACTCGGCATATTCTACTTCATGGCGTGACTTGAGATGACTTCTTAACCCCGAAGTTCCGCGCCCTTTCCTTGAATATGTTTGGTCACATATTTTACATCTAACAACATCCACTATCAACATCCACTTCACTAAAATACGTCCATATAGCACTACACTTCGGCTTCATCCCAAAAACTTTTTAAATTAACAATAAATAAACCTAATTACGACTTACGTAGTTACGTACGACCACTCAAAAACAAAATAAATTTAAGACTGACTAAGGGGCTACAGTGGAGTGACTACGTACATGTACACTACAGTACTACACAATAGCGTGCTATATTATATTTCTAAAACACGTTGAGACATGTTCATGACTGATCGTGAATGTACCTAATTCATATTTTATCCTCTTTTCACTGTAACTATCTAATGCAGCGAGCAAAAGACAGATATTACTTTTATTTACGTTGAATACGTCAACAACAGTTCCTCATAAATTCCTCTTAATTAATGAGGATGTGGAAGAGGAAGAGGAATATTTTATGCCTGATTTTGGGGATGTGGAAGAGGATGAGGAATCGTTCAAAATGAGGAACTTCCGCATTATGAGGATGAGGAAGAGGAATCCTCATCAACCCTATTCCACATCCCCAAAATCAGGCATAAAATATTCCTCTTCCTCTTCCACATCCTCATTAATTAAGAGGAATTTATGAGGAACTGTTGTTGACGTATTTAATGTAAATAAAAGTAATATCTGTCTTTTGCTCGCTGCATTAGATAGTTACAGTGAAAAGAGGATAAAATATGATTTAGGTACGTTCACGATCAGTCATGAACATGTCTCAACGTGTTTTAGAAATGTAATATAGCACGCTATTGTGTAGTACTGTAGTGTACGTGTACGTAGCCACTCCACTGTAGACACTTAGCCAGTCTTAAATTTATTTTGTTTGTGAGTGGTCGTACGTAACTACGTAAGTCGTAATTAGGTTTATTTATTGTTAAGTTAAAAAGTTTTTGAGATGAAGCCGAAGTGTAGTGCTATATGGACGTATTTTAGTGAAGTGGATGTTGATACTCATCATCATCATCATTTCAGCCGTAAGACGTCCACTGCTGGACTTAGGCCTCCCCCAATTTGGGGGGCTTTGCCATAATCGCCACGCTTGGCAGGCGGCTTGGCGATCGGAGTAAGGTGGTAAAATGCATCGAGAACGCTGCTGCCCATTCTCTAGTAAGTCCCTTAGTCGGCTTTTACGACACCCACGGGAAGAAATGATGTTGATACTGTCAGATGTAAAATATGTGACCAAACATTCAAGAAAAGGGCGCGGAACTTCGGGGTTAAGAAGTCATCTCAAGTCACGCCATGAAGTAGAATATGCCGAGTATGAACAAAAGGATACAGCATTAAAAAAAGCCGCGGTTGATAAACGCAAATTACTGGAAGAGACTCCTCTTCAACAGGCTAAGAGACAAGTAACTTTACAGGAGGCATTACAAAGACATCAGTATTGGGATACATCTCACGAAAAAAGCCGCGAGTTAGATAATTTAATTTGCGAAATGTTAGCTCTTCAAGATTTACGATTCAATTTTGTTGAAGGAATTGGCTTTAGGCGGTTTATTCATGCTGTTCAGCCAAAATATAATTTAAGAGGACGTCAGAGTTACACATCTCATTTGTGTAATTATATTTATCCTAAATTAAGGAACAAGGTAAAGAACTTAATAAAAGATTTTCAATACTTATCTTTCACCACTGACATATGGACTGAACCAGGAGCAAGTGTTTCGTTGTTGAGTTTTACAATTCATGGTATCAATAATGACTTTCGAAGAGTATCTTTATTTCTTAAATGTGTCCCACTCGAGGAACGACATACGGGCGATGTGATAGCACAAAAGTTGGACGAAATACGAGAGGAATGGGAAATTCCCCGTCAAAAACTACATATCATGGTTCGTGATGGTGGTTCTAACATGAAGGGAGCGGCCCGCGTGTCGCAGATTAACGATATTGATTGCAATATCCATCAATTGCAATTGTGCATACGTGCGGCCTTGGCAATTGATGAATATATTTCGTCCTTGTTGGCAAAATGTAAGCAAATGGCGACACATTTTAACCACTCAATAATTGCCCAAAGCGAATTGAAAGGTTTACAAGAACGTCTGGGTCTGCCTCTGCTTTAAGTTATTCAAGAGTGTCCTACAAGATGGAATAGTATGCTTAATATGATTCAACGTCTAATTGAAATAAAGGATGCCATAGTACTTTATACCTCACAACATACAAATTTGCCGCAGTTAACTCCAAATGATTGGCTACAACTTGAGAGCTGTGCAACAATCCTTAAGCCATTTGAAGAGGCCACCAACACCATGAGTAGTTCTGAGGCCTGTATCTCATCCGTGATCCCTCTAACCCATGTCTTGACATGCACATTGCAGAATCTATTGAGACAGAATATAAATAAAACTGGGCAAACTTGCGAGAATATTATTAAAAAATTGATAGAAGAAATTACCAATCGCTTTGGTGAACTTCATAATAATAAGATTTTCACAATCGCTACTTATTTAGATACAAAATTTAAAACTAAGTTTTTCAATGAAATCACTAAAGAAAGTATTGAGTCCTGATTTCATTGTGTCAAGAAGGCCATGGCGAACAACCACAAATGCAGTCAATCAAACATGATGTTATTCAACACAATCAACACATTCATCATACCGATACCGAGAGCTTACCATCAACGAGTTCTGGAGCTAACTTTTCTACAGGCAGATTTTTACAATCAATGTTATCTGCAGCAGGCACTAATAATGAATTATATTAAAGAGAAGAGAATAAGTCTTCAAGAAGACAGCCTTTTGTGGTGGAAAATGAACCCCAAATATTTTGAACTTTACAGAGCTGTGCGCCAGTATCTTTCAGCCCCTCCATCAAGTGTCCCTAGTGAGCGCCTTTTCAGTGGCGCTGGATTAGTTTACGACGAATTACGAAACCGTCTATCTGGAGAAACAGCTTCAAAGTTAATTTTCATTAAATTTAACCTCCCTATTGTGAATTTTGACTATTAAATTGTTTTTTTTTTCTTTCTTAATATTAAAGGATCCATTCGCAATATTTCTTTTATTGAAAATTTCAATTCGAAATCACAGGTTCTATCTTCCTCTTCCGCATCCTCTTCCTCATCCTCATCCTCCTCCTCCTATCCTCATCCACTTCCTCAAAACGTATTCCTAACAGTTCCTCATCCGCATCCTCTTCCTCATAACCACTTCCTCATCAACCCTAGTGTGAGCTGTGATATACTAAGTTTTCGTAAGAAATTTGGCGGAATCTGAAGCGGAACAAATTTTGTCTCCGATTGACAATGTTTACGAAAGAACTGCCGACACGACAGGTATTTATCCAAGAAATTTATCTTTTATTCAATGCCAGTCATTGTTTTTCCTTTCTAATGCTAAGTTTTATCGGCATTATAAGTTTCAAGCCATTTTATTGTTTTATTTACTAATAGATTATTGAGGTTATGTTTTCTAGTTTGACAAATCGCGTGTACGTTAACTCTTGATGTTTGATACTTGAAATTGAAAAATGTACCTACATGGAATTAATATGATTGTCTTTATGTTTTTTTCAAAGTAAATCTCACAGTACAATTAGAGAAATTGTTAATGAAGGTGAAAAAAATTAAGGATTTTTTCTACACCTGGAGAAGCACCAAAACAGTTGGCGGAAGAAAGAATTAGACGATTTTGATCTGTGTGCAATTAGACAAATAGTTCAACACTATAACGAAACCGGCAAGTATTGTTTTTTTTATGTTAATCGCATACCACAGTAATAAAAGTATAATTTATATTTATTATTTTTCAGGTGCCTATATATTACCTATAGTTTGAGGAGACAGGTTGTAATGGGAGCCGTAAACGTGTAAGAAAGATTTTTACAGTATTTAGATTTCATAAATAAGAAATGTAAAACTGACACATCAGTGTTAATGGAAAAAATCTATCATAGCACTGAAAAGGAATTCAAGAATGATGTTATGTCACGTTTTTCTTTTTAAATAAAATCTAAATTTTAGCGTGTTATTTCATTTTCATTGTCATGTGAATAGTGATAATGTTATGTACCCCACATAGACATACCTGACACCTTCATTAGTCAACTGTTCAAGTTTATTCGATATTGCCCGTACCTTTCGAATGCGACATGTTATAGGTACCTACTCTCTGACTTCCGATTAGTTTCCGACAGTAAGCAGCTGTAAGTCGCCTTCTTGTCGACTATAAACTGTCAGCATTAAAAGGACTCCTTCAGTTTCATTCATGTCAAATTTGATACAGGCATACCAACCATCGAATGGTTGTGAATACCCTAGATGGTGGCCGCAAATGCGATTGCTGAACATTATGTTTTGTGTATCGGGTTCAATCGGCAATCCCTGAGTGTAATTTAATTAATTACAAAGTCTACAAACAACCTATACATAGGACAAAATTTGCCCAGCGTTTTCTTTTCTTTCTAGCTCCATATATTTATAATAAACTTAATGTAACTCTAGGTTTTCGGAAATATAATTCTCACATATTTAAAAAGATTTTACGAAACCACTTACTCTGCTTAGATTATAATAGCACTGAAGACACATTAATAATTCTAAAATAGCAAACTCCATACATACATACATTCATACATACAGACACACTATCAAACATCACAATCACAGACAAGCCAAAATAGTAATAAGTGTATTCATTTCATTGCTAAATTATTGTAAGTTTTTTCATTTGTTTCTTTTTTCTTTCTTATGGAGCCTATTATCTTAACTTCTCACTCGTTTGTTACTATACGGGTCACAGCAATGAGGAATAAGACCCCACTGTAACACAGTATCAACTAGTACGGGGGTATTGTTACTGTTGCTGACGGCTTTATATGTATATTGTAATGTGAACAGTATCTTAAGCTAATAAATTGTGCACAAATAAATAAATAAATAAATTTTTAAACTGAATAAGTTTGCATTATGTTATTATGATGGCACTCTTAGATAAAAGGTTATTCTAGCGAAATAATGCGAAATCTACTAAATACAATGAAAGTAAAAGACTGTGTGCCTATCAAGTCTTGAAATCTTGACTGATGAGAATTTCCGGGATCTCGTGTTTGTGGATTAAAACAACAAGTATCTTATCACTTTTAGTCCTAGTATACAGGGTGGCCATACCTGCTAAGCAGGCGCCCTCATTTTTTCCAGACTCTTTTTTGCCAAGCTGTAACTTAACTAGTCCCAAGCCTTTTTGTCATCCAAGTAATCTTTAACCTTTTTGGCAGAGTATATATGATATGTGTGTTTTAAATACTACTCTATCTATTGCTCGTAGAAGTAGGGGTGCAACACATTTTATCATAAAGTTAAGTTATAACTTTTTAGATAGATTTATGACAGTACCAAATATTATTACATTACGTACTAAAATTTACGTCAATTCCACAGACGACATAAACCGGCCAAATTAAATGAACCCTGCTGTCACAGTTTATGAAGGGGTATGGTGACATTTTAGATTTGCTAGTATTATAGAATTATAGCGAAGACGTTCTCGGTATTTTTCACTCCTGCTTTTTTTTTTTTTTTTTTCAGGATGGGAAATCATCAAATGACTTCTCCCGCTCTGGGCGGAGCGGGAGGGCGTGTCAGACTTTTACTGACTAAAACCCACCCGTGTTCCATCAGTTGCCCATGTGCCAGGGTCACGGTATCTCTTTCGAACAATCACGCGACCCCGGCAGGCATCGGTCCTAGTAGACCCCTACACTGCTACTGACATCTCTTTGAGGCGCGCGTGGAACACTGCGCGCCGTCGCGTCGACCCGAGCCTGGTCCTTACCGGGCGGCGAGCTACCCATTGCTCGCCACCCGCAAACTCGCGCCTACGGTGGCCGGGAGTCCGCAATCGACTCCCGACGCCCGGGGCGTCTCCTCCTGCGGCGGCTAGGGGCGTGAGGGCGCAGAGACTGCCACTCCCTCATGCGCCCCGCCTCCTCCTTCGCGAGCATTACTGCTTCGCAGAAGGAGGTGACGGCTTCCCATTCCCTCTAGCTCCGTACCATGGCTCGCACCAGGGCCGGACGCGAGAGGTCGCCGCCGCCGATCGCCTCCACGAGGACACGGCGGTGCCCCGCCCAGGCAGGGCACACCTCCACCGTATGCTCCACCGTGTCCTCCAGACGATCCTCGCAATGGAAACACCCGGACGTATCCTCCCGCTTTATCCTGAACAAGAACCCACCGAAGCACCCATGCCCGGTGAGAACCTGCGTCAGGCGGAAGGTGAGAACGCCGTGGCGCCTCTCTATCCACTCCTCAAAGAGGGGACTTACCGCCGCAATTGTGGCGTGCCCAGCACTGGGTTGCGACAATCGTACCCGCCATGTCGCCATGAGATCACACCGGAGCTCTGTCCGCCGAGCCGCGATTTGTCGCGGCAGCGGAGTTTCGCCCCGGCGTTTCGCCTCCTCGCGCCACTCCCACATGTGCGCGAGGACCACTCCTGCTTCTATTAAGTTTTTAAGCATTGACACCTTATCTTTAAATTGGAATGAAATAATAAATCTAAATGGAAGCCACTTAATTTCTTAGGATAAAAGGTTAAGAAAATAAATAATAGTTAAAAAAACTAAAAAACACGCTTCCGTAGAAAACCAAACTAAAAAGTTGAAAATAATGGACAAAAAGCGTGGGGTGCTTTTTAAGGTACTTTTTTTATTGATATCAGGCACCCCACGCTTTTTTTCCATTATTTTCAACTTTTTAGTTTGGTTTTCTATGGAAGCGTGTTTTTAGTTTTTTTAACTATTATTTATTTTCTATGTTTCGAATTTTGAGACGTATGTCAGCGTAGTTTGTGACGTATGTCAGCGTAGTTTTCGAAGACAGTTTTTTTGCTGTCCTGGTAACACTGGCAAAGATAATGGCACAAATTTATGAAATTATTGTATTGTCATCGGTCGTTGAGGTGTGCAAAGTTTGAATGAAAACTGGTCGTTTAAAGTGGGTCAAAATCGCGCTATAAGGAGTCGGTTACACACAAACATACAAGTGAAGCTAATATAAAGCGTGTAATAAACTTTTTTAACTTCTGTCATGCTATTTTAAATGGAGTATAGATATCAAGCATTCTAGGACGAGTATGACTTATCTATGTATTAAGAAAAATCTTTTCTCCTTTTTTCTTTCAATTTCTTTTTCAAGATTCTCGCGGTAAGAAAGTAATCTCCATTAGAAGCAGCTAGCGATGCATGTCGTCACATAACGTGCTGTGGGCCGTGACGTCACACGCCTCATTATTCCACCGCGCATTCGGGTCAAGAGCACCCTCTAATATGCACGTTACTGGCACAAAAGAAATACTGCCAAAGGGGAACGTAAGAAAGAAGTTTTGTCACATGCAACTTTGACGTGAATATTTGGAATACGGCTGAAATAAGTATGTGAAATTTTACCCCTTATCAATGTCAAAATCTTACCCCCTATCAACGTCAAAATCTTACCCCCTATCAACGTCATTTAAGTGACAAAAGATTCTCCAATGTCAAAATCTAACCCCCTATCAACGTCATTTAAGTGACAAAAGATTCTCCAATTGCATTGATGTTTACCAAGATTACAAACTTTTGGCAAACATTTGTGCAATTGTTTTCTCGATCAATAATAACACTAGATTAGGGTTTTGGAAACCGCATCGGTAAGTGGCCGCGATTGCGTATAGCATGATTATAAACACTCAAAGACAAAGTTTAATTTTGTTTGCAATATATTTACTAATCAGATGAAAAGTAAACGTATTTACGTTTATTTAAATTTAGAACTAGATTTGTTTTATTTCTTTAAACACTTTTAAATTGGTTCGTTTTTGGAAAATCAAACTTAATTAATAAGCAATGAGATTGAAAAAACTGTTTCAAATTTAGAACAGAACATTTTTTTGGTCTTATTTTTGCGCGGTTTTGACGCAATAAGTTAAAGCAACAACTGTCATTTCGATTTGTGATATTGAATATTAGGAGTAACTGCTGAATTCCCGGGTTCTTTATATTTGAAGTTTGTTCGTGTAGCCATTGCAGAAATATTTCGATCTATGTTCGAGTCGATATCGTATAAATTTATAGACAACTTTTGTAAAACTCGATAGGTACTACACCGGACTTTAGCCTCAAAACGGTAAGTAGGTACCTATGTGCTAAAAGCTCAGTACAAAATAATGAAAAGCATCAGTACTGCTTTTATATGGGTATATGTACATAACAGCACGCCGTCTTCCAATGGAGGTAGACAGAATCTACAGAATGCCATAATTATACATATTATATACCTACATATACGTATATGTATATTGATCAATCGCGCACGCCAATTGCGAGTACTACGCACCTGACTTTTATAGAAAAAAAAAACCCTAAAATAAAAAACCGTTCATCGTTTTTAATACATACTTAATAAAAAAAAATATAGCAAGCGTATATATTGACAAAAAGAGTATGTCAGAAGTGGGATTCGAACCCACGCCCTCAGAGAGGACCAGAACAGCTCGCACTCACGTTCAGTGAGCAAGTTCCCTTGAGTCTGGCGCCTTAGACCGCTCGGCCACCCTGACTGATGCAACACAGTTCGAAATAATCTACTAGATGCATAGAGTTTTATTATAGTTTATTTTACTAACATAATGGTAAGTCTATGACTAAACCCACGTTTGAACGGACGTAAAATTATAACAGTAGGATTTTTCGCGGCATTGGATCATCAACGTAATATGGAGATTTGAAAATCGAATATCTGTTCGCGCCGAAATTTAAAAATGGAACTTCTCGTCTGTGTGAATGTGGTCCAGTATAATTGTACCTATTTTCAACTTCAAACATACAAGTACCTAGCTTTCGGATACTCGTTCCAATGAATGTTTATTTTTTGCAACAAAAATTGTGTTCTGTTTTCGAAAAATTAATAACACTAAAATATGTACCATTTGATCTAAGGTCAATTTATCGGTAATAAATGATACATAATTTTATTTCTGTGTAATATTTTTACACGTCAATGATATTTTTTTTAAACTAGATGAGGTCGGCGTTTCCTATCTGAATACTCTGAGAAGAAAGGCCGAAACAAACTCAGAGATCACAGTCTCTTTTAAAGGCCAGACAAAATCTTAGTCACATCATGTGAAGACCATTTAGATATCTGTCTGAAATGGTCTTTAGAGGAAAGAACCGCACAGATTGAGTGGACTTGTCCAGTCAGTGCACGCATTTGTCACTAATCGTGATCGTGAGCTGCTCACGTCACTTTACCAGCCAAAAGACATTCACTGCTGGACATAGGTATCAATTTGGCGGGGTTTGACATAGTCGCCACGCTTGGCAAGCGGGTTAGCAATCGCAGTATGCATAATGCATAGAGAACGCTGCTGCTCATTCTAGTGTAAGTTAGTCGCCTATTACGACACCTACGAGAAGAAATAGAATGGTGCGATTCTTTACGTCTGGCACCACACGGAACGGAGATAGGTAAGTACTTAGTACTAACAAGGTAATAATTCGTTGTTTTAATGATAACTTGCTTTTGCTAGCAGCTTCTGGATGATCGAGCTTTGCTCGGTATTTTTTGGTAAATTGTGTTTAAAATAATTATTTTATGTTCAAGTTGATTATCGATAAAGTTGGTCGTTGAAAACACGAATAAAACGATATTTTATAAAAATGAATCCTAGCTAGATCGATTTATCGCCATCGAAGCCCCCTGTATACTAAATTTCATGAAAATCGTTGGAGCCGTTTCCGAGATTCAGATTATATAATATACATATACTCCGTGACATTTTAATCGTCTTACAACGGCAGCCCACTTCATGTAACTAATGACTACTACACATCCATAAGAAAAAATGAACATTTGGATTACTAAAAAATAAAATATTATTCATTATGATGACGCAGGACGTCGTTTTAAATTGATATTTTCTCATGGAAAATGGAGATAGAATTATCTAGTCGACTCGTGCGCTGGGTAAGTATGTTCTCTACCGTCTGATACGTACCTAAACATTATTAACATGATGTTTCATAATTATAATGCATTATTTATTTTCTTAGTACTATTATCTTAATGAATGGTAACATTTTTTTAATCACGCCTAAATGTATATTATGTCGGATACATTGAGTGGACAGCCTTTGTAAGACGACTAAAATGTCACGGTGTATATACATATACAAGAATTGCTCGTTTAAAGATATAAGATAAACCTTCCTCTTGAATCACTCTGTCTATTGATGAGAACCGCATTAAAATCCATTGCGTAGTTTAAAAGTTCTAAGCGTGCAGACGGGGATAGCAACTTTATTTTATCTATACACATAACATCATGTCTTGTTTCCCCAAAGGGTTAGGCAGAGGTATACCTACAGTACATCCACATTTCACCAGTTATGTTTAAGTCCCATGTAATAGGGGGCGAGCATATTGCCAACACGAGCACTCCAGACTCCGGGTTGCTACTGAGAAATTCCAAATGGAAAACCCCAATAACACTATTCCCGATCAGGGAATCAAACCCAGGACCTCATACTCAGCAGTAGCGCTTGCTAGACCTAGACCAACGAGGCAGTTGCAGTTGCACATTTTATCTATACTAATATTATACATGCGAAAGTAACTTTGTCTGTCTGTTTCGCTATTACGACTAAACCACTGAACAGATTTAGCAAAATTTGGTACGGGGTAAGTTTGAACCCCTAAAGGACATAGCATAGGCTACTTTTTATTTCGTGACTTCATCTGCGTCCGCGGACGAAGTCGCGGGCAGAAGCTAGTACTAAATACGAGAAGATTAAACTAAAACCACGCAGATTACATTCACAAGAAAATAGGGTTTACTCAAAACAAAAACAGAATCATTTGAGAAAAACAACCTAAACTTTGTAATAAAAATAAATATAGTTTCCTATATTTCCCAAGAAAACTCGGCACTCGGCGTGCTAATCAATAATCCAAGCTGAGGAACACTGAAAAAGCAATTTCCTGCTAAATAGAATAATAAAACTTAGGTAAAAAGTGTCGGCGCCACGCCTCGGGGAACACTACGTGATAGACACAAAGTAAATAGACACAGAAGTACAACAATAAATCTTCCTTGATACGTTAATAACTCCAAAACCAATTTAATTAATTTCTCTTGTAGTCGCATCTACAAAATCCTTCATCGCGCAAGAAGAGTTTACCGCGTAACTAGCACATATTTGTATAGCGTTGCCAGGCGTCCGGATAAAGCCGGACACAGTCAGGCTTTTTGGTTGCGTGTCCAGCCAAATTAGGAAGTGTCCGGCCTGCCCGGCTTTTGTAAGGCTTTCAGTATTATTTTGGGATATTGAATAATAAATCATAATGACGAACGATTCATTTAATTTTATTGTTGTTTCATTCGAATTTAAGAAGACTTTATTGTAAATGATAAAAACCTTGTTTTACTTTTTTACTGTCGTGTTATACTACGAAAAATTAAGGGTGTCCGGCCTTTTACCCAAATGTTCGGCTAAACTGGCTGGTTTGTCCGGCTTTTCGGTTTGAAGACCTGGCAACCCTATATTTGTATACAACATTAGTTTTTGTTTATGCGAAACCCGAAACACGGGTCTAGTATTTTTATGTAAAGAATCTATGAAAAAAAATTCAAAACTGTATCATTAATAATCACAAAGTTATAAGCTTGATAAGTTACCTGGTTGTCCACGCAAAAACATATGCAGATCACCACAAACAGCTAGTGTACGCTGCCAGACTAGACCCCGTACAATACGATTTCAATTGAGTAGGTGGAAGCGTGCTAACCGTGGGGCTCTAGAGACAAGAGTGGCTAGCGTACTGTCCGCCGTACGCGGAGCAGACAATACAAGTACAAGGTACAATATACAAACAAAGGCATTTACCTCATGGTTGAAGGACACTGCTCTGGTGCCAACCTGGAGTTCTGTGTGTAAGTGAGTGTATGTGTATCGTGTCGTGACGTTACGAGTATTCTTCAGGTTAGATTCCGCTTCCAATTAGGCTGGAGACGATCACAGCATGCGGTCTTCAAATCACTCGTCCCAACAGCGTCACACTTTGCTTAACCTTCAAACTATTTATCGAAAATATGTCCAAAACCCGTGTTATTTCTTCAAATTGGGGGTTATTACAATTAATACAATTGGATCACGACTAATTGTCACAAACGGATCGATTTAAAGGGATTAATTTCAACAAAAGCGTTGCGGGCGTCTCAAAACGCGACGGGCCTCTTTTAGCGGCAAAATTAAGAGCTGTCAAGTGTCAACGTCAAACAATGACAAGTCAGATGTCACTTCGTTACACGCGCATTCCATTAGGCGCACAGATAATAAACGGTACGCAACATCTACCCCCCCCCCCGGACGGGCCTTCCCGTCCGCTAATCACTTGGCAATCCCGACAAGGTTGCGTTTTATCAGTCCACCTGACGCGCTGCTGGAGGATGTGCAAATACTCCAATCTCCAACGCTTCCAAAACTCTGAGCGGGCTGCTGCACCAA
The DNA here is from genome assembly GCA_932294355.1 of Aporophyla lueneburgensis. Classification (NCBI taxonomy): domain Eukaryota; kingdom Metazoa; phylum Arthropoda; class Insecta; order Lepidoptera; family Noctuidae; genus Aporophyla; species Aporophyla lueneburgensis. The sequence continues at coordinate 25,556,508 of OW028755.1, forward strand.
CTGAAACCGCGATAGCCAATTTTGGCTCACATCTACAAAAGGGTGCTCCGGCAGGGCGACAAGTGGCTGTCAAATCAAAAAATGGCCCGGGGTCAGGGCCTCCAAGACGTTCGGGTCCGAAGACAGCGGGCGCAATGGACGCGAGTTCAACACAGCTTCAATGCGGCAAAATACCGTAGCTAACTCCTTAAAGGTGAGAACGATGTCTCCCAACAATCTGCGCCAGAGTCCCTAACCGCCTTCACCGCGGCCTCAAAATACCCCCCCAATGGGGGCAGGCTGGCGGGTCAAAACAATAACAAACAACAAAACAACCAAACAACAATAACAACCAAACAACAATAACAACAATTTAACCAAATGGCCCTCCTTAGGCAACAAAAGGGGGTGACGGACCCCATGAGGAAGGCTAGAGTGACTCAACCGTCAACAACCAAACAACAAAAGACCCGTATCGTCCAAAAAGGGGTTCAATTTAATAACGGCTCCCGACAATATCCAAAACTCTCGCTGCAGAATGCAACCGGCATGCGAGTTCATAATGTGACGATCAGTCACCAACAATTCAACAACAAAACAACAATTCAACAATTTGTCGAGGGAGCTTTATCGACTCAACAAAACTCAGGGTCCTTTGTTCCAACAACGAGCACCTTGAGCCCGGGTAAAGGACCCGACATCAAGACTGGCGATCAAGGCCAATCATCCTCGGGGTGAGTCAGCCAGTCTGGACCCCACCATAGGGGGCAAGCAAACAAGCGGGGTGCCATGCACCCACGTGAGGCCACGGCGCCTGGGTTCAAATCTCCAGGCAAGTGCCTCCAAATCAAAGGCGTATCAAAATTTTGAATCTGGGACACTCGGTACGCAACAAAGACTTCCAAAGAGTGGACGGACGTCTTCAACCAACACAAACCAATTTGACTGTCCGTCCAGGCGTAAGAAGCCCGAATGTCCACAGTTCCACCCAAAGTGTGAGCAACGTGGTTCAATAGACGCACAAGACGCGCCGCCCCTGACAATTCTAACTTAGGGATGATCAGTGCCGTCCGGAGGGGGGCCACCTTGCTCTTGGCCAAGACCAGTGACAAATTCACCTGGCCTGTTGCGCAGACGGTGCGCAGACAAACAACAGCTGCATAACCGTGCGAAGACGCATCACAAACAAGGGTAGCAGTGTAGCTCCCAGGGGGGAGGATAGCGCGGGGTAACACGACCTCGTTGACTGCAGGGAGTGCGGATACAAATTGGAGCCAATCTTCCAACAGGGTTTCCCGAATTGGCTCGTCCCAGCCAAGTCCCGCAGTCCAAAGGCGCTCAAGAAAACAATTTTGCCCAAAACAATACAAACAAAACAACAAAACAATAGACAAAAGGCAACCCTGGGCTCCCATGTCCAAAATGGCACGGACCACAACAGAGTCCCCCGTGGGCCCCCAGACCTGACCGATGCCGTTGGCAACAAAACCGTGTCGATCTGAGGGGTACCTTAGCGGGGCAGGCGCCAATGTCCTAACAATGCCTGGGCGGCGACCGATCGCCACACCCAGACCAAAGTCTTTCCCGACGAGGATGCAATTCAAATTCCTCGTACGCGCGGTGTCCCGAGCCACGCGCCATCGCTGGAAGGGCATATCCCACCGGATGCCTGAATGGCGGGGGGCGTGACTCCAACCGGGGACGTTCCGCCAATGGAGGGGAGGGAAGGCGATGCTGGTCTGGCCAGCGCTGCCCAGCAACAACTGCGTAATCACCTTTACGCGGGGAGACCAAATGGCGGTCGCGCGGCTCCCATTCAACTTGCGCGGGGGGTGGAGTGCGGCGCTCAAAATTGCAGGCCTCTCCCCGGTTCTGAACCGGCGAGGCAGAAGCCCGGTGACCAACTCCATGGTACCCCCCCGTACGCGAACCTTCATCAGAGGCTGGTCTGCCAGCGTGGTTCGCGTTAGCGCACAATATGTCCAAATGGGACCCCCTACAAATTCTACAAGGGCGGGGGTTGGGGCAGTCCCTATGGAAGTGAGCCCCCAAACAAGAGAAGCACATGCGGCGTGCTTTGGCAATTCGGCGGCGGGCACTCATGTGCAACTTCAAAAAGGCCGCGCAAGTTGCCATGCCATGCCCCGTGTCCCTACAAAACTCACAACCAGGACGACTCTGGGTGCCAGCAAAACGAGCGGCGGGGCGACCATCAACAGGCCCGCGAGCCCTAGTCCGTCCCTGGTCTCGTGGCCGGGAAGACGGCTGGCATGACTCAGTGGCAACGCCAGAGTTGTCCACAAACCGACACTCATCCTCCAAAAATTGGACGAGGTCATCAAATGGGGGGAGATGTGTGACACTATCCCCACCATACTTTTGCTCGAAACGAGCCCTCAAATCGGCAGGAAGCCGTTGCAGCACAACGTGCGCCAAAAGGTAAGACCAATGGTCCACCGGCAAGTCCAATTGCTTTAAAGCGTTGGTCGCTGCCACCAACGGGTTCAACAGGTCAGTACGCAATGCTGACAAACTAGTAATGACCGGTAACCCCAAAATCAATCCAATATGAACGTCAGCCAAACAACGTTTATTTTGGTACCGCCGGGTGAGTAGTTCCACAGCGGTAGGGTAGGCTGAGTCAGTCAAAGACAGATGCTGCACCAAGGCTCGGGCCTCACCTTCCAGGACGGACAACAAATAGGCCAACTTTTGGGCGGGTCTGAGGTCCGAGCGTGCATCAACCAAACTTTCAAACAGGTTTTGGAAACTTAACCAGTGGTCCAGACGACCGTCAAAATGTGGCAGTTCCAAAGTAGGCAGTCTACTCAATAGTCCGGGACCTGAAACAACCGAGGTCTCCGGTTTGACCTGGACAGGTGTCCGGCTCTCCAATATTTCCCGAGCACGTTGACCAATGACATCCCCCAGGTCCAAGATCTGGTCGTAGTCAGCAAGGACCTTGTCACGTGCTGCCTGATCCAGCACTTCCAAATCCACTTCACAAATGTACTGGTTGTAGCGGGTGAGCAGAGCATCAACGTTGCCGAGTCTCAAGTTCAACTGCTCGAACCGAGCAAGAGTGATCCCCTCAAGATCCTGGCGCTCAGCGGTCGCTGCAGCTGAAGCGAACCACCGCAGCTGTGTGGTCAATCCACTGATTGCCTCTCTCACCGCTTTGTATGCCATTGCACAAACAATACAATTCAATATACCAAACAAAATAATTAAGTAACAAAGTTCAAACAATATATTACAAAATAACTACAATCAAACTACCAAACTGACTAATCAGCAACTCAAGAAATAACATTAAATTGGTTTCAATTCAATTCAACAATAAACTTTTATTTTAATTCAAACCCAATATCAACGTTCAAAATTCTATTTCACAATTCAATTCAAATATTCAAATTCCAATCCAATTCCAAATGTTAAGTTCACAAACCACTTTGTTAATGGTACAACAATAATAATCCTTTATTCCAACTCAAAACAATGGTAATACTCAAAAATGCCAATAATTTTTCAAAAAATTAATTTTCACAAATAACCATATCAATGGTACAAACTCAATATTTTAATGTCTTCCTGACATTCAATACAATAGAGGTCAAATAACAACAACAAGAGGTTATAGCATAGCTCAATCTAACCAACTCTGAAGCATATATGCAAACCTGGTTGACCCCCGGCAATATGAGTTACTCGACTCAATAAATTCCAAATTATTTCAAACAAACAATTAATTACCGATAACAAATATTTACAGCGAATTACTACTTCCCTTATAGAGACTGCCAAGTAATTAGCCTACTGTAAAATTACCAATTTGGTGGTTTTGTAGGTTAAAACCACGCCTCTGCATACCAAAATGTACGCTGCCAGACTAGACCCCGTACAATACGATTTCAATTGAGTAGGTGGAAGCGTGCTAACCGTGGGGCTCTAGAGACAAGAGTGGCTAGCGTACTGTCCGCCGTACGCGGAGCAGACAATACAAGTACAAGGTACAATATACAAACAAAGGCATTTACCTCATGGTTGAAGGACACTGCTCTGGTGCCAACCTGGAGTTCTGTGTGTAAGTGAGTGTATGTGTATCGTGTCGTGACGTTACGAGTATTCTTCAGGTTAGATTCCGCTTCCAATTAGGCTGGAGACGATCACAGCATGCGGTCTTCAAATCACTCGTCCCAACAGCGTCACACTTTGCTTAACCTTCAAACTATTTATCGAAAATATGTCCAAAACCCGTGTTATTTCTTCAAATTGGGGGTTATTACAATTAATACAATTGGATCACGACTAATTGTCACAAACGGATCGATTTAAAGGGATTAATTTCAACAAAAGCGTCGCGGGCGTCTCAAAACGCGACGGGCCTCTTTTAGCGGCAAAATTAAGAGCTGTCAAGTGTCAACGTCAAACAATGACAAGTCAGATGTCACTTCGTTACACGCGCATTCCATTAGGCGCACAGATAATAAACGGTACGCAACAGCTAGTGTACGTACCATCTCCGTGTAATGGACGTTTGAATACGAGAAAGACATGATAATTGTAAAATCGAAACAAAACACTAAGGCCCGCGACTTGGAAGCGTAATTAAATATTTTTGGTACAAAATATAACATGGTGTAAAAATTATTGGAATCGATTCAGTTACTGATTCTGAACAAACTATATTCAGGTTTCGCATATACTAAAAATAATCTTTTATATGCTAGTTTTACAGTAGCCCACCACATACCGCGTAACGTAACGTAACGTAACTGCGTAATACGATACCGCTTGGTAAGACTGACTGTCAGACTTTCAATTAAACTTTGACTACTGACGACCCGTAACGACTGTCAAAGATCCCCAAACGACAGCCGGGGCCAACTGATTAGCGTACTTTCCGAAGCATGGAGGTAAGCACTAGGTATATAAAGATGGACATGCATTCACGCACAAACCGCGGCAAACTTAGCTTAACCTGATCGATCGATACAGGAGGGTGTTATTATTAAGCCATGAGTTAAAGGTTAAAATGAACCTGAACGCAGCTAAAAAGTTTAAAAACAAGAACACTTTTCAGTCAGATGCACCAGAGGTCACTGCATCAGACTGATATCAGAAAACACTCACTGACGTTAGACAGCCTTTACGATGGTTCGGGGGTAGATATATAAGGTGTATCTATTCATACACGAAACATTTTAAGAGGTACACCTGTAGGTGGTAAAGAAGATACAGCAACGAAAAAAAACTAAATGTTTTTTTTTTTTTTCAAAATTTAATATTTATAAATTATTTGACGCACATGAGAAATACTGGCTCCTTCTTAATTTTTACGGCCCGAGACACCGCGGCCATGCTCGTGCCGTCCGGTCGCCGCCGTCGCAGCGTCTGGTGGGCCACTAATAGAATTTGGAGTAAAGGTTTTATACAAAACGTCTCAAGCAGTTTTAAAATTATAATAATTACGAAAATTCAAAAACGCTTAGATAAAAAAAATCTTTTTGCTTTTATAGCTTCTTTACCACCTACAGGTGTATCTCTTAAAATATTTCGTGTATGAATAGATACACCTTATATATAAATACACAAATATTTAGAGCCATTCGCATGAAAATTATAACCCTGTCTTTACAGTTGATCAAGCGGTTGAGAGGGGTATTTTCTTTTTGTCTTCACAAATGAACAGTAGTAGTTTTTAAAAACCAGCTTAAGGATAAGTTCACATTCGTGAGAGACTGGTACTTGAAAGAGGCATTGCAAGCCGACAAGCCGTACACGTTATCAGGGCCCCACGACGTTTCATATGTAGAAACTTAAATTGGGTGTCATAAGACTAAAAAAAAATAACCATTTAAAAAAGATAAACTACAAACAATATAAAAGGCGTTTCTAGTGACACCTGATGACACACATGAGTTTTGAGTGAAGTTCGAGTGAATTTTACAGAGTAGCACTACTGCATTGTGCTGTTATGGTGACGCCCACGCAAAATAAACTAGAGTTTCTCTAAGAAATTATTATGTTCCGTGATTTTTTCTGACGCATCAAAATGTTGAGTTGTTGTGTATGTACTAATAAATCTGAAGCCTTTGTTTTGTTTCGAGCGAGGAGATTACTTCATCTGCCTATTTTCCTATTAAAATTACGTACCTAAGGCTATATTTTTGGAAAACCAAAACTTCCTTTATAAAACATCCATTAAAATATTTTAAGGGTAATTTTAACACGATAACTGCCATGGTTAAAATCAGAAAAAGGCAAAAAAAATACTTAGTGTTATTTCACTTTAAATAGATTATTTATCCCATAAATACATTATTTATTCCAAAAACATGGCCGCCAGGCAGTAACGACATGTTCAGATTTTGTAGGTGCTGTCGGTCATATAGTCCGACAAGGCCTGAATGGAAGAAAAAGTGTCAGACACATAGTCCAACATAGCAGTTAACGTGTTAAAGACAAATTAAAATAAAAGATAACATAACAACACCCTTGTTTCTCCAAAGGGTTGAGCACAAGTGTACCTATAGTACACCTTCATTTCGCCAGTTGTTATAGTACGGGGCGAGCCTATTGCCATCAAACGGGCACATATCACGCTGTTAAAAAGGGCAGGTATGTAAAATCCCTGATTGAAAAACGCAATAGCACTTTGCCTGCCCTAGGATTCAAACCCAGGACATTAACAAAATACCAACAATATTATCAACCCATACATAAATATTACCCTGCCAGAGTCGCGAAATTTGTTCGAAAGAAATACCGTGGCCCTGGCACATGAGCAACTGAAGGAACACGGGTGGGTTTTAGTCAGTAAAAGTCTGAGATGCCATTCCGTTCCACCCTAGAGAGGGAGACGTCATTTGATGATTTCCCACAAAAAAAAAATAAAGGACGATAGCGTTTGCAACCACTAGTCCAACGAATATGTCACAAAAAAGACTGATATGTGAGCCGGGAGGGGGCGCCCTAAACAGACATAGTTACTGTTTTGGTCATGTTGTATCGCTTGAAGGATCAGCTGCGTAGTAGGTACTATCAAGCGGCTTGCGTGTATAATTATAACGTGAGGGGCAATTCTTCCACCTAGAGCAGGAGACGTCAGTTGGTGATTTTAAGAACGTTCACAGACTGATCTCAGTCTCAATTTGTCCTCTATAAATACCTCCCTACCCCCTACCTCACTAAAAATACCTCGAGTTTTCATACATTTATGACAAGTTTTTGACATTTGATTGTCACCGCGATGAGAATGCGACTAGACGTGCGCTAAAGTTAAGTTTTTAATTACGAGAATTTGCCTTCAGACGCATGAATGGAAACGAAACAAAAGGATCGTAACAGGTGGCGCTCTATAGTTTCTGCCGACCCCTATGGGAAGAAAGCGTGAGTTTATGAATAAAAAATGCTTGTGGTAACGGCCGCAACTTACGACTTAAGTGAGTGGTGAGTTCGAACCCAAGCAGGCGCTTAACATTGTGAAAATTATTTCATCACCACTGCTCTCAAAAACCGGGTAAAGGAAAACATCCTAAGGAAACTGGCATGCGATATCCGTGCCCGTCTTAGAACCAAAAATTCGAAGACATGTGACATCTACCAACGCGCACTGGGCCCACGTGGTGGATTATGGCCCACTCCCTCTCACCGAGAAGCGGCCTGTGTCCCAGCAGTGGGAACATTATAGGCTGATGATGATAATGTATATGCTTGAAATGTTGTTTTTGTATGTCCAAAAGACTTATAACTTTTCTGATTCAAAGGCGAATTTGAAATATCCTGCGGTTGCCAAATATGCATGGCCTGCCATAACCTGATCGGCATTAGTTCCCACCACCAAACTATAACTTAGTCACCGCTCGAACACAAGTCACACCTCCGTACAGTCGCGCACGGAAGTGTTAGGCATGGCTTTTTTTTTGGATGGAAAATCATCAAATGACTTCTCCCGCTCTGGGCGGAGCGGGAGGGCGTGTCAGACTTTTATTGACTAAAACCCACCCGTGTTCCTTCACTTGCTCATGTGCCAGGGTCACGGTATCTCTTTCGAACAATCTCGCGACCCTGGCAGGCATCGGTCCTAGCAGATCCCTTCAGTTCTGCTTACATCTCTTTGAGGCGCGCGTGGAACACTACGTGCCATCGACCCGAGCCTGGTCCTTACCGGGCGGCGAGCTACCCATTGCTCGCCGTCCGCAAGCTCGCGCCTGCGGTAGCCGGGAGTCCGCTATTGAGTTAGGCATGGCTTCAAATAATGCTTGCTAGCTCGACCCAGGGATCGAACCCAGATAGGCAATACTCTTATCAAAATTGAAATATTTTATTTCACATAAACCTACATGAGCACTTATGAAATGTAATCCACTGGGCCACGACAGCTCAGGTATGGCCTAGTACAAAAAAGATATCACAATAAATAACAAGTGACTTTCGGCTACCTCCGACCTGAACAGTTCTGTGATGTTGTTCCCTCATTTAAGTTTTAGAACCTACAAGTGCAATACAGGCAGGAGAGAGAGTGCAGCATATCCTGGTGTCGGATAACAAGTTGACCTCTTATAATGGAAACCGGATAGCACTATTTACGTTTTTCTCCCCCCAATTCTTTTTAACCGACTTCAAAAAAAAGGAGGAGTTTATCAATTCGACTGTATGTTTTTTTTATATTTTTTTTTATGTTTGTTACCTCATAACTTTTAACTGGGTGAACCGATTTTGATGATTATTTTTTTATTTGAAAGCTGGTGCTTCCCGAATGGTTCCATTCGGACAATGAGGTCCATGTGAAAACCATATAAGTCTTAAATTTGCATTAAGTTTTTGCGTGACGAATGAACGAATAACGCGATTAGGTTAGTGCGGGGTATCTACCATAACTAAAAAGTTAAAAATAAAAACTTTTTACAAAAAAAAACAACCGATTTCCTTAAAAAAAAAACACTACAATTCAAAAATAATCATTAAATTTCGGAAGTCGGTGGAAAAAACCATAAATACAGATCCTAAGACACCGACTTCCGAAATTAAAGTTATTATTGACTTTATAGTATTTTTTTTAAGGAAGTCGGTTGTTTTTTTGTCACTTAAGATTTTATTTTTGTAAAACTCACAATGTTTTTTTTTTCGGCAAATTCACGCTGTTTTTAGACTTTGCCGACTTTGTTGATTATGATTAGCCAATCAACCCTGCTGGACATAGAACGCCCCCAATTTGGAGGGGTTTGCCTTTATCACCACGCTTAGCAGGTAGGTTGGCGATCGAAGTATGGTAGTGAAACGCATAGAGTATGCTGCTGGCCATTCTCTAGTAAGTCTCTTAGTTGGCTCTTATGACGCGACACCCACGGGACGAAATGGGAAATTGAAAATTGCTCGGTGTCGCCGAAATATCATATGTCATAAAACTAGTTTGAGGCTAAGTAACAACAGCCGCATGGATCGATCGATCGATCAGGTTAAGCTACACTTGCCGCTGCTGGTTAGTGGATGGGTGACCATCTCAATACTCAATACTCAATTCTTTAATCATCTTTACATCAATCATCTTATCATATAATCATCAATTATCTTTACATACCTAGTCCCCTCCGTGCCTCGGAAAGCACTTTAAGCCGTTGCTTCCGGCTGTCATTTGTAGATCAGACAGTCGTGACGGGTTGTCAGAAGCCCAAAAGTCTGACAAGCAGTATCAAGGGATATCGTATTACCCAGTAACTGGTTTGCCGAGGTCAGATAGGCAGACGCTCCATGAAAAATACTGGTATACAGCACCATCCGGTTAGACTGGAAGCAAACCCTACGGCATGGGAAAAGGCTAAGCAGATAGTGACGTACATGTACCGGGTGACATTCTTAAACGTCTTGAAAAAAAATGGGTGTAATAGGTGAACGGAGTAGAAGCCTTTGGCATAGAAATTTTTATTATTTTTATTTTTGAATAACATGTAATGAAATTGATCTAGCAATAAATACTACACATTTAAAGTAACATTTTCATATTAGTACAACAAAAACAGAAATTTGGAAAAATAAAATTAAAATCATTTAAAATCTATCGAAACTCAAATCATACGCACCCTACTCAATGCGCGGCATGTATCAATGATTTTGTAGCGCGGTCCTACCCTTTGAAACCGGCCATCCCCGTTAGCCCGCGTCCCGCGCTCCTTTAGTCTCCTTCGATGAATCTGAAGGCCTTCCTGCCTTCTATTCTAGTTACACAACACACCGTATGAAGGTCGAGACGGTAAAAAGTGTCATCCGGTATATGAGCACCAGCACACATGAATGCTCTTCAAATTCACCCCTAGCTTGTAGTAAATATCGGATTTAAACGTGAAATGGCCGCCTCTCTCAGCTAAATATAGCCTGTTCTGGTTTGTGTTGACAATAGTACCGAACACAGATCTGTCTAGATTATTCCGGACATAGGCGTAGAGCGATCATCAGTTTAGTTCGTGTTACTAACGCCTGGTTACTGGCTCCTGCGTATCAATATAGATGCAGAGCGCTGAAGCAAGTTATATTCTTTAAATTAATTACAAACTTTGTAACCATTACCGTAGCTTGTGATGATTTTGTACATTACACACATACATTTTTTTTATCCAACTCTCTACATAATAAAGTTTTTGGCAGCTTTTAATATAATTTACGCGTCCTGTTATGACTGCATGGGTTTCGTTATTAAAATTCACAAAAGTTGAGTAAATAAAGTAGCCTTTATTTAAGAGGCTAGAGGAAATTCTAAGTAATAAATGACTTACAGAAAAGAAAAATAAATAAATCACTTATCATATCCTCCTCCGAACTTGTTGAATGTGGAAGAAGGGTCTTCTTCAACATTAAACAAGTCCTTAAAACGAATTATATTTAATCATATCCCCTAGGTCTTTTTCCATTCCTCAGGTTCACGTTCCATGATTCTTGGTCCATTTTTTCGTCGTAGCTCTCATCATGACCAGTCAATTTCCATTCTTGTTTTTACTCTATTGCCTGCCACTTTTGTGATGTTCCAAATTTTACTTTGAGTTAAAGTAGCTGTCAGAGGACACTACCTATTCTTTTGATATTATCATTTGAAGACGTAAGTGAGTGTGACCTCTGAGTTTGTTTCAGCATTTCTTCTCAAAGTAGTCAGATAGGAAACATCGACCTCATCTAATAAAAAAATTATTGACGTGTAAAAGTATTTGTACAAACCTACTTACAGAAAAAAATATTTATCATTTGGTAACGTTTTTACTAGTGGAAAAATTATGTCAAAATTGTACTTGCAGGATCTGTGGATCAATCCGGTAATACAAAGCTCCCAAACGTCGTCTAATTCACACTGTGTGGTACCGGAGAGCTCCGTACAGCACCGGATAGCGTCGGATAGCCGGTCCGGGCTGGAACGACGGGTGATTTAGACGACAGAGTGATGATCGGGTGACTGACTGATGGCCACTGGTTTAGCTAATGTATTGTACTGACAAGCTACGGTTTCGAAACGTAGACGCTATTATCGTTATTTTTTTCTTGACTATGTTTTTTTTTTTTAATGTTAACTATAATTTAATTTATTTTTTGAGTATATACACTACAGCTTCTGCCCGGGACTGCGTCCGCGTCAAATTTTTTGCTCCCCTGACCCTTCCCGTTGCACCGAATTGCCTGCTAGTTTTCGTCCATTTTTCGTTGCTGCTCCACTCCTTTTGATTGTAGCGTGATTTTATATAGCTTATTGCCTTCCTCAATAAATAGACTACCCAACACAAAAATAATTTTTCAATTCGGATCAGTGGTTCCTGAGATTACCGCGTTCAACCAAACAAACTCATCAGCTTTATAATATTAGTATAGATTAAAATATTAATAAAGAGCTTCACATATATATACGTATTAAGGCTCGTTCAGACTAGCGCGACGCGACGGTCGCGCGAATTAAGTAAGCGACAACGGAAGTATTTAAAAAAATTACTTTATTCCGACAGAGTTACAGCGTAACAGTAATTAACTAAATCTAATAAAATATTGATCTTATATACTAACTTAATTGCTAACGTAGTACAAGCACAACGTGATTAGACCGACGCATGTTCTAGATATTATCAAATGCTGATCGCGCAGTGGGAAATTGGGAAATAATAATCTAGTTAATAATTATTGGCTGACAAAGCTAATAATGGTAGGTTGGGGTTCCTTAACTCCTCCCTCCCTAAGAGAGAAATTATCCGAAGGTGTCGCAGACGGTTTCGGAGAATTTCGACAAAAGTTTATGAACTGAAATTTATCTTCTAATATATAAAATTCTCGTGTCACAGTTTTCGTTGCCATACTCCTCCGAAACGGCTTGACCGATTTTGATGAAATTTTTTGTGCTTATCTGGTATCTATGAGAATCGGCCAACATCTATTTTTCATCCCCCTAAATGTTAGGGGTAGTCCACCCCTAAATTTGATTTTTTATTTTTTAGACAAAGTTTTTAATTTCTATTTTTTTATGATACAACATACAAAAATACATACAATCCTCAATTTTCACCTTTCTACGATCAACCCTTATTTTTTAATAGCCATTTTAGGAAATTATTTATATGGCAAAACAACGTTTGCCGGGTCAGCTAGTACATTCTAAAGATAACTATTGCTATTACAATAATCACATACTCTAAGATGGTCCATATACTAATTTCTATTGTCACTGTTTGTATCGTATCATCTATTTCACTAAATTTTGCACTTTGTAACACTTCTTTCACACCACTGAAGTCCACATTTCTTAAATCCACTTTCTTTGATCTTCTCTGGATGTCCTGTTGTAGGTCTGGCATCTGGATCAATGGCAGCTGGAGGTTGGAAACTGTAGTGTTTGTGGTGGCGGCAACGATTACTTCGCCTATTTGTGTCTCGCATTGTTGGCCAGGTGTCACGATATAGGTCCCAAGAATAGTGTACTTCAGGATTTCTGCATTACAATTCTCGGTGATGATGAGACTTTCCTCTGAGTAAACCAACCATTGATTGTCGGTTACTTTTGTATCTTAGTTTTTTCTATTTAAATATGGTTCTGTATGCAGTTTTTGTAGTTGTTCTTCATCAGCATTATTTGTTCAATGCAGGTCTCGGTTGGAAACTGGGCTAAATTAGTTTCAGCGCAAAGAAATTTGTCATTTTCAATCTCAGTACATAGGCTTACCACGGGCATGTATTTCAATCTATTCACCATCAGGTAAGGGTATTTGGGTATAATTGTAAAGGTATTTGGAGAATGGAATATAGGGATGGGTATAACCTTGTAATAATTATATGTTTCGTTATTAATTAGGGGAACTTCTAAAACAAAAACTAACTTGTTGTTATTTATATATGATTTAAATATGATATTACGTTGTAATTTTATTAAATTACGTTTGCTTACTGGATATATTGTTCTAGCATGTTTAGCAATGACTTCTAACGTATTATATAATTCTGTATTATTTATAATGGATCGGTGCAATGTATTTAATTTGCTGAAGGCAAAGCAAAGCAAAGCAAAGCAAAGCAAAGCAAAAGCAAAGCAAAAGCAAAGCAAAAGCAAAGCAAAAGCAAAGCAAAGCAAATTAAAGCAAAGCTCTTTTATTTCTATAATGAAAAGGTAAGATTTGAAAAAATCTATCCCTAGTTAGTTTAATGAGATATTCTATTTGACTTTCTATTCCTATAGTTTCGTTACTAACTCTACTTTCCTTAATTTTAATTTTTAAGTTAGTAAAATCTCGAATATTATTATCAATGTGTAAGGTTAATGATTCTAAATCTACAATTTTATATATTGTCCAATAACTATTCCTCTTCACTGCTACTCCCCGCTTTATCGCTGCTATCCCCGGATTCTGATCGAGGTTTTGGAGGTCCAGCGTGAATGTTGGTACCACAAGTACCAGAAGTACCAGGCACGATCTGTGGAGGACGTTTTACATTTTTTAACGCTACTCTAGTTTTCCTTTTCTTTACTTCTACTGGCACTATATTTCTTTCAACTTCACCTATAACTTTCGCTTTTTCATATCGCGGTTTTTCTTTAGCTTTTCTAATCCTAGTGTCTTTCATGTAAATATTATCGTCTGGTTCAAGTACCGGTGTCGTTTCGCCACCTTTTTTATTAATTACTTTAATTTTACCGGATTCCAATTTTTCTGTTATGGATTCATAGAGTATTTTAATGCGTTTTCTATGATCTAACAATAATTTCTGAGTTAAGTTTTTCTCCCTATCCACGTTAAATACATTATCTGAATAAGTGTGACCAAATACTAGTTCAAAAGGCGTAAAATCTGTTGCTGAATGAATGGTATTGTTATAAGCCATGATGGCATAAGTCATAACTGATGCTGCATCTAAATCGCTTTTATCGTATTTTGCTATACGGTAAATCTCAATAATGGTAGAATGAAACCTTTCTACTACTGTCATTGAACTGGGGTTATTTGGCGTCCCAATATGAAGTTCAATTTTGTACAAGCTTAACATTTCTTTAATCAAAGTATTATTGAATTCTGTACCGGAATCGCAATTAATTTTCCTAGGCAACCCATACATGCTGAAATATTTAATCAATGCCCTAACTATCTCTGGTGTACTCCTATTCGGTACCTCTATGGCTTGTGCTATTTTACTAAATGCGTCCACTATAGTTAGATCATATTTCCCTTCTATATATAATAAATCCATAAAAGCTTCCTGAAAAGGGGCATCCTGGGTTTGTGTTAACTGAATGTGGGGTTTAATCGGTCTTCTATCATATTTCATGCGTTTACATGTTTCGCAAGCATTTATGATTGCCGTAACTGTCTCTTTCATGTTTGCCCACCAATATAGTATATTTCATTACAAGTGCGGAAAGGCTGTCATTGCAAAGAGTTCCGACAAATGTCTACCCGAGCCGAGGCGCAGCCGAAGGCGAGGGTTGACAGTCGGAACAAGTTGCAATGACGGTTCCGCAGGTGTACTGAACGACTATTTTTAATACAGTTGCGAAAAAATGAAGCAATTTAATAAAATAATAAAAACACAATAAACTCAACTAACTAATCATTTATTTCTTATAAAAGTTATAGTACACATGTACATTGAAATTGGTACAGTTTTTTAAAGTAACTGGTGAAGTTTTAGGTTGCATATTTACTGTTTGAGACAAACTATTATTAATTTCGTATGATTGTTCATGTATATTTGTCATACAATGGCGTTTGCTAGTTGATGGAATTGGATCTGATGAATTATCATTATCAACGAAGGTAGATGGACGAACGTTCTCTTCAACATGTGAAGAAGACGGACTGGACCTTAAATTAATGGATTATGTGATTTTTTTCCCAGTTTCTAGTTTGTTGTTTAATGAATCACCAATATAGCTTTCTGCAACTTTGTCTGATTTCCAACCTCCTAGTCGCTTTAAGGACGTCAAATTGGCTCCTGAATCTGCCAATAATGTAGCAGAGGTCCTCCTGAAGCTGTGCCCAGTATAATACTCAGCATCCGGCAGACCAAGAAACGTTGCTATTTCTTTTGGCATATTACCAAATTTGTTTATCCCGATTGCTTGAGCTGTACACTTCCCTTTTTGGTAATTTTGAAAAAAACGGTCGGTTTTTCCTTTTTGGGACCGCTGATTCATATATTTTTGCACTATTCTAAGAAAATCTCCTTCAACAACAAAGCTTCTCGGTATCTTATTTTTTGTGTTCGGAATCTTGATTAGTAGCATTTTTCCATGGGCTTCAATATCTTTTAAAGTAATATTGGCTAACTCCTCTCTGCGGCAAGCTCCAACAACGCCAAAAATCAGAGCAACCTTCAAAAAAAGGGATTTGATTAATATTTTTTTAAATAATGTTTTGACTGTATTTTGCGATTTCGTAAACTGAATACTAAAGAAAAATATAAGTACTTATTAATAAATTACCTTTGTGGCTAAATAACGATCATCGGGAGCTTCGTTCAAAAACCTTTCCACTTCATTGGATGTTAATATTTTCGACTTTTTACTTGTAAAACCGTCTGATTGTCGTTTTAAGAAAGCATTTAATTTTGGGTATTCACTTATATCCACGTTGTTCCTTATTTTCAGCATACTTTTTATCATCGAAAATCTCGACCATAACGTAGACGGTTTTAATTTTGCTGAGAGTTCGGAGAAGTATGCCAACATAACATTTTCTGAAAAACTATTTGCTTTTTTCTCTTCTCTCCACGCAATAAATTCGTCGTATGTAGATATGTAACGACTTTTTGACTTTTCCGGTAAAATGTTCTCCGAAGCATTTTGTGCAATTATACTGAGTTCCGGTGGTGGTAATTCAAAAAAAATAGGGTCGAAATTACTCATTTTGTGCAACAAACAACTAAACTCGCAAAGAAAATTTCTGGAAAATGGCGCCAACCGTATAATATAAGCAGAGTTTTTTTTTTTTCACCCATTTTGGTAGGCAAAGGGAACTATCCATACAGCTTAGTCTTCATTAGATTTTTTTTATTGATATGAAATGAAAATGAAATTTAATGAGATGAAATGAAATGAAACCTAACCTAACTCATTCAATTAAATCATTAAATCTGATATTGAAATAAATTAGTAGCTTCTTTTTAGAAATATACGTATTTGTATGAATCACAAAAACTCTTTAGTAAAAACTTCATGGTTGGTTTTTCTTTTTAATAGACATTATTTTGACAGTTGGGAAAGAGAACGCACGAGTTCGGGAAAGGTAAAAAAAAAAAAGCACTAGTATGTAATAGCCCACATCCCGAACGCTATACGTCCCTGCAATACACCACTTTTTTGAGCAACTGTATTAAAAATGTCTTTTAAGTTTTGTTAAAGTTTCTTTAATACCCCTATGACACGTTTTCCCGTCGTGGTATTTTAAAATAACTTCTTTTTGATCTTCTTCAGATCCTGTCAAATTTATAACTCTTTCTGTACACTCGGTTAACTTAACTGAATACTTTTTAAATAACTTAATTACCATGTCTGGAAAAGTTTTTCTAAAAGATGGATGTTCGAAGTATATAAAGTACTTATGTTTTGGATCTATGTACTCTTTCAACAAGTATTTAACTAATATATCGTTATTTGTCGGTAAGTGAACTTCGAGAATTTTTTGTTTATTATTAGAAATATCTTTTACGGCTAATTTATTTTTGAACCATGAATGGATAAATAAAATCTGTAATAATAATAATAATAAACCCGCAGGGCAGCATGTGGCGTGCTGTTGGGCAGTAGCGACCCCACGGACCCTATCTCCCGGGAGAATTCTTGTTCCTCATCTCTGGCTTGCCTTTATTGGCCGGCTGGAGTGAACACTGAAGAGATTCAGAGCTCCCACCTCATTCTTGCCTTTATTGGCTGGCTTGAGTGGAGATTCGCAAGAGCAAACGTGCTCGGGGAAAGGAAGTATTCCAGTAAGTGCTCGTAGGGACTTGACCATCTTCCGGGCTCTGGGATAGTTCTGAAAGCCGTGGAATACCTCTCCACTTCTCAAGCACCTCAGGAAGTGTTGCCCCCTTGTCGCTGCGTCACTATGTGCCAGCGATGGTTTCCGGGGGCCCATTATTGAGTGTGCAAGTCACCCCCTGCCATTTAATCCGTGTATTTAGAAAACATTGATGCGGCAGGGGCCATAGGCCTTCCATAGTTCTTGATAACCAGTCCATTTTAGCCATCCATATACATAGACCAACATCTTAGTTTCCATATCCTGCAATAGTCCGACACCAACCGGAGGTTGTCCTTGGGTGCACTTGCACAGTGTACCTATACAGGGATAACCGCCGGTTAGTGCCTCACTTCGTCTAAATTTTCTAAGGGGCCTCTGCGAGTTGGCTTCGGCTCCTCGTACGCCTTCCAAAAGACCGGGACCCTAGGGTCCCGAGATATATTAACATAATAATAATAATATAATAATATTCCACAACTATCACACAACGCCATCTAGTCCCAAGCTAAGCAGAGCTTGTGTTATGGGTACTAGACAACTGATAAACATACTTATATCATCTTATCTTATCTGTTTTGGTTTAGTATCGACAGCTTCGTTTAAAATAGGAATGCCTGCATGTTCTCTATTTGAAACTGAGTTGGCAGTGACCCCATCATCAGAATCCGAAAGTTCTATCGTTTCTATTGGAGTTTCGAGGTCTTGCAATTCGTTTTCTATAATTTTTTGTATACGTTCCTGCCTATCTCCTACATTTACGAATATTGAATCTAAATCGTCGTCAATTGCATTAATCTTAATCCTAGATAAAGCATCTGCATTCGTATTTTGAGGGCCTTTCTTATATTTTATTTCGAAATCGTACTCTTCTAACCTTAACCGCCATCGCGTGAGTTTACTATTGGGCTCTTTCAATGAATACAGCCAAGCTAATGGTCTATGGTCTGTAAATATGGTAAACTTATTACCATACAAATACGGTCGAAAGTGCTTAACTGCCCATATTATGGCTAAAAGTTCCTTCTCGATAGTGCTATATTTTACTTCTGTGTCACTCAAGGTTCTACTAGCATAGGCTACAGGCTTATCTGAGCCTATTGTTCCTTGTGACAATACAGCCCCGATTGCAAAATTGGATGCATCCGTGGTTAAAATAAAAGTTTTACTAAAGTTAGGAAACTGTAACAAAGGTGCATTTGTTAAAAGCTTTTTACATGTCTCAAAACATTCTTTATATTCCTCATTAATTACAATTTTGCGACCTTTCTTTAAACAAGCTGTTAATGGTCTCGTTATTTTGGCAAAATTTTTGATAAATTTCTTATAATAACCGATTAGTCCTAAAAAGCTTTTAATCTGTGTAACCGTTTCCGGTATAGGATACCTAAGAACAGCATCTATTTTATCATTATTTGGTTTCAAACCCTCACTCGTAATAGTATGCCCTAGGTAGAGTACTTCCTTTCTAAGAAAATGAGACTTATCTAATTGAACTTTTAAATTTGTTTGACGGAAGCGGTCAAAAACTGCTCTAAGTTTTTCTACATGTTCAGGCAAGCTTTTAGAAAAAATAATGACGTCATCGAGATATACTAAGCAATGTAAGCCTTGCAGGCCTCGTAAGACGTTATCCATCGCTCGCTGAAAGGTTGCGGGTGCTGTCTTTAACCCAAACGGCATTCTGTTAAACTCATAATGACCTGAAGGTGTACTAAACGCGGTTTTAGCTCTATCTTCCTCCTGAACCTCTAATTGATGATACCCGCTAGCTAAGTCGAGAGTTGTAAAGTAGGTACTATTACCTAGCATGTCAAATAAATCGTTAATGTTGGGCAAAGGGTATTTATCATCAATTGTGATTTCATTGAGCCGTCTATAGTCAACTACCATCCTCCATTTTTGTTGGCCTGATGCGTCTAATTTTTTTGGCACTAAATGTACGGGAGCACTCCAGGGAGAATGAGATTCCTGGATAATGTTATCCCTTAACATTTTCTCAACTTGACTCCTGATCTCTTTTGTTTGAATAGGTGGCAATCTATGTGCCTTAATGTTTATTGGGTCTTCATTTTTTGTTCTTATTCTATGTTTAACCTGATTTGTGAAGGTTCACGGAATATTTTCACAATAAAATATATCTTTGTATTCTTTACAAAGTCCCTCAATAACCGTACGTTCTTCTGAGTTCATATGATCTAACTGTAATTTTTCTAAATTCTTTGTTAGCAATCTGTCCACTTCTATATTATTATCTATGAAATTAACACTAACAGATGGGTCCTGTATGTATGGTTCAACTTGAAAAGGTCCCGTAACTACTAACTTTCTATTTTCATGGCTGTAATTCTGAATAACAGTTGTTGCATAGCCTTCAATACACGTAACTAATGCGGCGGGCATTCGAATCCCTTCCGTAAATTGCTTAAAATCTAACACAGCTTCCCCGTCCAGTAAGTTGACCGGGAGCTTTACTCTAAGTTCACTACGAGATGGTAGATTATATACCTCTCTCATAGGCGGTGAATATATGATAGGAATATCAGTATTTTTTAAATGTAATATCTGATTTTCCATATTAATCTTTGCCTGTAATTGCTTCAGCAAATTGCTACCTATTAACCCATCATACCTATCGTCAACACTGTAGACATAAAACTTATGCAACTCTTTACTTCCAAAGGTAACCGGTAATGGAATAATAGCCGTTTCACTATAAACACTCGATGCGTGAGTGCTAACAACTTCGAAGGGTTCATACTGTAAATAATTTTTAAAATATTTATTCACTATACAACATTAATTTTTGTTTATGCGAAACCCGAAACACGGGTCTAGTATTTTTATGTAAAGAATCTATGAAAAAAATTTCAAAACTGTATCATTAATAATCACAAAGTTATAAGCTTGTTACGGTACCTGATTGTCCTCGCAAAAACATATGCAGCCTACCGCAGGGCACCCACGCCAGCCGCGCGCGCGGCTCTCACTCTTACTCATTGATAATAATTTGCCACAGTGATTGTTTATGTATTAGTTGGTGATAAACATTTTCCATCACGCTTGCAGGCTTAGGACTGTCGTAATGGTCAAGTGTAGGTAGATATTATTATGTAATTTATTCGTAAATGCAGTAGTAAGTGGTAAAATGTAATCAATGCCATTTGTTGCACCTTATGTCAACAACTTAAAGTTCAAAATGGATGAAAATTGTTAAACATCGCATTACTGAACCACAGCAGGCTGTAAACAAATAATAAATTTGTACCCTTGACTATCTTTGCGTGTTTAAAAATGTTAATCATCACTATCTACAATAATTGGCGTAATCACTATTTACAAACTGAAGCAACTGTTCGAAACTTTCTTGTATGCACTGCCATGCCAGGGAAATGTTATCACCACAAACAGCTAGTTTACGTACCATCTCCGTATAATGGACGTTTGAGTACGAGAAAGACATGATAATTTTAAAATCTAAACACTAGCCCCGGGGCCTCGGCGTGCGCGCGCTCGCAATCCCGTATTGTTGCGTGACGTGACTGATACGTGCACATCTGTCCGTAGCATTCGGGCGACTGAAAGAAGGGGGGGCGCCGTCGCGCGGTCCCGCGCCTACGCCGCCGTACGCGGCCGTTATGAACTTTCGTGACCTCTGTGTGCAAACAGATGATTGCGGATACCAACTTTTAAGCGTAATTAAATATTTTTGGTACAAAATATAACATGGTGTAAAAATTATTGGAATCGATTCAGTTACTGATTCTGAACAAACTATATTCAGGTTTCGCATATACTAAAAATAATTTTGTATACGGGCTTATAAACGATCTAACACTCCCCGTATCTATCATAAAAACTGCCTTTAATTCTGGTATAACTATATGTGGTAAATTTAAGCGTTTATTACAATTTATTTTTATTCGTTCTCTACGGTAGAGGCCGTTATGCAAAAATTTTCCGCCCCGGGTTCTTCGGGAGAAAATTCTTGGCGCTCATTATACGAATTACTTGAACTCTGTTCATTATTACTAGAATTATTTATGTAATTAACACGTCGCGAACTTGCAGTACGCATGGTGACATCAGTATTCGCACCCGACGTAGATGCTTGCGCTGCAAAAGATGGCATGCCCGGTGCATGTGCCGCGAACTGTTGGTTCTGTTGTGCAACCGGAACAGATGACCTACTTGACTGCGGTGACGCATTATTGTTGTTTGTACGATTAAAATTGTCTTGATTTCTTTGAGTATTATTATGTTGTTTATAATGTCTGAGCTGATGTGAATTGTTCGGTGTAGATGTGCTGTTTGTAGCACTATTCAGTACATGTGTACTTGATATGCTATGTGAATCTTTCTTTTGATTATTAGATTCAAATGCATTTTGGTTATTAGGCAAATTGGGTCTGTTATTTCTACTAAAATTACGCCTGTCGTTTGTTTTCGACTCGTAGACTGCCTGGAAGTTTTGTTCTTCTAAAACTATTTTGAATGCATCCTCTAACGTTGTGACGTCGCGCAAACGAACTAATCTAACTAGAAATGGCGGTAAATTAAACAAGAAAACATTCATTGCTCTGTTACTATAAATTATTTGCTTTGCCTTACGTAGAGAGTCATCAATGATAGTTTCTGATATTTTAGCAAATAAATACTTCTCATCCGCTGTATTCTATGGCAAAAATCTAAATAACTTTCACCCTTATTTATTTTACACGATTCTAACTCCATTGCTAAACAATCCTCTGTGCGTGGATCACCGAAGTGTTGGTTTAACAACTTCTTTAACTCATCCCACGTACCTATAGATTCTTTTTCGCCTACCAAACTGGCTGCTTCGCCCGATAACCTACTTGTTACTACATGAAATAAATATTAATTTTGGGCTGCGGTTCCTAAGAACGTAGTCAAAATGTATTCACATTTTTTTATATAAAAGTCAACATTCTAGTGTCGCCACTGAATATTGGTATGATGTTAACCAATTCCTGTGGAACACGGGTTACGTTTTCCATTGCGAAAAGTTATGAAAGTAACAAAGGCAGAGAAAAAAAAATCACACTAATGTGCTACTAAAATATCACTACTCTAAAATATTAGTACAATTCAAATCTATGCAAATATTATTACGGCGTTGTCCAATCCCTAATAATACACAAAACATAGACTATTACAAGGTTGGGATATAGATGGAAGAGCTGAGAGGAAGGTGAAAAAGATTTACTCACAATTCCGCAGCTAGCTCCATGCTCCCTGAATTACTGCTGTGGCTAGTCCTCTTCCGTAACTCGAAGTGGCTTCTTAATGAATTTATTTGTTCGGCGATCTCTGCTAAACCGTAGACACGGACGTCGGCTGCTCCACGTAGAATTGTATACACGGCAGACTGACTACAGAGATCCTACCGGCTGCGCCAATTAAGTAAGCGACAACGGAAGTATTTAAAAAAATAACTTTATTCCGACAGAGTTACAGCGTAACAGTAATTAACTTAATCTAATAAAATATTGATCTTATATACTAACTTAATTGCTAACGTAGTACAAGCACAACGTGATCAGACCGACGCATGTTCTAGATATTATAAATGCTGATCGCGCAGTGGGAAATTGGGAAATAATAATCTAGTTAATAATTATTGGCTGACAAAGCTAATAATGGTAGGTTGGGGTTCCTTAACTCGCGCGATTCGGCGATTTATAACCGTAGAACAATTTCTACTATTAGAATTCATTTTAAGACTCGAGTAATTTTTTAAGACTCGAGTCCTTTTTAAGACTCGAGTGGCTTGTAAATGACTCGGGCTCGGCTTGACTCTCGACTACGAGCCTTTTGAGCACACTGAGTCTTGCATAATTGAGTCGAGTCTTTAAAATTACGACTCGAGGACTCGAGTCCTTTGCAACACTACCTGTCGCGCCGCGATACGTTCGCTCCGCGTCGAGCAGCGTGACCACATAAGGTTCATTTTGTGTGGCGTCGGTTCGTCACCGCGACAACCTCGTCGCGGCCGCGAATTCGCCATGATGCCATACAACATGTACCACAACCTGTCGCGCTGCTCGTCGCAGCGCAACAAGGTCGCCGCGCGCGATTCGTCGATCGTAGTCGCGCCAGTGTGAAAGATGTTGCGTCGCGATAAATTGCAGAATCGTCTCTGCGGCACGTCGCGCCTGTTTGTACGAGCCTTTAGGCTGAGAATAAGCACTTTTATACGACAAAATTACAAAAGACTGTTCCCCAAAAACGCCCACACTTCACCACTTCCTAGTGCTTTAGCTGGGAAAAAGTGTCGCAACAAACACCCCAGCTGCAGCAGCTGTTTCAGTTAGATAAACTAGATTCTATACAATAGTAGATAGGCAAAGTTATTAGCATTAAGACACAGAATATTAAAAAAAACATACGTCAGCTAGCCATGTCAATATACACAACAAATGAAAACATTACTCAAGCAGAAAAAATATACCAAAATATAAGCGTCCTGATACAAAGGGCGTCATGGCTTACATTTGCAACGTTGAATAATGTTCACATAGCTGTTACAAAACTTGAGGGCTTCGCAGTTGAAATGAGCGTTCTCCACCAGCATCTTCACCAAACATCTCGATGTTTGGACTCCCAAAAAACGTATCGTGTAAACATCTTGTCCGCGCCGTCTGTACCAACAGTTACCCGGCGATAGGACCCGCATAACAAAGCACAGTCGCAGAATATAGTTAACATTCAATAGCAGACCGCCAAATCTGCGCAAACATAACCACCTGTATTCTGAGGAACGATATCAACATCAAAATCAAAAGCTATTTATTTAAATTTGGTTGAGAATCAGCATCTAAGAACGTCAAAATGTTGCCGTTGTATGTGGTTGTTGGGGGCTGTTTTATGCATTAAATGCAGTCCCCAAAACTCCCGAGAGTCCGTTCCCACTTATCCAATCAGTCTTTTTGCCCTGAAACCGAACGCAGGACGTGGGTGTTCACATTATATCCGATCAGTCTGTTTTGCCGGAAGGTCGGTGTTTCGACTCGCCGCCAGTTTACGTTTGTATTTCGTACGCAATGGACGGCGACGATGATGTTCCGATGACGGCGATGATGACGACTGACGCCGAATGAGACTAGCGACGCGAGGAAGGGCGGGGCGGAGGAAGTCTCGTCTTCAGTCTTGACGCAACGTTCGTTCACACTCATCCGATTCGGGCGTTTTGACTGATCGTCGCAGTGGCAAAACGTCCGTCAAATAACTCGGATCAGTCTTTTTTCCCGGATCAGTATTTTTTCCCGGATCAGTCATAATGTGAACAGCTCCATACAAATGGTACTGCCACTGGCACATCCGTCTATTTAGACTGACCGGGAAAAAAGACTGATCGGATAAATGGGAACGGGCTCTAAGCCGTAGAAATCAAATAAATACAATCAGTTTATAGCCTACAACCTACCAACTATCATCCAATATGGAGCGTTAATTCCTCAAGAAATCTTCTAGATATCCTCCAGGATCGTGGAAACTCATAACACGTCTGAGAACTAGTCAGGTCACTCCCAGACGTGGCGCTGAGGTGCCGCACCTCACGAGCTATTGATACTCTCTCTAAATATGAGTGCCTCCTATTCCAGACCATCCCTGCCGCCCGACGCTTCTAACTTCTTCTTCTTCTTCTTCTAAAGTCTTCTCGGTGTAGGGCCAGCCGGGGCCCTGACTCCATGAGTGTTCTGCTGCACGCCGCTCATCTTTCGGCCTTCACGAGGCTTCCTGGATCCTCAGAACTTCTACATCCAGATCTAAAGGAACTGCTTCTGCTGCGCGGCATGAGGACCCCGCTCATCTTTCAGCCTCTGTTCCTGGACCCTTCTTCGACGTGTTAAGTGATCTGATTGGCTGTTCGGAAAATCAGTCAACCAATCACCCCAGATGACATTGTGTCAAGTGATCTGATTGGCTGTTCGGAAGTTCGGTCAACCACTCACCCCATGAAATTGTGTTTGACAACTTCTTTTGTTGATTTTCGGTCCAGGAATCGGGTGTTATGGTCTTCAAATTCCTATACAGCATACAGCATACTGAAATATATACAGGCTGATAGAAACATTGACGTACAACCTTTCAACATAGAGTACATTATTCTGAACCTGAGTGTTGAATATTAAAATTTTAAAAAATGCTGTGCCATACATTTCGCTCATTTACTTATTTATTTATTTTATTATTTATGTACACACAGTAGAAAAACAGAGTGATAAGGCATATTAATACAATTGAGTACAAAGGTACTGCTTATTTCTTAAGAAATTTCTTCCAGCAGACCTGCGAAAGGAGAAATGAAAAAGAAATGTAGACAATAGTGTGTGAAAACAAGAAGAGAAGATATGAATATGTAGGTATTGGATTTTTTCTATGCAACAGTTAATATTTTTTTGAAAACCGACGAAAAATTTTTACTTTAGGGCGTCTAGAATATGTGTACGGCTCAGAACGGTCAAGTTGCAGTCAGGTGACTTGACGAAAACCACAGACTTCACGATCCCAAGTAGTTTATTGTAAAGTTACAAAATGATGTTGGATGATAATCCGTGGTATTATCGCTAAGGTAGCTAATGGTCAACTAACGTTTAGTATAATAAAAGTATATAAAATGAATTAACGAAAGTAGGTCGCGGCGTCAGCGACTTACTGGCTTGTACGTAAACCGTACAATATGTGCTTAATTCATGCTTTCAGTTCTCGCGTCGATCCACCCTGTTTATCTATCATTTTCCTACCCTTATCACAATTTATTTTTTATGTCATGGCATGTCTTCTTCTTCTCCATATTTTTCTATTAGTCACCATCTTAGTAGTCTCCCCTTTCTATTTACTTAACTGCCTTGTTGGTCTCGTGGTCGCAAGCGCAACTGCTGAACGTGGGGTCCTGGGTTCTTTTCCCAAGTCGGACAGTGTTTATTGGGTTTTTCCATTAGGAATGTCTTAGTAACATGCAGCCCGGAGTTCTGAAGTTGGCGGTGTGATACCCCCGTGCCTCGGAATGCACGATAAGCCATTGGTCCAGAACCTGATCTCTCTCCGGTCGTGTCGGATTGCCATCCCATCGGACTATGAGATTTAGGGAAGAGTGAGTGCCCCACTTTGCGCACACACTTGTGCCCTATATGATGAAATTGGCCGCCATGGCCGAATTAAGTATAAATTTAAGTATAAGTATAATTTATTTAGCGAAATACGGTCTGGAGGTACAGTACAGTCCACTTTCAATATATTATACTACAACATTCATCATTGATTTTAAAGACTAGCCGATAACTGACTAACTATAAAAAATCGCAAAAGCTCCTAAATCCGTTTTATATCGTTCCTCACAATATTCACCACGCCGCGACCATCAATATTCCAGTTGTAGTTTATGCAAAACACGGCCACCCGGGACCGGTCAAACTTTGTGCCCGGGTAACGTGACCACTTCCAGTTCTAATACCCGGCCTATTATGCCGGATACGTTAGACTATAGGATAATACTAATGTTTTAGGTACGGTATGTATTCGTTTCTGATTTATACATTTATATCTAATCTAACCTAACTCGTTATGTTTGTTGTCATCTTGATTTTGAATGAAATGAAATGAAATGAATTGCACCGCTCCCAGCGTGGTTTGACCAGACTCGATTAATCGAATGAACCCCAAGATTTGCACTAGCCTTTGAAGCCTCATATTTCATGGTGCTACATGGGCCATTGCATATCAAGAAGTAGACCGGGGGGCGCTGTATTGGTAGGGAAGACGTGCCCATAGGATAGGAAAGGATTACGAGCCTACCGACTATGCAGCCTTAAGTAAGCATTGGACTAGTGGAGAGAAGGGTGATATTTGTCTATAGGAGGGCATCTTTTCGCGTCGTCGCCGGCATGTTGATCCAGGTCGAGCTTCACCGATGCATCTTTTGGTGGGGTTAACCGTTTGCTTGGCTCTTTTCTATGTCAAGGCTTCGCTATGTTCCGTGTTGTTGTTTTCTTGGTGGTCTTCCGAGTTCTCGCTGCTATCAGTTTCTGGTTTTTTGTAGATATCACTAGCCGCTTTTTTTATCTTATTTCTGTCTCCAGCCGTGTCCCTCCAAAACTGGATTTCCTTGTCGAAGTATTTCATGTCCTGTTTTAGGTTGTCATTCCATGTGTAAATAGGTCGTCCGACCTTTTTACATTTGGCCTTGTACTGCATTGCTGCATGTAACAGGTGTGGTTCAGAGCGTCTGAAAATGTGTGCTAGGTAGCACATCCTGTGGTTCTTGATGCGTTTTGTTATAGTTTTACCGTCTAAGATTTGATGCATTTTCTTAAGTCTCGGTTTGTTCCTAGCATGGTTGATTAAGTCTCTCATGATAACTCTTTCATATCTTCTCAGTCTTGAACGGTTCGCCTTTGTGAGTGCTGATACTTTTAAGCCATATATCATACAAGGTACGATAATCATTCGATACATAAGTGTAGCTAGTTTCCAGTCCATTTTTGAGTTCAATATGAATGGTAGTAATGATTTAGCGTTTCTCGTGGCCTGTTGGCATCGTTTTCTAATTGAGTTTTTTCTGCTTAATGCGGACGTTATGTAAGTGCCTAGGTATTTGATTTCATCTGCTGTTGGTATATTTATTCCGTTGAGAGTCACGTGGGTCGTTTTCTGTGTTTTTATGGGGTCCCTAATTATAATTTTTGTTTTTGTTTCGTTTATTTGAAGGCCTACACTATTAAGTAAGGGTTTTATGTGGTATAAGATGCGTTCTAGTCCTTCTAGCTCATCTGTAATGAGAATAAGGTCATCCGCAAATGATAAGACTAGAGGGAGGGAGATTTCGCGGTCCTGATCTAGTTTGATTAACTGAGTTTCGTCTTCGAGGGTTCTTAGAACTTCATCGATGACCAATGTAAAAAGGCGGGGGGACAGGGGGCAACCTTATTTAACTCCCTTTCCTTTGATAATCCAGCTGCTTTGCTGGCCGCACCATTTGATGCATGTTCTTTCATTCAAGCATGCCGTGATTATCCTGTTGGTCATCGATTTGTTGGTTCGTTGTAATAATATGTCTCTTAATGCCTTCAGGTCAATGTTGTCAAATGCTTTTTCTATGTCGAGGGCGAGAACGTACGTTCGTTTACCTGCACGCCATTCCTCGTCTAGAACCCTTTTGAGCGTAAAAATGTGGTCATCTGTTGATCTATTGTTTAAGAAAGCGGCTTGGTAACTGCCTAGTTCCGTTATTATGTCGTCAAGTTTTTTTAAGTAAGTATGTAGCGTAAATTCTATAGCCCGTGTTGCAAATCGTTATGCGCCGATACTCGTTCACATCTTTAGGATTGTTTTTTTTTGGAATTGGTACCTGTACGGTCTCGAGCCACGTGTCCGGTACTGTGTTCTCTGACCAGGCTTTAATTATGTGTTTGGTTACGGCTTCCTGTAATGTTTGGGGCATCGCTTTGTAAAGCTCGATTACAACTTGATCCGTTCCGGGGGCCGTTCCGTTTCGCATTTTGTTGATGATTCCTATTATTTCGGCCACCGTCGGTTCTTCGCCTTCTGCTTCTGTTATCCGTTTTGTTATGTTTTCCGTTGGTATGTGAAGGCCCTTGGAGTTTTTTAGTATTTTCTCCCATTTGGACATCGGTATGAACGCGGTCCTTTTTCGGCGTTTCGTTTGTTGTTTGTTTTTCCTATAAAATGAATAGAACATTTGCATGCGTTTTGCGGGGTGCGTTTTACCCATTCCGGAGAAGCAGGCTCTGCATGTTTTTTGTTCCTCCAGATATGTAACCCTTTGAAGTATTGTCTGACATTCTTTAACGCGATTATGCCTATTGGGGTTATCCGGTTGCCTGTTTTGTAGGAATTTTGCCTTTTGTACGTTAGCGAGGGCTATTCGATGGTCCCTTGAGTAAATTGGCTGAAGCCTCAAAGTTTCCTGAGCAGCAGCTTTTAGTACATCCGTTATGGTATTCCAGGGTATTTCGGTGTTTTCATTTGTTGGGATTCCCATATTCGCTAGTTTTTTTGTGATGCAATCTTGATATTTTATTTTGATGGCTGCTCTATTGAGAGCGGCATAGTTGCATTGTTTGTAGTTGAAGTAATTGGGCTCCTTTGTTGTTTCCTTGGTGCCTTTGTCTTGCTTTAGTGTTTTATTTTTGTTTTTATTTACAATTAAGTTTGATTTTAGTAGTCCCCAGATTATTTTATGGTCGGAGATGTGACCGGTGACCCATTCATCTTTAATAAAGTGAAAAAGTTTTCCTGCTGCCTGTGGCGTGATGATGTGATCCAATTGCGATTTTTGAGTACCCTTCGACCATGTTATTCTACATGATGTTCTAGCTTTTGTTGTTTCTATTTGAAATTTTTCCCTGTTGGCTATATCTATTAATAGTTCGCCGTTGTAGTTGGAAAATTCATGGTGAAGGTTTTGTTGTATCAACCCTTTGCGATGAAAGGTTAATGTGTCTTTTCGACCTATATGGGCGTTGAAGTCGCCGAGTATTATGAGAGTACATTTCCTTGGTTTTTGTCTAATCAAGTTTAATAAGCCTGTGAATGATCTGGTTGCTTTCGCGGAACAGCTGTTGATGTGTGAGTTGATTATGTACAGAGGAGTTGGTTTGTCATTTCCCATGCCAACCTCAAGAGTAGCTGACATCACGTCGGTGTCCTTTTTACTGTTGACTAATTCTATTTGGGCATTTTTTCTTAATAAAATTGCAAGACCCCGGTGTGCGTTACCCGCAGTTCCTGAGAGGTACCAGTCGTAGTGTGCGAAGCTAAATGTTCCTGCGTTCATCCCTGTTTCCTGTAGGTTAGCTATGTGAATGCCCCTGCGTGACAGTTCGGCGTCAATTTGATTTCTTTTTCCTGGTTTCGAGGCACCGCGAACGTTCCAAGTTGCTATGCGCAGGTCTGTGCAAGTATACTTAATTGTGGTAGAGGTGGGGTTTCTCAGTATTCTGTATCCCGTGTCGTCCGCGATTACATCTTATAGCGGTGTAAGTGGTGTTGATTCTTGTTGTTCGCATGGTGTTAATGAGTTACCTACTTGGCTTTTTACGAGCAGCCTCGTTTGTAGCTGGGGTTTCGTGGGTTTTTCTTGCTCTTCTCGTGTGTTGTACCTGTTACTAAACGGGTTGGTATGTTGTTGTGCTTTGGCGCTGGTTAGACCTTGCGTTAGGATTATCCGGTTGTTATTGCATTGTTTGTCGTTTGTCAGGACCCAGCTATCATAGTGCCGGTTCATGAAGAGGATGTGTATGTTAGCGGGAGCAGGTTCGCCGGTCGGTGAATATACCTGTGTATTTCTATTGTTTATGTGCACATGCACGTTCACGAGGTAGAATTCGGACGCGGCGATAATTATATCTTCGCCACCCCAGAATGTTTCGTTAAATTGCACAGTTATGTATTTTGTAATCCTTTGTTCCTGGGAAAGAATGCTGTTAGGCAGAAATTCCTGTATGTTATTTAGAAGTGCTAGGTGAATTCTATCATCATGGCGATGTTCCAAGACATATGCGGCGAGGTCTTGACGAACATTCCTATGATCAAATGTTAGGCCCATTAGGTCATTAATTTGGTGAGCAATTGCTCCAAACAGACAATTCCCCTCTTTTGAAATGGGTACGATTGAGGCCATTGTAAATGCTTTTGTTTGTGAGGCAAGTCAAAGACACGTGCAAGTCGGACGCTCAAGCTGGCTACACTTGTAGTGAATCGATTTATGGGTTTGACCTTTTTTTTTATTTCTTTTGTTTATCTGAGTAACAAGATGTGCATTCAACTTAAAACTTGAAGGTCTGGCTCGGGTACCCTTTTTTTATTATTTTTTTAACTTTTCGCCTCACGTGTAACCGATTCAAATCGGAGTCGTAGGCCACATAGCAAGCTTTTAGCAAATTAAAAATTCGTTACTTTGTTATAATAATGGCATCTTTAGTTGTGGCGTCTTAGAAGGTACCGTATTTTGTTCTAGAATGATAGCAAGAAAAGGGCTGTTACTTAGTTATTGTGGACGCAATCCTTCACACAACGCTTACTCGTGTGATGACGATTTTGGGTTCCCGCGCGCGGCTAAACCAAGCCGGTCTTACGCTGTTTATTAAACAAAATTCCCTGAAATATTAGGAACGGGCTCACCGGGTTCATCAGGAGTCAGTCTTCTTCTGGCAGGCAGATTCTAATGCAGTCAGGAGCGCACAGTGACACTTTTGCTTGTTTGTTTTATACAAGGTGTAACGTAACTGAATGGACGCAAGTCTGCCGATTGAGCCAGAGAGAATTCAATCCTATCTCAAGGCAGTAGGGCTCAAATTCAAATGCATAAAACAATGCTAATTTACGCACACGATTTTTTTTTCCTCAATACTCTAATTCACTCAAAGCTCTAATTGGGGTGTATGAGGCCCTTGCGTTAATTATGTTACACGTTTTATAGGCACCCGATTACAAATTACTACACAGAAGCACACACACAATAACTCGGTTCGATTTCGAAGTCAGGCGGGTAAAATACCACATCTGTTGCACGCGCGCAAACACGTCCGGCTGTGTCGAAGACTCAGCTTGAACTCTTGTTGTCATCTTGATTTTGAGAAAAAAAAATCATTTCGTGAATTTAATTTCTCGAAAATTTAATTTTTATTTACTCTTTCCGACCATAATTTTTATTTATTTTTCTGTTCAGACAAAGTCCATAATTATTGCCACAAAAATTATCTTACAAAGTAGGTTACATAGGCAGGTAAGATGTGCACGTAGTCATGAAACCTCCCGCTAGAGTTCAGGATAGATGGCTACGCTATACCGACCAAAACCCGAACGAAAGCTTTCATGACAGTCATACTTCTCAGCATAAAGCAATAAGGTAACGCACGTGTTAGCCTTAATTTTACAGCAACGCCAAAGCCATCGTTGGGCTCCCGCACCGCACTCCAGTAGGTATTTTTGACTTCAGCTTTAACACATGCTTGGGATAATCAGATGTATTGACCGCATAGATGATACAAAGACTAGACACAAAGGAATAGGTAACGAATTTATAGAGGGGCACTTTTTTTTGTCGTTGGGAAATCATCAAATGACGTCTCCCGCTCTGGGCGGAGCGGGGGGCGTGTCAGACTTTTACTAACTAAAACCCATCCGTGTTCCTTCAGTTGCCCATATGCCAGGGTAACTCGGTAACTCTTTCGAAAATATCTTGCTACCATGGCAGGCATCGGTCCTAGCAGACCTCTTCAGTACTGCTGACATCTCTTTGAGGCGCGCGTGGAACACTACACGCCGTCGACCTGAGCTTGGTCCTTACCGGGCGGCGAGCTAGAGGGGATGCCCTAGGAGGACATTTAGTGACATTATTGGTGATGTTCTTCAGAAAGGTCAGATGCGTAGTACTCGCAAACGACGCGCGGCGTGTGAGTAGGTATGACCAGATGAAAGAACCTAAACGAGGCAAAAGGAGTATAGAGGGAAAAAGTTTCTTCGCATTTTTTAAGAAAATTCAAAACATTTTTTAATAAAGTTTATTTACATTTAACTAAAGTATGTAGGTACCATTTTGTTCGATAACTTTTTGCCATCTTGTAGGTAGGGACATGATTCCATTGCTATAGAAATTTTGGGATTTCTGGTCAAAATATCGCGACAAGTGGTTTTGGCAGTCCTCTCGTGATGTTAACCTGACACTGCCTACAGAATTCTGAAGAGACCGAAACAGGTGGAAATCTGAAGGTGCAAGGTCAGGACTATACGGCGGATGCATTAACACCTCCCAGCCAAACTCTCTTAATTTTTGTTGGGTGGCTAAAGATGTGTGAGGTCTAGCGTTATCATGATGAAAACCCACACCCCTTCTGTTGATTAATTCCGGCCGCTTTCTCTCAACTTCTTACTTTAGTCTCATCAGTTGTTTGCAGTAGAGTTCAGAATCGATGGTCCTGCCTGGTGGTAACAGCTCATAATGAATAATGCCCTTCCAATCCCACCACACACACAGCATCACCTTGTTGCGAGTAAACCCGGGTTTCGCCACAGTCTGTGAAGCCTGACCGGCCTTTGACCACGACCTTTTTCGCACGTTCTTGTCATACGTGATCCACTTTTCATCACCAGTTATCAGCTTCTTCAAAAATGATTCGGTTTCATTACGTCGTAATAAAGAATCACAAGTGAGTACACGGTTCATTAGGTTTCTTTCAGTGAGCTCGTGAGGTACCCAAATGTCGAGCTTTTTAGTGTACCCAGTTTTTTTCAAATGCGCCAAAACTGTTTTGTGGTCAATTTCCAGTTCTTCAGCTACGTCGTAACTACTGGTATGCCGATCTTGCTCCACTTTTTCAAAAATGGCATCCATTTTATCCGTAATAGGGCGACCAGAGCGACGTGCATCTTTGACATCAAAGGACAATGCTCATGGATGTATGGAATCCCGTACCATGTTGCATCAAAATCAAACTTTGTTTTTTATATACTACATTGATCATATTAACTCCTACAAAAGTTCTTTTTGAAAAATAAACCCGGGTTTCAGAGTTATTTTGTAAAATCAAAATAACCTAAAAACTAGGTCTGTTTTGTTCGACACTGCCAACGACTTGTTTTATATATCTACTTAGACACGTTTTACATGGACGAATATTATTGCTCTAAAAAAAGCGTAATCCACGTATCTAAGTTAGTAAGAATTACGAGTTATAGCAACGTCTAGCCCCGCCACAGTGCTCGTGACTGAAACTCGTTTTTTCTTTAATACGATGAGTCTCACAGTTACCTACTGGATACAAGTCACTATCTGCTTAAGCAGTCTTCCCGGTGGAGACTAAACTATAGCCTCCAGCCAGGTACATGTGAAACTCGGTGATTTGACCGACCCTTATATTATCAACAGTGTGAGCCGGTAACGTGGGTATAATTCTTG
This sequence comes from Aporophyla lueneburgensis, assembly GCA_932294355.1. Lineage (NCBI taxonomy): Eukaryota > Metazoa > Arthropoda > Insecta > Lepidoptera > Noctuidae > Aporophyla > Aporophyla lueneburgensis. The sequence continues at coordinate 25,590,900 of OW028755.1, forward strand.
CCAAACTTCTTGGCCGCCCTGAAGTTGGCTACAATGGCTGCGCAATCGTAAATCTAATAAAAAAACAGCAGCCTATAATGTTCCCACTGTTGGGACACAGGCCTCCTCTTAGTGAGAGGGAGCCGTAATCCACCACGCGGGCCCAGTGCGGGTTGGTAAATGTGACATGGCTTCAGTTTTTTGGTTCTAAGACATGCCGGTTTACTCATGATGTTTTCGTTCACCGTTTTGCGAGCTGTGGTGATGATATAATTAACACAAAATGCCTGTTTGGGTGTGAACTCACGACGTACTACTCGTAAGTCGCGGCCGCTACCACTGGGCCACCACTACTCACCAATACCAATAATACATTATCATAAATAAGGGTGACCAGTCAGATTGATAGGTAAGTGATAGAAAAATGAAACAAACAAGTTCATTTGGGTTTTTAATAGGGATCAAAGTCAAAAACTGTTACATAAATCATACATCATACTCCTGAAAAAAATCATCTAAATCCGTTGCTGGCGAAGTTATGTCAATAAACCGTCCCCAGCTCAAATACTATACTATCGTCATAACATGAGCACAGCAGCCCACTGTTCGCTTACCGACGAGGCGACTGCAGCAATAATCTACTATGGTTTCTAATGTGTTGGCCACAGCATCATATCTGCTAATCAATAAATACATGTGATAAGTACGACTGTTGACATGTCTCGAATTAATCCTACCTCTTAAGAGGTAATTATTAAGCCCTAAAATCCAAGGTACATCATCATCAATAGAATTATTCACCTCAACTGAATAAATACCAGTCCGACGGATGTGTTCCCCATATTAAGATCTAGCCTGTTTGAGTTGGTAGGTCTCAAGAGCTAACCGTTTTAAATATGTTGTTGTCAATCATAGTGAGCCATCTAAACGTGAATTATGGCTTAGGAATATTGAGATCTCCACATGGTCCAGCATCTGGCAAACCTGGGCGATTGGAGTTGTGCACATCACGACGTTGAACTTCTCTTGTAGCTGACCTCCAGCAAGCAGCACATACTCTTTCCAATCTTGATATCTATAAAAAAACATGAATGTAATACAAAACATTTCACAATGGGAATAGACTTGATAAAAGTATTACTGTAATGTGATGTAACTAGGAATACATGATAATGATCAGGCAGTAATTGTGTCAAAATAGATAAAAAAAAAAAAATAGATAATAATTAGGTTTCATTTTTATGTTGCAACATAAATAAAAATATTTACCAAATGGAGCGGAATATTTCTAACTAAAATGTTTCTCTCTAGTCGATCTTGTCTTACAGGATATGGTCTAGTTGCACGTAGAATAGAATTGCCACAAGAACAACATAATTTTCTATGACCAAAAGCAGGCAAAGATAAACTTCCTTCACTGATCGTGTTTGCTCGATCTTGAAGCAGTCTCAAACACTCTGTACAAAGCACACATTCTGAAGATATCTGCAATTAAAACCATGAGTGAAAAAGTGTGCTTTTACCCTTTATGACGTTATCTATCTTCTGTAACATATTCAAAGAAATTACACCTACGAGTGATTAAGATTAAAGCGTTTTTTGGCCTCAGACAGGTTCGTTTTTTTTTTGTTATTTATTTGTTGGATATTTCCTGTGCGAGTCCAAAAATGTTTTCATTCATTCTATAAAAATAATGTTTTGTAAGCTGGTACATTCATTATAAGATTAGTCAGGAAATAGGTGCCTGACATTCATAAGTACCTATATATTCAAAGAGTAAAATAAGATCTGCTTACCTGAGTAGGAGTTATCCAAGACTGTAACAAGTTAATCATTGGAGTAGACGCTTGTTCTAATGATATGTGGGTAGGTTTCTGGGTATCAAATATGGACTATTGATACATCGCCGGTTTTGCCGGGTGACTGACGATGTCAATCGGTCGACCGACTCGACATATTTGCACAATGAATTACTCACAAAAAAGGTTCAGAAAATACAAACAAGTTCTACTTTGCAAAACAATTCAATAATTATTCAATCTCAATCTCAAAAACACAGACGGTACTCGCTACTCGCTAGCGCAAACCAAAGACTACAGACTACATGCGCAAAATGTCAGATGCACAGATAAATCTATTCTGTTGCATTCTATATCTTTTTTAACAGTTGGGAACGGGTAATTAACCATAATAAAACCAGATAAAATAATGATAATCTTTTAAATAGATATTCTATTCTAGTTTATTTTTTTTAATTAATATAGAATCGGCAGAGTATTATTTTTACAGTGAACATGGCACTTTCAAAAATCAAGGTTATGTTAATCATTTATCACGTGAAGTGAAACGGAACGTCATTCATAGGAAGTAAAACAATATCCATACTTTTAAGCTTAAAAATAAATTCCCTGTTCAAAAACTAAATCCCCGATGTGTAACGTCGTAAAAAAATATGAAACTAATTACTCCAAAATGTTGGTCTTGATGCATGAGACTTTTTGGTACCACTTTTGAGCATTCTCCTTTCCGGATTGAAAACGCTTAAACCAAATTTGTGCTACTCTCACAGACACTACACTAGGTCCATAAACATCGCAAATTTTTTTCGCGGCTTGCGTTGCATTTTTACCTTTTTTGTAGTAAAATTTTAAAATGTATCGAATTTCTTCATTAGATTCACTCATCTTGACGGTACGAAAAACAAATGAAAATGACACATTTTCCTAATTTGAATTTGGAATTATGTTCTTTAAAATTAAACTTTCAATGATACCAAAACCAGCCAGATACAAATAGTATAGCCAAAGAGATTTTATTACAAGTTCATACATACTATAATGCGAAAAGACTTTTTCCCCAACCTAATATGTTAAGAATAGCAACTGACCGATGTTAGCCTCCTGGATGCCAGCGTCATACCTTTATTACATAAAGAATTAAAATTCGTTCTAAAGTCATCTGTGAATTGTTTTCGGAACTAATCGTTTTATGGTAGTTCTGTAACCTTAGTAAACTAGCAACACTGCACCAAACGTCTTTTTGAGTTTGCCCCTGATATACCATAAAACCTAAGTTTTAAATAATATCCAACAACTTTTTTCCGGAATACAGGAGGTTATAGGGTGATGATTTCCCAGCGTGTTTCCAGCGAGGCGATTTGCGAACGTAGGTACTCTCCGCGGGTGTGAAAAGAGGTAGCTATATTTAGATTTAAATGAGCCTGTCTCGCTCTTTCTTATACACTTACGTCAATTGCTCTCATTACGAAAAAATGGTGTACACGTTGCGTGCTCTCTACGCACATGCTACGTGCGCGTTTAGCACCCGCAAAATCGCCAGCGTCATAAGGTCCTTAGGTATGTACGCGACTTTCCTGCTAAGGTCGCGAGATTTGTTCGAAAGAGTTACCGTGGCCCTGGCATATAGGCAACTGAAGGAACACGGGTGGAGTTTAATCAGTAAAAGTCTGACACGCTCTCCCGCTCCACCCAGAGCGGGAGATGACATTTGATGATTTCCCACCCAGAAAATAAAGGTATGTTAGTGACTTTGGAATCCCTGCGCCCTCACGCCCCTAGCCGCCGTAGGAGACGCCTCGGGCGTTTCTACTTACAAACAATAATATATAATTTTATTGTTCTTATAATTTTACTCATTAAACTTTGCATTTTGATGGCCAGAAGCCCTTGTTATTTTTTTAACTACTACGTAGCTAATTAATACTATAAAGTATATCGTGTAGTATATCTGATATCTTATTCATATTCATATCTTTATTTGCGTTCCATTTTGCCCGGGTCATGGGAGCTACTGAAAGTGCTAAGTAAGTTCATAGCCAAATTCTAGTCTGAATGTACCTACATAGATTGCTATCGACTTGGTAAAAAGAAGAATACTATAAGGTGTGGTGCGAGTTTATGTCTCGGTAAAGACTGAATTCTCGACACTGAGAAATATACTCCTTTATTTTCACTGATCAACTGAGACGGTTTTTTTTCATATGACTACGTAAAGTTTGAAGTAGGCAATGGCTGTCAAATAATTCATATCCCGTCTGGAGCAAATAATAGACATCAAATAGCGAGGCTATTAGCTTATATTAACTCAGACATAAGTAGTATGTCACAGTCTTATTTAATTAGTGTTGGTAGTGATATTAACACTACTATTGATACGCCTAGTAGTTTAAACTACTAGGTGCGACAACGGATGAGCCGCATATGTTGAATGTTGTTCATCAAAATATGCAGGGTCTGTCCGGCAAAGAGTTAGAGTTAAGTTTATTTATAGAGAACCATGATGTTCAGGTATTATGTTTAACTGAACACTGGTTGAAAGAACATGAAATAGTGTTTATCAATGATGATAATTTTACTGTACAAAGTGCATTTGCGAGAAAAAGGGCCATCCGTGGTGGTTCTTTAGTTCTTGTTTCAAACAAGCTAAAATGTAAGCAACGTTCAGATTTAGTAAAGCTCTCTATTGAGCGCACTATTGAGTTGTCTTGTGTTGAACTCGAGCGATACGTTATAATTTGCGTTTATCGACCCCCCTCTGGGGATTTCGTTTGTTTCGAGTCAGTAATGGAGGATTTACTCAATAAGTTAAAATCAAGTAATAAAAGTATAATTTTATGTGGCGATTTTAATATTAATATTTTAGATGTTACTCCATTGAGTATTAGACTTCTCAATCTTTTCAGGTCTTTTAATTTATTTAACTTGTATTTTGAACCAACTAGGATCACAGCTTCTTCGTCAACTTGTCTTGATAATATATTTAGTGATGGTGATGCCAAAGATAAATTAGTGCTAACTGATTTAACGTCCGACCACTGTGGTTTGCTATCTAGCTTCCCTATGTCATTGTTTAAAAAGGCACATAAACTTGAATGCAGGCCTTATACAGCTAGTCGTTGCACCAAGTTTAAAAATAATGTAGCTCGTAGAATTACACCATCCATAGTAGAAAACGAGAATCCTAATGCAATTTATGAAGCCCTCTTTAATGTAGTGCAAAAAGAGTACAAATCTACTTTCAAGACCAAAACCATTGACATTAATGGCACCTCCGTCGGCTTTAACCAATGGGCTACTCCAGGTATTTATAAAAGTAGAGCGAGGCTATACGAGTTATATGGTTTAAAAAAATACAGGTTTGATACTCCTTTCCTAGTGTATGTAAAAAAATATTCAAAATTATTTAAACAGGTTAGTGCTTTTGCTAAATCTAAATTTTTAAGCGATCAAATTAAAAATTCAAATAATAAAATAAAAACCACTTGGAAAATCATTAACAATGAAACGGGTAAATCGGTTAAACAAGAAAAACAACTTGAAATTATGGTCGACAACAAATTAGTAAATACGGCAGCTGACGTAGCACAGGCATTTAATGAGTTTTTTGCCAACATACCTATAACTACGACTCGCTCCTTAAATTCCTCCCCGTCTAAAGCTGAAAACCTTTTGCATAGTAGTGTGCCTAAAAGTAGTTGCCTATTCAATTTTGAACATGTAACGCCTCGTGATGTAGTTAATGTTTTTAACACACTTAAGTCTAAAAACACTGGTGATTTCTGGGGCATTTCCATCAAACTATTAAGTAATATAATAGACATCGTAGCCCCCTCTTTAGCTGTTACTTTTAATAAATGTGTTGATGTCGGAACTTTTCCTGACCTCATGAAGAGTAGCAAAGTCATACCATTATTTAAATCAGGTAATAAAAAAGACGTTTCTAATTTTAGGCCTATTTCTATCTTACCTGCATTTAGCAAAATATTCGAAAAGTTAATACTCAAGCAGTTGTTAAGACATTTTAATTTAAACAGCCTCCTTCATAATGAGCAATATGGCTTTACGAAAGGTCGTTCAACTACAGATGCGGGTGTTACTCTCTTGAAACACATTTTTAACGCATGGGAGAACTCGCAAAATGCTATCGGAGTATTCTGTGATCTCTCCAAAGCCTTTGATTGCGTGCACCATGACACGCTTTTGCGTAAACTACGTCATTACGGTGTCCATAACGAAGCTTTAAACGTAATAAATTCTTATTTACATAATAGGTTCCAATGTGTAGATATTAATGGTGTAAAATCTACCGAGCTACCGGTTCAGTTAGGTGTGCCTCAAGGCTCTATACTCGGCCCATTCTTGTTCTTAGTGTATATCAATGACTTACCATTCTTTTTAAAGGGTATTTGTGACGTTGTACTGTTTGCAGATGATACTTCTCTTATTTTTAAAGTAGATAGGAACAGACAAGATTTTGAAGACGTAAACAGTGCACTCTCAATGGTTACGGATTGGTTTACGGCAAATAACTTAGTTCTCAATGCCAAGAAAACGAAATGTGTAAAGTTCGCCTTACCGAATGTTAGAAATCTAGGTCCCGAAATCGTCTTAAATAAAGAGGTTCTTAAAACTGTAGACTCGACAGTTTTCCTGGGCATAGCAGTGGATGGCAAACTACAGTGGGGCCCACATATTTCAAGTCTAGCGGGGAGGCTCAGTTCAGCCGCCTACGCCGTCAGAAAAGTATGACAATATACTGACGTTGATACAGCTCGGTTAGTCTATTTTAGTTATTTTCACAGCATTATGTCTTACGGTATTCTACTGTGGGGCAAAGCCGCTGATATTCAAAATATTTTTGTCCTTCAGAAACGAGCTGTTCGAGCAATTTACCAGCTAGGTGCCAGAGTTTCTCTAAGGGACTTTTTTAAAGATATTGGTATTCTTACGGTAGCATCACAATTCATCTTCGCCAACATCTTATATATTAGGCAAAATTTACACTTACACGCTAAAAACAGTGATTTTCACACTGTTAACACTAGAAATAAGGACAAACTACGTGTTCCCTTTCACCGGCTTCATAAGGTGCATAACTCATTTGTTGGGCTTGGTATAACATTTTACAACAAGCTACCACCTTATTTACTAGAATTACCTTTTAATGCGTTTAAAGCTCAAGTAAAATCCAACCTTTGTCTAAAGGCATATTATTCCATCAACGACTATTTAAATGACAAAACTAGTTGGTCGCTGTGATTAACTCAAGACAATGTTTGTGTTCTTTCTCCAGTACTAGCGTACCTAGTGATAGGTTATATAGCTGTAATATAATTTTTATTATATATTTTTTTTTACTGTGTTAGTCATTTTTTTTGTGTATTTATTGGTTTGACATATTATAATGATTAGTATTGCATAAAATGATTAGCTAGCGACCTCGACAAGTTGTCATTCAATTCTTGCCTGAGCAACCGGCAGCAAGTTCGTCATGCTCCCTTAGATGTCAATGCTTGCGGTAGCGTCAGGGGTCGGGTTGCCCCCTTCCCTCAAATAAGGCGAGGGGGGTAATGGCTGATCTTTGCGTTATGCTCGTGAACGGGTGCTGCTTGTGGTGACTGGTCGTCTTGCTGACCTTGATGTTGGTATTGTTGTTAATTACCTACCTGTTTATTTGTTTTTACGCCGATGGTCCTAGTTTATCATTTTGAGGCCTCGAGTTGTAACTCGGGTCGTAACAGCTATGTGAACGTGATTCAGCATTGCATATGTAAGCTGTCACGCCCTTATGCCAGTAGGCTTTTATTTTGGTACCTTTATTTACATGATAAAAATATTTTTTGCTTTTGCTTGAGTATAGATTTCATTTTATTTCCTGGATTATTGGGTTGGCTAGCTGACAGATGGCAAATCATTTAATTTAATGTTTTGTGTCTCATAATGTTACCTCCTTACAATTGTATAGAATCAAGTTCTTTAACTTAACAGACAGCTGTGCTGCTGGGGAGTTTGTTCCGCCACTTCTTCTTCCCAGCTAAAGCACTAGGAAGTGTCGAAGGGCGGGCGTTTTGGGGGGACTGTCTTTTGTAACTTTGACGTTCAAAAAGTGCTGACTCTCAGCCTAGTTTGAATAAATGACTTTTGATTTTGATTTTGATTTTTGAATAACAACACAACACGCCGTATTCCCGGAAGGGTCAGGCAGAGGTGTACCTATAGTACACCCACATTGCGCCTGTTATGTTTAAGTCCCATGTTACCGGGGGCGATCCCATTGTCAACGACCGGGCAATAATCCAAATTCAGGGCTGCTACTGATAACTCACTTTGCTTGAGCTGGGATCGACCTAGGACCGTCATTTGTCAACTAAAGAAACACGGGTGGGTTTTAGTCAGCAAAAGTCTGACACGAAAGAGCGGGAAAAGTCATTTGATGATTTACCACACGCTTGCAACCAAAAGATCCAAAAGGCAGTCAAATTATAACAGTTATTGATTTTAACTTTCTTTTTTGAGTGCAGTTAATGGTATCGACCCCGACTTACGAGTTGTAAGTCGTGGGTTCAAACCCAGGCAGGCGATTTACTTTTGTACTTAAATATTTTAATCGCCACTGCTCTCATAACGTTAAAGAAGACATCGTGAGAAAACCGACATGTATTAGAACCAACAATTCAAATACATGTGACATCTACCACTCCGTACTGGGCCCAGGTGGTAGATTACGGCCCACTCCCTCTCACTGAGAGGACGCCTGTGTCCCAGCAGTGGGAACAATATAAGCTGATTATTTAAGTAAACGAAGCAAAACATAGAAATAAACACGATGTTCACATTGCCAACAAACTAAGCAGACACAATATCATCAATAAAGACGTTTGCGACACCGCAGCGCGAAAAAAGATGAAATATGGGAGAAGTTTGTAAGCAAATGTGCCTGAGTTCTGCCTGAATTATGCCCGTTTTGGTCGTAAAGCCCGTCGGGCCGAACATTTGTCAACAACATCGCCGGATTGCTATAAGCTCGCCTCGTGGGAACGCTCGACGAAAATAGGTTAGGAGACGTGCTACTTTTAAAAACATCATCGTCATTACGTTTTTCAGAAAATATTTACTAATGTGTTGAGATCTGCTGAACTACAACCCCTACACTTCTCCATTTTCTAGTTTTTAAGCTGAGAAATGGCTCAAAAACTGACTTTCTTTATCAACCTGCACCCTTATTGCATAACAAACTTTCAATTAAAATCCGAAGGATTTTGTAGGAAATTCGTAATCTTTTCTTTAAAAATCTTTAATTTTTTTCATAAATTATTGAAAAATTCGTCTGTAAATAACACAATGTATGTCCTGTCTATCAAAATTAATAGCCTTGCGATTTTAAGTGTGTTACGCTATCACCCCACTTGTCTGCGTTTACCTTTCCAGCAGACAATCAAATCGGAAATCGGTCTTTGACAGTCGTTACGGGTAATCTGATCTGGTAGAGGTTAGATAGACAGTCATTCCGTGTAATATACGGTAATTCAGCTGCACCCAGTTAGACTGGATGCCGACGCCAACATAATTGGGAAAAGGCTTGGCAGATGAAGATGATGAGACAATCGAATACCAAATGCATCATCATTGACTGGCCTGTTAGTCTAGTAGTATTAAGTGATCCTGACTGCTAAGACTGAGGTCATGGGCTCGATTCCCACCCAGAACAAATCTTTGTGTGATGAGCACAGTCATTTGTTCTGTGTCTGGTTATAATTTATCTATAATATGTACTTATGTATTTAGAAATATATAAGTACTAGCGGCCCGGTACGTGCTTCGCTACGTATAAAGTGAAATAATAAAAAAATCTCCATCTGAAAAAAAAATTAATTTGACAGCAAAATCCCCATTAACAAAATGATCCGCCATTTATTGAATTCATTTGTTACAAAAAATGTGATAAATGAAGAACCGCTCGACCGATTTTGTGCAAACTTCACAAAACCATCTACTAGTACTACTAACTTCACATAAACACAAAAATTCCGATCAAAGCCTAAACATTTAGTTTGGATAGGTGAGCCCGTTCTTGAGTTATAAAATTACAACGAAAAGTGGCACTGATTTTAAATATATATAAGTATATTTATCAGTTGTCTGGTTACTATAGTACAGGCTCTGCCTAGTTTGGGATCAGATAACAGTGTGTTGCTTATCCTAAAAAGAAAAGAAAGAAAGAAAAGAAATTCTCTTTGAATAATCTACTATCATAGGTACAAGTTACAACGATAAAAAAATTCAGCTACACTTAAACGTGCAAAAATAGGTATATAAAATCTTCTTTGATCGTGTTGGTGATTACGCGCGCGGGCTCCTAAACTAAGTTTCCCAAAGCTCCCGTAACAAATTGATAAAAATTCTTGCACATGTACCTCTCCTGAGTGTGATACTTCGTTCGTTATAAATATTACAACATCGCTAGAGTTATGTTTAGATGTTTAAAGAACGATTTAATGTCTTGCTGCTTTTGGGAATCTGCACCGTAATTGCGTAACAGACAACAGACTATTAATCAGAATTTGAATCGTTTTGAACCTTATTTGCTACCCATTCTTTCATATGATCGAAAAAATTGTTTGCTTAGCAACGTAAACAAGGCCATGAATGTTGCGGAATTGTCAAAATGAAAGATTCTTTGGTGTATTACGCAATTACTATTTGATTTGATTTTATACATCCAAATCTTTCTCTTAAATCATTCTGAAAACCGCATTAAAATCCGTTGCGTAGTTTAAAAGATCTAAGCGTAAAAACGCGAGCAGCCACTTTGTTTCATACTATGTAAAGAAGGACAAAGTGGCATACGACAACGGCTTTCGAATGAGAATATTTTCGTGTTTCATATTTTTAGAGCGTTATTTTTACTATTACTATTTCATTTAGCCCTAGGTAAACAACAAAGTTTAGAATCAATAAGCACGGAGGCTAATTCGCAACCCAAATTGTGAGATTGAACACAAAAATTACTAGTAGGTACCCATGTTCCGTCAAGTGTGTAAAATAAAATAAATTCCTAATAAAATTTGCAAGGCGAGGCAAGACGCGGGCCGCGCGAGGAACGGGGTGAGGGGCAAGGCGCGAGGCGTGTCAAAGCTTAGGAATACACTATACTTGATTTAGCGAGACATTCCGCGTTTGGCTAATTTGACTACGTCCCGCTTCTTGAGACAAGGATGCTGATATCTTTGGATGTGACAACAGAAATTAATCTTTATTTACGTTTTTGTGGTTAGTATTAGAATGTATTGTATACCTACCGGATTATAACACTGTTGGTGGTCGCCATAGCATGTTAACATTTGTTAACATTTTTCTCACAACATCAGCTGTCAGCGTTTATAGAGAAACATAATATAGGCGTACTTATACCTACTGGTACATCTACATTTAGTCAGTTATATTAAAGTCCCATGTAAAAGGGCCTCATTTATTGCCATCAACCGGGCACAAATCCAGACTCCGGTCTGCTACACAGAAATTCTAGACAGAAAATCCCAATTACAGAAACAATGACAGAAAATGCCAAAGTGGCCAACCTGAAAATCGAACCCAGGACTTCGAGCCAATATCAAGAGACAATCGAGCTCAGCAGTAGCGTTTTCGACCACTAGACCAACAAGGCAGTCATTACAAGTTTTTAGAGTAATGATAAACCAAAAGAAAAATACAAAAGCGCGTCTCAAACACAGCCTCTTGATTCTGGGCTCATACTGCAGAGCCACCTCTCACTGCAGTCCAAGCAAGTCGATCATATCACATCACTTCATGGACCAACGAGGCAGTCAAAAGCACAGCATGATCTATGTGACAGTTTTGTACCACATCCATGAACAATTTGCATTTTATCTCGATGTCAGTCGACACCCGGCAGGCGCCTGATTGCCAAGCTCTTATATTTATCAAATAAATATTGAATCATTTCATTTGCTTCATTCTGCGGCCAGAACCAGGTTTTTGACGTTTTCAGGACTTTTTTTTATCTCGAATTTATAACTTGTACAATTCACGCCTGAGATTATTACAACATCATAAAATATCACAAAAGAGCACATTATCAGCCTAAAGAAGTCTAATGGAGGATCCGTCATAGGTCTCCCTAATCGAATATCATTGTACTAGCTTCTGCCCGCGACTTCGTCCGCGCCAAATTTTTGCTCCCCTGACCCTTCCCGTCGCATCGATTTGCCTGCTCGCTCCTTTTGAGTTACAGTGAGTCAACCTTATAAGATAGACATATGCTCTCGCGGACTTTTTTTAGAACTTTTTAAAAGAAACAATTCCGTCATACATGATTTTTACGTTACTTTAACCGTTTACGCAGCGCATGCAACGGAAACTCTCAAAACGAATAAATTTTCCCCGTTTTTGCAACATTTTTCATTACTGCTCCGCTCCTCTTAGTTATAGCGTGATGTTATATAGCCTATAGCCTCCCTCGATAAATAGGCTACCCAACACAAAAAAAAATTTTCAATTCGGACCAGTAGTTCCTGAGATTAGCGCGTTCAATCAAACAAACAAACAAACAAACTCTTCAGCTTTTTAATATTAGTATAGATTCGATCTTTGGCCACTGACCACAGCTTTGAGCCACCCTGTGAATATCGTCGACCTACTACCTTACCGTTTGCCAATTTTGATAACCATTCAATAACAAAATTAAACTTGTACAGTCTGTGCCCTACATTATCTGACCCTCTCGGTATGAACCACGCTCACATCGAAGTGCTAAGTCCCGCCCCATTTAAATAAATCATCTTGTTAAGCCATTTTGGTCATTATCTTGTTAGCGTTAAGATTGAGTTGCGTATTAACAAGTAATATTCTCAACAAGTTACTGTGGCTTCGCGGTTCGATGCTAGATTGACGATGAACTGTGCGTAAGTTCAAATCACACTCCACCTGTTAACAATTTCTTTTTTTAATTGTTTTCATTTATGATTTCTGCTATATTTCTTGCATTATTATAGAACTTCTGATATGATTTCGCCTAACGAACATATCTTTTAAACAAGTGGGTAAAACTTCCTTGAATAATAGCGAATTTGATCCTTATCGCGGATTGGAAACTCCTTTGGGTATTTTGATAAATCATGTTGTCAAGCGATTTTAATTATTATCCTACTGTCGTTAAGGTTGAGAGGATTAAAAGGTTGAGTATCAAAATGCAATAAGACTACTTAAAACAACCAAGGTGAGGGTGGATTAACAAAAAAATCGCGCGTCAACAACATCACAATTTGCTGTATACGCTTAGTATTCTGTGACACATTTTAATAACTGCTTGTGATTTTGCGATATTGAACTTAATGATACCTACTATATGGTTCAAATTCTATAGAATATTGCGTCCAGCTCACAACTAACAGCTAATTTGAAGTCAGAATAGTAAGAGTTCATTTGGTCTCGTGGTCATTAAACAAATTGTTGTCTGGGTTCAAAACCAGCATAACCTATAGACTACTTTTTGTTCGTAATGGTTTGTTTATTTTTATGTTTTTTACTTTTCTCTTTTGTTTATTTTTATATTTTTTTACTTTTCTCTAAGGAACGAAGTCTATAAATGTGTTTTTCAATGGGTAGTTTGTAAAGGAATGAAACAAAATCATTGCAAAAAAATGATAATCTTTATTAATTAAAATATACTATATACTATAAGTAAATAAAGTGAGTAAATGCTCATAGTTCAGAATTAATTAGCTTTTTTACTGTAACATTCAAAGTTAACTATTTGTTAACAAACATTTTTAACACGTTGAGAGCCAAACAAAAAATTGTTAGTAGCAAGCACGCGATAACGCGTGATCGGCCATAATACAGAGCCGAGGAATCACGTGATACCGCGTGATCGGCACTCAACGTGTTAAGCATGACAATGCTTGGAAGTTTGTTGTTTATTTTTAACGTAAAGATTTTTTATTTACCCACCTGTTTATAAAATAAGTTTTTTATTCGAAATTCATATCGGTCTTTCTATAATACTTCTTAATAAGCCTTTCAACCTTAACTACAACAAGATAATGATTAAAATGACTTAACATTATTATCTAGATGTCGTTAAGGTTGAAGGCTGAAGAATATGCAATACGACTACCAGAAATAACCCAATCGAGGGTGGATTAACATAAAATTATAATAAAAACACCACTGTTAGCTGTCAATGCTTAATATTTAATTCCGTGATACATTTCAATAGCTGCTTATTGTTTTTCAATAATGAACTTAATGGTCTATATCATATGGATCAAATTCTATAAAATATTGCGTCTAGCATCAAAACTAAAATTTAATTTGAAGTCACCTAATAAGAAGTGAATTGGTCTCATGGTCATTAACGCAGATAGATAAGCATCGTTGTCCAGGTTCGAAACCAGTATAACCTAAAGACTTCTTTTTGTTCAAAATGTTTTTTTTCTATGTTTTTTTTTTACTTTACTTTAAATATTTTAGGCGTCAAATGTTTTTTTAGATAGGCAGTTTGTTTAGGAACAAAACAACATCATTATTGAAGAAAATATTTATTATTTCATTAAAAAATACTTAAGTAAATAAAGTAAGTAAATGCTCATAGTTTCAAAATTAATATATATTTTATAGTAGCACATTCAAACTTAACTATTTACTTAATACGTTATATAAAACAATATCAATGAAATAACCACAACACTTTCTTCTCTTACATATATTATTAACAACGATATATGTTATGATGAGGACTCATCGGTAAGCTAGTTATTGTTCAACAAACAGTTCATTAACTGTGATTAAGTAATTTCTGAAATGTTTTACAGTTTTATAGGTATAAGTATGTGGTGAATCAACATGTTATTTAAACAGAAAAATGGATTTCCATTTATAACAATAACATCACCACAGAAATTGTAACATTGTAATGGTTTAGCATTCATTGAATTGAGCATTCACTTACTTAATATGTTCAAAAATACTTATGTAGATAAGTGAGTGGCGGTGTGACGCATCATCTCCAATAACTTGCTATAAGCCGCTACGTATGCACCATGTTCCAGCACAAATCTTTTCCTCTCATGTGCTGCAGTAGCCCAGGGTCATTCTACCGATGGTTAGACAAGGTAGTAAGAAATATTATGTTTAATTGCAGCTAAGCGAATAGGCATCAATGGACATTGCATATGGCTTGCAACAATAAGTAGTTTGGTGGCGTTCGGATTCGTGACTATACGATATACATCATGGGATTTGCTCCTGGACGATTGCACTGAAGATTTTTCAGTATTTCCATAAAGTCTTAACCATAACCTGACTGTATTCGTCTGAAACAAAAGAAAAAAACTTATTAACAATTTTGGAAACGTGCAGCTAACTTGTAGGGAGTGGGTGTAATGGAATAATAGCAAAATACAAGATTACTAGGCTATAACAAATTATAAAGGTCAATTTCAAAGAGTAAAATTAAAAATTAAAACACTTACCGATATATTAACACTACGAACAATCTCTTTGATTTCACCATTTTGCTCATGTAAACATAATTATTATTTTATGTCTAGTTTAATCAGTAGATTGCGACATGACGCTTTGTTTACACATAACAAAATCAATAAAGACATGTGTAATGTTACTTTTCACGATTTACGTCAAACGTTTTACCAATGTTTTGCTTTGTCACTGCTATTAGGCGTAGATTGACCTGTGTCACTTAAAACAACTTACTTCAATCTACCCCACGAAGTCAATATATTTTACTTCCTTGGTAATTATAAGTTCTGTGGACATAAATATTTCTTTATTTACCCACTTGTTTGAAAGATATGTTCGTTAGGTGTAAATCATATCACCAGTTCTGTAATAATGCAAGAAATATGGTAGAAATCATAAAATGAAAACAATTTAAAAAAGAAATTGTTAACAGGTGGAGTGTGATTTCGAACTCACACACCATGCATCGTCAATCCAGCATTGAACCGCGAAGCCACAGTAACTTGTTGAGAATAAGCGAAATTAACGATTAGGTAGTAGCCGTGTAAACACAAACATATTACTTGTTAATACGCAATTCAATCTTAACGCTAACAAGATAATGACCAAAATGGCTTAACAAGATGATTTATTTAAATGGGGCGGGACTTAGCACTTCTATGTGAGCGTCGTTCATACCGGGAGGGTCAGATAATGTAGAGCACAGACTGTACAAGGATCTGTATAATTTCATAAAAGAGGCAACTTAACTAACTAGTTTTCGACTAAAGATACAGAAGCGATGAAAACTGCAGAGCTGCCATGTTCCTGTATGCTATGAGTAAAGTAAGTAAGCTTTTGATGATGCGCGAATAGGTTTGTCTCTTACACAGAGCTTGGGCGTGGTCGTGCAACAAGGATCAGTAGTTCTGTGTCTGGGTGTAATTTATCTATAATATGTATGTATTTAGAAATATATAAGTATGTTTATCAGTTGTCTAGTACCCATAACACAAGCTCTGCTTAGCTTGGGACTAGATGGCATTGTGTGATAGTTGTGGAATATTATTATTATTATCATTTATTTATTTTCTTACATATTAAGTATATTTTTAAATATTTTTACAAAAATTATACAAAAAACATTTAAAAATATAAAAAATAGTGGCCCAACGGCATCGGGAGCAGGGTCCAAGCTGCCGGTGGTCAGGGCTCTAGAGAGAGGAACCTCCTGACAATACGTGCCGTGTCTAAGAGCACTGCTTTCTGAATCAAGTCCTTGACCCAGCCGTGCAATGAGAGCCTCCTGATTTACTGTAACAATTATCGGTACAATGATTGCAGAATCCACGTCCCACATGTCGACAACCTCGTGTGCTAAGTCAAGATACTTGATTTTTTTATCTTGTTCAACTTTCACGAGATTCTCGTCATGAGGGACAGCGATATCAACAATCATTGCACGACGCTCTCGTCGATCTATCACCACAATATCAGGCTTATTGGCTATAATAGTCCTGTCTGTGATGATAGATCGATCCCAGTACAATGTGACGTGACCATTCTCGAGAACTGAGTCGGGCACATACCTGTAGTATGGTACTTCAGATTCCACAAGGTTGTATTGCAAAGCAAGTTGCTGGTGGATGATCCTAGCTACTTGATTGTGTCTGTGCAAGTACTCGCCGTTAGCAAGACAAGAACAACCGGAAACAATACGTCGGATGGATTCACCGGGACGGTGGCATGCCCGACAGATGTCAACCGTACCGTCCTTAACAATGTATTTCCGATAATTATTCGTCATGATAACTTCATCCATAATCGCACAGATAAAACCTTCGGTTTCCCCAAAGAGGTCACCGAAACGCAGCCAGGATACGGACGCCAAAAAGTCTACATCAGGCCCATGGAGAGCCCGGAAAAAGCGACCGTGAAGCTCTTTGCTTTGCCATACTTCCTTACGATCCTTAATATCTAATACTGCAGGTTTACGCCAGTTCTCGTTCGCCAAGGAGAGCGGGGTGAGGCCCTTGTCCACTGCAACCACATCTCGGTGCATCCCCACGTCAGTTTGAAGGAAATATTCCCTGAGACTGCAGATCTCGCGGTTGTGGAGGGTTTTAGCGTTTAGGAAACCTCGACCCCCACACTTCCGCGGGATGTACAGTCTCATCACTGATCACCATTATTATTAGTATTATTTTCATACATATTTCGTTACATTTTTAAATATTTTTACAAAATAAATATACAAAAACATTTAAAAATATAAAAAATAGCGGTCCATCGGTAGCGGGAGCAGGATCCAAGCTACCGGTGGTTAGGGCTCCAGAGACAGAAACCTCCTCACAACGCGAGCCGTGTCAAGGAGTACTGCCTTCTGAATCAGGCTCTTGATCCAACCGCCTAACGATAGCCTCGACAGGTGTTGGTCGAGGGTATCGGCCATCAGCCCATTGGCTGATACGACAATCGGCACAATGACAGCCGAGTCAACATTCCACATGTCAACAACCTCGTGTGATAAGTCGAGATATTTCATCTGTTTCTCTTTCTCAGCTTTCACGAGGTTGCTGTCATGCGGAATGGTAACATCGACTATCATTGTGCGGCGCGCTAACCGGTCTATCACCACTATATCAGGCTTATTGGCGACAATAGTCCTGTCAGTAATGATAGACTGATCCCAGTACAACGTGACATGGTCATTTTCGAGAACTGGGTCGGGCACATACTTGTAATACGGTACCTCAGAATCCACTAGTTTGTATTGCAAAGCAAGTTGCTGATGAATAATCCTGGCTACTTGGTTATGCCTGTGCAAGTATTCGTCGTTAGCCAGACGAGAACAACCAGAGATAATATGTCTGATGGACTCACCCGGATGGTGACATGCCCGACACACGTCAACCGTCCCGTCCTTCATAATATGTCTCCGGCAGTTATTCGTCAAGATAACTTCGTCCATAATTGCACAGACGAAACCTTCTGTTTCCTCGAATAGGTTACCAAAACGTAGCCAGGATACGGACGCTAAGAAATCTACACTGGGCTCATGAAGAGCCCGGTAAAAGCGCCCGTGAAGCTCCTTGTTTCGCCATACTTCCTTGCGGTCATCGGTAGTAAGTACTACAGGTTTGCGCCAGTTCTCTTTAGCCATGGAGAGCGGGGTGAGTCCCTTGTCCACTGCGACCACATCACGGTGCATACCCACTTCGGCTTTTAAGAAATACTCCCTGAGACTGCACACCTCGCGGTTGTGGAGGGTCTTTGCATTTAAAAAACCTCGACCCCCGCACTTCCGCGGGATGTACAGTCTCATCACCGATGATCGTGGGTGATGCATCCGGTTTGCGGTCAGCATTGTACGGACCCTCATATCCAGGGCATCGAGTTCTGTCTGAGTCCATTTAAGTATGCCGAAAGAGTACATCAAAACTGGCATGACCCAACCGTTGAAGGCGCGCACCTTGTTTCCGCCTGAGAGAAGACTAATTAATACCTTCTTCAGGCGACCAAAGAAGCGCTCCTTCAACGATTGCTTCATGTCAGCATCGTTGATGCCTAACACTTCCGACATACCCAAATACTTGTAGCTTTCGGATGAGGAAAGGGATCTGAGGTATACGGAATCCGAAAGTTGGATTCCTTCGGATTCCATAACCTCGCCTCGCTTTACATGCATGACTGCACATTTGTCCACACCAAACTCCATCCTGATGGCGCTACTAAAAGTTTCAGTTACCTTCAGTAGCTCCATCAGTTGCAGTTTGTTGGGGGCAAAGACTTTTAGGTCATCCATGTAGAGGAGGTGAGATATAACCTGACCTCTCCTCAGCCGATAGCCTAGACCTGAATCCTCCAGCAGTGTGCTTAGAGGATTCAGGGCTAAGCAAAACCAAAGTGGACTCAGACTGTCGCCCTGAAATATTCCCCGCTTAATCCATAGAGGCTCATCATTTCGCTGGATCTGTGGACATCCTGGATAGCGAAGGACTGTCCTCCATTGCCCCATGCACGACTCTAGGAAGGCGCGTAGAGTTGTATCAACCTTGTACAACTCCAGCACCCTCCTGAGCCATGAATGTGGCACTGAGTCGTAGGCCTTCTTATAGTCTATCCAGCATGTCGACAGATCCTTGCGGGATCGACGAACCTGTTGGCTTATGGCCATGTCGATGAGGAGTAGCTCCTTAGTACCACGGGACCCGTTCCTACATCCATTTTGAGACGCAGACATAATGGAATTATCTATACTAATATTATAAAGAGGTAACATTTGTTTGTAAGTTTGTAAGTTTGTATGTAGGGGGTAATCTCCGGAAGTAATGAACCAATTTTAAAAATTGTTTCACTGGTAGAAAGCTACATTATTCGTGAGTGCTATAGGCTATAAATTATAAAGATATCATGCATATTAGCTGAACTATCTCAATTTTTGTCTAGCCAGGCGGAAAAAAATTGCTCTTACAACAGTTATTTGCATGCGCTGCCTTAACAGCTGTATATAATTCAAAACAATGTATGGCAACCTGGTCCGCTTTGAATAGTTCTACAAAAGAGTCCGCGACACCATATATCATCGTCACCATATATCAGTCTTGCCTGCGCCGCGTTCCAATGCGGACGTGTTTGCATATTCTGTGTATTGATTAGCGCGGCGCAAGCTGTCGCTCGTAATTTTCTCGCCATGAGTAGTGAACTAGTGGCGAATGAGCTGCTGGCGTTCCTGCAGCAGAAGCTGGATGTGATGGACGAGGTGTCCGCTGTCCAAATCTGCGCAACGAACTTCAGCGAGGAGGACATAGCTGCTGCCAAGCTGTTGTTGTTCAATGTGCTGAACAAGCGCGACCAGATGGTGTCCCGCCGGCGTGACGGGACTAAGAGAAGCCTGCAAGACATTATCACGCTGTTCAAGGAGACCGACCCGGACGACGTGCCTACGTTTGTGGCGAAGGAGTTGCACAAGCTTCCTCCTGTCACTTTTGACCACGTCGATGTTACAAGCCTTCTGAAGAATATTGTCTTTCTGAAGGCCCGCCTCGCGGATGTTACAGCGAAGCTAGATGCATCCCAAAACACCGTTGCCGATTTGCGCAAAGAATTTACCGAGTTGCGCAATAGTGTGGCGGTATCTAGGTCATCAGTCGATGTGTCTAACTTAAACATGTGTCGCGGAGCCGGCGGCGATGTATCGCCGTCAAATTCCGCGTCAGCAGTTTCGTCGCCAGCGCATCCGTCGTTTGCTGAGCTTGCAAAACGCCCTGCTCACGTGCCTCGCAGCCCCGCGCTCGTCAGCACCGCTCCTCTACGCAGCGCTGTCCGAACTCCTCGCCACGTCTCGCTGCCAGTGTCTGCAGCTCTGACGAAACCCTGCGTCACTGCGAGTGTCCCAGGCGATCCAACTATGAAACGTAAGCCTGATGAAGAGGGTTTCGTGTCGGTGCAAAGGAGGAAGCACCATTCGCGAACCAACAAGAATCGCTGCGGGAAAGCTACTGCAAAGTCCGATGTCAGCTTGCGCGCTGCTAAGCCGAACACTCCCGTGTACATTTCCCGCCTACACTACACCACTAAGGCGGAAGACATTGTGGAGTACGTACGCCAGAAGACGAAGTACATGCCGAGGGTACAGTTACTGGAGTCACACCGCAACGTCAACTTCAAGGCGTTTGTGGTGCGTGTACCGAATTGCTATCTGCCCGTCGTCATGGACGAAGACTTTTGGCCACAGGACGTGGTGTTCCGTCGCTTCCGCGGACAAGTGCCACAGGACAGCTCACGGACAAGCTAACTTAATAGTGAAGTGCTACTAACATAGTTTATAGTACTATTATTAACACATGTTTTTGTATAATACTTATGTATGTTAGTTTGTAAGGTATTTGTCTATGGGTCTTTGTTACCTGAAAATAAATGTTTTATTATTATTATTATTATATTATTATATATCTATCTTTCATAATTTAGCAGATATAGTAGCTTTTATGTGTTAAAAAAAGTATTTTTCGACGTACTTACCTTTGGACGATTTTTTAAACAACAAAATATTAGACCTTATCGAAAAAAATATTATTATGATCACAAGAACATCATAGAGATACGATTTGCCCGAAACAGTATGTCAATTGGTTAAATGGTTTCGAAGATAATACAAAATTACTAAATCGCAAAACGCCGCCGTCCATTTACGAATCGCATTAGAACATGCTTTGTACGGACGTTTTATCCATTTACCATAGATGACAAGCTTTTGATGCTATTAGGACAGTATTATAAATAACAGGGGTAAAATATTTTTTTCTAGATGCCCCAGGAGGCACTGGGAAAACATTCCTCGCAAATTTGGTATTGGCAAAAGTCAGACAATCCGGGAAAAATGGGCTAGCTGTTGCCTCTTCAGGGATTGCCGCAACTCTATTAAATGATGGGAAAACAGCACACTCCACCTTTAAGCTACCATTGACAGTATCATTGGAACAACAGTCAGTATGCTCCATACTTAAAAATGGACCGCTCGGGAAACTGTTACAAGAGACATCTTTATTTTGGGACGAATGTACCATGAGTCATAGAGCTCATGTTGAAGCAGTAAACCGAACGCTTAAAGACCTCAGAAACTCAGATGCTGTTATGGGTGGTTTTAGTTTTGTTTTTGCGGGTGATTTTCGACAAACACTGGCTGTATTAACAAAAGGAACACGCGCCGATGTTCAGGGCATGCTTAAAATCATCTTACTTATGGAGTTTCGTCGAAACTCTCAATTTACGAACAAACATGAGAGCTTATTTGAGCGACAACTACGATAACGACTTTCCGCATCAACTACTAAATCTTTGAGAAGGAAAAATTATTACTGTTGGTAGCACCAACAGCACTAGCGTCTAGCGATGACATTAACCTTGACGATAGATTAGGTCACATATTACATAGGTTAGAACATCCGATAGACGCTATTTATCCCGGTCTTGAAAATTTATTGGAAAGAGATTATCATTGGCTTTGTTCCAGGGCAATAGTGTCTCCTAGAAACGATATAGTGAATGAGATAAATAAACTGATTTTAGAGAAAATTCCCGGTCAAGTCAAACACTATAAGTCCATTGATACGGTTGTAATATTGAGGATACAGTGCACTATCCTCAAGAATTTTTAAATTCTTTGAGCCTTTCTGGCCTACCTCCTCATGACCTCATGTTAAAAGTTGGCATTCCTATCATGCTATTAAGAAACTTGAGCCCCCCAACATGTGTAATGGCTGCTGGCTGCTGTGTAATGTCTGCTTATAAAAGAGTTGTGTGACCATTCTCACAGGGCCAGCAGTGGGAAAACTGGGTTATATTCCGCGGATACCCATGATTCCGACGGATTTACCCATACCGTTTAAAAGGCTACAGTATCCCGTCAAAATCTCTTTTGCCCTCACTATAAATAAGTCCTAGGGTCAAACATTCTCTGAATTCTCTCTGGTGGGCATTGACCTGAGAAAGTAGTGTTTTTCCCATGGACATATGTTGGCTTATCTTGGGTTGGAACTCCTGAAAGACAATATATTTTGGTACCAAATAATAGCATTACATCTAATATAGTATACAGAAATGTTTTGAATAATTAAATTTAACTTAATTTATTCAATCATAATCATTTCATTCACTCATTTGAAATCCGGTTATATAGCCAACGTGGCATGCAAATACATACATACATACATATGCAATAAAAACAAAACCCTCCTTTTGGCAATCAGGAAATAAATCATAGAACTCACAAGTAACCCTACCCAACTGTCACCCACCGATCAGAATGAAACTTTGCACATCGATATAACACTAAAAAATATTGAACCCGTGTTTTTTATTTTTCCGGAATTCACTTTTTAGGGGTAGAAACCACCCCTAATAACCCCTAAGTAGGCTAACCCACGTAACTCTGGGTAGAGTGAGTTTATTCGACTGCTTTTCATCAGCACATTACGATCTTGACCACAAATAGGCTAACCCACCGTAACCCTAATATAACTTATCCCCACAAACCGTTACAACCCTTATAAACCTAGGGGGTGGTTTCTACCCCTAAAAATTGGATTCCGGAAAAGTAAAAAAACATGGGTTCAATATTTTTTAGTGTTATATCGATGTGCAAAGTTTCATTCTGATCGGTGGGTGACAGTTGGGTAGGGTTACGTGTCAGTACTAACCAAACCACACTCATAATTTCATCACAAGTTAAAATGTTTACCGCACAATGAAGTGGGCACGGGTCAGCTAGTATGCAATAAAAACAAAACCCTCCTTTTGGCAGTCAGGAAATAAATCATAGAACTCACAAGTAACCCTACCCAACTGTCACCCACCGATCAGAATGAAACTTTGCACATCGATATAACACTAAAAAATATTGAACCCGTGTTTTTTATTTTTCCGGAATCCACTTTTTAGGGGTAGAAACCACCCCTAATAACCCCTAAGTAGGCTAACCCACGTAACTCTGGGTAGAGTGAGTTTATTCGACTGCTTTTCATCAGCACATTACGATCTTGACCACAAATAGGCTAACCCACCGTAACCCTAATATAACTTATCCCCACAAACCGTTACAACCCTTATAAACCTAGGGGGTGGTTTCTACCCCTAAAAATTGGATTCCGGAAAAGTAAAAAAACACGGGTTCAATATTTTTTAGTGTTATATCGATGTGCAAAGTTTCATTCTGATCGGTGGGTGACATTTGGGTAGGGTTACGTGTCAGTACTAACCAAACCACACTCATAATTTCATCACAAGTTAAAATGTTTACCGCCCAACGAAGTGGGCACGGGTCAACTAGTTATCAATATGCGAACTAATTTTCGCTCTCAAAATGGATGTAAGAAGTTTATAAACCGTCGACAAACATGTGATCGGTCTATAATTCTTAGGTTCCGCGGTACTACCTGACTTAGAGCAGGTGGGTGACGCCTGTTGTTAAAAACTGCGGTAGCGACCCAGACTCTAAGGATGACTGGAAATGAGATGCCAGGCGACTGTGTGAACTGGTGAGCCATTTTAACCAGAAGTTGTGCAGTCCGTCCGGTCCCGGTGATTTCCAGTTCGGTAACGGACGGACTGCTCTGGCTACATCTGTTGGCGTAATTAACACGGGCTCCATTTCTGGTAATGATTCACACACTCGCTCGACATCTCGCATCCAGCCAGCCTCAACGTGACAGACGGGTACTGACCAAATGCCCCGCCAGAATGCATTCGTGGCGGCGCCATCCAGGCAGCGCACGTCCGTCACATTTTGTTCGGGTCGCTCCCAAGCTCTATATACCCACCTCTCATCGCTCTGGAACATACGATTCTGCTTGTATCGGTCAACCCGCCGTTTATACCGCCGAATACGGCTTGCCCATGCACAGACTTTCTGCTTCAGGAAGTCGATGCGCTCTGTAACACGGGACATGTATTCTGGAGGACTGATTCCAGTTCCCGAGAATGCCCGCCTTACAAAGCGCATCACTCGTGGTCGAGTATTGCCCTCCCTGAAGCAGTATAGTTTGCCGATGAGTACCCTGGCCCCATCGATACGACGCTCGATCCTATTATAAGGATATTATTATTTCCTTTATTTAAATTTTTACAACATATAAATTACATTTTTAAATATTAAAATAACAAAAATCATAAAAACATTTAAAAATATAAAAAATAGTAGCCCACCGGTATCGGGAATAGGATCCAAGCTACCGGTGGTCAGGGCCGCTGAGAGAGGAACCTTCTCACTATACGTGCCGTGTCCAGTAATACCGCCTTCTGGATCAAGCGCTTGATCCAGCTGCCTAACGAGAGCCTCTTTAGATGTTGGTCGAGGCTCTTGGCTATTATGCCATTGGCCGTCACGACTATCGGCACAATGACTGCTGTATCCACATCCCACATCTCGACAACCTCGCGAGCCAAGTCAAGATATTTGATCTGCTTATCTTGTTCGGCTTTCACGAGGTTCTCGTCATGCGGGACTGCTATATCAACAATCATTGTGCGACGCTCTGATCGATCTATCACCACTATGTCCGGCTTATTAGCGACAATAGTCCTATCAGTGATGATAGATCGATCCCAATACAATGTGATATTTCCATTTTGGAGAACTGGGTCGGGCACATACTTATAGTACGGTACTTCTGATTCCACAAGACTGTATTTCAGAGCAAGTTGCTGGTGGATAATCCTGGCTACAAGGTTGTGTCTATGCAAGTAGTCTCCGTTAGCCAGACGAGAACAACCAGAAATAATGTGTCGGATTGACTCCCCCGGACGGTGGCATGCCCGACAGATGTCAACCGTGCCATCCTTCACAATATATTTCCGGTAGTTGTTTGTCATCATAACTTCGTCCATAATTGCAAAGACAAAACCTTCGGTTTCTCCAAATAGATCTCCGAATCGTAACCAGGATACGGACGCTAAGAGGTCTACATCGGGTCCATGTAGGACCCGGTAAAAGCGTCCGTGGAGCTCCTTGCTTTGCCATACCTCCCTGCGGTCATTAGTATCTAATACTTTAGGTTTGCGCCAGTTCTCGTTAGCCAAGGAGAGCGGGGTGAAGCCCTTGTCCACTGAGACCATATCTCGGTGCATCCCCACATCGGCTTCAAGGAAGTATTCCCTGAGACTGCATATCTCACGGTTGTGCAGGGTCTTGGCATTTAAAAAACCTCGACCTCCGCACTTCCGCGGGATATACAGTCTCATCACCGAGGACCGTGGGTGATGCATCCGATTTACGGTCAGCAGTGTGCGGACCCGTCTATCCAGGGCGTCCAGCTCCGTCTGAGTCCATTTGAGTATGCCGAAAGAGTACATCAAAACTGGCATAACCCAACCGTTGAAGGCGCGCACCTTGTTTCCGCCTGATAAAAGACTATTTAGAACTTTATTCAGGCGGCCAAAGAAGCGCTCCCTCAACGATTGTTTCATGTCAGCAGTGTCGATGCCTAACGCTTCCGACATACCCAAATACTTGTATGTTTCGATTGAGGAGAGGGATCTTAGGTGTATGGAATCCGTGATTTGGGTTCCCACGGATTCCACAATCTCCCCTCGCTTCACATGCATGACTGCAGATTTGTCCACACCAAATTCCATCCTGATGGCGCTACTGAAGGTTTCAGTTACTTTCAGTAGCTCCATCAGTTGCAGATTGTTGTGGGCAAAGAGTTTTAGGTCATCCATGTAGAGGAGGTGAGATATAACCTGACCACCTCTCCTCAATCGATAGCCTATACCTGAATCCTCCAGCAGTGTGCTAAGAGGATTCATGGCTAGGCAGAACCAAAGTGGACTCAAACTATCGCCCTGGAATATACCTCGCTCAATCCTTATCGGTTCGCTATTCCTCTGGATTTGTCGACATCCTGGATAGCGAAGGACCGTCCTCCACTGCCACATACATGACATCAGGAAGGTGCACAGCGTTGTATCTACTTTGTACAACTCTAACACCCTCCTGAGCCATGTGTGTGGTACCGAGTCATAGGCCTTCTTATAGTCTATCCAGCATGTCGACAGATTCCTTCGGGAACGACGAACCTGTTGACTAATGGTCATATCGATTAGGAGCAGCTCCTTAGTACCGCGGGACCCGTTCCTACATCCATTTTGAGAGACAGACAAGATAGAGTTTGTGTCAATATGATTGTAAATTTTAGCTCTCAAAATGGATGTAAGAATTTTATAGACCGTCGGTAGACAAGTGATCGGTCTATAATTTTTGGGTTCCGCGGTGCTACCTGATTTATGGAGCAGGTGGGTTATCCCTGTTGTTAAGAACTGGGGCAACGACCCTGACTCTAAGGCTGACTGGAACTGAGATGCCAAGCGAGCGTGCGACTTTTGGATCCACTTGATCCAAAAGTTGTGCAGTCCGTCCGGCCCCGGAGATTTCCAGTTAGGCAACGGACGGACTACACAAGCGACATCTTGGGGGCTGATGGTAATTGCCCCCATTTCTGGTATTTGTCCGCACGCTCGCTCGATCTGCCTAGTCCAGTCACCTTCGGTGTGATTGACAGGCACCGACCAGATGTTTCGCCAGAACGAAGACATGGCGTCATCATCCGGAAGGGGCATGTCAGCCACACCTTGGTCCGGTCGCTCCCAAGCTCTGTAAACCCACCTTTCATCGCTTTGGAATGTGCGATTCTGAGTGTACCGCTCCACCCTCCGCCGATACCGACGAATACGGTTTGCCCATGCACAGATCTTCTGCTTCAGGAAGTCGATGCGCTCTGTGACGCGGGGCAAATAATCTCGGGGACTAACATCAGTCCCGGAGAACGCCCGTTTCACAAAGCGCATCACTCGAGGGCGAGTATTGCCCTCCCTGAAGCAGATTAGCTTACCGATGAGTGCTCTAGCCTCACCGATACGACACTCAATCCTGCACTGCCAAGCTGGTACGGCTGGTTTTGGTCGTGTAGCTCTGTCACTGTTAGGAAACTTAACATGAGCTACACGACAAGCCGCTACAGCTGCGCAGTACAAGATCGAGTGGGTATCAACCAGGTCTTTGCTGCCGTCAAAATATGTTGACAGCTGTGAGTCTAGAGCACACACCAGCGCCTTGTTTTTCTTATGCATGGGCAAACGAGGTAAACGTGGTCTATGTTCAGGCGGAGTAGAGCGATACTCCCTGAAAGCATCCTCCAAAGCGCTCCTCAATCGTGCATTGCATTGGGTACTCACGGATATAGCCCCGTCATCATCCTCTCCACCAACATAGTTGGGTCGCGGTGAAACACTGGGTAAATTTTGCAGTTGCACCGCGACCAGTGGCGAAGCAGGCGTAACATGGCTATTCCGTGATTCGAGGCAAAGTCGATCAAGCACGGCGGCATCCAGCATATGATTACGCTGGATGACCCGTGCCTGATCCGATAATCGTTGCGACGACACGTTGACACCTGGTTCAAGCACCTGAAACAGAGAGAGCATCCGACCACGGTACGCAGTCAAGTTAGTTCCCCCCTCTGTAGCCCCATAGTATGCGCGCATGACATTTTCGTTGACCGCTTGTGTCCACTTCATGCGCTGCACACTTCCACCGGTAGCGGGGACCCTATCAGAAGCCGGTGGGCCTCGGAGTCCCAAGCTGGCCGGTGGTCGGCCTCGTCCGCGCCGACGTACTGGTGGTGGTGTCGTCGGCGGCGAGAAGTATTCGTCGCTCGAGCTCGACGCAACTGCAGAGGCCGGTGTCACTGGACTCACGTCTGGAGCAGGATCCGGCAACTGCGAGGCGGAGCTGAGCGACGAACCCGAAGATGTTAGGCGTGTGTTATGTAGAAAACGTGCCCGACTTCGCGTCAGCATCTCACAATTTCTCGTGTTATTTAATTTTTTCTTATATCCTGGTATAATGTTATCATTATAGCACCAATATCAGGTACTTCCTTGGTGTTGTCGAAACTTATAATAAAACATTTTTCCATGATTGGTGTTAAAAATTCTAGAAAAAATACACGGAGAAAAAATTTTGAAAAAAATATTATTATTATTATTATAAGGATTCTGGTCGTGCATTGCTACTCCTCGCGTAGGGAACACTCCCCATCCAAACCTTGGATTCCTATTTGCTAGCACTAAAGCAATTCCGTCTGTCCTTGCCGTGTCTTTGCCCCATGAGGACTTAAAGTTATCCGGGTCGAAGTACCAAAGTTACAGCCATAACATTTATTCTGACCACTTTATTATAGCCTGATGAATAAATGTCAATGTCATAAATATTTATTTAAGTAAAAAATCTATAATTAAAATTCACTTGATCGAAAAAAAAACTCGTTCACTATGTGGAAGTTACCAGGTCATTATGGAAACAATTGAACGTCCAAATCAAGAAATGCACATATGAGAAAAGCAGAAGCAATTAGCTTGACTGGCCTGTTAGTCTAGTGGTTAGTGACCCTGACTGCTAAGACTGAGGTCGTGGGTTCGATTCCCACCCAGGACAAATCTTTGTGTGATGAGCACGATCATTTGTTCTGTGTCTGGGTGTAATGTTATCTATAATATGTATGTATTTAGAAATATTAAGTATGTTCATCAGTTATCTGGTTGCCATAGTACAGGCTCTGCCTAGTTTGGGATCAGATAACGGTGTGTTGATTGTCCTAAGATATTATTATTATTAGCTTACTGTTTTTTCAGACATTTTAACCCGAACTTTAGCCGGAATAATAAATAACCAAGATAAATTAGATCTTTATTTTTAAATTTTAGAGTAAAATTCCTCCTGCACATGTTACCGAATCCAGGCAGGAACTAGAACCTTTAAATTCATATTTTAAAATCACTCTGTCATGCTGGAAAAAAAAATATCTTAAAGTTTATTATTCCTTATTACCCTTCAAATCTTTAACCATGTTTCCCTACAAAATGTCAGAATAAGCCGCACTATAACGCTAACCAACCAACAGTATCAAGCGGAATTGAAATTCGAATCTCTAGCCGTCCCTTTTCCTCACACCATGGCACTGCATCTCTGTCCCGCTCTTTAATTAACCCCTGTCAGTTTAGATGGAAAGACACTTGACGCGACCGCAGTGACTCTGCCAATTGGCGGGAAACTTGTGAAGAGCTTGCAGTCCTTATTACGTAAATTATTGCAACAGTCTCTATTGTTTGGTGGATTTTTTAAAGATTGATAATGGTTTCGCCACGGTTTTCATCAGAATGAGATGTAGTTTTCTTAAGTTTAATTAAGAAGTTCCTACGGCCATCATCCAGCTCCATCATCAGAACAGCTCCATGTTACCATATTGTTGTACTGTCCCCTAAGATACATAATTACACCAAATTTGAGCCCAATCGGACATCAGAAAGTGGCTTCGTATGTTAGCATGAATACGAGAGGTCCAATTTCCCATCACTTTTTGACACAATGACACTCTCATTGACGACGCGTGTGATGTTAATCTTTAGGTCTTTGACAGTTTTTGGGCTGTTCGCATGTGTCAGTGATTTCACACAACTCCAAAAAAAATAATCAAGGGTCGTTATATCACATGCTCTTGGAGGCCATGTCTTGTCCCCGAATCTTGGGAACAGGAACCCGTTCATTTTCTCTTTCAATTAATTGACTGTTTCTCTGGCAGTATCTATAATAGTTGGCCGGGACAAGTCGCGATGGCATCCCAGTGAGGTATGGCTCTAGTTCTCAGATTTCAAAAATATACATTTTTCTTACTATAGTCTTGGTGCATTTTAAGCTGGTTTGAGAAACAGTACCTACCAGGCTAGTTGCGAGTGATACGATATAAACATAGTTATATATTTTACTAGTCAAAGCGCAAGCCTTATGTACCTATTAGGTCACCGCGGGGTCATAGCTGAAGAAGACAAATTTTAATATTTGTTTTTTATCATTGTTCCTCTGAACCGCATGCCATCTAATCTCTCCACCACCCATTTTTGACTGGTAAAGAATGCCTTATCTTTTTATGTGTGCAAAAGTTTAAATCAATAAAACATTGCATAAATAAATAAAGGTCAAAACGAAAATCTTGAGAGCGAGATTTAAACCATTACCTGCAATCCTGAGGGGTAATTGCGTATCAGTGGGAATCGCTTTCATTTTGATTATTCCACAACATTCATGGCGTTGTTTACGTTGCTAAGCAAAGAATTATTTTTTTATGCATTGAATATAGCTGGTAAGCGGTAAAATAGGAATCATAGGCAGCAGAAATAATATATGTACACATAAATAATAGATATACTCATACATTGCCAATGGGCGTATTGAACGCAAGGTTATCGCGTTTAATTGCATAGAGTTCATTACATCCATATTCAATTCTAATCTTAGGTCTTGATGACTCATGACAATCTAGAACTGCACTGTGCAATAGTAGTAAAACATGATAAGAAAAGAGGGCACTACACACATGTTCGGCCGGTCAGGTCACCCGGAAAGGGCGATCAGTCTGGATAAGGTACACTTGCAGCGGCTGGTCCGTGGATGGGTCTCTTTACATGTCCTCCGAACCTAGGAAAGCACGTTAAGCCGTTGTTTCGTTATCATTTGTAGATTTTTGACAGTCTTTACGGGTCGGCACAAGTCAGAAACTCTGACCACCAGTCTTACCAAGAGGTATCGTATTACCCAATAACTGGGTTGTGGAGGTCAGATAGGTAGTACCTTCATATTAAATACTGGTACTCAGCTGCATCCGGTTAGACTGGAACCTGACTCTTGACGAACCGATGAATCATATTCGAGTTGGCACAGCACAATTCGAAATAAGCAATCTAATTGAGGCTTTTCCGAACATACATCGATACTTGCGACCAACTCCTGGTTTGCACAGACCGCCACTTATCGAGTCTGAAACAATCGTATCTTTCAAGAGCTGTGGATTTTGTGATTAAATAAATAAATAAATAAACCCCACGACAGAGGAGAACCCCAAGTGACAGGTGATTGAGTCGAATCATGCCGAGCCACACAATAATTGTGTTAAACACTAAGTATCAATCAGAATCTGAAACATTTTGAGAAATATTTCTAATCTATACTTATTATATATATATATTATACATATATATATTTTATATCTATTACTATTTTTAATATTATAAAGCTGAAAAGTTTGTTTGTTTGTTTGTTTATTTGTTTGATTGAACGCGCTAATCTCAGGAACTACAGGTCCGAATTGGAAAATTCTTTTTGTGTTGGCTAGCCTATTTATCGAGGGAGGCTATAGGTTATATAACATCACGCTACAACTAAGAGGAGCGGAGCAGTAATGAAAAATGTTGCAAAAACGGGGAAAATTTATTCCTTTTGAGAGTTTCCGTTGCGTGCGCTGCGTAAACGGTTAAAGTGACGCAAAAATCATGTATGGCGGAATTGTTCCTTTTAAAAAGTTGTACAAAAAAGTCCGCGAGCGCATATGTCTATCTTTTAAGGTTGACTCACTATAACTCAAAAGGAGCGAGCAGCAACGAAAAATGGACGAAAACTAGCAGGCAAATCGATGCGACGGGAATGGTCAGGGGAGCAAAAATTTGACGCGGACGAAGTCGCGGGCAGAAGCTAGTATATAATATTATAAAGCTGAAGAGTTTGTTTGTTTGTTTGTATGTTTGTTTGATTGAACGAGCTAATCTCAGGAACTACTGGTTCGAATTGAAAAAATCTTTTTGTGTTTAGTAGCCTATTTATCGAGAAAGGCTATAGGCTATATAACATCACGCTACAACTAAGAGGAGCGGAGCAGTAATGAAAAATGTTGCAAAAACGGGGAAAATCGCGCGGGTAGGCAATTCGACGAGACGGGAAGAGTCGGGGTAACAAGAAATTTAACGCGGACGAAGTCGCGGGCAGAAGCTAGTGGCTTCATTTGTTCGAAAAACTGTTCAATAACGTAAATAACGCAATGAATTTTGTTGAACTGTCTGAATGGAAGCTTTTCCTACGATCAATAATAACCCCATACAACAATTATGTAGGACCCCTTATGTGCAATTTGCACAACACATTATTCTTATCGCTAGGACATTATTTTTTTATTGTTTTGTACGTACAAAATAGGTCCAACAATTTTATTGGAATAAAATCGCAGCCAACTAAACAATGCTATAGTTGGTAATGATCAGTGGTCGGAGTGGGTAGATTGTTTTTACGTACTCGCATCATAAATAGTCATAGAAATCACAGCATGGATAACCCTTTTTTCAGAGATTTCTTTTTGGTACTTACGGGATTTAATCAAATATTGTGAAATTAAAGATTTCTAAACTAGGTACTACATTAGAAATTTATAAAATGCGATAGATAAACATTTAAAATGGTTTTTTTTTACTGTAGAAGGCCGAAAAAAAACAGCAAAAGGGTTAAACGTTTCTTTTTCATATTGATGTATTCTTTATTCTACACATTATAACATTTGAAATTAATTTCAAAATCCCGGAATCCCGGAATCCCGGAGGCATATCCATACTAATATATACGTGCCAGATCATTGATCCCATTTCAATCTACCTACTCCGACCTCTGGTAATGATATTCGTAATGCAGATGAGAAATAAAAATATTGTTACCAATGCTGGGACACAGACCTCCCCTGTTAGAGGGACTGAGGTCCACAACGCGGTCCCAGTGCGGATTGGTGGATGTGCTGGTGCCCTACATCATCATTCATCATTTCAGCCGTAAGACGTCTACTGCTGGACATAGACCTTCTGCAATTTGGGGGGCTTTGCCGTAATCGCCACGCTTGGCAGGCGGGTTGACGATCGCAGTAAATGCATAGAGAACGCTGCTGCCCATTCTCTAGTAAGTCCCTTAGTCGCCTTTTACGACTCCCACCACGGGTTGAATCCTAATGTACTTTGGCATACATACCTATTTTGGCATAATTTGTTTTGCCATAATAATATTTTGCCATATATATTTTTTTGGAATACAGTTTATGTTGGCATAATGATCTTGAAGGCTAATTTGTTTTGGCATAATTTTAATTCGCATAATATTACTAGGTATAATGACTATTAGCATATTAGTATTTAGGCAAACTTTTTAAAATTAAATTTTTAATCCTAAATTAAAGTTAAAGTATTGTCTTAAAAATTCAATATGTTGTGCTACAAAATTTTGTGACAGAAACGAATCGCTGCAAAACTGACTGCACGTAGTCGTGTCTGCCCTATCCACCCCTAGAGTGTAATTTAAAACCGCGTAGGCGCGGAGGGGTGAGCGTGAAACACATCTGCGACGATAAGCTCGCATGGGACCGCCGGAGCCCCGCAACGCCGGAGCCGTGACAGAAACCATGCCTGCTGCATGTTGCATGTTTGAATGCATGCTGCATGCTTGCTGCATGCTTCATGCCTGCTGGATGCATGCTTGCTTGCTGCATGCCTGCTGCATGCATGATGTATGCATGTTGTGCAGGACGCCGACAGAACGCTTATGTAATAAGATCGCTTATCTAGTAATAAGTGTTTCGGACCGAACACTTTGTTACTCTATGCGCCTTCGGAACGCGCCGCCCGAACGGAATGACATCTGACTTGTCAAGTTTGATTTTTGACACTTGCCACTCCCTTTTAGTTTGGTCTTTGAAAGCGTCGGACAGATTTTTGCTTCCGCGAGTTTTTTGTAAATCAATCCTTGAAAATCGGTCGTTTTTGCGGACAATAAGTCATGACCCAATGATTTTGTGTTAAATAACCCTATTTGGTGAAGGAATACGGGTTTAGTTTCTTGACATTAAAGAACTTTGAAGGTTAAGTGTGGAAGACCGCATGTCTGGACGCCAGACCTCTTGAAGCGGCAAATGGTAACCTGTTCCTGAGAATACTTATTCAGAACCTCACTACACGATACATACACACTCACTTACATACATAGATCCAGGTAATCCCAAGAAGCAGGTGGTCGTCGCTCATCAGGTGAGTTCCTTTGTTCGTTTTGTTGTGGTTAATTTATTTGCAATTGTTCTCTTATATATTGTCTGCTCCGCGTACGGCGGACTAGTTTCGCTAGCCACTCTTGTCTCCAGAGCCCCATCATCAAAAACTTCCACTGCGCAATTGAATTGAGGTCTGGCCTGGCAGCGTACAATAAGTATATTATGTATGAAGCACCTATAAGTTAGTTTAAATATAGTTTGATTGTATTCAATTTAGGAACTAAGAAACTTTGTAATCGCAATCTATTCCGGAGTCAGGTTTGCTCAGATCAAAACGTGTCGAAACCTGTCCAAACCTCGAGACGCCCTTGCCTGCCTCTGATTGATGGACTCGGAGTAGATCGCAAAAACCTAAATATTAATTAGTTATGTTATTGGGTAAACCGAAATTTGATAACTCGGCGCAGTCGGCGCAACTTGCACCTATGTGTATAAAGTATAAATATAGAGAAAGTTACATTTTAAGTTAGTTGTGAAATCCACGCCATGGGCGACTGATTAAGAAATAAATACGTCTTCAAGTTTTAAAAGTGAGTTTTAATAAGTGAACCAAATAGTAGTTCCTCCAATCCAGCAAACAAGTAAATGTGAGGCCTATAAACCTCACAATGTCTGGTCCTTCGCGAGCCGGATTCGAGTGAAAACGCTACTCCACAAACGCTACTAAACAAGACTCCAGTGTGAACTTATTTGAAGAATATTTATAACAATTCATCAAGAATAATGCCTGTTACGAGGTCTACAGGGAAAAAGGGTAGACAACCGTCGACTATAGCTACAGAACGAACGGAAACCGCTACTGAAAACGCAAATGAAGCAGCGACTGAAACCACTACGGAAGCGACTACGGAAACCACTACTGAGACTACGACTGAGACGACCACTACGGAGCAAACGATAACGACAGCTGATACATCGGAGGCCCCCGCCGCGACCGAGTCAACAGTTAAACGCACAGCTAAACAAAGAGTCGCCGATGAACCTAAGATCAAAGAAAGTGGTCGCCGTATGAAACCTACGAGTGAAAAAGTGTCGAAATCGCGTCGCGTAGCTAAAGCCAAGGCGGAGCTAGCACAAAGGTTAGTAGAACTAGCGACCGCGCGCCACGCGCGAGGTCGAAGCGGAATCTACCGATGAAGACCTATCCTTAGTGGCCTCGGAAGCTGGCAATGATCAACGAGTGACTACGTGGCTACAAACAAGTCAGCTACTCGCCATCGCCGAGCAACCACACGAATCTAACGTAAAGTCGTCGACCGAACCTGCAGTTCCAGTGAACGCCGCCGTGTCCTGGAACATCCCGGCGACTTTACCGGCGGGAGTTAACACTACTGAACCCGAGAGCATGCTGCCAGTGAGCACTGCCGCCGCTTGGCAGCCGAACCTTGCGACTGAACAGTCGCACCTGAACCCGCCGCCAGTAATCGCCGCCTGGCAGCAGAACGCCGCAGCTACGCAGCCACACCCGAATCTACAGTCACTGTTCACATCCGCATCCTCGCAACCGAACTATGTGCCTGCGCAGCCGCAACCAACGCCAGCGCCAGCGGAACCTGCCGCACCCTGGCCACAGAATTCGACGTACGTAACTACGAACACATCATGGCAACCGATCTACACTACGGCACCACATCACGACTACACGACGGGCTACGCCGCCGGGACCCGGGTGCCGCAGTCTATGCCATCTACGCACGCCGCACGTCAGCCTACAACAATGGCCGTCCAAGAACCAAGGACGGACTTGAAAGAACTTGCTGCTGCGATCACGCACGCTGTGCAATCTACACAGTACCAGCAGCCCACGAGATACACCGAACTACCCTGTTTCAACGGAGCACATCAAGACTGGCTCACGTTCCGCGCCGCCTACTATGAGACGGCACATAGACTAACAGCAGGGGAGGACATGTCCAGACTTAGAAGAAGCTTTCGAGGTCTAGCCAAGGAAGCTGTACAGGGTCTATTAATAGTGAACGCAGACCCAAGTGAAGTTATGAAATCACTCGAGCTACGTTTCGGACGTCCAGACTCAGTTGCAATGGCTGAGATAGAACGTCTACGAACTCTGCCGCGCCTCACCGAATCTCCGCGTGATGTTTGTACCTTTGCTACTAAAGTTGAAAGTATAGTTGGAATTTTGCAAGCACTGAACTGTGGACATTATCCCACAATCCTGAAGTAACTAAAGCTATTGTTGAGAAGCTCACACCTACTTTGAAGAGACAGTGGTACCAGTTTTCAGCGATGAACTCCAGAACCGAACCTGATCTACTGAAGTTCACCCGATTCATCAAGATCGAAGCTGAAATATGCAGCCCGTACGCACTGCCTGAAAATATCGCTGCAACCGCACAACCCACTCAACAGAACACGCAGCGACGCCAGCAACGGGTACATGCCACACAGAAAACTAACAAACCGAAGTGTGGTTTATGTGAACAACAGGGGCACAGCATTGTGGAATGTGAACAGTTCAAGAAAGCAACTATCGATATTGGGTGGGACATAGCTAAGAAGAATCGGTTGTGTTTTCGTTGCCTCATATACAGAACAAAGCAACACAGCTGTAAACCAAAGAAATGCGAAATAAACGACTGTGTCCACCTACATCACAAGATGTTACACGCCGACAGGAAGAAAGAAGAACCCAAGGAAGAACAAGAGAAGGTACATTCAGCGTGGACCCCTAAGGTGTCATTCCTGAAAATAATACCAGTACACCTTTCTGGACCGGCGGGAGCTGTGGATACCTACGCGCTCCTGGATGATGGCTCCTCGGTAACACTAATCGACGAGAGCCTGGCCAGTCAGATCGGAGCAGAAGGATCATATGAACCACTACGTATATCATCCTTCGACGGCGAACCTACAATCGACGTGACATCTCGACGAGTGAACTTCTGCATCAAGGGACTTCACACAGCGGAACGCAAGTTACAGGCAAGAACGGTCAAGCAGCTGGAGTTGGCTGCACAGAGGATACCTGGAGAAGCAGTCAGGGATTGTGAACATCTTCGAGACATAGCCAAAGATATAGTGACTGGAAATGCAAGACCCAGACTCCTAATTGGCCAAGACAACTGGGATCTTCTCATCAAAATAGAAATCAAAACAGGAAAGAAGAACCAACCAGTGGCATCACTAACGCCACTCGGTTGGGTCCTGCACGGCAGCCACACACGAGCGCTTGGCCACAGAGTGAACTTCATCAGACATGCTGACACAGACGACGATCTTCATGAACTTGTGAAGGAATACATCACAATGGATAACATGCAAGTCAATCCAAAGAAACCCATCAATGATCCTGATGAAAAAGCACTTCGTATTCTGCAGCAACATACGAAGAGGACCACAGAAGGACGGTATCAAACCGCTCTATTATGGCGAGAGGAGAACATAAAAATGCCGGGCAACTATGATAGCGCTATGAACAGGCTCATCAGCGTGGAAAAGAAAATCGATAGAGATCCAGAACTAAAGAAGAGGTACTCTGAACAAATGGAAGCACTAGTGTCAAAGGGATACGCTGAACCAGCTCCATCAACCACGTCAGAACATAGGACCTGGTACCTACCTCATTTCGCGGTTTTCAATCCAATGAAACCGGACAAGTTAAGAATTGTCTGTGACGCTGCAGCCAAGACCAGAGGAATATCGCTGAATGATCAACTGCTCACTGGTCCAGATCTTCTGCAATCATTACCAGGAGTAATAATGCGCTTTCGTCAGCACTCAATCGCCGTGACCGCTGACATTACTGAGATGTTCTTACAAATAGAACTTCGACCAGAAGACCGGGACGCTCTCCGCTACTTATGGAGAGGAGACCGAAGAGACAACCAGCCGCCTGAACAATGCCGCATGAAGTCGCTGATCTTCGAAGCCAGCTACAGCGATATATGTGAAGAACACAAACGCCGAGATATTCCAACATGAACATCCAGAGGCAGTCGAAGCCATCAAAAGAAAGCACTACATGGATGATTATTTGAACAGCTTCGACACGTTAGAAGAAGCAGTAAGAGTCTCACAAGCAGTGCGTAGAATTCACAGCGAAGCACACTTCGAACTCAAGAAATGGTCATCAAACTCTACCGCCCTACTTGAAGCACTAGGTAGGGGAGGTAACCGAGACTCAAGACACCATCAAGCTGGAAGACGACATCCAGACAGAACGAGTTCTCGGTCTGATATGGAGACCAACAGAAGACTCACTTGCCTTCAATCTAAACCTAACACGCATACCTCAGAACGTCCTACAGAACGACACGCCTACTAAAAGGGAAGCCCTTAGAATAGTCATGTCCCTATTCGACCCACTGGGACTTGTATCGCCGGTGACCATCAGAGCCAAGCAAATACTGCAAGAAGTTTGGCGTCGTGGAACAGCATGGGACGAGGTCCTAGACGGTGACTTAGCTGCAAGCTGGAGGAAATGGCTCGCTCAACTCCGAGCACTTGAACACGTCTCCATTCCCCGAACTTATCCAGGCTTCAGCACCACAGAATCACTACAGCTGCACATATTCACCGACGCAAGCGAATCTGCATACTCAGCAGCCTTATATTGGCGAATGGTCGCCAGGGACGAAAGAACCTACGTCTGCTTGGTAATAGCCAAAGCCAAGGTGGCACCATTGAAGCTAATGTCAATTCCACGATTAGAGCTTCAAGCAGCAGTGCTTGGTGCAAGAATGGCGATAGCGGTTAAGGAAGAACATGAAAGAGTACCAGAATCAACCACGTTCTGGACCGACAGCAGAACTACACTGTCATGGATCAGGACTGGAGCCAGGTCTTACAAACCATATGTCGCTCACCGCATCGCAGCCATCGAGGAACACAGCTCCACCAATGAATGGCGCTGGATCCCGACCAAACTGAACCCAGCAGATGACGCTACGAGAGATGTACCAGAACACTATGATGCAGATCACCGCTGGTTCCACGGCCCCGAATTCCTCCGAGGACCCCCAGAAACATGGCCAGCTGATGAGAAGAACCCTGTCATAATCACAGGAGAAGAAAGTACAGATCAACGAGGCTATACCAAACGTCAATAGATTCTCGCGATGGGAGAGGTACCTACGAGCCACAGCACGAGTTCTACAGTTCCTGCAAGTCTGCGGCCAATCAGGGGAGAATATTAACTACAAGAGAACCAAGAAGAACAACAGAGACGACCCTGACTGGAGAAGGAGTAAGCAGATGGTGCAGGTCAAACCGAAACAGAGACTACAGGTCACAAATAATCACCTGCCTCTCACCGCTGAACTTTTACACCGTGCCGAAAGTCTGATCCTGAGAGCTTCACAACAGCAATCCTTCCAGGAAGAAATAGAAGCCCTGATGAACAAGAAGCCCATCTCACGAAGCAGTCGCCTACACGCATTGTGCATAGAATTCATCGAAGGAGAGATTCGTCTGAAGAGCAGAATAACCGCCATGACGGACATCACAGAGCGCCTGAAGAAACCCTTGATCTTAGATGGAAACCACGCCACGACACGATTGTGGATCGAACACGTCCACCGTAAACTACATCACGCGGGCACAGAGACCATAGTCAACGAGTGTCGTCAGCAACATTGGGTGCTACGTCTACGACCAACCGTGAAGAACATTATAAGCAAGTGTCTGCGATGTCGTATAAAGGCAGCCTCTCCCCCTCAGCCGATGACAGGGGGACCTCCCTTCCTGTCGATTAGCACATCATCAGAGGCCATTCACCTACACCGGGTTGGACTACTTCGGACCATTAACGATCACAGTGGAACGAAGTCATCAGAAGAGGTACGTCGCCTTATTCACGTGCCTGACGACGCGTGCCATACACCTTGAACTTGTGGTATCGCTCAACACGGATTCAGCGATCATGGCTTTACGACGTATGACGGCACGTCGAGGATGTCCAGCACAGCTATGGTCCGACAACGGGACGAACTTCCACGGCGCCGAAAAGGAACTGCGAGCAGCCATCCGGCTACAGCAGAGGAAGCGTCGAAAAAGATGATCGATTGGCGATTTATCCCACCGGGGGCACCATTCATGGGGGGCGCCTGGGAACGTATGGTGAGGTCGGTGAAGACAGCACTAGCCACCACAATGAACGAGCGGTTCCCGAGCGAAGAAGTGCTTAACACACTCCTCATCGAAGCCGAACACACAGTGAACAGCCGACCACTTACACACGTGTCAGTGAACCCCAAAGATCCTGAAGCGTTGACGCCCAATCACTTCATTTTGGGCGGTCCAGGTCGCATCGCGACACCAGGGAAATTCGACGACAGCGACTTACGTCTACGAGCCAGTTGGCGTGCAGCTCAAAGGCTCGCCGATATATTCTGGGCCAGATGGCTGAAAGAATATCTCCCAGAACTAAGGAACCGCAGAGAGCCACATACTAAAGGCATAATCCCTAAGGTCGACGACCTAGTGTTCATCGTAGATGGCAACCTCCCAAGAAACATGTGGATCAGAGGACGCATCTGTGCTACATTCCCCGGCCCTGATGGAGTGGTGCGCACACTGGACGTATCGACGAAAGGAGGTATCCTGCGACGTCCAGTGAAGAAGATAGTGGTACTATCAATAGACCACGGCGATCCTGCACTGGAGGCTACAACTGCGACGCCAGCAGCGGACGATGCACGGCGGGAGGAATGTGCAGGACGCCGATAGAACGCTTATGTAATAAGATCGCTTATCTAGTAATAAGTATATTATGTATGAAGCACCTATAAGTTAGTTTAAATATAGTTTGATTGTATTCAATTTAGGAACTAAGAAACTTTTGTAATCGCGATCTATTCCGGAGCCAGGTTTGCTCAGATCAAAACGTGTCGAAACCTGTCCAAACCTCGAGACGCCCTTGCCTGCCTCTGATTAGTGGACTCGGAGTAGATCGCAAAAACCTAAATATTAATTAGTTATGTTATTGGGTAAACCGAAATTTGATAACTCGGCGCAGTCGGCGCAACTTGCACCTATGTGTATAAAGTATAAATATAGGGTAAGTTAAATTTTAAGTTAGTTGTGAAATCCACGCCATGGGCGACTGATTAAGAAATAAATACGTCTTCAAGTTTTAAAAGTGAGTTTTAATAAGTGAACCAAATAGTAGTTCCTCCAATCCAGCAAACAAATAAATGTGAGGCCTATAAACCTCACACATGTTTACATGTTTATTAGTGTCTAACATTTTAGGAGTTAATTATTATGCTTCTTTATTATGCCTTTAAAAATATGTTTTATGCGTAAATATTTTATTCTTTAGAATGTTATGCTTAATCATAATTGCCCGTATTTATGCAAAATGAAACCACACGATTAATTTAGTGTTTTACTTTTTTTGAAGAATACTAAATTTAAAAGTGGTCTATATATGTTTTTGTAAATCCTTTGATATCTCAGAAGTGCGTGTTTGTTGGCCTTTTTGTATAAATACGGACACTTTTAAATTAGTATTCTTCAAAAAAAGTAAAAACCTAAATTTGTCGTGTGGTTCCATTTTGCATAAATACGGAAAATTACGATTAAAGAAATTATGCTTAAAAATATTATCCGTAAGCTGTATGCTTAAATAATATTATGCGAAAATATAATTAAGAGAAAAAAAGTATGTCAAGTTAGTTAGTTGTTAGTTAGTTGTCTTAAAATTTTATGCAAATGGATAGGAAACCCTTTTTTTCTTCGAGCACTGTAGGTACAACATTGAAAGTTGAGTTAAACAACATAGGTTCTAAAAAGCTTTTCATAACTGACTGCTGTATTTCAATTTAGACTAAAGGACTAGGTATCAGATTTGAATAGAAACGATACATTATTTGATTTACTTCTTTATTTAAAATTTTCTATGTGATTATGGTAACTTACATGTATAAAATAAAATATTGGAATCATAATAATACATACTAGTGATCGCCCATTGGTCGAAATTCGACCGTACTTCATTTGAATAGAAATACATTATTGAATGAAAAAAAAAAACATATATAATAATAAATATAAAAAAATGGTTATATTTGACATTCAGTAACACTATAGACAAATAATATTAAAAACAAATATTCTCGATATGATCATAGATTTTAAAAACGAAAT
This sequence comes from Aporophyla lueneburgensis, assembly GCA_932294355.1. NCBI lineage: Eukaryota > Metazoa > Arthropoda > Insecta > Lepidoptera > Noctuidae > Aporophyla > Aporophyla lueneburgensis. The sequence goes on from OW028755.1 coordinate 25,633,726, forward strand.
AGGTTATATAATATATCTATAAAATTAATTTATTACCTATGGTTATACTTGACATTCAGTAATAGTTAGGGAGCTGGTGAGCAAAATTTCGATATGATCAGCACACAAGGCAGACGTTATTAATAGTGCGCACACGTCTGCCTCTGGGGCTGATGATCACAGTCATCCTGGAAACAGAAAGAATCGAAAAGGCAGACATCCAGGGCTCTGACTTTTGTAGTATTCATTTTTTACATGTATTTTTATGAATAAAAAAACTATATGAAGTGCACACTTGGCAGATTTCAATTGTTCGATTAAAAACAATGCGAAGAACCACGGAAAAATAGTCTGCCAACATGTTTCCTCTGCGTTGTCTATTGACAGTGCTCTAAAAATGTAAAAAAAGGTGTGCTATATTATGCGCACACGTTTACCTCTTGGATTGATGTTTGAATTCCTTCAGGTCTCTGATATTACAAAGGCAGACCATTAAATTTTTTGTTTTCAACCCGACGCTCGCGCCAAACCAAGCAGGTATAAAATATCCCCATAGTTCCTTTCGTGGTGTCTCTTTTTTATTTGGGAATATGAGTGAAAACGGTATAACTCAGTTCCGATCTTTTCCGTATTGTGAAACTAAATGTATAGAGCGTAAATCTATATATAGCCTCCCCTTTTATTTTGCACGCTTTTCCTCTCTCTTGCTCTCAGGCACTTTCACACATCTTGGTTCAAAATCTACATATTTTACACAAATAAAACGTGATTAAAAAAGTTTAAAACTGTTCCTATCCAGATCCTAATCCTATTCAGATTACAATCAAGCATGCAATTTAAAAAAATACTTTCTAACTAACGTTCCAAGCGCATTTCATTTCTGGTTGGCGTTGAGAAAAAATTTGATTGCATAGATTTCAGCTGCAGAAGTTTAATCGTTACCGTGAGTTAAGAGGATAATATTAAACAAAATTATAAGAATAAAACTATAAATAATAACAATAATCCCATGCAATATCCGCTGTCCCTTGATTCCGTGAATTTCAAAAAGTTATACAGCTGAAAATTAGTAAGCAAAGAGTCTGCCACATGTTTTTTCGAATCCTCAGAGTCATAGTGAATCGAATGGGCGCAATGAGAACCGCGTGCAAATGACTTAGTAGAGCTTTTTTTAAACATTTTTACAACTCCGTCCCATGATAATGCAGAGTCCTGAATGTCTACCTCTTCGATTTTCTTCGTTTCCAAGATGATTGTGACCATGAACTCTAGAAGCATACATGTGCAAATGATTTAATACCCCGATTTTTTTAAGCAACTTCAATCCGCTGTAACGCGAAAACGCAGCGACATAGGACCTTAATTGAGTGGACCAAATCGATTCGTAATGATTTAAACTGAAATTCACCTCGACGTGAAACGTGTACAAATCATAAACCGAAATGCTCGCCAGCTCCCTAACTATAAGACTTATAGACACAAAATAATGACAGATATTCTCGATTGGACCATAAACAAAAGAGTATCTATGCATGTGTGTATTAAATACACGGTAATGAATAGTAGTGTGTGTAACGTGTTATTTAATGAAAATATTATATTTTTACGCATAATTTTAAAAAAATATTAGCATTCGTCACTTCTTCTCTGTACAAACTATAAGTGTGCGAAATTTCATACTCCTCCGCCAGCCCAATTTTCGTAAAAAGGGATCCAAAGTTTTCGCTTCACGTATTAATATACCTATAGATATTGTCAATTAAAAATTGTCATTTTGATAAAATATGTTTACTACTTAGCATATTGATTGTCATATATATGAAAGGAACTCATAGTTTACATTTATTCATACAGCCTAATTATATTTCAACTACTGGGACCAAGGCCTACTCTCTGTGAGAGCGAAGGGGCTGTAATCTGCCACGCTGGCCCAGTTTGGATTTGCTGACTTTTCCTGATGACTGATGTCTTCAAAAGGTTGTTTACTGTCTAGGACATGATATATATTCTTAAACCTTAGTACTAAATAATGGTGTATAATATAATAATACAAAAGTAAAACTAAATGTATAAGTCTGAGCTGGAGGTTATATAATTACAAATACTTTGACCCCAATGGTGTATAAAATACAAGTGTCTTGCGAAGATTAATTTATCCAAAGCATAAAATTAATATAAGCATATTCGGTGTTTGATAAATGATTTTATTTCTGTAAGGTCTGTACCAATACTTTTACATGTCAAAGTTTGACAGTAAACAATACCAGAGACGATGCGGCACCTAGCGGGATAAATTGGTACTATCAATGCACATTACATTTCTCATCTATAAAGCCAAAAGTGACGTTTAGTAATTTAACTACTGTGATCTCTGAGTTTGTTTCGGCCTTCCTTCTCAGAGTAATCAGTTAGGAAACGCCGACCTCATCTAGTTTTAAAAACATGATTGACGTGTAAAAGTGTTTGTACAAACCTACTTACAGAAATAAAACCATTTATCATTTATCGATGTATATGATTAATATCTAGGAACTACTAAGTCATACTTTGTGCGCTACAGTTCATGGCAAGTTTTCATAGAATCTTAAAATGATGTAATTTCTATTTTAATACTGAATTTTTTGTGGTTAACGAGTTTGTACAGGTACTAAATTTAACAGTAATTGGGGACAGTCCCACTAAATAATAACAGCTGCATGGTTCGATCGAATGTTAAGCTACGCTTGCCGAGGCTAGTCCGTGGATGGGTGACCATCCGTTACATATCGGTACACCTCTATCTGCCAGGGTCGCGAGATTTGTTCGATAGAGATACCGTGGCCCTGGCATATAGGCAATTGAAGGACCACGGGTGGGTTTTAGTCAGTAAAAATCTGGCCCTCCCGCTCCGCCCAGAGCGGGAGACGTCATTTGAGGACGTCCAACTCGAAAAAAAAACAGTTGAAAAGGGCCAGGCAGGTGATGATAGGCCATGCCCAACCACTTTAGTCAGATCTGATAACGGTAAAGTAGTTGATTAAATAGTAACACAATAAGTGCGTTTAAAGGTGTCTTCACACAGCGGGCGGGGCGCGGCGGGACGTGACGGCGACGCGCCGCCTTCATACAGAACCGTCACGCCACGCCGCGTCGCGCTGAGTGCTCTGTGTGAAGGCGTCCTTAATATCTAGTACATTACAACTACTCAGCGTCGCGTCGCCGTCACGTCACGCCGCGCCCCGCCTGCTGTGTGAAGACACCTTTAATTATCTAAGATTGCATTTTCAAGTACAGTAACAATACTTTAAACTCAATGTCATACAATACATGCTTGATATGTATAGTACTAATACATACTTCAGTATCCAATCTTACAATTAGACAAAACATGAAATGATTAAATACTAGAAATTCGAATTTGCAATGTAATTTCAACTTTGAGTTTTTGATATTGAGGTTGTGTTCCCAAAACTTTATGATTTTCTGAGATTCCGAATTCAAAATAAAAATACGGTCCTTTCAAAGTTATTTTTCCCCCGACTTTGCATCATTGACAAAAGTAATCTCTATTGTCGTTGCAATAAAGTTGCAATAGGGTTGCTGCCATTGACAAATCTATCAAAATTATAAAGATTTTTACTGTCGTGGCAATAAACTTGCTATTCGGTTGCATTCATCGCGAAGTCTGCCAAAATCACACTGAACTTTATTCTTGTTATTATAAGGTCGCTGTTAGATATAAAATGACTATGTCAGGATTGTAGTGTAATAGTTAGCCGGAGAAAGCTGACAATGTCAAAATGACGTAATAAGGTTTTTACGCGCGTAACGTACATGTTTCTGGACGGAATGTATTGGTTTAGATCTTGTGTATCGCTTCGTGCGTAAAACACCGTTATCTGGACAAGATGGCGCCGGCCAGTCATGGCAAGACTTAAAAAAACTGTTTAGGATAAAAACATAATAATACTGTTTACCACAGAAAACACTAAAAACGAAAAAATAAAATTGTCGTTTCCCTACATTTTGTAAGATAAGAATTATATATAAATATTATGGAGGAGCAGTTCGTTCGCAATTTCAAGCTCCCATAGAAAAAATTCTTCATAATAGGCTTCGTAGTTAAGCGAAAACGATCCAATCCACACCCAGTTACTTTTGAGTTATTGACGTATTTGTTTTAAAATTAACAAAAAGTATAATTTGGTCAGTGGAATATTACACTTTTTTTAAGTAACGGTTAATCAACATATTATGCCAGAAATACTAGTTAGGCTAGTTAGGCTCGTTGGGCTGTCTGGTTAGGTTGTTAGATATAAACATTTAATTGTTCATGCAAAAAAAAATTAATCGCCATTGGGTCTAATGTTTAGGTATACGAAAGATAAAGCTATTTTTTAACCGACTTCAAAAAAAGGAGGAGGTTATCAATTCGTCTGTATTTTTATTATTATTATTTTTTATGTTTGTTAGCTCATAACTTTTGACTGGTTGAACCGATTTTAATGATTGTTTTTTTATTTGAAAGCTGGTGCTTTCCGAATGGTCCCATTTTAATTTGGTTCCATTCGGACAATGGGCTCCATGTGAAAACCATATAAGTCTTAAATGACAATGCCCATTTTGTTAGGAGATTTGGGCCCCTAGAAAAAAAAAAGCGGGCAACGATGGTTTTAACTTGGTTTTGAAGAACAAAAATTACTTTTTCAGATCCCGAAATCAATTTTCAGTTTTACACCCTAGTTTCAGAGAAAATGAACTTTTAAAGATGATGAAATTGAGAGTATAAAACATTTTTTTTTTTAATATTTGAAATTAAAATAATAATATTGTTTATGTATTAATACAGATTCCAGAATGAAATAAAAACATTACATAGCATCTTCTGTTGCTAGATATTATTTTGGACTGACCACCCGATGCCCATGCTAGTGCCCTAACCACATAAAAACAATTTGAGTGATGTATAGATTTGACATAATTAATCTGTCTACTCTCCTCGCGTTCCGAGTTACGCAAAATCGATGTAAGCGGGCCAAACAATCCTTCTGTAGAGCGCATAGCGATTTCTTGACGCGCTAACAGTGATCTTATTGTGAATCGGAACGCGGGGTAGGTGTGGCCATGTTAACTATTTTGTTAATCGATTTACCAAATCGATTTGATAAAAGTAATATCATTTAATAATATTGTTGTGTGACCGTTTTGTGGTAACTTTTGTTAGTGTTGTTATTTTGCTGTTTGTGCAACAGTAACAACAGTTTCTCTTTCTTTTTTTTTTTGTTTTCTATTTACATAATTAAAGGGATACTTTTGCATATGATTTATATTCTTTACTAAAAGTGAATAAAAATTTCAAATCGAAGATAGAAGTGTAGTGAAATATAATTACGACACAAAGCTGTTTGATGTAAATAATTTAATGCAGCTATGGTGCGGTTTTGCCACCGACATTAGTAAATACGATTTGAGTTGGAGTACTATTTAATTATTCCTCAATTTATTCCTGTTTTCTACTACAAAATATGCCTTTATTCCATAAAAAAACTGTGCACTAAAATATGCTTTATGGAGTTTTTATAAAAAGTTATGCGTGGTCATACATAAAAAAAAAAAAAAAATACGCGTCGAATTGATAACCTCCTCCGTTTTTTTTCGTCGGTTGAAAATAAAATTACCGCAATAGAAATGGCAGGGTCTGTGTTAGCAGGCTTTGGCAGCAGGCAGGCAAGAGAAATGTGTAAGTTCCTACTTTATTTAGACCTTTTATTATCATAGAAAGCCAGTTTTAGTTGGCCATATCATGAAATGCAACTAATTCATGAAATGGCTAGTCACATCATAAAGTGATCAATTCTACGATCTGACCACGACATATATATTCTCAGATTATAATTCCTTCGTGTTTTAGTTTATTTACTACCTATTTCTGTTTTTTTTTTTATTTTAACCCGCCCGCTGCCTATTTTAATCCGCGATTTGAATATACGTCTAATCAGTTACACGAAACCTAGATTATGACCGGAGAAAAGCTATTTTAAACATCTTCGGTACTTTTAATCGGCGGAATAGTAATATATCGATATTTTCAATCGATTACTACCATTTCATTGACATAATCTGTGGTCTATCTTGGCAACATTCAGGTTAAGTTTTAATGACAGAACTACCTTTGATTCAATAAAATAATTATTGATTATGGTTTCTAATGCTAGGGTGAAAGAGATGTTGATAAAATAAAATTGGACTTATAAAATTACGACTTAATTTTTGAGAAGTAAATAGTCTCTGCCCGGCACCGAAAATAAGGGGCCCATCAGCGGGCAATGTCCAGTATTTGCGCGACAAATGAATTAATAACGCGATTAGATTAGTGCAGGGTATCTACCATAACTAAAAAGTTAAAAATAAAAACTTTTTACAAAAAAAATAACAACTGACTTCTTTTGACGTGACTGTTTTTAGGTAGGTCGTTTTTACTAACCCGTAGTAGGTATGTACAATTTGGATCAGTTAACTCATTTTACCATGTTGTGGATTGGATCCTTTTTACTTAACTACGTCCAATTATGAGTTTGTACAATGACCTCTAAAAATGTTTTGCTTCTTTCAATCACCTACACCTTGTGCTCCAGCGGGGTCATTGTTTTACAATACATTTTATATGTATCCCATGTCGACGCAATGTTTCACATTGTTCGCCTCCCGTAGTCTCCCTTCCTTAGTTTTGAAAGGACCCATCTGCCACACGTCATCGATGTTCATCTTTTCGTCACCCTGTAACAAAATATATGAACATGAATCTTATATTAAGCAAATAAGGCTCTTTTTTTAATTTTCCACGTAAGGACTTTATAAACGGGAAATACTTTTATGGTGATGGCTTGAATGTATGTCCGTAGGTATTTGCAAATGTAATTTCTTCATCATCATCATCATTCAGCCGAAAAACGTCCACAATTGGACATAGGCCTCCCCAAGCACTGACACATCGGACAACGGACCGATGACCTACACCCTAATTGCACAGCACACGATCCATCTGAATGTTAATCATTTTGAAGGATATTGGTAATCTACTTATTCCTTGCATGTTCGAAAAAAATGTCTGCTGAACAATGAAAAAAAGCCATTCCTACTATTAGTGAACTCAACTACCCCTCTGGTAAACGTTTTAAAACCTTATCATTGATAGATAGTAAAAAAACAAATGATTACCTCCATTTCCATATTCACAGCATCTTCCGGAGCCAGAACGATGAACGGCGTCGATTCGAAACTGAACGCCAAACCAAAGTAGGAGTATTTCTTTATTTCACTCATGAACACCTCCCACGAGTACACCTTGTCAGGGTCAGTGCCCATAGCACGGATTTGAGTGGACAACACCTCATAGTAGTACTTCAGCAAGTCGTCATAATGTTTCTCTCTCAAATCCTGAGTGGTACACGCATATATCATGAACGCCAAGTCAAGCACGGGCGAGGCACATCTACACAGTTGGAAATCTATTATTTTCGCGTCAACTGGACGACCTCCCACGTATTTGTAGAGGAAATTATTCGTCCAAGAGTCTGCGTGAGAGATCACACCCGTCTCCGTAGTGTTAGTAGCGGCGGCGATCATGTCCTGATACCTCTCGGGGACGGCGAACTCTTTAATCTTTTCCACGTATATAGAATCCGGATACTCTTTTTCTACCGCATCTATCGCTATTCCTGAAAGTCTTTTCCAAAATCTAGAATACCAACTCCATAGTCGATCGAGATAGTAAACCTCTGTTACTTGAGTCCTCACGCTGTCAAACTCTTCGGGTTTCTGATCTTTCATGGCAAAGGACAAAGCGTGGAACTGTGCCAGGACTTTGAAAGTCAGCTTGCAGTGTTCCAAGTCAATACCTTCCTGACGCACGGCGGTTCCGAAATTGTCTACATTCGCATCCTCCAGACACAGCACATCGTTGGTCCCATCGGAGTACGACAGAAACAGCTTGGCGTACTTATCAAAAGGATCCTTCACATCTTTCGTAGACTGGAATGCCAGTAGAGCTGGTAGAACTTTCTCGTAGAACATAATTTCGTTTTTGAAGAACTCATGGCTTCTAAACGTCAGCCTTCGAGAAAGACTTTTCGGTATGTTCTTGAGTATAACTTGGATGTGATTGGCGACATCATTTTGATTGACGCCATGGATCCTGATGCGGATCAGCTCGCTTAGGTAAGAGTCACCTTTGCCTGTTTCACTCACGTACTGGAAACAATAGTTTGATAATTTATTTAGCTATCAAACTACAATAATAGAGGATTACGTGTCATCATAAAAACATCAACAAAGTTTGAATTTCACAAAAAAGAAATTTCAGCTTTATGTTCGAGAAACAAAAATATAAATACAAAAAATATTGTAGCAGAATTGTAGACATGTCTTCAAGTTAAGAGTAAAATCTACAAATAATGCTGGGACCGTGAAAAAGGCGAATTATAAAAATATTGCATGAAGCAGAAATGAGTATGTTGAGATGGATGAGTGGAGTGACAATAATGGATAAAGTAAGAAATAAGAATATAAGGGGAAGTTTAAAAGTAGTGCAAAACAGAAGACTTGAAAGGAAATCGTTTGGCTTGGTATGGGCATGTCATAAAGAGGAAACGCACATGATTAAATACAAATGTTGCTAAATAGTGGAACAGAAAGTCGATGATAATGATCGTAGTCATAACGCTAACTGAAGTCATTGCGCACCGCTTGTAGGTGCTGACCACGAAGTAAATATATCAGTTTCACTTCGTAATGCTGACATTTGGGGTACTTAGTGACTTTAGTAGAGTGACACGACATTATGCGGACGGAAGAATATAAAACTTGGCGCAGTTAAAGTTCAAACAGAGACGTGTGAATGAAGACATGCGGCATCCCAAATGATTGGGATAAATACTCAGAGGATGATGACTCATTTCGGTGTAGTAGGTAAACAAGAGTGTTTGATAGTGCCAGTCGCAACCCGAAACTTTGTTTGTCACTCTGAATGGAAGTACATACGCATTGTAGTGTATTTAAGCACCTTTAGTATTAATAAGAATGTATGTGTAGTACTCCTTATTTAGGTTTAGTCAAGTAAGCAATATATTAAGATCGCGTACGTTCAATCTATGTGAACACACAAGAAATCGAACCATTATCCAGTGCAGATGTCTTTCATTTACCACGACACTTCAGCATGACGTATTTGGTCATTAAGAGTATGCCAAAATTACGCATCGTAGTTCCTATAAAAAATGCAAATAGGCTATTGTTGCTGAACCTTCAATGGAAGGATTCTGATTCTGGCGATTACGCTACGCTGACGAAGCGCCATGGTAGCCCGCGAAACTCATATTTTCTTACGTTTTTTGCCATTTGCAGGTCAGTGTCAAGTGGTCCTGCCAGGGTCGCAAAATTGTTTGAAAGAGTTACCGTGGCCCTGGCATAGGCAACTGAAGGAATACGGGTGAGTTTTAGTCAGTAAAAGTCTGACACGCCCTTCCGCTCCATCCAGAGCGGGAGACGTCATGTGATGATTTCCAATCCAAAAAAAGTGTCAAGTGTTGAACAAAATATGATTCGTGACAGTTATAAATATTTGAATTAAATTTTGAGGGTTGAATTTATGATTTTAATTAAGTATTATAATTCTATAAATACATACGTTGCACAGTGTTTTATGAAGACGATTTTTCGGACATTGCTTTTTTATATAAAAGACTGATAGTTTAAGTTATTTCAATACAATATTTCGTATCCCCATTTCACTAGTATGTTTAGATTACGAGATATAATTTTTTGAAAATCGTCTTTTTATCAACCAGGTATTTAGAAAAAAAAATCATAGCTCTGAAACTAAATAAGATACGCAATTGTGACCTAAGAAACATAGAAGGCGTTTTTTATGCTACATATTTTAGAGTTCAAATAAATCTCGGAACTTCGTTAGATTCAGACTTATATGAGGTTTTCAGTTTTTAGTTTTTATTTTTTTCTCGGTAATTCCGTCGTATTTGGAAAAGTTATTTATACTAAAATTAGGCCCTTCATCCTCCCTACATACCACAAAAATAACACATCCTAATTGCGTGGAATCTAGAAACCACAACATTTTTAAGTTCGATCCGTATTCTACGTCGTTAGGGTTGTCACGCGATCATATTATATTAGTTCGTATCCGGATCTGAAGTTATGTCTATATCTATACCAATGTTATCCACACAATCAGAAGAATCGCCAAACTTAACGGGCAGTGGGCAGGGCACATTTACATTTTAATGTCATTTTTTTATTTTCAGAACCTTCAATAGAACAATTTAGGGGTTTTTAAAGATCGTATGGAGGAATTTTATTTCTTAGGTTAATAAACTTAAAACTTAGCACAAATTAAAATTAAAATAATGATTGTCATTGCCGATTCTGTTGTACACCGAACTAAACTATCTCTAAAATTCCTTACTTTTTGCTATGAGAATTGTAACGCTATTCTGCAAGAAAAATCTCTAAATTTAAAAATTATTTTGACACGACTAAAATCGAATTTGACAATAGCGACTCAACGTGGTTTTTTTTTTGGCTTCGCAACGTGGTACTTGTGTGCTACGCAATGAATTTTTTGAGAGACGAAGGCGCGTGCTAGGAGGCAGCCTGGACGTGTTTTATACGAAAATTTTCACTTTTTGTTTGAAAAAATATAAAAAAAAATATTACCCACGTGTTGAGATTTAAATGTGCAGGAGTTTTAGAGGGGGTCGAAATTTTCATTATTTTTGAGATAGGACACGCCATTTTCGAGATATAAGCAAAAGAAAAGGAAAACAAAAAATACAGTACTGTCTTTGCCCGTGAAGGCGAGGCCTTAGAGTGAATTTTAGTTCATGATTACTAGTCTTATTCCACACTTTTTTAATCGCGATTAAAAATAGTCAGATTTAGTTAAAATAAATTATTAAGTCAAAATTTTTGGTGAAAACCGGCAAACTCAGAATAGCAAAATTGACATTTTCACTTAACTAATAATTCAGTGCAATCTTAGTGCTATCAAACTAAAATATAGTTAAGTTGTGTCACTTTCAGTCTATTTCAGAATAGAAAATCGTTGTTTGACAGGGATAAACCAATTTTTAGTTTAGTTAAGAGAATTTTGTGACAATAGAATCGGCCCGTTATTCGTTTGTCAAAACTACCGTCAAAATTCAGTTTTAAAGGGTGTTAAAGTTTTTATGAAAATATGCGCGAACGAAGTTGTTGGCCAAGTGTAGTTTCAGTATTATCCCAATACTACGGAATTATCGAGAACAAAATAAATAAAAAACTAAAAACCTTTTATAAGTCTGGATATAACAAAGTTCCTAGGATTAATAGTCGAAATTTTAATAACCAATTCGTACCATTAAATAAAAATTGAGTCATCAAAATTCAGATTAGAAAGTGACAACCCTAGCAAAAACAGTTAATTTGGAATAACTTCAAGATTCCACGTAATTAGGATGTGTTATTTTTGAGGTATGTAGGGAAGATGGAGGGCATAATTTTAGTATAAATAACTTTTCCAAATACGGTGGAATTACCGAGAAAAAAAATAAAAACGATAAACAAAAAACCTCGTATTAGTCCGAATCTAACGAAGTTCCAAGATTTATTTGTACTGTAAAATATGCAGCATAAAAAACGCCATCGATGTTTCTAAGATCACAATTGCGTATCATATTTAGTTTCAGAGATACGATATTTTTTCTAAATACCCGGTTGAAAAAAAGACGATTTTCAAAAAATTATATCTCAAAAAATTAACATACTAGTGAAATGGGGATACGAAATATTGCATTTAAATAACTTAAACTATGAGCTTTTTATATAAAGTGTTAAAAAATTAACTGCAAGAATTTCGTCCACTTACTCGGCATCGAAAAACGAACACATCATTTTTTTTTGTATTTTTTTTTTGAGCATTTTAGTATTTGCACATAAATAAAACAATTTATTAAAATATTTTTTGTGCGCTGTACGTAGGGCTGCGCTTGCGGCCATCGTACCGCGCGCGAGCGACTCGCTAGCGGTTCCCCCGCCGCCCGCTACTCTTTCCGCAGCTCTCGCTACCCTTTCCCGAACCGTTTAGTAGGGATGGCGATTTCTGGGGTGCTTGGACAGGAAACTTCCTCGTGTGCCCGGGGGTTGGAGTTCCCTTATGGATACGTCCGGGGGGAAGGCCAATGTCCGGGACGGTGCATCCTGGGGTGCGGGCAAGGACTCCCCATTAGGTACTGTGTGCCTAAGGGGTCTCGGTGCCCGTACGCTAATGTCCTGTCGGAGGAACGCTCCACCGTGTGTCCCTCTGATCCTGCCGCCGGGCAGGCAAGAAGGAAGGTACTCCTTCTGCCACCGTTAGTCTCGTAGCCCCGAAGATCGTCACGGTCATGTCTCTGACTTTTGACGGGGGTCGAGGGTCTTGGCTTAATTGCCCGGGCCGCGAGGTAGAAAACCTCTATAAAAAATCACCCCAAACCTCCAAGCGGCGGCGCACCGTGAGGGAGGTTGACAGCTTGACTAATGGGTAGCTGAATTAGTCACTAGTGCGAACCACTGGATTTCTTTTATAAACATGTTTTTTTAAGGACAAGGCCATATCCGCAGCCACGGAAACCATCGTGGCGGCAGCGAAGGCCATTCGGTCAGAGCCTCCGTCCGATGGACTGGCGGCAGGAGCTCGCTGCCATCCACAGCAGATTTTCTGCTCTGGAGGCCGTTGTCCTGCGCCCCCCGCTAGCGGCAAGCCGGCCGGTTTCGGTTTCGGGCCAGCCTAGGGCGGCCTCGAGTCAGCCGAAGGCGGCCTCGGGCCAGCCGAAGGCAGCCTCGGCCCAGCCGAAGGTAGCCTCGGGCCAGCCAAAGGCGGCCTCGTTTGCTGCCACCGCCGCGTCTGTCCCAGCCAAAGGGTCGGGGCAGACAAAAGGCCGGCCCAAGCAGGCCCCCGGGAGAAACCCAGCGACGGAGGTGAGAGGGCCGCCAATGCCACCCGCACCTGCTAGATCTCCCCCTGCCACCGCCGAATGGCAAGTGGTCGGGGAGAAAAAGAAGGCGGGCAAAGCGGCTAGGAAGGCCCGAAATAAAAAGAGGCAGCAGCGACGCAAGAAGAGCAGCGTTGCGGCTAGGCTTCGCGCCCCGAAGTCCGCAGCTGTAGTGATTACACTACAGCCGGAAGCGGAAAAGAAGGGCGTAACCTATCGCGACCTGCTCTCTAAGGCGAGGACGGCGGTGGACCTCAAGGAGCTTGGCGTTGCCGATGGCCTCCGGTTAAGGGTCACCCTGACTGGGGCCCGGATGCTGGAGGTCCCGGGTGCGGACAGCGGCCCGACCGCTGACGCTCTGGCCGAAAGGCTCAGGGCGTCCTTAGATGCGGACGAGGCCCGTGTGTCCAGGCCCACCAAGTGCGCTGACGTGCGCATCATGGGCCTGGACGACTGCGCAACGGAGGCAGAGGTGGTGGCCGCCATCGTCAGGACGGGGGAATGCTCTGCCGAACAGGTTAGGGCAGGCACCATCCGTCCTGACAAAACCGGGATGCGAGCCGTAACGGTGAGCTGTCCCGTGTCGGCGGCCCAAAAAATAACAGGGGAGGGCCGAAGGCTCCCGGTGGGCTGGGTCTCTGCACAGGTCAAACTGCTGGAGCCCAGACCTCTGAGGTGCTTCCGCTGCCAAATGGGCAACCATGTGGGAGCGACATGCACCTCGGAGGTAGATCGCAGCGGTCGCTGCTTCCGCTGCGGTCAGCCCGGTCACAAGGCCGGCTCGTGCGATGCCATGCCGCACTGCTACTTATGTGCGGCAGCTGGCAAGCCGGCCGATCACCGGGCGGGAGGTAAGGCCTGCGCTCCACCCGCCAAGGCCAGGGGCAGGGGCAAGCCCTCCGCCACCGTCGTCACCGCTGCTGCCGATGCCGGCTCGACCACATCTGTCGCTGCCGGTACCGCCACAGCAGGGCCCTCACAGGGGGCTCGGGAGGGGGCTGATATGGACTGTCAGTAATGGCTGCTCCATTACGCCTCCTCCAGGCGAACATCAACCACTGCGCCTCTGCTCAGGATCTTTTGCTCCAGAGCATGGCGCAGTGGTCGATTAACATCGCCGTGGTCGCTGAGCCGTACTTTGTCCCGCCCAGGGATGACTGGGTGGAGGACCTGAACGGCTCAGTGACCCTCATTTCGTCGGCCGCCGCCGGAACCCCGACCCTCGAGGCTGTCAAGAGGGGACGGGGTTGCGTAGCAGCACGGTTCGGGGAGATTGTCGTGGTAGGAGTATACTTCTCCCCGAGCCGAACTCTCGCCGAGTTCCACAACTCCCTTGCGGAGTTGAAAGTTGTCGTCGTCGGGTTCCGTCCCCTCCCCGTGCTCGTGCTCGGGGACTTCAACGCCAAGAATTTGGCTTGGGGTTCCCGGTATACGGACGCGCGGGGCAGGATGGTGGAGGACTGGGCTCTGGAGACAGGCCTAGTCGTCCTTAACCGGGGTTCTGTCCCTACGTGCGTACGGATGCGGGGTGATTCAGTGGTGGACATTTCGTTCGCCAGTCCCGCTCTGTCGCCGCAGGTCATTGACTGGCGTGTAATGGAGGGGGTGGAGACGTATTCCGACCACCGGTATATCCGGTTTGACGTCTCCGCCCAGACCTCGACCGCGCCGGTCCGACAGGCCCCGTGTGGTCCGCGGTGGGCGCTTAAGAAGCTGGACCGGGAGCTTCTCCTGGAAGCCTCGATCGTGCAGGCCTGGGTGTCACCACCGGACAGGCCTGCTGACACCAACGACGAGGCCGAGTGGTTCCGGGAGGCCATGTCCGAGATTTGTGACGTGGCTATGCCCCGAGTCCAGCCAGGACGGGCTTGGCGCCAGGTGTACTGGTGGTCGCCGCAGCTGACGTCGTTGCGCGAAGCGTGCGTTGCGGCACGATGCCGGTACACTAGGCACCGCAGGCTCCGTATCCGCCCATCGGATACGGAAGCCATTCAGGCGGAGCTATACGAGGGGTACAGAGCGGCGAAGACCGCCCTCCAAGACGAGATCCTGCGGGCCAGAGGACTGGCCCGCAAGGAGTCGCTGGAGACTCTGAACAGGGACCCATGGGGACGGCCCTACAAGGCCGTCCGGGAGAAACTCCGCACATGGGCTCCTCCGCTGACTCAGAGTCTCCGGCCCCAGCTTGTGGAGGACGTGGTGAGCGCTCTGTTCCCTTCGCGAGGGGAACATAGCCCCCCCACCCATGGCTCCGCCTCCTGCGGTGCCCGATGCGGACCACACCACCGATGACGACGACAACGCTCCAGAGGTGACCGAGGTAGAGTTGAGAGTGGCGGTACGTCGGCTAAATGCCAAAAATACCGCCCCAGGACCCGACGGCTTGCCTGGCAAAGCCTGGGTCCTGGCCTTAGAGGCTCTCAGGCCTCGACTCAGGGGGCTCCTAAGTGCATGTTTGGGGAGGGGCCAGTTCCCACTTCGTTGGAAGACGGGGAAACTGGTCCTCATTAAGAAGCCGGGGCGCCCAGCGGACTCTCCGTCCGCTTACCGGCCCATCGTGCTGCTCGACGAGGTGGGCAAGCTCTTTGAAAGAGTAATTGCAGGCCGCCTCGTCGGGTGGCTGGCGCGGGAGGGGCCGGATTTGGCGGACAGCCAGTTCGGTTTCCGCAAGGGGCGCTCCACGGTGGACGCCATCATGCGCGTGCGAGCCCTCACGACGGGGGATGCAATGGCCCGGGGTGGGGTCGTCTTGGCGGTGTCTCTAGACATCGCCAACGCCTTTAATACCCTGCCCTGGAGTTTCATTAGGGAGGCACTCCGGTATCACCGGATGCCGACCTACCTCTGTCGCGTAGTCGAGGCTTACTTGACGGATAGAGCCGTCATCTACCCCGGTCACCAGGGAGACTGGAACCGGCGAGAGATGTCGTGCGGTGTCCCACAGGGATCGGTCTTGGGGCCGCATCTGTGGGATATCGGGTACGACTGGGTGCTGCGCGCCGACCTCCCTAGCGGCGTCAGCGTGGTTTGCTACGCTGACGACACGCTGGTCCTGGCGCAGGGGAGGTCGTACGAGGCGGCGGCCAAACTTATGACACGCGGGGTTGCGACAATCGTCGATAGGATCCGGCAATTGGGACTCGAGGTGGCATTGCACAAGTCCGAGGCCATGGGTTTTCATGGTCCTCGGAACGCGCCACCTGCGGGTTCCCAACTCACGGTGGGAGGGGTTCACATCGGCGTCGAGTCGACGATGAAGTACCTGGGACTTGTCCTCGACAGCCGGTGGAACTTCGTCGAGCACTTCCGACGTTTGGCTCCCAGACTGGAGCGGGCTGGGGCTGCCTTAAAGCGGCTCCTGCCCAATCTGGGGGGTCCAAACGCCTCCTGCCGGAGGCTCTACACGGGGGTCGTGCGGTCCATGGCCCTCTACGGGGCACCGGTGTGGGCGCCCTCATTGAGGCTGCGCCCAGCGCGCCGGTTGAGTGCGGCCCAGAGGGTCATGGCCATCCGGTTAATCCGGGGATACCGCACGGTCTCCTGCGAGGCGGCGAGCCTCCTTGCCGGAGTGCCGCCATGGGATCTGGAGGCAAAGGTCCTCGCCCACACGTGGGAGTGGCGCGAGGAGGCGAAACGCCGGGGCGAAACTCCGCTGCCGCGACAAATCGCGGCACGGCGGACAGAGCTCCGGTGTGATCTCATGGTGACATGGCGGGTACGATTGTCGCAACCCAGTGCTGGGCACGCCACAATTGCGGCGGTAAGTCCCCTCTTTGAGGAGTGGATAGAGAGGCGCCACGGCGTCCTCACCTTCCGCCTGACGCAGGTTCTCACCGGGCATGGGTGCTTCGGTGGGTTCCTGTTCAGGATAAAGCGGGAGGATACGTCCGGGTGTTTCCATTGCGAGGATCGTCTGGAGGACACGGTGGAACATACGGTGGAGGTGTGCCCTGCCTGGGCGGAGCACCGCCGTGTCCTCGTGGAGGCGATCGGCGGCGGCGACCTCTCGCGTCCAGCCCTGGTGCGAGCCATGGTACGGAGCGAGAGGGAATGGGAAGCCGTCACCTCCTTCTGCGAAGCAGTAATGCTCGCGAAGGAGGAGGCGGGGCGCGTGAGTGGAGTGGGAGTGGCAGTCTCTGCGCCCTCACGTCCCTAGCCGCCGCAGGAGGAGACGCCCCGGGCGTCGGGAGTCGATTGCGGACTCCCGGCCACCGTAGGCGCGAGCTTGCGGGTGGCGAGCAATGGGTAGCTCGCCGCCCGGTAAGGACCAAGCTCGGGTCGACGGCGCGTAGTGTTCCACGCGCGCCTCAAAGAGATGTCAGCAAAACTGAAGGGGTCTGCTAGGACCGATGCCTGCCGGGGTCGCGTGATTGTTCGAAAGAGATACCGTGACCCTGGCACATGGGCAATTGAAGGAACACGGGTGGGTTTTAGTCAGTAAAAGTCTGACATGCCCTCCCGCTCCGCCCAGAGCGGGAGAAGTCATTTGATGATTTCCCATCCAAAAAAAAAAAAAAAAAAAAAGGGATGGCGATTCTTTACGAAAAAGATCGATTTTTGAATCGATTCGAATCGTAACCTGATGAATCGATTCACAAAAAAATCGAGGTCCAAAAGATCGATTTCTGAAAAATCGTTTTTTTTTTTAAGTGAACATTTTTTTAAGTAAAATGTGTATACTAACACTAGGTTTAAGATGTGTAAGTTTGTAAGTACTAACAAAATTGGATTTTATGATCTGCTGAATAAATTATTTGATTTGATTTGATTGTCAATGATTACGACGTGCTGGGTTTCGACGTAAGTCCATTTTATGATAAAGCAAGATAGATACCGTAATAAACGATCTCTGAACAAGACATTTATACAAAAAAGAAGACATTTATTTACTAAATGTATTTGTTACATTAAAAACTTTAGAAAATCTATATCCATACATCTATACTCTATAAAAATAAATAAAACTGAAGTGTCTGTTTGTAATTTCAAATTAACAGCTTTTCACTAAATGCATATGAAAGTATAGATTGGCAAAAAAGAGTCTGTCGTGGTAACCATTGGAACTAAAATATTTTTTTGGTGGCAGCACTGCTTTGTTTATCATCAACAAGTAGCTAATCTATCATTGTGTTATGTTCCCAGTTGTATTTTACTTATTTCTAATTAACTATCAATTATTAATGCTTTTGAACATATAAAAAATGAATAAAACAATAAGGAGTAGTGGTGTGAGCTGTGATATACTAAGTTTTCGTAAGAAATTTGGCGGAATCTGAAGCGGAACAAATTTTGTCTCCGATTGACAATGTTTACGAAAGGACTGCCGACACAACAGGTATTTATCCAAGAAATTTATCTTATAATTCAATGCCAGTCATTGTTTTTCCTTTCTAATACTAAGTTTTATAGGTATTATAAGTTTCAAGCCATTTTATTGTTTTATTTACTAATA
Organism: Aporophyla lueneburgensis; assembly: GCA_932294355.1. Classification (NCBI taxonomy): domain Eukaryota; kingdom Metazoa; phylum Arthropoda; class Insecta; order Lepidoptera; family Noctuidae; genus Aporophyla; species Aporophyla lueneburgensis. The sequence continues at coordinate 25,652,161 of OW028755.1, forward strand.
GATTATTGAGGTTATGTTTTCTAGTTTGACAAATCGCGTGTACGTTAATTCTTGATGTTTGATACTTGAAATTGAAAAATGTACCTACATGGAATTAATATGATTGTCTTTATATTTTTTCAAGGTAAATCTCACAGTATAATTAGAGAAATTGTTAATGAAGGAGAAAACAATTAAGGATTTTTTCTACACTTGGAGGAACACCAAAACAGTTGGCGGAAGAAAGAATTAGACGATTTTGATCTGTGTGCAATTAGACAAAAAGTTCAACACTATAACGAAACAGCCATTTTTTTTTTTTTTTTGTTAATCGTATTATCGCATACCACAGTAAAAAAGTATAATTTATATTTATTATTTTTCAGATGCCTATTCTACGTAATATATTACCTATAGTTTGAGGAGACGGGTTGTAATAGGTGCCGTAAACGTGTAAGAAAGATTTTTACACTATTTTCATAAATAAGAAATGTAAAACTGACACATCAGTGTTAATTAATAAAATCTATCATAGCACCGAAAAGGAATACAAGAATGATGTTACGTCACGTTTTTCTCTTTAAATAAAATCTAAACTTTAGCGTGTTATTTCATTTTCACTGTCATGTGAATAGTGATAATAGACATACCTGACGCCTTCATTAGTCAACTGTTCAAGTTTATTCGATATTGCCCGTACCTTTCGAATGCGACATCCTATAGGTACTCTCTGACTTCCGATTAGTTTCCGACAGTAAGCAGCTGTAAGTCGCCTTCTTGTCGACTATAAACTGTCAGCATTAACAGGATTCGTTCAGTATCATTCATGTCAAATTTGATACAGGCATACCAACCATCGAATGGTTGTGAATGCCCTAGATGGTGGCCGCAAATGCGATTGCTGAACATTATGTCTTGCGTATCGGGTTCAATCGGCAATCCCTGAGTGTAATTTAATTAATTTTTAAACTGAATAAGTTTGCATTATGTTATTTTGATGGCACTCTTAGATAAAAAGTTATTCCAGCGAAATAATGCGCAATCTACTAAATACAATGAAAGTAAAAGACTGTGTGCCTATCAAGTCTTGAAATCTTGACTGATGAGAATTTCCGGGATCTCGTATTTGTGGATTAAAACAACAAGTATCTTATCACTTTTAGTCCTAGTATACAGGGTGGCCATACCTGCTAAGCAGGCGCCCTCATTTTTTCCACTCTTTTTTGCCAAGCTGTAAATACGGTACTTACACCAAAAAATCATTTTTTTTTAACTTTTGTCTGTCTGTCTGTCTGTTTGTTCCGGCTAATCTCTGAAATGGCTGGACCAATTTTGATGGGACTTTTATTGGCAGGTAGCTGATGTAATGAGTAACTTAGGCTACTTTTATTTTAGAAAAATACCTGCATTAATTTCCGACATACACGCGGGCGTCGCCGCGGGCAAAAGCTAGTAGACAATTTTGCTTAAAGTTCCCATTGCTTAATATCTAAGCTTTTAAAAACGACAGTCTGTCAAGTCTAATGGGATCCCAGCGGTTCCACTCATCACTTGCACATTGCAAGTGCCGGCAATTGAAAAAAGGCGCTCACAAGGCAGAGATGATCCCACGATACTCATACATCATTGCTATTGAGTGAACGTGATGGATGATAAATAGTTTTTTTGTTCTCACCAGTGAAGTACAGGATTATACTTCAGAGTTCAGATGCATAACTGCCTGCGACAAAAGGTGTTTAAATTCTTTGTTAAAGCCTTGACTTTCAGTGCAAGTGCATTACATGTAGAGAGTTGCTTTTTCACAGGCAACTTATGAAAATCCTAATCCTTTTTCCATATCCCTGCTATTGCTTCCACTTGTTCATTATTATTTTGTGAAAGTTGTTGCTGTGATTTAATATCTGAAATTTAAGTTTTATTCCATTTATTGCTCTTGGTTTATTGTCTAAAATCGAATGTCGATTTTCTAGCATTAAATATCGATTCACTGAATCGATTCCGTATTACAAATCGATTTAAAAAATCGATTTTTTTGGTCCGAGAAATCGATTCTTCGATTAATCGATCTCAGATCGCCATCCCTACCGTTTAGTCGTCCGATATCCGTCGCGCGATACGGGTCGGACTCTGTGATTCCCTGTGTCATTTACGGCAAATACGTGCGTTCGCGCAGTTTCGCGAATACTTTTAATAATACCGTTTACGTATTCCAATCGAGAGTACTTAGATATGTGTGCTACATTATGACTGGTGAAAGTTTAGCTGCGGCACGTAACCGTTACCGTGAACTGTATGGTGAGCAACGACGAGTGCCTGCTGTCCAAACAATCCTAGGAGTCTACCAGCGCTTAGTCAGCTTCGTCCTCATCAAGCAATAGTAGGCCACGACTCTCCGGTGACATTGAAGATTGAGTGCTGGAATACTTCAACGACTGTGTATGGACATAGTGGCAACAACATTCAAAACGTGGACGAACTAAAAACTCGTATAATTAGTGCATTTGATTTAATTAAAAGTGACAGAGACACATTAATCGCAGTGCAAGGAAACGTAATACGTCGTACTAACTTATGCATTAGACAAAACGGTGAACACTTCCAGCACCTTTTGTAAGTAAGGTAAAAATTAAGACCATTTGTAAATTATTTTTAAATTATTGTAAATAGGTTGATTCAAATTGTTTAAACATACCAGAGGGGTAATTGCGGAACTTTTTATCGGTAGGAATTGGTTTAACATTCATAGTTAAACAACATTCATTGCGTTATTTACGTTGCTGAGCCACAATTTATTCGAACAAATGACGCAATGGTTTAGAAATAATCTTCAATCCCATTCAGATTCTGATAAATTGTGAGTTCCGCAATTAGGGTGCAGGTCATTGAGCTAACTTAATTTAAACAGTTAAAATATGCTATTTGTAAGTAGTTCGATAATTTGCCAGTCCAAAGTCTGTGAAATGAGATGGGAAAATTAGAATCAGCTGTTTACGAATTTGCGCCGTCGATTCTTGTCGCAGGGGTGAATGACTCACGCGTGCGGCGGGACGGCCGCGGTGTCGTAGGCCGCCGGCGCCGGTGCGCATGCGGTGTACAGTGCGCATATTCAATAATTTTATGCGAAGTGAAAATATTGCAAATCTCTGAAACGGGTTGTTATTTTGAAATCTTTTTTCGCCAATATTTTTTATTAGTAATACTAAACAAGTTCTTACTTTTCTTGCAGTTAATTTTTTAACATCTTATATAAAAAAGCAATGTCCGAAAAATGGTCTTCATAAAACACTGTGCGTTGTACGATCGCGAATCATATTTTAATCTACATACAACCTGGCACTGATGTGTAAATTGCAAACAACGTAAAAAAGCAAATCAGAGCTACCCTGCAGCTTCCAACTGAATTAAAAAGTATTGCAGTCCTGGCCTATCAATGTTCAGTCGCGTATTTTCCGTATCATATGTATGAGGCCTTGTGTACACAGTGTTTTGTATACGCAAAAAGATGAGTTTGAAGTGCATAAAACCCCGTGTGAATAGGCCCTAAGGCCCAAGACTTACCTCCCAGTGTGTGAAGGTGTACGTTTCTTTGAACCAGTGCGTGAGTGCCTCGCTCAGTTTTTCGTTGGTCAGCACGGGCGACACATGAGTCAGTGTACTGAAATCGTCCGGCATGGTGCATTAATTCTGAAAATGATAATTGAAATATTATTTATTATTCTGAACAAATAAGACGCACTTGATAAAATCTATAAATAGTGTACGGGGAAAAGAAAAGAAAAAAGAAAGAAAAATTATTTAAAACGAAGACAGGTGATAGGAATAGTTATTCTCGATAAGTAACCATATTTTTTTTACATTAAAGTCGTGTCCCGCCTGTCTGCAGGAGCCTTTAACGTATATGTTAAGAAGGAGTGCAGAAAGCGAATATTTTTAAAATAATTTAATTATTAATGTTAAAACTAAAAATTTACTGAACCATGGTCGAATTTCGACCATTGGGCAACCACTAGTAAACATAAATAAGAATAGAAAAACATGCAACTAACAATAATTCAGTAGCCTAAAATAAGGATTCAGCTCGGTTGATTTGTCAGTTTGCCCAATAATAAAATATAGGATAATGTGATGTAGTTAACGAATACAGTGGACCCCTGGTAATCCAGCCCCTGTCTAATCCGGCACCCCCTGTAAACCGACATTTCTATTATTATTCATTATTTTTTTGACAGTTTTCGCTAATGTAGATAATGCATGACTGAATGGGAAATGGATGTATAATTTGTCAGAGTACAAGGTCCTCTTTTGTAAAAAGATCCGGACTATAGGGGGTCTTCTTAGGCAGTACTCTATAATCTGACAAATTGGATAGTCTGACACTGCCCTGCAAAACGTTTGTCGGATTACTGGGGGTCCACCGAATAGAGGATATTTTACTATTTCACTGTATCATGAGTTTAGTATTTAATTTGTATGAGAGAAAGTAAATATTTTGTTAAACTTTCATTGTTACTAATAAGTTACAAGACTATTTGACAACTCCATAATTATGATTATGGAGTAATAAAAGAATGTTATGTTATGTTATGTTATGGGGGTTTGGTTTCCGCACTTAGTCCTTTGAGTGGACCATTGTGCGTGAGCCATGGCGGCCGTCGGTATTCACTCCAACCAGCCCACCTCCCTCCAGAAGCTGGTTATGTCTCCTGGTCTGTTGAGAACATCTGTGTAAGATTTGGGTATCCCGAGGGTATCTGTTCTAATTTGGGTGACGCCTGTACATTCGAAAAGTACATGCGCAACGGTTTCTTCAGCCTCCAGGCATGCCCTGCACAGGGGGCTGTCCGTTATGCCTATCGTGTAAAAGTGTTTGTTTAGCGGGCAGTGTCCTGTGATGGTGCCCGTCATTAGACGCAGATCATCCCTGTCCAGGCGTAGCAGGCGTCTGGTAAGCCTGCCATCCGGGGATGGCATAGCTTCCCTGGACTGCCTGCAGCCTGGTGCCGAGGTCCACCAGCTCTCCGCTTGTGTGTGGGTAAATTCCTGCAGCCACCTGCGTAGCTGGTTGAAGGGGATGGGCACGATGGGCTCGGGGCCGCAGACTGACGCGCTGGATGCCTTTCTGGCCAGTTCATCAGCAGCGTCATTGCCTAGTGATCCACTGTGTCCTTTTATCCATTGCAGTGTCACCTTGTTGCGATTAGAAACTGTTATCCGTTCTAATGCATTGTGACATTCTAGTGTAAGGCTCGTAATAAAAGAATAAAAATTAAATGCTGTTCACTGGTAAGAGTATCAACGGGGAATGCCTAGAACAATTTAGCTATTTTATGAATAATATGAATTAAAATATGAATTAAAATTTCCATCATAAGGGATTCAATGAAAGAAAAATTTAAAAACTTTGCTTTGACAGGATAATGTCTATCGGTTCAACTAGTATTCAAGAATTATGGCTGTAAGTGAAAAAATAAATCATCATTTTGAGCAATAATCTTATATCTTTAAACGAGCAATTCTTGTATAAATATATATATAATCTGAATCTCGGAAACGGCTCCAACGATTTTCATGAAATTTAGTATACAAGGGGTTTCGTGGGCGATACATCGATCTAGCTAGGATTCACTTTTATTAAATGTCGTTTTATTCGTGTTTTCAATGACCAACTTTAGCGATAATCAACTTGAACATAAACTCATTATTTTAAACGCAATTTACCAAAAAATACCGAGCAAAGCTCGGTCAACCAGATATTATAGTATTTAATCATGAATATATAATTATTATTATTAAGGAATTTTAGGTCATGAGTATGAAATTAAAAATTTTTATTCATCTTATTAATGAGAATAAGATGAATATTTTTTTTTTTACAAAGTGGTCATGGTTCACTTGGCTTTTAATAGTATTTAAACCTAGAAAAATTCACAAAGATATTGAAAATAATTTACTAACAGATGAATAAATATTAGGCATTGATACTAAATAAAAAAAACTTATTCTGTTACATGTGAATTGCGAATAACGGACTCGCGAGTTTCCATAAATTACGTATTCTAACCAGGGACATTTTTACAAAGCATAAGTAAGTAAAATAATAATAATAAATAACACTTACCGATAGATTTTGGATATTTCAAAACGAAATACTGAATACAATTCTGTTTTTCTATAGCCGAAATACCGTTTCAAACTTCAAAGTTTCAACAAAAGCGCGCGTTTGAGTTAATCTTAATAATTTGATAGTGTGAAAAAACTGAGATAAAACGCACTCGTAATAAGATAAGCGGGATTCGACGTGCATAGAGATAAATAGCAATGCGAAATACAACTGTTTTTATTTGCACAAAGCATTACTTACGTCAAATTTGGCGACGTGTTTTGTTGTGACGTGTTATGGTGACACTGACAGTGACAAAGACAATGACAAGCACGAAATGGTGCTGCCAAGTTTAGAGAAAGTTTCCCACAGTTACGGCCGCAGCCACAAACCGTAGACGGATAGTGACCAAGGAACTTAAATCCAACCAATTGGATATAAGTTCCTCGATACATAGGCTGCACTAAAAGTATCGGGAATGGAATATTTCCACTGTTCCTGTCACATTAAAATCATTTTTGAAAACTCCTTGGTTTTAAAAATCGAATATCATTTATCCTATATATATATAAAAAAATGAATCCCTATATCCCTTGGTCACGCCATCACGCGTGAACGGCTGGACCGATTTCACATTTTCTGTGTGTGTTTGTTATTGTCAGGAGAAGGTTCTTATGGAAAAAAAAAAAAAAAATTGCGCGGAAAATTATAAAATTTAAGAACACTTATTTAAGAATACTTCGACAAATATTTTTGAATTTGATTAAATTCTTGAAGAAGGCTATAAGCTAACAAACATCACGCTAGGGCCGTTAGGAAAATATAGAGTAAGAAAGAAACGCTAAGCTAAGAGATAGCGCGGGAAGACGAAGAGATGCGATTAGGTGGATCGGGGGAACAAGAAATTTCACGCGAGCGAAGGGGCAGTAGCTAGTATTTATTTAAAAAAAGATTCTTGGTCTTGTCACAAGGTTTTGTCAAACTTGTTTAGTCGTTGAGAAAATGGAATTGACTCGAGAAAATTCAAGAACGATGCTTTATTATGACTTTCGAAGTGGTTTAACACAAAAACAGTGTGTTGACCGGATGAACCGCATTTGGTGATGAAGCCCCATCCAAAACCACAATTTATCGCTGGTTTGCTGAATTTCAACGTGGACGTGTCAAGCTCAGTGATGATCCCCGTCGGTGTGATGACCTTGAAGGTCGTCCAAATACTGCAGTCACCCAAGAAAACGTTGATGCTGTGCGTAAGCTGATTGAGGAAGATCGACATGTGACATACCGAGAAATTCAGGCAACTTTAGACATTGTTATGAGTCAAATACAAATAATCAAGTCAAATACAATCTTGCATGAACAATTAGGTGTAAAAAAGTTGTTTTCCCGATGGATACCGCATTCGCTCTTTGAAGAGCAAAAAGCGGCTCGAGTTACTTGGTGCGTCAGAACTTTCGAAAGATTCCACCCAGGGTCCTCAAATGCTGTATACACCATCGTATCAGGCGAAGAATCCTAGATATACGCGTACGAACCCGAAACAAAAAACCAGTCACGAGTTTGGGTGTTCGAAAATGAGTTAAAGCCAACAAAAATTGTTCGTTCACGGAGTGTTGCAAAAAAAATGGTGGCCACGTTTGTCTCCAAAACCGGCCATGTTGCGACTATTCCTCTTGAGAGACAAAGAACGGTTAATGCAGAATGGTATGCTAGCATTTGTTTGCCACAAGTCGTTTCTGAACTCCGTAATGAGAACCGCAACCACCGCATCATCCTCCACCACGACAATGCAAGTTCTCACACCGCGCACAGAACAAAAGAGTTTTTAGGGCAAGAAAACATAGAATTATAAGACCATCCGCCGTACAGCTAAGACCTATGCCCTAATGATTTCTATACCTTCCCTAAAATAAAGAATGAATTGCGTGGTCAGAGATTTTCATTACCTGAAGAAGCTGTGGACGCCTACAAAACGGCCATTTAGGAGACCCCAACTTCTGAATGGAATGGTTGCTTCAATGATTGGTTCCATCGTATGGAAAAATGTGTCAAATTTCGCGGAGAATACTTCGAAAAGCAATGAATACATTTTTAAATAGTAATGTTGTGCCACTTTCTTGATTCCCGAAATGTTCAGTGCCGCCCTCGTAGTTACTGGCTTATTGACACATTATTTCAGTAGACGTCAGAATAGTAATTGTTCAAGAAGCGACTGTACAATTCATGTAGTAATGCGACAATATTCATATATGCTTTCTTCCTGCACAAGGAGCGGGTGAATCTAAGAACTTGACGCTCCTCAGTAGCTTTGCGTGATTGAGTAATAAACATCTAAACTTTCACATTTGTAAAAAACTAGTGTTCGACGCCAGGCCAAGGCCTCACCTTAGGATTTTAATTATTATGTGGAAGCGCGATGGTGGGCCCTGGGTCAAGAGTGGCGAGCGAACTGTCCGCCGTGCGCGGAGCTTATCAATACAATATTCAAAAGACTCACCTGATGGTTGAAGAACACCTGCTCTGGAGCCTACCTGGATTTATGTATGTAAATGAGTGTATATTGTATTGTGTAGTGACGTTATGAGTTTCTCCAGGATACAATCCACCGCTCCAATACGCCTTGCTACCAAAGGCATGCGGTCTCCAACACGCGGTCACTGTCACTTCAAAGTACTTCAATTTCAAACAAACTAAACCCGTATTATCTCGTCGAAACGGGTTGGTTACGCACAAAAACAATTGGATCACGACAAATTATCCACAAACAAACGATTCAAAAGGATTAATATATTAACAAAGGTCGCGGAAGCAAAATTCTATCCGACCCTTTCAAAGACCAAACCAAAAAAAAAGTGTCAAACTGACAAATGACAGATGTCACTCCGTTTCACATCATGATGCGTTCACAGAGTAACCAATTCAAACGGGACGGAACATCTACCCCCCCCGGACGGGCCTTCCCGTCCGCTAATCAATTGGCAATCTTGACAAGGTTGCGACCGCTCTCTTCACGACCGATCCGTCCACCAAAACCTCTGCAAAACGAGGAACCCCGTCGGTGCCAGCCACCAAATTGAGAATGCGCCCCCGGCGCCAATACAACGGCTTAAGGTTGGCATCCTTAATCAGGACGAGGTCTCCAATTTTGGGCGGATGCGTTTTATCAGTTCACTTGACGTGCTGGAGGATGTGCAAATACTCCAAGCTACAACGCTTCCAAAAACTCTGAGCGAGCTGCTGCACCAACTGAAACCGCAATAGCCACTCAACCGTCCAACCCGCGCGGCGATTATCTCCCCAACTGTCCGGGCGTCAAATTTCACTTTCTTTTTTACGACATTGCGAATTTTTTGCACAAAAACGATTACGACTGAAAAACTACTATAGCTATATTCTAATAAGAAATACTCACGGAAAGCTAATAAGATATCGAATTCTAATTGGAAAAAACTAAATTAATCAAACAAAAAGCTAATTAGATATTGAATTCTAATTAGAAAATAAAGTCGGGGATTTCAAAAAAATATCGTATTTATTTTTTATTTCGTATTTTACAAGAAAAGTATAATAGTTACTAGGCAAAATTATTTTTATTATAATAGTACATAATATACCCTTCAAAATGACACCAATATCAAAATATAAGTATTTAGTTTTCTATCAAGAAAAAACAAATACTTCTCCAAAGGTCCCCGAGCCAACACTAAAATCATGAATTACGAGTTGCGTTTGAATAATTTGTAGACCCCATCTCAATATATTTCGTTTGTAAATAGCTGTTATAGTGCTAATAGTAAAGTATTCTCTTATATTTAAGCATTTATTTAACAAAAACAACTAATTCGAAAAATGGATCAACAACAACCAACGAACAATGTCCGCGCGGTCATCATAAAACTTTTCCAGCTATATTATTCCATGTAAACGTTTCGAAATTGGCGTAGTAATGCATATTTCGTAAAGGAAATATCTTCACGTTTAATTTGATATACAATAACAACATAAATGTGGTATAAAAACAGAAAACTTACCATATTTTAGTTGGAGATCCACACACAAACATAGTTCACTAGACAACACGGATGAACCGTCATTTTCTTTTTTTTTTTCTAAATTTTATGTTGCCGGTCCATAGATGAAATTCACTCTACTGGATGACAAATCTCATATAGCGACATCTAGTATTTTTCTAATGTACGACTATCAAAGGACTGTAGCGATAAACACGTTTCAAGTGACGAATGACGCATAAAACGTCCATGGTTACAAAAGTAACCATGGACGTTTCGACGAAATTTTATTTGGTTACTTTTGTAACCATGGACGGTTGAGTGGATAGCCGATTTTGGCTCACATCGACAAGAGGGTACTCGGGCAGGGCGACAAGTGGCTGTCCAATCAAAAAATGGCCCGTGGTTAGGGCCTCCAAGTCGTTCGGGTCCGAAGACAGCGGGCACAATGGACGCGAGTTCAATGCAGCTTCAATGCGGCAAAATACCGTAGCTAACTCCTCAAAGGTGAGAACGGTCCTAACAATCTGCGCCAGAGTCCCTTTGCCGCTTTCACCGCGGCCTCAAAAATACCCCCCCAATGGGGGCAGGCTGGCGGGTTAAACAACCAAGCGACCCCTCGGCGAGCTAATTTGTTACCAATGTCAACCTGGTTCTCAGCAAGGAAGGCGTATACCTCCTTCAAATAGTTACTTGTACCCTTGTAGTTAGTACCGCAATCAGACCTGATCAAAGTAGGTAACCCACGGCGAGACACAAATCTATCCAAGGTCGCCACAAAGGCCTCCGTCGAGAAGGAGGTTACCAACTCCAAGTGCACTGCCTTAGTTGACAGGCAGACAAACACAAACAAATAAGCCTTAACAATTTTACTATTGCGAAGAGGAGACGTCTTCACCAAAAAGGGACCAGCAAAGTCCGTTCCGACGCCTGCAAAGGGTCTCGCCTAATTAACACGATCAGCCGGCAAGTCTCTCATCATTGGCTGCATAGTAGAGGCCTTAGTCCAGTAGCACGGCAAACAACGGAAGACGATGCTACGAATAGTACGACGGGCCGACAATATCCAAAACTCTCGCTGCAGAATGGCCAACAGCGCATTGCAACCGGCATGCGAGTTCTTAATGTGACGATCAGTCACCAACAATTTAACCAAATGGCCCTCCTTAGGCAACAAAAGGGGGTGACGGGCCCCATAAGGAAGGCTAGAGTGCCTCAACCGTCCCCCAACACGCAAGAGAACCGTATCGTCCAAAAAGGGGTTCAACTTACTAACGGCTCCCGACAATTTAGCCTTACCAGACTTCAAGGTTTCAATCTCCTTCTCAAAGTGTGCAGCCTGCACGGAGCGGACCCAAAGGAGGAGTGATTCCTGTCGCTCCTTAGGAGAGAGAACCGGTGACAGGCGTTTGTTCCCGGGATTCCTAGAATTATGACCAAAACGCCTGATCCACGAGGGTTCAACAATTTGTCGAGGGAGCTGTATCGATTCAACAAAAAATCAGGGTCAAACGGTGGGTCCTTCGTTCCAACAGCGAGCACCTTGAGCCCGGGCAAAGGACCCGACATCAAGACTGGCGTTCGAGGCCAATGATCCTCGGGGTGAGTTAGCCAGTCTGGTCCCCACCATAGGGGGTGAGCAATCAGGCGGGGTGCCATGCACCCACGTGAGGCCACGTCGCCCGGGTTCAAATCTCCAGGCACGTGCCTCCAAATCAAAGGCGTTTCAGAATTTTGAATCTGGGACACTCGGTTCGCAACAAAAACCTCCAAAGAGTGGACGGACGTCTTTAACCAACACAAAACAATTTGACTGTCCGTCCAGGCGTAAGAAGCCCGAATGTCCACAGTTCCACCCAAAGTGTGAGCAACGTGGTTCAATAGACGCACAAGAAGCGCCGCCCCTGACAATTCTAACTTAGGGATGGTCAGTGCCGTCCGGAGGGGGGCCACCTTGCTCTTGGCCAAGACCAGTGACAACTTCACCTGGCCTGTCGCGCTGACGGTGCGCAGATAAACAACAGCTGCATAACCGTGCGAAAACGCATCACAAACAAGGGCTCCCAGGGGGGCGGATAGCGCGGAGCAACACGACCTCGCTGACTGCAGGGAGTGCGGATACAAATTGGAGCCAATCTTCCAACAGGGTTTCCCGAAGTGGCTCGTCCCAACCAAGTCCCGCAGTCCAAAGGCGCTGAAGAAAACATTTCGCCGAAAACAATACACAAACAAAACAACAAAACAATAGACAAAAGGCAACCCTGGGCTCCCGTGTCCAAAATGGCACGGACCACAACAGAGTCCCCCGTGGGCCCCCAGACCCTGACCGATGCCGTTGGCAACAAAACCATATCGATCTGAGGGGTACCTTAGCGGGGCAGGTGCCAAGTTCCTAACAATGCCTGGGCGGCGACCGATCGCCGCACCCAGGCTCAAGTCTTTCCCGACGAAGATGGAGGTCAAATTCCTCGTCCGCGCGGTGTCCCGAGCCACGCGCCATCGCTGGAATATCCCACCGGATGCCTGAATGGCGGGGGGCGTGACTCCAACCGGGGACGTTCCGCCAATGGAGGGGAGGGAAGGCGGTGCTGGTCTGGCCAGCGCTGCCTAGCAACAACTGCGTAATCGACTTTACGCGGGGAGACCAAATGGCGGTCGCGCGGCTCCCGATCAACTTACGCGGGGGGTGGAGTGCGGCGCTCAAAATTGCGGGCCTCTCCCCGGTTCTGAACCGGCGAGCCAGAAGCCCGGTGACCTACTCCATGGTAACCCCCAACACGCGAACCTCCATCAGAGGCTGGTCTGCCAGCGTGGTTCGCGTTAGCGCACAAAATGTTCAAATGGGACCCCCTACAAATTCTACAAGAGCGGGGGTTGGGGCAGTCCCGATGGAAGTGAGCCCCCAAACAAGAGAAGCACAGACGGCGTGCATTGGCAATTTGGCGGCGGGCACTCACGTGCAATTTCAAAAATGCCGCGCATGTTGCCATGCCATGCCCCGTGTCCCTACAAAACTCACAAACAGGACGACTTTGGGTGCCAGCAAAACGAGTGGCGGGGCGACTATCAACAGGCCCGCGAGCCCTAGTCCGTCCCTGGTTTCGTGGCCAGGAAGACGGTTGGCGCGACTCGGTGGCAACGCTAGAGTTATCCACAAACCGACACTCATCCTCCAAAAATTTGATGAGGTCACCAAATGGGGGGAGATGTGTGACACTATCCTCACCATACCCTTGCTCGAAACGAGCCCTCAAATAGACAGGAAGCCGTTGCAGCACAACATGTACCAAAAGATAAGACCAATGGTCCACCGGCAACTCCAATCGCTTTAAAGCGTTGGTCGCTGCCACCAACGGGTTCAACAGGTCAGTACGCAATGCTGTCAGCATTGCGTACTGACCTTACAAGGACCTTATCACGTGCTGCCTGGTCTAGCACTTCCAGATCCACTTCACAAATGAACTCGTTGTAGCGGGTGAGCAGAGCATCAACGTTGCCGAGTCTCACGTTCAACTGCTCGAACCGAGCAAGCGTGAGCACTTCAAGATCCGGGCGCTCAGCGGTCGCTGCAGCTGAAGTGAACCACCGCAGCTGTGTGGTCAATCCACTGATTGCCTCTCTCACCGCTTTGTATGCCATTGCACAAACAAAACAATTCAAAAAAATAATTAAATAACAAAGTTCAAACAATATAACAAGGAAACCCAAAGCAAACAATTAAACCGCTAAACTGCCAGTCAACAAATCAAGAAATAACAAAAGAAAATACAAGCAAACAATTGGTTCCAATCCAATGAACCTTATTTTAATTCAAACAATGTCAACGCTCAAAAATGTTAATTTCAAATGTTAATTTCACAAACCACCATGTCAATGGTTCAATAATAATAAACCTTTATTCCAATTTAAAAAAATTTAATGTTCAATATGTCAATTTCAAATTTCAATTTTCACAAACAACCATGTCAACGGCACAAAACTCCCATATTTTAATGTCTTCCAGACATTCAATATAACAGGTCAGAAACTACAACAAGGGGCTGTAACATAACCCAATCCAACCAACCCTATTAGTATATGTAACCCGGCTGACCCCGGCAACATTAGTTTACCCGACTCAACAATTTAAACAAATTATTTCAAATAAACAAATAAATACAGTTAACAAATATTTACAGTGAATTACTACTTCCCTTTAGAGACTGCCAAGCAATTAGCTTACTGTAAATTACCAATTTCTGTTGGTTGTACTTGTACATCTTACAACCACGCTCTGCTACCAAGAATGTTCGACCTGCCAGGCCAAGGCCTTTTTTTTTCAGGGTGGGTAATCATCAAATGACTTCTCCCGCTCTGGGCGGAGCGGGAGGGCGTGTCAGACTTTTACTGACTAAAACCCACCCGTGTTCCATCAGTTGTCCATGTGCCAGGGTCACGGTATCTCTTTCGAACAATCACGCGACCCCGGCAGAGGCCAAGGCCTCACCATAGGATTTTAATTATTGTGTGGAAGCGCGATGGTGGGCCCTGGGTCAAGAGTGGCGAGCGAACTGTCCGCCGTGCGCGGAGCTTATCAATACAATATTCAAAAGACTCACCTGATGGTTGAAGAACACCTGCTCTGGAGCCTACCTGGTTTTCTGTATGTAAATGAGTGTATATTGTATTGTGTAGTGACGTTATGAGTTTCTCCAGGATACAATCCACCGCTCACACAACAACTAGTAAGATGTAAATGTCAAGTTAATAAAAATTAGTAGTATTTTCTATGAAACTGAATATTCTATGCAAGCCCCTCATCGGTTCTTACGTTACAAAAAACATGTCGGTAGCTAAAGGTGGCTACTGTTAAACGATACAGGCAGTATGTGGTAGCGAGGTGAAGTTACGCCTCTCGCTCAACCATGGCGTAATGTAATGTAATTTCGAATATTTGGCCTTTAAATACAAAACCATACAAAATTCATTTCTCGAAAAATGTCAAAGCTAGTAAGGTTGCGTAATCTATTCCGGCGGCAATATGTATGGTAGGTATCAGCGCCTAATGCTGGAAACACACACAGATACTAGTCGCCGCGCCGCCGCCGGTGTTCAAAATCATACGTCCACACGGTACAACAGATTTTGACAGCCGATTTGTCGCTAGGGACGTCAAAATCTGCGGAAACCTATAAAACAATTTTCATCAAATAAGGCTTAGGCATTTTATGAACGCTGATTTATAATTCAATAAAAGATTTGAATGGTCGCAAAAGACTTTTATTAATTAAAAATAAATTACTCTTATAACTACAAACGTTTCTCGCTATCCGATGGGTTTTTAGGGTTCCGTTGCCAAATGGCAAAAAACGGAACCCTTATAGATTCGTCATGTCTGTCTGTCTGTCTGTCCGTCCGTCCGTATGTCACAGCCACTTTTTTCCGAAACTATAAGAGCTATGCTGTTGAAACTTGGTAAGTAGATGTATTCTGTGAACCGCATTAAGATTTTCACACTAAAATAGAAAAAAAAACAATAAATTTTGGGGTTCCCCATACATAGAACAGAAACTCAAAATTTTTTTTTTCATCAAACCCATACGTGTGGGGTATCTATGAATAGGTCTTCAAAAATGGTAATGAGGTTTCTAATATCATTTTTTTCTAAAGTGAAAAGTTTGCGCGAGAGACACTTCCAAAGTGGTAAAATGAGTGTCCCCCCCCCCCCCCCCCCGTAACTTCTAAAATAAGAGAATGATAAAACTAAAAAAAATATATGATGTACATTACTATGTAAACTACCACCGAAAATTGGTTTGAACGAGATCGAGTGAGTAGTTTTTTTTTAAAACGTCATAAATCGTAAACCGCAATTTACCTTACATTCAATCAACTGAAATATAAAAATTAAAAAAAAAACATTTATTTTTAAACCGAGAATACCTACAGGTTTGTACGGAACCCTCGGTGCGCGACTCCGACTCGCACTTGGCCAGTTTTTTTTGTCGTAGTTCTACGAGTTCTAGTTCTTCGCTTCGGCGTCTTTTTCGTTATCGATCCTTTCGTCGGAGTCGTAGTCGGTCTGGTCGGCAACCCTTTACCCACTAGAACAACAAATTAGACAGGTATCTGTAAACAGAACTAGGTAGGTAGAGCGCAGTGGGGGCTCAGTGGTATCGAGTTATCGACCCCGACTTACGAGTGGGCCCTGAATTACGTTCGTGGGTTCGAACCCGCGCAGGCACTTTACTATGTATAAATAACTAGTTTCTGCCCGCGACTTCGTCCGCGTTAAATTTCTTTTTCCCCCGACCCTTCCCGTTGCGTTGAATCGCTTACCCGTGCAATTTTCCCCGGTTTTGCGGTTTTGCAACATTTTCATTACTGCTCCGCTCTTCTTGGTTTTAGCGTGATGTTATCTAGCCTATAGCCTTTCTCGATAAATAGGCTACCCAACACAAAAAGATTTTTTCAATTCAGACCTAAGATAAGCGCGTTCCATCAAACAAACAAACTCTTCAGCTTTATAATATTAGTATAGATTTCATCACCACTACTCTCAAAACAGTGAAAGAAAACATCGTGAGGAAACTGGCATGTCCTAAAACCAACAATTCGAAGACATGTGACATCTACCAACCGCACTGGGCCCTCGTGGTAGATTACGTCCTACTCCCTCTCAGTGAGAGGAGGCCTGTGTCCCAATCCCAACAGTGGGAACAATTTAGGCTGATTATGAGGTAGGTAGGGCAGGATAGCCATAATGTAATGACTATACACATGTTTTGGGCTAATAAATGATCTTATAGCTGAATCCCGCTACTTGTATAGGACAATCCGTAAATTACTCAGTTATTTTCAAATTTCACGAAAAAATTGCATACATGCATGCATGAAACCGATTTTGATGTGATTTGGCACATAGATAGACTACACATTTGGAAAGGACATAGGCTACCTTTTGCTCCGGTAGCACGTTCCCGTGGGATAATTTAATATATTCACGCAGGCGAAGCCGGAGGCAGAAGCTAGTCTATACATATATTAAAGCTGAAGAGTTTGCTTGTTTGGTTGAACGCGGTAATCTCAGGAACTACTAGTCAAAATTGAAAAAATATTTTTGTGTTGGGTAGCTTTATATAGAGGAAGGCTATTGATTATATGTATAACAGCACGATCTAAGATCAGAAGGAGCAGAGGAGCAACGCAAAATGGACGAAAACTGGCAGGCAATTCGATGCGACGACGGGAAGGGTTAGGGGAGTAAAAAATTGTGTTTAATAAGTTTAAAAATAATCTTACCGGCAACGGGGATCTCCGTTGTGGTCGTACTGTTATCCTGTTCTGTGGTCGTCCAAATATCATACTCCGGTATCCACATCCCAATATCGAGCGGCTCGAACCCAAAGTCTGTCATATAACTCTGACCCCGATATTCTACTCTTGTCATTGAGAAGTCTTCGTAGTATGTGCCCTCTTCCCACTTCCACTCCTGGATGTCTAGGAGAGTCATGTTCTTCTGGAATCCCCACGCATACATCTCGAAGAGGGCTTTGTCGGAGAACATAATGTAAACGGCAAGCTCGAATACTGAACCTGTATCGTAAATATAAAATGAGGTTAAGTAAGTTATTTATTGTTCACTTCAGGTTACAGACATCATTGTAGCCCTGGCTCTTGTACTAGGAGTTCCTGTATCACAATTATTATCCGACTACGGCCAAGCAAAATGGATGGTAATGATTTTAACCAGTATGTATGTATGTTCAATTGTTCCCCCGTAACATCTAAACTACTTTTCATAATTTGACAAATGAGGTATCCTTGAAAGCGGCTTGGTCGTTCGCCAGCCATGGATCACAAGAGTGTTGAAAAACGTCGTGTGATACCCGTGTGTATTGATGATTACATACTGGGCTCCCTTATCGAATAATACCGCCTCGCGTGTAATGACCAAAATAGCATATTTGTATTATAATGGTATGTTAATTAAAAAAATACAAGAAAAGAGTGAGGTACCTTTGTAGAAATAACACGCTGGTCCAAAACTGATTCTAGGACAATAATGCTTGACTCTAATTTCCGACAAGGCCGACGCGTTTCTTAGCTCCAGAGTCAAACAAGTGTACTCCACCATTTCTATTAATGTAAGCTGATAACAAAATAAAAAATCGTGTTAGAGCTAGTTCATAATGTAACAGGAAATCCAATGGGTCCAGGGGCGACGGAGGGATATCCATCGCCCCCTACTCCTTAGGACCCGAGATGGTAGGGCATAGTGTTCTACGTGCGCCTCTCTAAAATGTAATAGGGGGAGTTCAACACCTCACTCCCCGCCTGACTTGAGGTGGCCCTCAAAGGCGGGCTGGTAGCAGCCGGGAAACGTGGAAGTCGCAGTCAAAGTCTGACGGATCCCTTTTTCCACCCCAGGGAGGAGGACATACATGAGGATTTCCACCCCAAAATACACTGAGAAAACTGAGAATCATAAAAGAGGTGAATTCAGCTTAAAGTATGATGAATTCACTCAAAGGACGGAGCATAGTGATTCACCAAAAAGAACGATGATAATACTATTGTTGATGAGAACAGTATTTAAGATGATGTGTCACCATGGATTTAGTTTTAGTTACCTACTATTTTTCGATGCCTTCCTCATATATCCAGTTATATCCTATTAGTTTTCCTACAATTTTTCGGTGACTTCCTCACATATTCAGTTATGTCATACAATTTTTCCTACTATTTTTCGGTGCCTTCCTCATATATCCAGTTATATCCTATTATTTTTCCTACTATTTTTCGGTGACTTCCTCACATATTCAGTTATATCATACAATTTTTCCTACTATTTTTCGGTGCCTTCCTCATATATCCAGTTATATCCTATTATTTTTCCTACTATTTTTCGGTGACTTCCTCACATATTCAGTTATGTCATACAATTTTTCCTACTATTTTTCGGTGCCTTCCTCATATATCCAGTTATATCCTATTATTTTTCCTACTATTTTTCGGTGACTTCCTCACATATTCAGTTATATCATACAATTTTTCCTACTATTTTTCGGTGCCTTCCTCATATATCCAGTTATATCCTATTATTTTTCCTACTATTTTTCGGTGACTTCCTCACATATTCAGTTATGTCATACAATTTTTCCTACTATTTTTCGGTGCCTTCCTCATATATCCAGTTATATCCTATTATTTTTCCTACTATTTTTCGGTAACCTCCTCGTATTTTAGGTTAGGTCCTCTTACTTTTCCTACTATTTCCTCATATCTCTGGTTATAGCCTATTATCTTACGGAGGTCGCCCTCAATAGGAGGATTGTGTTTTTTAATAAACCAATTAATATCTCTATAATACACCAGTGATTAGTTGTAGTTCTACTCATTCTCCATCAGTAGGACTACAACTAAATACTGGTGGATTACACAGAAATTGTTTGGATTATTAGAAATCACAATCCTCCTATAATTGAGGGCGCCACTGGACTTACATGATCCCCTTATTTTTAAGTATCCAATATTGGTTCTTTCCTTTTAAATATTATTAGGTGTGAGCTCAACATTAAAAAAAACTGAAGAACCCTAAACTTGAACCTTAAAAAAATGGAGAGTAAGTAAAAAAAATAGAAAAAAGTACCTTGGCAAGAATGGTAAGAAGGTGAAAAGGGATGTATGTATAAATTAAACAAAAAATTGAATGGTATTTTTATTTCCATAGTATGAATGAATAATTATTATATACTCTAAACATTTATATTCAGTATAAAAGAAGACTGTTTTGTTTAGAAACATCCTCGCCTTAATGATTACAGTATCTATTTGTCGGTCATTATAAAGAATCATTATATACATTATGTTCAATAATTCTAGTTTTTACAAATTAAAATAAAGGTTGAGACGATTAGAAATTTAATTTACAAAAAATAACAAACTTTACATTAATGTACCTATAACTAAAACATTTTTGCCCTTAAGGTGATTGCTTCAGGGTAGCCGTTTTTTGCAATTTGCAGGCCAGTGCTAGGTTGTATGTTAATTAAATGTTGCACGCGGGTGTAAGTACATAAGTTGTACTACATACGTCTTACACCCGCGTCTAACATTTCAATCAAAACCTAGCACTGGCCTGCAAATTGCAAAAAACGTAAGAAAATTTGAATTTCGCGGGCTACCCTGACGCTTTCACCTTAAAGCTGCATACAATAAATTGGTTAGGTATATTATTATAGTAAATATCTATTTTCAAGTAAAGTGCTACCATAAACACTCCGATGAGATTAATCTATCCCTCATACAAATACTTTACTTTAAAATCTATTACTAAAGGTGAACGCACACTTTTCAGAGCCGAAGGAGGCGAAAGAATCGAATTTTAGAATTACTTGTATGAAATCTTATGGAACCTCGCACACTTACCGAATCGGACGAATAAGGTCGTACGATTCGGTGCGGATAAGTGTGCGAAGTTACATTGGACTTCATTTAAGTAATTCTAAAATTTGATTCCTTCGCCTCCTTCGGCTCTGATAAGTGTGCGTTCACCTTAAACCAGCTATTGGTGCTGGCTCATACCATTACTTTATGCGGACACCGTTATCGGGCCGTCTTTATAGGATATCCTAAAGGGATATCCGATAAATACCGTAACTAAGGGTAGATTACTAGTTGAGCGCACTCTGCTATAAAAAAATAACTGCCCTTGGACTCTGCAGTGCCTCAAACTAGCAACGCCGCGTACGGTATAAGTACATAATTAATAATTATGTAAACGTTTCCAAAAAAAATTGATATTACTGGATTCAAAATAAAAACACCTTTAAAATGAGCAAACGAGTTAACTCGTTTGCGCATTTTCAAGGTATTATAGCAGCGACCGTAAGCCGTTAGAATACCTACAGAATTTTGAAATTTTTACTCTAGGTACCATCTACTTGTAATATATGACGTGTTACCTCGCATTAGAGTGAGCGTGTTAGGACACGGAGAAACGGCATTTTGGCAAGGAAAGCACAGATAATCATTACCACGTTTAACTTCATAAGAATTGTAATGAGAATTAAATTCAATAGTTTCAAACATACAGCAACGGAAAAAAACCTCTTCAGTATCTGTCACCAAAATTGCATCAATTTGGCCAAAAGTGGGTAAGAATTGTTCATCATCTATATCTACAGTAACAATAGAGTTCCGCTGCCATATAACACCAGCTATTGTAGCGGAAGTAACCGAATATTTGAGGACAACGCCAGTGCCGAGAGAAAACTTGACAGTGTCTCCTGAATTTAATGCAGATTTTTTTCCTAGTATTTTTGTTGTAGGTATTGTATTTTTCACAAACAAGTCATTGAGCATAAGTTGACATTTTATTGCTAGAGTCTTGCAAACATTGACTCGATTAAAAGATGATCTAGCCACTAACTTAGATACCCTGTGCTTGGCTTCAAAACGCATAGCCCACATGTTACGTACGGGGCCGAACTTCATTAGCATGGTAGGATAATGAGTCAGAAAATGAAACTTTGGCTGCAGGGGTGATTTTGTTAGCTCCGTGTACAATTGATTAAATTCTGCTATTATAACCCGGAGTTGAATATTGGTGTCACTGAAGACCCTATGACTTAATAACCTGTCGGTGATTTGCCGCAACATAATGTATAATTTCCATACTTTATTTTCTAAAGGAATGTAAAACCCGGCTATTAGGCTGAAGTATCTAATAAGGGTAAGCATTTCTGATGCTGAAGTTTTCAATTTTACTTTCGAACCTTGGACAACTAAACAATTACTTGGTTTTGAATTCCTATCTGGTCCATAATCAAATGAAATTATTCTTTGTTGCAATACTGAGATCTTTAAAAGACCTTCGGCAAGGAAGTGGTTTATGACAAAGGTCATTACATAACGAGCTACACCTTCTAATATATCATGCATTGGGTCTACTGCTACATTTTGAAATAAATCAAATCCTGTCACCTTAAGCCAACAGCATGATTCTTTAATGCCCGTGTTAGGTGTATCGTTTTCTTGCAATTGAGCGTGGTATGAAGTCATATTTCTAAGCAAGTTACTGTTTTCATATAGAGCAGTTTGCAAACCTTTCTTGTCAATGTTACAGATTCTGCAACACTTGTTAGCTGAAAAACTTTCAGTAAACCCGAGAATTGAATTCAGGCCTAAATTATCGCCAGTTATAGCAACAACCTTCAATTTTACGGTTCCTTTAAAAAACTTATTTTCTATAAAAATTCCTTTGTTTTGCAAGTAATTCAATTCCTCAATAACAGGGTCAAAAATAGCTTTGTTTCCATATTTAGTTTTGTCAGCAGAATGGCAAATAGCTAACAGCAAAATGTTATTCAACAATGAAAATAAATGTGGTGGGAGTGCTGGCAAGGAAACGTATACACCACCAAGCTTATGCACCCCAGCGTGGCTCCCCAAAGGATTTCCAATTTCAAAATCATCATAGTATACTACTAAAGGAAGAATAATGTCCGACGCCTGCGGTGTACACATTGCCAGCCATACAGATCCCTGCATTACATTTTCTAGACACATTGGCCTCATCGGATTTTCTTCACGGATTATTAAATTACCCCTTAGGTGGTTCAAATAATCCGTTACATCTTTCCAAATAGTGTCAATGGAAAAAAATTTCTTCAAAACCTGGCGAAGTTGAATTACTTGCATTGTACGTGGCTTGGTGTGTAATGTTAAAGTGTTACTCCTTTGTGAAATGTCAGGACAATAACCAACGATTACTTCATGTGGTGGTATAAAAGAACCTAATAAATTCAATTCTCGGAATCTCAAATATTCTGAACGAAACGGAAAAAAGATGCCCTTCAAAGCTGTGTTGAACTTATGAAGTCGTTTATTAATTTCGCTTCCAGACATGCTTTCCTCATCAGCTAGCACAGGGCCGAATACGGACATTAAAGACGGTGCGATATTGTCAAGAAGGGTTTGCAAATGACTAACCATAGCTTGTACAGACGATCGAGATACAGAGGGATTTACATAGAGCGTTGAAATAAATTTCAAAACTTCTTTATGAATAATACTATCAGCATTATCAAGGACTTCCGGTTCACTATCAGCTTCAATGTATATGTGCTCAGTTGCTACTTTGGTAGTCTCTGTTTCACACATAGGAACTACGCAAGCCTCGTTTGAGGTGGATGGCAAATAACGAGTGTTTACTTTATTCAAATGTTTTAAGTTAACATGTTTTCTAAATTGTCTAACGTCCGTGAAATACCGGTAGCATGCGTCTTCACCACATTTATAAACTCCAGTAATATCAATTTTTTCACATTCTTTCCTTATGTGGGTAATAAGTGAAGAAAACGTGGGAAAAGTCCTTTTACAACTGTGACACTTCATCTTAATTTAAATTGTGACTCCGAGAGTAACTAATATCTCCTTCACAGATTGTGACATACGATCGTACGATGTTTTGACTTTGTAAAAACCAATTTGGATAATAAGCCAAATGTTATAGCTTTCAGTAGGATATTTAGCCGCAGTAGCATGAAATATTTTAAAAGTCACATCAACAGCCTCAGTTAGTGTTGTGAACTTGTAAAACGTATTGTCACATACTGTGAAGGAGACACCTGACTGGCGGCACCAAATTATAAATGGTTGGAGGCTAATACCTAGGTTTTGAAGCTTTTGGCGACGCTCCTCAATTACCACTTGCACGTCTGCGTCATCATCCACGATGGTCACAAATCCATCCAATATCTCCGCTCGTGAAGCTTGCCAGTCTTTTCTAGATCGACGGGCAGGAGGAATATTAAAGAGACAGCCGAGTAGCAATATCGCTGCTATTAATTTTGTCTCCGGTTGTTCATCTGGAAAGAAAATAATAATAGTATATTTGACACAACACATCATCATTAACTGAGCAAATAGGGAAAAGTATCAGAACAAAATAAAATCTATCTATATAAGTAAAAATGAATTGCCGAAATGTGTGTCCGCCCGCCCGTTACTTCTGAACGACTGCACCATGTTAGATAATTTTTAAATTCTTTTTTGTCTATATATTTTATAACGGGTTCACCGACCCAGGGAGGTCGAGCACCTAGAACTATATAACAGAATCATTTCCTTACCGTCACAAATTGCCAATGTATCAGCTATTTTTCGACGAAGAAACGAGTCCTTTGTGGTGTTAAGCTTCTGCTGAGCAGCTTTTAGTATGTTTTCCGATGAAGCATCCAAGGCGTCGAGGCCCCCGGATTTATCAGGGAACAGTGCTTCGTAGTCATGAGTCAGGAGTCGCCATCCATCACTTGACTTCAGGATAGGATACTTATTGAAGTACTCCTGTAATGTCCCTTCCTCGTAGTACAAGTACCGGAGGCGAGCTCGCACCGTCTCCCGCCACAGGGCACTGACCTCCTGCCACGGACCAGCTGAAGGACTTGACAGCTGCTCTAATGCTGACGCTACGTCCTCCACTTCACCTGCACACAAAAATTAAAACGATTAATAATTAGTACAATGACAATAACGGTTCTTAGATTCAGATATTTTGTAATTTGTAACGAAAATTTATACTAATTCAGATATTTTTCTCAATAATTTTGTTCTTGATAATTTAATTCAATCTGAAAACATAAAATTTCTTGAAAAGGAGTTACCTTCTTTAAGTCCGGTCAGGTCGATTCCAGCGAGTGGAGGGGTGTCTAGCCTAGGACTGGACTTGGAGCGAGAACGTGACTTGGGCTTTTCAATAAGGCCCAACGAAACTAAATGCTGCCGTCGAGCCCTTCTGGCGGTGACTAACCAGCCAGAGATATTGCGCTTAGCCTGGTAAGCATCAGCCGGCAGGTACGGCGCGTAGTATAGGGGTGGTGACTCCTCTTTAAATAATCTGCCAATGTCGTAGGATAGAGCAAGCAGCTGCGAATCTGTCAGAAGTACCGGGTTTTCGGCCGTAATGAGCTTCTCCATAAGCAGCTTGCATAAACGCCCACGCACGTTTGAGGGTAAGGTGCCCGTTTTCTGCCCAATTGCTATTATTTGTTTTCCCTCGACTGATGAATTCAGTATGGTATTCACCTGAAACACAAATAGTATAAGTATGGCATTACAAACTAAATATGCAAGGTAAAAGTAAAAAAAAAAATGTCACTAAAATGTTGAAAATACAGGTTCAATACCTACCTTCCATTCAGTATAATGATCAGTTGGAGTCGGTGCCAGTCTAGGCATCATGCATTTAGTTGTTAGTTATAGCTGTCACCAACTCCAAATATATTACTGATCTTTGTGACATATAGTATAGCTCCTAAACGGCCGTCCGTACACACATACAGGACAGGACAGGTACAGACGTTAAACTTATCTGTTTACGCCGGGGGTTAACAATATTGAATGTCAATTTAAATTCCTTATCAAAAGTACAGGATAATAGGCAATAACTTACTAAATTGCTCCCGGTGGACTCTTGTCTAACTGCTTCACCCACTGACGACGACGAGTCCAGTGGTATCACCAGTATGTCACCATCCTAAAATAATATTTACTTTGAGACAATGTTATAATAGTACATGTAACAAAAAGGTGTGATAATATGAGTATGTACGGTCAATTAACCTCAATAATCGTTGAAATAATCACTAAATGTGTCCGAGTGCGACCGTTAACTAACAGGCTATAGCTAGCCCTAGCCGGAGATAACTCAAGGGAAGTGTTATATTTTTTTACTAGTAATCGGTTCAGCATTGCAGGTGTGAACGGTCCTGCCCTCGTCCCTTGATCCGGCCCTGATAAAAACTAATCGATCAAGATCAGGACTGATCCTGGTCTCAAAGAATGTCTATACCAAATTTTGCATCGGTTCAGTGTCTTAGGTATGAAAATGTGAAAAGGTCCTGCCCCAGCCGACAGATAGACAGACAAACTTACTTTCGCATTTATAATATTAGTATGGATGTAATTACAAATTAATACATATTGCTCTTGAACCAAAAAACAGTAAGTACGAGTACTTTTCTACAATTTTGCAGAACTTACCAAATTTTCCTGGTTAAGTCCTGCTTCGCAGTCTTGGTTGAGGATTGAGCTTTGCAGTCCTTCACACGGTGGCAGAGGCTCTAAGTTACAAGGTAGACTAGTTAACAAGTCATTCCTCAGGACCTCTTCAAAGAGTGATGAATTGTAGGAGTTATCCTGAAATTTAACAAGAAATTTAAAAAGGTAATAATAATGTACTTAGTTGGTAAACTAACAAGACTGATGAAAAGTTATGATTTTATTCCACTTTTTAAATAAATACTGCACCGGTTAAATTGTTAGGTATCTTAAGAAGACTTTAAAATAATAAAAGTTAATAAGTAGGTACCTACCTACCTACATGCAAGTAGGAGAATGTGCATTTAAGCGACGCAGGGCATGTGTAAGCAAAAAGTTTAAAACAAAATTTACTTTTTTGAAATACAATTTAACATGAAAACAAACCATATCTTTTGGTTGGTCGCTTTTTAACATGGCCAGAGCTGCTTCAAACCGGAGTCTGTCCCCTATTTGAGGGAACATACTATGTATGTCTTGTTTACTAAGCATCTGCATTGTTGCGATATCAATTCTTTCAGCTGAAAAAAAAGGTAAATTTAACAGCGCCCTAATTGCAGCTGTGAAATGCACTACGTCGCATCGACTTTATAAAATGTAGGTTGGTAGAGCTCGTCTAAGCTGAAATGACGCGCCCCAATACTTAAATTTGTATACGTACACTACGGTAAATGCGGTAGTGGGGCGCGTCATTTTAGTTTAGACGCACTCTACCTATTTGTTTTTTTTTGGGTTGCAGTTGCACATCGAATCTAGTGTATAATATAAATATGAACGTATATCTAGGTAGGTGGGTAGGTACCATACGACAAGACTATTCTTGGTTGGAGTGTACAGCGGCCAAAAAGTGTTATTTTCGCAAATCGTTTATTTTCTCGATTCTATATTATGTAACACCTAGAAAGGCTAAAAGTGTCTGGGTGTTTTTTGTCTCCGACCAACCGTTTGTCGTAAAAACGATGTCGAAGGGATCCATAGGTAAGGTTATGTTAGAACTGTGACCTTGAAATTGGTCGCGAAATTTTTTTAAGTATATTTTCATAGTGCCTCTAAGACGACACTCTGACCCTATTCTTGCTAGAAATTAGAATGTGTGAATGTAATGTGTGAGCTCATGCTAGCAACTTACTAGGTAGGTTTGTCAACTTACTTTCAAAACGATCGATGTAGCGTTCCAAATTCCACTTCTTCAAAAGATCACGCGTAGCCATATCCATTTTTGCACTGATCAAACACGTTCACTGGCACTAATGGAATTGTTATTGCTATTAATTAAACGAGTCGTGAGTCGTGACTTGCCGGCTGTAGCCGGTGAAATACAAATGGCCGACCGAAATGGCGCGGCGGCGGAATTAGAGATGTGCCAACTCGGAAAAAACACAAATCGAGTTAGCTCGAGTTGAAATTCAGCTAACTCGAATTAATTCGAGTTAACTCGAGTTAGCTAAAAGAAGTTGAGTGTATGATTTGTTACAAATTACTTTTTTACATCATTGGTAAACTTCATAGTTCGTAGGTAGCAATTAGAAAGGTCTTTATAGTTTTACTCATTTATTTTTGGTTTTAGTCTTATCTTAGGTATAGTAAATACTCATATTTAACATTAAAACAAGTTAGGTACCTATTAGCAGTCTTCACAGAATAATATCAGTCTGACTTTATAATACAGGTACTAGGCTATGAATAACTTAATCATCACAATGAAAATATTCTTAAACAACTTTGTTATTTTTAACCGATTTCAAAAAAAGGAGGAGGTTATCAATTCGACTGTATTTTTTTTTTTTTTTTTTATGTTTGTTACCTCATAACTTTTGACTGGGTGAACCGATTTTGATGATTCTTTTTTTATTTGAAAGCTGGTGCTTTCCGAATGGTCTCATTTTAATTTGGTTCCATTTGGACAATGGGGTCCATGTGAAAACCATATAAGTCTTAAATTTGCATTATGTATTTGCGCGACAAATGAACGAATAACGCGATTAGATTAGTGCGGAGTATCTACCACAACTAAAAAGTAAAAAAATAAAAACTTTTTACACAAAAAAACAACCGACTTCCTTAAAAAAAAACACTACAAAGTCAAAAATAACTTTAATTTCGGAAGTCGGTGGCAAAAACCTTAAATACAGAGCCTAAGACACCGACTTCCGAAATTAAAGTTATTTTTGACTTTGTAGTGTTTTTTTTTAAGGAAGTCGGTTGTTTTTTTGTGTAAAAAGTTTTTTAAATATATAATGATCTACTATAAAATACTTTTGCTTACTTTGTTTATTGGTTGCCACAATCAAATGTTGCAATAACAACTTTTATTCAAATATAATACTACTCGAAGTATAAAATTATTTATCACAAAAAAAATACAATGCTAAAGTCAAGAAATTAAAAATATTTTCCTGTAAGTTAATATTCAGGTTTTTCAACAATAAATATTCTCAAAAAATAAACATCACGTTATTGTGTACATAACTTAGTTCTGAAAAGTATATAACATAACTTCTTGTTAGTTAACGTAATACATAAGTTAAATAAAATATTCTCAAAAAAAAAAAAAAAGTAAAGTATCTTCTTGGTGTTACATTTTGTAACAATAATAATGTAAGATAAAAAATGTACTTAATAAAGATAAATAAAAGTTTTGTCAATTTGTTTGAAAAATAAAGAAGAAAACAATTATTCAATACTACTACTATACTGAAAACGATTGCTCTTTCGCTTGATTTGTTCATTACGGCCAGCCCAAACTCGAGTTAGGGAGAATTCAACTCGAGTAAACTCGAATTTAGCACAACTCGAGTTAACTCGAGTTAGAAACTCGAGTTGACACATCTCTAGGCGGAATGAAGTGAGAGAGGGAGACCTCATTATATAATGCCGTCACCTTAAATTTGTAGGACATCATTCAAATGCTACTCATAAATGGGTCTCTGTAATAATAATTTAGTAGGATACACATAAAATAATATGACTATATTATTGAACTTTAATGCTTACTCTAAAAATATGAGATTATTTAATCGTATTATCATAGGATTCACATAAAATAATATGACTGTAATATTAAAAAATGATGCTTACTTTAAAAATATAAGTTTAAAGCATTATCATTTAATATAGTACATTAGGGGGAGGTCATCGTATTTTTAGAGATACTTCTTCATATTAAACTATGAAATCTATTTATATTACGGTGACTGTCATTGTGTTTTTTAATTAGAATCTTATTTATAATTATCATACTAATTTATGGGACAGTGGACCATTTTCTATTACATTGTGTTATTATTTGAAGAAGACAATGTTATTTCATAATTACAAATTTTTACGATGACAAGTATCATAATATTGCATTATTTACCCAAAAAATTCGATTCCATCTTAACACATTTCACTTCTAGCGTAATATTTACTTATTA
This sequence comes from Aporophyla lueneburgensis, assembly GCA_932294355.1. Taxonomy (NCBI): domain Eukaryota; kingdom Metazoa; phylum Arthropoda; class Insecta; order Lepidoptera; family Noctuidae; genus Aporophyla; species Aporophyla lueneburgensis. Next base: position 25,681,749 of record OW028755.1, read on the forward strand.
TCAACATATTATAAGACAACGCATCTATTTTAAACCAACGTCACGATATTTTAAGATTATGCCAAAATGACATTTTTCTCAGTGTAAAAAGTTCATAATGTATCTCAATAGAATCTTTAACAGAGAATACGGCCGATGCATTCTGGCGGGGTCTACTCTCTTAGAACGAAATCTTAATTTCGGCCGAAATACGGGTGTTTCCAAATCCGTATCACCATCGGACATAATACTGGACAATTTTTTAACCAATACGCAAATAACAAATTAAACTTAAACGAGTTATAATAACTGTGCAATTTTTATTTTGATATATATTAGTACAAAAAAATTAAGTTATCGTTAAAGAAAGATGTTTATTTTGAAACTGGTTTTTATGGTCACTTGCGCGCGGCGCTGAAGGTGAGCGACCGAGCGTAGCTACTGGTACCTACCAGCTATTCGATAGGTCAAAATTCTAAGAAGTTCAAAGTACCTACGCCGGCGCGCGGTTACTGACCTATTACTATTTCGATATCATATTACGAAATATGTAGGGTGTCCACAGTTTACTGATTTAAGATCTGATAAAAATTTAAAAAAGTATTGAAAAAGTAGTTGAAATTTGTTCTATTAGTGATACTGAACCACCAAAAAAATTTGCGCACTGGTTAAAAAATTTCCCGTATAAGTGCGGTGCCCGAAGCAAAAACGAATTTGAACGGGATTTTTTCGCAGACTTTATTTTAAATTTTCAATACACTGCTTTTTTTGTGGGTGGGAAATCATCAAATGACGTCTCAGACTTTTACTCACTAAAACCCACCCGTGTTCCTTCAATTGCCCATATGCCAGGACCACGGTAACTCTTTCGAACAGATCTCGCGACCCTGGTAGGTCAACGCACAGCTTAGCTCTGAGAATTGAAAATGAATACTGTAGAGTTTCGGTGACCCGTTCTCACCTGCGGATATGGAACTAATAAATAATCATTTCAAAAACTATTATTTATTTTCTATATTTTAGGGTGTTTCGAATTTTGTGCCGTATGTCAGCGTAGTTTTCGAAGACAGTTTTTTTTGCTATCCTGGTAACCATGGCAAGAATAATGGCACACATTTATGAAATTATTGTATTTTCACCGGTCTTTGATAAGTATGCCAAATTTCGAGGTGATCCGACGTTTTGAAGGGGGTCAAAATCATGTTTAAAGTTTCCGTTACATAGGCACATACTAACATACGTATGAAGCTAATAAAAATACTTTACTCACATTGTAAAAGAGAAACTTGTACCGATTGTTGTCGGTTCGCAATACAATCGATTCTCTGAACACCAAATTGAGTTTTTCTTCAGGATCGCACGCGCCGAACTTCTGGTACAACACGCTAGCTGAAATATACATAAACAAATTTGAGGAGTGCAGTCAAATAGCTGGCACGTGTCATCATCATAATCATCAACAGCCTATAATAGGCCCCCACTCGGTGAGAGGGAACCACATGTGGCTATACTTAAACAGACAGGCATTGTTCCGTCCCGTTTAAATTGGTTACTCTATGCGCCTAACGGAACGCGCCCGAACGGAGTGACATCTGACTTGTCAGTTTTGACTTTGACACTTGACACTTGGTTTTGATCTGGGGAAGAAAACGTGGGTCCTTTTGGCGTGCCGACCCCTATAGTTAAATTAATCCCTTAGAACCGGTCGTTTTGGTGGACAATAAGTCATGACCCAATTGTTTTGTGTTAATAACCCTATTTGGTGAAATAATACGGGTTTAGTTTCTTGAAATTGAAGAACTTTGAGGTTAAGTGTTTGAAGACCGCATGTCCTGGTAGCCAGGCGTGTTGCAGCGGCCGTGTGGTATCCTGGAGAATACTCATAACGTCACAACACAATACAATACACACTCACTTACATACATAAATCCAGGTAGGCCCCAGAAGCAGTGTTCGTCTACCACCAGGTGAGTTCTTTTGTTTGATATTATTGTTCTGCTCCGCGCACGGCAGACAAATTCGCTAGCCACTCTTGTCTCCAGGGCCCCACCATCATAACTTCCACTGCGCTATTGAAATCCTATGGTAGGGGTCTGGCCTGGCAGCGAACAGGCAGGGAAACGGTTAATTTAAGAAACTGACTATTAGAAAGAGTGTCTGGCTCTCCGGTCAAGTGCATGCTTAAACGGGCTCGACTTACGTGAGCCGACGGCCATTACGGCCAATACTGCCACCGCCGATCGGATTATTCGCCACCCTAAGGGCAAGCAGTGCCCAGTGATATTGGCCCCGACTTACGAGTTCCGAACCAATGTGTAAATAATTTCATCACCGCTGTTCTCAAAATAGTGAAAGAAAAACATCGTGAGGAAACCATTATGTCTCAGATACAAAAATTCAAAGACATGTACTATCTACCAACCCGCACTGGGCCCGCGTGGTAGTGTACGGCCCATTCCTTACCGAATGGAGGCCTGTGTCACTGTGTCCCAGTGGGAAGAATAAGGGCTGATTATGACAAAGGGCAACATCTATAGAATCCGCCTTTACTTTGCTCAATAAAGCTTTCGTTTTCGAATATGAAAGGTTTGTACAAACACTTGTAAACGTCAATGATATTTTTTTAAACTAGATGAGGTCGGGATTTCCTATCTGACTACTCTGAGAAGAAAGGCCGTAACAAACTCAGAGGTCACGGTCTTTTTTTAAAGTCCAGACATAATCTTAGTCACATCATGTGAAGACCATGTAGATAGCTGTCTGAAATGGTATTTTGAGGAAAGAATCACACAGATTGAGTGGCCCTGTCCAGTCAGTGCATGTATTTGTCTCTAGTCGTGCAGCTCAACTTGGAACTTAAGAAGCTCAACGATTCAACGAACAATTCCCAAGAAAGGACGTTTGGTTAGACCGCATAAATTACTCAAACTGCCAGATCATGATAACAACATACTTGACAAATAAAGAAATATAGAATAAAAATACCCACAAAGTCTTGACATTCACAATAAGTGTTGGTGTATACTCACAGCGAAGTACGTATTTCTGATTGGATATCTTGGAGATGGTGACCCTGTTGAACTTGGAAAGGCTCTGCTCGATCCAAGGGTAGTAGCTCATCATGTCCAGGAAGCGGGAGGGCGCGCCACAACCGGGGCCGCGCACGCCCAAGCCCAGCTGCAAAACACAAGGTCACAGCTCACAATGCGGTTCGTTTCTTTACCTTTCTTTGGTATATAGGGTGTTAGGCACCTAGACCGACAAAACATTTTGGGGCATCGGGTCATGTTCTATCTTTCACCCATAGGTATAAAGTGTCATTCAAAGATTAGGCCCCTAAGTGTCGCTGTTTTTCATAGATTAATTCATTTTTAAGAGTTTGAAAGCTTGTCAAGTATTTTTCGACCGCTGGATACGAAAAGCACAGAACCCGGTCGAAGTGGCGATGGTGGTGCATGGGGGAGGGCTATGAGGAGCAGTGGATGGCTTTCGGCTGAAATAATGATGTAATGATGAACCTACATCCTACTACTCGTTAGTCGCGGCCGTTTCCTAAGGGTCTAAACGCTATGCCGAAGGTACGCGACCGAAGTTCCGCGGCTGATTTTACGTTCGGACGTATTCGGCTGATATGACATACCATTAGCGCCGAACTTATGCGGCAGAAATTCAGTTGCGAAACTTTGTGTGTATTCAGTGTCTCGAGCGCTTTTGTAGCATCGTGTCGTGTTATATAAAAAACCGGACAGATAGACGCAATTGAACTGAACTTCGGTCGCGTATAATGTGTGCTCTATAGAATACGTTGCTGCCGAATTACGGCTGAACTTACGCCGGACCGAAGTTCGGCTGTATGCTATGACGCAACGTAATTTCGGCATAATGTGTGTCAGTAATTCAGTTAACATTGCAGGCGTAATCATGCCGAACTTCGGTCGCGTACCTTCGGCATAGTGTGTTTAGACACTTAGGGTCACCACTGCGCCTCCCAGCGCTTCCTTCCTGCTTCCATTTGTAACAATAAAAATTGGTTATGAACTTGCAAACTCTACAATGGCATTTGTACTTTTGATGTAGGTATCACAGTTTGTATAAACTCGCTCCTTTTGCGTCATAGAGTTAAGATTTTAAATTGAAGTTTAGGCAATTTAACGACGTGTTCTTTTAAAAAATGGATGACTTCCGCGATACTAAAGATTTTTTAGAGATTACTTTGGTTGTACGCTGCCAGGCCGAACCTCAATTCAATTGCGCAGTGGAAGTTTTTGATGGGGGGCTCTGGAGACAAGAGTGGCTAGCGTACTGTCCGCCGTACGCGGAGCAGACAATACAAGTACAAGATACAATATACAAATACAACAAAAGCACTTACCTGTTGGTTGAAGGACACTGCTCTGGTGCCAACCTGGAGATATGTATGTAAGTGAGTGTATGTGTATCGTGTCGTGACGTTACGAGTATTCTTCAGGTTAGAATCCGCTTCAACAAGGCTTGGAGACAATCACAGCATGCGGTCTTCAAATCACTCGTCCCAACAGCGTCACACTTTGCTTAACCTTCAAACTATTTCAACCAAAGTACAAAGATACACCCGTTCTAGTTCTTCAAAAGGGGTTATTACACAAACAAACTCAGGATCATGACAAATTGTCCACAAACGGATCCATTTACAAGGCATTAATTTCAACAAACGCGTCGTGGAACTCAACACGGCGACGGGGCCATTTTAGCGGCAAATTAACAAGAGCTGTCAAGTGTCAACGTCAAAAAATGACAAGTCAGATGTCACTTCGTTACTCGCGCATTCCATTAGGCGCACAGATAATAAACGGTACGCAACATCTACCCCCCCCCTGGACGGGCCTTCCCGTCCGCTAATCACTTGGCAATCCCGACAAGGTTGCGTTTTATCAGTCCACCTGACGCGCTGCTGGAGGATGTGCAAATACTCCAAGCTCCAACGCTTCCAAAAACTCTGAGCGAGCTGCTGCACCAACTGAAACCGCGATAGCCAATTTTGGCTCACATCGACGAAAGGGTGCTCCGGCAGGGCGGCAAGTGGCTGTCAAATCAAAAAATGGCCCGGGGTCAGGGCCTCCAAGACGTTCGGGTCCGAAGACAGCGGGCACAATGGACGCGAGTTCAACACAGCTTCAATGCGGCAAAATACCGTAGCTAACTCCTTAAAGGTGGGAACGGTGTCTCCCAACAATCTGCGCCAGAGTCCCTAACCGCCTTCACCGCGGCCTCAAAATACCCCCCCAATGGGGGCAGGCTGGTCAAACAATAACAAACAACAACAACAACAACAATTTAATGGCCCTCCTTAGGCAACAAAAGGGGGTGACGGACCCCATAAGGAAGGCTAGAGTGACTCAACCGTCAACAACCAAACAACAAAAGACCCGTATCGTCCAAAAAGGGGTTCAACTTAATAACGGCTCCCGACAATATCCAAAACTCTCGCTGCAGAATGGCCAACAGCGCATTGCAACCGGCATGCGAGTTCTTAATGTGACGATCAGTCACCAACAATTCAACAACAAAAAAAAAAAAAAAACAACAATTCTACAATTTGTCGAGGGAGCTTTATCGACTCAACAAAAAATCAGGGTCCTTCGTTCCAACAGCGAGCACCTTGAGCCCGGGCAAAGGACCCGACATCAAGACTGGCGATCGAGGTCAATCATCCTCGGGATGAGTCAGCCAGTCTGGTCCCCACCATAGGGGGTAAGCAAACAAGCGGGGTGGTATGCACCCACGTGAGGCCACGGCACCTGGGTTCAAATCTCCAGGCACGTGCCTCCAAATCAAAGGCGTTTCAAATTTTGAATCTGGGACACTCGGTACGCAACAAAGACCTCCAAAGAGTGGATGGACGTCTTCAACCAATACAAAACAATTTGACTGTCCGTCCAGGCGTAAGAAACCCGAATGTCCACAGTTCCACCCAAAGTGTGAGCAACGTGGTCCAATAGACGCACAAGACGCGCCGCCCCTGACAATTCAACTTAGGGATGGTCAGTGCCGTCCGGAGGGGGGCCACCTTGCTCTTGGCCAAGACCAGTGACAAATTCACCTGGCCTGTTGCGCAGACGGTGCGCAGACAAACAACAGCTGCATAACCGTGCGAAGACGCATCACAAACAATGGTAGCAGTGTAGCTCCCAGGGGGGAGGATAGCGCGGGGTAACACGACCTCGTTGACTGCAGGGAGTGCGGATACAAATTGGAGCCAATCTTCCAACCGGGTGTCCCGAATTGGCTCGTCCCAGCCAAGTCCCGCAGTCCAAAGGCGCTCGAGAAAACAATTTTGCCCAAAACAATACAAACAAACAACAAAACAATAGACAAAAGGCAACCCTGGGCTCCCATGTCCAAAATGACACGGACCACAACAGAGTCCCCCGTGGGCCCCCAGACCTGACCGATGCCGTTGGCAACAAAACCGTGTCGATCTGAGAGGTACCTTAGCGGGGCAGGCGCCAATGTCCTAACAATGCCTGGGCGGCGACCGATCGCCGCACACCCAGGCTCCGCACCCAAGCTCAAGTCCCTCGCGACGAGGATGGAGGCCAAACTCCTCGTCCGCGCGGTGTCCCGAGCCACGCGCCATCGCTGGATTGGCATATCCCACCGGAGGCCTGAATGGCGGGGGGCGTGACTCCAACCGGGGACGTTCCGCCAAAGGAGGGGAGGGAAGGCGGTGCTAGTCTGGCCAGCGGTGCCTAGCAACAATTGCGTAATCGCCTTTACGCGGGGAGACCAAATGGCTGTCGCGCGGCTCCCGATCAACTTGCGCGGGGGGTGGAGTGCGGCGCTCAAAATTGCGGGCCTCTCCCCGGTTCTGAACCGGCGAGGCAGAAGCCCGGTGACCAACTCCATGGTACCCCCCCGTACGCGAACCTTCATCAGAGGCTGGTCTGCCAGCGTGGTTCGCGTTAGCGCACAATATGTCCAAATGGGACCCCCCACAAATTCTACAAGGGCGGGGGTTGGGGCAGTCCCGATGGAAGTGAGCCCCCAAACAAGAGAAGCACATGCGGCGTGCATTGGCAATTCGGCGGCGGGCACTCACGTGCAACTTCAAAAAGGCCGCGCAAGTTGCCATGCCATGCCCCGTGTCCCTACAAAACTCACAACCAGGACGACTCTGGGTGCCAGCAAAACGAGCGGCGGGGCGACCATCAACAGGCCCGCGAGCCCTAGTCCGTCCCTGGTCTCGTGGCCGGGAAGACGGCTGGCATGACTCAGTGGCAACGCCAGAGTTGTCCACAAACCGACACTCATCCTCCAAAAATTGGACGAGGTCATCAAATGGGGGGAGATGTGTGACACTATCCCCACCATACTTTTGCTCGAAACGAGCCCTCAAATCGGCAGGAAGCCGTTGCAGCACAACGTGCACCAAAAGGTAAGACCAATGGTCCACCGGCAAGTCCAATTGCTTTAAAGCGTTGGTCGCTGCCACCAACGGGTTCAACAGGTCAGTACGCAATGCTGACAAACTAGTAATGACCGGTAACCCCAAAATCAATCCAATATGAACGTCAGCCAAACAACGTTTATTTTGGTACCGCCGGGTGAGTAGTTCTACAGCGGTAGGGTAGGCTGAGTCAGTCAAAGACAGATGCTGCACCAAGGCTCGGGCCTCACCTTCCAGGACGGACAACAAATAGGCCAACTTTTGGGCGGGTCTGAGGTCCGAGCGTGCATCAACCAAACTTTCAAACAGGTTTTGGAAACTTAACCAGTGGTCCAGACGACCGTCAAAATGTGGCAGTTCCAAAGTAGGCAGTCTACTCAATAGTCCGGGACCTGAAACAACCGAGGTCTCCGGTTTGACCTGGACAGGTGTCCGGCTCTCCAATATTTCCCGAGCACGTTGACCAATGACATCCCCCAGGTCCAAGATCTGGTCGTAGTCAGCAAGGACCTTGTCACGTGCTGCCTGATCCAGCACTTCCAAATCCACTTCACAAATGTACTGGTTGTAGCGGGTGAGCAGAGCATCAACGTTGCCGAGTCTCAAGTTCAACTGCTCGAACCGAGCAAGAGTGATCCCCTCAAGATCCTGGCGCTCAGCGGTCGCTGCAGCTGAAGCGAACCACCGCAGCTGTGTGGTCAATCCACTGATTGCCTCTCTCACCGCTTTGTATGCCATTGCACAAACAATACAATTCAATATACCAAACAAAATAATTAAGTAACAAAGTTCAAACAATAAATAACTGGTTCTAATTTAATTAACAAAAATAAAGTTTTATTTTAATTCAAACCAATGTCAACGTTCAAAACTGTCAATATGATATTCAATTCAAATATTCAAATTCTATCCAATTCCAAAAGTTAAGTTCACAAACCACTTTGTTAATGGTACAACAATAATGAACCTTTATTCCAACTCAAAACAATGGTAATACTCAAAATGCCAATAATTTTTCAAATATTAATTTTCACAAATAACCATATCAATGGTACAAACTCAATATTTTAATGTCTTCCTGACATTCAATACAACACAGAGGTCAGACACAAAAAGGGGCTACAACAAGGGGGTGCAACACAGCCCAATCCAATCCACTTTATTAGCCCGGCTGACTTTGGCAACATCAGGTTACCCGTCTCAATAAATTCAAACAAATTATTTCAAATAACAATTAATTATAGTTATCAAATATTTACAGCGTATTACTACTTCCCTTATAGAGACTGCCAAGTAATTAGCCTACTGTAAATTACCAATTTGTTGGTTATATGTCTTATAACCGCGCTTCTGCTACCAAAATGTACGCTGCCAGGCCGAACCTCAATTCAATTGCGCAGTGGAAGTTTTTGATGGGGGGCTCTGGAGACAAGAGTGGCTAGCGTACTGTCCGCCGTACGCGGAGCAGACAATACAAGTACAAGATACAATATACAAATACAACAAAAGCACTTACCTGTTGGTTGAAGGACACTGCTCTGGTGCCAACCTGGAGATATGTATGTAAGTGAGTGTATGTGTATCGTGTCGTGACGTTACGAGTATTCTTCAGGTTAGAATCCGCTTCAACAAGGCTTGGAGACAATCACAGCATGCGGTCTTCAAATCACTCGTCCCAACAGCGTCACACTTTGCTTAACCTTCAAACTATTTCAACCAAAGTACAAAGATACACCCGTTCTAGTTCTTCAAAAGGGGTTATTACACAAACAAACTCAGGATCATGACAAATTGTCCACAAACGGATCCATTTACAAGGGATTAATTTCAACAAACGCGTCGCGGAACTCAACACGGCGACGGGGCCATTTTAGCGGCAAATTAACAAGAGCTGTCAAGTGTCAACGTCAAAAAATGACAAGTCAGATGTCACTTCGTTACACGCGCATTCCATTAGGCGCACAGATAATAAACGGTACGCAACATTGGTGTTTTTCTTTGGCAGAAATTAGTAACATCATGTTTCTTCGATTTAAAGAGTGAATCCTTAAAAATCTTACACATGAAATGCGTAACTAATAATTACCTAACAAAGATTCAGCAAGGGATCAAACGAACTCAATAAATCATTTTGCAACTAGCTTTTGCCCGCGACTTCGGCCGCGTCAAATTTTACTCCCGTGACCCTTCCCGTCGCATCGATGTGCCTGCCAGGTTTCGCCCATTTTTCGTTGCTGCTGCGCTCCTTTTGGTCATAGCGTGATGTTATATAGCCTTCCTCAATAAATAGGCTACCCAACACAAAAATATTTTTTTTTAAATCGGACCAGTAGTTTCTGAAATTAGCGCGTTCAACCAAACAAACGAACAAACTCTTCAGCTTTATAATATTAGTAAAGATTTCTGCGGTGCGCCCTTAACTTAATGATGTCACTACACGTCGGCTACGTTACACGTACCAGTTGCCAGCGCCCCCAGACGTCGCGCGCCACGAGCGCGGAGCCCGCGCCCCACACGCACACGCCGCTAGATTCCGTCGCCACGGCGCACGCCACGTACGGCGGACGCATCTTTCGGCTGTAAAGCTGGAAAAACACGACATTGATTGTGAGCGATCATAAGCTAAAGATCAAACGACCACGGCTTTCAGATGAGATTATTTTCTTGTTTCTCAAGAAACCTATCCTAGGGTTCTTCATCACCTGCCAGGACCGTGAGATTTGTTCGACAGAGTCACCGTGGCCCTGGCATAGGCATCTGAAGGAACACAGGGTGGGTTTTACTCAGTAAAAGTCTGATACGCCCTTCCGCTCCACCTTAGAGCGGGAGACGTCATTTGATGATTTCCCACCCATAAAAAAAAGATCAATCGACCACAGCTTTCAGATGAGATTATTTTCTTGTTTCATACTTTTTAGAGCGTCATTTTTCAATAATCGGGTTTTAATTTTTGTTAAAGTCCTCACATAATCTGAACAAGATTATGTGAAGACTTTAATTATTTGACGCAATTAAGAAATACTGGCTCCTTCTTATTTTTTACGGCCCGCGACACCGCGGCAATGCTCGTACCGTCCGGTTGTCGCCCTCGCAGCGTCAGGCGGGCCATTCATAGAATTTGAAGTAAAGGTTTTATGCAAAACGTCTCAAGTAGTTTTGAAATTATAATAATTAAGAAAATTCAAAAACGCTTAGATAAAAAAATTCTTTTTGCTTCTATAGCTTCTTTACCACATACAGGTGTACCTCTTAAAATATTTCGTGTGTGAATAGATACACCTTACATATAATATTAGATTGATCTCAAATTTATATATAACAAACTTCTTCTACTACTTTTTAATTAAATATTAGCTGGCTTTCTGTAAGGACAGAAGTTAGATATACTATGTATAAAACAAAGTCGCTTCCCGCGTCTGTATGCTTTGATCTTTTAAACTACACATCGGATTTTAGTGCGGTTTTCATTAATAGACAGAGTGATTTTAAAGAGGAAGGTTTATACGAGATAAGTTTTTAACCAGTGCGCAATTTTTAACAAACTAAACTTAAACGAGTTATAATAACCATGCGATTTTTATTTTGATATATCTTAGTACAAAAAAATTAAGTTATCGTTAACGAAAGATGTTTATTTTGGAACTGGTTTTTATGGTAACTTGCGCGTGGCGGCGGCGAAGGTGAACGACCGAGCGTAGCTACAAGTAGGTATTTACCAGCTGTTCGATCGGTCAAAATTCTAAGAAGTTCAAAGTACCTACCCCGGCGTGTGTTTACTGACCTATTCCTATTGTTGATCTCATATTAGGTACGAAATATGTAGGGTGTCCACAGTTTACTGATTTAAGGTCGGATAAAATTTTTAAAAAAGTATTGAAAAAATAGTTGTAATGTGTTCTATTGCTGATACTGAACCACCAAAAAAAATTTGCGAACTGGTTAAAAAAAATCCTGTATGTATAATAATTCTAAAGCTAGTAAAATATAAATCGTTTACCTTCTTTCATTTTGATGACGAAGAACACTGGATTTCTTAAAATGTCCGGAGGTGGACATACTGGTTTGAGGTGTACTGTAAATTGAGAAGAAATCATCATGAGGCATCATCATTCTTCTGCCCTTATCCCAATTTATTTGTGGTCGGCGCAACATGTCTTTATCTTCCACACTTCTCTATTAGTCGTCATCTCAGTAGTCACCCCCTTTCTATCCATATCATAATTCACACAGTTCATACATCGTTTCTTTGGTCTCCCTCTACCAAAGACTATATATTCTCTTTACCCTCTACTCTTAAAGCCATCGACATTCATACTCAATAAAAAAAATAAGAGATCAGTACAAAAAAAAAAAAGTTGGAAGGTCGACACCACGGAGGTCGACACGTTCTTTGGCATACACCCAGTTTGTGCGTAGTTTCTTAGGCTGTATATTTTTATTAAATGGCAGACAGATTCAAATAAATTAACAATGTTTTAAAGTAACTCATCTTTACATCTATACAAATAAATAAAATTGGAGTGTCTGTTTTTAATATTAAAATAACCGCTTTTTAACACGCTTTTATTAGGTCGACCTGTATGTAACTATGTAATGGAATCTAAGGTAACTAATTTAACCATCTTCCAAGGATCGTAGCGTCATGACAATTGGCAGCTGTATGTAGTTCTGATGACAATCTATACTTATAACTAGCTTTTGCCCGCGACTTCGTCCGCGTCAAATTTTCGCTCTCCTTCCCGTCGCAACGAATCGCCTGCCAGTTTTAGTCCATTTTTCGTTTGCTGCTCCGCTTCATTTGAACCGTAGCGTGATGTTATATAGCCTTCCTCGATAAATAGGCTACCCAACACAAAAATATTTTTTCAATTCGGACCATTAGTTCCTCAGATTAGCGCTTCGATAAACTCTTCAGCTTTATAATATTAAGTATAGATGTGCCTATGTAACGGAAACTTTGAACATGATTTTGTCTCCCTTTCGATTATGATGGGACTCCCTTTTTCGCACTTAGACCCTCATTCGGGTGGGTCCCCGAATGAGGGTCTTTTTTATATTTATTTAATTCTGACTAACAAAGCCAGTCTAGCTTCGCCTAAAAGCGCAGAAGCTTCCTGGGAGCATCAGAGGCTTTCCGAAGCGATCTCATTGTTCCGTAGATTGGACTGCAGATTGGAGTCAGCACTTTTCGAATGACAAAATTACATAAGACAGTTCCCAAAATGCCCGCCCTTCACCACTTCCTAGTGCTTTAGTTGGGAAGAAGACAGTCCCCCGGCAAGTTGGGAAGAAAAACTGACGCAACAAACTCTTCAGCAGCTCAACTGTCTCTTCACTTAGAAGAGCTTGATCATCATAATCAGCCTATATTGTTCCCACTGCTGGGACACAGGCCTCCTCCTGGTGACAGGGAGTGAGCCGTAATATACCACACGGGCCCAGTGCGGGTTCGTAGATATCACAGGTCTTCAAATTTTTGGTTCTAGGACATGCCGGTTTCCTTACGATGTTTCAAGAACTTGATAAAATATAATACCAATAGCTGACCCGGCGAACTTCGTACCGCCATATTTTATTTCTCTAATCGCAACTGAGGAAATAAAACCCTTCCGGTAAAATCGAATTAGCTAAATTGAAAATAAAACTGGAGTACTCAATTGAAAAATTCATATTGTCGTACAAAATGCGTAGGGTGCTTATTATAATTACTACAGGTATACTAAACTATCGTTAAAATATTTACAGCAATGCAAATCAAACCCCCCACGCTTTGTGTACAACAATATGAATTTTTAAATTGAGTACTCCATTTTTATTTTTAAATTTTTGGTTCAGTTAGTTTCAAAAGCGTGTTTTTTAGATTTTTCAAACTATAATTTATTCAATGTAAATTTTTATTTTTCTTATCTTTAACTATTCTTTATAAACAATGGCTTATTTACAAAATACATGAAGAAAATAAAATAAAATGCAAGCAAAAATACTTACATGTGTATAAAATTATGATTTTGCACTGATTAATACTTGCGGAGGTTATATACTTGGTAAATGCACAGGTATATTTACGTAGAGACTGACGCAGAGAGTAGTACTAAGACTTGCACTGAGATTTTACTGAGACTATCACTTTCCGGGAGATAGTATTAATTCACTTGTTTAAAAAGGAACTGTACTGCGGTGACACTCGGCGCCAGTATTTATACCTGAACATTGAATTTCCCGAACGTTCTAGTTCGCATTTGAAACTTTGATTAAAATTTGGCGCCAAGACTTTAATAATTCTCTAACAAAAATAGTACATTTTTTTTTTTGTTATTTGTGGTAATAATATTGTAACATAATACGCAGTATAATTATAAAAATATCAGTCACAAACCATTAAAATAATACGGTTATATCGTGAACATAAATAAATATTACGTGAGATAAAGTAATAGAAGTAATATTCTAAGAAATAGAACACAGCGCCATCTATTGGGTGTATTTGTAACCTAGATGTCAAACAATATTGAAGAATTTTATTGATGAATCAACGTACACCGCCATCTTTTAGTTTTATGAAGTTCTCATATATGGCGGTAAATAAACACTTGCTTAAGAAACAATTAATTGATACATTTTATTCGTTTACATTCACGACATAAGCGAATAATTGAGATGATAACTATCCTATCCAGTAAGTTATAAATACGGGTACATGTGAAATTTGATTGAAATCGGTTCAGTAGTTTTGGAGTTTATTGGCAACATACATCGTGACACAAGATTTTTATATATCTATACTTATCTATACTTATAATAAAATTGTAGAGAGGTCAATTCTGTACATTGAATATACATTCAAAATTAATATTGGAGGATGAATGGTGATCGATACTGATGCCAAAAATACAATCAGTAAATTTTTTGTCTGTCTGTCTGTCTGTCCGTCTGTCTGTATGTGCACGCATGGGTCAAAAACTACTGAGGGGATTTTAACCAAACTTGGTACGACTGAAGTCCATACTCCTGTTATAGGCTATATAACATAACGCTAAGACACATAGGAGCTGAGCAGTGATGATAAATTTGAAACAAGTCGGATGAAAATGCGATCATACACCAAAAGTATGTATTACAAAGATGATGGTCTTCAAAAGATCTACAAAAAGTCCTCAATAATATATCTATCCTACTAAATTCATGACATGTATGTACGTAAATTCGGAACACAGTTAGTTTATAACCTGGATTAACACATAGAGTACTTTTTATCCCGGTAGTATGTTCCCGCGGGATATCTTCCGACCTCCACGCGGGCGAAGCCGCTGGCAAAAGCTAGTAATAAATATAAGATAAAACTGTAGAGAGGTCAATTCTGTACATTGAAAATATATTTAAAAAAAACTTTTTAACAAAAAATTAAACCGCCGAAAAAACTGAAAAGCAAAAAATTATAAACCTTAAAATTATGAGTCGGCGCTTTGAGTGATCTTTGTTCATTGATTTTTCATCGCCGACTCAAAATTTTAAGGTTTATAATTTTTTGCTTTTCAGTTTTTTCGGCGGTTTAATTTTTTGTTAAAAAGTTATTATTTTATATTTGTTTGTGGCTTCAATGTACTAATAATACTTGGCAAGGTATACCCCATCCAATGAAAAAAGAATTATCAAAATCGGACTACTCTGTATGAAGTTATGCGTGGTTATACATTACAATCAGTGAGTGAACAATCAATCATCCCCTGTTTTCTGACCCTTAGGGTTCGATTTTGTTTTCCAAATTTATATGGGACCACCTTGGGAGTATACCCTTTCCAATAAAAAAGAATTATCACAATCGGACTACCATGTACAAAGTTATGCGTGATCATACATAAAAAAAAAATATATATATATATATATATACGCGTCGAATTGATAACCTCCTCCTTTTTTTTCGTCGGTTAATTAATATTGGAGGATGAATGGTGATCGATACTGATGCCAAAAATGCAATCAGTAATTTTATGTCTGTCTGTATGTGCACGCATGGGTCAAAAACTACAGAAGGGATTTTAACCAAACTTGGTACGATTGTAGTCCATACTCCTGGGCAGGTTATAGGTTATATAACATAACGCTAAGACACATAGGAGCCGAGCAGTGATGATAAATTTGAAGCAAGTCGGATGAAAATGCGCTTTCGAGCTAAAAAAAAATTAACTTGGATTAACAATAGGCTACTTTTTATCCCGGTAGTACGTTCACGCGGGATATTTTCCGACCTCCACGCGGGCGAAGCCGCTGGCAAAAGCTAGTACAATAATATGGTACTGTCGAACTGATCTGATGATGGAGCCGTAAGATATGAACTGGAACATGCATGATGGAACATCGTATCATAGCTGTGTTTGAACTTGTTAGAAAAGCCATGTAATGAACTTTGACCACGATTAGGTGTCAAGGTCTGATGATGAAGCCGGAAGATAGGCACTGGCATTCCATGATGGAATATCGTATCATAGCCGTGTTTGGACTTGTCGGAAAGGTCTTGTAATGAACTTTGACCACGATTAAGTTTTTGGTTTTACGTGCATTTATAAAAGCGTGTTTTTCTATTGTGTTTTAAACTATAAATTTATTACTAAGTGTGGATGTATACACGGTACATATAACAAAACAACATTTTTTACAATATTTGTCTGTCTCTCTGTCTGTCTGTCTGTCTGTTTGTTCCGGCTAATCTCTGAAATGGCTGGACCGATTTTGACGGGACTTTTATTGGCAGGTAGCTGATGTAATAAGGAGTAACTTAGGCTACTTTTATTTTAGAAACATTCTTTTGTTTTAGAAAAATACCTGCGTTAATTTCCGACATTCACGCGGGCGAAGCCGCGGGCAAAAGCTAGTTGAAAATAATAATACACAAACACACTAGCAAACAAGTGTAGTGAACTCATGACGGTGAAACGTTACACTTATTTCGGTCTAGCTATCAGTCGCTAGGTGTGCAGAATATAGCACACGTTTCGGAGCTTCGCTCTAAACTCTTATTAAAACGTAGGTCATAATAGGTCTTTACCTATGAAAATGCCGTTTTGTATGAAAAAAATTAAACTAATTTTTTTCATGTATTTTTTATTTGTATTAATCGAAATAATCACCCATGCAATCAATGCATCTTTGCCAACGCAGTGGCAGTTTATTGATGCCCTTCTAAAAAAAATCTGCTGGACGGGAGGCAACAAATTCTTCAAAGGCATTTTGGCATTGGCATTTTGGCATTTTGCCTAAGTCCAGCAGTGGACGTCTTACGGCTGTAATGATGATGATTTTGTACTGCCTCTCGGGTATTGAATTTTTTCCCGCCAAGAAGTTATCCAAATTCTGGAAAAAGTAGTAGTCTGTAGGCGCAAGGTCTGGTGAGTAGGGCGGATGACGGAGAGCTCCCAACCCCAGTTCTTGCAACTTGGAGACCGTCTGCTGTGCAGTATGAGGTCGCGCGTTATCGTGCAGGAGCAGCGGAGACGAGCGATTGACCAATGCTGGTTGGAGATGTGCCAGCTTCTCCATCATTGAGTTCAGTTCTTCACAGTACACATCTGCAGTAATGCTCACCCCGTTTGGTAAGAAGCTGTGATGAATCACACCGGCGCTAGACCACCAAACAGTGACCATCACTTTTCTAGGGGTAAGTTTTCGTTTAGGGCATTGTTTAGGTGCTGAACCAGGATCCAACCAACTTGCTGAGCGCTTGCGGTTACCAAACAGAATCCATTTTTATCGCAGGTAACAATGCGGTTCAAAATTCCTTCATTTGTGTGTCTGTTGAGCAGTGCAAGGCACGTCTCGACGCGTACTTCGCGCTGGCGATCATTGAATTCGTGGGGCACCCATTTGTCAAACTTTTTTACCTTGCCAATTTGACGCAAATGGACCAATATTGTTTTGACGCTAACGTCGAAAGCTGTTGCTAATTCAGCCGTAGATTGTGTATCATCAGCTTCCACAATCGCCTAAAATTCGTCATTGTCGACCAAAGTCTTCGGCCGACCGCGAGGTTCATTTTTCAGGTCGAAATTTCCAGAACGGAAGCGAGCAAACCAATAACAGGTGGTGCGTTGGTTTGTAGTGTTAGCTCCGTAAACGTCGTTGATGTTGCGTGCCGCTTGTGCCGCGTTGCTGCCACGACGGTACTCATCTACATCTACACTATCTACATCTACACTAATCTACACTAATATTATAAATGCAAAAGTAACTCTGTCTGTCTGGCTGTCTGTCTGTCTGTCTCGCTTTCCTGATAAAACTACTGAACCGATTTCAATGAAATTTGGTACACAGATAGTTTAGGGCCTGAGAAAGGACATAGGCTACTTTTTATTCCGGTAGTATGTTCCCGCGGGATATTTTCCGACCTCCACGCGGGCGAAGCCGCTGGTAAAAGCTAGTATTCCATAATTACTCGAATTTTTAACGTATCCATGATGACGAAAAAGATTGAAATGCGATGAAAATGTAACACTAATCAATAAACAAATGACTACTTTTGGAAAAAGAATTCTATGTTTTTAAAATAAAATTAATTTGATATTAGAATTCTTAGACAAACAAAAATTATTTTGATTTGAAATGGCCACAACTGCAGAACGGCAATTTCATAGTTAAAGACCTAATATTTATTTGTTTGTTAAAATAGTAGCAGAAAGATGATGCTACATCATCTACACCGCCGCGCGCCGCATGCGAACTACGCATAACGTTGCCGTCAGACAAAATGATGTATCGCGCTAGTAAAGTCACGGCATGGCTGGAACAGACAGAATGCGGAAGGCGGCCGACAGAGTGTTGTGAAGCGTCTGAGAGAGACCTTTGTCCAGCAATGAAACGCGATAGGCTCAGTTGATTGAGCTGAAAGTGTCAATCACTTGCAGTGACATTTCACCTAAGTTTTCACTGCGAAATTATTACAGAAGTCACCGTCTCGTCTGGTGGAATGACAGCTTACATATACTGGATAAGTTTTATCCAGTGCGTAAATTATAACCATGAATTCAGCATATCATTGTAGGCCCCCATGCGCAGAAATTTTTCGTCGGTTTTACAAAAAAAAAATCAGCTGTTTCATAAAAAATGCAATACCTACGGGGTCAAAATGTATGGAACACCTGATTTTTTTTGTATAACCGACGAAAATTTTCTACGATGGGGGGTCTAGAATGATATGCATCATGGTTACAGTTTGCGCACTGGATAAAAACTGATCCTGGGCGAGAGCGCCACGATTGCCCGTTACATTCAAAGGAGGACGGGCAAAAATGTATAGAAGCCAGCCTAGGAACCAATAACAACATGCGATATATCATTGGAAAGGTTTTTTTATGTACTTCAACTATTGTTATGGCGGGAAGTCCCAAATCGCTGTGTAAATGAAGTTATGGCGCAATAAAGCTAGACTTTATTGACAGAAATGCCATTTCTCGCTAATTGTGGACCAGGTGTTTTATGGCACCTCACAATATGTTATCTATTCTTTAATTAACATTATGAATACACCGCGTTTAACAGATAGCTCAGTTTTTGTTATACTCTATTAGTTGCACGTGTTTTATAGGAATGCCTAATGCTTTTGGCCAAGGCTGTATCTCGCACTCACTCATCTCATGCTACAGGCGCTGGTATGCTTAAACTCGAAGTACCTACATACTATCATTATCTCTCACGTTTTATTTTCGTTTTTTTTTTGGTCTGGGGGACCTAAGTTCTTGCTCTGCAAAATAAAACAACAGACAAAACGCGTTGAGTATAACCTGGAAAGAAATCAGTATCTTATATAATCCTCTTAGATAGTGAATTAATTGGATAGCTATCTTTTTAGAAGTTGTTTATTGTAGGATTATAAATAGAAAAAATAATAAACTAATCCAACTACTCGTAGGTATAAACTAACATTTACTCTTAGTAGGTACAGCTTCAAAATAAGAGCAGCTACCATTATAAGTCTTTATTGCTATTTATGTATTACCGCAAGATAAGCGAACACAATACACCGTGACATTTAGGTCGTCTTACAAAAATTGACCACTCAATGTATCCGACATAATATACCTCCAGGCGTGATTAAAAAAATGTTACCATTAATATAATTAAGATAATAGGTCTTCGAAAAATAAATAATGCTTTAGAATAATGAAACATCCTGTTAATAATGTTTACGTATCTGATGGTAGAGAACATAACTACCCAGCGCACGAGTCGGCAAGATCATTCCATTTTCCATGAGACAAAATATCAATTACAAACTACGTCATGCGTCATCATAATTAATATATTTTTGTTCTCTAGTTATTCAAATGTTATTTTTTTTCTTATGGATGTGTAGTAGTCATTGGATACATGAAGTGGACTGCCGCTGTAAGACGATTATAATGTCACCGTGTATAACCCTAGTATAATATATTCACTGTAATAAACAAATAAACATACCTCCAATAGTGCATGTTCCCGTACATAATCTGCAAGCTCAGGTTGATCTTGTGGAATATTTTCAGCCAAAATGTGACGCTGATACCTTCTGTTATGTAGCCCACGCTGGCACATAACACAATTGTTGTGGTGTTCATCCATGACTAAAGCAGGCCGGTTTTAAAACCTTAGTTCTGATCCCGATAAACAAAGTCAGTGGTATAACATATAACAAATCACAGAGTCCGATAAACAAAGCCAAAGTTCGTAGTCGAATGATAGTTATGACGAATGTAAATGGTAATAGTAAAACGTATTTGCTACGCTTTTTTTTCTTTTTTTTTTCGATGGGAAATCTTCAAATGACTTCTCCCGCTCTGGGCGGAGCGGGAGGGTGTGTCAGACTTTTACTGACTAAAACTCACCCGTGTTCCTTCAGTTACCCATATGCCAGGGCCACGGTATCTCGTTTGAACAAACTCGCGACCCTGGCAGGCATCGGTCCTAGCAGACCTCTTCAGTGCTGCTGACATCTCTTTGAGGCGCGCGTGGAACACTGCGCGCCGTCGACCCGGGCCTGGTCCTTACCGGGCGGCAAGCTACCCATTGCTCGCCGCCCGCAAGCCCGCGCCTACGGTGGCCGGGATTATGCGATCGACTCCCGACGCCCGGGCCCGGGGCGTCTCCTCCTGCGGCGGCTAGGGATGTGAGGGCGTAGAGACTGCCACTCCCTCACGCGCCCCACCTCCTCATTCGCAGAAGGAGGTGACGGCTTCCAATGCCCTCTCGCTCCGTACTATGGCTCGCACCAGGGCCGGACGCCGCCGCCGCCGATCGCCTCCACGAGGACACGCCCAAGCAGGGCACACCTCCACCGTATGCTCCACCGTATCCTCCAGACGATCCTCGCAATGGAAACACTCGGGTGTTTCCTCCCGCTTTATCCTGAACAGCAACCCACCAAAACACGCATGCCCGGTGAGAACCTACGTCAGGCGGAAGGTGAGGACGCCGTGGCGCCTTTTTTTCCACTCCTCAAAAAGGGGACTTACCGCCGCAATTGTGGTGTGCCCAGCGCTGGGTTGCGACAATCGTACCCGCCATGTCGCCGTATTTGCTACCCTCAAATCAAAATAACGACTAACGAACATGCGCGCGCGCGTCTGGCCGGCTCACTTACCCCTCTCATCCGCAAACACCACTTGCTACTCGTTCTTAGTGGCTGTCTCATCGGACGCGATAAGGAAAAGCACAAGAAACCAGTGGTACAGACAAGTAAGGCGTCGTTCTAATATAAAGCGATGGTTACGGAAATACGCGATCGTCGCGTTCATATGTCATTTTTTGTTCGGAAAATCGCAAGGCGCCCTCTGTCGGCAAGACCACGCGTTCTGGTTTATCGAACAAAAACTGACACATGAACGCTTTATATTAGGATGACGTCTTACGGTTACATAAACATTTATAAAATGCTGAAAAAATTATGTTTTGCTTAAGTCTGGCTTTATTGTGCAATAACTTTTTCCACACAGCGATTTGGAACTTCCCGCCATAACAATAGTTGAAGTGTACATAAAAACCTTTCCAATGATATATTGCATGTTGTTACTGGTTCTTAGGCTAGAACGCCCGTTCTCCTTTCTTTTTTTTATGCTATCTTTCAAGCTGGAACCAAAACATACTCAAAAAATGTAAATGAAATCGGTCGGGTAGTTTCAGAGATTGGCGCGTACGAACATAGTGGCCGGCGATTGAGTCGGATCATGCAAAGCTACACACTAATTGCGTAACACACTATCAATCACAATCTGAATCATCTTAAGAAAGTACTTGATACAAATAAAGCCTACGCTCAAATAAGGCCTGTAGTGCGGAAAAGGTGGTTAAAATATATTTACATCAAAAATACTTCACACACGAATTACGTTAGCTGGAGCCGGAGGATGCAAAAAAAAAAACAATTTACTTTAAACTAATTTATTGAAATAAAAATTACAAAATTACAGCTTATAATTATGAAGGTGATAACTGGTCGATGGATGTACCAAGAATGCCTGAAAACGTGGAGTCGTGGAAGGCATCGCCGATGTCCGGTCCCACGGTTGCGAAAATGCTGCGTCGGCAGTAAGCAACACGTGTAAGTCGTTGCGATGCGCAGCGCAATATCGAGGTCACGTTGTCCACAGTCCATGTGTAATACCGAATCGTAACATCAGCGATCCTTATGTTACACCGTTGCGTAACACACGCATAGACGACAGCCCCATGAGTGGGCAAACAGCGCGAGAGAGGCCGCTCGCGCTCACAACGACGGTAGTGGCCGGTCGTTTGTGACAGACGGGCGTTTTCATTGCGCGTTATTAATTTGCCGTAATTTCTATCCAATTTGAATACATTATTCTTTGAAGTTTTGTTTCAAGTAATATATACAAATCACAATATAACTCTTCAAAAATGTAACTATGACTTTAAATTGTAATTTTTAGAATATACGAATTAAATACTGCTTATAACGTTTATGAAGTATAATGTACTAAATAAAGCCTACTTTTAAAATAGGCCTTTTTTGCTGTCCCTAGGCCTTAACAGAAGTTTTTATTTTTCAATATTTAATAATATTTTTGAGAAGATATGTTAATTTTCAAATTTTTGTTTGTTTGGATATATTTTTTTTTATTGTTTTTTTTTTAATTTCTTGTTAGTATACGACTTCAAGTCTGACTAGCAATTTAAGCATAATATTTAGTAAAATAGCTTAAAAAGTTGTTCAATGATATCATGGAAACACCTGATAGAAGGCTCTGAAATGTATATTTTCGTATAATTAATACTCTAATAACAGTAGGTATTCCTATAATTTAAGGATATAGGCTTTGTTCAATCACTGTGTTTTAAAAAGGCCTAAGGGTAAGGTTCCTGAACTACCTCTTTTTAAGTGATTTTTGATAAAAGATTACCATGTGTTTTCTTAATTACTTAAAATATATACCTAAACCAAAGAATAATTTTATTTATTTATTTATCTTTATATCAGGCACATAACCCAAAATTTTGCGGATCTTTTACGTATGATCGCAAAGAAGTCATCTGTGCGCGCTGCTGCGAACATTCCTGACGCG
This sequence comes from Aporophyla lueneburgensis, assembly GCA_932294355.1. Classification (NCBI taxonomy): domain Eukaryota; kingdom Metazoa; phylum Arthropoda; class Insecta; order Lepidoptera; family Noctuidae; genus Aporophyla; species Aporophyla lueneburgensis. The sequence goes on from OW028755.1 coordinate 25,704,699, forward strand.
CTACAGAAACGTGGCAGCGACAGCAGTATCTTAAAAGCATTGTTGTATTGCACACGCAGGGCATTGAACGTTTTTTGCGTGTATCTGGTCCACAGTCTGCAGGTATAAAAAGCCTGGCAGTATGCCCTAAACAGTGTTAATTTAACATTACTGTCGCACTTTGCAAATCTGCGGCCAGCATGTTGCATCGTACGGCCAATGCCCTGCGCTCTCTATCTATATCACAGTTATCAGTGCCGTCCTCTGTAACCCAGTGACCAAGGTATTTAAACTGTTTAACTCTGTTTAGAGTTGTACCGCATAGCGAGACTGGTGGCACCACTTCATAGGTCTTGTTTTGTGCCATAAAGACTAACAGCTCACTTTTCTTTGCATTATACCTTAGTCCATGGGCTCCAGCATAGCATTCACATATCTTCAATAGTTTCCTGAGGGCACTGATCGACGGACTCAGAAGCGCCATATCGTCGGCATAACTGATGTTGTTGCAAGATACACCATCTATCGTGCATCCGATGCCAGTGCTGCTGAGTTCCTCGATCAGCTTATTTATATAAATATTAAATAACTTAGGCGAGGTCAGACGCCCCTGCCTCACCCCGCACTCTAACCTATATACATCTGAGTAAGCGCCTGCCCACCTCACAATGTTATATTGGGAACCGTACCAGAACTTAAAGATATTTGTTATTTCTGGCGGCAGGTTAGCTTCGTTGGACAATTTTTCCCACAGGATGTCATATGAGACTAAGTCAAAAGCGCTGGATAAATCCAGGAAGCATGCATACACAGGTGTCCTTCTCCCAGTATAATATTGCACTGTGCTCTTTAGAGTCATAATCGCAGTCTCCGTTGATAACTATTCCTAAAACCAAACTATAATGCCTTGCTTTTATCTATCATCTATTTCGAATAATTTATCAAGATATGAGTGTTTCAAATTAGGTAGGCCTTATTTGTATCACTTACTTTTTAATGCATAAGGCTTCATATGTTCGGAAAACTTTTCAATAACGTAAATGGGCATTTTCAAAAAATCTTGTACCCCCGTATTTTGCCTTGTCCATCAACTTTGAAAATTATTTTTTTTTGTGATGAATGACGTCTAAGAGAATATTTTAATTGAAGTGAAAAGAACATATTTTAAAATATAATTATAATTTGTCGTTTAGTTGTTTTTTTACTAAATATAAAACTTACGAAGATTTTAAAATATTGAACACCATCGAATTTAGCTGTCCCCTTCCCTGCAGGTCTCAGAAAATCTTTGATTTCTAAAAATATTCGTATGTGCGAGTGGTTTAGTAAATATAATTTGAATTCTTAAAAGTCCAATTTATCAGTTAAAAGAATCATTTATTTTTTATATTTTCATATTTTCTATTAAAAATAAATCTATATTAAAATCGCAAATTTAAGCTAACCGGAACATTCCGTTTTGTGACCGGTCTTTTTTGCAAATATTCTTCCAATTGTTGAATAATTCGGCACGAAATGGCAAAATAATATGTCGTTCTTCATCGGAGACACCATTTTGCTTTCATTGTATAACTAATTAGTAGCCGGAGCCGACGCATACTATTGAAGTGTTCTGTGTTTCAATTTCTTTGCTCAGGTATGTGACCAAGTTTTACCATTATAAATCACTTTAAAAAAATTATTGTTATTTTTTAAACTTTGCAAAATTGGTATAGTATATGAAACTACAACGTGAATAGTGCTAAGTACGATGGGTAATTTTAAAACAATTTAAAACTACAATAAGGTGCCATTATGTGACCTCCGTTTTGTGACTTATTCTACGGTCACATATAGCGGAACGGCAAGTCACAACAGGTCGGAATGCATAAAACTTAGTTCACATTGCAAAACCTTACTTACCAAATTTATGAATACAGTTACAAATAATCTATCTTTTTATATTTTTCATTCAAATTTACAGATTGAACTTTACTGACAAAACTTGAACATAGCACTTTTACATGTCAATGTTTTTTTTTTAAAATATTATTGACATGTAAAAGTATTTGAACAAACCTACTTACAGAAATAAAATCATTTATCACTAGCTTCTGCCCGCGACTTCGTCCGCGTTAAATTTCGTGTTCTCACCGACCCTTCCCGTCGCGCCTACCCGTGCGATTTCCCCCGTTTTTGCAACATTTTTCATTACTGCTTCGCTCCTCTTGGTTGTAGCGTGACGTTATACAGCCTATAGCCTTTCTCGATAAATAGGCTACCCTACACAAAAATATTTTTTCAATTCGGACCAGTAGTTCCTGTGATTAGCGCGTTCAACCAAACAAACAAACAAACTCTTCAGCTTTATAATATTATAGTATATATAGTATTATGTGATTAGAATCTACGGAGTTTCTATTATCCTGTAAAGTTTTAATAAGACTTATGTCAATCAGTGCAATTTATAACGATAATTATAGTAATATAAGAATAGTTACAATTATTGTTTTATTTCTTACCTACTAATAATGGTATTTAGGCAATTTTTAAGTTGTGTGCACACAACCTTATGATTTCAAGACTTCCATTTTGTCACTGTCCCTCCAAATGGGTGGAATGAAATCTATGAAATTAGATAGAGGTTTTACTTTTTAAACCTGTGCGGCCACAAAAACGTTTACAGTAAATATATATATTCAAAAAATATACAAATATTAAGTAAATTATTACGATTTTAGAATAAAATTAAAAAATAACCCATTGAAATTCGACACAGTCACAAAACCGAATAAAAAAACAATTATTTTGAGTTAATCCTTTAAAATAAGGCTATTTTCTTACAGTTATCTATTAATTACATGTATTATTTAGTTTAAATAAATTTGAAAACCGCTTATTAATTTCATACTTTCCTTAAATTTCGCTTTTAAATCTAGTCACACAACGGAATCAGTTTCGCTACAAAGTCCGTTATGTTTCGATATTATGGAAAAACTGCCTCTAATTCCGCGTTCCTTTTTATTTTCCTCTATAATAAACTGTATTTCCTATTATATTTTGGCGAAATTTGTAAAAACAAAAAATATAAAAAATATAATCGAATTTTACAGCAGGGTACACTCTTTTTTGAAAATGCCCAAATAACGCAATGAATTTTGTTGAAGTATGAATGAAAGCTTTTCCTACGGTTAGCAATAACCCCGTACAACAATTGTGTAGGACCCCTTATGTGCAATTTGCACAATGCATCATTCTTATCGCTAGGACATTATTTTGTTATTGTTTTGTACGTACAAAATAGGTCCAACAATTTTATTGGAATAAAATTGCAGGCAACTAAACAATGCTATAGTTGGTATTGATATTCGTAATGCAGATGAGAAATAAAAATATTGCTACCAATGCTGGGACACAGACCTCCCCTGTTAGAGGGAGTGAGCTCCACAACGCGGTCCCAGTGCGGATTCATCATTTCAGCCGTAAGACGTCAACTGCTGGACATAGACCTTCTGCAATTTAGATGGCTTTGCCGTAATCGCCACGCTTGGCAGGCGGGTTGGCGATCGCAGTATGGTGGTAAATGCATAGAGAACACTGCTACCCATTCTCTAGTAAGTCCCTTAGTCGCCTTTTAAGATATTCACGGGAACAAATGGGATGGTTGCTATTCTATACGTTCGGCACCACACCAACATTACAAATAGAAACAAAATAATTGATACCAGGGCAATTTTTTTTCTAGGTTCGAGCACCGTACAAAATTAAAAGATGAGTTAAACAACATAGGTTCTAAAAAGCTTTTCATAACTGCCTGCTGTATTTCACTTTAGACTAAAGGACTAGGTACCAGATCAGAAAAGAAACGACACATTATTTGATTTACTTCTTTATTTAAAATTGTCTATGTGACTTGGTAACTTACATTGTATAAAATAAAATATTGGAATCTTTAATATATTGTCAGTTAAAAATTGTCATTTTGATAAAATATTTTTACTATTTAGCATAATGATTGTCATATATAATATGAAAGGAACTCATAGTTTACATTTATTTATACGGCCTAATTATATTTCAACTATTGGGACCAAGGCCAACTCTCTTTGAGAGCGAAAGGGCCTTTTACAGCCATGTTGACTATTGTCGTACAAAATGCGTATAATTACTACAGGTATACTAAACTATCGTTAAAATATTTACAGCAATGCAAATCAAACGCCCCACGCTTTGTGTACAACAATATGAATTTTTAAATTGAGTACTCCAGTTTTATTTTTAAATTTTTGGTTCAGTTAGTTTCAAAAGCGTGTTTTTTAGATTTTTCAAACTATAATTTTATTAAATGTAGATTTCATTTTTCTTATCTTTAACTATTCTTTATAAACAATGACTTATTTACAAAATACACGACGAAAATAAAATAAAATGCAAGCAAAAATACTTACATGTGTATGAAGTTATGATTTTGAACTGATTAATACTTGCGGAGGTTATATACTTGGTAAATGCACAGGTATATTTACGTAGAGACTGACGCAGAGAGTAGTACTAAGACTTGCACTGAGATTTTACTGAGACTATCACTTTCCGGGAGATAGTATTAATTCACTTGTTTAAAAAGGAACTGTACTGCGGTGACACTCGGCGCCAGTATTTATACCTGAACATTGAATTTCCCGAACGTTCTAGTTCGCATTTGAAACTTTGATTAAAATTTGGCGCCAAGACTTTAATAATTCTCTAACAAAAATAGTCCATTTTTTTTTTGTTATTTGTGGTAATAATATTGTAACATAATACGCAGTATAATTATAAAAATATCAGTCAGAAACCATTAAAATAATACGGTTATATCGTGAACATAAATAAATATTACGTGAAATAAAGTAATAGAATTTATATTCTAAGAAATAGAACACAGCGCCATCTATTGGGTGTATTTGTAACCTAGATGTCAAACAATATTGAAGATGAATCAACGTACACCGCCATCTTTTAGTTTTATGAAGTTCTCATAGATGGCGGTAAATAAACAATTGCTTAAGAAACAATTAATTGATACATTTTATTCGTATAATAATTGAGATGATAACTATCCTATCCAGTAAGTTAGACCAAAATACGGGTACATGTGAAATTTGATTGAAATTGGTTCAGTAGTTTTGGAGTTTATTGGCAACATACATCGTGATACAAGATTTTTATATATATAAAGATATGGAGGAGTTTAATGGGAACTTGAAATTGCGAACAAACCCCTGTCGTTCGCAATTTCAAGTTCCCATAGAAAAAGTTCTTCATAATTGGAATGATAGGCTTCGTAGTTAAGCGAAAAGGATCCAATCGACACCCAGCTACTTTTGAGATATGGAAATATTTGTTTAAAATTAACAAAAAGTATAATTTGGTCAGTGGAATATTACACTTTTTTTTAGTAACGGTTCATCATCATATTATGCTAGAAATACTAGTTAAGAACCATAAACATTTAATTGTTCATGCAAAAAAAAACGAATCGCCATTGGGTCTAATGTTTAAGTATCCGAAAAATAAAGCTATTTTTTACCGACTTCAAAGGTTCTTCTTCGAGGTTATCAATTCGTCTGTATTCTTATTATTTTTTTTTTATGTTGGTCAGTTCCTAACTTTTTGATGATTGTTTTTTTTTTTTTTTTGAAAGCTGGTGCTTCCCGAATGGTCCCATTTTAATTTGGTTCCATTCGGACAATGGGATCCATGTAAAAACCATATAAGTCTTAAAGGATACCGGCGAGAGAATTGTTGATGAAATTATTAAGCGTCTGCGTATGTCACCCTACTAGATACCAACGAAATAATTTACTAAGTTTTATCAAATCAAACATAAGTACTATCAAAGTCTGAAAAAAAAATCATTATAATAAAGAGCTTATTTGACTGGATTATTGATGCTAAGAAATAATCATGGCTTAGTTTTTTTCTTTCTTGCTCGACTTCATGACTTTTGGCTAAGCGATACTTTTAATGTTGCCATGTAATATAAATCTTAGTCAACTTACATACGCTGTGGTTTTATGAATTGCATAATATACTTAGGAAATATATTTCTGTATCAGAATACAAATGTTAAAATAAAAATGATTGCCTGTGCTAAAGATTATAGCGGTCATAATTTTTTAATACGTATACATAATGACATCGTAGTTCAATTCGAGTATGGCAACATCGCAAAAAAAAACATGACATTTTAATTGTCAATCGGCCGGCACTGATAACTTGTCGTTGTCTTCGCGTGCGCCTCGTTATTTTGTTTTCCATCGGTTTTCCGTGATTTTCTATTTCATCGACTGTTTCTGCTTATGGACTCTGAGATTTACGGTTCCCTGTGTGACTAGGATTTATGGTTGCCGAAGGATTCTGATTGTTTGCCTATACGACGACATTTTTCTGTGACTCTGGATTCCGATTCTGCCTGGTACCTTGGATTTTGTTGTGTGTGGATCGATTTGTTTATCACGATGAGTAGCCGTGTAAGGCCTACACGCATCATGCGTGTCAACTGCAACATATTATGTGTCAATAAAATGCGCCGATATCCGGCATTGGCACTTAACTCGAGAGTTGGATGTTGCGCTCATACAATGACTGAAGTATGATATCTAGGATGGGCCAGACATCAACCATATATCACAGCACCCGCAGGTTTTCTTGATGACATTGTGGTTAGACAAGATCAGGAATAAATATTTAAAAAAACAAAGTTGTTTTTTTTTCTATATCTACCAATGACCTACCCTTATCATGTAATGAATCATACTATATCTATAACTAACTTGTATAAATTATTCTGAATACGTAGTCCGTAGTTTATTTTATATTTTAAATGCATTTCTATCAATGATATTTTGAGCAATAAGTAGGTATTTCGGGTTGGCTTTAGTTTGGTTTGGCAGGCGGAGGGAGCTAAAAGTGGTTAAATCTGGTAGAGGGTGGGGCCCCGATTATAACGCTACCACTCTTATTACAAGGTAATAGATATTTTTCCAGAAATTCACAAAAATTGTTTCTAACCTTAAATCAGATAAAAAGCGTAATGTAAACGTTATTAGGTGAAACGGAACGGTAAAATGGGCGATCGACAACCGAATGTGTTCTAATATATCGTCTGTGGTGTACAAATCAATGAAAAGGAACGCAAAAAAAAGTCTCTGGTTTTTGCGTCGTGACTCATGTGTCATTTGTGACGTTTGTTTTTATTCCGTTTCTCCTTGATATTTATTGTGGTTTCATTTCTAAAACAACCTAGAAAGTTATAGAGTCTACTAAATGTCACTCCTCTTAGTATGCAAGAGCGAGCGAAGCGAGCTCGGGACTTAGGGCACCCCGACTCGGACAGGTTAGGTTAGAAGGGGATGGCGGGGTCTGAAAGACCCCGCCATCACCTTCGTGGTTATTTTTTTTTAAACCACCCAGAAGTAGGAGCCCCGCGAAGCGGGGCTCCGTCGACGACGCCTTTATTAGTATTGAATTGAAGCAAATTTAGAACCGCACGTGATTTTCCTTGACCGCTGCAGGTGATTTTAGTGTTTTGAGGTTAGATTACAAATATCAGTTTTTCTCAAAAACGGTGCGATACCTTTTCACGGGAGTGGTACCAGAGGAGAGTGGACACCTCCCCCCCCCTCCCCCCTCCCCATCACAACCCCCTCCGCCTGCCAAACGATACTAAAGGGACCCCGGTATTTCTATACAACATTAATTTTTGTTTATGCGAAACCCGAAACACGGGTCTAGTATTTTTATGTAAAGAATCTATGAAAAAAAATTCAAAACTGTATCATTAATAATCACAAAGTTATAAGCTGGTTACGTTACCTGGCAGTCCACGCTAAAACATATTCAGCCTAGCGGAGTCCGGCCGGCCGCGCCACCCGGCCGCGAGCGCGCCGGCAGCGTCGTCTTTCACAATTTAATCTCGGCAAGTAGACGGGTCCTATCACATAGTTGTTTATTATGCCGGGCCCATACATTCACAGAAAATCGGTGCTGAAAAGAGTCTGCACGCGCTAGGCGCGGATTTTCATGAGCCCAGTGGTGGCTATTGTGAATATTGTACAATCCGCGACGCGTAAAAGTACACTCATCGGTCCACAGAATGTTGGCGTTACGATTATTCAGCAACCACCGGCAAAATGAAATCCGCTGTGTCTGGTTATTCTCGCACAGTTCTTGGGCACGACGGAAATGATAAGGATATTGTCCATCATCTCGCAACGTGCGCCAAGCGTAGGTCTGGCTGACGTTAAATAACCTGCCGGCCCTTGTTGTGCTGCTCTCAGGATTGTTGGCCATGTAGTCCAAAATTCCTTCTTGGACTGTGGTAGGTATGCGACTCACTCCTCTATCGACGGCTGTCGGAGGCCGAAAGGTACCGTAGTTCCTACTTCTTTGTGTGGCGGCAAGCATAGTGTTCCACGAAACTCTAATGCCAAATTGCTCCTCGAACCGACGCACTGCCAGGGATACATTGTCACCACAAACAGCTAAAGTACGAACCATCTCCGTGTATTGGACGTTTGAGTGTGAGAAAGACATTTTACACAATTTTAAAATCTAAACAAAGCACTGCAACGGGCGCGCGCTCGCGAATCACGTATTGTCGCACAGAACGGACGCGTGCGTGACACATGCGCATCAATCCGTAGCAATCGGTCGACTGACAGGGGTAGGGTAGGGAGGAGACGTATTTACCATACGAGGTTTGTAAACCAGGGCTTTGCTTCAAAGTACGGCGCCCTGGTACGGGCAGGAAAAACTTGCAAGTGTGAAAGTATTTGCTACCTAGCATCGAGCGCAGGCAGGGCTTGAAAATACTTGCATATGAAATCGATCCATCTTCCTATATAAATAAGGAGCACAATCGTATTTGCAAATAAAAAAACTTTTAACTTCCAAGTATTTTTATCTTGACACGATTATGCTCTTTATTCGTAAGGCAACACGAATCAATTTCCTATGAAAGTATTTTGGCGGCGACGCGCGCGGAAGCCAACGCCGCGAGTCCCTCGCTGCCCGCGGCCGCGCCTTTAGCGTCCGAGTTAAAAATACTTGTATAGGTTGTGACTTTAGTTTTGCTCGAATTCGCGATATTATCACTTTTAGCGTAACTCGGAATGCGGCTATTATAATTTCCTTTGACTTGTTCGCGCCGCGCTCCATTCGTCTTTACGGCTATAAACAAAAGACACATTATTGCGTGAACGAAAGTATTTTAGTATCTATTTTGTATGTAATGTTTAGGTTTTTTACTTTTCTTTCGTCAGTTGCGGTTTGAGTGCAAGCTTGTTACGTCATCGACTGACCGTGACCTAATTAACGATAACTTATTTCGCGAGTTTAGTGAATTAAAGATAATTTTTGAACTAAGTACTTATTAACATTTAAATAAAACTGAACATTTTGTTGTGTAGATTCTTCGTTTATTAGTTAGGGATGTAAATACGAAATAAGTTAATGCAGAGAGTTATTTCGCGAGTTTATAAAATAGAATAGACGATTTTTTGAACTGAAAATAATGTGTAAATAAAACTGTGTTAAAAAAAATAGATAATTTAGTTAGAAAGGTACTTGTTGTACATAATAATATAGTCACACACCTATAAACATGGCTCCTAAGAAAAGTTTGGCTTGGGATCATTTTGTGGACAAAGGTGAAAATAAAGCTGAATGCAAAATGTGCAAAGTAATTATCTCATACAAATCGGGAGTGTCAAACCTTACCAAGCATGTACAAAGAAAACATATTTCCGTTAATTTAGTGAGAAGGGAGCAAGAAGTGGAGCCTCAAGAGGTACAGGTGCATTCTTCACAAACTTCACAAATTACGGCAGCCAATACTGCTATATAAACTGTTGCATCTAGTACGATTAGGTCAAATTCGAATCCGTCCAGTATTTCAGCATTCCTTCGGCGCGATTGCCAAAAAATAAAAAAATAAATTGATGATCATTTAATGAATTTGTTCATATGGGACTTACAGCCTTTTTCAATAGTTGAAGACAATGGGTTTCGAGAATTAATCAAGTTTGCTTTCCCAAATTACACAATACCATCGCGAAAGTATTTCGCTAATAATTTATTGCCAGGGCTTTATGAAGAGATAAAAACGAATACAAAAGCAGCTTTGAATGAAGATGTAAAAAGTATATGCCTAACAACCGATATGTGGACGTCACGAAATAATGACTCTTACATAGCGGTTACGGGTCATTACATAGATAGAAATTTTATCCGTCAGTCGGTTTTACTGGAATGTAAAGTATTCGAGGAGAGTCACACGGGACGTCATTTAGCTGAAGAGTTAAGAAATGTAGCTCGAGAATGGAACATTTTAGACAAGGTCCTCCTTGCAGTATCGGACAATGGGGCTAATATAAAAAATGCCATAATTCAATTAGAGTGGAAACATTTTGGCTGCTATGCGCATACTCTTAACTTGGCAGTCCAAAAAGTGTTATCCCAGTCAAACATAAATGGTGTAATAAGCAAAGTGAAAGCTATAGTTTCACACTTCAAAAAAAGTAATTTAGCCTGGAATAAATTAAAAAAATATCAGGAGCAGGCCAACAAAGTAGTGAAGAGGCCAATTCAAGATGTAACTACAAGGTGGAACTCCACATTTTACATGATAGAGAGGTTTGTTGAACTAAAAGGCGAAATTAAATGTGCACTGAGTAATTTAGCCACAGGCAATTTAATTAGTTTAACGACTTATGAATGGGACATTTGCCAGTCGTTGATCATCGTATTACAACCATGCGAAGAAGTAACAAGAGAGATGAGCGGCCAGAAGTATGTTAGTGGAAGCTCGGGCATCCCTTTAACGATTGGTCTTACCAACGCTCTCAACGAGATCGTAAATCTGACATATCGGGAAGAAAATAATATTGAAATTTTTCCGGATGAAGTTGAAATGTGCCGACAGGATCTGCTCTCAGAAATAGGCACGCGGTTTTCTAATTTGGAACAGAGCCGAACTTATACCGTCGCTACATTTTAGACCCAAAATACAAGTTATACTTTCAGAGTGAAAATGTTGCAGACAGTATAAAAAAGTATATCGTGGGCTTAGTAACTGCAATGATCAACGAAAGCGAAAGAAATCAATCTTCGGCATCAACTTCAGATGTGTCGAATAGCCAGGGCAAAAAATCTAACAGCCTATTATGGAAACACTATAATAAACAAATGCACAATGTACGACCAACTGGAACAGTCAATAGCAGGGCGATTATTGAGACCCAAAAATATTTAGACGACACAGTTTTGTCTCCAGACCTAAACCCTTTGGTATGGTGGCGTATTAATCAATCAATTTACTCAAATTTAGCAAAACTGGCCAAAATAAAATTAAATGTAATGGCCTCTAGCGTGCCTTGTGAACGGCTGTTTTCTGTAGCAGGGAACATATTGACGGAGAGGAGATCCCGACTGGGGAGTCGAAAGGTAGAACAATTATTGTTTCTCCAACAAAATAAAAAATAATAATTAAAAAGATTAAATTAAAAAAACACAAAAAAAACTTAAAAAACAAAAAAGAACACAAAATCATATTCATAAATTAATTAAATGAAATCTTTTAACTACGCCTGCTAATACTAAGTTTCTAAAACCAGCTCATGACAAAATACCATACATAAATAATTCTCTTAGCAGACAGTCCTAAGCCTGTGATTAACGAAGTAGGAAGGAAAGATTTCATTTCATCTACAAAAAACTCTACAAGATTGTGGAACGGTACGAAAGACTATACCCTATACCGAATGCTACTAAATACTTTAAAGTATTTTTATACCTGGTTTTCGACCCTGGTATTTTTACATACTCGTACTTGGAAGCCCTGGTATTGAATTTTGCAAGTATATCCCATCCCTAGACAGGGGTTGTTTCACTCACACCCACCGCCACGCGCCGCTTCGCTTTGCGCCCGCGCCTCGTACCACCACTATGAACTCCCGTGACCTTTGTTGTGTGCGTATGATTGAGGAAATGTAGTTTGTGCAACTTGAAAGCGTAATAAAATATTTTTGGGACAAAATATAACATGGTGTAAAAATTATTGGAATCGATTCAGTTACTCATTCTGAACAAACTATATTCAGGTTTCGCATATACTAACAATAATGTTGTATATCTTTTTCGATAAGTCTGTTGTTGACGAGACATAACCTCTAAAACTTCAACCTGAAATATCTTAAATTCCTAACTTCCTATAAAAGTATAACTGAAGACAAAACTGTTCAGCAATTCAATCTCTATACTTTTACATATTTTTCATAGGCAGACGCTAAAAAAAAATGTCAACAAAAATTTGTTCGGGATTTCGCCACTGTTCTTTGCATTAAGTATTTGCGGGCCAAATGAATTAATAACGCGATTAGATTAGTGCACCCCGCACTAATCTAATCGCGTCTAAATCTACCATAACTAAAAAGTTAAAAATAAAACCTTTTTACAAAAAAATAACAAAAAGTTTTTAGGTTGATCGTTTTGACTAACCGTAAGTGTGTATAATTTGGATCAGTTAACTCATTTTTACCAAGTTGTGGATTGGACATTTTTTGCTTAGCTACATCCAATTACAAGTTTGTACAATGACCTCTAAAAATGTTTTGCTTCTTTCAATAACCTAAACCTTGTACTCCAGCGGGGTAATCGTTTTACAATACCTTTTATATGTATCCCATGTCGACGCAATGTTTCACATTGTTCGCCTCCCGTAGTCTCCCTTCCTTAGTTTTGAAAGGACCCATCTGCCACACGTCATCGATGTTCATCTTTTCGTCACCCTGTAACAAAATATATGAACATGAATCTTATATTAAGCAAATAAGGCTCTTTTTTTAATTTTCCACGTAAGGACTTTATAAACGGGAAATACTTTTATGGTCATGGCTTGAATGTATGTCCGTAGGTATTTGCAAATGTAATATCTTCATCATCATCATCATTCAGCCGAAAAACGTCCACAGTTGGACATAGGCCTCCCCAAGCACTGACACATCGGACAACGGACCTACACCCTAATTGCACAGCACACGATCCATCTGAATGTTAATCATTTTGAAGGATATTGGTAACCTACTTATTCCTTGTATGTTCGAAAAAAAATTCTGCTGAACAATGGAAATAAAAACCATTCCTACTATTAGTGAACTCAACTACCCCTCTGGTAAACGTTTTAAAACCTTATCATTGATAGACAATAAAAAAAACAAATGATTACCTCCATTTCCATATTCACAGCATCTTCCGGAGCCAGAACGATGAACGGCGTCGATTCGAAACTGAACGCCAAACCGAAGTAGGAGTATTTCTTCATTTCACTCATGAACACCTCCCACGAGTACACCTTGTCAGGGTCAGTGCCCATATCACGGATCTGAGTGGACAACACCTCATAGTAGTACTTCAGCAAGTCGTCATAATGTTTCTCTCTCAAATCCTGAGTGGTACACGCATATATCATGAACGCCAAGTCAAGCACGGGCGAGGCACATCTACACAGTTGGAAATCTATTATTTTCGCGTCAACTGGCCGACCTCCCACGTATTTGTAGAGGAAATTATTCGTCCAAGAGTCTGCGTGAGAGATCACACCGTTATCCGTACTTTTAGTAGCGGCGGCGACCATGTCCTGATACCTCTCGGGGACAGCGAACTCTTTAATCTTTTCCACGTATATAGAATCCGGATACTCTTTTTCTACCGCATCTATCGCTATTCCTGAAAGTCTTTTCCAAAATCTAGAATACCAACTCCATAGCCGATCGTGACAATACACCTCTGTCATTTGAGTCCTCACGCTGTCAAACTCTTCGGGTTTCTGGTCTTTCATGGCGAAGGACAGAGCGTGGAACTGTGCCAGCACTTTGAAAGTCAGTTTGCAGTGTTCCAAGTCAATGCCTTCCTGACGCACGGCGGTTCCGAAATTGTCTATATTCGCATCCTCCAGACATAGCACATCGTTGGTCCCATCGGAGTACGACAGAAACAGCTTGGCGTACTTATCAAAAGGATCCTTCACATCTTTCGTAGACTGGAATGCCAGTAGAGCTGGTAGAACTTTCTCGTAGAACATGATTTCGTTTTTAAAGAACTCATGGCTTCTGAACGTCAGCCGTCGAGAAAGACTTTTCGGTATGTTCTTGAGTATAACTTGGATGTGATTGGCGACATCATTTTGATTGACGCCGTGAATCTTGATGCGGATCAGCTCGCTTAGGTATGAGTCTCCTTTGCCCGTTTCGCTCACGTACTGGAAACAATAGTTTGATGTTTATTTAGCTATCAAACTACAATAATAGAGGATTACGTTTCATCATAAAAACATCAACAAAGTTTGAAATTCACTGAAATTTCGGCTTTATGTTCGGGAAACAAAAACAAAAAATATTGTAGCAGAATTGTAGACATGTCTACAATTCTGCTACAATATTTAAGTTAGTTAAGAGTAAAATCTGTTAGTAATGCTGGGACCGTGAAAAAGGCGAATGAAAAAATATTGCATGAAGCAGAAATGAGTATGTTGAGATGGATGTGTGGAGTGACAAGAATGGATAAAGTAAGAAATGGGAATATAAGGGGAAGTTTAAAAGTCGTGCAAAACAGAAGACTTGAAAGGAAATCGTTTGGCTTGGTACTGGCATGTCACAAAGAGGAAACACACATGATTAAAAGAGTGTCAATACAAATGTTGCTAAATAGTGGAACAGAAAGTCGATAATGATCGTGGTCATAACGCTAACTGATCGGAGTCATTGCGCACCGCTTGTAGGTGCTACCAAGAAGTAAATATCTCAGTTTCACTTCGTAATGCTGACATTGGGGTACTTAGTGATTTTACTAGAGTGACACGACATTATGCGGACGGAAGAGTATAAAATTTGGCGCAGTTAAATTTCAAACAGAGAAGTGTGAATGAAGACATGCAGCGTCCCAAATGATTGGGATAAATACTCAGAGGATGATGACTCATTTCGGTGTAGTAGGTAAACAAGATAGTTTGATAGTGCCAGTCGCAAACCGAAACTTTGTTTAAGAGTATGCCAAAATTACGCGTCGTAGTTCCTTTAAAAAATGCAAATAGGCCATTGTTGCTGAACCTTCAATCGAAGGGTTCTGATGTTAACGATTACGCTACGCTGACGAAGCGCCATGGTAGCCCGCGAAACTCATATTTTCTTACGTTTTTTGCTATTTGCAAGTCAGTGTCAAGTGGTCCTGCCACTTCTTCTTCCCAGCTAAAGCACAAGGAAGTGTCGAAGGGCGGGCGTTTTGGGGGGACTGTCTTATGTAACTTTGACGTTCAAAAAGTGCTGAATCTCAGACTAGTTTAATCAAATCAAATCAAATCAAATCAAATCATTTATTTTTTGCAAACATGGGTAATTAATACATAGGTGTTGTTTTTACATAGTAAAGTCCTCCATATTTTACCGTCACAAGGGCATGCAAATAATATTCATTTGTGAAATTATACTCAAATTAAAAAATACAATACGAGTTCAGATAAAATTAAAAACATAAAAAAATGACAAATGTAGTTAAATAAATATCATGTTTAACAAAATTAAAATGTTGGATTGGCTACTCTAAAAATTATGACAATTATGTCAAAACAAAATAATAAGTATGTCATGGAGAATAAAAGTATGTCAATCAGAATAAATGTATGTCAATCACAATAAATGTATGTCAATTAGAATAAAAGTATGTCAATCAAAATATTTAGTAGCAACTATAACAATAATAAGTCAACCAGTCAGAGATTTATCATTCAGGAAGTCGTCAATTTTATAATAACATTTATCAATTAATATTTCATTTAGTGCCCTTTTAAATTTAATTACAGTCATATTTTTTATTGCATTAGGTACTTTATTATAAATGCGTGGGGCATTACCAAAAAAACTTTTCTGCATTAGCGCGGTTTTACATTTTACATGACATACCTGGTTTAAGTATTGACTCCGTATTGGATTTCTTCTGACCTCCGACAGTTTTTTAAATAATTGTGGATTATTTTTTACAAATAAAGCTGTTTCCAAAATGTATAAGGACGGAAAAGTTAAAATTTTTAAAGATTTGAAATAGGGAAGACAGCTATCTGTTGTTTTTAGACCCAACATTGACCTTATACATCTCTTTTGCGCTCTAAATACCAGTTCTTTATCGGTAGACTGCCCCCAGAAAATGATACCATACCGCAGAATAGAGGCAACTAGTCCATGGTAGGCTGTCAAAAGAGCCTGACTGTTGACTTCTTTTGAAAGTTGAAAGAGAGCATAAGCAGATTTGCTAAGTTTTTTGCAAAGGACGTCTATATGTGGTTTCCAAGTGAGTTTGCTGTCGATCACTATACCTAAAAACTTAGCTTCATTTGCTTCCTCAATATTACAGCCTTGGTAATCAATACGAACATTTGGATATTCACTACGTTGATGAAAATGCATTATTTTTGTCTTATTTAGGTTTATGACTAAATTATTACCATGTAACCAATTTATTATATTTTGTAAAGTAGTATTAATGTCTTTTTCGTAATCATTTTTATTTATACACTTGATTACAGCTGTACTGTCATCCGCAAAAAGAACCATTTTATTTGCTGTAACTTTCGGAAGATCGTTAATATATATTAAAAAAAGTGGCGGGCCAAGTACACTACCTTGTGGAACACCATATTTTACATGCTTTGGTTCAGATACATATACTGTTTCTAACTTAGTCCTTGGACAAATTCTAGAAACTTCTACGCATTGCAGTCTATCTTTCAAGTACGATTCTATAAGCTGTAGGATGTTCCCTCTTACACCATAGCTATGTAGCTTGTGTAACAGAATCTTATGGTCCACATAATCAAAAGCCTTCGTCATATCAGTATAAATTGCACATACTGGATTTATTTTATCTACAGATGACATGATGTTCGTTAATAGGTCATAGAGTGCCATGTTAACTGTAGTATTCTTACGGAACCCTTTTTGTTCTTTACAAAATAATTTAAATTTTTCGAAATATGCGTAAAGAGAATTATAGATAACTTTCTCAATAATTTTTGAAAAAATTGGAATTTTCGCAACAGGTCTATAGTTTTTTAAATTTGATTTGTCATCTTTTTTATGCAAGGGTTTAATTATAACTTTTTTTAGCTTGTCTGGAAATATGCCATCAGTAATACATAAGTTAATTATATGCACTAATAGAGGTGCTATGACTTCTTTAGTGAATTTTATTACTTTAGTAGACACGCCATCGTATCCAACAGTGCTTGTGTTTTTCAGGGTGGAAATTATTTTAATTATGTCGTCAATAGTAACAGGTTGCATAAACAAGGAATTCAATGTCTGATTATTAAAATTAATATTATTCAATGTTATGTCAGTTTTTACATTATTTTCAATGTCATCAATAAAATAATTATTAAATTCATTTGCAATGTCAGCAGGGTGTGTAAATGACAAATCATCTCTATTAATGCACACGATTGGCTCCTGTGGCAAAAACAATTGGTTTTTATTTATAATTTGCCAGGTTGCTTTCGATTTGTTTTGTGCGGTATTTATATAATGGTTATTTTGTGATTTCTGTGTTAGCTTGATAATTTTTCTATAAAGTTTTGTATAGTTTTTAAGAACCTTTTTATTAGCTGAGTCAGAGTTTAATCTATATTCCCAAAGCAACTGCCTTTGTTTCTTACTGCATATTTTTATTCCTCGAGATATCCATTTCGTTTGCTTGTTTGTTTTAATGGTTATAATTTTTTCCGGGAAACATAATCCATATAAAAGAGAGAAATCATCAAAGAAATTGTCAAAAGCTTTGTTTGCGTCCACAGACTCAAAAACTTGTATGAAAGATAGAGAGCTAAGATGCGATTTAAAAGTTTTTAAATTATTCAAGCTTATGTCCTGCTTCTTCGTTTTCCAATACTGTAGTTTACAAGTTTTTTTAACAGGTACTTTAAGTATTTGAGACGTATGATCTGAAAGGACTAGATCTTTAACTTCAGCTTTGCAGTTTTTTCCGTAGTTGTGCGCAAAATTGTCAATACAAGTGTGACTACTTAACCTTGTAGGAGTATAAAGCGCTAATTCTAGATTGTAATTCATAAGAAAATACTCAAAATCTAATGTAGTCTTGCTTCTTTTCAAAACATTAATATTGAAGTCACCACATACGACGATTTTTTTATTTGAAGATATACAAACTTTAGTCAAAATATTATCTAATTTTTCATAAAATACGTCATAATTAGGTCTTGGAATTCTATAAATACAAATAATAATAACTTTATAAGATAAGATCTCTACAGCGCAGCATTCAACAATCCCTGCAACTGATTGTTTGGCTATGTCCGGTATTTCTTTAAATTGCAATCCTGCTCTAACTAAAATACACACACCTCCTCTCTTTGTATTTCTAGTAAAAAAAGCGGCTGGACAAAAATTTGGAATGTGCAATAAATCCTCATAACCCGTTTGTATAAAGTGTTCTGTAACACAAATAACATCTATTATTGTTCCTTTGTCAGATAATTCCACTAGCTTTACAGTCAAAGTATCCGATTTATTTATAAGGCCTGCTATGTTCTGATGTAGAATATTAAGGTATTTAAAGAAAAAACTGAGAATTGACTTGTGATTCTGTACATAAACTATTTTGATTATGAGGGAGGCAGTCAACTTCTGAGTGCGTAGTAGTCAGATTGCCTAAGCTAAATATAAGGTCTCGTAAATCTGATACAACAATCTCTAAACCACGATTATTTAAGGTCCCATATTTTTTATTATAGGTTTTATAATCATAAGGCAGATTGAGATTAGAGTCTAGCAAATACGCATAGTTACATGTATTTATATCTAAGTAAAGTAGGTTATTAAAAGTTTCTATGCGGCTGTTAAACATAATGTTGGAATCTATCATATATTTATACGTAGGTAAACAAATAATAAAGTTAGTGTGATTTAATGGCAATATTTTTTCTCTAATAAACATAACAAGCTGTAAATAGTTTTGTGTTTTCTTAAAGTCTTCCTCGCCAATATAAATAACGCAGTAGTCCGAGTGGGTCAAGTTTTGTACTTTACTTTCAATTTTTTCAAGTAACTGCGATAATCCACATGTAGGTTTGCGATAGTGACAGATTTCAAAGTCACCTATATTTTTCTTTTCGGCAAGTGTATATAATCTATTACAAGTTTCGCTGCTGATAAGGCATATTTTATGCTTTGTTGAAGATTGTTCTACAACAGTTTCGGCTCGTATGTTCTCACTTGTTTTAGATAAGCTTATGTTGCCCCTGCTGTGTGTAATTTTATTTGTGTTCGTAGGGGATGAGTGATCTCTTTCTATAGTCTGTGTTTGTTTTGTCTTTGTATGTTTTTTAGGTGTCATAATGATTGTCTTTGCTTTATTATTTCCTGGACTGTCGTCAGCTGATTCATCATTTTGCATATTGGTGATTGATTGTCTATTATTTCTCACAGGCGTAGATTTGCTCTTCTGGTTTATTTTACGTTTACGCCCAGAGCGCGGAGTCAAATTATTTATGTCAGTAATATTTATTTCCTTATAGGCATTTATTATTTTAATGTATTTTTGTATATCCGTTTTTAGCCTAAAATTCTCCGAATTTAAATTTTCTATTTCCTCATGAGCACTTTGTAAGTCATTGGACAGCTGTTTATTTTTTTCTTGAATATCTAAAATTGTTTGGCTGGTATTTAGCGACGTATTAGGTAGACTCATCATTGTCGTATCAAAAAGAGCAGAACTATCTGCAGTCAAATCACCTAATGAAGTCGTTCTGCATAATTTCCGGCTGCGGTAGGTAACATTATCATCCATAATTAATTTTTCAAAATCTTAATTTTTCTACCACAATTTTTTTTTTCTTATTAGTATGGTAACACTATCGCCCTTTAATAACTAGTACTTGTCATTTTTAGTTTGTCTACTCACCACTTGGGGCCGTATTGGCGGTAGTTGTCATACAATAATACGAGTCCAAAGTCCAATTTTAAAAAATGATTGCAAAAACGGTGTTGTTGTTTTGGTAATATAAGTAGATCATCAAAAATGTTATAACACTGCACTTAAAGTGGTACCTTCTCCGTAATGTTCTACGACAAGATAATATTTTGCCTTTACGTACACAGAATTATTGTATAAACACCGTTTTTCACTGAAATGTTATTGTTTATAAATGTTATTGTATTTGTTTTTTCACTTGTCGTATATAGTCACCAATAATGTCACTTGTTAATTTTAGTTCTTACACTCCATCTAACCACTTTTCAAACTATTTAGACAATAATTAATATTATTTTTGGATTATAATTACGCTGCTCATGTAAACAGTACGAGTGTTGCCAGTTCCAACTCAATTTAAATAAATGACTTTTGATTTCGGTCGCGGAATTGTTTGAAAGAGTTACCGTGGCCTTGGCATAGGCAACTGAAGGAATACGGGTGAGTTTTAGTCAGTAAAAGTCTGACACGCCCTTCCGCTCCACCCAGAGTGGTAGACGTCATGTGATGATTTCCAAACCAAAAAAAAAAGTGTCAAGTGTTGAACAAAATATGATTCGTGACAGTTAAAAATATTTGAATAAAATTTTGAGGGTTGTATTTATGATTTTAATTATTATAATTCTATAAATACATACGTTGTACGATCACGAATCATATTTTAATCAACATATAACCCGGCACTGATGTGTAAATTGCAAACAACGTAAAAAAGAAAACCAGGGCTACCCTGCAGCTTCCAACTGAATTAAAAAGTATTGCAGACGTAGGCCTATCAATGTTCAGTCGCGTATTTTTTCCGTATCATGTGTGTGAGGCCTTGTATACACGGCGTTTTGTATACGCGAAAAGATGAGTTTGAAGTGCATAAAACCCCGTGTGAATAGGCCCTGTTCGACGCCAGGCCAAGGCCCTGGCCATAGGACTCAATTAGCGCAGTGGAAGCATGATGGTGGGCCTTGGCTACAAGAGTGGTGCGAAAACTGTCCGCCGTGCGCGGAGCTGATTAATACAAATATTCAAAAGACTCACCTGGTTGAGGAAAACTGGTTCTGGAACCTACCTGGATTTATGTATGTAAATGAGTGTATATTGTATTGTGTAGTGACGCTATAAGTATTCCAGGATCCCAGGCCGCTACAATACGCTAGAGATTTTCTCAGCATGCGGTTCACAAATCACTATCACCTCAAACTATTTCAATCAAAGTCCAAACTAAAACCCGTTCTATTTCGTCAAAAGGGGTTATTTACACACAAAACAATTGGGTCACGAAAAATTGTCCACAAACGATCGATTCAAAAAGATTAATTTCAACAAGGGTCTCAAGGCAAATACAACGACCGTCCATCTTTCAAAGACCAAAAAACAAGTGTCAAAATCAAACTGACAAGTGACAGTTGTCACTCTGTTACACGCCATGATGCGTAGGCGTACAGAGTAAACAAGTCAAACGGGACGAAACAGGCCCTAAGGCCCAAGACTTACCTCCCAGTGTGTGAAGGTGTACGTTTCTCTGAACCAGTGCGTGAGTGCCTCGCTCAGTTTTTCGTTGGTCAGCACGGGCGACACATGGGTCAGTGAACTGAAATCGTCCGGCATGGTGCGTTAATTCTGAAAATGATCATTGAAATATTATTTATTATTCTGAACAAATAAGACGCACTTGATGAAATCTATAAATGGTGTAAAGGGAACGCTTCCGAAAACGATGACAGGTGATATAGTTATTCTCGATAGGTAACCATTTTTTTTTACATTAAAGTCGTGTCCCGCCTGTCTGCGGCAGCCTTTAACGTATATGTTAAGAAGGAGTGCAGAAAGCGAATATTTTTATAATAATTTAATTATTAATGTTAACACTAAAAATTTACATGTATCATGGTCGAATTTCGACCATTGGGCAACCACTAGTAAACATAAATAAGAATAAAAAAATATGCAACTAACAATAATTCAGTAGCCTATAATAAGGATTCAGCTCGGTTGATTTGTCAGTTTGCCCAATAATAAAATATAGGATAATGTGATGTAGTTAACGAATACAGTGGACCCCTGGTAATCCAGCCCCTGTTTAATCCGGCACCCCCTGTAAACCGACATGTCTATTATTATTGATTATTTTTTTGACAGTTTTCGATAATGTAGATAATGCATGACTGAACGGGAAATGGATCTATAATTTATCAGAGTACAAGGTCCTCTTTTGTAAAATGATCCGGACTATAGGGTGTCTTCTTAGGCAGTACTCTATAATCTGACAAATTCGATAGTCTGACACTGGTGCCGATTCTGTTGTACACGAACTAAACTAACTAAACTATCTCTAAAATTCCTTACTTTTGGCTATGAGAATTGTAACGCTATTCTGCAAGGAAAAATCTCTAAATTTAAAAATTATTTTGACACGACTAAAATCGAATTTGACAATCGCGACTCAGCGTGGTATTTTTTTTTTCTTTTGGTTTCGCAACGTTGTACTTGTATATGTGCATTGCGTAGAATGAATTTTTTGAGAGACGAAGGCGCGTGCTGGGGGGCAGCCTCAACGTGTTTTATATGGAATTTTTCACTTTTGTTTGAAAAATATAAAAAAAATATTACCCACGTGTTGAGATTTAAATGTGCCGGGGTATACTAAGGGGGCCGAAAATTTCATTATTTTTGCGATAGGACACGCCATTTTCAAGATATAAGCAAAAAGAAAATAAAAAATACAGAACTGTTTTTGCACGTGAACGCGTTGTTGAGAATTTTAGTTCATGACCACTAGTTTTATTCCACACCTTTTTAATCGCGATTAAAAATAGTCAGATTTAGTTAAAATAAATTATTTTAGTAAAAATTTTTGGTGAAAACCGGCAAACTCAGAATAGCAAAATTGACATTTTCACTAAACTAATAACTCAGTGCAATCTTAGTGCTGTCAAACTAAAATATAGTTAAGTTGTGTCACTTTAGTCTATTTCAGAATAGGAAATCGTCGTTTGACAGGATTAAACCAAATTTTAGTGATTTTTAGTTTAGTTTAGAGAATTTTGTGACAACAGAATCGGCACCACTGCCCTGCAAAACGTTTGTCGGATTACTGGGAGTCCACCGAATAGAGGATATTTTACTATTTCACTGTATCATGAGTTTAGTATTTAATTTGTATGAGAGAAAGTAAATATTTTGTTAAACTTTCATTGTTACTAATAAGTTACAAGATTATTTGACAACTCCATAATCATAAGAATAAAAATGAAATGCTGTTCACTAGTAAGAGTATCAACGGGGAACGGTTAGAACAATTTAGCTATTTTATGAATAATATGAATTAAAATATGAATTAAAATTTCCATCATAAGGGTTTCAATGAAAGAAAAATTTAAAAAGTTTGCAGAAAATTTGGAAAGTCGTGAAAAATTTAAGTGCTCTTTTTCCATGGGATTTTTGTATGATTTAGGTTTTGATACTTAGACAGGATAATGTCTAAGGTTCAACTAGTATTCAAGAATTATGGCTGTAAGTGAAAAAATAAATCATTTTGAGCAATAATATAGTATTTAATCATGAATATATAATTATTATTATTAAGGAATTTTAGGTCATGAGTATGAAATGAAAATTTTTTATTCATCTTATTAATGAGAATAAGATGAATATTTTTTTTTACAAAGTGGTCATGGTTCACTTGGCTTTTAATAGTATTTAAACCTAGAATATTTCACAAAGATATTTAAAATAATTTACTAACTGATGAATAAATATTAGGCATTGATTATAAATAAAAAAAACTTATTCCGTTACATGTGAATTGCGAATAACGGACTCGCGAGTTTCCATAAATTACGTATTCTAACCAGGGACATTTTTACAAAGCATAAGTAAGTAAAATAATAATAAATAACACTTACCGATAGATTTTGGATATTTCAAAACGAAATACTGAATACAATTCTGTTTATCTATAGCCGAAATACCGTTTCAAACTTCAAAGTTTCAACAAAAGCGCGCGTTTGAGTTAATCTTAATAATTTGATAGTGTGAAAAAACTGAGATAAAACGCACTCGTAATATGCTAAGCGGGATTCGACGTGCATAGAAATGAATAGCAATGCGAAATACAACTGTTTTTATTTGCACAAAGCATTACTTACGTCAAATTTGACGACGTGTTTTGTTGTGACGTGTTATGGTGACACAGACAGTGACAAAGACAATGACAAGCACGAAATGGTGCTGCCAAGTTTAGAGAAAGAACAGTGGCGAACTCTCGAACAAATTTTTGTTGACATTTGTTTTTAGCGTCTGCCTATGAAAAATATGTAAAAATATAGAGATTGAATTGCTGAACAGTTTTGTCTTCAGTTATACTTTTATAGGAAGTCAGGAATTTAAGATATTTCAGGTTGAAGTTTTAGAGGTTCTGTCTCGTCAACAACAGACTTACCGAAAAATATATGTAGAAATACCTACTTATTGCTGAAAATATCATTGATAGAAATGCATTTTAAATATAAAATAAACGACGGACTACGTATTCAGAATATTAAGTCCAACCGACGTGCATAGGTCTGCCACATGGTCCATGTAAGTAAGTAGGCAGGTACTTACTTACTTCATTATATGTTCAGAAGAATATTTATTTAATAATCTTAGTCAACTATCTTTAAGCAGTTAGTAATAGATATAGTATGATTCATTACATGATAAGGGTAGGTCATCGGTAGGTATAGAAAAAGAAAACAACTTTGTTTTTTAAATATTTATTCCTCATCTTCTCTAACCACAATGTCATCAAGAAAACTTGCGGGTGCTGTGATATATGGTTGATGTCTGGCTCATCCTAGATATCATACTTCAGTCATTGTATGAGCGTAACATCCAACTCTCGAGTTAAGTGCAAATGGTATCGGCGCATTTTATTGACACATAATATGTTGCAGTTGACACACATGATGCGTGTAGGCCTTACACGGCTACTCATCGTGATAAACAAATCGATCCACACACAACAAAATCCAAGGTATCAGGCAGAATCGGCATCCAGAGTCACAGAAAAATGTCGTCGTATAGGCAAACAATCAGAATCCTTAGGCAAGCACTAGTCACACCGGGAACCGTAAATCTCAGAGTTCATAAGCAGAAACAGTTCATGAAGTAGAAAATCATGGAAAATCGATGGAAAACAAAATAACGAGACGCACGCGAAGACAACGACAAGTTATCAGTGCCGGCCGATTGACAATTGAAATGTCATGTTTTTTTTTGCGATGTTGCCATACTCGAATTACACTACGATGTCATTTGTACAGTCACGAGCTTTAATTTGGGACCCATTTCCGTTAAATGTTGTTAGAACAATCATAATGCAATAAGGTCGAAACTTTGAAACTTTGCTTTAAGGTTGAAATGTTGAATGTCAAGTTAAGACATAAAATGTCTTATCTAATCGACCTATAAAATGATAACCTCGTTGCAAAAAGCTATCATTACGATTTTCTAATTACGAACATGTGTCGTGTCAGTGTCATTTAAGAAAATAGTTTAATGTGATATTTTCACAAAATATAATTTACCAATTAATAAAATGCTTGCGGCTAATCGTGACCAAATAAGGCTCCAAATTATTGATTTGCACGAACAAGGAGGCATTCACGAGATATCACGACGAATAAATGTGACAAGAAACACAGTTCGCCGCTGGGTTCGACGCCACGGGAACGAGGAAAATATTATTGACTTACGACGAAACAACCATCACCCGCAAGTTATAACACAAGAGCAGAGCCGCTTGATGCAAAGGCAATACCTGATGAATGGATTTACGCCAACGAGGCATTTTGCGGAAGCGTTTGAAGTCCACCCTTCAACAGTTAGAAGGCATCTTAAAGCTATGGGACTGCATCACAGGCGGCCTGCAAAAAAAATTGCGTTGACATCCGTCAGGGCATCCGCCCATAAAGCTGCTCGACTTATTTTCGCACGTCAGTATCTAAATTTTGATTGGACGACGACGGCTTTCATCGATGAAAAGACTTTTTAATCTTCCCAAACGGGCAGACTACATTTGTGGCGAATTGACAGGACGCGATACACGGAAGACCACGTCATAGCTAACAACGCGTCTGGTCGCATTACAGTTAACATGTCTGGCTGGATTAGTTCAGCCGGCATTGGAGAACTAATAAATTTACCACCCAGGGCCACTGCTCAAGATTATGTCGATTTATTAGACGAGAGTGTCCTTCCAACATTGCAACTATATTATCCACAAGAAGATGTTGCTCCAATAAACTTTGTTCAAGATAACGCAACAATTCATACGGCAAGAATCGTTAGAACTTGGTTCGACAATAATAGAGCAAATTTAAATCGTATTCCGTGGCCTGCAAAGTGTGCCGATTTAAATCCTATAGAAAATTTATGGGGCTTAATGGTTCAAAAATGGTCAAATAGAAACGAAAGAACTAGAGAAGCACTTATGGATCACTGCCTCACAGTCTGGGAAAGTTTAAGGGGAACTGACATATGTGACAAATTGATTGGATCCATGCGTAATCGGCTCCAGGCTGTGATTGACAATGAAGGTGGATATACGCGGTTTTGAATATTTATGATAAAAAAATTACTGGAGAGATTTAAATTAATTTAGTCGTAGCCTTCGGTGATAAGTGTTTATTTTGTGCACCGCTAACCATGCTTTCTATATAATTGTGTTAAGATTGAGGTTTGTGTCATAAATGTCTTAATAAATATAAAGAAAAAAAAACTTTGTTTTTCTAAAGATTTTATTAATCAATATTTTAGCTGAAATCTTCTAAGCCCCCATAATCATAAACGGCCTTTAAACCTATTTTATTTTAAATATGTTGTTTTGGTCCGTCACTTTGATATTTATGTTTGAGAAAGAGACAAAACTTTTTAACTAATATAGGTTTGAAGAATAAGCGGGTTAGTTGACTAGCTATCATATATTGACAATATAATTTTGTTCTTTTTTATTTGTTTCTTTTTTCTTATGGGACCACAGGACCAAAAAGTAATTATTACTCGGAAATCGGTAATGATCGTTTGCCCTCGCTCCAGTTGACGTTAGCCCCTAGAAACGTAAAGTTGTCGATGGTAAACATTATGACGTTTATTGTTTGTGCAGTGACAGCGTTAACATAATAGCTCTAAATGGCGAAAGTTTGCTACACGATATTCAACCTTAGGTGGGTCCCAAATTAAAGCTCGTGACTGTACGTATTAAAAAATTATGACCGCTATAATCTTTAGCACAAGCAATCATTTTTATTTTAACATTTGTATTCTGATACAGAAATATATTTCCTAAGTATATTAATGCAATACGTAAAGCCACAGCGTATGTAAGTTGACTAAGATTTATATTACATGGCAACATTAAAAGTATCGCTTAGCCAAAAGTCATGAAGTCAATCAAGAAAGAAAAAAAACTTAGCCATGATTATTTCTTAACAACAATAATCTAGTCAAATAAGGTCTTTATTATGATGATTTTTTTTTTCAGACTTTGTTAGTACTTTTGTTTGATTTGATAAAACTTAGTAAATTATTTCGTTGGTATCTAGTAGGGTGACATACGTAGACGCTTAATAATTTCATCAACAATTCTCTCGCCGGTATCCTTTCCTACGTTACGGCCGCAGCCACAAACCGTAGACGGATAGTGACCAAGGAACTTAAATCCAACCATATGGATATAAGTTCCTCGATACATAGGCTGCACTAAAAGTATCGGGAATGGAATATTTCCACTGTTCCTGTCACATTAGAATATTTTTTGAAAAGTCCTTGGTTTTAAAAATCGAATATCATTTATCTATATATATAAAAATGAATCCCTATTTCCCTTGGTCACGCCATCACGCGTGAACGGCTGGACCGATTTCACTTTTTTTTTGTGTGTTTGTTATTGTCAGGAGAAGGTTCTTATGAAAGAAAAAAATTAAAAAATTGCGCGGAAAATATAAAATTTAAGAACACTTATTTAAGGATACTTCGACAAATATTTTTGAATTTGATTAAATTCTTGAAGAAGGCTATAAGCTAACAAACATCACGCTAGGGCCGTTAGGAAAATATAGAGTAAGAAAGAAACGCTAAGCTAAGAGATAGCCCGGGAAGACAAAGAGATGCGATTAGGTGGATCGGGGGAACAAGAAATTTCACGCGAGCGAAGTCGTGGGCAGTAGCTAGTATTTATTTAAAAAAAGATTCTCGGTCTTGTCACAAGGTTTTGTCAAACTTGTTTAGTCGTTCAGAAAATGGAATTGACTCGAGAAAATTCAAGAGCGATGATTTATTATGACTTTCGAAGTGGTTTAACACAAAAACAGTGTGTTGACCGGATGAACCGCATTTGGTGATGAAGCCCCATCCAAAACCACAATTTATCGCTGGTTTGCTGAATTTCAACGTGGACGTGTCAAGCTTAGTGATGATCCCCGTCAAGGTCGTCCAAAAACTGCAGTCACCCAAGAAAACGTACGAACCCGAAACAAAAAACCAGTCACGAGTCTGGGTAAAAGCCAACAAAAATTGTTCGTTCACGGAGTGTTGCAAAAAAAATGGTGGCCACGTTTGTCTCCAAAACCGGCCATGTTGCGACTATTCCTCTTGAGAGACAAAGAACGGTTAATGCAGAATGGTATGCTAGCATTTGTTTGCCACAGGTCGTTTCTGAACTCCGTAAAGAGAACCGCAACCGCCGCATCATCCTCCATCACGACAATCCAAGTTCTCACACCGCGCACAGAACAAAAGAGTTTTTAGAGCAAGAAAACATAGAATTATTAGACCATCCGCCGTACAGCCCAGACCTAAGCCCTAATGATTTCTATACCTTCCCTAAAATAAAGAATAAATTGCGTGGTCAGAGATTTTCATCACCTGAAGAAGCGACGCCTACAAAACGGCCATTTTGGAGACCCCAACTTCTGAATGGAATGGTTGCTTCAATGATTGGTTCCATCGTATGGAAAAATGTGTCAAATTTCGCGGAGAATACTTCGAAAAGCAATTAATACATTTTTAAATCATCATTTCAGCCGTAAGACGTCCACTGCTGGACTTAGGCCTCCCCCAATTTGGGGGGCTTTGCCATAATCGCCACGCTTGGCAGGCGGGTTGGCGATCGCAGTATGGTGGTAGAATGCATAGAGAACGCTGCTGCCCATTCTCTAGTAAGTCCCTTAGTCGCCTTTTACGACACGGGGTGGTGTTATTCTGTACGTCCGGCACCATACGGTACGTTTTTAAATAGTAATGTTGTGTTACTTCCTTGATTCCCGAAATTTTCAGTGCCGCCCTCGTAGTTACTGGCTTATTGACACATTATTTCAGTAGACGTCAGAATAGTAAGAAGCAAGTCGTAGTTCAAGAAGCGACTGTACAATTCATGTAGTAATGCGACAATATTCATATATGCTTTCTTCCTGCACAAGGAGCGGGTGAATCTAACAACTTGTCGCTCCTCAGTAGCTTTGCGTGATTGAGTAATAAACATCTAAACTTTCACATTTGTAAATAACTAGTAAGATGTAAATATCAAGTTAATAAAAATTAGAAGTATTTTCTATGAAACTGAATATTCTATGCAAGCCCCGCATCGGTTCTTACGTTACAAAAAACATGTCGGTAGGTATAGGTGGCTACTGTTAAACGATACAAGACAATGCTATTTTTCAGAAAACACTTTGTTACGAAATACCTACCCAACAATTAGTTACTACTCACAAAACGAACCTAACAATCAAATTCGAAAATTAATCAAATGGTTGTGAACAACTATGCAATACATATATTCTGTAGTTTCTGCCTGGGGTAGGCAAAAACTACAGAGTATGTGGTAGCGAGGTGAAGTTACGCCTCTCGCCCAACCATGGCGTGACTTAATGTAATTTCGAATATTTGGCCTTTAAATACAAAACCATACAAAATTCATTTCTCGAAATATGTCAAAGCTAGTAAGGTTGCGTAATTTATTCCGGCGTTAAGAAGTAGGTACAGGAGGATCCATGTCAGAGGTAACGGCAATATGTATGGCAGGTATGCAGCGCCTAATGCTGGAAACACACACAGATACTAGTCGCCGCGCCGCCGCCGGTGTTCAAAATCATACGTCCACACGACACAACAGATTTTGACAGCCGATTTGTCGCTAGGGACGTCAAAATCTGCGGAAACCTATAAAACAATTTTCATCAAATAAGGCTTAGGCATTTTATGAACGCTGATTTATAATTCAATAAAAGATTTGCATGGTCGCAAAAGATTTTTATTAATTAAAAATAAAATTACTCTCATAACTACAAACGTTTCGCGCTATCCGATGGGCTTTTTTGTCGTAGTTCTACGAGTTCTAGTTCTTCGCTTCGGCGTCTTTTTCGTTATCGATCCTTTCGTCGGAGTCGTAGTCGGTCTGGTCGGCAACCCTTTACCCACTAGAACAACAAATTAGACAGGTATCTGTAAACAGAACTAGGTAGGTAGAGCCCAGTGGTATCGACCCCGACCTACGAGTGGGCCCCGAATTACGGTTGTGGGTTCGAACCCACGCAGGCACTTTACTATCTATAAATAACTAGTTTCTGCCCGCGACTTCGTCCGCGTTAAATTTCTTGTTCCCCCGACCCTTCCCGTCGCGTTGAATCGCCTACCCGTGCGATTTTCCCCGGTTTTGCAACATTTTTCATTACTGCTCTGCTCCTCTTGGTTTTAGCGTGATGTTATCTAGCCTTTCTCGATAAATAGGCTACCCAACACAAATATAATTTTTCAATTCAGACCAGTAGTTCCTAACATTAGCGCGTTCAATCAAACAAACAAACAAACTCTTCAGCTTTATAATATTAGTATAGACTAGCTTCTGCCCGTGACTACGTCCGCGTTAAATTTCGTGTTCCCCCGACCCGCTCCGCTCCTCTTGATTGTAGCGTGATGTTATATAGCCTATAGCCTTCCTCGATAAATAGGCTACCCAACACAAAAATATTTTTTCAATTCGGACCAGTAGTTCCTGAGATTATCGCGTTCAATCAATCAAACAAACAAACTCTTCAGCTTTATAATATTAGTATATCAATACTAATATTACACCAACATCTACCAACCGCACTGGGCCCGCGTGGTAGATTACGTCCTACTACCTCTCAGTGAGAGGAGGCCTGTGTCCCAATCCCAACAGTGGGAACAATTTAGGCTGATTATGAGGTAGGTAGGGCAGGATAGCCATAATGTAATGTCTATACACATGTTTTGGACTAATAAATGATCTTATAGCTGAATCCCGCTACGTGTATAGGACAATCCGTAAATTACTCAGTTATTTTCAAATTTCCCGAAAAAATAAATGCATGCATGAAACCGATTTTGATGTGATTTGGCACATAGATAGACTACACATTTGGAAAGGACATAGGCTACCTTTTGCTCCGGTAGCACGTTCCCGTGGGATAATTTAGTATATTCACGCAGGCGAAGCCGGAGGCAGAAGCTAGTCTATACATATATTAAAGCTGAAGAGTTTGCTTGTTTGGTTGAACGCGGTAATCTCAGGAACTACTAGTCAAAATTGAAAAATTATTTTTGTGTTGGGTAGCTTTATATAGAGGAAGGCTATAGATTATATGTATAACAGCACGATCTAAGATCAGAAGGAGCGGAGGAGCAACGCAAAATGGACGAAAACTGGCAGGCAATTCGATGCGACGACGGGAAGGGTTAGGGGAGTAAAAAATTGTGTTTAATAAGTTTAAAAATAATCTTACCGGCAACGGGGATCTCCGTTGTGGTCGTACTGTTATCCTGTTCTGTGGTCGTCCAAATATCATACTCCGGTATCCACATCCCAATATCGAGCGGCTCGAACCCAAAGTCTGTCATATAACTCTGACCCCGATATTCTACTCTTGTCATTGAGAAGTCTTCGTAGTATGTGCCCTCTTCCCACTTCCACTCCTGGATGTCTAGGAGAGTCATGTTCTTCTGGAATCCCCACGCATACATCTCGAAGAGGGCTTTGTCGGAGAACATAATGTAAACGGCAAGCTCGAATACTGAACCTGTATCGTAAATATAAAATGAGGTTAATTAAGTTATTTATTGTTCACTTCAGGTTACAGACATCATTGTAGCCCTGGCTCTTGTACTAGGAATTCCTGTATGACAATTATTATCCGACTACGGCCAAGCAAAATGGATGGTAATGATTTTAACCAGTATGTATGTATGTTCAATTGTTCCCCCGTAACATCTAAACTACTTTTCATAATATGACAAATGAGGTATCCTTGAAAGCGGCTTGGTCGTTCGCCAGCCATGGATCACAAGAGTGTTGAAAAACGTCGTGTGAAACCTGTGTGCATTGATGATTACATACTGAGCTCCCTTATCGAATAATACCGCCTCGCGTGTAATGACCAAAATAGCATACTTGTATCATAATGTACTGTTAGGTAAAAAAATACAAGAAAAGAGTGAGGTACCTTTGTAGAAATAACACGCTGGTCCAAAACTGATTCTAGGACAATAATGCTTGACTCTAATTTCCGACAAGGCCGACGCGTTTCTTAGCTCCAGAGTCAAACAAGTGTACTCCACCATTTCTATTAATGTAAGCTGATAACAAAATAAGTATATCGTGTTAGAGCTAGTTCATAATGTAACAGGAAATCCAATGGGTCCAGGGGCGACGGAGGGATATCCATCGCTCCCTACTCCTTGCGACCCGAGATGGTGGGGCATAGTGTTCTACGCGCGCCTCTCTAAAATGTAATAGGGGGAGTTCAACACCTCCCAGGGGGGTGGTAGCAGCCGGGAATCGAGAAAGTCGCAGTCAGAGTCTGACGTATCCCTTTTTCCACCCCAGAGAGGAGGACATATGTACATGAGGATTTCCACCCCAAAATAAAAAGTTCATAATGTATATCAATAGAATCTTTTACAGAGAATACAGCCGATGCATTCTGGCAGGGTCTACTCTTTTAGCACGAAATCCGTAGTTTCGGCCGAAATACGGGTGTTTCCAAATCCGTATCACCATCGGACATAATACTGGACAATTTTTTAACCAGTACGCAAATAACAATTTAAACTTAAACGAGTTATAATAAGTGTGCAATTTTTATTTTGATATTTTTTTATTTTTTATTATGTTAGGGTGGCTTACAGCTAACAATACAGAATTAGTAGCGAGGTAATACACGATAAGCCATTTACAAGCCTCCACAGATAGCAACAGAGTATCGTTGTAAAGGTTATAAAGTATTCAATGACATATAAATATAACTGTGCAAGTGATTAACTAATTAATTAAGCTTAAAATTAACTAAATATAAATTATACTAATTACATTAACAAAAGAATGTAGCTACACTGGTAGAAGTGCATGCACACCACTACAGGGATTCACTAAATAAAGTTTTTGGATAAAATGGTACTAATCGTAAAAATCGATTTGTTTCCAAGCAGCTTGGTGTCCCCAAGCTGCTTGGAAACAAATCGATTGACGGATATTCATTTTTAAAAATTTTGTTAAATGCCTTGACTGCGCGAATGATATAGGAATTACTGCGGTAAATTGTGCGAGCATATGGAGCATGGAGAAGATTTCTCAAACGAGAATGTCGAGGTGGAACATTCAGGGACAGCTTGGAAAGAAGTTCAGGACATTCAATGCTTGATTGAGCTATTTTCACCAAGAACCTTATGTCGGATGTATTTCTCCGAGTTAGAAGTGGGAGTAAGTGGAATCGTGTACATCGATCATAGTAGCTCAGATAAAGGATTCTTTTGTAACCTAAGTAACGCGTGAATTTTCTTTGTATTCGTTCCAGTCTGTCTGAATGCACTGCATAATTCGGATTCCAAATTTGACTACCATATTCGAGGTGACTGCGGACGTAAGCACAGTACAGGATTTTTAAGGTTTTCATTTTATTGAAAGAACTAGCATTACGGATAATGAATCCCAAGGCTTTGCAAGCTTTTTTGGCGATATGGTCGACATGACACTCAAATGTGAGCTTACTGTCTAGTATAATTCCAAGATCTCTAGTGACATGAGTTCGAGATAAGGGCTGATTTGCGACTGAGTAGGATATAATATGATTGGTAGGTTCTTCCGGGTGAAAGTGATGACTAAGCATTTGGATATGTTAATATCTAGTTTATTGATTCTACAGTAGCTTTCCAACCTAGAAACGTCTGCCTGCATAAGTCTAGCGTCATTTAAATTTTTAACGGATGTATAGATTTTCATATCATCTGCAAACATTAGGTGCTTAGAATGTTTGAAACACTCGCCGATATCATTAATGAAAAGTACAAATAATAACGGCCCTAGTAAGGAGCCCTGCGGCACACCTGAAGGGATGGTTAACCAGGAGGACATATAGCCATTGAGCACAACTGCCTGAGTCCTATTTTGCACATAGGACGATAACCATCTATATAGGTCTCCCCTAATGCCCAATTCAAAAAGCTTCCTCAGTAGAATGGCATGGTCGATCCTATGGAATGCCTTGCTGTAATCGGTATAGATTGCGTCGACCTGGGATCCATTATCCATGTGCTCCGAAATATAATCCGTGAACAGAATCAGGTTGGAAACTGTAGACCTTCCTTTCAGAAAACCATGCTGTTGGGAACTCAAGCTAGCCATCACACTGCTATATAACTGATTGTAAATTATGCGTTCCAAGACTTTAGCTAGCAGACAAAGCTTAGAAATTGGCCTATAATTTTCAATATTATCTTTAGTACCCTTTTTTAATGGATGGGTGATATGAAAGCTGATTTCCATAAAGTAGGTACCACACCTTCAGAAATTGACCTTTTGAATAAAAGTGACACAGCAAAAGCCAGTTCATCAGCGCACTTAACTATGAACACAGCAGGCAGGGCATTGGGGCCGGCAGATTTAGTTAGGTCAAGGGATTTTAAATGTTTATAAACGACTCCTATGTCAATTTCGACTGTACTTAAATCACAGTTTGAAGTACAGTCGGCTGAACCACAGCTGGGACTAGCGGATGAAGCATCTAGAAAGGTTGTGAGAAAGTAATTAGCAAAGATTTCACAGATACCTCCACCTGAGTCACTTCTATTATCACCATATGACATACTTGATGGAAAATTACTATTCATGCGTTTACTTTTCACATACGACCAGAATAGTTTTGGGCTAGTACCTATTAAGGACTCAATCTTAGTCATGTAGGCCGTATAACAAAGCTGTTCTATATCGT
This sequence comes from Aporophyla lueneburgensis, assembly GCA_932294355.1. Classification (NCBI taxonomy): domain Eukaryota; kingdom Metazoa; phylum Arthropoda; class Insecta; order Lepidoptera; family Noctuidae; genus Aporophyla; species Aporophyla lueneburgensis. Next base: position 25,739,993 of record OW028755.1, read on the forward strand.
TGGCTCTATCGCGGAGTAATTGATAAGATACACGATCAGAAATATTACCGTACACTTTAAATTTCTTATCCTATCTTTATGAGCGCCGAGTTATACCAAGGTGGATATTTGAAAACATTACACCGACGGAGAGGGACATATTTTTCTCCGATCTCGAATATCGTTGAATAAAAGTTCCGGACAGCTTCGTCAACAGTTCCTTTTAGAATTATGTCGTCCCATTTAGTGTCTCGCAGGTCAGATCGAATACATTCGTAATTACCTTTATTATATTGATACACCATGCGTGCACTGGCATTAAGTGCCTGGGGCTGCACAGTAGTAAGCTGAATTAACAACGCTCGATGATATGAGTCCTCGACAGTTAAGGGTTCTAAACATGCCGAGACCGTGACAGGAACATTTGCGAGTACTAGGTCTAGAATTTTGCCATGCTTGTTTTTAATAAGATTAAATTGCTGTAAACTACAATTAATGGTATCAACAAAATGAGTAAACAAGCTAGTTTGAGGCGCAATAGGTCTAATTTCACCATGTGTAGTCGTCCATGTTATGGAGCTCATATTAAAGTCTCCAAGAATAATGAATTTATCTGAGGGGTGGTTATTTATTAAGTCTGAAAGATTGTCCAAATAAACATGTAACTGACTAGCGAAGCTATTGCCTGAATTCTGTTTACACAGATACAGAGTACATATGTTTAGTCGGTAGGTACGTTTATAACAGCTGGTTCTTAATGGGATCGAAATCCAAATGTCTTCCGCACTGGATTGCCAGTCAACATTCTCGACTACAGCGAGTGAGCGGCGGACCGCCATCAACACGCCGCACTGTGGGAAAGCCCCATACAAAGCCGTCTCAAAACTGTTTAACGTGAAAGTCGTTATAATGGAATAAAATTAATAAATTAATGTAGTTTGATAAATAAGCTTTCTTTTCGTATTTTTTTAGTTTTTTTTAGTTAACCATAATGTATATAAATAGGCATCAACGCTAACTCATGTTCAATAACGTAATTTAAACGCAATACGTTACTATAATTCAACGCCACATTACTCAAAAGTTTTTGATATAAATGTACAAGTATTATACAGTTTTGGAATGCTTATAATGCACCCATAACGTTTACTAATTAATATTATATACATTGGTTTAATAAAATAAAATTAACCAATATAGTTTAAGATGGCATATTTTTAGTGCAATTTTTTTTTAACTAGACTTTTACCCTTTACCGCTGCTTGCCGCTGTCGAGGTATTTGTTGTATTAAGATCTTTATACATTAGTATATACAAGGAAAAAATAAAAATTTGCGCATACTTGCGCTTTTTCTGACACGGGATCAAAACATATCGTGAGATAAAATTATATATTTTTTCAAAATCGTTTTATTTCCCACAAAATTATTTTTTACTTATTTAGGTCAAATAGATATACAGCGATGAGTATTATTAATAGTTTTTATGTGGTTTTGACTACCTTACTTGATAAAATATGGTCAATTATCTATTAGGGTCGAATTTGAAACAGGTTGGTTATGGGAAGAGTGCAAATGATTAGTTTCTTATCTTTTTGCACATAGCACTATTTCATTGGCCAATAAAAGGAAGGCGAACCCTGAAACATTCACAGTTCTTGGTCAGATATTCAGTTGCCCTAAAAAGCAGTTATTACTTATTTTCAAATATTCGCAGAAGTTGACTGATTTCAAAAATTTGTTTGTAGCAAACGAGAGTTGTGCAATTTGTTGATAAATGGGCATAATGTAGAAGAGTACTTACAAGAAAAATTCAATTTGTTACCAGAGGATATGGGTACTTTGGTCTCCTACATTCAAAGAAACTTGGTATCTAAATGTAACGAACGCTGGAGAAATGCATCTCGAAGAAAAGAACGCTTTGAAAGTAAAAACGTCCACTGGTCGTCTAACCAGTCAATTTCGTGTTCCACTATAGTGTCGAGTCACGGTTAATGATATAAGAGTGATACAAGAGTACGGATTGGACTGTGTGCTCAATGCATATGCTCAGGAATTACGGTCTATTGGTGAGATGGAGGAGGCCTCAATCGTTAATATTATACGAACTGCATCAAGAAATGATATTTTTTTTTCTTAAATACGTAACTGAGAACCCTGAAGACGTTACACCTTTTACAAAGGAAGAAGCACTACGAACATTTATTGACTTAGACCTTAACAAAGAACAGTATGGAAAACTTCGACTTTGTTTAGCGGACAAAAACTGCTCAGTGTTTCCTTCTTATCGACGATGAAGTGACAAGAACCTTTATCTACCAAAACATAACTTTACAGGAAACAAAAATAATGTTTAATTTTTTCTAAGCACAACGTATGAATACAAGTTTTATTTGTTATATATTATATAAAAAGCTGTTATCGGAGGATGTGAGAACCTAGTTTATACCTATACAACCAACTTTTTGATTTAGCCGTAATAACTAATGAAAAAACGAAAATCGCCAAAATGTCAGTTAGAAGTTCTTGTCACTTCATCGTCGTTATCCAACTTTACTCGAAGCGAAGAATGTGTTAGCCACCAGATTCGAGCATAACCATTACTAACATAAGTGCACAAGTCAATCTGCAAGACTTGTTGGATCATACTGTGGCACGTATATTACTAATTGGTTCAGTTTACAAAAACGGTTTAAGTGAAACTATTCTGTAAATGGGGTTTGACGGGTCATCTGGGCAGAGTGAATACAAGCAAGTTTTGCCCGAAGAAAGCGATTTAATATTAGATGCAAACCTTTTTATTGCTTCACTTGTACCCATTAGACTCATAGATGAGACAACGAATACTGTCGTTTGGAAGAATGAAACTTGCTCATCTGTAAGATATTGCAGACCTATACTGTTAGAATTTGCCAAAGAAACTCTTGAAAAAAAACCACGTCTGTTGTGGCTGATATCAACAATCAGAAACAAAATCTGTCTCCTTCCCTGATAAATAAGAATGGTGAGGTAATCGAAATTACTCATGAACTATTTTTAACCATGATTGATGGTAAAGTGGCACAAGTTTTAACTGAAACTCGTTCAAGCTTCTTGTACAGTTTGTGGTGCTACTCCTCGGCAAATGAATAACTTAGAGGCAGTTAGGACAAGAGATGTGAACGAAAGTTCATTTCAATACGGACTGTCAACACTACATGCTTGGATTAGGAGTATGGAGATGATCTTACACATTTCTTATAACTTGTCTTTTGAAAAGTGGTCAGCTACTACACCCGAAAATAAAAAAACAAAGACGAAAAGATAAAACTGGTACAAAAGCGGTTTAGGGAAGAAATGGAACTGCATATCGATAAACCTCGATAAGGCACTGGAAATTGTAATGACGGAAACACAGCTCGGAATTTTTTTCAGAATTACTCTTGCTCCGCAGACATTACAGGAGTACACGTAGAACTTATAAAACGAATGTACATAATACTACAAACTATGTCATCTGGAATGGCTATTGATTCAAAAAAGTTCGGTGAATACGCATATAGTACAACCCAACTGTACGTAAATAACTATAACTGGTATTATATGCCTTCCTCCGTGCATAAAATACTTATTCATGGCGAAAAAAACATTGAGTATTATGCTATTTTACCTATCGGACAATTGTCCGAAGACGCGCAAGAATCCCGAAATAAGGACTATAAAAAATTTAGACTTCAACATTCTAGAAAGTGTTCTAGAGCGGCTACCAATGAAGACGTGTTCTATACCTTACTGTACACTTCTGATCCATATATATCAAGTTTGAGGAATACCTCAGAAACAATATCGAAAGTTTTAGATGAAGCCAAGGCCCTTCTTGCCGTCAATGAAAATCTGTAGTAGCTTGTTGAATTGAGTACGTTTCTGTTTTCTTGTTTGGTACTGTATATTCCGTTTTATGTAAATTAAACAAATATATTTTGTATTTTTTTCTTATAAAATGCATGTATTTTTTAAGTATAATTTTATAATTAATTAATAAACATAATTTTCAGAATCAAAATTATTTCCATTAAACTGTATATATCCATGTATATGTGTGCAAAATTACAGCTCATTTCGTTTTGAAACAACTGAGATACGGAATTTTGAGACGAAACATACGCGATTTTCCCACTGTGCGCCGCCACCCCGCGATTGCGCTGTGACCGCGTAGTCACGGTCGCGCCGCCACACTAGGTACCGATCGTCAAAAAGTTCACTGTTTAGAATCCCATCAACGAGCCAGGTCTCGGTTAAAGTGATTATATCGTAATTACACTTCGCTAGATTCCTATAAAAGTTCATTGACTTCGTCCGCAGTCCTCGGACATTCTGGTGATAAATATTTAGTTCACACACCAGTGGCGAAGGCACCATATAACACGATTCCTACCGGCTTGCCTTTGGGGATTCGCATTGGTAACTCTATCACTATTAAAAATACAATAGTATGTAAATAGTGACTACTATTGTCAATAAATATAGTTACACTACGGGTATTTAATTCACCATAACATTCAAACAACAAAAAAGGTTATTTATACCTTTGTATTACAACAAAAGAGAAATGTTCTAAATTAACCCGGCGCCAAAACGTCATAATCGGGAACTAAAAATTCATACAACAGCGATCCCGTAATGATGTCACTTTAGGTCACGTGGCACCGCTTGATATGTACGAGAGCAAGCCGCTGTACAACGGGTTATGACAAAGACAGGTACAGAAAAATGCGTCAGCGAGAACGAGATAGAGGAATATTGCATATTTTATTCGTTTTCATCTGTTCAATTTAATTGTATTTAATTCATTACATTCCTATATTAATTTTAGACTGATAGTAAGTATTCTTTATTGATGAGTCAGTAAGTTAAGGCCGACTTCGCTTCGGCTTCTCTTTTAGAAAAATTTACGCCTCGCCGCTGTCACACACTATGGAATGTGATATCAACAATAAATAGTTAATTAAAAAGAGTGTGTAAACAAAGTGTCGCAATCTCGAACAGGAATATAGGCTTACCTTAATCAGCACAGAAAAAAAAAACATCTAACTTGCATGCAGAGGCAGACTCGTCCATCAATACTAAAATATGATTCATTCTACACAAAACAACACTGGCGTAATTATTAGTTATTACGGGTAGGTTAGAAACAAGCTTTAATCGCATATTTACTACAGTAAGATCAAAATAGTTTATATTATTCTCCAAACTCAATACACAACGCTTGTAAAAAGGCACTTCGAATGAATATATCTTAGTACAAAAAAATTAAGTTATCGTTAAAGAAAGATGTTTATTTTGAAACTGGTTTTTATGGTCACTTGCGCGCGGCGCCGAAGGTGAGCGACCGAGCGTAGCTACTGGTACCTACCAGCTATTCGGACGGGTAAAAATTCTAAGAAGTTCAAAGTACCTACGCCGGCGCGCGGTTACTGACCTATTACTATTTCGATATCATATTACGAAATATGTAGGGTGTCCACAGTTTACTGATTTAAGGTCGGATAAAAATTTAAAAAAAGTATTGAAAAAGTAGTTGAAATTTGTTCTATTATTGATACTGAACCACCAAAAAAAAAATTGCGCACTGGTTAAAAAATTTCCCGTATAAGTGCGGTGCCCGAAGCAAAAATGAATTTGAACGGGATTTTTTCGCAGACATTATTTTCAATACACTGCTTTTTTTGTGGGTGGGAAATCATCAAATGACGTCTCCCGCTCTGGATGGAGCGGGAGGGCGTGTCAGACTTTTGCTCACTTAAACCCACCCGTGTTCCTTCAATTGCCCATATGCCAGGACCAAGGTAACTCTTTCGAACAGATCTCGCGACCCTGGCAGGTCAACGCACAGCTTAGCTTCGAGAATTGAAAATGAATACTGTAGAGTTTCGGTCACCCATTCTCACCTGCGGATATGGAACAAATAAATAATAGTTTCGAAAACTATTATTTATTTTCTATATTTAAGGGTGTTTCGAATTTTGTGCCGTATGTCAGCGTAGTTTTCGAAGACAGTTTTTTTTTGCTATCCTGGTAACCATGGCAAGAATAATGGCACACATTTATGAAATTATTGTATTGTCACCGGTCTTTGATAAGTATGCCAAATTTCGAGGTAATCCGACGTTTTGAAGGGGGTCAAAATCATGTTCAAAGTTTCCGTTACATAGGCACATACTAACATACGTATGAAGCTAATAAAAATACTTTACTCACATTGTAAAAGAGAAACTTGTACCGATTGTTGTCGGTTCGCAATATAATCGATTCTCTGAACACCAAATTGAGTTTTTCTTCAGGATCGCACGCGCCGAACTTCTGGTACAACACGCTAGCTGAAACATACATTAACATAATTGAGGAGTGCAGTCCAATAGCTGCCACGTGTCATCACCATAATCATCAACAGCCTATAATGTTTCCACTGCTGGCCCCCACTCGGCGAGAGGGAACCACATGTGGCTATACTTAAACAGACAGGCAGTGTTCCGTCCCGTTTAAATTGGTTACTCTATGCGCCTAACGGAACAAGCCCGAACGGAGTGACATCTGACTTGTCAGTTTTGACTTTGACACTTGACACTTGGTTTTGATCTGGGGAAGAAAACGTGGGTCCTTTTGGCGTGCCGACCCCTATAGTTAAATTAATCCCTTAGAACCGGTCGTTTTGGTGGACAATAAGTCATGACCCAATTGTTTTGTGTTAATAACCCTATTTGGTGAAATAATACGGGTTTAGTTTCTTGAAATTGAAGAACTTTGAGGTTAAGTGTTTGAAGACCGCATGTCCTGGTAGCCAGGCGTGTTGCAGCGGCCGTGTGGTATCCTGGAGAATACTCATAACGTCACAACACAATACAATACACACTCACTTACATACATAAATCCAGGTAGGCCCCAGAAGCAGTGTTCGTCTACCACCAGGTGAGTTCTTTTGTTTGATATTATTGTTCTGCTCCGCGCACGGCGGACAAGTTCGCTAGCCACTCTTGTCTCCAGGGCCCCACCATCATAACTTCCACTGCGCTATTGAAATCCTATGGTAGGGGTCTGGCCTGGCAGCGAACAGGCAGGGAAACGGTTAATTTAAGAAACTGACTATTAGAAAGAGTGTCTGGCTCTCCGGTCAAATGCATGCTTAATTTACGTGAGCCGACGGCCATTACGGCCAATACTGCCACCGCCGATCGGATTATTCGCCACCCTAAGGGCAAGCAGTGCCCAGTGATATCGGCCCCGACTTACCGAGTTGTAGGTCGCGGGTTCCGAAGCAATGTGTAAGTAATTTCATCACCGCTGTTCTCAAAATGGTGAAGGAAAAACATCGTGAGGAAACCATTATGTCTCAGATACAAAAATTCGAAGACATGTAACATCTACCAACCCGCACTGGGCCCGCGTGGTAGTGTACGGCCCATTCCTTACCGAAAGGAGGCCTGTGTCACTGTGTCCCAGTGGGAAGAATAAAAGCTGATTATGACAAAGGGCAACATCTATAGAATCCGCCTTTACTTTGCTCAATAAAGCTTTCGTTTTCGAATATGAAAGGTTTGTACAAACACTTGTAAACGTCAATGATATTTTTTTAAACTAGATGAGGTCGGCATTTCCTATCTGACTACTCTGAGAAGAAAGGCTGTAACAAACTCAGAGGTCACGGTCTTTTTTTAAAGTCCAGACATAATCTTAGTCACATCATGTGAAGACCATGTAGATAGCTGTCTGAAATGGTATTTTGAGGAAAGAACCACACAGATTGAGTGGCCCTGTCCAGTCAGTGCATGTATTTGTCTCTAGTCGTGCAGCTCAACTTGGAACTTAAGAAGCTCAACGATTCAACGAACAATTCCCAAGAAAGGACGTTTGGTTAGACCGCATAAATTACTCAAACTGCCAGATCATGATAACAACATACTTGACAAATAAAGAAATATAGAATAAAAATACCCACAAAGTCTTGACATTCACAATAAGTGTTGGTGTATACTCACAGCGAAGTACGTATTTCTGATTGGATATCTTGGAGATGGTGACCCTGTTGAACTTGGAAAGGCTCTGCTCGATCCAAGGGTAGTAGCTCATCATGTCCAGGAAGCGGGAGGGCGCGCCACAACCGGGGCCGCGCACGCCCAAGCCCAGCTGCAAAACACAAGGTCACAGCTCACAATGCGGTTCGTTTCTTTACCTTTCTTTGGTATATAGGGTGTTAGGCACCTAGACCGACAAAACATTTTGGGGCATCGGGTCATGTTCTATCTCTCACCCATAGGTATAAAGTGTCATTCAAAGATTAGGCCCCTAAGTGTCGCTGTTTTTCATAGATTAATTCATTTTTAAGAGTTTGAAAGCTTGTCAAGTATTTTTCGAGCGCTGGATACGAAAAGCACAGAACCCGGTCGAAGTGGCGATGGTGGTGCATGGGGGAGGGCTATGAGGAGCAGTGGATGGCTTTCGGCTGAAATAATGATGTAATGATGAACCTACAGCCTACTACTCGTTAGTCGCGGCCGTTTCCTAAGGGTCTAAACGCTATGCCGAAGGTACGCGACCGAAGTTCCGCGGCTGATTTTACGTTCCGACGTATTCGGCTGATATGACATACCATTAGCGCCGAACTTATGCGGCAGAAATTCAGTTGCGGAACTTTGTGTGTATTCAGTGTCTCGAGCGCTTTTGTAGCATCGTGTCGTGTTATATAAAAAGCCGGACAGATAGACGCAATTGAACTGAACTTCGGTCGCGTATAATGTGTGCTCTATAGAATACGTTGCTGCCGAATTACGGCTGAACTTACGCCGGACCGAAGTTCGGCTGTATGCTATGACGCAACGTAATTTCGGCATAATGTGTCGTCAGTAATTCAGTTAACATTGCAGGCGTAATCATGCCGAACTTCGGTCGCGTACCTTCGGCATAGTGTGTTTAGACACTTAGGGTCACCACTGCGCCTCCCAGCGCTTCCTTCCTGCTTCCATTTGTAACAATAAAAATTGGTTATGAACTTGCAAACTCTACAATGGCATTTGTACTTTTGATGTAGGTATCACAGTTTGTATAAACTCGCTCCTTTTGCGTCATAGAGTTAAGATTTTAAATTGAAGTTTAGGCAATTTAACGACGTGTTTTTTTTTAAAAATGGATGACTTCCGCGATACTAAAGATTTTTTAGAGATTACTTTGGGGTTTTTCTTTGGCAGAAATTAGTAACATCATGTTTCTTCGATTTAAAGAGTGAATCCTTAAAAATCTTACACATGAAATGCGTAACTAATAATTACCTAACAAAGATTCAGCAAGGGATCAAACGAACTCAATAAATCATTTTGCAACTAGCTTTTGCCCGCGACTTCGGCCGCGTCAAATTTTACTCCCGTGACCCATCCCGTCGCATCGATGTGCCTGCCAGGTTTCACCCATTTTTCGTTGCTGCTGCGCTCCTTTTGGTCGTAGCGTGATGTTATATAGCCTTCCTCAATAAATAGGCTACCCAACACAAAAATATTTTTTTTTAAATCGGACCAGTAGTTTCTGAAATTAGCGCGTTCAACCAAACAAACGAACAAACTCTTCAGCTTTATAATATTAGTAAAGATTTCTGCGGTGCGCCCTTAACTTAATGATGTCACTACACGTCGGCTACGTCACACGTACCAGTTGCCAGCGCCCCCAGACGTCGCGCGCCACGAGCGCGGAGCCCGCGCCCCACACGCACACGCCGCTAGATTCCGTCGCCACGGCGCACGCCACGTACGGCGGACGCATCTTTCGGCTGTAAAGCTGGAAAAACACGACATTGATTGTGAGCGATCATAAGCTAAAGATCAAACGACCACGGCTTTCAGATGAGATTGTTTTCTTGTTTCTCAAGAAACCTATCCTAGGGTTCTTCATCACCTGCCAGGACCGTGAGATTTGTTGGACAAAGTCACCGTGGCCCTGGCATAGGCATCTGAAGGAACACAGGGTGGGTTTTACTCAGTGAAAGTCTGATTCGCCCTTCCGCTCCACCTTAGAGCGGGAGACGTCATTTGATGATTTCCCACCCATAAAAAAAGATCAATCGACCACAGCTTTCAGATGAGATTATTTTGTGGTTTTAATTTTTGTTAAAGTCCTCACATAATCTGAACAAGATTATGTGAGGACTTTAATTATTTGACGCAATTAAGAAATACTGGCTCCTTCTTATTTTTTACGGCCCGCGACACCGCGGCAATGCTCGTACCGTCCGGTTGTCGCCCTCGCAGCGTCAGGCGGGCCATTCATAGAATTTGAAGTAAAGGTTTTATGCAAAACGTCTCAAGTAGTTTTGAAATTATAATAATTACGAAAATTCAAAAACGCTTGGATAAAAAAAATCTTTTTGCTTCTATAGCTTCTTTACCACATACAGGTGTACCTCTTAAAATATTTCGTGTGTGAATAGATACACCTTATATATAATATTAGATTGATCTCAAATTTATTTATAACAAACTTCTTCTACTACTTTTTAATTAAATATTAGCTGGCTTTCTGTAAGGACAGAAGTTAGATATACTATGTATAAAACAAAGTCGCTTCCCGCGTCTGTATGCTTTGATCTTTTAAACTACACATCGGATTTTAGTGCGGTTTTCATTAATAGACAGAGTGATTTAAAAGAGGAAGGTTTATACGAGATAAGTTTTTAACCAGTGCGCAATTTTTAACAAACTAAACTTAAACGAGTTATAATAACCATGCGATTTTTATTTTGATATATCTTAGTACAAAAAAAATTAAGTTATCGTTAACGAAAGATGTTTATTTCGGAACTGGTTTTTATGGTAACTTGCGCGTGGCGGCAGCGAAGGTGAACAACCGAGCGTAGCTACAAATAGGTATTTACCAGCTGTTCGATCGGTCAAAATTCTAAGAAGTTCAAAGTACCTACGCCGGCGTGCGTTTACTGACCTATTCCTATTGTTGATCTCATATTAGGTATGAAATATGTAGGGTGTCCACAGTTTACTGATTTAAGGTCACATAAAAATTTAAAAAAAAGTATTGAAAAAATAGTTGTAATGTGTTCTATTACTGATACTGAACCACCAAAAAAAATTTGCGCACCGGTTAAAAAAATCCTGTATGTACAGTAGAATCCGTTTAGTACGACTTCGCATGTAACGACCAACCGTTTTTAGCGACGTTAGTATAGGCGCATGTTTGGTTTTAATACGAGCCACTATTACAGTACATTTAGTACATCCGTTTATTACGACTCCGCTTACAGCGACCGACCGCTTTTAACGACAGAATTCCCCACAAAATAGTCCGGCTACAACGACGACGAGTGTTGACGTGTTTACAAATAAATCATAGGTAAGAAACTATCTCCACCCCGCGCTTCCCCCTTGCCTGCACGTCGCTGATTCGAATGCGACTGTTTAGTTTACGGCGTTAATTTGCGGGTGATGCGTGATTTCGCGTACAAGAATGGCTTCTACAAAACGAAAAAGTTTCTCTGTTGAAGAAAAAAGTGTCATTATTATTATCTATACTAATATTATAAAGAGGAAACCTTTGTATTTTTGTATTTTTGTATGTTTGTATTGAATAGGCTCAAAAACTACTGGACCGATTTCAAAATTTCTTTTACCATTACTTAGAGGGATTCTTCCGAATCCGTATAGGCTATATTTTATCCCGGAAAATAGATATGATTTTTCGTGGTAGTGAAAATTGTGGAGTAAGGCGTCGAAAAAACTGCCGTACGTTAACGATTCTCGCGAACGCTGCCTAAATGGTTAGAGATGTATGGTTGACTTCTATAGAAAAGTTGTAGAAAACAATAATGCCTACAAAAAAGTCAGCGATAGTATAAACCAAACATTTATATTTTAGCCATTATAACCACTTTTGCATAGAATAAAAGTAATTAAAATTATTAGCCTATGTTTATTGATCATATTATCGTCAAATACTAATCCTTATCCAAATAAACTATTTATTGAGCAAGACTGTTTCAATAGCTATAAATTACTTTTTATTTTATTCCAATCGGACAATCCATTCAAAAGATATTACGAATTTAAAATTGTAATTGGTATTAAAATGAATGATGGTGTCGCACGACTCGCACGGCGAAACCGCAGGGGAGGGGGGTGCACATCTATGAAGCAGGTTGCCGCGCGGCTCACTCGCGCGGTCGGCTCAGAGAGTTTAAAAAATAAATGTCCACCCGTGCGAAGCCGGGGCGGGTCGCTAGTACATTATATGTACATTATGTGAAATAAATAAATATTTTGATTCAAAGGTTTTTTTTTCTCTTGGTCACGTAAATATCATTAAATACAATATGTTTGTATGTGTATAAATGAATGTGATTTGAATGAAAATTAAAATTGTAATTTCCTTTAGTACGACTTCCGGTTAGTACGACGTAATATCTCCGGTCCCTTCGCCGTCGTTATAACCGGATTCTACTGTATAATAATTCTAAAGCTAGTAAAATATAAATCGTTTACCTTCTTTCATTTTGATGACGAAGAACACTGGATTTCTTAAAATGTCCGGAGGTGGACATACTGGTTTGAGGTGTACTGTAAATTGAGAAGAAATCATCATGAGGCATCATCATTCTTCTGCCCTTATCCCAATTTATGTGTGGTCGGCGCAACATGTCTTTATCTTCCACACTTCTCTATTAGTCGTCATCTCAGTAGTCACCCCCTTTCTATCCATATCATAATTCACACAGTCCATACATCGTTTCTTTGGTCTCCCTCTACCAAAGACTATATATTCTCTTTACCCTCTACTCTTAAAGCCATCGACATTCATACTCAATAAAAAAAATAAGGGATCAATCAGTACAAAAAAAAAAAGTTGGAAGGTCGACACCACGGAGGTCGACACGTTCTTTGGCATACACCCAGTTTGTGCGTAGTTTCTTAGGCTGTATATTTTTATTAAATGACAGACAGATTCAAATAAATTAACAATGTTTTAAAGTAACTCATCTTTACATCTATACAAATAAATAAAATTGGAGTGTCTGTTTTTAATATTAAAATAACCGCTTTTTAACACGCTTTTATTAGGTCAACCTGTATGTAACTATGTAATGGAATCTAAGGTAACTAATTTAACCATCTTCCAAGGATCGTAGCGTCATGACAATTGGCAGCTGTATGTAGTTCTGATGACAATCTATACTTATAACTAGCAGTGGCGAGGTGTAAATTTTTCTAAAAGAGAAGCCGAAGCGAAGTCGGCTTTAACTTACTGACTCATCAATAAAGAATTTAAAAAAAAGAATAATATAGGAATGTAATGAATTAAATACAATTAAACTGAACAGCTGAAAGCCGAATAAAATATTAAATATTCCTCTATCTCGTTCTCGCTGACGCATTTTTCTATACCTGTCTCTGTCATAACCCATTGTACAGCGGCTTGCTCTCGTACATATCAAGCGGTGCCACGTGACCTAAAGTGACATCATTACGGGATCGCTATTGTATTTTTATTTTTAGTTCCCGAAAATGACGTTTTGGCGCCGGGTTAATTTAGAACATTTCTCTTTTGTTGTAATACAAACCTATAAACAACCTTTTTTGTTGTTTGAATGTTATGGTGAATTAAATACCCGTAGTGTAACTATATTTTATTGACAATAGTAGCCACTATTTACATACTATTGTATTTTTAATAGTGATAGAGTTACCAATGCGAATCCCCGAAGGCAAGCCGGTAGGAATCGTGTTATATGGTGCTTTCGTCACTGATAACTAGCTTTTGCCCGCGATTTCGTCCGCGTCAAATTTTCGCTCTCCTTCCCGTCGCAACGAATCGCCTGCCAGTTTTAGTCCATTTTTCGTTTGCTGCTCCGCTTCATTTGAACCGTAGCGTGATGTTATAGCCTTCCTCGATAAATAGGCTACCCAACACAAAAATATTTTTTCAATTCGGACCATTAGTTCCTCAGATTAGCGCTTCGATAAACTCTTCAGCTTTATAATATTAAGTATAGATGTGCCTATGTAACGGAAACTTTGAACATGATTTTGTCTCCCTTTCGATTATGATGGGACTCCCTTTTTCGCACTTAGACCCTCTTTCGGGTGGGTCCCCGAATGTGGGTCTTTTTTATATTTATTTAATTCTGACTAACAAAGCCAGTCTAGCTTCGCCTAAAAGCGCAGAAGCTTCCTGGGAGCATCAGAGGCTTTCCGAAGCGATCTCATTGTTCCGTAGATTGGACTGCAGATTGGAGTCAGCACTTTTCGAATGACAAAATTACATAAGACAGTTCCCAAAATGCCCGCCCTTCACCACTTCCTAGTGCTTTAGTTGGGAAGAAGACAGTCCCCTGGCAAGTTGGGAAGAAAAACTGACGCAACAAACTCTTCAGCAGCTCAACTGTCTCTTCACTTAGAAGAGCTTGATCATCATAATCAGCCTATATTGTTCCCACTGCTGGGACACAGGCCTCCTCCTGGTGACAGGGAGTGAGCCGTAATATACCACACGGGCCCAGTGCGGGTTCGTAGATATCACAGGTCTTCAAATTTTTGGTTCTAGGACATGCCGGTTTCCTTACGATGTTTCAAGAACGTGATAAAATATAATACTAATAGCTGACCCGGCGAACTTCGTACCGCCATATTTTATTTCTCTAATCGCAACTGAGGAAATAAAACCCTTCCCGTAAAATCGAATTAGCTAAATTGAAAATAAAACTGGAGTACTCAATTGAAAAATTCATATTGTCGTACAAAATGCGTAGGGTGCTTATTATAATTACTACAGGTATACTAAACTATCGTTAAAATATTTACAGCAATGCAAATCAAACCCCCCACGCTTTGTGTACAACAATATGAATTTTTCAATTGAGTACTCCAGTTTTATTTTTAAATTTTTGGTTCAGTTAGTTTCAAAAGCGTGTTTTTTAGATTTTTCAAACTATAATTTATTAAACGTAGATTTTTATTTTTCTTATCTTTAACTATTCTTTATAAACAATGACTTATTTACAAAATACATGAAGAAAATAAAATAAAATGCAAGCAAAAATACTTACATGTGTATAAAGTTATGATTTTGCACTGATTAATACTTGCGGAGGTTATATACTTGGTAAATGCACAGGTATATTTACGTAGACACTGACGCAGAGAGTAGTACTAAGACTTGCACTGAGATTTTACTGAGACTATCACTTTCCGGGAGATAGTATTAATTCACTTGTTTAAAAAGGAACTGTACTGCGGTGACACTCGGCGCCAGTATTTATACCTGAACATTGAATTTCCCGAACGTTCTAGTTCGCATTTGAAACTTTGATTAAAATTTGGCGCCAAGACTTTAATAATTCTCTAACAAAAATAGTACATTTTTTTTTTTTGTTATTTGTGGTAATAATATTGTAACATAATACGCAGTATAATTATAAAAATATCAGTCACAAACCATTGAAATAATACGGTTATATCGTGAACATAAATAAATATTACGTGAAATAAAGTAATAGAATTTATATTCTAAGAAATAGAACACAGCGCCATCTATTGGGTGTATTTGTAACCTAGATGTCAAACAATATTGAAGATGAATCAACGTACACCGCCATCTTTTAGTTTTATGAAGTTCTCATAGATGGCGGTAAATAAACAATTGCTTAAGAAACAATTAATTGATACATTTTATTCGTTTACATTCACGACATAAGCGAATAATTGAGATGATAACTATCCTATCCAGTAAGTTATAAATACGGGTACATGTGAAATTTGATTGAAATCGTTTCAGTAGTTTTGGAGTTTATTGGCAACATACATCGTGACACAAGATTTTTATATATCTAAGTATACTTATAATAAATATAAGATAAAACTGTAGAGGTCAATTCTGTACATTGAAAATATATTCAAAATTAATATTGGAGGATGAATGGTGATCGATACTGATGCCAAAAATGCAATCAGTAATTTTATGTCTGTCTGTCTGTATGTGCACGCATGGGTCAAAAACTACTGAAGGGATTTTAACCAAACTTGGTACGATTGTATTCCATACTCCTGGGCAGGTTATACGTTATATAACATAACGCTAAGACACATAGGAGCCGAGCAGTGATGATAAATTTGAAGCAAGTCGGATGAAAATGCGCTTTCGAGCTAAAAAAAATTAACCTGGATTAACAATAGGCTACTTTTTATCCCGGTAGTACGTTCACGCGGGATATTTTCCGACCTCCACGCGGGCGAAGCCGCTGGCAAAAGCTAGTACAATAATATGGTACTGTCGAACTGATCTGATGATGGAGCCGTAAGATATGAACTGGAACATGCATGATGGAACATCGTATCATAGCTGTGTTTGAACTTGTTAGAAAAGCCATGTAATGAACTTTGACCACGATTAGGTGTCAAGGTCTGATGATGAAGCCGGAAGATAGGCACTGGCATTCCATGATGGAATATCGTATCATAGCCGTGTTTGGACTTGTCGGAAAGGTCTTGTAATGAACTTTGACCACGATTAAGTTTTTGGTTTTACGTGCATTTATAAAAGCGTGTTTTTCTATTGTGTTTTAAACTAAAAATTTATTACTAAGTGTATATGGATGTATACACGGTACATATACCAAAACAACATTTTTTACAATTTTGCGCTGTCTCTCTGTCTGTCTGTCTGTTTGTTCCGGCTAATCTCTGAAATGGCTGGACCGATTTTGACGGGACTTTTATTGGCAGGTAGCTGATGTAATAAGGAGTAACTTAGGCTACTTTTATTTTAGAAACATTCTTTTGTTTTAGAAAAATACCTGCGTTAATTTCCGACATTCACGCGGGCGAAGCCGCGGGCAAAAGCTAGTTGAAAATAATAATACACAAACACACTAGCAAACAAGTGTAGTGAACTCGTGACGGTCAAACGTTACACTTATTTCGGTCTAGCTATCAGTCGCTAGGTGTGCAGAATATAGCACACGTTTCGGAGCTTCGCTCTAAACTCTTATTAAAACGTAGGTGATAATAGGTCTTTTTTACCTATGAAAATGTCGTTTTGTATGAAAAAAATTAAACTAATTTTTTTCATGTATTTTTTATTTGTATTAATCGAAATAATCACCCATGCAATCAATGCATCTTTGCCAACGCAGTGGCAGTTTATTGATGCCCTTCTAAAAAAAATCTGCTGGACGGGAGGCAACAAATTCTTCAAAGGCATTTTGGCATTGGCATTTTGGCATTTTGCCTAAGTCCAGCAGTGGACGTCTTACGGCTGTAATGATGATGATTTTGTACTGCCTCTCGGGTATTGAATTTTTTCCCGCCAAGAAGTTATCCAAATTCTGGAAAAAGTAGTAGTCTGTAGGCGCAAGGTCTGGTGAGTAGGGCGGATGACGGAGAGCTCCCAACCCCAGTTCTTGCAACTTGGAGACCGTCTGCTGTGCAGTATGAGGTCGCGCGTTATCGTGCAGGAGCAGCGGAGACGAGCGATTGACCAATGCTGGTTGGAGATGTGCCAGCTTCTCCATCAACGAGTTCAGTTCTTCACAGTACACATCTGCAGTAATGCTCACCCCGTTTGGTAAGAAGCTGTGATGAATCACACCGGCGCTAGACCACCAAACAGTGACCATCACTTTTCTAGGGGTAAGTTTTCGTTTAGGGCATTGTTTAGGTGCTGAACCAGGATCCAACCAACTTGCTGAGCGCTTGCGGTTACCAAACAGAATCCATTTTAATCGCAGGTAACAATGCGGTTCAAAATTCCTTCATTTGTGTGTCTGTTGAGCAGTGCAAGGCACGTCTCGACGCGTACTTCGCGCTGGCGATCATTGAATTCGTGGGGCACCCATTTGTCAAACTTTTTTACCTTGCCAATTTGACGCAAATGGACCAATATTGTTTTGACGCTAACGTCGAAAGCTGTTGCTAATTCAGCCGTAGATTGTGTATCATCAGCTTCCACAATCGCCTAAAATTCGTCATTGTCGACCAAAGTCTTCCGCCGACCGCGAGGTTCATTTTTCAGGTCGAAATTTCCAGAACGGAAGCGAGCAAACCAATAACAGGTGGTGCGTTGGTTTGTAGTGTTAGCTCCGTAAACGTCGTTGATGTTGCGTGCCGCTTGTGCCGCGTTGCTGCCACGACGGTTCTCATCTACATCTACACTATCTACATCTACACTATCTACACTAATATTATAAATGCAAAAGTAACTCTGTCTGTCTGTCTGTCTCGCTTTCCTGATAAAACTACTGAACCGATTTCAATGAAATTTGGTATACAGATAGTTTAGGGCCTGAGAAAGGACATAGGCTACTTTTTATCCCGGTAGTATGTTCCCGCGGGATATTTTCCGACCTCCACGCGGGCGAAGCCGCTGGCAAAAGCTAGTATTCCATAATTACTCGAATTTTTAACGTATCCATGATGACGAAAAAGATTGAAATGCGATGAAAATGTAACTAATCAATAAACAAATGACTACTTTTGGAAAAAGAATTCTATGTTTTTAAAATAAAATTAATTTGATATTAGAATTCTTAGATAAACAAAAATTATTTTGATTTGAAATGGCCACAACTGCAGAACGGCAATTTCATAGTTAAAGACGTCATTTTTATTTGTTTGTTAAAATAGTAGCAGAAAGATGATGCTACATCATCTACACCGCCGCGCGCCGCATGCGAACTACGCATAACGTTGCCGTCGGGCAAAATGATGTATCGCGCTAGTAAAGTCACGGCATGGCTGGAACAGACAGAATGCGGAAGGCGGCCGACAGAGTGTTGTGAAGCGTCTGAGAGAGACCTTTGTCCAGCAATGAAACGCGATAGGCTCAGTTGATTGAGCTGAAAGTGTTAATCACTTGCAATGACATGTCACCTAAGTTTTCACTGCGAAATTATTACAGAAGTCACCGTCTGGTGGAATGACAGCTTACATATACTGGATAAGTTTTATCCAGTGCGTAAATTGTAACCATGAATTCAGCATATCATTGTAGGCCCCCATGCGCAGAAATTTTTCGTCGGTTTTACAAAAAAAAAATCAGCTGTTTCATAAAAAATGCAATACCTACGGGTTCAAAATGTATGGAACACCTGATTTTTTTTGTATAACCGACGAAAATTTTCTACGATGGGGGGTCTAGTATGATATGCTGACATGATGTCAGCATATCATTCTAGACCCCCCATCGTAGAAAATTAGGTTACAGTTTGCGCACTGGATAAAAACTGACCTGGGCGAGAGCGCCACGATTGCCCGTTACATTCAAAGGAGGACGGGCAAAAATGTATAGAAGCCAGCCTAGGAACCAATAACAACATGCGATATATCATTGGAAAGGTTTTTTTATGTACTTCAACTATTGTTATGGCGGGAAGTCCCAAATCGCTGTGTAAATGAAGTTATGGCGCAATAAAGCTAGACTTTATTGACAGAAATGCCATTTCTCGCTAATTGTGGACCAGGTGTTTTATGGCACCTCACAATATCTAATCTATTCTTTAATTAACATATGAATACACCGCGTTTAACAGATAGCTCAGTTTTTGTTATACTCTATTAGTTGCACGTGTTTTATAGGAATGCCTAATGCTTTTGGCCAAGGCTGTATCTCGCGCTCACTCATCTCATGCTACAGGCGCTGGTATGCTTAAACTCGAAGTACCTACATACTATCATTATCTCTCACGTTTTCATACTATCATTATCTCACACATTTTATTTTTGAGAATAATAGGTCTGGGGGACCTAAGTTCTTGCTCTGCAAAATAAAACAACAGACAAAACGCGTTGAGTATAACCTGGAAAGAAATCAGTATCTTATATAATCCTCTAAGATAGTGAATTAATTGGATAGCTATCTTTTTAGAAGTTGTTTATTGTAGGATTATAAATAGAAAAAATAATAAACTAATCCAACTACTCGTATAAACTAACATTTACTCTTAGTAGGTACAGCTTCAAAATAAGAGCAGCTACCATTATAAGTCTTTATTACTATTTATGTATTACCGCAAGATAAGCGAACACAATACACCGTGACATTTAGGTCGTCTTACAAAAATTTACCACTCAATGTATCCGACATAATATACCTCCAGGCGTGATTAAAAAAATGTTACCATTAGTATAATTAAGATAATAGGTCTTCGAAAAATAAATAATGCTTTAGAATAATGAAACATCCTGTTAATAATGTTTACGTATCTGATGGTAGAGAACATAACTACCCAGCGCACGAGTCGGCAAGATCATTCCATTTTCCATGAGACAAAATATCAATTACAAACTACGTCATGCGTCATCATAATTAATATATTTTTGTTCTCTAGTTATTCAAATGTTATTTTTTTTCTTATGGATGTGTAGTAGTCATTGGATACATGAAGTGGACTGCCGCTGTAAGACGATTATAATGTCACCGTGTATAACCCTAGTATAATATATTCACTGTAATAAACAAATAAACAAACCTCCAATAGTGCATGTTCCCGTAAATAATCTGCAAGCTCAGGTTGATCTTGTGGAATATTTTCAGCCAAAATGTGACGCTGATACTTTCTGTTATGTAGCCCACGCTAGCACATAACACAATTGTTGTGGTGTTCATCCATGACTAAAGCAGGCCGTTTTTAAAACCTTAGTTCTGATCCCGATAAACAAAGTCAGTGGTATAACATATAACAAATCACAGAGTCCGATAAACAAAGCCAAAGTTCGTAGTCGAATGATAGTTATGACGAATGTAAATGGTAATAGTAAAACGTATTTGCTACGCTTTTTTTTCTTTTTTTTTTCGATGGGAAATCTTCAAATGACTTCTCCCGCTCTGGGCGGAGCGGGAGGGTGTGTCAGACTTTTACTGACTAAAACTCACCCGTGTTCCTTCAGTTACCCATATGCCAGGGCCACGGTATCTCGTTTGAACAATCTCGCGACCCTGGCAGGCATCGGTCCTAGCAGACCTCTTCAGTGCTGCTGACATCTCTTTGAGGCGCGCGTGGAACACTACGCGCCGTCGACCTGGGCCTGGTCCTTACCGGGCGGCAAGCTACCCATTGCTCGCCGCCCGCAAGCCCGCGCCTACGGGGGCCGGGATTATGCGATCGACTCCCGACGCCCGGGCCCGGGGCGTCTCCTCCTGCGGCGGCTAGGGATGTGAGGGCGTAGAGACTGCCACTCCCTCACGTGCCTCACCTCCTCCTTCGTAGAAGGAGGTGACGGCTTCCAATGCCCTCTCGCTCCGTACTATGGCTCGCACCAGGGCCGGACGCCGCCGCCGCCGCCGCCGATCGCCTCCACGAGGACACGCCCAAGCAGGGCACACCTCCACCGTATGCTCCACCGTATCCTCCAGACGATCCTCGCAATGGAAACACTCGGGTGTTTCCTCCCGCTTTATCCTGAACAGCAACCCACCAAAACACGCATGCCCGGTGAGAACCTACGTCAGGCGGAAGGTGAGGACGCCGTGGCGCCTTTTTTTCCACTCCTCAAAAAGGGGACTTACCGCCGCAATTGTGGTGTGCCCAGCGCTGGGTTGCGACAATCGTACCCGCCATGTCGCCGTATTTGCTACCCTCAAATCAAAATAACGACTAACGAACATGCGCGCGCGCGTCTGGCCTGGCTCACTTACCCCTCTCATCCGCAAACACCACTTGCTACTCGTTCTTAGTGGCTGTCTCATCGGACGCGATAAGGAAAAGCACAAGAAACCAGTGGTACACACAAGTAAGGCGTCGTTCTAATATAAAGCGATGGTTACGGAAATACGCGATCGTCGCGTTCATATGTCATTTTTTGTTCGGAAAATCGCAAGGCGCCCTCTGTCGGCAAGACCACGCGTTCTGGTTTATCGAACAAAAAGTGACATATGAACGCTTTATATTAGGACGACGTCTTACGGTTACATAAACATTTATAAAATGCTGAAAAAATAATGTTTTGCCTGGCTTTATTGTGCAATAACTTTTTCCACACAGCGATTTGGAACTTCCCGCCATAACAATAGTTGAAGTGTACATAGAAACCTTTCCAATGATATATTGCATGTTGTTACTGGTTCTTAGGCTAGAACGCCCGTTCTCCTTTCTTTTTTTTATGCTATCTTTCAAGCTGGAACCAAAACATACTCAAAAAATGTAAATGAAATCGGTCGGGTAGTTTCAGAGATTGGCGCGTACGAACATAGTGGCCGGTGATGGAGTCGGATCATGCAAAGCTACACACTAATTGCGTAACACACTATCAATCACAATCTGAATCATCTTAAGAAAGTACTTGATACAAATAAAGCCTACGCTCAAATAAGGCCTGTAGTGCGGAAAAGGTGGTTAAAATATATTTACCTACATCAAAAATACTTCACACACGAATTACGTTAGCTGGAGCCGGAGGATGCAAAAAAAAACCAATTTACTTTAAACAAATTTATTGAAATAAAAATTACAAAATTATAACTTATAATTATAATTATGAAGGTGATAACTGGTCGATGGATGTACCAAGAATGCCTGAAAACGTAGAGTCGTGGAAGGCATCGCCGATGTCCGGTCCCACAGTTGCGAAAATGCTGCGTCGGCAGTAGGCAACACGTGTAAGTCGTTGCGATGCGCAGCGCAATATCGAGGTCACGTTGTCCACAGTCCATGTGTAATACCGAATCGTAACATCAGCGATCCTTATGTTACACCGTTGCATAACACACGCATAGACGACAGCCCCATGAGTGGGCAAACAGCGCGAGAGAGGCCGCTCGCGCTCACAACGCGGTAGTGGCCGGTCGTTGGTGACAGACGGGCGTTTTCATTGCGTGTTATTAATTTGCCGTAATTTCTATCCAATTTGAATACATTATTCTTTGAAGTTTTGTTTCAAGTAATGTATACAAATCACAATATAACTCTTCAAAAATGTAACTATGACTTTAAATTGTAATTTTTAGAATATACGAATTAAATACTGCTTATAACGTTTATGAAGTATAATGTACTAAATAAAGCCTACTTTTAAAATAGGCCTTTTTTGCTGTCCCTAGGCCTTAACAGGAGTTTTTATTTTTCAATATTTAATAATATTTTTGAGAAGATATGTTAATTTTGAAATTTTTGTTTGTTTGGATATATTTGTTTTATTGTTTTTTTTTTTTTCTTGTTAGTATGCGAATTCAATTCTGACTAGCAATTTAAGCATAATATTTAGTAAAATAGCTTAAAAAGTTGTTCAAGGATATCATGGCAACACCTGATAGAAGGCTCTGAAATGTATATTTTCATATAATTAATACTCTAATAACAATAGGTATTCCTATAATTTAAGGATATAGGCTTTGTTCAATCACTGTGTTTTAAAAAGGCCTAAGGGTAGTTCCTGAACTACCTCTTTTTAAGTGATTTTTGATAAAAGATTACCATGTGTTTTCTTAATTACTTAAAATATATACCTAAACCAAAGAATAATTTTATTTATTTATTTATTTATCTTTATATCAGGCACATAACCCAAAATTTTGCGGATCTTTTACGTATGATCGCAAAGAAGTCATCTGTGCGCGCTGCTGCGAACATTCCTGACGCGCTACAGAAACGTGGCAGCGACAGCAGTATCCTAAAAGCATTGTTGTATTGCACACGCAGGGCATTGAACGTTTTTTGCGTGTATCTGGTCCACAGACTGCAGGTATAAAAAGCCTGGCAGTATGCCCTAAACAGTGTTAATTTAACATTACTGTCGCACTTTGCAAATCTGCGGGCCAGCACGTTGCATCGTACGGCCAATGCCCTGCGCTCTCTATCTATATCACAGTTATCAGTGCCGTCCTCTGTAACCCAGTGACCAAGGTATTTAAACTGTTTAACTCTGTTTAGAGTTGTACCGCATAGCGAGACTGGTGGCACCACTTCATAGGTCTTGTTTTGTGCCATAAAGACTAACAGCTCACTTTTCTTTGCATTATACCTTAGTCCATGGGCTCCAGCATAGCACTTACAATATATCTTCAATAGTTTCCTAAGGGCACTGATCGACGGACTCAGAAGCGCCATATCGTCGGCATAACTGATGTTGTTGAAAGATACACCATGTATCGTGCATCCGATGCCAGTGCTGCTGAGTTCCTCGATCAGCTTATTTATATAAATATTAAATAACTTATTCGAGGTCAGACCCCCCTGCCTCACCTCGCACTCTAACCTATATACATCTGAGTAAGCGCCTGCCCACCTCACAATATTATATTGGGCACCGTACCAGAACTTAAAGATATTTGTTATTTCTGGCGCCAGGTTAGCTTCGTTGGACAATTTTTCCCACAGGATGTCATATGAGACTAAGTCAAAAGCGCTGGATAAATCCAGGAAGCATGCATACACAGGTGTCCTTCTCCCAGTATAATATTGCACTGTGCTCTTTAGAGTCATAATCGCAGTCTCCGTTGATAACCATTCTTAAAACCAAACTATACCGCCCATTGTATGTTTTTTTTTTGTTAAATATTCTTGTTGTAATGTATTTTCTGGTGTACAATAAAGCATATATAAATATAAATAAATAAATAATGCCCTGCTTTTATCTATCATCTATTTCGAATAATTTATCAAGATATGAGTGTTTCAAATTAGGGAGGCCTTATTTGTATCACTTACTTTTTAATGCATAAGGCTTCATATGTTCGGAAAACTGTTCAATAACGTAAATAACGCAATGAATTTTGTTGAAGTATGAATGAAAGCTTTTCCTACGGTTAGCAATAACCCCGTACAACAATTGTGTAGGACCCCTTATGTGCAATTTGCACAATGCATCATTCTTATCGCTAGGACATTATTTTGTTATTGTTTTGTACGTACAAAATAGGTCCAACAATTTTATTGGAATAAAATTGCAGCCAACTAAACAATGCTATAGTTGGTATTGATATTCGTAATGCAGATGAGAAATAAAAATATTGCTACCAATGCTGGGACACATGGGGATTGAGCTCCACAACGCGGTCCCAGTGCGGATTGGTGGATGTGCTGGTGCCCTACATCATCATTCAATATTTCAGCCGTAAGACGTCCACTGCTGGACATAGACCTTCTGCAATTTAGATGGCTTTGCTGTAATCGCCACGCTTGGCAGGCGGGTTGGCGATCGCAGTATGGTGGTAAATGCATAGAGAACACTGCTACCCATTCTCTAGTAAGTCCCTTAGTCGCCTTTTAAGACATTCACGGGAACAAATGGGATGGTGCTATTCTATACGTCCGGCACCATACCACAATAGAAACTAAATAATTGATACCAGGGCAATTTTTTTTCTAGGTTCGAGCACCGTACAAAATTAAAAGATGAGTTAAACAACATAGGTTCTAAAAAGCTTTTCATAACTGCCTGCTGTATTTCACTTTAGACTAAAGGACAAGGTACCAGATCAGAAAAGAAACGACACATTATTTGATTTACTTCTTTATTTAAAATTGTCTATGTGACTTGGTAACTTACATGTATAAAATAAAATATTGGAATCTTTAATATATCGTCAATTAAAAATTGTCATTTTGATAAAATATTTTTACTATTTAGCATAATGATTGTCATATATATGTAAGGAACTCATAGTTTACATTTATTTATACGGCCTAATTATATTTCAACTATTGGGACCAAGGCCAACTCTCTTTGAGAGCGAAGGGGCCTTTTACAGCCATGTTGACTATTGTCGTACAAAATACGTAGGGTGCTTATTATAATTACTACAGGTATACTAAACTATCGTTAAAATATTTACAGCAATGCAAATCAAACCCCCCACGCTTTGTGTACAACAATATGAATTTTTAAATTGAGTACTCCAGTTTTATTTTTAAATTTTTGGTTCAGTTAGTTTCAAAAGCGTGTTTTTTAGATTTTTCAAACTATAATTTATTAAATGTAGATTTTTATTTTTCTTATCTTTAACTATTCTTTATAAACAATGACTTATTTACAAAATACATGAAGAAAATAAAATAAAATGCAAGCAAAAATACTTACATGTGTATAAAGTTATGATTTTGAACTGATTAATACTTGCGGAGGTTATATACTTGGTAAATGCACAGGTATATTTACGTAGAGACTGACGCAGAGAGTAGTACTAAGACTTGCACTGAGATTTTACTGAGACTATCACTTTCCGGGAGATAGTATTAATTCACTTGTTTAAAAAGGAACTGTACTGCGGTGACACTCGGCGCCAGTATTTATACCTGAACATTGAATTTCCCGAACGTTCTAGTTCGCATTTGAAACTTTGATTAAAATTTGGCGCCAAGACTTTAATAATTCTCTAACAAAAATAGTACATTTTTTTGTTATTTGTGGTAATAATATTGTAACATAATACGCAGTATAATTATAAAAATATCAGTCAGAAACCATTAAAATAATACGGTTATATCGTGAACATAAATAAATATTACGTGAAATAAAGTAATAGAATTTATATTCTAAGAAATAGAACACAGCGCCATCTATTGGGTGTATTTGTAACCTAGATATCAAACAATATTGAAGATGAATCAACGTACACCGCCATCTTTTAGTTTTATGAAGTTCTCATAGATGGCGGTAAATAAACAATTGCTTAAGAAACAATTAATTGATACATTTTATTCGTATAATAATTGAGATGATAACTATCCTATCCAGTAAGTTAGACCAAAATACGGGTACATGTGAAATTTGATTGAAATTGGTTCAGTAGTTTTGGAGTTTATTGGCAACATACATCGTGATACAAGATTTTTATATATATATAGATATGGAGGAGTTTAATGGGAACTTGAAATTGCGAACAAACCCCTGTCGTTCGCAATTTCAAGTTCCCATAGAAAAAGTTCTTCATAATTGGAATGATAGGCTTCGTAGTTAAGCGAAAAGGATCCAATCGACACCCAGCTACTTTTGAGATATGGAAATATTTGTTTTAAAATTAACAAAAAGTATAATTTGGTCAGTGGAATATTACACTTTTTTTTTAGTAACGGTTCATCATCATATTATGCTAGAAATACTAGTTAAGAACCATAAACATTTAATTGTTCATGCAAAAAAAAACGAATCGCCATTGGGTCTAATGTTTAAGTATACGAAAAATACAGCTATTTTTTACCGACTTCAAAGGTTCTTCTTCGAGGTTATCAATTCGTCTGTATTATTATTATTATTATTTTTTATGTTTGTCAGTTCCTAACTTTTTGATGATTGTTTTTTTTTTTTTTGAAAGCTGGTGCTTCCCGAATGGTCCCATTTTAATTTGGTTCCATTCGGACAATGGGATCCATGTAAAAACCATATAAGTCTTAAAGGATACCGGCGAGAGAATTGTTGATGAAATTATTAAGCGTCTGCGTATGTCACCCTACTAGATACCAACGAAATAATTTACTAAGTTTTATCAAATCAAACATAAGTACTATCAAAGTCTGAAAAAAAAATCATTATAATAAAGAGCTTATTTGACTGGATTATTGATGCTAAGAAATAATCATGGCTTAGTTTTTTTCTTTCTTGCTCGACTTCATGACTTTTGGCTAAGCGATACTTTTAATGTTGCCATGTAATATAAATCTTAGTCAACTTACATACGCTGTGGTTTTATGAATTGCATTAATATACTTAGGAAATATATTTCTGTATCAGAATACAAATGTTAAAATAAAAATGATTGCCTGTGCTAAAGATTATAGCGGTCATATTTTTTTAATACGTATACATAATGACATCGTAGTTCAATTCGAGTATGGCAACATCGCAAAAAAAAACATGACATTTTAATTGTCAATCGGCCGGCACTGATAACTTGTCGTTGTCTTCGCGTGCGCCTCGTTATTTTGTTTTCCATCGGTTTTCCGTGATTTTCTATTTCATCGACTGTTTCTGCTTATGGACTCTGAGATTTACGGTTCCCTGTGTGACTAGTATTTATGGTTGCCGAAGGATTCTGATTACGACGACATTTTTCTGTGACTCTGGATTCCGATTCTGCCTGGTACCTTGGATTTTGTTGTGTGTGGATCGATTTGTTTATCACGATGAGTAGCCGTGTAAGGCCTACACGCATCATGCGTGTCAACTGCAACATATTATGTGTCAATAAAATGCGCCGATATCCGGCATTGGCACTTAACTCGAGAGTTGGATGTTGCGCTCATACAATGAATGAAGTATGATATCTAGGATGGGCCAGACATCAACCATATATCACAGCACCCACAGGTTTTCTTGATGACATTGTGGTTAGACAAGATCAGGGATAAATATTAAAAAAAACAAAGTTGTTTTTTTTTTCTATATCTACCAATGACCTACCCTTATCATGTAATGAATCATACTATATCTATAACTAACTTGTATAAATTATTCTGAATACGTAGTCCGTAGTTTATTTTATATTTAAAATGCATTTCTATCAATGATATTTTGAGCAATAAGTAGGTATTTCTATACAACATTAATTTTTGTTTATGCGAAACCCGAAACACGGGTCTAGTATTTTTATGTAAAGAATCTATGAAAAAAATGTCAAAACTGTATCATTAATAATCACAAAGTTATAAGCTGGTTACGTTACCTGGCAGTCCACGCTAAAACATATTCAGCCTAGCGAGTCCGGCCGGCCGCGCCACCCGGCCGCGTGCGCGCCGGCAGCGTCGTCTTTCACAATTTAATCTCGGCAAGTAAACGGGTCCTATCACATAGTTGTTTATTATGCCGGGCCCATACATTCACAGAAAATCGGTGCTGAAAAGAGTCTGCACGCGCTAGGTGCGGATTTTCATGAGCCCAGTGG
Organism: Aporophyla lueneburgensis; assembly: GCA_932294355.1. NCBI lineage: Eukaryota > Metazoa > Arthropoda > Insecta > Lepidoptera > Noctuidae > Aporophyla > Aporophyla lueneburgensis. Next base: position 25,768,804 of record OW028755.1, read on the forward strand.
TGGCTATTGTGAATATTGTACAATCCGCGACGCGTAAAAGTACACTCATCGGTCCACAGAATGTTGGCGTTACGATTATTCAGCAACCACCGGCAAAATGAAATCCGCTGTGTCTGGTTATTCTCGCACAGTTCTTGGGCACGACGGAAATGATAAGGATATTGTCCATCATCTCGCAACGTGCGCCAAGCGTAGGTCTGGCTGACGTTAAATAACCTGCCGGCCCTTGTTGTGCTGCTCTCAGGATTGTTGGCCATGTAGTCCAAAATTCCTTCTTGGACTGTGGTAGGTATGCGACTCACTCCTCTATCGACGGCTGTCGGAGGCCGAAAGGTACCGTAGTCCCTACTTCTTTGTGTGGCGGCAAGCATAGTGTTCCACGAAACTCTAATGCCAAATTGCTCCTCGAACCGACGCACTGCCAGGGATACATTGTCACCACAAACAGCTAAAGTACGAACCATCTCCGTGTATTGGACGTTTGAGTGTGAGAAAGACATTTTACACAATTTTAAAATCTAAACAAAGCACTGCAACGGGCGCGCGCTCGCGAATCACGTATTGTCGCACAGAACGGACGCGTGCGTGACACATGCGCATCAATCCGTAGCAATCGGTCGACTGACAGGGGTAGGGAGGAGACGTATTTACCATACGAGGTTTGTAAACCAGGGCTTTGCTTCAAAGTACGGCGCCCTGGTACGGGCAGGAAAAACTTGCAAGTGTGAAAGTATTTGTACCTAGCATCGAGCGCAGGCAGGGCTTGAAAATACTTGCATATGAAATCGATCCATGTTCCTATATAAATAAGGAGCACAATCGTATTTGCAAATAAAAAAACTTTTAACTTCCAAGTATTTTTATCTTGACACGATTATGCTCTTTATTCGTAAGGCAACACGAATCAATTTCCTATGAAAGTATTTTGGCGGCGACGCGCGCGGAAGCCAACGCCGCGAGTCCCTCGCTGCCCGCGGCCGCGCCTTTAGCGTCCGAGTTAAAAATACTTGTATAGGTTGTGACTTTAGTTTTGCTCGAATTCGCGATATTATCACTTTTAGCGTAACTCGGAATGCGGCTATTATAATTTCCTTTGACTTGTTCGCGCCGCGCTCCATTCGTCTTTACGGCTATAAACAAAAGACACATTATTGCGTGAACGAAAGTATTTTAGTATCTATTTTGTATGTAATGTTTAGGTTTTTTACTTTTCTTTCGTCAGTTGCGGTTTGAGTGCAAGCTTGTTACGTCATCGACTGACCGTGACCTAATTAACGATAACTTATTTCGCGAGTTTAGTGAATTAAAGACAATTTTTGAACTAAGTACTTATTAACATTTAAATAAAACTGAACATTTTGTTGTGTAGATTCTTCGTTTATTAGTTAGGGATGTAAATACGAAATAAGTTAATGCAGAGAGTTATTTCGCGAGTTTATAAAATAGAATAGACGATTTTTTGAACTGAAAATAAAGTGTAAATAAAACTGTGTTAAAAAAAAATAGATAATTTAGTTAGAAAGGTACTTGTTGTACATAATAATATAGTCACACACCTATAAACATGGCTCCTAAGAAAAGTTTGGCTTGGGATCATTTTGTGGACAAAGGTGAAAATAAAGCTGAATGCAAAATGTGCAAAGTAATTATCTCATACAAATCGGGAGTGTCAAACCTTACCAAGCATGTACAAAGAAAACATATTTCCGTTAATTTAGTGAGAAGGGAGCAAGAAGTGGAGCCTCAAGAGGTACAGGTGCATTCTTCACAAACTTCACAAATTACGGCAGCCAATACTGCTATACAAACTGTTGCATCTAGTACGATTAGGTCAAATTCGAATCCGTCCAGTATTTCAGCATTCCTTCGGCGCGATTGCCAAAAAATAAAAAAACAAATTGATGATCATTTAATGATCATTTAATGAATTTGTTCATATGGGACTTACAGCCTTTTTCAATAGTTGAAGACAATGGGTTTCGAGAATTAATCAAGTTTGCTTTCCCAAATTACACAATACCATCGCGAAAGTATTTCGCTAATAATTTATTGCCAGGGCTTTATGAAGAGATAAAAACGAATACAAAAGCAGCTTTGAATGAAGATGTAAAAAGTATATGCCTAACAACCGATATGTGGACGTCACGAAATAATGACTCTTACATAGCGGTTACGGGTCATTACATAGATAGAAATTTTATCCGTCAGTCGGTTTTACTGGAATGTAAAGTATTCGAGGAGAGTCACACGGGACGTCATTTAGCTGAAGAGTTAAGAAATGTAGCTCGAGAATGGAACATTTTAGACAAGGTCCTCCTTGCAGTATCGGACAATGGGGCTAATATAAAAAATGCCATAATTCAATTAGAGTGGAAACATTTTGGCTGCTATGCGCATACTCTTAACTTGGCAGTCCAAAAAGTGTTATCCCAGTCAAACATAAATGGTGTAATAAGCAAAGTGAAAGCTATAGTTTCACACTTCAAAAAAAGTAATTTAGCCTGGAATAAATTAAAAATATATCAGGAGCAGGCCAACAAAGTAGTGAAGAGGCCAATTCAAGATGTAACTACAAGGTGGAACTCCACATTTTACATGATAGAGAGGTTTGTTGAACTAAAAGGTGAAATTAAATGTGCACTGAGTAATTTAGCCACAGGCAATTTAATTAGTTTAACGACTTATGAATGGGACATTTGCCAGTCGTTGATCATCGTATTACAACCATGCGAAGAAGTAACAAGAGAGATGAGCGGCCAGAAGTATGTTAGTGGAAGCTCGGTCATCCCTTTAACGATTGGTCTTACCAACGCTCTCAACGAGATCGTAAATCTGACATATCGGGAAGAAAATAATATTGAAATTTTTCCGGATGAAGTTGAAATGTGCCGACAGGATCTGCTCTCAGAAATAGGCACGCGGTTTTCTAATTTGGAACAGAGCCGAACTTATACCGTCGCTACATTTTAGACCCAAAATACAAGTTATACTTACAGAGTGAAAATGTTGCAGACAGTATAAAAAAGTATATCGTGGGCTTAGTAACTGCAATGATCAACGAAAGCGAAAGAAATCAATCTTCGGCATCAACTACAGATGTGCCGAATAGCCAGGGCAAAAAATCTAACAGCCTATTATGGAAACACTATAATAAACAAATGCACAATGTACGACCAACTGGAACAGTCAATAGCAGGGCGATTATTGAGACCCAAAAATATTTAGACGACACAGTTTTGTCTCCAGACCTAAACCCTTTGGTATGGTGGCGTATTAATCAATCAATTTACTCAAATTTAGCAAAACTGGCCAAAATAAAATTAAATGTAATGGCCTCTAGCGTGCCTTGTGAACGGCTGTTTTCTGTAGCAGGGAACATATTGACGGAGAGGAGATCCCGACTGGGGAGTCGAAAGGTAGAACAATTATTGTTTCTCCAACAAAATAAAAAATAATAATTAAAAAGATTAAATTAAAAAAACACAAAATCATATTCATAAATTAATTAAATGAAATCTTTTAACTACGCCTGCTAATACTAAGTTTCTAAAACCAGCTCATGACAAAATACCATACATAAATAATTCTCTTAGCAGACAGTCCTAAGCCTGTGATTAACGAAGTAGGAAGGAAAGATTTCATTTCATCTACAAAAAACTCTACAAGATTGTGGAACGGTACGAAAGACTATACCCTATACCGAATGCTACTAAATACTTTAAAGTATTTTTATACCTGGTTTTCGACCCTGGTATTTTTACATACTCGTACTTGGAAGCCCTGGTATTGAATTTTGCAAGTATATCCCATCCCTAGACAGGGGTTGTTTCACTCACACCCACCGCCACGCGCCGCTTCGCTTTGCGCCCGCGCCTCGTACCACCACTATGAACTCCCGTGACCTTTGTTGTGTGCGTATGATTGAGGAAATGTAGTTTGTGCAACTTGAAAGCGTAATAAAATATTTTTGGGACAAAATATAACATGGTGTAAAAATTATTGGAATCGATTCAGTTACTCATTCTGAACAAACTATATTCAGGTTTCGCATATACTAACAATAATGTTGTATATCTTTTTCGATAAGTCTGTTGTTGACGAGACATAACCTCTAAAACTTCAACCTGAAATATCTTAAATTCCTAACTTCCTATAAAAGTATAACTGAAGACAAAACTGTTCAGCAATTCAATCTCTATACTTTTACATATTTTTCATAGGCAGACGCTAAAAAAAAATGTCAACAAAAATTTGTTCGGGATTTCGCCACTGTTCTTTGCATTAAGTATTTGCGGGCCAAATGAATTAATAACGCGATTAGATTAGTGCACCCCGCACTAATCTAATCGCGTCTAAATCTACCATAACTAAAAAGTTAAAAATAAAACCTTTTTACAAAAAAATAACAAAAAGTTTTTAGGTTGATCGTTTTGACTAACCGTAAGTGTGTATAATTTGGATCAGTTAACTCATTTTTACCAAGTTGTGGATTGGACATTTTTTGCTTAGCTACATCCAATTACAAGTTTGTACAATGACCTCTAAAAATGTTTTGCTTCTTTCAATAACCTAAACCTTGTACTCCAGCGGGGTAATCGTTTTACAATACCTTTTATATGTATCCCATGTCGACGCAATGTTTCACATTGTTCGCCTCCCGTAGTCTCCCTTCCTTAGTTTTGAAAGGACCCATCTGCCACACGTCATCGATGTTCATCTTTTCGTCACCCTGTAACAAAATATATGAACATGAATCTTATATTAAGCAAATAAGGCTCTTTTTTTAATTTTCCACGTAAGGACTTTATAAACGGGAAATACTTTTATGGTCATGGCTTGAATGTATGTCCGTAGGTATTTGCAAATGTAATATCTTCATCATCATCATCATTCAGCCGAAAAACGTCCACAGTTGGACATAGGCCTCCCCAAGCACTGACACATCGGACAACGGACCTACACCCTAATTGCACAGCACACGATCCATCTGAATGTTAATCATTTTGAAGGATATTGGTAACCTACTTATTCCTTGTATGTTCGAAAAAAAATTCTGCTGAACAATGGAAATAAAAACCATTCCTACTATTAGTGAACTCAACTACCCCTCTGGTAAACGTTTTAAAACCTTATCATTGATAGACAATAAAAAAAACAAATGATTACCTCCATTTCCATATTCACAGCATCTTCCGGAGCCAGAACGATGAACGGCGTCGATTCGAAACTGAACGCCAAACCGAAGTAGGAGTATTTCTTCATTTCACTCATGAACACCTCCCACGAGTACACCTTGTCAGGGTCAGTGCCCATATCACGGATCTGAGTGGACAACACCTCATAGTAGTACTTCAGCAAGTCGTCATAATGTTTCTCTCTCAAATCCTGAGTGGTACACGCATATATCATGAACGCCAAGTCAAGCACGGGCGAGGCACATCTACACAGTTGGAAATCTATTATTTTCGCGTCAACTGGCCGACCTCCCACGTATTTGTAGAGGAAATTATTCGTCCAAGAGTCTGCGTGAGAGATCACACCGTTATCCGTACTTTTAGTAGCGGCGGCGACCATGTCCTGATACCTCTCGGGGACAGCGAACTCTTTAATCTTTTCCACGTATATAGAATCCGGATACTCTTTTTCTACCGCATCTATCGCTATTCCTGAAAGTCTTTTCCAAAATCTAGAATACCAACTCCATAGCCGATCGTGACAATACACCTCTGTCATTTGAGTCCTCACGCTGTCAAACTCTTCGGGTTTCTGGTCTTTCATGGCGAAGGACAGAGCGTGGAACTGTGCCAGCACTTTGAAAGTCAGTTTGCAGTGTTCCAAGTCAATGCCTTCCTGACGCACGGCGGTTCCGAAATTGTCTATATTCGCATCCTCCAGACATAGCACATCGTTGGTCCCATCGGAGTACGACAGAAACAGCTTGGCGTACTTATCAAAAGGATCCTTCACATCTTTCGTAGACTGGAATGCCAGTAGAGCTGGTAGAACTTTCTCGTAGAACATGATTTCGTTTTTAAAGAACTCATGGCTTCTGAACGTCAGCCGTCGAGAAAGACTTTTCGGTATGTTCTTGAGTATAACTTGGATGTGATTGGCGACATCATTTTGATTGACGCCGTGAATCTTGATGCGGATCAGCTCGCTTAGGTATGAGTCTCCTTTGCCCGTTTCGCTCACGTACTGGAAACAATAGTTTGATGTTTATTTAGCTATCAAACTACAATAATAGAGGATTACGTTTCATCATAAAAACATCAACAAAGTTTGAAATTCACTGAAATTTCGGCTTTATGTTCGGGAAACAAAAACAAAAAATATTGTAGCAGAATTGTAGACATGTCTACAATTCTGCTACAATATTTAAGTTAGTTAAGAGTAAAATCTGTTAGTAATGCTGGGACCGTGAAAAAGGCGAATGAAAAAATATTGCATGAAGCAGAAATGAGTATGTTGAGATGGATGTGTGGAGTGACAAGAATGGATAAAGTAAGAAATGGGAATATAAGGGGAAGTTTAAAAGTCGTGCAAAACAGAAGACTTGAAAGGAAATCGTTTGGCTTGGTACTGGCATGTCACAAAGAGGAAACACACATGATTAAAAGAGTGTCAATACAAATGTTGCTAAATAGTGGAACAGAAAGTCGATAATGATCGTGGTCATAACGCTAACTGATCGGAGTCATTGCGCACCGCTTGTAGGTGCTACCAAGAAGTAAATATCTCAGTTTCACTTCGTAATGCTGACATTGGGGTACTTAGTGATTTTACTAGAGTGACACGACATTATGCGGACGGAAGAGTATAAAATTTGGCGCAGTTAAATTTCAAACAGAGAAGTGTGAATGAAGACATGCAGCGTCCCAAATGATTGGGATAAATACTCAGAGGATGATGACTCATTTCGGTGTAGTAGGTAAACAAGATAGTTTGATAGTGCCAGTCGCAAACCGAAACTTTGTTTAAGAGTATGCCAAAATTACGCGTCGTAGTTCCTTTAAAAAATGCAAATAGGCCATTGTTGCTGAACCTTCAATCGAAGGGTTCTGATGTTAACGATTACGCTACGCTGACGAAGCGCCATGGTAGCCCGCGAAACTCATATTTTCTTACGTTTTTTGCTATTTGCAAGTCAGTGTCAAGTGGTCCTGCCACTTCTTCTTCCCAGCTAAAGCACAAGGAAGTGTCGAAGGGCGGGCGTTTTGGGGGGACTGTCTTATGTAACTTTGACGTTCAAAAAGTGCTGAATCTCAGACTAGTTTAATCAAATCAAATCAAATCAAATCAAATCATTTATTTTTTGCAAACATGGGTAATTAATACATAGGTGTTGTTTTTACATAGTAAAGTCCTCCATATTTTACCGTCACAAGGGCATGCAAATAATATTCATTTGTGAAATTATACTCAAATTAAAAAATACAATACGAGTTCAGATAAAATTAAAAACATAAAAAAATGACAAATGTAGTTAAATAAATATCATGTTTAACAAAATTAAAATGTTGGATTGGCTACTCTAAAAATTATGACAATTATGTCAAAACAAAATAATAAGTATGTCATGGAGAATAAAAGTATGTCAATCAGAATAAATGTATGTCAATCACAATAAATGTATGTCAATTAGAATAAAAGTATGTCAATCAAAATATTTAGTAGCAACTATAACAATAATAAGTCAACCAGTCAGAGATTTATCATTCAGGAAGTCGTCAATTTTATAATAACATTTATCAATTAATATTTCATTTAGTGCCCTTTTAAATTTAATTACAGTCATATTTTTTATTGCATTAGGTACTTTATTATAAATGCGTGGGGCATTACCAAAAAAACTTTTCTGCATTAGCGCGGTTTTACATTTTACATGACATACCTGGTTTAAGTATTGACTCCGTATTGGATTTCTTCTGACCTCCGACAGTTTTTTAAATAATTGTGGATTATTTTTTACAAATAAAGCTGTTTCCAAAATGTATAAGGACGGAAAAGTTAAAATTTTTAAAGATTTGAAATAGGGAAGACAGCTATCTGTTGTTTTTAGACCCAACATTGACCTTATACATCTCTTTTGCGCTCTAAATACCAGTTCTTTATCGGTAGACTGCCCCCAGAAAATGATACCATACCGCAGAATAGAGGCAACTAGTCCATGGTAGGCTGTCAAAAGAGCCTGACTGTTGACTTCTTTTGAAAGTTGAAAGAGAGCATAAGCAGATTTGCTAAGTTTTTTGCAAAGGACGTCTATATGTGGTTTCCAAGTGAGTTTGCTGTCGATCACTATACCTAAAAACTTAGCTTCATTTGCTTCCTCAATATTACAGCCTTGGTAATCAATACGAACATTTGGATATTCACTACGTTGATGAAAATGCATTATTTTTGTCTTATTTAGGTTTATGACTAAATTATTACCATGTAACCAATTTATTATATTTTGTAAAGTAGTATTAATGTCTTTTTCGTAATCATTTTTATTTATACACTTGATTACAGCTGTACTGTCATCCGCAAAAAGAACCATTTTATTTGCTGTAACTTTCGGAAGATCGTTAATATATATTAAAAAAAGTGGCGGGCCAAGTACACTACCTTGTGGAACACCATATTTTACATGCTTTGGTTCAGATACATATACTGTTTCTAACTTAGTCCTTGGACAAATTCTAGAAACTTCTACGCATTGCAGTCTATCTTTCAAGTACGATTCTATAAGCTGTAGGATGTTCCCTCTTACACCATAGCTATGTAGCTTGTGTAACAGAATCTTATGGTCCACATAATCAAAAGCCTTCGTCATATCAGTATAAATTGCACATACTGGATTTATTTTATCTACAGATGACATGATGTTCGTTAATAGGTCATAGAGTGCCATGTTAACTGTAGTATTCTTACGGAACCCTTTTTGTTCTTTACAAAATAATTTAAATTTTTCGAAATATGCGTAAAGAGAATTATAGATAACTTTCTCAATAATTTTTGAAAAAATTGGAATTTTCGCAACAGGTCTATAGTTTTTTAAATTTGATTTGTCATCTTTTTTATGCAAGGGTTTAATTATAACTTTTTTTAGCTTGTCTGGAAATATGCCATCAGTAATACATAAGTTAATTATATGCACTAATAGAGGTGCTATGACTTCTTTAGTGAATTTTATTACTTTAGTAGACACGCCATCGTATCCAACAGTGCTTGTGTTTTTCAGGGTGGAAATTATTTTAATTATGTCGTCAATAGTAACAGGTTGCATAAACAAGGAATTCAATGTCTGATTATTAAAATTAATATTATTCAATGTTATGTCAGTTTTTACATTATTTTCAATGTCATCAATAAAATAATTATTAAATTCATTTGCAATGTCAGCAGGGTGTGTAAATGACAAATCATCTCTATTAATGCACACGATTGGCTCCTGTGGCAAAAACAATTGGTTTTTATTTATAATTTGCCAGGTTGCTTTCGATTTGTTTTGTGCGGTATTTATATAATGGTTATTTTGTGATTTCTGTGTTAGCTTGATAATTTTTCTATAAAGTTTTGTATAGTTTTTAAGAACCTTTTTATTAGCTGAGTCAGAGTTTAATCTATATTCCCAAAGCAACTGCCTTTGTTTCTTACTGCATATTTTTATTCCTCGAGATATCCATTTCGTTTGCTTGTTTGTTTTAATGGTTATAATTTTTTCCGGGAAACATAATCCATATAAAAGAGAGAAATCATCAAAGAAATTGTCAAAAGCTTTGTTTGCGTCCACAGACTCAAAAACTTGTATGAAAGATAGAGAGCTAAGATGCGATTTAAAAGTTTTTAAATTATTCAAGCTTATGTCCTGCTTCTTCGTTTTCCAATACTGTAGTTTACAAGTTTTTTTAACAGGTACTTTAAGTATTTGAGACGTATGATCTGAAAGGACTAGATCTTTAACTTCAGCTTTGCAGTTTTTTCCGTAGTTGTGCGCAAAATTGTCAATACAAGTGTGACTACTTAACCTTGTAGGAGTATAAAGCGCTAATTCTAGATTGTAATTCATAAGAAAATACTCAAAATCTAATGTAGTCTTGCTTCTTTTCAAAACATTAATATTGAAGTCACCACATACGACGATTTTTTTATTTGAAGATATACAAACTTTAGTCAAAATATTATCTAATTTTTCATAAAATACGTCATAATTAGGTCTTGGAATTCTATAAATACAAATAATAATAACTTTATAAGATAAGATCTCTACAGCGCAGCATTCAACAATCCCTGCAACTGATTGTTTGGCTATGTCCGGTATTTCTTTAAATTGCAATCCTGCTCTAACTAAAATACACACACCTCCTCTCTTTGTATTTCTAGTAAAAAAAGCGGCTGGACAAAAATTTGGAATGTGCAATAAATCCTCATAACCCGTTTGTATAAAGTGTTCTGTAACACAAATAACATCTATTATTGTTCCTTTGTCAGATAATTCCACTAGCTTTACAGTCAAAGTATCCGATTTATTTATAAGGCCTGCTATGTTCTGATGTAGAATATTAAGGTATTTAAAGAAAAAACTGAGAATTGACTTGTGATTCTGTACATAAACTATTTTGATTATGAGGGAGGCAGTCAACTTCTGAGTGCGTAGTAGTCAGATTGCCTAAGCTAAATATAAGGTCTCGTAAATCTGATACAACAATCTCTAAACCACGATTATTTAAGGTCCCATATTTTTTATTATAGGTTTTATAATCATAAGGCAGATTGAGATTAGAGTCTAGCAAATACGCATAGTTACATGTATTTATATCTAAGTAAAGTAGGTTATTAAAAGTTTCTATGCGGCTGTTAAACATAATGTTGGAATCTATCATATATTTATACGTAGGTAAACAAATAATAAAGTTAGTGTGATTTAATGGCAATATTTTTTCTCTAATAAACATAACAAGCTGTAAATAGTTTTGTGTTTTCTTAAAGTCTTCCTCGCCAATATAAATAACGCAGTAGTCCGAGTGGGTCAAGTTTTGTACTTTACTTTCAATTTTTTCAAGTAACTGCGATAATCCACATGTAGGTTTGCGATAGTGACAGATTTCAAAGTCACCTATATTTTTCTTTTCGGCAAGTGTATATAATCTATTACAAGTTTCGCTGCTGATAAGGCATATTTTATGCTTTGTTGAAGATTGTTCTACAACAGTTTCGGCTCGTATGTTCTCACTTGTTTTAGATAAGCTTATGTTGCCCCTGCTGTGTGTAATTTTATTTGTGTTCGTAGGGGATGAGTGATCTCTTTCTATAGTCTGTGTTTGTTTTGTCTTTGTATGTTTTTTAGGTGTCATAATGATTGTCTTTGCTTTATTATTTCCTGGACTGTCGTCAGCTGATTCATCATTTTGCATATTGGTGATTGATTGTCTATTATTTCTCACAGGCGTAGATTTGCTCTTCTGGTTTATTTTACGTTTACGCCCAGAGCGCGGAGTCAAATTATTTATGTCAGTAATATTTATTTCCTTATAGGCATTTATTATTTTAATGTATTTTTGTATATCCGTTTTTAGCCTAAAATTCTCCGAATTTAAATTTTCTATTTCCTCATGAGCACTTTGTAAGTCATTGGACAGCTGTTTATTTTTTTCTTGAATATCTAAAATTGTTTGGCTGGTATTTAGCGACGTATTAGGTAGACTCATCATTGTCGTATCAAAAAGAGCAGAACTATCTGCAGTCAAATCACCTAATGAAGTCGTTCTGCATAATTTCCGGCTGCGGTAGGTAACATTATCATCCATAATTAATTTTTCAAAATCTTAATTTTTCTACCACAATTTTTTTTTTCTTATTAGTATGGTAACACTATCGCCCTTTAATAACTAGTACTTGTCATTTTTAGTTTGTCTACTCACCACTTGGGGCCGTATTGGCGGTAGTTGTCATACAATAATACGAGTCCAAAGTCCAATTTTAAAAAATGATTGCAAAAACGGTGTTGTTGTTTTGGTAATATAAGTAGATCATCAAAAATGTTATAACACTGCACTTAAAGTGGTACCTTCTCCGTAATGTTCTACGACAAGATAATATTTTGCCTTTACGTACACAGAATTATTGTATAAACACCGTTTTTCACTGAAATGTTATTGTTTATAAATGTTATTGTATTTGTTTTTTCACTTGTCGTATATAGTCACCAATAATGTCACTTGTTAATTTTAGTTCTTACACTCCATCTAACCACTTTTCAAACTATTTAGACAATAATTAATATTATTTTTGGATTATAATTACGCTGCTCATGTAAACAGTACGAGTGTTGCCAGTTCCAACTCAATTTAAATAAATGACTTTTGATTTCGGTCGCGGAATTGTTTGAAAGAGTTACCGTGGCCTTGGCATAGGCAACTGAAGGAATACGGGTGAGTTTTAGTCAGTAAAAGTCTGACACGCCCTTCCGCTCCACCCAGAGTGGTAGACGTCATGTGATGATTTCCAAACCAAAAAAAAAAGTGTCAAGTGTTGAACAAAATATGATTCGTGACAGTTAAAAATATTTGAATAAAATTTTGAGGGTTGTATTTATGATTTTAATTATTATAATTCTATAAATACATACGTTGTACGATCACGAATCATATTTTAATCAACATATAACCCGGCACTGATGTGTAAATTGCAAACAACGTAAAAAAGAAAACCAGGGCTACCCTGCAGCTTCCAACTGAATTAAAAAGTATTGCAGACGTAGGCCTATCAATGTTCAGTCGCGTATTTTTTCCGTATCATGTGTGTGAGGCCTTGTATACACGGCGTTTTGTATACGCGAAAAGATGAGTTTGAAGTGCATAAAACCCCGTGTGAATAGGCCCTGTTCGACGCCAGGCCAAGGCCCTGGCCATAGGACTCAATTAGCGCAGTGGAAGCATGATGGTGGGCCTTGGCTACAAGAGTGGTGCGAAAACTGTCCGCCGTGCGCGGAGCTGATTAATACAAATATTCAAAAGACTCACCTGGTTGAGGAAAACTGGTTCTGGAACCTACCTGGATTTATGTATGTAAATGAGTGTATATTGTATTGTGTAGTGACGCTATAAGTATTCCAGGATCCCAGGCCGCTACAATACGCTAGAGATTTTCTCAGCATGCGGTTCACAAATCACTATCACCTCAAACTATTTCAATCAAAGTCCAAACTAAAACCCGTTCTATTTCGTCAAAAGGGGTTATTTACACACAAAACAATTGGGTCACGAAAAATTGTCCACAAACGATCGATTCAAAAAGATTAATTTCAACAAGGGTCTCAAGGCAAATACAACGACCGTCCATCTTTCAAAGACCAAAAAACAAGTGTCAAAATCAAACTGACAAGTGACAGTTGTCACTCTGTTACACGCCATGATGCGTAGGCGTACAGAGTAAACAAGTCAAACGGGACGAAACAGGCCCTAAGGCCCAAGACTTACCTCCCAGTGTGTGAAGGTGTACGTTTCTCTGAACCAGTGCGTGAGTGCCTCGCTCAGTTTTTCGTTGGTCAGCACGGGCGACACATGGGTCAGTGAACTGAAATCGTCCGGCATGGTGCGTTAATTCTGAAAATGATCATTGAAATATTATTTATTATTCTGAACAAATAAGACGCACTTGATGAAATCTATAAATGGTGTAAAGGGAACGCTTCCGAAAACGATGACAGGTGATATAGTTATTCTCGATAGGTAACCATTTTTTTTTACATTAAAGTCGTGTCCCGCCTGTCTGCGGCAGCCTTTAACGTATATGTTAAGAAGGAGTGCAGAAAGCGAATATTTTTATAATAATTTAATTATTAATGTTAACACTAAAAATTTACATGTATCATGGTCGAATTTCGACCATTGGGCAACCACTAGTAAACATAAATAAGAATAAAAAAATATGCAACTAACAATAATTCAGTAGCCTATAATAAGGATTCAGCTCGGTTGATTTGTCAGTTTGCCCAATAATAAAATATAGGATAATGTGATGTAGTTAACGAATACAGTGGACCCCTGGTAATCCAGCCCCTGTTTAATCCGGCACCCCCTGTAAACCGACATGTCTATTATTATTGATTATTTTTTTGACAGTTTTCGATAATGTAGATAATGCATGACTGAACGGGAAATGGATCTATAATTTATCAGAGTACAAGGTCCTCTTTTGTAAAATGATCCGGACTATAGGGTGTCTTCTTAGGCAGTACTCTATAATCTGACAAATTCGATAGTCTGACACTGGTGCCGATTCTGTTGTACACGAACTAAACTAACTAAACTATCTCTAAAATTCCTTACTTTTGGCTATGAGAATTGTAACGCTATTCTGCAAGGAAAAATCTCTAAATTTAAAAATTATTTTGACACGACTAAAATCGAATTTGACAATCGCGACTCAGCGTGGTATTTTTTTTTTCTTTTGGTTTCGCAACGTTGTACTTGTATATGTGCATTGCGTAGAATGAATTTTTTGAGAGACGAAGGCGCGTGCTGGGGGGCAGCCTCAACGTGTTTTATATGGAATTTTTCACTTTTGTTTGAAAAATATAAAAAAAATATTACCCACGTGTTGAGATTTAAATGTGCCGGGGTATACTAAGGGGGCCGAAAATTTCATTATTTTTGCGATAGGACACGCCATTTTCAAGATATAAGCAAAAAGAAAATAAAAAATACAGAACTGTTTTTGCACGTGAACGCGTTGTTGAGAATTTTAGTTCATGACCACTAGTTTTATTCCACACCTTTTTAATCGCGATTAAAAATAGTCAGATTTAGTTAAAATAAATTATTTTAGTAAAAATTTTTGGTGAAAACCGGCAAACTCAGAATAGCAAAATTGACATTTTCACTAAACTAATAACTCAGTGCAATCTTAGTGCTGTCAAACTAAAATATAGTTAAGTTGTGTCACTTTAGTCTATTTCAGAATAGGAAATCGTCGTTTGACAGGATTAAACCAAATTTTAGTGATTTTTAGTTTAGTTTAGAGAATTTTGTGACAACAGAATCGGCACCACTGCCCTGCAAAACGTTTGTCGGATTACTGGGAGTCCACCGAATAGAGGATATTTTACTATTTCACTGTATCATGAGTTTAGTATTTAATTTGTATGAGAGAAAGTAAATATTTTGTTAAACTTTCATTGTTACTAATAAGTTACAAGATTATTTGACAACTCCATAATCATAAGAATAAAAATGAAATGCTGTTCACTAGTAAGAGTATCAACGGGGAACGGTTAGAACAATTTAGCTATTTTATGAATAATATGAATTAAAATATGAATTAAAATTTCCATCATAAGGGTTTCAATGAAAGAAAAATTTAAAAAGTTTGCAGAAAATTTGGAAAGTCGTGAAAAATTTAAGTGCTCTTTTTCCATGGGATTTTTGTATGATTTAGGTTTTGATACTTAGACAGGATAATGTCTAAGGTTCAACTAGTATTCAAGAATTATGGCTGTAAGTGAAAAAATAAATCATTTTGAGCAATAATATAGTATTTAATCATGAATATATAATTATTATTATTAAGGAATTTTAGGTCATGAGTATGAAATGAAAATTTTTTATTCATCTTATTAATGAGAATAAGATGAATATTTTTTTTTACAAAGTGGTCATGGTTCACTTGGCTTTTAATAGTATTTAAACCTAGAATATTTCACAAAGATATTTAAAATAATTTACTAACTGATGAATAAATATTAGGCATTGATTATAAATAAAAAAAACTTATTCCGTTACATGTGAATTGCGAATAACGGACTCGCGAGTTTCCATAAATTACGTATTCTAACCAGGGACATTTTTACAAAGCATAAGTAAGTAAAATAATAATAAATAACACTTACCGATAGATTTTGGATATTTCAAAACGAAATACTGAATACAATTCTGTTTATCTATAGCCGAAATACCGTTTCAAACTTCAAAGTTTCAACAAAAGCGCGCGTTTGAGTTAATCTTAATAATTTGATAGTGTGAAAAAACTGAGATAAAACGCACTCGTAATATGCTAAGCGGGATTCGACGTGCATAGAAATGAATAGCAATGCGAAATACAACTGTTTTTATTTGCACAAAGCATTACTTACGTCAAATTTGACGACGTGTTTTGTTGTGACGTGTTATGGTGACACAGACAGTGACAAAGACAATGACAAGCACGAAATGGTGCTGCCAAGTTTAGAGAAAGAACAGTGGCGAACTCTCGAACAAATTTTTGTTGACATTTGTTTTTAGCGTCTGCCTATGAAAAATATGTAAAAATATAGAGATTGAATTGCTGAACAGTTTTGTCTTCAGTTATACTTTTATAGGAAGTCAGGAATTTAAGATATTTCAGGTTGAAGTTTTAGAGGTTCTGTCTCGTCAACAACAGACTTACCGAAAAATATATGTAGAAATACCTACTTATTGCTGAAAATATCATTGATAGAAATGCATTTTAAATATAAAATAAACGACGGACTACGTATTCAGAATATTAAGTCCAACCGACGTGCATAGGTCTGCCACATGGTCCATGTAAGTAAGTAGGCAGGTACTTACTTACTTCATTATATGTTCAGAAGAATATTTATTTAATAATCTTAGTCAACTATCTTTAAGCAGTTAGTAATAGATATAGTATGATTCATTACATGATAAGGGTAGGTCATCGGTAGGTATAGAAAAAGAAAACAACTTTGTTTTTTAAATATTTATTCCTCATCTTCTCTAACCACAATGTCATCAAGAAAACTTGCGGGTGCTGTGATATATGGTTGATGTCTGGCTCATCCTAGATATCATACTTCAGTCATTGTATGAGCGTAACATCCAACTCTCGAGTTAAGTGCAAATGGTATCGGCGCATTTTATTGACACATAATATGTTGCAGTTGACACACATGATGCGTGTAGGCCTTACACGGCTACTCATCGTGATAAACAAATCGATCCACACACAACAAAATCCAAGGTATCAGGCAGAATCGGCATCCAGAGTCACAGAAAAATGTCGTCGTATAGGCAAACAATCAGAATCCTTAGGCAAGCACTAGTCACACCGGGAACCGTAAATCTCAGAGTTCATAAGCAGAAACAGTTCATGAAGTAGAAAATCATGGAAAATCGATGGAAAACAAAATAACGAGACGCACGCGAAGACAACGACAAGTTATCAGTGCCGGCCGATTGACAATTGAAATGTCATGTTTTTTTTTGCGATGTTGCCATACTCGAATTACACTACGATGTCATTTGTACAGTCACGAGCTTTAATTTGGGACCCATTTCCGTTAAATGTTGTTAGAACAATCATAATGCAATAAGGTCGAAACTTTGAAACTTTGCTTTAAGGTTGAAATGTTGAATGTCAAGTTAAGACATAAAATGTCTTATCTAATCGACCTATAAAATGATAACCTCGTTGCAAAAAGCTATCATTACGATTTTCTAATTACGAACATGTGTCGTGTCAGTGTCATTTAAGAAAATAGTTTAATGTGATATTTTCACAAAATATAATTTACCAATTAATAAAATGCTTGCGGCTAATCGTGACCAAATAAGGCTCCAAATTATTGATTTGCACGAACAAGGAGGCATTCACGAGATATCACGACGAATAAATGTGACAAGAAACACAGTTCGCCGCTGGGTTCGACGCCACGGGAACGAGGAAAATATTATTGACTTACGACGAAACAACCATCACCCGCAAGTTATAACACAAGAGCAGAGCCGCTTGATGCAAAGGCAATACCTGATGAATGGATTTACGCCAACGAGGCATTTTGCGGAAGCGTTTGAAGTCCACCCTTCAACAGTTAGAAGGCATCTTAAAGCTATGGGACTGCATCACAGGCGGCCTGCAAAAAAAATTGCGTTGACATCCGTCAGGGCATCCGCCCATAAAGCTGCTCGACTTATTTTCGCACGTCAGTATCTAAATTTTGATTGGACGACGACGGCTTTCATCGATGAAAAGACTTTTTAATCTTCCCAAACGGGCAGACTACATTTGTGGCGAATTGACAGGACGCGATACACGGAAGACCACGTCATAGCTAACAACGCGTCTGGTCGCATTACAGTTAACATGTCTGGCTGGATTAGTTCAGCCGGCATTGGAGAACTAATAAATTTACCACCCAGGGCCACTGCTCAAGATTATGTCGATTTATTAGACGAGAGTGTCCTTCCAACATTGCAACTATATTATCCACAAGAAGATGTTGCTCCAATAAACTTTGTTCAAGATAACGCAACAATTCATACGGCAAGAATCGTTAGAACTTGGTTCGACAATAATAGAGCAAATTTAAATCGTATTCCGTGGCCTGCAAAGTGTGCCGATTTAAATCCTATAGAAAATTTATGGGGCTTAATGGTTCAAAAATGGTCAAATAGAAACGAAAGAACTAGAGAAGCACTTATGGATCACTGCCTCACAGTCTGGGAAAGTTTAAGGGGAACTGACATATGTGACAAATTGATTGGATCCATGCGTAATCGGCTCCAGGCTGTGATTGACAATGAAGGTGGATATACGCGGTTTTGAATATTTATGATAAAAAAATTACTGGAGAGATTTAAATTAATTTAGTCGTAGCCTTCGGTGATAAGTGTTTATTTTGTGCACCGCTAACCATGCTTTCTATATAATTGTGTTAAGATTGAGGTTTGTGTCATAAATGTCTTAATAAATATAAAGAAAAAAAAACTTTGTTTTTCTAAAGATTTTATTAATCAATATTTTAGCTGAAATCTTCTAAGCCCCCATAATCATAAACGGCCTTTAAACCTATTTTATTTTAAATATGTTGTTTTGGTCCGTCACTTTGATATTTATGTTTGAGAAAGAGACAAAACTTTTTAACTAATATAGGTTTGAAGAATAAGCGGGTTAGTTGACTAGCTATCATATATTGACAATATAATTTTGTTCTTTTTTATTTGTTTCTTTTTTCTTATGGGACCACAGGACCAAAAAGTAATTATTACTCGGAAATCGGTAATGATCGTTTGCCCTCGCTCCAGTTGACGTTAGCCCCTAGAAACGTAAAGTTGTCGATGGTAAACATTATGACGTTTATTGTTTGTGCAGTGACAGCGTTAACATAATAGCTCTAAATGGCGAAAGTTTGCTACACGATATTCAACCTTAGGTGGGTCCCAAATTAAAGCTCGTGACTGTACGTATTAAAAAATTATGACCGCTATAATCTTTAGCACAAGCAATCATTTTTATTTTAACATTTGTATTCTGATACAGAAATATATTTCCTAAGTATATTAATGCAATACGTAAAGCCACAGCGTATGTAAGTTGACTAAGATTTATATTACATGGCAACATTAAAAGTATCGCTTAGCCAAAAGTCATGAAGTCAATCAAGAAAGAAAAAAAACTTAGCCATGATTATTTCTTAACAACAATAATCTAGTCAAATAAGGTCTTTATTATGATGATTTTTTTTTTCAGACTTTGTTAGTACTTTTGTTTGATTTGATAAAACTTAGTAAATTATTTCGTTGGTATCTAGTAGGGTGACATACGTAGACGCTTAATAATTTCATCAACAATTCTCTCGCCGGTATCCTTTCCTACGTTACGGCCGCAGCCACAAACCGTAGACGGATAGTGACCAAGGAACTTAAATCCAACCATATGGATATAAGTTCCTCGATACATAGGCTGCACTAAAAGTATCGGGAATGGAATATTTCCACTGTTCCTGTCACATTAGAATATTTTTTGAAAAGTCCTTGGTTTTAAAAATCGAATATCATTTATCTATATATATAAAAATGAATCCCTATTTCCCTTGGTCACGCCATCACGCGTGAACGGCTGGACCGATTTCACTTTTTTTTTGTGTGTTTGTTATTGTCAGGAGAAGGTTCTTATGAAAGAAAAAAATTAAAAAATTGCGCGGAAAATATAAAATTTAAGAACACTTATTTAAGGATACTTCGACAAATATTTTTGAATTTGATTAAATTCTTGAAGAAGGCTATAAGCTAACAAACATCACGCTAGGGCCGTTAGGAAAATATAGAGTAAGAAAGAAACGCTAAGCTAAGAGATAGCCCGGGAAGACAAAGAGATGCGATTAGGTGGATCGGGGGAACAAGAAATTTCACGCGAGCGAAGTCGTGGGCAGTAGCTAGTATTTATTTAAAAAAAGATTCTCGGTCTTGTCACAAGGTTTTGTCAAACTTGTTTAGTCGTTCAGAAAATGGAATTGACTCGAGAAAATTCAAGAGCGATGATTTATTATGACTTTCGAAGTGGTTTAACACAAAAACAGTGTGTTGACCGGATGAACCGCATTTGGTGATGAAGCCCCATCCAAAACCACAATTTATCGCTGGTTTGCTGAATTTCAACGTGGACGTGTCAAGCTTAGTGATGATCCCCGTCAAGGTCGTCCAAAAACTGCAGTCACCCAAGAAAACGTACGAACCCGAAACAAAAAACCAGTCACGAGTCTGGGTAAAAGCCAACAAAAATTGTTCGTTCACGGAGTGTTGCAAAAAAAATGGTGGCCACGTTTGTCTCCAAAACCGGCCATGTTGCGACTATTCCTCTTGAGAGACAAAGAACGGTTAATGCAGAATGGTATGCTAGCATTTGTTTGCCACAGGTCGTTTCTGAACTCCGTAAAGAGAACCGCAACCGCCGCATCATCCTCCATCACGACAATCCAAGTTCTCACACCGCGCACAGAACAAAAGAGTTTTTAGAGCAAGAAAACATAGAATTATTAGACCATCCGCCGTACAGCCCAGACCTAAGCCCTAATGATTTCTATACCTTCCCTAAAATAAAGAATAAATTGCGTGGTCAGAGATTTTCATCACCTGAAGAAGCGACGCCTACAAAACGGCCATTTTGGAGACCCCAACTTCTGAATGGAATGGTTGCTTCAATGATTGGTTCCATCGTATGGAAAAATGTGTCAAATTTCGCGGAGAATACTTCGAAAAGCAATTAATACATTTTTAAATCATCATTTCAGCCGTAAGACGTCCACTGCTGGACTTAGGCCTCCCCCAATTTGGGGGGCTTTGCCATAATCGCCACGCTTGGCAGGCGGGTTGGCGATCGCAGTATGGTGGTAGAATGCATAGAGAACGCTGCTGCCCATTCTCTAGTAAGTCCCTTAGTCGCCTTTTACGACACGGGGTGGTGTTATTCTGTACGTCCGGCACCATACGGTACGTTTTTAAATAGTAATGTTGTGTTACTTCCTTGATTCCCGAAATTTTCAGTGCCGCCCTCGTAGTTACTGGCTTATTGACACATTATTTCAGTAGACGTCAGAATAGTAAGAAGCAAGTCGTAGTTCAAGAAGCGACTGTACAATTCATGTAGTAATGCGACAATATTCATATATGCTTTCTTCCTGCACAAGGAGCGGGTGAATCTAACAACTTGTCGCTCCTCAGTAGCTTTGCGTGATTGAGTAATAAACATCTAAACTTTCACATTTGTAAATAACTAGTAAGATGTAAATATCAAGTTAATAAAAATTAGAAGTATTTTCTATGAAACTGAATATTCTATGCAAGCCCCGCATCGGTTCTTACGTTACAAAAAACATGTCGGTAGGTATAGGTGGCTACTGTTAAACGATACAAGACAATGCTATTTTTCAGAAAACACTTTGTTACGAAATACCTACCCAACAATTAGTTACTACTCACAAAACGAACCTAACAATCAAATTCGAAAATTAATCAAATGGTTGTGAACAACTATGCAATACATATATTCTGTAGTTTCTGCCTGGGGTAGGCAAAAACTACAGAGTATGTGGTAGCGAGGTGAAGTTACGCCTCTCGCCCAACCATGGCGTGACTTAATGTAATTTCGAATATTTGGCCTTTAAATACAAAACCATACAAAATTCATTTCTCGAAATATGTCAAAGCTAGTAAGGTTGCGTAATTTATTCCGGCGTTAAGAAGTAGGTACAGGAGGATCCATGTCAGAGGTAACGGCAATATGTATGGCAGGTATGCAGCGCCTAATGCTGGAAACACACACAGATACTAGTCGCCGCGCCGCCGCCGGTGTTCAAAATCATACGTCCACACGACACAACAGATTTTGACAGCCGATTTGTCGCTAGGGACGTCAAAATCTGCGGAAACCTATAAAACAATTTTCATCAAATAAGGCTTAGGCATTTTATGAACGCTGATTTATAATTCAATAAAAGATTTGCATGGTCGCAAAAGATTTTTATTAATTAAAAATAAAATTACTCTCATAACTACAAACGTTTCGCGCTATCCGATGGGCTTTTTTGTCGTAGTTCTACGAGTTCTAGTTCTTCGCTTCGGCGTCTTTTTCGTTATCGATCCTTTCGTCGGAGTCGTAGTCGGTCTGGTCGGCAACCCTTTACCCACTAGAACAACAAATTAGACAGGTATCTGTAAACAGAACTAGGTAGGTAGAGCCCAGTGGTATCGACCCCGACCTACGAGTGGGCCCCGAATTACGGTTGTGGGTTCGAACCCACGCAGGCACTTTACTATCTATAAATAACTAGTTTCTGCCCGCGACTTCGTCCGCGTTAAATTTCTTGTTCCCCCGACCCTTCCCGTCGCGTTGAATCGCCTACCCGTGCGATTTTCCCCGGTTTTGCAACATTTTTCATTACTGCTCTGCTCCTCTTGGTTTTAGCGTGATGTTATCTAGCCTTTCTCGATAAATAGGCTACCCAACACAAATATAATTTTTCAATTCAGACCAGTAGTTCCTAACATTAGCGCGTTCAATCAAACAAACAAACAAACTCTTCAGCTTTATAATATTAGTATAGACTAGCTTCTGCCCGTGACTACGTCCGCGTTAAATTTCGTGTTCCCCCGACCCGCTCCGCTCCTCTTGATTGTAGCGTGATGTTATATAGCCTATAGCCTTCCTCGATAAATAGGCTACCCAACACAAAAATATTTTTTCAATTCGGACCAGTAGTTCCTGAGATTATCGCGTTCAATCAATCAAACAAACAAACTCTTCAGCTTTATAATATTAGTATATCAATACTAATATTACACCAACATCTACCAACCGCACTGGGCCCGCGTGGTAGATTACGTCCTACTACCTCTCAGTGAGAGGAGGCCTGTGTCCCAATCCCAACAGTGGGAACAATTTAGGCTGATTATGAGGTAGGTAGGGCAGGATAGCCATAATGTAATGTCTATACACATGTTTTGGACTAATAAATGATCTTATAGCTGAATCCCGCTACGTGTATAGGACAATCCGTAAATTACTCAGTTATTTTCAAATTTCCCGAAAAAATAAATGCATGCATGAAACCGATTTTGATGTGATTTGGCACATAGATAGACTACACATTTGGAAAGGACATAGGCTACCTTTTGCTCCGGTAGCACGTTCCCGTGGGATAATTTAGTATATTCACGCAGGCGAAGCCGGAGGCAGAAGCTAGTCTATACATATATTAAAGCTGAAGAGTTTGCTTGTTTGGTTGAACGCGGTAATCTCAGGAACTACTAGTCAAAATTGAAAAATTATTTTTGTGTTGGGTAGCTTTATATAGAGGAAGGCTATAGATTATATGTATAACAGCACGATCTAAGATCAGAAGGAGCGGAGGAGCAACGCAAAATGGACGAAAACTGGCAGGCAATTCGATGCGACGACGGGAAGGGTTAGGGGAGTAAAAAATTGTGTTTAATAAGTTTAAAAATAATCTTACCGGCAACGGGGATCTCCGTTGTGGTCGTACTGTTATCCTGTTCTGTGGTCGTCCAAATATCATACTCCGGTATCCACATCCCAATATCGAGCGGCTCGAACCCAAAGTCTGTCATATAACTCTGACCCCGATATTCTACTCTTGTCATTGAGAAGTCTTCGTAGTATGTGCCCTCTTCCCACTTCCACTCCTGGATGTCTAGGAGAGTCATGTTCTTCTGGAATCCCCACGCATACATCTCGAAGAGGGCTTTGTCGGAGAACATAATGTAAACGGCAAGCTCGAATACTGAACCTGTATCGTAAATATAAAATGAGGTTAATTAAGTTATTTATTGTTCACTTCAGGTTACAGACATCATTGTAGCCCTGGCTCTTGTACTAGGAATTCCTGTATGACAATTATTATCCGACTACGGCCAAGCAAAATGGATGGTAATGATTTTAACCAGTATGTATGTATGTTCAATTGTTCCCCCGTAACATCTAAACTACTTTTCATAATATGACAAATGAGGTATCCTTGAAAGCGGCTTGGTCGTTCGCCAGCCATGGATCACAAGAGTGTTGAAAAACGTCGTGTGAAACCTGTGTGCATTGATGATTACATACTGAGCTCCCTTATCGAATAATACCGCCTCGCGTGTAATGACCAAAATAGCATACTTGTATCATAATGTACTGTTAGGTAAAAAAATACAAGAAAAGAGTGAGGTACCTTTGTAGAAATAACACGCTGGTCCAAAACTGATTCTAGGACAATAATGCTTGACTCTAATTTCCGACAAGGCCGACGCGTTTCTTAGCTCCAGAGTCAAACAAGTGTACTCCACCATTTCTATTAATGTAAGCTGATAACAAAATAAGTATATCGTGTTAGAGCTAGTTCATAATGTAACAGGAAATCCAATGGGTCCAGGGGCGACGGAGGGATATCCATCGCTCCCTACTCCTTGCGACCCGAGATGGTGGGGCATAGTGTTCTACGCGCGCCTCTCTAAAATGTAATAGGGGGAGTTCAACACCTCCCAGGGGGGTGGTAGCAGCCGGGAATCGAGAAAGTCGCAGTCAGAGTCTGACGTATCCCTTTTTCCACCCCAGAGAGGAGGACATATGTACATGAGGATTTCCACCCCAAAATAAAAAGTTCATAATGTATATCAATAGAATCTTTTACAGAGAATACAGCCGATGCATTCTGGCAGGGTCTACTCTTTTAGCACGAAATCCGTAGTTTCGGCCGAAATACGGGTGTTTCCAAATCCGTATCACCATCGGACATAATACTGGACAATTTTTTAACCAGTACGCAAATAACAATTTAAACTTAAACGAGTTATAATAAGTGTGCAATTTTTATTTTGATATTTTTTTATTTTTTATTATGTTAGGGTGGCTTACAGCTAACAATACAGAATTAGTAGCGAGGTAATACACGATAAGCCATTTACAAGCCTCCACAGATAGCAACAGAGTATCGTTGTAAAGGTTATAAAGTATTCAATGACATATAAATATAACTGTGCAAGTGATTAACTAATTAATTAAGCTTAAAATTAACTAAATATAAATTATACTAATTACATTAACAAAAGAATGTAGCTACACTGGTAGAAGTGCATGCACACCACTACAGGGATTCACTAAATAAAGTTTTTGGATAAAATGGTACTAATCGTAAAAATCGATTTGTTTCCAAGCAGCTTGGTGTCCCCAAGCTGCTTGGAAACAAATCGATTGACGGATATTCATTTTTAAAAATTTTGTTAAATGCCTTGACTGCGCGAATGATATAGGAATTACTGCGGTAAATTGTGCGAGCATATGGAGCATGGAGAAGATTTCTCAAACGAGAATGTCGAGGTGGAACATTCAGGGACAGCTTGGAAAGAAGTTCAGGACATTCAATGCTTGATTGAGCTATTTTCACCAAGAACCTTATGTCGGATGTATTTCTCCGAGTTAGAAGTGGGAGTAAGTGGAATCGTGTACATCGATCATAGTAGCTCAGATAAAGGATTCTTTTGTAACCTAAGTAACGCGTGAATTTTCTTTGTATTCGTTCCAGTCTGTCTGAATGCACTGCATAATTCGGATTCCAAATTTGACTACCATATTCGAGGTGACTGCGGACGTAAGCACAGTACAGGATTTTTAAGGTTTTCATTTTATTGAAAGAACTAGCATTACGGATAATGAATCCCAAGGCTTTGCAAGCTTTTTTGGCGATATGGTCGACATGACACTCAAATGTGAGCTTACTGTCTAGTATAATTCCAAGATCTCTAGTGACATGAGTTCGAGATAAGGGCTGATTTGCGACTGAGTAGGATATAATATGATTGGTAGGTTCTTCCGGGTGAAAGTGATGACTAAGCATTTGGATATGTTAATATCTAGTTTATTGATTCTACAGTAGCTTTCCAACCTAGAAACGTCTGCCTGCATAAGTCTAGCGTCATTTAAATTTTTAACGGATGTATAGATTTTCATATCATCTGCAAACATTAGGTGCTTAGAATGTTTGAAACACTCGCCGATATCATTAATGAAAAGTACAAATAATAACGGCCCTAGTAAGGAGCCCTGCGGCACACCTGAAGGGATGGTTAACCAGGAGGACATATAGCCATTGAGCACAACTGCCTGAGTCCTATTTTGCACATAGGACGATAACCATCTATATAGGTCTCCCCTAATGCCCAATTCAAAAAGCTTCCTCAGTAGAATGGCATGGTCGATCCTATGGAATGCCTTGCTGTAATCGGTATAGATTGCGTCGACCTGGGATCCATTATCCATGTGCTCCGAAATATAATCCGTGAACAGAATCAGGTTGGAAACTGTAGACCTTCCTTTCAGAAAACCATGCTGTTGGGAACTCAAGCTAGCCATCACACTGCTATATAACTGATTGTAAATTATGCGTTCCAAGACTTTAGCTAGCAGACAAAGCTTAGAAATTGGCCTATAATTTTCAATATTATCTTTAGTACCCTTTTTTAATGGATGGGTGATATGAAAGCTGATTTCCATAAAGTAGGTACCACACCTTCAGAAATTGACCTTTTGAATAAAAGTGACACAGCAAAAGCCAGTTCATCAGCGCACTTAACTATGAACACAGCAGGCAGGGCATTGGGGCCGGCAGATTTAGTTAGGTCAAGGGATTTTAAATGTTTATAAACGACTCCTATGTCAATTTCGACTGTACTTAAATCACAGTTTGAAGTACAGTCGGCTGAACCACAGCTGGGACTAGCGGATGAAGCATCTAGAAAGGTTGTGAGAAAGTAATTAGCAAAGATTTCACAGATACCTCCACCTGAGTCACTTCTATTATCACCATATGACATACTTGATGGAAAATTACTATTCATGCGTTTACTTTTCACATACGACCAGAATAGTTTTGGGCTAGTACCTATTAAGGACTCAATCTTAGTCATGTAGGCCGTATAACAAAGCTGTTCTATATCGTTGGCTCTATCGCGGAGTAATTGATAAGATACACGATCAGAAATATTACCGTACACTTTAAATTTCTTATCCTATCTTTATGAGCGCCGAGTTATACCAAGGTGGATATTTGAAAACATTACACCGACGGAGAGGGACATATTTTTCTCCGATCTCGAATATCGTTGAATAAAAGTTCCGGACAGCTTCGTCAACAGTTCCTTTTAGAATTATGTCGTCCCATTTAGTGTCTCGCAGGTCAGATCGAATACATTCGTAATTACCTTTATTATATTGATACACCATGCGTGCACTGGCATTAAGTGCCTGGGGCTGCACAGTAGTAAGCTGAATTAACAACGCTCGATGATATGAGTCCTCGACAGTTAAGGGTTCTAAACATGCCGAGACCGTGACAGGAACATTTGCGAGTACTAGGTCTAGAATTTTGCCATGCTTGTTTTTAATAAGATTAAATTGCTGTAAACTACAATTAATGGTATCAACAAAATGAGTAAACAAGCTAGTTTGAGGCGCAATAGGTCTAATTTCACCATGTGTAGTCGTCCATGTTATGGAGCTCATATTAAAGTCTCCAAGAATAATGAATTTATCTGAGGGGTGGTTATTTATTAAGTCTGAAAGATTGTCCAAATAAACATGTAACTGACTAGCGAAGCTATTGCCTGAATTCTGTTTACACAGATACAGAGTACATATGTTTAGTCGGTAGGTACGTTTATAACAGCTGGTTCTTAATGGGATCGAAATCCAAATGTCTTCCGCACTGGATTGCCAGTCAACATTCTCGACTACAGCGAGTGAGCGGCGGACCGCCATCAACACGCCGCACTGTGGGAAAGCCCCATACAAAGCCGTCTCAAAACTGTTTAACGTGAAAGTCGTTATAATGGAATAAAATTAATAAATTAATGTAGTTTGATAAATAAGCTTTCTTTTCGTATTTTTTTAGTTTTTTTTAGTTAACCATAATGTATATAAATAGGCATCAACGCTAACTCATGTTCAATAACGTAATTTAAACGCAATACGTTACTATAATTCAACGCCACATTACTCAAAAGTTTTTGATATAAATGTACAAGTATTATACAGTTTTGGAATGCTTATAATGCACCCATAACGTTTACTAATTAATATTATATACATTGGTTTAATAAAATAAAATTAACCAATATAGTTTAAGATGGCATATTTTTAGTGCAATTTTTTTTTAACTAGACTTTTACCCTTTACCGCTGCTTGCCGCTGTCGAGGTATTTGTTGTATTAAGATCTTTATACATTAGTATATACAAGGAAAAAATAAAAATTTGCGCATACTTGCGCTTTTTCTGACACGGGATCAAAACATATCGTGAGATAAAATTATATATTTTTTCAAAATCGTTTTATTTCCCACAAAATTATTTTTTACTTATTTAGGTCAAATAGATATACAGCGATGAGTATTATTAATAGTTTTTATGTGGTTTTGACTACCTTACTTGATAAAATATGGTCAATTATCTATTAGGGTCGAATTTGAAACAGGTTGGTTATGGGAAGAGTGCAAATGATTAGTTTCTTATCTTTTTGCACATAGCACTATTTCATTGGCCAATAAAAGGAAGGCGAACCCTGAAACATTCACAGTTCTTGGTCAGATATTCAGTTGCCCTAAAAAGCAGTTATTACTTATTTTCAAATATTCGCAGAAGTTGACTGATTTCAAAAATTTGTTTGTAGCAAACGAGAGTTGTGCAATTTGTTGATAAATGGGCATAATGTAGAAGAGTACTTACAAGAAAAATTCAATTTGTTACCAGAGGATATGGGTACTTTGGTCTCCTACATTCAAAGAAACTTGGTATCTAAATGTAACGAACGCTGGAGAAATGCATCTCGAAGAAAAGAACGCTTTGAAAGTAAAAACGTCCACTGGTCGTCTAACCAGTCAATTTCGTGTTCCACTATAGTGTCGAGTCACGGTTAATGATATAAGAGTGATACAAGAGTACGGATTGGACTGTGTGCTCAATGCATATGCTCAGGAATTACGGTCTATTGGTGAGATGGAGGAGGCCTCAATCGTTAATATTATACGAACTGCATCAAGAAATGATATTTTTTTTTCTTAAATACGTAACTGAGAACCCTGAAGACGTTACACCTTTTACAAAGGAAGAAGCACTACGAACATTTATTGACTTAGACCTTAACAAAGAACAGTATGGAAAACTTCGACTTTGTTTAGCGGACAAAAACTGCTCAGTGTTTCCTTCTTATCGACGATGAAGTGACAAGAACCTTTATCTACCAAAACATAACTTTACAGGAAACAAAAATAATGTTTAATTTTTTCTAAGCACAACGTATGAATACAAGTTTTATTTGTTATATATTATATAAAAAGCTGTTATCGGAGGATGTGAGAACCTAGTTTATACCTATACAACCAACTTTTTGATTTAGCCGTAATAACTAATGAAAAAACGAAAATCGCCAAAATGTCAGTTAGAAGTTCTTGTCACTTCATCGTCGTTATCCAACTTTACTCGAAGCGAAGAATGTGTTAGCCACCAGATTCGAGCATAACCATTACTAACATAAGTGCACAAGTCAATCTGCAAGACTTGTTGGATCATACTGTGGCACGTATATTACTAATTGGTTCAGTTTACAAAAACGGTTTAAGTGAAACTATTCTGTAAATGGGGTTTGACGGGTCATCTGGGCAGAGTGAATACAAGCAAGTTTTGCCCGAAGAAAGCGATTTAATATTAGATGCAAACCTTTTTATTGCTTCACTTGTACCCATTAGACTCATAGATGAGACAACGAATACTGTCGTTTGGAAGAATGAAACTTGCTCATCTGTAAGATATTGCAGACCTATACTGTTAGAATTTGCCAAAGAAACTCTTGAAAAAAAACCACGTCTGTTGTGGCTGATATCAACAATCAGAAACAAAATCTGTCTCCTTCCCTGATAAATAAGAATGGTGAGGTAATCGAAATTACTCATGAACTATTTTTAACCATGATTGATGGTAAAGTGGCACAAGTTTTAACTGAAACTCGTTCAAGCTTCTTGTACAGTTTGTGGTGCTACTCCTCGGCAAATGAATAACTTAGAGGCAGTTAGGACAAGAGATGTGAACGAAAGTTCATTTCAATACGGACTGTCAACACTACATGCTTGGATTAGGAGTATGGAGATGATCTTACACATTTCTTATAACTTGTCTTTTGAAAAGTGGTCAGCTACTACACCCGAAAATAAAAAAACAAAGACGAAAAGATAAAACTGGTACAAAAGCGGTTTAGGGAAGAAATGGAACTGCATATCGATAAACCTCGATAAGGCACTGGAAATTGTAATGACGGAAACACAGCTCGGAATTTTTTTCAGAATTACTCTTGCTCCGCAGACATTACAGGAGTACACGTAGAACTTATAAAACGAATGTACATAATACTACAAACTATGTCATCTGGAATGGCTATTGATTCAAAAAAGTTCGGTGAATACGCATATAGTACAACCCAACTGTACGTAAATAACTATAACTGGTATTATATGCCTTCCTCCGTGCATAAAATACTTATTCATGGCGAAAAAAACATTGAGTATTATGCTATTTTACCTATCGGACAATTGTCCGAAGACGCGCAAGAATCCCGAAATAAGGACTATAAAAAATTTAGACTTCAACATTCTAGAAAGTGTTCTAGAGCGGCTACCAATGAAGACGTGTTCTATACCTTACTGTACACTTCTGATCCATATATATCAAGTTTGAGGAATACCTCAGAAACAATATCGAAAGTTTTAGATGAAGCCAAGGCCCTTCTTGCCGTCAATGAAAATCTGTAGTAGCTTGTTGAATTGAGTACGTTTCTGTTTTCTTGTTTGGTACTGTATATTCCGTTTTATGTAAATTAAACAAATATATTTTGTATTTTTTTCTTATAAAATGCATGTATTTTTTAAGTATAATTTTATAATTAATTAATAAACATAATTTTCAGAATCAAAATTATTTCCATTAAACTGTATATATCCATGTATATGTGTGCAAAATTACAGCTCATTTCGTTTTGAAACAACTGAGATACGGAATTTTGAGACGAAACATACGCGATTTTCCCACTGTGCGCCGCCACCCCGCGATTGCGCTGTGACCGCGTAGTCACGGTCGCGCCGCCACACTAGGTACCGATCGTCAAAAAGTTCACTGTTTAGAATCCCATCAACGAGCCAGGTCTCGGTTAAAGTGATTATATCGTAATTACACTTCGCTAGATTCCTATAAAAGTTCATTGACTTCGTCCGCAGTCCTCGGACATTCTGGTGATAAATATTTAGTTCACACACCAGTGGCGAAGGCACCATATAACACGATTCCTACCGGCTTGCCTTTGGGGATTCGCATTGGTAACTCTATCACTATTAAAAATACAATAGTATGTAAATAGTGACTACTATTGTCAATAAATATAGTTACACTACGGGTATTTAATTCACCATAACATTCAAACAACAAAAAAGGTTATTTATACCTTTGTATTACAACAAAAGAGAAATGTTCTAAATTAACCCGGCGCCAAAACGTCATAATCGGGAACTAAAAATTCATACAACAGCGATCCCGTAATGATGTCACTTTAGGTCACGTGGCACCGCTTGATATGTACGAGAGCAAGCCGCTGTACAACGGGTTATGACAAAGACAGGTACAGAAAAATGCGTCAGCGAGAACGAGATAGAGGAATATTGCATATTTTATTCGTTTTCATCTGTTCAATTTAATTGTATTTAATTCATTACATTCCTATATTAATTTTAGACTGATAGTAAGTATTCTTTATTGATGAGTCAGTAAGTTAAGGCCGACTTCGCTTCGGCTTCTCTTTTAGAAAAATTTACGCCTCGCCGCTGTCACACACTATGGAATGTGATATCAACAATAAATAGTTAATTAAAAAGAGTGTGTAAACAAAGTGTCGCAATCTCGAACAGGAATATAGGCTTACCTTAATCAGCACAGAAAAAAAAAACATCTAACTTGCATGCAGAGGCAGACTCGTCCATCAATACTAAAATATGATTCATTCTACACAAAACAACACTGGCGTAATTATTAGTTATTACGGGTAGGTTAGAAACAAGCTTTAATCGCATATTTACTACAGTAAGATCAAAATAGTTTATATTATTCTCCAAACTCAATACACAACGCTTGTAAAAAGGCACTTCGAATGAATATATCTTAGTACAAAAAAATTAAGTTATCGTTAAAGAAAGATGTTTATTTTGAAACTGGTTTTTATGGTCACTTGCGCGCGGCGCCGAAGGTGAGCGACCGAGCGTAGCTACTGGTACCTACCAGCTATTCGGACGGGTAAAAATTCTAAGAAGTTCAAAGTACCTACGCCGGCGCGCGGTTACTGACCTATTACTATTTCGATATCATATTACGAAATATGTAGGGTGTCCACAGTTTACTGATTTAAGGTCGGATAAAAATTTAAAAAAAGTATTGAAAAAGTAGTTGAAATTTGTTCTATTATTGATACTGAACCACCAAAAAAAAAATTGCGCACTGGTTAAAAAATTTCCCGTATAAGTGCGGTGCCCGAAGCAAAAATGAATTTGAACGGGATTTTTTCGCAGACATTATTTTCA
This sequence comes from Aporophyla lueneburgensis, assembly GCA_932294355.1. Lineage (NCBI taxonomy): Eukaryota > Metazoa > Arthropoda > Insecta > Lepidoptera > Noctuidae > Aporophyla > Aporophyla lueneburgensis. The sequence goes on from OW028755.1 coordinate 25,801,708, forward strand.
ATACACTGCTTTTTTTGTGGGTGGGAAATCATCAAATGACGTCTCCCGCTCTGGATGGAGCGGGAGGGCGTGTCAGACTTTTGCTCACTTAAACCCACCCGTGTTCCTTCAATTGCCCATATGCCAGGACCAAGGTAACTCTTTCGAACAGATCTCGCGACCCTGGCAGGTCAACGCACAGCTTAGCTTCGAGAATTGAAAATGAATACTGTAGAGTTTCGGTCACCCATTCTCACCTGCGGATATGGAACAAATAAATAATAGTTTCGAAAACTATTATTTATTTTCTATATTTAAGGGTGTTTCGAATTTTGTGCCGTATGTCAGCGTAGTTTTCGAAGACAGTTTTTTTTTGCTATCCTGGTAACCATGGCAAGAATAATGGCACACATTTATGAAATTATTGTATTGTCACCGGTCTTTGATAAGTATGCCAAATTTCGAGGTAATCCGACGTTTTGAAGGGGGTCAAAATCATGTTCAAAGTTTCCGTTACATAGGCACATACTAACATACGTATGAAGCTAATAAAAATACTTTACTCACATTGTAAAAGAGAAACTTGTACCGATTGTTGTCGGTTCGCAATATAATCGATTCTCTGAACACCAAATTGAGTTTTTCTTCAGGATCGCACGCGCCGAACTTCTGGTACAACACGCTAGCTGAAACATACATTAACATAATTGAGGAGTGCAGTCCAATAGCTGCCACGTGTCATCACCATAATCATCAACAGCCTATAATGTTTCCACTGCTGGCCCCCACTCGGCGAGAGGGAACCACATGTGGCTATACTTAAACAGACAGGCAGTGTTCCGTCCCGTTTAAATTGGTTACTCTATGCGCCTAACGGAACAAGCCCGAACGGAGTGACATCTGACTTGTCAGTTTTGACTTTGACACTTGACACTTGGTTTTGATCTGGGGAAGAAAACGTGGGTCCTTTTGGCGTGCCGACCCCTATAGTTAAATTAATCCCTTAGAACCGGTCGTTTTGGTGGACAATAAGTCATGACCCAATTGTTTTGTGTTAATAACCCTATTTGGTGAAATAATACGGGTTTAGTTTCTTGAAATTGAAGAACTTTGAGGTTAAGTGTTTGAAGACCGCATGTCCTGGTAGCCAGGCGTGTTGCAGCGGCCGTGTGGTATCCTGGAGAATACTCATAACGTCACAACACAATACAATACACACTCACTTACATACATAAATCCAGGTAGGCCCCAGAAGCAGTGTTCGTCTACCACCAGGTGAGTTCTTTTGTTTGATATTATTGTTCTGCTCCGCGCACGGCGGACAAGTTCGCTAGCCACTCTTGTCTCCAGGGCCCCACCATCATAACTTCCACTGCGCTATTGAAATCCTATGGTAGGGGTCTGGCCTGGCAGCGAACAGGCAGGGAAACGGTTAATTTAAGAAACTGACTATTAGAAAGAGTGTCTGGCTCTCCGGTCAAATGCATGCTTAATTTACGTGAGCCGACGGCCATTACGGCCAATACTGCCACCGCCGATCGGATTATTCGCCACCCTAAGGGCAAGCAGTGCCCAGTGATATCGGCCCCGACTTACCGAGTTGTAGGTCGCGGGTTCCGAAGCAATGTGTAAGTAATTTCATCACCGCTGTTCTCAAAATGGTGAAGGAAAAACATCGTGAGGAAACCATTATGTCTCAGATACAAAAATTCGAAGACATGTAACATCTACCAACCCGCACTGGGCCCGCGTGGTAGTGTACGGCCCATTCCTTACCGAAAGGAGGCCTGTGTCACTGTGTCCCAGTGGGAAGAATAAAAGCTGATTATGACAAAGGGCAACATCTATAGAATCCGCCTTTACTTTGCTCAATAAAGCTTTCGTTTTCGAATATGAAAGGTTTGTACAAACACTTGTAAACGTCAATGATATTTTTTTAAACTAGATGAGGTCGGCATTTCCTATCTGACTACTCTGAGAAGAAAGGCTGTAACAAACTCAGAGGTCACGGTCTTTTTTTAAAGTCCAGACATAATCTTAGTCACATCATGTGAAGACCATGTAGATAGCTGTCTGAAATGGTATTTTGAGGAAAGAACCACACAGATTGAGTGGCCCTGTCCAGTCAGTGCATGTATTTGTCTCTAGTCGTGCAGCTCAACTTGGAACTTAAGAAGCTCAACGATTCAACGAACAATTCCCAAGAAAGGACGTTTGGTTAGACCGCATAAATTACTCAAACTGCCAGATCATGATAACAACATACTTGACAAATAAAGAAATATAGAATAAAAATACCCACAAAGTCTTGACATTCACAATAAGTGTTGGTGTATACTCACAGCGAAGTACGTATTTCTGATTGGATATCTTGGAGATGGTGACCCTGTTGAACTTGGAAAGGCTCTGCTCGATCCAAGGGTAGTAGCTCATCATGTCCAGGAAGCGGGAGGGCGCGCCACAACCGGGGCCGCGCACGCCCAAGCCCAGCTGCAAAACACAAGGTCACAGCTCACAATGCGGTTCGTTTCTTTACCTTTCTTTGGTATATAGGGTGTTAGGCACCTAGACCGACAAAACATTTTGGGGCATCGGGTCATGTTCTATCTCTCACCCATAGGTATAAAGTGTCATTCAAAGATTAGGCCCCTAAGTGTCGCTGTTTTTCATAGATTAATTCATTTTTAAGAGTTTGAAAGCTTGTCAAGTATTTTTCGAGCGCTGGATACGAAAAGCACAGAACCCGGTCGAAGTGGCGATGGTGGTGCATGGGGGAGGGCTATGAGGAGCAGTGGATGGCTTTCGGCTGAAATAATGATGTAATGATGAACCTACAGCCTACTACTCGTTAGTCGCGGCCGTTTCCTAAGGGTCTAAACGCTATGCCGAAGGTACGCGACCGAAGTTCCGCGGCTGATTTTACGTTCCGACGTATTCGGCTGATATGACATACCATTAGCGCCGAACTTATGCGGCAGAAATTCAGTTGCGGAACTTTGTGTGTATTCAGTGTCTCGAGCGCTTTTGTAGCATCGTGTCGTGTTATATAAAAAGCCGGACAGATAGACGCAATTGAACTGAACTTCGGTCGCGTATAATGTGTGCTCTATAGAATACGTTGCTGCCGAATTACGGCTGAACTTACGCCGGACCGAAGTTCGGCTGTATGCTATGACGCAACGTAATTTCGGCATAATGTGTCGTCAGTAATTCAGTTAACATTGCAGGCGTAATCATGCCGAACTTCGGTCGCGTACCTTCGGCATAGTGTGTTTAGACACTTAGGGTCACCACTGCGCCTCCCAGCGCTTCCTTCCTGCTTCCATTTGTAACAATAAAAATTGGTTATGAACTTGCAAACTCTACAATGGCATTTGTACTTTTGATGTAGGTATCACAGTTTGTATAAACTCGCTCCTTTTGCGTCATAGAGTTAAGATTTTAAATTGAAGTTTAGGCAATTTAACGACGTGTTTTTTTTTAAAAATGGATGACTTCCGCGATACTAAAGATTTTTTAGAGATTACTTTGGGGTTTTTCTTTGGCAGAAATTAGTAACATCATGTTTCTTCGATTTAAAGAGTGAATCCTTAAAAATCTTACACATGAAATGCGTAACTAATAATTACCTAACAAAGATTCAGCAAGGGATCAAACGAACTCAATAAATCATTTTGCAACTAGCTTTTGCCCGCGACTTCGGCCGCGTCAAATTTTACTCCCGTGACCCATCCCGTCGCATCGATGTGCCTGCCAGGTTTCACCCATTTTTCGTTGCTGCTGCGCTCCTTTTGGTCGTAGCGTGATGTTATATAGCCTTCCTCAATAAATAGGCTACCCAACACAAAAATATTTTTTTTTAAATCGGACCAGTAGTTTCTGAAATTAGCGCGTTCAACCAAACAAACGAACAAACTCTTCAGCTTTATAATATTAGTAAAGATTTCTGCGGTGCGCCCTTAACTTAATGATGTCACTACACGTCGGCTACGTCACACGTACCAGTTGCCAGCGCCCCCAGACGTCGCGCGCCACGAGCGCGGAGCCCGCGCCCCACACGCACACGCCGCTAGATTCCGTCGCCACGGCGCACGCCACGTACGGCGGACGCATCTTTCGGCTGTAAAGCTGGAAAAACACGACATTGATTGTGAGCGATCATAAGCTAAAGATCAAACGACCACGGCTTTCAGATGAGATTGTTTTCTTGTTTCTCAAGAAACCTATCCTAGGGTTCTTCATCACCTGCCAGGACCGTGAGATTTGTTGGACAAAGTCACCGTGGCCCTGGCATAGGCATCTGAAGGAACACAGGGTGGGTTTTACTCAGTGAAAGTCTGATTCGCCCTTCCGCTCCACCTTAGAGCGGGAGACGTCATTTGATGATTTCCCACCCATAAAAAAAGATCAATCGACCACAGCTTTCAGATGAGATTATTTTGTGGTTTTAATTTTTGTTAAAGTCCTCACATAATCTGAACAAGATTATGTGAGGACTTTAATTATTTGACGCAATTAAGAAATACTGGCTCCTTCTTATTTTTTACGGCCCGCGACACCGCGGCAATGCTCGTACCGTCCGGTTGTCGCCCTCGCAGCGTCAGGCGGGCCATTCATAGAATTTGAAGTAAAGGTTTTATGCAAAACGTCTCAAGTAGTTTTGAAATTATAATAATTACGAAAATTCAAAAACGCTTGGATAAAAAAAATCTTTTTGCTTCTATAGCTTCTTTACCACATACAGGTGTACCTCTTAAAATATTTCGTGTGTGAATAGATACACCTTATATATAATATTAGATTGATCTCAAATTTATTTATAACAAACTTCTTCTACTACTTTTTAATTAAATATTAGCTGGCTTTCTGTAAGGACAGAAGTTAGATATACTATGTATAAAACAAAGTCGCTTCCCGCGTCTGTATGCTTTGATCTTTTAAACTACACATCGGATTTTAGTGCGGTTTTCATTAATAGACAGAGTGATTTAAAAGAGGAAGGTTTATACGAGATAAGTTTTTAACCAGTGCGCAATTTTTAACAAACTAAACTTAAACGAGTTATAATAACCATGCGATTTTTATTTTGATATATCTTAGTACAAAAAAAATTAAGTTATCGTTAACGAAAGATGTTTATTTCGGAACTGGTTTTTATGGTAACTTGCGCGTGGCGGCAGCGAAGGTGAACAACCGAGCGTAGCTACAAATAGGTATTTACCAGCTGTTCGATCGGTCAAAATTCTAAGAAGTTCAAAGTACCTACGCCGGCGTGCGTTTACTGACCTATTCCTATTGTTGATCTCATATTAGGTATGAAATATGTAGGGTGTCCACAGTTTACTGATTTAAGGTCACATAAAAATTTAAAAAAAAGTATTGAAAAAATAGTTGTAATGTGTTCTATTACTGATACTGAACCACCAAAAAAAATTTGCGCACCGGTTAAAAAAATCCTGTATGTACAGTAGAATCCGTTTAGTACGACTTCGCATGTAACGACCAACCGTTTTTAGCGACGTTAGTATAGGCGCATGTTTGGTTTTAATACGAGCCACTATTACAGTACATTTAGTACATCCGTTTATTACGACTCCGCTTACAGCGACCGACCGCTTTTAACGACAGAATTCCCCACAAAATAGTCCGGCTACAACGACGACGAGTGTTGACGTGTTTACAAATAAATCATAGGTAAGAAACTATCTCCACCCCGCGCTTCCCCCTTGCCTGCACGTCGCTGATTCGAATGCGACTGTTTAGTTTACGGCGTTAATTTGCGGGTGATGCGTGATTTCGCGTACAAGAATGGCTTCTACAAAACGAAAAAGTTTCTCTGTTGAAGAAAAAAGTGTCATTATTATTATCTATACTAATATTATAAAGAGGAAACCTTTGTATTTTTGTATTTTTGTATGTTTGTATTGAATAGGCTCAAAAACTACTGGACCGATTTCAAAATTTCTTTTACCATTACTTAGAGGGATTCTTCCGAATCCGTATAGGCTATATTTTATCCCGGAAAATAGATATGATTTTTCGTGGTAGTGAAAATTGTGGAGTAAGGCGTCGAAAAAACTGCCGTACGTTAACGATTCTCGCGAACGCTGCCTAAATGGTTAGAGATGTATGGTTGACTTCTATAGAAAAGTTGTAGAAAACAATAATGCCTACAAAAAAGTCAGCGATAGTATAAACCAAACATTTATATTTTAGCCATTATAACCACTTTTGCATAGAATAAAAGTAATTAAAATTATTAGCCTATGTTTATTGATCATATTATCGTCAAATACTAATCCTTATCCAAATAAACTATTTATTGAGCAAGACTGTTTCAATAGCTATAAATTACTTTTTATTTTATTCCAATCGGACAATCCATTCAAAAGATATTACGAATTTAAAATTGTAATTGGTATTAAAATGAATGATGGTGTCGCACGACTCGCACGGCGAAACCGCAGGGGAGGGGGGTGCACATCTATGAAGCAGGTTGCCGCGCGGCTCACTCGCGCGGTCGGCTCAGAGAGTTTAAAAAATAAATGTCCACCCGTGCGAAGCCGGGGCGGGTCGCTAGTACATTATATGTACATTATGTGAAATAAATAAATATTTTGATTCAAAGGTTTTTTTTTCTCTTGGTCACGTAAATATCATTAAATACAATATGTTTGTATGTGTATAAATGAATGTGATTTGAATGAAAATTAAAATTGTAATTTCCTTTAGTACGACTTCCGGTTAGTACGACGTAATATCTCCGGTCCCTTCGCCGTCGTTATAACCGGATTCTACTGTATAATAATTCTAAAGCTAGTAAAATATAAATCGTTTACCTTCTTTCATTTTGATGACGAAGAACACTGGATTTCTTAAAATGTCCGGAGGTGGACATACTGGTTTGAGGTGTACTGTAAATTGAGAAGAAATCATCATGAGGCATCATCATTCTTCTGCCCTTATCCCAATTTATGTGTGGTCGGCGCAACATGTCTTTATCTTCCACACTTCTCTATTAGTCGTCATCTCAGTAGTCACCCCCTTTCTATCCATATCATAATTCACACAGTCCATACATCGTTTCTTTGGTCTCCCTCTACCAAAGACTATATATTCTCTTTACCCTCTACTCTTAAAGCCATCGACATTCATACTCAATAAAAAAAATAAGGGATCAATCAGTACAAAAAAAAAAAGTTGGAAGGTCGACACCACGGAGGTCGACACGTTCTTTGGCATACACCCAGTTTGTGCGTAGTTTCTTAGGCTGTATATTTTTATTAAATGACAGACAGATTCAAATAAATTAACAATGTTTTAAAGTAACTCATCTTTACATCTATACAAATAAATAAAATTGGAGTGTCTGTTTTTAATATTAAAATAACCGCTTTTTAACACGCTTTTATTAGGTCAACCTGTATGTAACTATGTAATGGAATCTAAGGTAACTAATTTAACCATCTTCCAAGGATCGTAGCGTCATGACAATTGGCAGCTGTATGTAGTTCTGATGACAATCTATACTTATAACTAGCAGTGGCGAGGTGTAAATTTTTCTAAAAGAGAAGCCGAAGCGAAGTCGGCTTTAACTTACTGACTCATCAATAAAGAATTTAAAAAAAAGAATAATATAGGAATGTAATGAATTAAATACAATTAAACTGAACAGCTGAAAGCCGAATAAAATATTAAATATTCCTCTATCTCGTTCTCGCTGACGCATTTTTCTATACCTGTCTCTGTCATAACCCATTGTACAGCGGCTTGCTCTCGTACATATCAAGCGGTGCCACGTGACCTAAAGTGACATCATTACGGGATCGCTATTGTATTTTTATTTTTAGTTCCCGAAAATGACGTTTTGGCGCCGGGTTAATTTAGAACATTTCTCTTTTGTTGTAATACAAACCTATAAACAACCTTTTTTGTTGTTTGAATGTTATGGTGAATTAAATACCCGTAGTGTAACTATATTTTATTGACAATAGTAGCCACTATTTACATACTATTGTATTTTTAATAGTGATAGAGTTACCAATGCGAATCCCCGAAGGCAAGCCGGTAGGAATCGTGTTATATGGTGCTTTCGTCACTGATAACTAGCTTTTGCCCGCGATTTCGTCCGCGTCAAATTTTCGCTCTCCTTCCCGTCGCAACGAATCGCCTGCCAGTTTTAGTCCATTTTTCGTTTGCTGCTCCGCTTCATTTGAACCGTAGCGTGATGTTATAGCCTTCCTCGATAAATAGGCTACCCAACACAAAAATATTTTTTCAATTCGGACCATTAGTTCCTCAGATTAGCGCTTCGATAAACTCTTCAGCTTTATAATATTAAGTATAGATGTGCCTATGTAACGGAAACTTTGAACATGATTTTGTCTCCCTTTCGATTATGATGGGACTCCCTTTTTCGCACTTAGACCCTCTTTCGGGTGGGTCCCCGAATGTGGGTCTTTTTTATATTTATTTAATTCTGACTAACAAAGCCAGTCTAGCTTCGCCTAAAAGCGCAGAAGCTTCCTGGGAGCATCAGAGGCTTTCCGAAGCGATCTCATTGTTCCGTAGATTGGACTGCAGATTGGAGTCAGCACTTTTCGAATGACAAAATTACATAAGACAGTTCCCAAAATGCCCGCCCTTCACCACTTCCTAGTGCTTTAGTTGGGAAGAAGACAGTCCCCTGGCAAGTTGGGAAGAAAAACTGACGCAACAAACTCTTCAGCAGCTCAACTGTCTCTTCACTTAGAAGAGCTTGATCATCATAATCAGCCTATATTGTTCCCACTGCTGGGACACAGGCCTCCTCCTGGTGACAGGGAGTGAGCCGTAATATACCACACGGGCCCAGTGCGGGTTCGTAGATATCACAGGTCTTCAAATTTTTGGTTCTAGGACATGCCGGTTTCCTTACGATGTTTCAAGAACGTGATAAAATATAATACTAATAGCTGACCCGGCGAACTTCGTACCGCCATATTTTATTTCTCTAATCGCAACTGAGGAAATAAAACCCTTCCCGTAAAATCGAATTAGCTAAATTGAAAATAAAACTGGAGTACTCAATTGAAAAATTCATATTGTCGTACAAAATGCGTAGGGTGCTTATTATAATTACTACAGGTATACTAAACTATCGTTAAAATATTTACAGCAATGCAAATCAAACCCCCCACGCTTTGTGTACAACAATATGAATTTTTCAATTGAGTACTCCAGTTTTATTTTTAAATTTTTGGTTCAGTTAGTTTCAAAAGCGTGTTTTTTAGATTTTTCAAACTATAATTTATTAAACGTAGATTTTTATTTTTCTTATCTTTAACTATTCTTTATAAACAATGACTTATTTACAAAATACATGAAGAAAATAAAATAAAATGCAAGCAAAAATACTTACATGTGTATAAAGTTATGATTTTGCACTGATTAATACTTGCGGAGGTTATATACTTGGTAAATGCACAGGTATATTTACGTAGACACTGACGCAGAGAGTAGTACTAAGACTTGCACTGAGATTTTACTGAGACTATCACTTTCCGGGAGATAGTATTAATTCACTTGTTTAAAAAGGAACTGTACTGCGGTGACACTCGGCGCCAGTATTTATACCTGAACATTGAATTTCCCGAACGTTCTAGTTCGCATTTGAAACTTTGATTAAAATTTGGCGCCAAGACTTTAATAATTCTCTAACAAAAATAGTACATTTTTTTTTTTTGTTATTTGTGGTAATAATATTGTAACATAATACGCAGTATAATTATAAAAATATCAGTCACAAACCATTGAAATAATACGGTTATATCGTGAACATAAATAAATATTACGTGAAATAAAGTAATAGAATTTATATTCTAAGAAATAGAACACAGCGCCATCTATTGGGTGTATTTGTAACCTAGATGTCAAACAATATTGAAGATGAATCAACGTACACCGCCATCTTTTAGTTTTATGAAGTTCTCATAGATGGCGGTAAATAAACAATTGCTTAAGAAACAATTAATTGATACATTTTATTCGTTTACATTCACGACATAAGCGAATAATTGAGATGATAACTATCCTATCCAGTAAGTTATAAATACGGGTACATGTGAAATTTGATTGAAATCGTTTCAGTAGTTTTGGAGTTTATTGGCAACATACATCGTGACACAAGATTTTTATATATCTAAGTATACTTATAATAAATATAAGATAAAACTGTAGAGGTCAATTCTGTACATTGAAAATATATTCAAAATTAATATTGGAGGATGAATGGTGATCGATACTGATGCCAAAAATGCAATCAGTAATTTTATGTCTGTCTGTCTGTATGTGCACGCATGGGTCAAAAACTACTGAAGGGATTTTAACCAAACTTGGTACGATTGTATTCCATACTCCTGGGCAGGTTATACGTTATATAACATAACGCTAAGACACATAGGAGCCGAGCAGTGATGATAAATTTGAAGCAAGTCGGATGAAAATGCGCTTTCGAGCTAAAAAAAATTAACCTGGATTAACAATAGGCTACTTTTTATCCCGGTAGTACGTTCACGCGGGATATTTTCCGACCTCCACGCGGGCGAAGCCGCTGGCAAAAGCTAGTACAATAATATGGTACTGTCGAACTGATCTGATGATGGAGCCGTAAGATATGAACTGGAACATGCATGATGGAACATCGTATCATAGCTGTGTTTGAACTTGTTAGAAAAGCCATGTAATGAACTTTGACCACGATTAGGTGTCAAGGTCTGATGATGAAGCCGGAAGATAGGCACTGGCATTCCATGATGGAATATCGTATCATAGCCGTGTTTGGACTTGTCGGAAAGGTCTTGTAATGAACTTTGACCACGATTAAGTTTTTGGTTTTACGTGCATTTATAAAAGCGTGTTTTTCTATTGTGTTTTAAACTAAAAATTTATTACTAAGTGTATATGGATGTATACACGGTACATATACCAAAACAACATTTTTTACAATTTTGCGCTGTCTCTCTGTCTGTCTGTCTGTTTGTTCCGGCTAATCTCTGAAATGGCTGGACCGATTTTGACGGGACTTTTATTGGCAGGTAGCTGATGTAATAAGGAGTAACTTAGGCTACTTTTATTTTAGAAACATTCTTTTGTTTTAGAAAAATACCTGCGTTAATTTCCGACATTCACGCGGGCGAAGCCGCGGGCAAAAGCTAGTTGAAAATAATAATACACAAACACACTAGCAAACAAGTGTAGTGAACTCGTGACGGTCAAACGTTACACTTATTTCGGTCTAGCTATCAGTCGCTAGGTGTGCAGAATATAGCACACGTTTCGGAGCTTCGCTCTAAACTCTTATTAAAACGTAGGTGATAATAGGTCTTTTTTACCTATGAAAATGTCGTTTTGTATGAAAAAAATTAAACTAATTTTTTTCATGTATTTTTTATTTGTATTAATCGAAATAATCACCCATGCAATCAATGCATCTTTGCCAACGCAGTGGCAGTTTATTGATGCCCTTCTAAAAAAAATCTGCTGGACGGGAGGCAACAAATTCTTCAAAGGCATTTTGGCATTGGCATTTTGGCATTTTGCCTAAGTCCAGCAGTGGACGTCTTACGGCTGTAATGATGATGATTTTGTACTGCCTCTCGGGTATTGAATTTTTTCCCGCCAAGAAGTTATCCAAATTCTGGAAAAAGTAGTAGTCTGTAGGCGCAAGGTCTGGTGAGTAGGGCGGATGACGGAGAGCTCCCAACCCCAGTTCTTGCAACTTGGAGACCGTCTGCTGTGCAGTATGAGGTCGCGCGTTATCGTGCAGGAGCAGCGGAGACGAGCGATTGACCAATGCTGGTTGGAGATGTGCCAGCTTCTCCATCAACGAGTTCAGTTCTTCACAGTACACATCTGCAGTAATGCTCACCCCGTTTGGTAAGAAGCTGTGATGAATCACACCGGCGCTAGACCACCAAACAGTGACCATCACTTTTCTAGGGGTAAGTTTTCGTTTAGGGCATTGTTTAGGTGCTGAACCAGGATCCAACCAACTTGCTGAGCGCTTGCGGTTACCAAACAGAATCCATTTTAATCGCAGGTAACAATGCGGTTCAAAATTCCTTCATTTGTGTGTCTGTTGAGCAGTGCAAGGCACGTCTCGACGCGTACTTCGCGCTGGCGATCATTGAATTCGTGGGGCACCCATTTGTCAAACTTTTTTACCTTGCCAATTTGACGCAAATGGACCAATATTGTTTTGACGCTAACGTCGAAAGCTGTTGCTAATTCAGCCGTAGATTGTGTATCATCAGCTTCCACAATCGCCTAAAATTCGTCATTGTCGACCAAAGTCTTCCGCCGACCGCGAGGTTCATTTTTCAGGTCGAAATTTCCAGAACGGAAGCGAGCAAACCAATAACAGGTGGTGCGTTGGTTTGTAGTGTTAGCTCCGTAAACGTCGTTGATGTTGCGTGCCGCTTGTGCCGCGTTGCTGCCACGACGGTTCTCATCTACATCTACACTATCTACATCTACACTATCTACACTAATATTATAAATGCAAAAGTAACTCTGTCTGTCTGTCTGTCTCGCTTTCCTGATAAAACTACTGAACCGATTTCAATGAAATTTGGTATACAGATAGTTTAGGGCCTGAGAAAGGACATAGGCTACTTTTTATCCCGGTAGTATGTTCCCGCGGGATATTTTCCGACCTCCACGCGGGCGAAGCCGCTGGCAAAAGCTAGTATTCCATAATTACTCGAATTTTTAACGTATCCATGATGACGAAAAAGATTGAAATGCGATGAAAATGTAACTAATCAATAAACAAATGACTACTTTTGGAAAAAGAATTCTATGTTTTTAAAATAAAATTAATTTGATATTAGAATTCTTAGATAAACAAAAATTATTTTGATTTGAAATGGCCACAACTGCAGAACGGCAATTTCATAGTTAAAGACGTCATTTTTATTTGTTTGTTAAAATAGTAGCAGAAAGATGATGCTACATCATCTACACCGCCGCGCGCCGCATGCGAACTACGCATAACGTTGCCGTCGGGCAAAATGATGTATCGCGCTAGTAAAGTCACGGCATGGCTGGAACAGACAGAATGCGGAAGGCGGCCGACAGAGTGTTGTGAAGCGTCTGAGAGAGACCTTTGTCCAGCAATGAAACGCGATAGGCTCAGTTGATTGAGCTGAAAGTGTTAATCACTTGCAATGACATGTCACCTAAGTTTTCACTGCGAAATTATTACAGAAGTCACCGTCTGGTGGAATGACAGCTTACATATACTGGATAAGTTTTATCCAGTGCGTAAATTGTAACCATGAATTCAGCATATCATTGTAGGCCCCCATGCGCAGAAATTTTTCGTCGGTTTTACAAAAAAAAAATCAGCTGTTTCATAAAAAATGCAATACCTACGGGTTCAAAATGTATGGAACACCTGATTTTTTTTGTATAACCGACGAAAATTTTCTACGATGGGGGGTCTAGTATGATATGCTGACATGATGTCAGCATATCATTCTAGACCCCCCATCGTAGAAAATTAGGTTACAGTTTGCGCACTGGATAAAAACTGACCTGGGCGAGAGCGCCACGATTGCCCGTTACATTCAAAGGAGGACGGGCAAAAATGTATAGAAGCCAGCCTAGGAACCAATAACAACATGCGATATATCATTGGAAAGGTTTTTTTATGTACTTCAACTATTGTTATGGCGGGAAGTCCCAAATCGCTGTGTAAATGAAGTTATGGCGCAATAAAGCTAGACTTTATTGACAGAAATGCCATTTCTCGCTAATTGTGGACCAGGTGTTTTATGGCACCTCACAATATCTAATCTATTCTTTAATTAACATATGAATACACCGCGTTTAACAGATAGCTCAGTTTTTGTTATACTCTATTAGTTGCACGTGTTTTATAGGAATGCCTAATGCTTTTGGCCAAGGCTGTATCTCGCGCTCACTCATCTCATGCTACAGGCGCTGGTATGCTTAAACTCGAAGTACCTACATACTATCATTATCTCTCACGTTTTCATACTATCATTATCTCACACATTTTATTTTTGAGAATAATAGGTCTGGGGGACCTAAGTTCTTGCTCTGCAAAATAAAACAACAGACAAAACGCGTTGAGTATAACCTGGAAAGAAATCAGTATCTTATATAATCCTCTAAGATAGTGAATTAATTGGATAGCTATCTTTTTAGAAGTTGTTTATTGTAGGATTATAAATAGAAAAAATAATAAACTAATCCAACTACTCGTATAAACTAACATTTACTCTTAGTAGGTACAGCTTCAAAATAAGAGCAGCTACCATTATAAGTCTTTATTACTATTTATGTATTACCGCAAGATAAGCGAACACAATACACCGTGACATTTAGGTCGTCTTACAAAAATTTACCACTCAATGTATCCGACATAATATACCTCCAGGCGTGATTAAAAAAATGTTACCATTAGTATAATTAAGATAATAGGTCTTCGAAAAATAAATAATGCTTTAGAATAATGAAACATCCTGTTAATAATGTTTACGTATCTGATGGTAGAGAACATAACTACCCAGCGCACGAGTCGGCAAGATCATTCCATTTTCCATGAGACAAAATATCAATTACAAACTACGTCATGCGTCATCATAATTAATATATTTTTGTTCTCTAGTTATTCAAATGTTATTTTTTTTCTTATGGATGTGTAGTAGTCATTGGATACATGAAGTGGACTGCCGCTGTAAGACGATTATAATGTCACCGTGTATAACCCTAGTATAATATATTCACTGTAATAAACAAATAAACAAACCTCCAATAGTGCATGTTCCCGTAAATAATCTGCAAGCTCAGGTTGATCTTGTGGAATATTTTCAGCCAAAATGTGACGCTGATACTTTCTGTTATGTAGCCCACGCTAGCACATAACACAATTGTTGTGGTGTTCATCCATGACTAAAGCAGGCCGTTTTTAAAACCTTAGTTCTGATCCCGATAAACAAAGTCAGTGGTATAACATATAACAAATCACAGAGTCCGATAAACAAAGCCAAAGTTCGTAGTCGAATGATAGTTATGACGAATGTAAATGGTAATAGTAAAACGTATTTGCTACGCTTTTTTTTCTTTTTTTTTTCGATGGGAAATCTTCAAATGACTTCTCCCGCTCTGGGCGGAGCGGGAGGGTGTGTCAGACTTTTACTGACTAAAACTCACCCGTGTTCCTTCAGTTACCCATATGCCAGGGCCACGGTATCTCGTTTGAACAATCTCGCGACCCTGGCAGGCATCGGTCCTAGCAGACCTCTTCAGTGCTGCTGACATCTCTTTGAGGCGCGCGTGGAACACTACGCGCCGTCGACCTGGGCCTGGTCCTTACCGGGCGGCAAGCTACCCATTGCTCGCCGCCCGCAAGCCCGCGCCTACGGGGGCCGGGATTATGCGATCGACTCCCGACGCCCGGGCCCGGGGCGTCTCCTCCTGCGGCGGCTAGGGATGTGAGGGCGTAGAGACTGCCACTCCCTCACGTGCCTCACCTCCTCCTTCGTAGAAGGAGGTGACGGCTTCCAATGCCCTCTCGCTCCGTACTATGGCTCGCACCAGGGCCGGACGCCGCCGCCGCCGCCGCCGATCGCCTCCACGAGGACACGCCCAAGCAGGGCACACCTCCACCGTATGCTCCACCGTATCCTCCAGACGATCCTCGCAATGGAAACACTCGGGTGTTTCCTCCCGCTTTATCCTGAACAGCAACCCACCAAAACACGCATGCCCGGTGAGAACCTACGTCAGGCGGAAGGTGAGGACGCCGTGGCGCCTTTTTTTCCACTCCTCAAAAAGGGGACTTACCGCCGCAATTGTGGTGTGCCCAGCGCTGGGTTGCGACAATCGTACCCGCCATGTCGCCGTATTTGCTACCCTCAAATCAAAATAACGACTAACGAACATGCGCGCGCGCGTCTGGCCTGGCTCACTTACCCCTCTCATCCGCAAACACCACTTGCTACTCGTTCTTAGTGGCTGTCTCATCGGACGCGATAAGGAAAAGCACAAGAAACCAGTGGTACACACAAGTAAGGCGTCGTTCTAATATAAAGCGATGGTTACGGAAATACGCGATCGTCGCGTTCATATGTCATTTTTTGTTCGGAAAATCGCAAGGCGCCCTCTGTCGGCAAGACCACGCGTTCTGGTTTATCGAACAAAAAGTGACATATGAACGCTTTATATTAGGACGACGTCTTACGGTTACATAAACATTTATAAAATGCTGAAAAAATAATGTTTTGCCTGGCTTTATTGTGCAATAACTTTTTCCACACAGCGATTTGGAACTTCCCGCCATAACAATAGTTGAAGTGTACATAGAAACCTTTCCAATGATATATTGCATGTTGTTACTGGTTCTTAGGCTAGAACGCCCGTTCTCCTTTCTTTTTTTTATGCTATCTTTCAAGCTGGAACCAAAACATACTCAAAAAATGTAAATGAAATCGGTCGGGTAGTTTCAGAGATTGGCGCGTACGAACATAGTGGCCGGTGATGGAGTCGGATCATGCAAAGCTACACACTAATTGCGTAACACACTATCAATCACAATCTGAATCATCTTAAGAAAGTACTTGATACAAATAAAGCCTACGCTCAAATAAGGCCTGTAGTGCGGAAAAGGTGGTTAAAATATATTTACCTACATCAAAAATACTTCACACACGAATTACGTTAGCTGGAGCCGGAGGATGCAAAAAAAAACCAATTTACTTTAAACAAATTTATTGAAATAAAAATTACAAAATTATAACTTATAATTATAATTATGAAGGTGATAACTGGTCGATGGATGTACCAAGAATGCCTGAAAACGTAGAGTCGTGGAAGGCATCGCCGATGTCCGGTCCCACAGTTGCGAAAATGCTGCGTCGGCAGTAGGCAACACGTGTAAGTCGTTGCGATGCGCAGCGCAATATCGAGGTCACGTTGTCCACAGTCCATGTGTAATACCGAATCGTAACATCAGCGATCCTTATGTTACACCGTTGCATAACACACGCATAGACGACAGCCCCATGAGTGGGCAAACAGCGCGAGAGAGGCCGCTCGCGCTCACAACGCGGTAGTGGCCGGTCGTTGGTGACAGACGGGCGTTTTCATTGCGTGTTATTAATTTGCCGTAATTTCTATCCAATTTGAATACATTATTCTTTGAAGTTTTGTTTCAAGTAATGTATACAAATCACAATATAACTCTTCAAAAATGTAACTATGACTTTAAATTGTAATTTTTAGAATATACGAATTAAATACTGCTTATAACGTTTATGAAGTATAATGTACTAAATAAAGCCTACTTTTAAAATAGGCCTTTTTTGCTGTCCCTAGGCCTTAACAGGAGTTTTTATTTTTCAATATTTAATAATATTTTTGAGAAGATATGTTAATTTTGAAATTTTTGTTTGTTTGGATATATTTGTTTTATTGTTTTTTTTTTTTTCTTGTTAGTATGCGAATTCAATTCTGACTAGCAATTTAAGCATAATATTTAGTAAAATAGCTTAAAAAGTTGTTCAAGGATATCATGGCAACACCTGATAGAAGGCTCTGAAATGTATATTTTCATATAATTAATACTCTAATAACAATAGGTATTCCTATAATTTAAGGATATAGGCTTTGTTCAATCACTGTGTTTTAAAAAGGCCTAAGGGTAGTTCCTGAACTACCTCTTTTTAAGTGATTTTTGATAAAAGATTACCATGTGTTTTCTTAATTACTTAAAATATATACCTAAACCAAAGAATAATTTTATTTATTTATTTATTTATCTTTATATCAGGCACATAACCCAAAATTTTGCGGATCTTTTACGTATGATCGCAAAGAAGTCATCTGTGCGCGCTGCTGCGAACATTCCTGACGCGCTACAGAAACGTGGCAGCGACAGCAGTATCCTAAAAGCATTGTTGTATTGCACACGCAGGGCATTGAACGTTTTTTGCGTGTATCTGGTCCACAGACTGCAGGTATAAAAAGCCTGGCAGTATGCCCTAAACAGTGTTAATTTAACATTACTGTCGCACTTTGCAAATCTGCGGGCCAGCACGTTGCATCGTACGGCCAATGCCCTGCGCTCTCTATCTATATCACAGTTATCAGTGCCGTCCTCTGTAACCCAGTGACCAAGGTATTTAAACTGTTTAACTCTGTTTAGAGTTGTACCGCATAGCGAGACTGGTGGCACCACTTCATAGGTCTTGTTTTGTGCCATAAAGACTAACAGCTCACTTTTCTTTGCATTATACCTTAGTCCATGGGCTCCAGCATAGCACTTACAATATATCTTCAATAGTTTCCTAAGGGCACTGATCGACGGACTCAGAAGCGCCATATCGTCGGCATAACTGATGTTGTTGAAAGATACACCATGTATCGTGCATCCGATGCCAGTGCTGCTGAGTTCCTCGATCAGCTTATTTATATAAATATTAAATAACTTATTCGAGGTCAGACCCCCCTGCCTCACCTCGCACTCTAACCTATATACATCTGAGTAAGCGCCTGCCCACCTCACAATATTATATTGGGCACCGTACCAGAACTTAAAGATATTTGTTATTTCTGGCGCCAGGTTAGCTTCGTTGGACAATTTTTCCCACAGGATGTCATATGAGACTAAGTCAAAAGCGCTGGATAAATCCAGGAAGCATGCATACACAGGTGTCCTTCTCCCAGTATAATATTGCACTGTGCTCTTTAGAGTCATAATCGCAGTCTCCGTTGATAACCATTCTTAAAACCAAACTATACCGCCCATTGTATGTTTTTTTTTTGTTAAATATTCTTGTTGTAATGTATTTTCTGGTGTACAATAAAGCATATATAAATATAAATAAATAAATAATGCCCTGCTTTTATCTATCATCTATTTCGAATAATTTATCAAGATATGAGTGTTTCAAATTAGGGAGGCCTTATTTGTATCACTTACTTTTTAATGCATAAGGCTTCATATGTTCGGAAAACTGTTCAATAACGTAAATAACGCAATGAATTTTGTTGAAGTATGAATGAAAGCTTTTCCTACGGTTAGCAATAACCCCGTACAACAATTGTGTAGGACCCCTTATGTGCAATTTGCACAATGCATCATTCTTATCGCTAGGACATTATTTTGTTATTGTTTTGTACGTACAAAATAGGTCCAACAATTTTATTGGAATAAAATTGCAGCCAACTAAACAATGCTATAGTTGGTATTGATATTCGTAATGCAGATGAGAAATAAAAATATTGCTACCAATGCTGGGACACATGGGGATTGAGCTCCACAACGCGGTCCCAGTGCGGATTGGTGGATGTGCTGGTGCCCTACATCATCATTCAATATTTCAGCCGTAAGACGTCCACTGCTGGACATAGACCTTCTGCAATTTAGATGGCTTTGCTGTAATCGCCACGCTTGGCAGGCGGGTTGGCGATCGCAGTATGGTGGTAAATGCATAGAGAACACTGCTACCCATTCTCTAGTAAGTCCCTTAGTCGCCTTTTAAGACATTCACGGGAACAAATGGGATGGTGCTATTCTATACGTCCGGCACCATACCACAATAGAAACTAAATAATTGATACCAGGGCAATTTTTTTTCTAGGTTCGAGCACCGTACAAAATTAAAAGATGAGTTAAACAACATAGGTTCTAAAAAGCTTTTCATAACTGCCTGCTGTATTTCACTTTAGACTAAAGGACAAGGTACCAGATCAGAAAAGAAACGACACATTATTTGATTTACTTCTTTATTTAAAATTGTCTATGTGACTTGGTAACTTACATGTATAAAATAAAATATTGGAATCTTTAATATATCGTCAATTAAAAATTGTCATTTTGATAAAATATTTTTACTATTTAGCATAATGATTGTCATATATATGTAAGGAACTCATAGTTTACATTTATTTATACGGCCTAATTATATTTCAACTATTGGGACCAAGGCCAACTCTCTTTGAGAGCGAAGGGGCCTTTTACAGCCATGTTGACTATTGTCGTACAAAATACGTAGGGTGCTTATTATAATTACTACAGGTATACTAAACTATCGTTAAAATATTTACAGCAATGCAAATCAAACCCCCCACGCTTTGTGTACAACAATATGAATTTTTAAATTGAGTACTCCAGTTTTATTTTTAAATTTTTGGTTCAGTTAGTTTCAAAAGCGTGTTTTTTAGATTTTTCAAACTATAATTTATTAAATGTAGATTTTTATTTTTCTTATCTTTAACTATTCTTTATAAACAATGACTTATTTACAAAATACATGAAGAAAATAAAATAAAATGCAAGCAAAAATACTTACATGTGTATAAAGTTATGATTTTGAACTGATTAATACTTGCGGAGGTTATATACTTGGTAAATGCACAGGTATATTTACGTAGAGACTGACGCAGAGAGTAGTACTAAGACTTGCACTGAGATTTTACTGAGACTATCACTTTCCGGGAGATAGTATTAATTCACTTGTTTAAAAAGGAACTGTACTGCGGTGACACTCGGCGCCAGTATTTATACCTGAACATTGAATTTCCCGAACGTTCTAGTTCGCATTTGAAACTTTGATTAAAATTTGGCGCCAAGACTTTAATAATTCTCTAACAAAAATAGTACATTTTTTTGTTATTTGTGGTAATAATATTGTAACATAATACGCAGTATAATTATAAAAATATCAGTCAGAAACCATTAAAATAATACGGTTATATCGTGAACATAAATAAATATTACGTGAAATAAAGTAATAGAATTTATATTCTAAGAAATAGAACACAGCGCCATCTATTGGGTGTATTTGTAACCTAGATATCAAACAATATTGAAGATGAATCAACGTACACCGCCATCTTTTAGTTTTATGAAGTTCTCATAGATGGCGGTAAATAAACAATTGCTTAAGAAACAATTAATTGATACATTTTATTCGTATAATAATTGAGATGATAACTATCCTATCCAGTAAGTTAGACCAAAATACGGGTACATGTGAAATTTGATTGAAATTGGTTCAGTAGTTTTGGAGTTTATTGGCAACATACATCGTGATACAAGATTTTTATATATATATAGATATGGAGGAGTTTAATGGGAACTTGAAATTGCGAACAAACCCCTGTCGTTCGCAATTTCAAGTTCCCATAGAAAAAGTTCTTCATAATTGGAATGATAGGCTTCGTAGTTAAGCGAAAAGGATCCAATCGACACCCAGCTACTTTTGAGATATGGAAATATTTGTTTTAAAATTAACAAAAAGTATAATTTGGTCAGTGGAATATTACACTTTTTTTTTAGTAACGGTTCATCATCATATTATGCTAGAAATACTAGTTAAGAACCATAAACATTTAATTGTTCATGCAAAAAAAAACGAATCGCCATTGGGTCTAATGTTTAAGTATACGAAAAATACAGCTATTTTTTACCGACTTCAAAGGTTCTTCTTCGAGGTTATCAATTCGTCTGTATTATTATTATTATTATTTTTTATGTTTGTCAGTTCCTAACTTTTTGATGATTGTTTTTTTTTTTTTTGAAAGCTGGTGCTTCCCGAATGGTCCCATTTTAATTTGGTTCCATTCGGACAATGGGATCCATGTAAAAACCATATAAGTCTTAAAGGATACCGGCGAGAGAATTGTTGATGAAATTATTAAGCGTCTGCGTATGTCACCCTACTAGATACCAACGAAATAATTTACTAAGTTTTATCAAATCAAACATAAGTACTATCAAAGTCTGAAAAAAAAATCATTATAATAAAGAGCTTATTTGACTGGATTATTGATGCTAAGAAATAATCATGGCTTAGTTTTTTTCTTTCTTGCTCGACTTCATGACTTTTGGCTAAGCGATACTTTTAATGTTGCCATGTAATATAAATCTTAGTCAACTTACATACGCTGTGGTTTTATGAATTGCATTAATATACTTAGGAAATATATTTCTGTATCAGAATACAAATGTTAAAATAAAAATGATTGCCTGTGCTAAAGATTATAGCGGTCATATTTTTTTAATACGTATACATAATGACATCGTAGTTCAATTCGAGTATGGCAACATCGCAAAAAAAAACATGACATTTTAATTGTCAATCGGCCGGCACTGATAACTTGTCGTTGTCTTCGCGTGCGCCTCGTTATTTTGTTTTCCATCGGTTTTCCGTGATTTTCTATTTCATCGACTGTTTCTGCTTATGGACTCTGAGATTTACGGTTCCCTGTGTGACTAGTATTTATGGTTGCCGAAGGATTCTGATTACGACGACATTTTTCTGTGACTCTGGATTCCGATTCTGCCTGGTACCTTGGATTTTGTTGTGTGTGGATCGATTTGTTTATCACGATGAGTAGCCGTGTAAGGCCTACACGCATCATGCGTGTCAACTGCAACATATTATGTGTCAATAAAATGCGCCGATATCCGGCATTGGCACTTAACTCGAGAGTTGGATGTTGCGCTCATACAATGAATGAAGTATGATATCTAGGATGGGCCAGACATCAACCATATATCACAGCACCCACAGGTTTTCTTGATGACATTGTGGTTAGACAAGATCAGGGATAAATATTAAAAAAAACAAAGTTGTTTTTTTTTTCTATATCTACCAATGACCTACCCTTATCATGTAATGAATCATACTATATCTATAACTAACTTGTATAAATTATTCTGAATACGTAGTCCGTAGTTTATTTTATATTTAAAATGCATTTCTATCAATGATATTTTGAGCAATAAGTAGGTATTTCTATACAACATTAATTTTTGTTTATGCGAAACCCGAAACACGGGTCTAGTATTTTTATGTAAAGAATCTATGAAAAAAATGTCAAAACTGTATCATTAATAATCACAAAGTTATAAGCTGGTTACGTTACCTGGCAGTCCACGCTAAAACATATTCAGCCTAGCGAGTCCGGCCGGCCGCGCCACCCGGCCGCGTGCGCGCCGGCAGCGTCGTCTTTCACAATTTAATCTCGGCAAGTAAACGGGTCCTATCACATAGTTGTTTATTATGCCGGGCCCATACATTCACAGAAAATCGGTGCTGAAAAGAGTCTGCACGCGCTAGGTGCGGATTTTCATGAGCCCAGTGGTGGCTATTGTGAATATTGTACAATCCGCGACGCGTAAAAGTACACTCATCGGTCCACAGAATGTTGGCGTTACGATTATTCAGCAACCACCGGCAAAATGAAATCCGCTGTGTCTGGTTATTCTCGCACAGTTCTTGGGCACGACGGAAATGATAAGGATATTGTCCATCATCTCGCAACGTGCGCCAAGCGTAGGTCTGGCTGACGTTAAATAACCTGCCGGCCCTTGTTGTGCTGCTCTCAGGATTGTTGGCCATGTAGTCCAAAATTCCTTCTTGGACTGTGGTAGGTATGCGACTCACTCCTCTATCGACGGCTGTCGGAGGCCGAAAGGTACCGTAGTCCCTACTTCTTTGTGTGGCGGCAAGCATAGTGTTCCACGAAACTCTAATGCCAAATTGCTCCTCGAACCGACGCACTGCCAGGGATACATTGTCACCACAAACAGCTAAAGTACGAACCATCTCCGTGTATTGGACGTTTGAGTGTGAGAAAGACATTTTACACAATTTTAAAATCTAAACAAAGCACTGCAACGGGCGCGCGCTCGCGAATCACGTATTGTCGCACAGAACGGACGCGTGCGTGACACATGCGCATCAATCCGTAGCAATCGGTCGACTGACAGGGGTAGGGAGGAGACGTATTTACCATACGAGGTTTGTAAACCAGGGCTTTGCTTCAAAGTACGGCGCCCTGGTACGGGCAGGAAAAACTTGCAAGTGTGAAAGTATTTGTACCTAGCATCGAGCGCAGGCAGGGCTTGAAAATACTTGCATATGAAATCGATCCATGTTCCTATATAAATAAGGAGCACAATCGTATTTGCAAATAAAAAAACTTTTAACTTCCAAGTATTTTTATCTTGACACGATTATGCTCTTTATTCGTAAGGCAACACGAATCAATTTCCTATGAAAGTATTTTGGCGGCGACGCGCGCGGAAGCCAACGCCGCGAGTCCCTCGCTGCCCGCGGCCGCGCCTTTAGCGTCCGAGTTAAAAATACTTGTATAGGTTGTGACTTTAGTTTTGCTCGAATTCGCGATATTATCACTTTTAGCGTAACTCGGAATGCGGCTATTATAATTTCCTTTGACTTGTTCGCGCCGCGCTCCATTCGTCTTTACGGCTATAAACAAAAGACACATTATTGCGTGAACGAAAGTATTTTAGTATCTATTTTGTATGTAATGTTTAGGTTTTTTACTTTTCTTTCGTCAGTTGCGGTTTGAGTGCAAGCTTGTTACGTCATCGACTGACCGTGACCTAATTAACGATAACTTATTTCGCGAGTTTAGTGAATTAAAGACAATTTTTGAACTAAGTACTTATTAACATTTAAATAAAACTGAACATTTTGTTGTGTAGATTCTTCGTTTATTAGTTAGGGATGTAAATACGAAATAAGTTAATGCAGAGAGTTATTTCGCGAGTTTATAAAATAGAATAGACGATTTTTTGAACTGAAAATAAAGTGTAAATAAAACTGTGTTAAAAAAAAATAGATAATTTAGTTAGAAAGGTACTTGTTGTACATAATAATATAGTCACACACCTATAAACATGGCTCCTAAGAAAAGTTTGGCTTGGGATCATTTTGTGGACAAAGGTGAAAATAAAGCTGAATGCAAAATGTGCAAAGTAATTATCTCATACAAATCGGGAGTGTCAAACCTTACCAAGCATGTACAAAGAAAACATATTTCCGTTAATTTAGTGAGAAGGGAGCAAGAAGTGGAGCCTCAAGAGGTACAGGTGCATTCTTCACAAACTTCACAAATTACGGCAGCCAATACTGCTATACAAACTGTTGCATCTAGTACGATTAGGTCAAATTCGAATCCGTCCAGTATTTCAGCATTCCTTCGGCGCGATTGCCAAAAAATAAAAAAACAAATTGATGATCATTTAATGATCATTTAATGAATTTGTTCATATGGGACTTACAGCCTTTTTCAATAGTTGAAGACAATGGGTTTCGAGAATTAATCAAGTTTGCTTTCCCAAATTACACAATACCATCGCGAAAGTATTTCGCTAATAATTTATTGCCAGGGCTTTATGAAGAGATAAAAACGAATACAAAAGCAGCTTTGAATGAAGATGTAAAAAGTATATGCCTAACAACCGATATGTGGACGTCACGAAATAATGACTCTTACATAGCGGTTACGGGTCATTACATAGATAGAAATTTTATCCGTCAGTCGGTTTTACTGGAATGTAAAGTATTCGAGGAGAGTCACACGGGACGTCATTTAGCTGAAGAGTTAAGAAATGTAGCTCGAGAATGGAACATTTTAGACAAGGTCCTCCTTGCAGTATCGGACAATGGGGCTAATATAAAAAATGCCATAATTCAATTAGAGTGGAAACATTTTGGCTGCTATGCGCATACTCTTAACTTGGCAGTCCAAAAAGTGTTATCCCAGTCAAACATAAATGGTGTAATAAGCAAAGTGAAAGCTATAGTTTCACACTTCAAAAAAAGTAATTTAGCCTGGAATAAATTAAAAATATATCAGGAGCAGGCCAACAAAGTAGTGAAGAGGCCAATTCAAGATGTAACTACAAGGTGGAACTCCACATTTTACATGATAGAGAGGTTTGTTGAACTAAAAGGTGAAATTAAATGTGCACTGAGTAATTTAGCCACAGGCAATTTAATTAGTTTAACGACTTATGAATGGGACATTTGCCAGTCGTTGATCATCGTATTACAACCATGCGAAGAAGTAACAAGAGAGATGAGCGGCCAGAAGTATGTTAGTGGAAGCTCGGTCATCCCTTTAACGATTGGTCTTACCAACGCTCTCAACGAGATCGTAAATCTGACATATCGGGAAGAAAATAATATTGAAATTTTTCCGGATGAAGTTGAAATGTGCCGACAGGATCTGCTCTCAGAAATAGGCACGCGGTTTTCTAATTTGGAACAGAGCCGAACTTATACCGTCGCTACATTTTAGACCCAAAATACAAGTTATACTTACAGAGTGAAAATGTTGCAGACAGTATAAAAAAGTATATCGTGGGCTTAGTAACTGCAATGATCAACGAAAGCGAAAGAAATCAATCTTCGGCATCAACTACAGATGTGCCGAATAGCCAGGGCAAAAAATCTAACAGCCTATTATGGAAACACTATAATAAACAAATGCACAATGTACGACCAACTGGAACAGTCAATAGCAGGGCGATTATTGAGACCCAAAAATATTTAGACGACACAGTTTTGTCTCCAGACCTAAACCCTTTGGTATGGTGGCGTATTAATCAATCAATTTACTCAAATTTAGCAAAACTGGCCAAAATAAAATTAAATGTAATGGCCTCTAGCGTGCCTTGTGAACGGCTGTTTTCTGTAGCAGGGAACATATTGACGGAGAGGAGATCCCGACTGGGGAGTCGAAAGGTAGAACAATTATTGTTTCTCCAACAAAATAAAAAATAATAATTAAAAAGATTAAATTAAAAAAACACAAAATCATATTCATAAATTAATTAAATGAAATCTTTTAACTACGCCTGCTAATACTAAGTTTCTAAAACCAGCTCATGACAAAATACCATACATAAATAATTCTCTTAGCAGACAGTCCTAAGCCTGTGATTAACGAAGTAGGAAGGAAAGATTTCATTTCATCTACAAAAAACTCTACAAGATTGTGGAACGGTACGAAAGACTATACCCTATACCGAATGCTACTAAATACTTTAAAGTATTTTTATACCTGGTTTTCGACCCTGGTATTTTTACATACTCGTACTTGGAAGCCCTGGTATTGAATTTTGCAAGTATATCCCATCCCTAGACAGGGGTTGTTTCACTCACACCCACCGCCACGCGCCGCTTCGCTTTGCGCCCGCGCCTCGTACCACCACTATGAACTCCCGTGACCTTTGTTGTGTGCGTATGATTGCGGAAATGTAGTTTGTGCAACTTGAAAGCGTAATAAAATATTTTTGGGACAAAATATAACATGGTGTAAAAATTATTGGAATCGATTCAGTTACTCATTCTGAACAAACTATATTCAGGTTTCGCATATACTAACAATAATGTTGTATATCTTTTTCGATAAGTCTGTTGTTGACGAGACATAACCTCTAAAACTTCAACCTGAAATATCTTAAATTCCTGACTTCCTATAAAAGTATAACTGAAGACAAAACTGTTCAGCAATTCAATCTCTATAATTTTACATATTTTCATAGGCAGACGCTAAAAAAAAATGTCAACAAAAATTTGTTCGGGATTTCGCCACTGTTCTTTGCAATAAGTATTTGCGGGACAAATGAATTAATAACGCGATTAGATTAGTGCACCCCGCACTAATCTAATCGCGTCGAAAAAACTAAAAAGTTAAAAATAAAAACTTTTTACAAAAAAATAACAAAAAGTTTTTAGGTAGATCGTTTTGACTAACCCGTAGTAAGTGTGTATAATTTGGATCAGTTAACTCATTTTTACCAAGTTGTGGATTGGACACTTTTTGCTTAGCTACATCCAATTATAAGTTTGTACAATGACCTCTAAAAATGTTTTGCTTCTTTCAATAACCTAAACCTTGTACTCCAGCGGGGTAATCGTTTTACAATACATTTTATATGTATCCCATGTCGACGCAATGTTTCACATTGTTCGCCTCCCGTAGTCTCCCTTCCTTAGTTTTGAAAGGACCCATCTGCCACACGTCATCGATGTTCATCTTTTCGTCACCCTGTAACAAAATATATGAACATGAATCTTATGTTAAGAATGTAACGCTTATTTTTTAAATTTCCACGTAAGGACTTTATAAACGGGAAATACTTTTATGGTCATGGCTTGAATGTATGTCCGTAGGTATTTGCAAATGTAATATCTTCATCATCATCATCATTCAGCCGAAAAACGTCCACAGTTGGACATAGGCCTCCCCAAGCACTGACACATCGGACAACGGACCGATGACCTACACCCTAATTGCACAGCACACGATCCATCTGAATGTTAATCATTTTGAAGGATATTGGTAACCTACTTATTCCTTGTATGTTCGAAAAAAAAATCTGCTGAACAATGGAAATAAAAACCATTCCTACTATTAGTGAACTCAACTACCCCTCTGGTAAACGTTTTAAAACCTTATCATTGATAGACAATAAAAAAAAACAAATGATTACCTCCATTTCCATATTCACAGCATCTTCCGGAGCCAGAACGATGAACGGCGTCGATTCGAAACTGAACGCCAAACCGAAGTAGGAGTATTTCTTCATTTCACTCATGAACACCTCCCACGAGTACACCTTGTCAGGGTCAGTGCCATAGCACGGATCTGAGTGGACAACACCTCATAGTAGTACTTCAGCAAGTCGTCATAATGTTTCTCTCTCAAATCCTGAGTGGTACACGCATATATCATGAACGCCAAGTCAAGCACGGGCGAGGCACATCTACACAGTTGGAAATCTATTATTTTCGCGTCAACTGGCCGACCTCCCACGTATTTGTAGAGGAAATTATTCGTCCAAGAGTCTGCGCGTCACACCGTTATCCGTACTTTTAGTAGCGGCGGCGACCATGTCTTGATACCTCTCGGGGACAGCGAACTCTTTAATCTTTTCCACGTATATAGAATCCGGATACTCTTTTTCTACCGCATCTATCGCTATTCCTGAAAGTCTTTTCCAAAATCTAGAATACCAACTCCATAGCCGATCGTGACAATACACCTCTGTCACTTGAGTCCTCACGCTGTCAAACTCTTCGGGTTTCTGGTCTTTCATGGCGAAGGACAGAGCGTGGAACTGTGCCAGCACTTTGAAAGTCAGTTTGCAGTGTTCCAAGTCAATACCTTCCTGACGCACGGTGGTTCCGAAATTGTCTATATTCGCATCCTCCAGACATAGCACATCGTTGGTCCCATCGGAGTACGACAGAAACAGCTTGGCGTACTTATCAAAAGGATCCTTCACATCTTTCGTAGACTGGAATGCCAGTAGAGCTGGTAGAACTTTCTCGTAGAACATGATTTCGTTTTTAAAGAACTCATGGCTTCTGAACGTCAGCCGTCGAGAAAGACTTTTCGGTATGTTCTTGAGTATAACTTGGATGTGATTGGCGACATCATTTTGATTGACGCCGTGGATCTTGATGCGGATCAGCTCGCTTAGGTATGAGTCTCCTTTGCCCGTTTCGCTCACGTACTGGAAACAATAGTTTGATGTTTATTTAGCTATCAAACTACAATAATAGAGGATTACGTTTCATCATAAAAACATCAACAAAGTTTGAAATTCACTGAAATTTAGGCTTTATGTTTGGGAAACAAAAACAAGTAAAGAAGTTTAGTTAAGAGTAAAATCTGTAAGTAATGCTGGGACCGTGAAAAAGGCAAATGAAAAAATATTGCATGAAGCAGAAATGAGTATGTTGAGATGGATGTGTGGAGTGACAAGAATGGATAAAGTAAGAAATGGGAATATAAGGGGAAGTTTAAAAGTCGTGCAAAACAGAAGACTTGAAAGGAAATCGTTTGGCTTGGTACTGGCATGTCATAAAGAGGAAACACACATGATTAAAAGAGTGTTGCGCACACATGTTGCTAAATAGTGGAATAGAAAGTCGATAATGATCGTGGTCATAACGCTAACTGATCGGAGTCATTGCGCACCGCTTGTAGGTGCTGACCAAGAAGTAAATATCTCAGTTTCACTTCGTAATGCTGACATTGGGGTACTTAGTGACTTTACTAGAGTGACACGACATTATGCGGACGGAAGAGTATAAAATTTGGCGCAGTTAAATTTCAAACAGAGAAGTGTGAATGAAGACATGCAACGTCCCAAATGATTGGGATAAATACTCAGAGGATGATGACTCATTTCGGTGTAGTAGGTAAACAAGATAGTTTGATAGTGCCAGTCGCAAACCGAAACTTTGTTTGTCACTCTGTATGGAAGTACATACGTATAACGTATTTGTTCATTAAGAGTATGCCAAAATTACGCGTCGTAGTTCCTTTAAAAAATGCAAATAGGCCATTGTTGCTGAACCTTCAATCGAAGGGTTCTGATGTTGACGATTACGCTACGCTGACGAAGCGCCATGGAGTTTCGCGGAAACTCATATTTTCTTACGTTTTTTGCTATTTGCAAGTCAGTGTCAAGTGGTCCTGCCACTTCTTCTTCCCAGCTAAAGCACAAGGAAGTGTCGAAGGGCGGGCGTTTTGGGGGGACTATCTTATGTAACTTTGACGTTCAAAAAGTGCTGAATCTCAGACTAGTTTAAATAAATGACTTTTGATTTCGGTCGCGGAATTGTTTGAAAGAGTAACCGTGGCCTTGGCATAGGCAAGTGAAGGAATACGGGTGAGTTTTAGTCAGTAAAAGTCTGACACGCCCTTCCGCTCCACCCAGAGTGGTAGACGTCATGTGATGATTTCCAAACCAAAAAAAAAGTGTCAAGTGTTGAACAAAATATGATTCGTGACAGTTAAAAATATTTGAATAAAATTTTGAGGGTTGTATTTATGATTTTAATTATTATAATTCTATAAATACATACGTTGTACGATCACGAATCATATTTTAATCAACATATAACCCGGCACTGATGTGTAAATTGCAAACAACGTAAAAAAGAAAAACAGGGCTACCCTGCAGCTTCCAACTGAATTAAAAAGTATTGCAGACGTAGGCCTATCAATGTTCAGTCGCGTATTTTTTCCGTATCATGTGTGTGAGGCCTTGTATACACGGCGTTTTGTATACGCGAAAAGATGAGTTTGAAGTGCATAAAACCCCGTGTGAATAGGCCCTGTTCGACGCCAGGCCAAGGCCCTGGCCATAGGATTCAATTAGCGCAGTGGAAGCATGATGGTGGGCCTTGGCTACAAGAGTGGTGCGAAAACTGTCCGCCGTGCGCGGAGCTGATTAATACAAATATTCAAAAGACTCACCTGGTTGAGGAAAACTGGTTCTGGAACCTACCTGGATTTATGTTACATACATAAATCCAGGTAGGTTCCAGAACCAGTTTGAGTGTATATTGTATTGTGTAGTGACGCTATAAGTATTCCAGGATCCCAGGCCGCTACAATACGCTAGAGATTTTCTCAGCATGCGGTTCACAAATCACTATCACCTCAAACTATTTCAATCAAAGTCCAAACTAAAACCCGTTCTATTTCGTCAAAAGGGGTTATTTACACACAAAACAATTGGATCACGACAAATTGTCCACAAACGATCGATTCAAGAAGATTAATTTCAACAAGGGTCGCAAGGCAAATACAACGACCGTCCATCTTTCAAAGACCAAAAAACAAGTGTCAAAATCAAACTGACAAGTGACAGTTGTCACTCTGTTACACGCCATGATGCGTAGGCGCACAGAGTAAACAAGTCAAACGGGACGAAACAGGCCCTAAGGCCCAAGACTTACCTCCCAGTGTGTGAAGGTGTACGTTTCTTTGAACCAGTGCGTGAGTGCCTCGCTCAGTTTTTCGTTGGTCAGCACGGGCGACACATGGGTCAGTGAAC
Organism: Aporophyla lueneburgensis; assembly: GCA_932294355.1. NCBI lineage: Eukaryota > Metazoa > Arthropoda > Insecta > Lepidoptera > Noctuidae > Aporophyla > Aporophyla lueneburgensis. Next base: position 25,833,383 of record OW028755.1, read on the forward strand.
TGAAATCGTCCGGCATGGTGCGTTAATTCTGAAAATGATCATTGAAATATTATTTATTATTCTGAACAAATAAGATGCACTTGATAAAATCTATAAATGGTGTAAAGGGAACGCTTCCGAAAACGATGACAGGTGATATAGTTATTCTCGATACGTAACCATATTTTTTTACATTAAAGTTGTGTCCCGCCTGTCTGCGGCAGCCTTTAACGTCTATGTTAAGAAGGAGTGCAGAAAGCGAATATTTTTATAATAATTTAATTATTAATGTTAACACTAAAAATTTACATGAATCATGGTCGACTTTCGACCATTGGGCAACCACTAGTAAACATAAATAAGAATAAAAAAATATGCAACTAACAATAATTCAGTAGCCTATAATAAGGATTCAGCTCGGTTGATTTGTCAGTTTGCCCACTAATAAAATATAGGATAATGTGATGTAGTTAACGAATACAGTGGACCCCTGGTAATCCAGCCCCTGTCTAATCCGGCACCCCCTGTAAACCGACATGTCTATTATTATAGATTATTTTTTTGACAGTTTTCGCTAATGCAGATAATGCATGACTAAACGGGAAATGGATCTATAATTTGTCAGAGTACAAGGTCCTCTTTTGTAAAAATATCCGGACTATAGGGTGTCTTCTTAAGCAGTACTCTATAATCTGACAAATTGGATAGTCTGACACTGCCCTGCAAAACGTTTGTCGGATTACTGGGAGTCCACCGAATAGAGGATATTTTACTATTTCACTGTATCATGAGTTTAGTATTTAATTTCTATGAGAGAAAGTAAATATTTTGTTAAACTTTCATTGTTACTAATAAGTTACAAGACTATTTGACAACTCCATAATCATAAGAATAAAAATGAAATGCCTCTCCCTCCGGACCGCCGCAAGGTGTAGACGTGCACTATATCCGTAATAATCCATTTAATAAATAAAATCACAAGTCTAAAGTAAATTTAAATCCAGTGAAAAAATAGGACAGCATAGAAACGCAGGAGGTGTACAGTGCAGTTCGACGCGCGTGAGTACCGATTCACGATACTACTCAACAGATCTGTTGCCCTGGTACACAAGATTGTGACAACTAATCAGCGTACGCGCAAGTAGCGGTACCCATTCGGGTCACGCCCACTAATTAGTGCCTGCTCTAGGACGTCACCCAATCAAGGCTAAGCGCCGCCTATTTCGAGGATAAGCACCGTCCCACTAAGCTGTCATTGATCGCCTGACCTGCGCTCACGCCTATTACCAGTTTTGTCTACCTATACATACATCTGCATAGCCCAGCTAACTGGGCCCGAAAGCTAATTAACTCCTTGTACTCATCGCAGCCTAGTACTTTGATCGGGTATTATGGACGGTAAAATGGATAAATCTCTCTCTGATCCACCAAATATCAGCGGAGTGATGGACACTACTCCCCCTAATTATATTAATATGCGTAATAATAAGAGATTAAGGGAAGATGATCTACCAGGGGAATTTACTAAATTCAAGGCTGAAATCAAAGAGATGTTAACCTCCTTTAATTCAACTCAAGACAGAGAACTAAAAGTTATTACTTCGAATCTCAAGGACATTCAGATAACAAATAATAACATAGAAGCGGCCATCGCAAATTTATCTAGTCAAAATGAAGAATTCCGAAAGAAAATTGAAATGCTTGAGTTACAAGGTAAAAAAGACCGGGAATACATTGTCTTGCTAGAGGATAAGATCGAGGACCTACAACGAAGCGGTAAAACAACCTGCATAGAGATAAAGAACGTCCCTAAAAAACCTCGAGAAAATAACACTGACTTAATGAATATGGTCACGAACTTAGCAAACCACTTGAGCCTCGAGATAGACTCACGCGACTTTAAGGACATTTATCGACTGCCTAGTAAAAAAGAGGGTTTCACGAGCACTCCCATAGTTGTTGAACTGAACTCCACTATGTTGAAAACTAATCTGCTAAAAAAGGCAAAGTCGTATAATATTAAAAACACTAGTAAACTTCAGGCGAAGCATCTTGGAATAACAAGCAACGAGGAGGTACCTGTGTTTATATCTGAGCAATTGACTCCTAAGGGCGCCCGACTATTTTTCTTGGCTCGAGACCTGGCCAAAACTAAGAAATACAAATTTTGCTGGACTTCTTTTGGACGTATCTTAGTCAAGAAGGATGAGAACGCTCGTGCGATCCTGATAAAAAGCGAAGCACAGGTACACCATTTAATGCAAGAAGCATGACTAAATTGTACTCTCATTAGATTATTGCTACTACTAAAAACTTTGTCATTTTCTGTTAATTTAATAATAATTAATGATTTCTCTAATCTTAACTTCAAACTATATGAATTTATGTTAAACTTTTATAACTACAAGCATGATCGGCTCGCTTTTATTTACTCAAACGTTACATTCTACACAATCCGTTCCACACAAAAATCACAAAATATACAGTTAACTCACTCAGTACACCTACACACACACCCCTTTCATTTAGTGCCCAATATATCATTTCATGACGTACCAATTCATACATATATAGCTAAACATACTCGTACGTATAAGAATGCGGACGTTACAGGACTTTTGTGCTACCGTTCAAAACTTAAGATACAACAATTGTTTAATATAATCAATAATGGATAGTAACTTATGTAATTTGCAGGAATTAGATACTGCTGAGATTGCAATTTCGGCGACTCTTGATATTGCACAATTAAATACTTACCTTCAACATAATAGCTATAACTTAACCGTCCTGACTCAAAATATAAGGAGTATATACAGTAATATTGATGACTTGGAAATAACTTTATCTCAAATTGGTGTTGAAGCTGATGTCATCATTTTAACAGAGTGCAGATTGAACGCTAATAAACAAATACCTGTGCTAAATAACTACACCTCGTTTAATACATCCAGACACTTAAATCAAAACGATGGTGTAGTAGCCTACATAAAAAATTGCCACTTACCCCGGGTAACTGAAATTAATCTGACACATGCCTCAGCTTTGCAAATCACAATCTTTAATTTCACCATTATTGGTATTTATCGGTCTCCATCGAATGTATCTGCCGATCGTTTCATTGACTCGCTTGATCAATGCCTTCAAACTATCGACGCACATAAGAACATTGTTATTACTGGCGATCTAAATATTAACTTAATAAGGAAACTAGCAGAAACATCACAAATACGGACTAACAGACTAAATTACTTAAATATGGTGGCTTTGCATGGTTTCCTCCCAGGACATTGTTTGCCTACCAGGGATGACAGCTGCCTCGATCACATGATTCTTAAGTTGGATAAATCTAGGAATTCGGCTTTCGTGGCAGTTTTAAACACGTCGGTTACAGATCATGCAATGGTACTACTAAACATATCCCACTCATACCAAGCCAAGTCTTATGCCAAAACTAAGACTGTGACTAATTTGGAAAATGCCTATGAACACCTTATGAATACGGAAGCGTATTTTCTGAACACGTATAGAGACCCAAACCTTTTGGTGGACGCGATGATAGCTATGATTAGGTCATCACTCCTCCAAAATACTAAGATTTTCTCGCTCTCCAGTTCTAAGCGTACTCTAAAGCCCTGGATAAACATGGGAGTCCTAAAATGTATTAGATTTAGAAATAAATTGCAACTACAGTCGAGGAGAGACCCTTTTAATGTTATCTTGATCATAACATATAAGCGTTATCGTACTTTTTGCACTAATCTTATTAAAAAAGTCAAAAGACAATATCATAAGAAACAAATTTTAAAATCTGTTAAAAATCCTAAGATACTCTGGAGAAAGATAAACGACATAACCCATTACAAAAAACCTAAGACATCTAGTGTAAGCCTACTTCAAATCACACCGCATCCTCTCGACTCGTTAAACCGTGTCAACCACTTCTTTGTTACTATCGGGAAAACACTGGCGGAAGAAATCTTGACTCTTACTGGGCAAGGGTATAGATCTGCTTTAAGCACTTTACATACACCAACTCAAGCCAACTCATTTGTACTATTGGAGACTGATCGGGCAGAAGTTGATGGTATACTCATGGCACTCGACTCGGCAAGTGCTTCGGGTTGGGATGGTATATCTGTGAGTTTCCTTAAGTTATCTCGGGACTTTGTGGTTCCCCTCATTTGTAAATTAACCAACCTGTGTTTTGAAACGGGCATTTTCTGTGACGCGTTGAAACGATCTATAATTACGCCTGTGCACAAGGGTGGGGACAAAAATGATGTAAACAATTACCGACCGATTTCTGTCTTACCGTCACTCTCATAAATAATAGAAAAAATATTAAATAAAAGGCTTACAAATTACTTGAACAAATATAACATTCTTTCCGACTCACAATATGGTTTTAGACAGGGGCGGTCAACTCAGGATGCTGTAATTGCATTAACATCTGAAATTACAGATAAGGTAGACAAAGGATTTAAATGCGTTGCGGTGTTTTTAGACCTGAAAAAGGCCTTCGACACTGTTTCTGTTTCCATCCTTGTGCAGAGACTTGAGGCTATAGGGATTAGAGGCAAGGCTCTTTCTCTATTTGACAGTTATCTCCGGGGAAGGAAACAACAGGTTAAGGTCGAGCAGTCGTATAGCAATGAGGAAAATGTTGTTTTCGGTGTTCCGCAGGGCTCTGTGCTCGGCCCGCCACTGTTTCTAGTGTATATTAACGAGCTTTGTAAACTACGAAACAGTGGCGGGAAAATTTTCTCTTATGCGGACGATACGGCTATTGTATATTTTGGCGACACTTGGGATGTGGTACGTAGTAAGGCCGAACAAGGGTTAGCTGTCATAGATAGGTGGCTCAAAGCAAACTTGTTAACCCTTAATATTGCTAAAACAAATTACATTTGTTTCTCCCCAAGTGCGAGGTCTAAGGCACACACTAATCTCAATATTCGTATCCATATGTGTGCAAACAGCTTGGATCAGGCTTGTGACTGCGAACCCATCAAACAGTTACCGTCTGTAAGATACTTGGGAGTTATAGTCGACGAGTGTCTAACGTGGCACTCACATGTCGAGGTTATTATGTCACGTGTTAGAAAATTTATTTGGATTTTTAAAAATCTACGACATGTGATGCCTCAAAAGACTCTCAACAACATTTATGTAGCACTCGCACAGTCAGTAGTCACATATTGCGTACCTGTCTGGGGTGGGGCCACAAAAACTAAGTTTCTAGAGTTAGAAAGAGCCCAAAGGTCACTTTTAAAAGTAATGTACTTAAAGCCATATAGATATCCCACAACTGATCTATACAGAATATGTGGCCTACTATCGGTCAGGAAACTTTACCTTTTAAACATAATTTTATATTTGCATAAACACCTTCCAGTTAACCACGAGAGACAGGCTAGGAGAAGAAATGATATTGTGGCTTACTCTCCGGGAGTACGCACGGCTTTTGCGAGACGTCAATATGCTTGCCAATCAGCTTACTTATACAATAAAATTAACTCAAAACTAAAGTTCCACCACGAGGTTTCGCATCAATGCAAAAAAGTTATAACTGACTGGTTAAATACGCTAACTTATGAGGAGGTAGAGCAACTCTTGGTTAGAATTGTATGACATCCTTGACTTCTTTACTATAATGAGTATAACGTAACGCACCTTGTGGTAACCTATTGTTATTTTCAGCTTCGTGTATAGTGGCACAATCAGAAAACACGTAAACTCAAACATACACATACATTACACACACACACACACAAACACACACACACAATAATACACACACACAAACATACACAATCCCACATTTATACAATTTTAATTTTATTTCACACATGCACATACAATAACAACCTACATAGAGCTGATAATTTAATATTTATTTTATTTTTGTTATAGGTCATTGTTCCTTTTTTTCTGTTTAACAAAGTACTTTAAGCTGATCTTTTCTTTTTTAATTTAATTAAATATTATTTTTGCTTTTAATTTTGATTTATGTTTAATTTTAATCTTGATTATGGTTTTAATTTTGATTATGGTTTTGATTTTAATTTTGATTTAGATGTTAATTTTGATTTTAATTTTGATTTTGATTTTTGATTTGATAATGTGATAATTTATATTTTGATTTTTTATTTTGATTTTAATTTAGATTTAGATTTTAATTTTAACTTAGATTTGAATTTTGATTGGAATTTGAATTTTGATTTGAATTTGAATTTGATTTTAATTTATATTTTATTTTGATTTTATTTTTAATTTAATTTTCATTTTCATTTTTTGTTTTATATAGTCTCAACTTTGTTTAACATCCTGGGAAGGAGCGAGACAACCCCAACACAAGTATTATTAATTACTTACTGGGGCTGTTTCATTTAAAATTTTGTAAATGTAACCATTTGAGACCCAATAAACAATTTTAATTTTAATTTAAAATGCTGTTCACTGGTAAGAGTATCAACGGGGAACGGTTAGAACAATTTAGCTATTTTATGAATAATATGAATTAAAATATGAATTAAAATTTCCATCATAAGGGTTTCAATGAAAGAAAAATTTAAAAAGTTTGCAGAAAATTTGGAAAGTCGTGAAAAATTTAAGTGCTCTTTTTCCATGGGATTTTTGTATGATTTAGGTTTTGATACTTAGACAGGATAATGTCTACGGTTCAACTAGTATTCAAGAATTATGGCTGTAAGTGAAAAAATAAATCATTTTGAGCAATAATATAGTATTTAATCATGAATATATAATTATTATTATTAAGGAATTTTAGGGCATGAGTATGAAATGAAATTTTTTTATTCATCTTATTAATGAGAATAAGATGAATATTTTTTTTTACAAAGTGGTCATGGTTCACTTGGCTTTTAATAGTATTTAAACCTAGAATATTTCACAAAGATATTTAAAATAATTTACTAACTGATGAATAAATATTAGGCATTGATTATAAATAAAAAAAACTTATTCCGTTACATGTGAATTGCGAATAACGGACTCGCGAGTTTCCATAAATTACGTATTCTAACCAGGGACATTTTTACAAAGCATAAGTAAGTAAAATAATAATAAATAACACTTACCGATAGATTTTGGATATTTCAAAACGAAATACTGAATACAATTCTGTTTATCTATAGCCGAAATACCGTTTCAAACTTCAAAGTTTCAACATTAGCGCGCGTTTGAGTTAATCTTAATAATTTGATAGTGTGAAAAAACTGAGATAAAACGCACTCGTAATAAGCTAAGCGGGATTCGACGTGCATAGAAATGAATAGCAATGCGAAATACAACTGTTTTTATTTGCACAAAGCATTACTTACGTCAAATTTGACGACGTGTTTTGTTGTGACGTGTTATGGTGACACAGACAGTGACAAAGACAATGACAAGCACGAAATGGTGCTGCCAAGTTTAGAGAAAGAACAGTGGCGAACTCTCGAACAAATTTTTGTTGACATTTGTTTTTAGCGTCTGCCTATGAAAAATATGTAAAAATATAGAGATTGAATTGCTGAACAGTTTTGTCTTCAGTTATACTTTTATAGGAAGTCAGGAATTTAAGATATTTCAGGTTGAAGTTTTAGAGGTTCTGTCTCGTCAACAACAGACTTACCGAAAAATATATGTAGAAATACCTACTTATTGCTGAAAATATCATTGATAGAAATGCATTTTAAATATAAAGTAAACGACGGACTACGTATTCAGAATATTAAGTCCAACCGACGTGCGTAGGTCTGCCACATGGTCCACGTAAGTAAGTAGGCAGGTACTTACCTACTTCATTATATGTTCAGAAGAATATTTATTTAATAATCTTAGTCAACTATCTTTAAGCAGTTAGTAATAGATATAGTATGATTCATTACATGATAAGGGTAGGTCATCGGTAGGTATAGAAAAAGAAAACAACTTTGTTTTTTAAATATTTATTCCTCATCTTCTCTAACCACAATGTCATCAAGAAAACTTGCGGGTGCTGTGATATATGGTTGATGTCTGGCTCATCCTAGATATCATACTTCAGTCATTGTATGAGCGTAACATCCAACTCTCGAGTTAAGTGCAAATGGTATCGGCGCATTTTATTGACACATAATATGTTGCAGTTGACACACATGATGCGTGTAGGCCTTACACGGCTACTCATCGTGATAAACAAATCGATCCACACACAACAAAATCCAAGGTATCAGGCAGAATCGGCATCCAGAGTCACAGAAAAATTTCGTCGTATAGGCAAACAATCAGAATCCTTAGGCAAGCACTAGTCACACCGGGAACCGTAAATCTCAGAGTTCATAAGCAGAAACAGTTCATGAAGTAGAAAATCATGGAAAATCGATGGAAAACAAAATAACGAGACGCACGCGAAGACAACGACAAGTTATCAGTGCCGGCCGATTGACAATTGAAATGTCATGTTTTTTTTTGCGATGTTGCCATACTCGAATTACACTACGATGTCATTTGTACGTATTAAAAAATTAGGACCGCTATAATCTTTAGCACAAGCAATCATTTTTATTTTAACATTTGTATTCTGATACAGAAATATATTTCCTAAGTATATTAATGCAATACGTAAAGCCACAGCGTATGTAAGTTGACTAAGATTTATATTACATGGCAACATTAAAAGTATCGCTTAGCCAAAAGTCATGAAGTCAAGCAAGAAAGAAAAAAACTTAGCCATGATTATTTTTTAACAACAATAATCTAGTCAAATAAGCTCTTTATTATGATGATTTTTTTTTTCAGACTTTGTTAGTACTTTTGTTTGATTTGATAAAACTTAGTAAATTATTTCGTTGGTATCTAGTAGGGTGACATACGTAGACGCTTAATAATTTCATCAACAATTCTCTCGCCGGTATCCTTTCCTACAGTTACGGCCGCAGCCACAAACCGTAGGCGGATAGTGACCAAGGAACTTAAATCCAACCATATGGATATAAGTTCCTCGATACATAGGCTGCACTAAAAGTATCGGGAATGGAATATTTCCACTGTTCCTGTCACATTAGAATATTTTTTGAAAAGTCCTTGGTTTTAAAAATCGAATATCATTTATCTATATATATAAAAATGAATCCCTATTTCCCTTGGTCACGCCATCACGCGTGAACGGCTGGACCGATTTCACTTTTTTTTTGTGTGTTTGTTATTGTCAGGAGAAGGTTCTTATGAAAGAAAAAAATTTAAAAATTGCGCGGAAAATATAAAATTTAAGAACACTTATTTAAGGATACTTCGACAAATATTTTTGAATTTGATTAAATTCTTGAAGAAGGCTATAAGCTAACAAACATCACGCTAGGGCCGTTAGGAAAATATAGAGTAAGAAAGAAACGCTAAGCTAAGAGATAGCGCGGGAAGACAAAGAGATGCGATTAGGTGGATCGGGGGAACAAGAAATTTCACGCGAGCGAAGTCGTGGGCAGTAGCTAGTATTTATTTAAAAAAAGATTCTCGGTCTTGTCACAAGGTTTTGTCAAACTTGTTTAGTCGTTCAGAAAATGGAATTGACTCGAGAAAATTCAAGAGCGATGATTTATTATGACTTTCGAAGTGGTTTAACACAAAAACAGTGTGTTGACCGGATGAACCGCATTTGGTGATGAAGCCCCATCCAAAACCACAATTTATCGCTGGTTTGCTGAATTTCAACGTGGACGTGTCATGCTTAGTGATGATCCCCGTCAAGGTCGTCCAAAAACTGCAGTCACCCAAGAAAACGTTGATGTTATGCGTTTTTTTTTTTTTTTTCACGATGAGAAATCATCAAATGACTTCTCCCGCTCTGGGCGGAGCGGGAGGGCGTGTCAGACTTTTACTGACTAAAACCCACCCGTGTTCCATCAGTTGCCCATGTGCCAGGGTCACGGTATCTCTTTCGAACAATCACGCGACCCCGGCAGGCATCGGTCCTAGTAGACCCCTACACTGATGCTGTACGTAAGCTGATTGAGGAAGATCGACATGTGACATACCGCGAAATTCAGGCAACTTTAGACATTGGCATGAGTCAAATACAAATAATCTTGCATGAACAATTAGGTGTAAAAAAGTTGTTTTCCCGATGGATACCGCATTCGCTCTGTGAAGAGCAAAAAGCGGCTCGCGTTACTTGGTGCGACAGAACTCTCGAAAGATTTCACCCAGGGTCGTCAAATGCTGTATACAACATCGTATCAGGCGACGAATCCTGGATATACGCGGATGAACCCGAAACAAAAAACCAGTCACGAGTTTGGGTAAAAGCCAACAAAAATTGTTCGTTCACGGAGTGTTACAAAAAAAATAGTGGCCACGTTTGTCTCCAAAACCGGCCATGTTGCGACTATTCCTCTTGAGAGACAAAGAACGGTTAATGCAGAATGGTATGCTAGCATTTGTTTGCCACAGGTCGTTTCTGAACTCCGTAAAGAGAACATCATCCTCCATCACGACAATCCAAGTTCTCACACCGCGCACAGAACAAAAGAGTTTTTAGAGCAAGAAAACATACAATTATTAGACCATCCGCCGTACAGCCCAGACCTAAGCCCTAATGATTTCTATACCTTCCCTAAAATAAAGAATAAATTGCGTGGTCAGAGATTTTCATCACCTGAAGAAGCTGTGGACGCCTACAAAACGGCCATTTTGGAGACCCCAACTTCCAAATGGAATGGTTGCTTCAATGATTGGTTCCATCGTATGGAAAAATGTGTCAAATTTCGCGGAAAATACTTCGAAAAGCAATGAATACATTTTTAAATAGTAATGTTGTGTCACTTCCTTGATTCCCGAAATTTTCAGTGCCACCCTCGTAGTTACTGGCTTATTGACACATTATTTCAGTAGACGTCAGAATAGTAATTGTTCAAGAAGCGACTGTACAATTCATGTAGTAATGCGACAATATTCATATGCTTTCTTCCTGCATAAGGAGCGGGTGAATCTAACAACTTGTCGCTCCTCAGTAGCTTTGCGTGATTGAGTAATAAGCATCTAAACTTTCACATTTGTAAATAACTAGTAAGATGTAAATATCAAGTTAATAAAAATTAGAAGTATTTTCTATGAAACTGAATATTCTATGCAAGCCCCGCATCGGTTCTTACGTTACAAAAAACATGTCGGTAGGTATAGGTGGCTACTGTTAAACGATACAAGACAATGCTATTTTTCAGAAAACACTTTGTTACGAAATACCTACCCAACAATTATTTACTACTCACAAAACGAACCTAACAATCAAATTCGAAAATTAATCAAATGGTTGTGAACAACTATGCAGTACATATATTCTGTAGTTTCTGCCTGGGGTAGGCAAAAACTACAGAGTATGTGGTAGCGCGGTGAAGTTACGCCTCTCGCCCAACCATGGCGTGACTTAATGTAATTTCGAATATTTGGCCTTTAAATACAAAACCATACAAAATCGGTTTCTCGAAAAATGTCAAAGCTAGTAAGGATGCGTAATTTATTCCGGCGTTAAGAAGTAGGTACAGGAGGATCCATGTCAGAGGTAACGGCAATATGTATGGCAGGATTGGCAGGTATCAGCGCCTAATGCTGGAAACACACACAGATACTAGTCGCCGCGCCGCCGCCGGTGTTCAAAATCATACGTCCACACGGTACAACAGATTTTGACAGCCCGGCTGCCCAAATTCAAAACCTATTAACAGGTGATTTGAAAAAAAAACGGTTTTTGTCATTTTTCGACTTACTAGACAGTATCAAAATGATGTGGACCTTAAAACACCCAGTTTCATACGTAACTTTAAAAAAATAATTTAGCAAGTCTAAGCAATTTGGCATGATTACGAAAATTTCCTTGAAGTACAAATTTGAAACTTAGTATGTCAAAATACAAATTTAAAACCCTAGCAACTCAAGCGACTTACTAAGTTATGAATTTGAAATACCAACTTGCTATGTTTTGAATTTGGCGCCGATTGTAAAACAGATGAAATTTCGTTTAGTAAGTCCAGTGTCACCGGCACACAAGTGTTTCGCTCCGTGTTAATAAAATAATAAAATGAGTTACAAGCAATTTTATCGGTCCAGGCGTATAATGCGTGCTTTGCAGAACGTAAACGAATGCAGGTAAGAAATAACTTATTCATTATAGTTACGAAAATGTAAAAGAAACGTGACATAACCTCAAAATAGAATTGTCGCTGCATTATCTTCATAATGAAACTAACAAAACTAGTATGTTATGCTGGCTTTCGTGTAATGAATGTGCAAAAGCCGATTTTGCTTATTTTAAGGGTTTGTTTTGCTAATTATCGACGAAAACTAGTGGTTCTGGGTTAAGGGGCCTTAGGCGGCGCTATGGCACCCGCACTGGTTATAAATTATTAATCCACAATGGGCATCTCGGCAATCACATTAAAAATTACCGAGATGCCCATTGTGGCTGATTTTTAATTTAATTTTCTTTACAGATGTAATAATTTATAACCAGTGCGGGGATAATTTTTATTTTTTAAGAATTTTCTAATTAAAACAGTAATGCAACATACAGGGTATGTTTATGACAAAAGTAGCCACTTTTCATTAAAACACGACCCATGCTCTATCAAAAGATACTGAAAACATTTTATCGAAGTGCCATTTGTGGCCGATTTTTAAATTGAATTGTATTTACAGAGATAATAATTTTAACTGATGCGGGCGCTACTAGCGCCACATACCCGTATCTTCTTTACTTTTTGCCCTATAGAACAGAACGGGACTTTACCAAAACTTTACCCAAGCTATTTAACTAATACTTACTGCCTTATTATTTGCCTTTTTGTTTTCGGTGTTGGTTGCGTGTTAGCTTTGTTCTTTTTTCCGCTTTCAGAGCAAATGATGAAGCTAAAACAGATACTGACCAAACTGTTATCGACTACAACAATCCTATCCCTGGGTCAGCAGCCGAAAATGTAACGATCTGTGATAGTATCGTTTCTGATAGTAACCTTGGATTTGATACTGCTTACTTGAGTGACGACTCCGTAGCTGATCCCGATTATATACCTTTGGTGGTACAAAAACCGGACCTACAGCTATTTGATGATAATTCCGAAGATTGTTTTCAAGATCTCGATCTCCTAGAACCTACGTTTGCCATAGAAAATCTACCCCAACCCCCTCCGATGCAATCCCCTGTACCAGAAATGCCAATTTTCATTGCTACTTATCAAAATACAATTATTTTCATCGACTCTGAACAAGCAGATGGCTACCGTTTACCAGCTCGGTTCAAGGCAAATTATCCAGGCCCTATATTTGATACGGGTACATTAATCGAAATTTCAGATAATCCCAAAGAAACAGCAAAGGTTATAAAAAATAAAACGATGCATCCCATGATATCTAAATGCGACGGTAAATGTAGACGACGTTGCAATAATTTCACAGAAAAACAGCGAAAGGATATTTGGAATGGTTACTGGAATCTTAACTATACTCAGCGCCGCCAGTTTTTGAACAAATGTGTAAAGATTGCACCAGTCAAAGAGAAATCTGCATCTGTTCCTAACTCAGACAAAAAACACGTAAAAAACGAGTCGAGGTATTACTACTTTTGTCTCGGGAATGAAGAGATAAATGTTTGTAAATCATTTTTCCTGAATACTCTGGGTCATTGTACTGATGGTGTTATTACTGAGCTAAGTAGAGCTCTAAAACGGAAACCCTTTTACGAATTAGTTAAAGAAAATCGAGGTGGTAAGAAACCTAGACTATCAAGAACGCCAATCGAAGACCATATCATGAGCTATAACCCGGCATTGAGCCACTACAGGAGAAACAACGCACCGTTAACTCGGTATTTGCCACGAACGCTTACGCTGCAATATATGCATACTGACTTCATATCGAAGAATCCTGATGTCAAATGTTCCATTGAAACCTACAGAAATACTATGAAATCAATGAAAGTTTCCTTAAAATATCCCAAAGGAGACCAATGTGTTGATTGTGGAGTATTCGTGGAAAATATTAAAAATGAAAGTGAGGTATCAGCTGTGGAAAGTTTAAAGAATGATTTCGCTCAACACAAGGTTAAAGCTGAAAAAGCTATAAAAAATTACAAAGAAGATGCGAAGAAAGGCAACGATACTATGGAACACTATTTTTCTATGGATCTTCAGAAAGTGACATTATTGCCAGATATGCCAAAAATTCAGGATTCATTTTTTTTGAGCCGTCTAGTGGCTTTCAATTTAACATTTGCACCACTATAAAAAAATGCAAAAATAAACAGCAGGTGTGTTGTGTGGCATGAAGCAATGATGGGTCGAGATGCTAATAATATAATAGATGCATTGATGGCTTTTTTTACTTCGGAAAGAGATGTGAAAAAATTAAGACTGTGGTGTGACAATTGCACTGGACAAAATAAAAATTGGTTTTTATTTACAGCGCTGGTAATGATTGTTAATTCTGAGTGCATTAATATTGATACTATCACTCTGAGATTCCTTACTAAAGGCCATACCCATATGTCTGCTGACGGCGTACACGGAAATATAGAAAAAGAGATGAGGCGTCGAGATGGAGTTTATGATTACGAGGACTACAAATCTATTATAGCGAATTGTAGAAAGAACATAGACGTTATCGAAGTGCAAAAATCATACCAATGGGTGAAAAAGAAACGAGTTCCACGGCGTAACACAAATGATGATTTAGCTCTTAGCACATTTTTGCTAAACCCAGTGGTTGAAGCTAAGTTCGTCAAAGGATCATGAAATCTGTTCTATAAAACAGATTTTGATGAGTCTTACCAAGAACTGAACTTCTTGATGCAAAAAATTAATGTCAACACTATTCCTCCACTTTCAAATATCCCCCGAGGGGTGAAATCATCGAAGAAAGATGGTATTGTTTCAAAATTGGTCCCCCTAATGCCATTGAACAGAAGAGAGTTTTGGCTGAATCTACCCACGAGTGATAACTCCATTGATTTGCAAACTGATGGTCAAATCGTTACCAATAACAACGAATAGTTCATTATCAATAAGAACGATTTTAGCTTAAGTTTATTTTTTTTAGTTTTGGTTAACTGTTGAAAGTATGAATCATGTTTAAATTTAAGAGTCCTTTGAAGTACGTTTGTAAATATATTTTTATAAGTCTACAGGATTTTTATTCAAAACCTGCATTCATAGGTACTTTGGGATATTTTTTTAATCTTATAAACACTAAAATGTATAATGAATTTGTTTAGTCTTCACGTTTACCATACAAAATCAAATTGATAACGTAGTAAGCCGACTTACTAAGTTTTGATATTGTTTTTACATTCATATTTGGGTAAATTCACAAATAAAAATAAAGTATGAGCGATTCAAGTGTAACTACACTCTAAAATGATTGCAAGTATAACAAACTAAAATGTCAACAATATAGCACAACTTTTCGCCAAACATCCAAATCGCTATCTCTTTTTTTTATATTTAAATTTTTTATTATTATTGACCATGCTATCTTAAAATATATACATAATTTAAAATCTAAGTAAAAAATATGTAGTACATGTATATACAATATAAAAATAAAAGATCATAAAGCATCAAAATATTCGTCTGCATCGTTGTCAACAGGAAACGTGCCCAAAAGGCTGGCAGCATTGCCACGTTGTATGGCAATGCTAATTCTTTGACCAAAAAATAAGCCAGCCCTCTGGTCACGTGAAGAGTCGACTAGCCGCTTGGCAATGTCTCGGAATACTATGTGAGCACTCGGACCCCATGGCCCTAGAGTTTCAACCCCAAACGGCTCGAATATATAATTTCCAATTAGGTTAGAATATTTGCGCCGTTTGAGGTTTTCAGCACCTGCAGCAGCCGCTCCAGCACAGCCCGCCGTGCTGAGAAGATGGGATGGCGCAAGGGTGTCGACACATGTTGCGTCCCACACCAAAGGCCGACCTAGCTTCCAAGGCATTATGGTCATTCCGTCAGGTCTCTTCCCATCGTCGCGTGCCAAGCCATTGGGTTCTAGAACAGCTGGCACCCCGGCGGTGACAAGAGCACGACGGATGATGTCATTGATGCTGGCGTGCCGTGCTATCCGGCCTGCGCTCCTACTGCAGGATAGGCCATGGTGTCCGAGGTAGTCGACACCTTCACCGCATTGGCAGCGATGCAGAGCCACGCAAGGAGCGCCCAGACGCAGGCATGTAGCAATCCGGAAGGTGGTGTCACTCAGCATAGTACCTATGTTGGGTGACGGTAGTGCCTGAAGCCAGAGGCCCGACTCCCACTCGCCCACAGCTAGAAGGCGGGCACGCTCAGCAGTATTGGTGGACGTATTTATAAGATTATTCCGTACCAACCTGCAGAGCGGCTCATCCCACTGTCTCTGGGAAGATGGGTTCACGGGCCGATCTGTATCCGGGCAAGTCATTTTCCAGGCATTCACTGCATCTGTGAAGCACGGCACTTCAGAGTCAACCAAGGACGGAGCTAAAATTCTCCCGGTCAACTTTTCAGTGCTGTGGACAGAGGATAGGAATGCCGGTAAGCTAATACTAGTAATTTTACGGACGCCGAGACCACCAAAGCGGATGGGTAGTGTGGCTTGAAGCCACGCTCGGTCGTCCAAGGCCACATTTAAAATGGATGTTAGTGTACTGCGAATAATTTGGTCAATTTTGTCCAGGAGCTGTGGCTGCTTCCATAAGGGGGAATATCTGCTATCTCTTTTGGTTTCTTCGGGCGAACGAATCAAAGTAGCCGACCAGTTTTTTGGCTCTCCTGAACATTTTTGTTGGAACGAGTTACTATGTTTTGATTTTAAGCAGCCGAGCCGGTTTGTCGCTAGGGACGTCAAAATCTGCGGAAACCTATAAAACAATTTTCATCAAATAAGGCTTAGGCATTTTATGAACGCTGATTTATAATTCAATAAAAGATTTGCATGGTCGCAAAAGATTTTTATTAATTAAAAATAAAATTACTCTTATAACTACAAACGTTTCGCGCTATCCGATGGGTTTTTTTGTCGTAGTTCTACGAGTTCTAGTTCTTCGTTTCGGCGTCTTTTTCGTTATCGATCCTTTCGTCGGAGTCGTAGTCGGTCTGGTCGGCAACCCTTTACCCACTAGAACAACAAATTAGACAGGTATCTGTAAACAGAACTAGGTAGGTAGAGCCCAGTGGTATCGACCCCGACTTACGAGTGGGCCCCGAATTACGGTTGTGGGTTCGAACCCACGCAGGCACTTTACTATCTATAAATAACTAGTTTCTGCCCGCGACTTCGTCCGCGTAAAATTTCTTGTTCCCCCGACCCTTCCCGTCGCGTTGAATCGCCTACCCGTGCGATTTTCCCCGGTTTTGCAACATTTTTCATTACTGCTCTGCTCCTCTTGGTTTAAGCGTGATGTTATCTAGCCTTTCTCGATAAATAGGCTACCCAACACAAATATAATTTTTCAATTCAGACCAGTAGTTCCTAAGATTAGCGCGTTCAATCAAACAAACAAACAAACTCTTCAGCTTTATAATATTAGTATAGACTAGCTTCTGCCCGTGACTACGTCCGCGTTAAATTTCGTGTTCCCCCGACCTGCTCCGCTCCTCTTGATTGTAGCGTGATGTTTTATAGCCTATAGCCTTCCTCGATAAATAGGCTACCCAACACAAAAATATTTTTTCAATTCGGACCAGTAGTTCCTGAGATTATCGCGTTCAATCAAACAAACAAACAAACTCTTCAGCTTTATAATATTAGTATAGATTTCATCACCACTACTCTCAAAACAGTGAAAGAAAACATCGTGAGGAAACTGGCATGTCCTAAAACCAACAATTCGAAGACATGTGACATCTACCAACCGCACTGGGCCCTCGTGGTAGATTACGTCCTACTCCCTCTCAGTGAGAGGAGGCCTGTGTCCCAATCCCAACAGTGGGAACAATTTAGGCTGATTATGAGGTAGGTAGGGCAGGATAGCCATAATGTAATGTCTATACACATGCTTTGGACTAATAAATGATCTTATAGCTGAATCCCGCTACTTGTATAGGACAATCCGTAAATTACTCAGTTATTTTCAAATTTCACGAAAAAATAAATGCATGCATGAAACCGATTTTGATGTGATTTGGCACATAGATAGACTACACATTTGCAAAGGACATAGGCTATCTTTTGCTCCGGCAGCACGTTCCCGTGGGATAATTTAGTATATTCACGCAGGCGAAGCTGGAGGCAGAAGCTAGTCTATACATATATTAAAGCTGAAGAGTTTGCTTGTTTGGTTGAACGCGGTAATCTCAGGAACTACTAGTCAAAATTGAAAAATTATTTTTGTGTTGGGTAGCTTTATATAGAGGAAGGCTATAGATTATATGTATAACAGCACGATCTAAGATCAGAAGGAGCGGAGGAGCAACGCAAAATGGACGAAAACTGGCAGGCAATTCGATGCGACGACGGGAAGGGTTAGGGGAGTAAAAAATTGTGTTTAATAAGTTTAAAAATAATCTTACCGGCAACGGGGATCTCCGTTGTGGTCGTACTGTTATCCTGTTCTGTGGTCGTCCAAATATCATACTCCGGTATCCACATCCCAATATCGAGCGGCTCGAACCCAAAGTCTGTCATATAACTTTGACCCCGATATTCTACTCTTGTCATTGAGAAGTCTTCGTAGTATGTGCCCTCTTCCCACTTCCACTCCTGGATGTCTAGGAGAGTCATGTTCTTCTGGAATCCCCACGCATACATCTCGAAGAGGGCTTTGTCGGAGAACATAATGTAAACGGCAAGCTCGAATACTGAACCTGTATCGTAAATATAAAATGAGGTTAATTAAGTTATTTATTGTTCACTTCAGGTTACAGACATCATTGTAGCCCTGGCTCTTGTACTAGGAATTCCTGTATCACAATTATTATCCGACTACGGCCAAGCAAAATGGATGGTAATGATTTTAACCAGTATGTATGTATGTTCAATTGTTCCCCCGTAACATCTAAACTACTTTTCATAATTTGACAAATGAGGTATCCTTGAAAGCGGCTTGGTCGTTCGCCAGCCATGGATCGCAAGCGTGTTGAAAAACGTCGTGTGATACCCGTGTGTATTGATGATTACATACTGGGCTCCCTTATCGAATAATACCGCCTCGCGTGTAATGACCAAAATAGCATATTTGTATTATAATGGTATGTTAATTAAAAAAATACAAGAAAAGAGTGAGGTACCTTTGTAGAAATAACACGCTGGTCCAAAACTGATTCTAGGACAATAATGCTTGACTCTAATTTCCGACAAGGCCGACGCGTTTCTTAGCTCCAGAGTCAAACAAGTGTACTCCACCATTTCTATTAATGTAAGCTGATAACAAAATAAAAAATCGTGTTACAGCTAGTTCATAATGTAACAGGAAATCCAATGGGTCCAGGGGCGACGGAGGGATATCCATCGCCCCCTACTCCTTAGGACCCGAGATGGTAGGGCATAGTGTTCTACGTGCGCCTCTCTAAAATGTAATAGGGGGAGTTCAACACCTCACTCCCCGCCTGACTTGAGGTGGCCCTCAAAGGCGGGCTGGTAGCAGCCGGGAAACGTGGAAGTCGCAGTCAAAGTCTGACGGATCCCTTTTTCCACCCCAGGGAGGAGGACATACATGAGGATTTCCACCCCAAAATAAAAAGTTCATAATGTATCTCAATAGAATCTTTAACAGAGAATACGGCCGATGCATTCTGGCGGGGTCTACTCTCTTAGGACGAAAACTTAATTTCGGCCGAAATACGGGTGTTTCCAAATCCGTATCACCATCGGACATAATACTGGACAATTTTTTAACCAATACGCAAATAACAAATTAAACTTAAACGAGTTATAATAACTGTGCAATTTTTATTCTGATATATTAGTACAAAAAAATTAAGTTATCGTTAAAGAAAGATGTTTATTTTGAAACTGGTTTTTATGGTCACTTGCGCGCGGCGCTGAAGGTGAGCGACCGAGCGTAGCTACTGGTACCTACCAGCTATTCGATAGGTCAAAATTCTAAGAAGTTCAAAGTACCTACGCCGGCGCGCGGTTACTGACCTATTACTATTTCGATATCATATTACGAAATATGTAGGGTATCCACAGTTTACTGATTTAAGGTCGGATAAAAATTTAAAAAAGTATTGAAAAAGTAGTTGAAATTTGTTCTATTAGTGATACTGAACCACCAAAAAAAATTGCGCACTGGTTAAAAAATTTCCCGTATAAGTGCGGTGCCCGAAGCAAAAACGAATTTGAACGGGATTTTTTCGCAGACTTTATTTAAAATTTTCAATACACTGCTTTTTTTGTGGGTGGGAAATCATCAAATGACGTCTCCCGCTCTGGATGGAGCGGGAGAGCGTGTCAGACTTTTACTCACTAAAACCCACCCGTGTTCCTTCAATTGCCCATATGCCAGGACCACGGTAACTCTTTCGAACAGATCTCGCGACCCTGGTAGGTCAACGCACAGCTTAGCTCTGAGAATTAAAATGAATACTGTAGAGTTTCGGTGACCCGTTCTCACCTGCGGATATGGAACTAATAAATAATAATTTCAAAAACTATTATTTATTTTCTATATTTTAGGGTGTTTCGAATTTTGTGCCGTATGTCAGCGTAGTTTTCGAAGACAGTTTTTTTTGCTATCCTGGTAACCATGGCAAGAATAATGGCACACATTTATGAAATTATTGTATTGTCACCGGTCTTTGATAAGTATGCCAAATTTCGAGGTGATCCGACGTTTCGAAGGGGGTCAAAATCATGTTCAAAGCTTCCGTTACATAGGCACATACTAACATACGTATGAAGCTAATAAAAATACTTTACTCACATTGTAAAAGAGAAACTTGTACCGATTGTTGTCGGTTCGCAATACAATCGATTCTCTGAACACCAAATTGAGTTTTTCTTCAGGATCGCACGCGCCGAACTTCTGGTACAACACGCTAGCTGAAATATACATAAACAAATTTGAGGAGTGCAGTCAAATAGCTGCCACGTGTCATCATCATAATCATCAACAGCCTATAATAGGCCCCCACTCGGCGAGAGGGAACCAATTGTGGCTATACTTAAACAGACAGGCAGTGTTCCGTCCCGTTTAAATTGGTTACTCTATGCGCCTAACGGAACGCGCCCGAACGGAGTGACATCTGACTTGTCAGTTTTGACTTTGACACTTGACACTTGGTTTTGATCTGGGGAAGAAAACGTGGGTCCTTTTGGCGTGCCGACCCCTATAGTTAAATTAATCCCTTAGAACCGGTCGTTTTGGTGGACAATAAGTCATGACCCAATTGTTTTGTGTTAATAACCCTATTTGGTGAAATAATACGGGTTTAGTTTCTTGAAATTGAAGAAGTTTGAGGTTAAGTATTTGAAGACCGCATGTCCTGGTAGCCAGGCGTGTTGCAGCGGCCGTGTGGTATCCTGGAGAATACTCATAACGTCGCAACACAATACAATACACACTCACTTACATACATAAATCTAGGTAGGCCCCAGAAGCAGTGTTCGTCTACCACCAGGTGAGTTCTTTTGTTTGATATTATTGTCCTGCTCCGCGCACGGCGGACAAGTTCGCTAGCCACTCTTGTCTCCAGGGCCCCACCATCATAACTTCCACTGCGCTATTGAAATCCTATGGTAGGGGTCTGGCCTGGCAGCGAACAGGCAGGGAAACGGTTAATTTAAGAAACTGACTATTAGAAAGAGTGTCTGGGCCTCCGGTCAAGTGCATGCTTAAACGGGCTCGACTTACGTGAGCCGACGGCCATTATGGCCAATACTGCCACCGCCGATCGGATTATTCGCCACCCTAAGGGCAAGCAGTGCCCAGTGATATCGGCCCCGACTTACCGAGTTGTAGGTCGCGGGTTCCGAAGCAATGTGTAAGTAATTTCATCACCGCTGTTCTCAAAATGGTGAAGGAAAAACATCGTGACAAACCATTATGTCTCAGATACAAAAATTCAAAGACATGTAACATCTACCAACCCGCACTGGGCCCGCGTGGTAGTGTACGGCCCATTCCTTACCGAAAGGAGGCCTGTGTCACTGTGTCCCAGTGGGAAGAATAAGGGCTGATTATGACAAAGGGCAACATCTATAGAATCCGCCTTTACTTTGCTCAATAAAGCTTTCGTTTTCGAATATGAAAGGTTTGTACAAACACTTGTAAACGTCAATGATATTTTTTTAAACTAGATGAGGTCGGCGTTTCCTATCTGACCACTGTGAGAAGAAAGGCCGTAACAAACTCAGAAGTCACGGTCTTTTTTTAAAGTCCAGACATAATCTTAATCACATCATGTGAAGACCATGTAGATAGCTTTCTGAAATGGTATTTTGAGGAAAGAACCACACAGATTGAGTGGCCCTGTCCAGTCAGTGCATGCATTTGTCTCTAATCGTGCAGCTCAACTTGGAACTTAAGAAGCTCAACGATTCAACGAACAATTCCCAAGAAAGGACGTTTGGTTAGACCGCATAAATTACTCAAACTGCCAGATCATGATAACAACATACTTGACAAATAAAGAAATATAGAATAAAAATACCCACAAAGTCTTGACATTCACAATAAGTGTTGGTGTATACTCACAGCGAAGTACGTATTTCTGATTGGATATCTTGGAGATGGTGACCCTGTTGAACTTGGAAAGGCTCTGCTCGATCCAAGGGTAGTAGCTCATCATGTCCAGGAAGCGGGAGGGCGCGCCACAACCGGGGCCGCGCACGCCCAAGCCCAGCTGCAAAACACAAGGTCACAGCTCACAATGCGGTTCGTTTCTTTACCTTTATTTGGTATACAGGGTGTTAGGCACCTAGACCGACAAAACATTTTGGGGCATCGGGTCATGTTCTATCTTTCACCCATAGGTATAAAGTGTCATTCAAAGATTAGGCCCCTAAGTGTCGCTGTTTTTCATAGATTAATTCATTTTTAAGAGTTTGAAAGCTTGCCAAGTATTTTTCGACCGCTGGATACGAAAAGCACAGAACCCGGTCGAAGTGGCGATGGTGGCGCATGGGGGAGGGCTATAAGGAGCAGTGGATGGCTTTCGGCTGAAATAATGATGTAATGATGAACCTACAGCCTGCTACTCGTTAGTCGCGGCCGTTTCCTAAGGGTCTAAACACTATGCCGAAGGTACGCGACCGAAGTTCCGCGGTTGATTTTACGTTCCGACGTATTCCGCTGATATGACATACCATAAGCGCCGAACTTATGCGGCAGAAATTCAGTTGCGGAACTTTGTGTGTATTCAGTGTCTCGAGCGCTTTTGTAGCATCGTGTCGTGTTATATAAAAAGCCGGACAGATAGACGCAATTGAACTGAACTTCGGTCGCGTATAATGTGTGCTCTATAGAATACGTTGCTGCCGAATTACGGCTGAACTTACGCCGGACCGAAGTTCGGCTGTATGCTATGACGCAACGTAATTTCTGCATAATGTGTCGTCAGTAATTCAGTTAGCATTGCAGGCGTAATCATGCCGAAGTTCGGTCGCGTACCTTCGGCATAGTGTGTTTAGACACTTAGGGTCACCACTGCGCCTCCCAGCGCTTCCTTCCTGCTTCCATTTGTAACAATAAAAATTGGTTATGAACTTGCAAACTCTACAATGGCATTTGTACTTTTGATGTAGGTATCACAGTTTGTATAAACTCGCTCCTTTTGCGTCATAGAGTAAAGATTTTAAATTGAAGTTTAGGCAATGTAACGACGTGTTCTTTAAAAAAATGGATGACTTCCGCGATACTAAAGATTTTTTAGAGATTACTTTGGTGTTTTTCTTTGGCGGAAATTAGTAACATCATGTTTCTTCGATTTAAAGAGTGAATCCTTAAAAATCTTACACATGAAATGTGTAACTAATAATTACCTAACAAAGATTCAGCAAGGGATCAAACGAACTCAATAAATCATTTTGCAACTAGCTTTTGCCCGCGACTCCGGCCGCGTCAAATTTTACTCCCGTGACCCTTCCCGTCGCATCGATGTGCCTGCCAGGTTTCGCCCATTTTTCGTTGCTGCTGCGCTCCTTTTGGTCGTAGCGTGATGTTATATAGCCTTTCTCAATAAATAGGCTACCCAACACAAAAATATTTTTTTTTTAATCGGACCAGTAGTTTCTGAAATTAGCGCGTTCAACCAAACAAACGAACAAACTCTTCAGCTTTATAATATTAGTAAAGATTTCTGCGGTGCGCCCTTAACTTAATGATGTCACTACACGTCGGCTACGTCACACGTACCAGTTGCCAGCGCCCCCAGACGTCGCGCGCCACGAGCGCCGAGCCGGCGCCCCACACGCACACGCCGCTAGATTCCGTCGCCACGGCGCACGCCACGTACGGCGGACGCATCTTTCGGCTGTAAAGCTGGAAAAACACGACATTGATTGTGAGCGAACATAAGCTAAAGATCACGGCTTTCAGATGAGATTATTTTCTTGTTTCTCAAGAAACCTATCCTAGGGTACTTCATCACCTGCCAGGACCGTGAGATTTGTTCGACAGAGTCACCGTGGCCCTGGCATAGGCATCTGAAGGAACACGGGTGGGTTTTACTCAGTAAAAGTCTGACACGCCCTTCCGCTCCACCTTAGAGCGGGAGACGTCATTTCATGATTTCCCACCCATAAAAAAAAGATCAATCGACCACAGCTTTCAGATGAGATTATTTTCTTGTTTCATACTTTTTAGAGCGTCATTTTTCAATAATCGGGTTTTAATTTTTGTTAAAGTCCTCACATAATCTTTTTCAGATTATGTGCATGGATAAGTGTCTGAAATGGTCTTCTGAGGAAATAACCACAGAGATTTGAGTGGTCAGTATTCGTGTAGCTCAACTCAATACTTAAGGAGCTCAACGAGTCCTCAAAAAAATGTTGATCCTTCCCTCCCCCTTAATATGGGAAGTAGTTATTATTTTTTTATTTAATGCGTGGCCCCTAAATGACAACAACCACGACGAAGTTTTCTTATAGTCACGCTGGCACGAAAAAGTAAAAGTGAACTCACATTGGCGGCCATATAGAAGTCCCTGCACATTTTTCCAGGAATATGCATCACACTGATCACTTCTTTTTCCAAGACGTCCACCTCTGAAATTATTTATTTATTTACTTCTTACAGTCAAGGTGTTTATATCAGATCTGTCTATAGTGTGGCTCTCAGTGATACCTAATTAATTTCCATAGGTAGGTTTGTACCTACATACAAACACTTTTACATGTCAAACATATTTTAAAAATCTCGCTCGGCGTTTACTATCTGAATGCTCTGTGAAAGAAAGTCAAACAAAATCAGGGATAATTTTAGTCAGATCATGTAGATTGGTGTCTAAAGTTATCTTTTGACCAAAGGAGCACGCAGATTGAGTGCAGCTGTCAATCCAGTGCAGGCATTTATCAGTAATCATGCATTACAACTAAGAACATAACGATGGTCCCTATTAACAATGTCGGTTCTGCAAAAAGACTACTGTTCAGTAGAGCAGTTCAAAGTTTGTTTTACTAGTAAAACTGTTCCGCGGATAAGGTTAATATTAGGTCTTTACCTATGAAATTGCCGTTCTGCAGTACTGGCCATTTCAAATCAAAATATTTTTTGTTTGTCTAAGAATTCTAATTTCAAATTAATTTTATTTTAAAAACATGGAATTCTTTTTCCGAAAGTAGTCATTTGTTTATTGATTAGTGTTACATTTTCATCGCATTTCAATCTTTTTCGTCATCATGGATACGTTAAAAATTCGAGTAATTATGGAATATGAGTAGTGGCAGCAACGTGGCACAAGCGGCACGCACCATCAACGACGTTTACGGAGCTAACACTACAAACCAACGCACCACCTGTTATTGGTTTGCTCGCTTCCGTTCTGGAAATTTCGACCTGAAAAATGAACCTCGCGGTCGTCCGAAGACTTTGGTCGACAATGACGAATTAAAGGCGATTGTGGAAGCTGATGATACACAGTCTACGGCTGAATTAGCAGCAGCTTTCGACTTTAGCGTCAAAACAATATTGGTCCATTTGCGTCAAATTGGCAAGGTAAAAAAGCTTGACAAATGGGTGCCCCACGAACTCAATGATCGCCAGCGCGAAGTACGCGTCGAGACGTGCCTTGCACTGCTCAACAGACACACAAATGAAGGAATTTTGAACCGCATTGTTACCTGCGATGAAAAATGGATTCTGTTTGATAACCGCAAGCGCTCAGCAAGCTGGTTCAGCACCTAAACAATGCCCTAAACGAAAACTTACCCGTAGAAAAGTGATGGTCACTGTTTGGTGGTCTAGCGCCGGTGTGATTCATCACAGCTTCTTACCAAACGGGGTGAGCATTACTGCAGATGTGTACTGTGAAGAACTGAACTCAATGATGGAGGAGCTGGCACATCTCCAACCAGCATTGGTCAATCGCTCGTCTCCGCTGCTCCTGCACGACATCGCGCGACCTCATACTGCACAGCAGACTGTCTCCAAGTTGCAAGAACTGGGGTTGGAAGCTCTCCGTCATCCACCCTACTCCCCAGACCTTGCGCCTACAGACTACTACTTTTTCCAGAATTTGGATAACTTCTTGGCGGGGAAAATTTCAATACCCGAGAGGCAGTACAAAATGCCTTTGAAGAATTTGTTGCCTCCCGTCCAGCTGATTTTTTTAAGAATGGCATCAATAAACTGCCACTGCGTTGGCAAAGATGCATTGATTGCATGGGTGATTATTTCGATTAATACAAATAAAAAATACATGAAAAAAATTCGTTTAATTTTTTTCATACAAAACGGCATTTTCATAGGTCAAGACCTATTACAA
Source organism: Aporophyla lueneburgensis (assembly GCA_932294355.1). Lineage (NCBI taxonomy): Eukaryota > Metazoa > Arthropoda > Insecta > Lepidoptera > Noctuidae > Aporophyla > Aporophyla lueneburgensis. Next base: position 25,860,232 of record OW028755.1, read on the forward strand.
CCGACAATCACCCTTGTACCCACGTAAAAATGTGAATCCAAATATTATGTTGTAAGTTATAATGAATGTGTTTTTAGTGAAGATTTCGTAGGTGTATCATGCTTAGAAAGCACGAAGTCAATATTTCAAAACCTTCAAAAAAAATTTTTGTTTATTATCTCGAGATTTTTTGACAAAAATATCATGATACATTGTCTCTCTAAGTTATGCAACATATATTATAGGCATTGATATATTTGTAACTATGAACAAAAAAAAAAATTTTGTAATTTTTTATTTTCTCGAAAACTAATGCATTTTTAAGTAATAATTTATAGGTAAGTTGTACTCTATAAGACCATCATACACAAAAATTGGCAGTGACATTACCGCCGGGGCCGCTACCCCATGCTTATCCTGCCATGCTCTTATTGAAACTGCTATATCCTATGATATTTAGCAATACTTTAGCTTTTTATTAGATAAATTATTTTCGTGAGCTCATCGTATCATTATTTCCTAAGATTACCCCTACATATAAACTCATTTTCTTTTAACTATATACCGGATGACATTTTTTACCGTCTCGACCTTCATATGGTGTATTGTGTAACTAGAATAGAAGGCAGGAAGGCCTTCAAATTCATCGCAGGTGACTTAAAGGAGCGCGGGATGCGGGCGGACGGGGATGCGTGTGCGGCTCGGGCGCTTGCGAAAGATCAATGAGGCTGCCTATCGGCCGGCTTCAAAGGGTATGACCGCGCTACGAAGTCATTGATACATGCCGCGTATTGGAGTAGGGTGCGTATGATTTGAGTTTCGATAGATTTTAATTGTTTTTTTTTTCCAAATTTCTGTTTTTGTTGTTCTAGTATGAAAATGTTACTTTAAATATGTAGTATTTATTGCTAGATCTATTTCGTAACATGTTAAAAAAATAAAAATTATAACCAAAGGCTTCTACTCCGTTCACCTATTACACCCATGTTTTTCAAGACGTTAAAAAATGTCACCCGGTATAATATTAGATTGATCTCAAATTTATTTATAACAAACTTCTTCTACTACTTTTTAATTAAATATTAGCTGGCTTTCTGTAAGGACAACAGTTAGATATACTATGTATAAAACAAAGTCGCTTCCCGCGTCTGTACGCTTAGATCTTTTAAACTACACATCGGATTTTAGTGCGGTTTTCATTAATAGACAGAGTGATTTTAAAGAGGAAGGTTTATACAGGATATGTTTTTAACCAGTGCGCAAATTTTAACAAACTAAACTTAAACGAGTTATAATAATCATGCGATTTTTATTTTGATATATCTTAGTACAAAAAAAAAATAAGTTATCGATAACGAAAGATGTTTTGGAACTGGTTTTTATGGTAACTTGCGCGTGGCGGCGGCGAAGGTGAACGACCGAGCGTAGCTACAAGTAGGTATTTACCAGCTGTTCGATCGGTCAAAATTCTAAGAAGTTCAAAGTAGGTACACTACGCCGGCGTGCGTTTACTGACCTATTCCTATTGTTGATCTCATATTAGGTACGAAATATGTAGAGTGCCCACAGTTTACTGATTTAAGGTCGGATATTTTTTTTTTTAAAGTATTGAAATAATAGTTGTAATGTGATCTATTACTGATACTGAACCACCAAAAAAAAATTACGCACTGGTTTAAAAAAAATCCTGTATGTATAATAATTCTAAAGCTAGTAAAATATAAATCGTTTACCTTCTTTCATTTTGATGACGAAGAACACTGGATTTCTTAAAATGTCCGGCGGTGGACATACTGGTTTGAGGTGTACTGTAAATTGAGAAGAAATCATCATGAGACATCATCATTCTTCTGCCCTTATCCCAATTTATTTGTGGTCGGCGCAACATGTCTTTATCTTCCACACTTCTCTATTAGTTCGTCATCTCAGTGGTCACCCCCTTTCTATCCATATCATAATTCACACAGTCCATACATCGTTTCTTTGGTCTCCCTCTAACAAAGACTATTACTATTCTCTTTACCCTCTACTCTTAAAGCCATCGACATTCATACTCAATAAAAAAAAAAGTTGGAAGGTCGACACCACGGAGGTCGACACCTTTGGCATACACCCAGTTTGTGCGAAGTTTCTTAGGCGGTTCCTAGACCTACAGTAACATTGTACAATACAGTTTACAACACAAAACTACACCACTTTCTGCCGTAAAATTCATCACAATTCAGTTTTTAACCGACTTCAAAAAAAGGAGGAGGTTATCAATTCGACTGTATTTTTTTTTTGAAAAATATAACAAAAACCCAAGCAACCCGTCTGATTTCCCGCCAGAAATTCCCGTGTACTCCTCATTCAAGACAAAACACGTACTAAAAAACATTGCGCAATATTGACCCTACACGATGCAATGGAAAAATATGGTGCAATAAAAATTAAACATGCTCAAACTTTTATTCAATCATTGCGCAATCTTCAATATTAACCCTATACGGTCAATAATATTGCACAATTCGTAATATTGCACAATTCAATTGATCGTTTAGGGGCCGCCTTACGCTGTATATTATTTATGAATTGAAAGACGGATTGAAATAAATTAACAATGTTTGAAAGACTTATTGAAAAATAATAATACACAAACACACTTGCAAACAAGTGTAGTGAACTCGTGACGGTCAAACGTTACACTTATTTCGGTCTAGCTGTCAGTCGCTAGGTGTGCAGAATATAGCACACGTTTCGAAGCTTCGCTCTAAACTCTTATTAAAAACGCAGGTCATATTTTTTTTTTGTTCAAATAGTAGCAGAAAGATGATGCTACATCACCTACACCGCCGCGCGCCAACCGCATGCTGACTACAACGGAAACAAAATAACGTATCGCGCTGGTAATGTCACGGCATGGCTGGGACGCGGACGGTGTTGTGAACCGTCTGAGAGAGACCTTTGTCCAGCAATGAAACGCGATAGGCTAAGTTGATTGAGCTGAAAGTGTCAATCACTTGCAATGACATTTCACCTAAGTTTTCACTGCGAAATTATTACAGAAGTCGCCGTCTGGTGGAATGACAGCTTACATATACTGGATAAGTTTTATCCAGTGCGTAAATTGTAACCATGAATTCAGCATATCATTGTAGGCCCCCATGCGCAGAAATTTTTCGTCGGTTTTACAAAAAAAAAAACAGCTGTTTCATAGAAAAATGCAATACCTACGGGGTCAAAATGTATGGAACACCTGATTTTTTTTGTATAACCGACGAAAATTTTCTACGCTGGGGGGCTAGAATGATATGCTGAATTCATGGTTACAGTTTGCGCACTGGATAAAAACTGATCCTGTATAAGGCGAGAGCGCCACGATTGCCCGTTACATTCAATTTTTTTTTACCATTTTGTAATTTGCAGGTGTGGTTGACTTTTTCATGAAATACATAGTCATTCAATGGGATTAAATAAACTTGGTTTGTTTATGTTGTTGTTGTTATTTTATGAATAATTTAATTACTATAATTTACTAAATCCTAAAGTGTAATCTTGTTACGGCCGTGAGTCACATTTTAATCAACATAATATTACAACTGATCTGCTTAACTCATCAAGTACAGTCGGTATAGTTCGGTCTGGGTAATCATTCTTTCGACAGAAATAAGAACAGCTACTCACTATCTCTGACGGGAGAGCTGAGCTGCACCAACGCGACCGTGTTGTACGTCTCGCCGTACTCCGGGTGGATCACATAGTTGCGCACGCGCCGCCCTGGACGGTCCCACCCCTCGCCGAGTAGAACGCGGGAGTTCTTTCTAGGAATTAAAGAAAGACAGAAAAGTATTTAACAACCTATTTGGGAGTTTGTGGAACTCCCAAATAGGTTCGTAAATACTTTTCTGAACGAAAAACAAAAATAATAAAAAAAACACAGTGCGATTGGGACTTGCGCGGGCTCCGTATGTGTCAGTTTAGACCGAAATTTAGAATGGAAAATGCTCGAGCAGTTTATGGGCTCTATTGAAAAAATGACCGTATCACCTAAAGTAAAAAAAGAGCAACCGAGTCGCGTAGTTTAAATAAGTTCTTTCCGCTGTTGCTGTTGCAAAACGTGTGTTGCTTGAGTGTGTAGCTCGTGGCCATAGGTGTAGTGCATGAGGCTGCGGAGCGATTACGACCTACTGTGATAGGCTTAAGTCACACAGTTTCATCCCTAGCCGCCGCATTTCATCAATAGCGGACTCCCGGCCACCGCAGGCGCGAGCTTGCGTGCGGCGAGCAATGGGTAGCTCGCCCCGCCCGGTAAGGACCAGGCCAAAGAACTCAGACGTACATAGAAGCACAGTTCTTAAGGATTATTCGTGCCGATTCTACTGGGGACATGTCCCCACGGTTAGTTCTCGCTTAGTGGCGCTGACGGCAGAATCATTCTCGCGCTCACTCACTCTCGTATTCTCGCGCTCACTCACTCTCGTAGGCTCAAGCAACGAATTCAGATGCCGACCCGCACCCCGCACCGCAGCGCGACTGCAGCGCTGCCCAAGCGGCTGTTTGGGTCGCCTTAAGTTTGTCTTCAAACCGGCCATAAGAACTGTGCTTCTATGTACGTCTGAGTTCTTTGACCAGGCTCGGGTCGACGGCGCGTAGTGTTCCACGTGCGCCTCAAAGAGATGTCAGCAGTACTGAAAGGGTCTGCGAGGACCGATGCCTGCCAGGCTCGCGAGATTGTTCAAGCGAGATACCGTGACCCCGGCACACGGGCAACTGATGGAACACGGGTGGTTTTAGTCAGTAAAAGTCGACACGCTCTCCCGCTCCATCCAGAGCGGGAGAAGTCATTTGATGATTTCCAATACAAAAAAAGTCACACAATTTTATGACAGTTTAGGAAAAGAAAGAAAGGAAGAAAGAAAAGAAAGAAAAATGTGAAAAAATTCGTGACTGCAGCATTTCACAGAGGCCGTGCTCGCCCCGCTGAGGGATAGTTGCGGAACACACTACCAGTAGGAATGACTTCCATTTCGACAGTTCATCAACATTCATCGCGTTATTTACGTTGCTGAACAGACACATTTTACGTAGTGCGGTCCAAGAGTTCTTAGCCTAACATAGAAGGACGGATGGAAATAACAAAATTAATATTATTTTTCAATAAACTCTCCCTTTATTGCAACACATCTTTTCTGATTAATGCTTCTATGCCACTATAAAAATATGCTGAATCTTTACTATCAAAGTGGTCGTAAACAGCCTGTTTTCTGGGGTCGCCCGGTCGTCACTATGGCAGTGCCTCCTTCACGTGGATCATCTTCCAATGATTCTCTACCCTAACGAAACAGCTTAGACCACTTTTTTATTGTTGCATACGAAGGGCAAGAGTCTCCGTAAACGACAGTCAATCTTTCTTTTATTTTGCGTTGGCGTTAGACCTTCTTTAGTTAAAAACTTTATTACAGCGCGATATTCATTTTTATACATTCTGTGAAAATCACTCGACTGCATGTATGTAAATCGCTCTCAAAACTAAAGTACCAAATGGAACAAGTTGAAACTCAACACAGTGCATGTTGAGACTTGTACCTACTTATAAAGGAAAAACCAAATTACGTTCTGTTTATTTTCTATGTGAGGCTAACAACTCATGGACCGCACTACGTACATACATATGTAGCAATGGATTAAACAATATCCTTTAAAATGATTCAGATTGTTATCAATAGCGTGTTACACAATTAAGGTACTGATTCGCACTTCGACCGTATTTAATTACACGCTTTATATTAGCTTCATTTGTATGTTTGTATGTTTGTTTGTAACCGACTCCTTATAGCGCGATTATGACCCACTATTTCATTCAAACTTTGCACACCTGTCAAAGACCGATGACAATGCAATAATTCCATTTTGTGCCATTATCCTTGTCAGGGTTACCAGGACAGCAAAAAACTGTCTTCTAAAACTACGCTGACATACGTCACAAACTACGCTGACATACGTCTCAAAATTCGTAACCCCCTGAAAATAGAAAATAAATAATAGTTTAAAAAACTAAAAAAGAGCTTCCATAGAAAACCAAACTAAAAAGTAAAAAATAATGGAAAAAGAAGCGTGGGGTGCCTGATCAATAAAAAAATACCTAAAAAGCACCCCACGCTTTTTTCCATTATTTTCTACTTTTTACTTTGGTTTTCTATGGAAGCGTGTTTATTAGTTTTTTTTTTTAGTTTGCAACAGAGTGGCAGTTCTCCTAATTTTAAGAACGTTCACAGTTTTATCTCAGTCTCAATCTGTCAAAAATACCTCAACCTCTGACATTTGATTGTCCCCGATATGGGACTGCAACTAGATTTAGAACGTTTTTAAATACGAGAACTGTGTCTCTGATAGTTACCGGAAGTTAGTCTTAGGCATGGGCCCGATGTCAGCTGCCGCGGCGATAACGAACTCCTTCTGTATCAACACCACCGTCGTCACAGAACGGCTGTCTCCTTCTATGCCGTCTGAAAATAAAACAACAGACTTCAAACAAAAACCTATCGAAAGGGTAGCTAGACGAAAATCATTATCCTATTGAAAATAATAAAAATAATAAAATAAGAAAATCTTTGTAAATTATATAATTTATTTAGATTCTTTTATTCTTTGTGAATGCGAGAACGTTGTAGCCGTGTTGTAAAGCCATAGAGAGCGTAGACAATTTTCTATTTTATTAAGTAACCTTTTTGACAGGCCTGCACCGTCCTCCCATACCTATTAACACTGTAATTTGAAAAAAAGAAAGAAAGAAAATACATTTATTTAGCACAAACTCAAAGGCACACAAAATAATACAGCAAAAAAAAACAAATTAACAAAAAAGAAAATCAATAAAAAGTGTAAAGTGCGATGTTAGAAACTAGCATTTAAGTGTGCCCCACGGCTGCGCTAAAAAGGTTCAGTTCAGCAAAAATGCCAGACAACTAGTGCCTGACGCTGATTTTCAACTGGACCTGTAGTGCTATTCTGTAAAAAATCTCACCGTGATAACTAGGGTGACGTGAGTTTAAAGTGAGCTGTCATTAGTGCCAATCCCTAGCATCAGATGGCGTGACAGCTCACTTTTAGGTCACTTCACCTGAGTTCTCACGGTGAGATTTTAACGGAATAGATCGGCTGAAGTGTGAGCGATTTGAAACCATTATTAAACCAATTTTATTTTTAAAAGAGTAACCTTCTTGCCGGCTCTTCTCCATAGGAAGAAACCAATTGGAACCGTGCACCTAGCTTCTGACGTTTCATAAGTGCCCATGTAGGTTTATGTGAAATAAAAATATAATATAATAATATATAAAAAATATTTTGATTTTGAGTTTCCCAATACGGTGTACCGTACCACAACTACGTATGAGTTGAGAAAATCAGTTTTTTTTTTTACATTCTATTATTACTATAACTCATACACTGATTTGTAACTTGTAAAATATTAGGAAATTTGTATTTTTGCCTTTGCAATGTTTGTAACGCTGCCGAAACGTGGACACTGACGGTTGGGCTGGTCCACAAATTTAAGGTCGCTCAGCGTGCTATGGAGCGGGCTATGCTCGGAGTTTCTTTGATGGATAAGATCAGAAATGAAGTTATCCGGAAAAGAACCGGAGTTACCGACATAGCTTACAGGGTAAGCAGGCTGAAGTGGCAGTGGGCGGGCCATGTTTGTCGAAGGACCGATGGCCGATGGAGCAGACGAGTCCTAGAGTGGAGACCGCGTATCGGCAAGCGTAGTGTGGGACGCCCCCAAGCTAGATGGACCGACGACCTCAAAAAGGTGGCTGGGACAGACTGGATGCGGAAGGCGGAGGATAGGGTGTTGTAGCGCAGCATGGGAGAGGCCTATGTCCAGCAGTGGAGTGCGATAGGCTGATTTGATTGATTGATTGAATGTTTGTAAGTATGTGGGCACCATGTAATTAATTGTATCATATAATTAATTTATCTCTCTTTGCTTCTTTTTAATTTTTTTACCTGTTGTGGTATGGTAATTTTATTTTAGGTACATTGTCTTCACATATAATTATATAAATATTGTATACAAATATTGAAAACATTTTAAAAGAGTAACGGTGGAGTTTCTTGCCCATTCTTCTCCATACGAATCTACCTTTTGGAAGGGGCAACTAGAATCAATTCTATTTTCATATAACTGTAGACGTTCAAAAGTGCCTTTTTGGGCCTATTTGAAATAAATGCTTTGACTTTGACTTTTGACTTTGACTTTGCTTTTCGTTTTCAGATTTTGAAAACAACCACGTCATTCGCTTTGATTTGGTCCTACAGAGATGAAGCCATGTCAGATGAATAGCACCATCCCTTTTTCATAACATACAGTTTTGAAGGCAAGGAGTGGGAAACTCACAGTAAGTGTAGAACAGTATGCCCACCCAGGGATACTGCGAAACCTCGACATCTCCTTCGGCCACGTCTAATGCGTGGTCTATTCCGCAGTCCACGACGTCCATTTGTACTGATAATGTTCTGCATGCTGGAACAAAGGTAACTGGAGGGTAAGGACGTCTGCAGAAGACGATCAACTAATCAAGAACCGTCTTTCATCATTATCAGCCTATATTGTTCCCAGTGCTGCGACATGGTCCTCGACTCTCGGTGGGGGGGAGTGGGCCATAATCTAGGTACCACGCGGGCTCAATGCGGGTTGATACTGTTACGAGCTGGGGTTCGGGATAAATTAATTTAAACCAATTTACCAAAACACACAAACTGTTTAATTAAATAAACACAAATATCGCAACTACAAGAAACGTCACTTGGAATCACTTGTTTCGCTTCGCTACTGTATCACTCGAATCGTATTCGCTCGCTTCCGAAATCGAACTGCTTGTCGGCCCGACAATCCGCTATTTATATCCCGAGCACAACATTCTCGAACATTCGACACCGCCACAGCGTAGAAGCTTCTAGTAACTTCCATTGAACTGTTTAATCCCACTATTCAACAATAGATGGCAGTAGCGTCTACGTACAATTTCGTGTAGTACTTGCTACTCAATAACAGATGGCGTTAGCGTGTCATTTCCAGTAGTTTCTAACACTGCCCCGTCCTTAGATGGAATTAGCGTGATGTTTCTAGACTTTTCGATTTACGTCACACTGCCCCTTTCTGAGATGGAGTTAGCGTGATATTTCTAGACTTTACGATCTACGTAACACTGCCCCCTCCTTAGACATGCTCGTCCCGAGCATCATTATTCCCGTAGTATCGTGCCAATCGATCTACATGGACAATTTTAGGTGCAGTTCGCATACCCTTTTGTATTCGGTACGTGACGTCGTTGATCTTGGTCACAACTCGGTACGGCCCGTCCCATTTTGCCTGTAGTTTAGGGGACTTTCCTTTGCTGCGCACTGGGTTATGCAACCACACTAGCGAACCTTCGTCGAAGCCAGTATTGTTCATCTTCCGATCATAACGAGTTTTCATTCTCTCGGACATCTGTTGGCCTGATTCTCTGACATGCTCATATACGTCATTCATCTTGTTGCGCAGATCATTTGCATAATCTGTTATACTCCGTGGTGAATCAGGGGGAATGCCGGTTATTAGATCAGCTGGTAACCTTAACTCCCTTCCAAAGTTCGCGAAGGCTGGCGTCACAGTTGTACTCTCGTGAACTGCACTTCGGTATGACAGAAGAAACGGTTGTATGTGCTTGTCCCAATCCTTTTGTCTGCTTGCTACAACTTTTGCCAGATATCTTTCCAAGGTCTGATTAAATCTCTCCACCATTCCGTCAGATTGTGGGTGGTATGAAGTGGTTCTGGTTTTGTGAGTACCCATAACCCGACATGTTTCCTGAAACACTTGAGACTCAAAATTTCTTCCTTGATCGCTGTGGATTTCCAAGGGTACCCCAAACCGACAGAAGACTTCGTGGACTAATTTATCAGCGACTGTTGAAGCTTCTTGATTAGGGATGGCGAAGACTTCCGGCCACTTGGTGAAGTAATCCATAACAACCATGAAATATTTATTTCCACTTTCACTTTCAGGGAACGGCCCAGCGACATCTAGTGCTATCCGTTCCCACGGGGCTCCCACGTTGTACACTTTCAATGCACCCCTGCTGCGTGTGTGTGGTCCTTTTACCGCTGCACAACTAGTACATCTGCGACACCAGTCCTCCACATCCTCTCGACAATGGATCCAGTAAAACCTTTCTCGGATCTTTAACAAAGTCCTTCTTACTCCCATATGACCTCCTGAAGAACCATTGTGGTAGAGCCGTAGAACATCTGGTACCTTCGTTTTTGGGACTACCATTTGCAGGTGACAGCTATTCCCTCGAGCATTTTCCCATTTTCGGCACAACACACCATCCTGGATCACCAAGCTCTCCCATTGTGCCCAATAACTTTTTGTGGTGGTACTCATCGCTGCAACATCACACCATTTCGGTTTGGGAGCATTAGCTTTAATCCACTCGAGAATTGGCCTGATATCTCTGTCACTTTGCTGAGCATGCTGTAGGGTTTCCTTCCATTCGTCACTAAGGTCCGTTCTTAGCATCCTGACAGGTACCGTTTCCTTAGCTTCTTGCCTGACACAATGTTTGTACTGCTCAGGAGAAGTTCTTCCTGATAAAGCGTCCGCGTTGCCGTGGGATATGCCGACATTGGCCTGTGACATCGAAATCCTTGGGACTCTATTAACAGCAGCCAATACTCGCCCCGCACTCTTATCGCTTACGAATTTCTCTTGCTGCTGCGCTGTAATGTCGGACACCCTTCTAACCAGGGTGTGATATTCGCTGGCAGTGTTTCGCTTCGGGCAATTCGACCGGAGGTGGCCCTTTTCTCCACAAGTGTAGCACCTAGGGCTGTACCTCAAACGGTCACGAACGGGTGATCCCACAACCTCTCTGAAGCGATGGGATCGATGATCATGCCTCACTGCTTCCACCTCCAACGCGTGGGCCAAGGCATCCTCCAACTTCTCATGGTGCCCAAGTCTCACAGCAGCCCTTACTTCCAGGTCCCGTATGCCATCTATGAAGGTTTGCATTAGTATACCCTCAATGAGCGCGGGCGCAGACTGGTACGCCTTTCGAACCAGCTTTTCGATTTCCAAGGCCCACTGCTGTAAGTTTTCACCACTGCGCTGCACACGATCCTTCAACTGGGCACGAAAAACGTGTTCCAGGTGCGCATCACCATATCTGGCCTCTAACGCCTCAACGAGCTGCTCGTAGGTAACATTTTTGCCGAGAGCCTCTAACACAGTTAAAGCCTGGTCACGAAGGGCCAAAGTAAGCGCGGTCATGGCTTGGCCCGTTGTCCACCCATTTGCTTCCATGACAGCTTCAAATTGAATTTTGTATGCCGACCAGGAAGATGTTCCGTCGAAGGGTGGCACTTTAAACCCGCGCACGAAAGGTGCAGCAACTATAGAAGCCGTAGTCCGATCTCCAGCTTTCAGAACTCCAACCGCTTTTCTTATATCAGCGATCTGGACTTCGGCCTCGGAGATACGATTTTCATGTACCTGAACAGTCTCCTTCATGGCTTTGATGTCCTTGCCAAATGTCGCGTGTAGATCTTTCAAAAGGAGAACCTGCTCCTCTTTGTCCTGCTGCAGCTGTTCCTGTAGGCGGCGGGCCTGTTCTTCCTGTCGGCGGGCCTGTTCTTCCTGTCGGCGGGCCTGCTCCTGCAGCATCGCCATTAGCGCAGAAAGATCCATGGCTGGTGATGCTGTAGCAACACCAGACGCTTGGGAGACTGGCTCCGTCATCGGCTGATTACCCCCAGGTGTCTGTCTAGAAGTTCCTACAAACCGCCTCTGATCCACCTCCTGCTGGCGCTGACTCCTGGTACGGATACCTTCCGTATCCTCCTTCGGTAAAACTGGCATAATTTATCCCACTTCTGACACCAAATGTTACGAGCTGGGGTTCGGGATAAATTAATTTAAACCAATTTACCAAAACACACAAACTGTTTAATTAAATAAACACAAATATCGCAACTACAAGAAACGTCACTTGGAATCACTTGTTTCGCTTCGCTACTGTATCACTCGAATCGTATTCGCTCGCTTCCGAAATCGAACTGCTTGTCGGCCCGACAATCCGCTATTTATTTCCCGAGCACAACATTCTCGAACATTCGACACCGCCACAGCGTAGAAGCTTCTAGTAACTTCCATTGAACTGTTTAATCCCACTATTCAACAATAGATGGCAGTAGCGTCTACGTACAATTTCGTGTAGTACTTGCTACTCAATAACAGATGGCGTTAGCGTGTCATTTCCAGTAGTTTCTAACACTGCCCCGTCCTTAGATGGAATTAGCGTGATGTTTCTAGACTTTTCGATTTACGTCACACTGCCCCTTTCTGAGATGGAGTTAGCGTGATGTTTCTAGACTTTACGATCTACGTAACAATACATTTCACATGTCTTCGAATTTTCTAGGGCATGCCGGTTTCCTCACGATGTTTTCCTTCACCGTTTTGAGAGTAGTGGTGATGAAATAATTTTCAAAAAGTAAAGCGCCTGCTTGGGTTTGAACCCTCGACCTACAACTCGTAAGTCGGGACCAATACCACTGGGCCACCATTGCCCACTCTTGTCTTTACTATTTGTAAACATAGGTTAGAATCGTGTACAAAATGTTACAATTCTTGTATGATAGTTTCTCTGTTTTGCTATTTGGTGTACAAGTACCTATGCATTTGTGGGAGGGTTTGGACAATTAAGTAAATTAATCCACACTAATATTATAAATGCAAAAGTAACTCTGTCTGTCTGTCACGCTTTCCTGCTAAAACTACTGAACCGATTTAAATGAAATTTGGTACACATATAGTTTAGAGCCTGAGAAAGGACATAGGCTACTTTTATCCCGGTAGTATATTCCTGCGGGATAATTTCCGACCTCCACGCGGGCGAAGCCGCTGGCAAAAGCTAGTTAATAATAATTTAGTGTCAGTATGTAGTAGGTACCTATGTCATTTATTTTTTAACATTATATTACATCACACGATTTCTCGGGCCCTGACTGCAGAAACAGGGTAGTGTAACAAGATTCAGGGCGTCTATTCACCAGGTGGCAATCGGAAATGAAATTCCCAGTTGCCACCAGGAGGCGACTGGGCCGCTCTGCCCAGAACGGGAGAAAGATTATTCAAATAAAGAAATGAGCAGAGATGGCTTGCAAGTGCTTAGGTACTCCTACAAGTTTATAAGAAGTCACCGATAAATACATATATTTTTTTACGTTTAGATCAAATCGGCGCCATAATGCTAGACGTACAAAAGTTTCCATATTTGACATAAGACAGTGACAGGAAGCTACTTATAGCGTAGGCAGCGAGTGTTAAATAAGTCGTGCCCTAAGTCGCAATTCACACGGACGTACCTAATTAAATCGTGGCGGGATGTTACCCCGCACTGAATCTTCAATGTTCTGCTTAGCGCTGAGAGTTTAAAATCGAACACTGTGTTTTATCGACGCGCAGTCACTCAATTGCTCTGCACGTTGCAGCGTGCAGAGCAATTGAGTGACTGCGCGTCACAGCGCGCGCTGTTGGATTCTCAATGTTCGGTTCACCACCGAGAGTTGAAAATCCAGCGCGAGAAAGAAACCCACTGCACTTTAATTACGTCAGTTCTTACCTACTGGTGGGCAGACCACATGTCACATAAGGCCCGAGAAATCGTGTAATTGAATAGGCACTATATTCATCATCATCAGCATCGTCATCGTTTTAGCCGGAAGACCTCCACTGCTGAACATAGGCTTCCCCCAAGCACCGACACGTCGACCGGTTCCGTGCTTCTCGCATCCACCGGATTGCTGCGGCCTTCACCAGGTCAACGGTCCATCTTGTGGGAGGCCTTCCAACGAATCGGAAATGAAGAGGTCCGTAGAAAAAACAAGTAAACCGACATAGCCCGAAGAATTGCCAAACTTAAATGGCAGTCGGCAGGACACATTGCTCGCCGAACAGATGGCCGATGGGACTGGAAGGTTCTGGAGTGGCGACCGCGAAGGATGCAATAGTTATTGTCAGGTAATAACAATATTTAACGAATTCGATACTGTCAATAATAAATATTGTAATTATGATGTCAATAAGCTACTGTCCACAGAATAACTATTACTGTGGTTGTGGTATGTTACAAATATTATTATGTCATAGAAATGTCATCAACACGTGATTGAAATTGTCACTGAGACAAAGAAACTTATCAACATCATGCCTTGCTTCCTCGCAGGGTTGGGCAGAGGTGTACCTGTAGTACATATACACATCGCTAGTTATGTTTAAGTCCCATGTGATACAGAAGCAAGCCTGTTGCCATCAATCTGGCACGAATCTAGACTTCAGGCTGCTGCTGAGTAATTCCAGATGGAAAAACCCGATAACACTTTGCCCGACCTGGGAATCGAACCCGAGACGAGGATTTGGCGTGCCTATTGCCATTAACCGAGCACGAATTCCGACTCCGAATTCTTATTGAAAAAATCCAAATGAAAAACCCAACAATACTATGCCCGATCTGAGAACCGAACCCAAAACCTCATGTCAGCAGTAGCGCGCGATCACTAGACCAACGGGGTAGTCAACACATTAGTAATATTTCTGTATTAATATATCAGGTACATATTATATACTCTTGTTCTTTGTGGTGCCGGAAGTAAAGAATAGCACCATCCCATTATTTCCTTCCCGTGGCTGTTGTAGAGAATGGGCAGCACTCCGGCAGCAGCGTTCTCTATGCATTTTACCACCATACTATGATCGCCAACTCGCCTGCCAAGCGTGGCGAGTAAGGCAAACCAAATTGGAGAAGACCTATGTCCAGCAGCGTACGTCTTTTGGCAGAAATGATGATGATCATTTATTCTTGTTTATTCAATTTAAGCTATATTATATTACTAGCTTTTGCCAGCGGCTTCGCCGCGTAGAGATCGGAAATTATCCCGCGGGAACATACTACGGGGATAAAAAGTAGCCTATGTCCTTTCTCAGGCTCTAAACTATATGTGTACCAAATTTCATTTAAATCGATTCAGTAGTTTTAGCAGGAAAGCGAGACAGACAGACAGAGTTACTTTTGCATTTATAATATTAGTATGGATTAGTATGGATTTAAGCAGTCTATTCAAACCCATAAAAAATCCGACGTAAAGTTGTAATTTGATAAGTTACTACTATTGATAATTCATAAAATATTCTCACTAAATCACACGAGTCCCACGAAAGATAAATTATTTAACAGAATAACAAAACAAATAAGTCATACCTTGCAATAAAATAAGTAATGTTAGCAACATTTTAATGTAACTGTTTCACTGAAGGCACTCACAGTAACTTACTATAAACGAATGAGCACTATTACTCACCGCATCACCTTTTTATAGAGATGTGTATTGTTGTTATTAGCAACGTAATCAGCTATTTGTTTATCATTTTTGACTACTTACTCCAACGGACGTCATAGCCATTACATCCTAGACTAGTTTTCAAGGTATTTCTGTGTCTGCCCTATGTTCGTGTGTGTAGAGACAACAGTGAATGATTCGTGGCAAATAGTAAACATAGACGAAACGTTTCGTTGGCTGTAAGTTAGCGCAAATCAGATAGATACACTCGGGGACTCCTAAAGGGTCAGATATAATCAGCCTATAAATAAATAATTATTTATTTATTTATTCATAGGAGAACCAACAGCTGTAACATATGGATAACAATTGTAAAGGAAACAAAAAGCCAATTACAGGTTCTCACGGGTAAAAACAGAAAAAGTAATAGAGATTTTATGATCACTAACAAGCACGATAGAAAAGATTATATAAATAAGGTACAATAAGCACTAAACAGTTTTAAAAAAGTCGGTGTTTAGCCGAGCGCGTGCCGAAGAGGTTTTAGTGGTAAATGGGTCAAATAAGAACTCTTGTCGAGATTGTTCCCACTGCTGGGACACAAGGCCTCTCTTCGAGAGCGAGTGGGCCGTAACCACGGAATGGATAATATCTGTCCCGTGGCTGTAACGCACGCGGGCCTAGTGCGGGTTGGTAGATGTCACGTCTTTGAATTTTTGGTTCTAGGACATGCCGGTACCTTCACAATGTTTTCCTTCGCCGTTTTGAGAGCAGTGGTGATGAAATTATTTACACAATGTAAAGCGCCTGCCTGGGTTCGAACCCACGACCTACAACTTGTAAGTCGGGCCCGTTACCACTGGGCCACCACTGCTCTGTCAGTTTCCTCGAATTGGATATTTTTAAAACGCTTGATTCCAGCGTCGAGTTTTATACTTAAATCAAATCAAATCAAATCAATTTATTTCGGGCAACAAAGACCCATATCATAAATTCCTTACAGACTCATTTCAGACACACAAATAAAAAACATGTAAACATAAAACTTTTGAACACGAAGTGACGGCGTCGTGTTGCGTTTCGTGGTGTCGCGTAGCCTTCCGCGGAATCGCCGATACACGACACCCTTCGGCCAAAACTCTTCCTTGAGGAAGGTTTCGATATGATGACCCGGAACTCACATCATTAATGACTTGAAGTTCGTGACGCGATTCCAACTTCTCGACCCTCAAGGTCTAGCTGGCTGGTTTCACTCGTACATACTCCACGATCTACTCAACCTTCGTGGTGTGATGTAGCCGGAACACATAGAGCTGCGTCGTGGGTATAGCCGGACGTAGCAGCATATTGGGTCCTGCCAGCGCGGTCCGGCACTGGTTCCTACTAGGCGGCTTCCTCTCTTCTTCCTCTCCACCTTCACGAAGCTATCCTTGTCACACGTGCCTGAAGCCGGGCCTCACTGTTTTGAACTCCCGTTGGCAGGTTCACAGCAGCTCTTAACATGCTCTTAGCCTGGTCTGAGACACAGGTTTGTGCTTGGCGACGATAGCAGCGTAGGCACGTTTAGGGGTCGACGTACCTACACGAGTCACTACCTCGACCGGTGTCGAGTCAGCGACGGCGGCGGCGCATGTTGCAACGCGTGCAATATCAGCAGCATTTCTACCCGTGGGTGTAGTAAGAGTCGACTAAGGTACGATTCAGACCAACCGGCTCGCGTCGCGCCGCATCGGAACGGAGCCGTACGCGTGCCGCGGCAGCCGAACGCGTCCGTCGGAGCCGTACTGCGCAGTGGTCTCGAACCTACCGATTTTTCGATAGGTTCGAGACTTCGTTACTTAAGTATGATTGTTATAAATTAGTCTGAAGTTTTTTTAAATAAATAAACGAATTTGATTGTCTTTTTTTTTTGTCATTTACCGATTTACCGTTTTTAGCTGGCAATTCTACCGATCTCGCTCTATGACGTTCGAGACCACTGGTACCGCTACCGCGGCATGCGTTCGGCTGCCGGGGTAGCCGTACGCGTGCCGCGGCACCCGACAGCGTCTGCTGGAATCCGTACGCACGCCAAGCGCACGGAATCGCACCGTAATCTCCGTTCGTATTCCGCGACGCACGGTCGACCGGCACCGAACGGACCCGACGGCAGCCGATTGGATGCCGACGGCGCCGTTCGGAGCCGGTCGGGGCCGGTCGGCCGTCGCGACAGCCGAATGCATTCTGCGACACGTCGCTACGCATCGTGGGATGCCGACGGAGGTAACTATGCGTAAGTTGCATGCAAATACGAGTATGTATGTACTGTAATTACTGTTGATACATTTCAATGTTCTTTACTGCATTGTAAAATGCCGCCCGGCCCGGCGCGATGCGAGCCGGTTGGTCTGAATCGTACCTAAGGGACTAACTCGAACATGGGCCGCAGCGTTCTCTATGCATTTTACCACCACACTGCGATCGCCAACCCGCCTGCCAAACGTGGTGATTGTGGGAAACCTATGTCCAGCAGTGGACGTCTTTCGGCTGAAATGATGATGATGGCTAACCTCATTCAGCTATTTAGGAGCGAGCATCAGCTACATGGTGTCACCCAGATATTCCTTTTTTTAAATCGGTTAAAAACAAAAAAAAAACTATTTTATATTTGAAAATATTTATTAAAACTTAACTTACAACTAATTCACTTGCACTAACATACACCTTTCTTGATATTTCTATGAGCTACGTACTTCTCATGCCGGTAACCTTTCTGTAAGCACTGAAATGTTCTAGGTACTGGTAGATAGTGTCTATGGGAGTGTAGATCTCGTTCATCCTGCTGTGGAGATGCTGTGTAGGATGTACAGGTATCGAGGGTCCCAGCAGACCTTGTATGAATTCCCGTAATAGACCCCATACTGCGCTTGGCGTTACACATGGACGATATTCGATCTTAAAAAAGAAAAAAAATTGTTTTGAAATAAAAACAAATACTTATGTTTTTTTTTTATCAAGAAAACAAATTGATAGTAAGTATTATTCTGTGGTCTTCTATAAGTGAAAGAGTACACCTACTTTTTACCTTATGTAGCCTAAATATGTGTATCATATCTTTGGATGGAGATCGTAAATAGACAGGGTCAAATGAAATTAGCTTGCAATAGTTTACCCAAATGGTGGTTAACAATATCGAAAACTAATTGTTAAAGTTGACTAATGCACAATCGACTAATGCACAATCACACAACTTCCTCATCCCAAACTATTCCTTCGTTCATTCATCTATTTCCTTCGGGATTCAATCAATCCTTTGACAACTCACACTCGCAAGAACTCAACGAGCAAGATGGGCCGTGCGATCCGCTGCCGGCAATCTATACTTATAATAAAACTGTAGAGAGGTCAATTGTGTACATTGAAAATACATTCAAAATTAATATTGGAGGATGAACGGTGATCGATACTGATGCCAAAAATGCAATCAGTAAATTTTTTGTCTGTCTGTCTGTCTGTCCGTCTGTCTTTATGTGCACGCTTGGGTCAAAAACTACTGAAGGGATTTTAATCAAACTTGGTACGATTGTAGTCCATATTCCTGGGCAGGTTATAGGCTATATAACATAACGTTAAGATACATAGGAACCGAGCAGTGACGATAAATTTGAAGCAAGTCGGATGAAAATGCGCTTTCGGGCTCTTATCCTCGCAAAATTAACCTGGATTAACACATAGGCTACTTTTTATCCCGGTAGTACGTTCACGCGGGATATTTTCCGACTACCACGCGGGCGAAGCCGCTGGCAAAAGCTAGTAAAACATAAATCAACCATATTCTAACAAAACCTACCGACAAATATTTACAACAATTCTGTGTCAGTGTTAAGTGTCAAATTAGGGACGTTCCTGGACTGTGTATTGGCGTGGTGCCAGCGAAAGGCCGTCGACGGTGAAGACTAGTGAGTACCTTTTCCTTCAATCCCAGTTTTCAAAGTGATTGTGCACGACTAAAGGCTCGCCTCTGGCCACAGTTCCATTGAAGGGTTTTATTCATCAATAACCATAACACTAATGGTAGTACATTTTTTAAGGAATAGATATTTTTCTCAACATGACCAAACCATCTATGGATTCTCTTTTTTTAAGTTTTATTTTTTTCAAATTGCTCTTGATCGCTATCACAGATCTACGAAAGTGATGGATGAGGTTTTTCCATCTTGTATGAAAAGAAACCCCAAATATACAAACTCATTCAATTGCTCCACACTCTTTTTTAACATACTCATAAATAAAAACACTAACCTCCACAAGTATCCCTTTAAAACTCTGATTCATCGTCACAGAACCGAGTTTAACGCAGAAGTCACCGAGCTCAAACCTCGGTCCCTTACTCTCGATCTTGGTCTGCTTCTTAGAAGTATAGTGTTGGGAGAGCTTCATCATCAGTAAGTCAAACAGACCGTCTGCTATAACGTGGATGTTTTTGGTACCGGTATCCAGGATTGAGAACACAGATGCAGGCTGCTCAGAATTATGGAAAATGTGGACTGTTTTCGTTGTACCTGAAATTTAATACATGTGTAAGATAAGGAATTTCTCCAAAATCTTTGACGTTTCTTAAAAAAAAATGTTTAATGTCTAGGTAGCAATTTTTGAGTAATAAACTAACAATCTACAAGTGGTTTTGGTTTCATTTTCATACCAGTGTGGGTAGATTATGAACTTTAGGTGCTAGCGAAAAACTGTGCGCAATATATTAAAGACAAAAAGTATGTTCAAAACTAAACTACTGAAAATCAAAGTGAAAATCAGACCATGGCTTTCATCCAGCAAATTTTACAGTAGTCCTGTTTTAGCTTATAAACTTACTTTTTACCCTGTTTATAGTAAGTGCAAAACTGATACATCTATTTAAGGTATAAGCAAGTTATGCTACCACAATTTTTTTTACCCTACTTTATTAAAAAATGCTGCAGTACTCTGTGCCACATTGAAAATATTAGGCTTTTACTAACCCATTTGTGGATGTGACAAGTAGCTCTCACAGTCGACCAGGAACTGCCCCTGTTGTGATGCTCCTAAAGCAAGTATTCGTTTACTCAGCAGCTCTATCACATACGTCCCTGTTTTGTTGTCAGGAACAGGGTACGGCTGCAACCTGAAAATACGCATAAAGCTACGTTTTACACCTGAGTTTTATTATGGGTTCTTTGCAGCCACATCCTCCTAGGAACATTGACATAGGACAATTTTTGCTTATGCACGGCCCCCGACGTGCATAAGCAAAAATTAATAAAAACTTCCCAATTTTTTTTTCAGTAATGAAAAAAGTCACTAAAACCAATTTTTTTTTCCGCGTAAAGCGTGCGTTCTAAAGTTGGCAACACCCTACATCGGTTATCGTAGGCTGCGGGATTTCCCCGTTTATAGTCTTTTTCACATAGGATGGGTACAGTGACAGTTAGTCACGTGACTTAAATAGTGAGGTCTCTGCGTAATGAATTCGATTATTAGCAAAAATCAAGAAGGTTGCAAACCTTCTTGATTAAACATTAATCTATTTTTTAAATAAATGTGGTTAATTATGAATAATTTCTAATAAAGATTATGGATGTAAAAAGAAAAACACAACAATTCATAAAAATTATTAGAATCTAATTCTCAGATTGCATTAGCAAAGATGAACAGTCATCCGAATCACCTAAGTCAATAATAAACTCATCTCCGCTCTAGTAAAGTCGTCCTGCTCAGATAACAAAATTTGACAATTTAACAACATTCAGTTTAAACAACTTGTACAATAAGAAACACACGGAAAGCATTCGAAGCAGACGCAATCGTAAAATAGCCGACCTGATTTATCGATTACGGTGCGTCAATCTCTATTACTGGGCGGCTCATTTCTCGCATCAAACGCTTTCGCATAAATTATTTGTTTTCTCGTTTTTAAAAATACAACACACTTGGTAAAATAACTTATTAAAATTGTACTTATAACAGTAGAATTATGTAGGACTGTAGGTATTACCTCCAGTTTGCCGAAAAAAAAGCCAAGGAGAGTTTTTTACTTTAAATTGTTTATAAAAGTTTTGGGAAAAGTGACAGACAGATAATTATGATGAATAAATATTTCTTTTAATTTTATGCAAACATTTTTTTTTCCTTTTTTGAGATATCGTTAGGAAGGCCTAAGGGCCCCCAAACAAATTTTTATACGGGGCCCCGCCAAGGCACGCTACGCAACTGGCAGACAGTCTCTCATTTTTATAGTTTGATGATGATTTAATTTTGTTGCTGCTATTTCCTGCAGGTATACTTGCCTACGATAAATGTATTTTATTTCATTTTATTACATTATTTCTAAGTTATTGTTGCCCTAAAACTTATGCTGTACACCAAAAATAATAGAATTTTATAGTGTGTAGCATAAGTAACTAGTCAATTTGTCATATTCTAGCAAACAAAAATTTTGAAAACTGTTTTTTTATGTTAGAGGCTTCGATCAAAAATGTAGTTGATTCCCGATGAGCGCTTCAAAAACGGCCTGAAAAATAAGAGCACAAATATTTTTGTGCTCTTATTTCAAATTAGTTTGGTCCAATCATAGCCAACGATAAGACGTCCTAAATGCCGCAGTACGCGTTCAAAAATTGTGTAAATAAGCACTGTAACACCAAGTTTTTGGAAGGGATATTTTTTTTCCGTAAGTTTATATCTTTAAGTTTTTTCATAAAATAAAAACAATCAAATAGTAAATATAAATCATTTAGCAAATACATATTATGATTGTTTGACCAATGTTTGCGACAACGCGCTAACTATTGTGACAAACATTGTCTGTTCTGGAACAGAGAATGCATGGAGTGGTATTGTAATTTTATATTTTATTTTTGTTTGTAGATTTCCTAACGAGCCATTTCGCTGTGCAGAATGGGTATCTATTGTAGCGAAAGAAAGAGGAGAAGAAATATACAAACCTTATAAAAAATCATATTTGAACTTTAATTAAAATGAAAAAAAAAAATGTGATTTAATACACATTTAACTTCTAAATAGCGTACATAAAAGTAGACGCACCCATTTTTTATACGGTGGATCACATTGAGTCAACCCGCACTTAATTAAATAAAATAACTATTGTACTATTTTAGTCCTACTACTTTTTTAAATCGATTAAAAATGTTTGCCGCCTACAAAATGTACCTTCACCTAAAAAAATATATTCTGCAACTCTACGTCTTTCAATACGTACTGTGTTCTGAGCATTGAAATGTAATACCAAGAACTACGTCTAGTTCCAAAATAGAGTAAGCACGAAATTGTCAACACATTGTTTTTAACCTTATTGCTTAGACTTTAAGTTTCAGTTTAGAATAAATAATTTTGTACTTATATAAAAATGACTTTTGATTTTAAGGGACATTTAAATTTATTGCTCTTTACCTTTCTCCAATGACAAAAGGACTTAAATATGAATATTTGGCAATCGTAATTATGCTTTATGTTTGAGTGTTAAGGATTATAATAAACTGAAGTTGTTATTATTATGAAACGTTTTTCTATATTTCGTAGTAAGAAATATAAATGTGTAAGTGTGTGGGAATGTGGCCACTTGAGCGCCTTATTTTTGTTCCTGATCCTTTATCTAGTGCTATTATTGATCGAAGGTAAGAGGTACCTTAAAGATTTTATTATGCATTTAGTAACAGCTGTTATTTTAATGTTACAAACAGACTTCTTCTTTGCCCTTGCCTTTTCCCGTTACGCGGGGTCGGCTTTCTGAATCATGCGGCACTATTCATTAGGCATTACTTTAAAACTCCCCCTCACGTGTTCGTTAGGCACTTTATAATGTTACAGACACTTCAATTTGATTTATTTGTATAGATTAATTAATCAAATCACCCACAGCTAAGGGTAAAATTTCCTAGAGAAATACCAGCATTTGAAATAAAGTGTCATTAGTTTTTGTATTAGTCATATTCAATGGCAGCATGAAGTGTGGACTTGTGCTCGGTTAATGGCTTTTACATGGTACTAACAACTTATCTGGAGAAATTTGGGTGTACAAGTGCACCTCTGCCTAAAACTTCAGAGAACAGGTGTAATGTTATGATGTTGTTGTAGGACAGTAATCAAATTTTAATTAAGGCAGTTAAAAATTAATTCAACACAATCTAATAACATCCTACCCCTGCCCCGTAACTATGATGTTTATATTTCTATTACCGGACATTTTTCTCAATTTAGGCAGCTTATTTATCTACCCTACTCGACGATGTATTAATTTATATGAACGATGCAAAATGAATACTCATTTTGCATCGTTCATATAAATTAATACATACAGCATGCATATTTTGCTGGTCTACTAATTGCATCGTCGAGTAGGGTAGATAAATAAGCTAATAAAGGATGGTAGCAGGTAGAAGTTTCTGGATGTATCGTCGCAGGTAAAAGTTTCTTCTGGATGTATTGTAGCAGGTAGAAGTTTCTGGATGTGTGTATAATACTTAATTTTAAAACACAACTTACACAGTAACTCCCATGATAGCGGTTTTTGTTTGTTATCAAACTTGTAAGTGTAGAGGTTACAAAACTTTCATATTTTGACACTCCTAATCGCATAGAATGCCTGTTTGACTAATTGGTTATTACAAAAATAAAGAATTTGTTTTGTTTTCAAAAAAGTAAGACTTTTCAGTTTGAGACTTTGAGTTACGACGATTGCTGCCTTTGCTTCTATTTTGTCAGTCTGACATTGACAATGACTTTGATTAGACTAAACACTAGACAGTAGTGGTGGGCGTTGCAACAACGAACCATTTCTGAAGACCGTTTTATGTTTTGCAACGATGAAACCGTTTTTACGTCCTGGGTCCAAACAGTCTTCGTTGCAAGAAACCAGTCTTCGAATGAAGATGCGATTATTTATTTTTGAACTAAGAAAATACGGTCGAGAACCCATTGATTCAACTATCACACTCGTCGCGTCGTCGTCCTTAGTCCGTTCCAAAGACCGTTTTGTGTTCTGCGATGAAACTGTTTTTACGTCTTGAATTCTAACAGTTTTCGTAACACAAACCAGTCTTCGAATCAGGGACTGAAAGCGGTTACGGTTAAAGGTTAAGATACCTCAAAAATATACAGGTACCGGTTTAAAATAAAGGTTGAGCTATACTGATACCTTTATAAATAAAGGTTGGACTTAATAGTTATTTAACCTTTATACGATTTCGGTAGCGAAAACATGCAAGATGGCGTGTCGCGTGTGCACGAGGGTGTCTAACACGTTAGAACTAGTATTTGTACGAGGCGGTGGATCAAAAAAAACCCCTATTTATTAAGGTTTAGGTTTTGCTACCGAAATCATTATAAAGGTTAAAGTACTTCTACTGAAATATACCGGTATGTATTTCCAACCTTAAAATTCCGCTGATATACCTACGCTACGGTATCGAAATATTTCGGTTACCCAAATTTAACGATATGACGTCATACCGAAATTTAAAGGTATCTTAATTTTTGGGTAATTCAGTCCCTGCTTCGAATTACTTGATGCGATTTTTTATTTTACTGCTAAGAAAATACGGTCGAGAACGCATTGATTTAACGATCACACTCGTCGCGACGTCGTACTTAGTTTACGCGTTCGTTCACAAAATAGTTCTTTTCTTACAGTAAAAAGTGAACTTTTTGTCAATGGTGTAGAGTCTTTATTTTATTACTACTTCTCGAAGAAACTGCAAGTATTTCACGCGATGAAAACGCAATTCTATTCCATATTCGATAAGTTTCGTCTTTTACAAAACGGTCGTCGTCGCAAGTGGTTTGAAGAGCCGTCTTCAAACCAGTTGTACGTTTTCTGCAACCGTTTTCGTCGTCAGAAAAACGGTTGCATTTCGTGCGTTAAAAATTCGACAACGACCCACCACTACTAGACAGTTTATTTTTCGGTGGCAGGCTGTGTTACCAGTTTATATTTTTTTAGAACGGAATCAAGAACTTTGTTGCAGGTGGGTCAGTAGGTGACTCTGTAGGGTGTAGAATTATTATACAAATAATCAGCGGTATTGTAAGACAGGGCTAAATCCAGTTTTTATTCTTTTTAACCGTTATCGGTAACCACTTGAAAATGGATGGAAATAAAAACATTCTAAATGATTTTTATTTCTTTCTGTGCAATGTATCACGAAAACTGCGTAATGCATGATGCCGTACTATTTATCTCTCTCTTCTCTTTCATCAATTGATCAAAAGCAAACGTGTAAAGAAACGCTTTCAAAATCGGATCTACAAGAATATTAGTTGATTTATTTAGATCGGTTGTAATTGGTCGAACTAGATTGTTGACCAATAACATTTCGCCGAGTGACATATCTCCTTGGCGATACAAGTGTCAAACACGAAACGGAAAATTGAAAACAATACTTTGACGTCACAATCGAACGCTGGACCAATGGAGTAACGACAGATAATTTCATGGGCAAATTGACAAGTGCCGAGCCCCATTTATCTAAGTATTTATTTACATCAGACCCGTTTTATTTGGTCATTACGTATTCGGAAGACAGACTTGATAAATAAAAGAACTTTTGTGGTTTTATTACGTCAATGTAAAATTCTTGTGTTTTTATCTGTAGTGCATTGAAAAGCTATTTCCTGATTTGGCTGCGTGTGTTAAAAATCACGGGATTTAAAGTGTTATCTAATAGTAGAGTGCAATTGGATGATTGAAGATGATACCGAATAACGTGACTTTGATTGTAAAGGCGCCGAATCAACAGATTGAAGATCAAAATATCGAATGCGAGTCGTCATGGACGGTTCGACAATTAAAGGGACACCTATCCGAAGTTTACCCCAGTAAACCTGTGAGTATTATGATTATGATTCCAAAGTTATGTTCAAAATAATACATAGCGGCTAAAATAATAGATTTAAAAGAAAAATCCGTTTTGATATGAATTTTTCATACCTACTACATACTGAATTGGAAAAATCGTTTTGGTATGATATCAAATTAATTTTATACTAATATTATAAATGCGAAAGTTACTCTGTCTGTCTGTTACGCTTTCACGAAATTCAAATTCCATGTAATTTGGTATGGGGTAAGTTTGAACGCAAAGAAAGGTCATAGGCTACTTTTTATTTCACGACTTCGTCTGCGTCCGCGATAACAGACATTTACGCGGACGAAGTCGCGGGCAAATGCTAGTTGAAAATAAAATTACCAAAGCCCAGTTTCCAGGGTCCTCCTCACTAATTATTTGAAGGTCTTCTTTCAATGCGTTTTCTAGAAATGTAGTTAAAATGTTTCAATAATGAACTAATACACTGAATATGCACATTGTAAGGGGTGTTAATATGCAACCTGTTAACATGAATGCAACACTTGATTTCAGATATACTAAGTTTATTATAAAAAACATTGCTTGCACATAAATAATATGTGTAAGAAAGCACTTTATGTATACTCATTTCTTCCCATGGCGGTAGGTAGATACTACTGAATGCCAAATTCTATCTACTTATTTAAATTTGAAAAAAGAGCCTTATTCTAAAAGGAAAACCGTTTATGAATAAAGCCTTACATACACAGGCTGCTAATACGTATTCGAGTAGAAAATTTTCAACTCTCGGTGTTGGACCGAGCATAGAGAATCCAACAGAGTTAAGTGTGTTGAAAATTTAAAGTGTGTTTTACTGTTCGGTTATCAACTCTCTGCATTGAGCAGTGAGTTAAAAATCCCACTGGAATTTTATAATGTCCGTGCATATGTTGACTGACTGTTAATACCTAGACTCAGTACTAATACCTTTTCAAGAAGAATAACATATAACTTACAATATAACCTCAGGCTATTGTTTTCTGTGGAACATTATGTTATTATTATTGTAATAATGTACCTAAGTATTGTAAACTGAACACTTGTTTCCATAAAATAGTTCTTACTATTATTAATTTATCTTCAGCCATGCAGTAAATTCTATCTATTTGCCTAGCCTTTGCCCAACTATGTTGGGGTCCACTTCCAATCTAATGAGATGCAGCTGAGTACCAGTTTTATATACATAGCAACAACCTATTGGACCTCCACAACCCATTTAAAACCAAAATCTACTTACTTAAATTTAGAAATTCGTCAGAACATTCTAGCCAGTAGAACATTCTAGCCAGTTGAACATTCTAGCCAGTTGAACATTCTACCCAATAGAACATTCTAGCCAGTAGAACATTCTAGCCAGTAGAACATTCTAGCCAGTTGAACATTCTAGCCAGTTGAACATTCTAGCCAGTTGAACATTCTAGCCAGTTGAACATTCTAGCCAGTAGAACATTCTAGCCAGTTGAACATTCTAGCCAGTTGAACATTCTAGCCTGTGGAACATTCTAGCCAGTAGAACATTCTAGCCAGTTGAACATTCTAGCCAGTTGAACATTCTAGCCAGTTGAACATTCTAGCCTGTGGAACATTCTAGCCAGTAGAACATTCTAGCCAGTAGAACACTCTAGCCAGTAGAACACTCTAGCCAGTGGAACACTCTAACCAGTGGAACAATCTAGCCAGTGGAACATTCTAGCCTGTGGAATATTCTAGCCAGTAGAACATTCTAGCCAGTTGAACATTCTAGCCAGTTGAACATTCTAGCCAGTAGAACATTCTAGCCAGTTGAACATTCTAGCCAGTTGAACATTCTAGCCAGTTGAACATTCTAGCCTGTGGAACATTCTAGCCAGTAGAACATTCTAGCCAGTAGAACATTCTAGCCAGTTGAACATTCTAGCCAGTTGAACATTCTAGCCTGTGGAACATTCTAGCCAGTAGAACATTCTAGCCAGTAGAACACTCTAGCCAGTAGAACACTCTAGCCAGTGGAACACTCTAACCAGTGGAACAATCTAGCCAGTGGAACATTCTAGCCTGTGGAATATTCTAGCCAGTAGAACATTCTAGCCAGTTGAACATTCTAGCCAGTTGAACATTCTAGCCAGTTGAACATTCTAGCCAGTTGAACATTCTAGTCAGTCAAACATTCTAGCCATATTTTTGTTTTTATATCCTTGTCTGTTAATTAATCTTTTACTTCAAAGAAAATGGGAATTTTCTTGATGTGAAATTACTTACAGATAAAATTATTTATTATCAATGAGTGTATCATTAAGTAATTTAATGTATGAGTACACAATCATAGATGTTGATTGTTATTCAAATCATGGAGGGGCTTGTGGCTAAATAATAACAGCTGCATGAGTCAATTTTCATAGTTAAACAATGCTTGCCAAGTTGGTTCTCGGATGGATGACCATCAATGACATACCAAGACCTCTCCATGCTTCGAAAACCACGCTAAGCGTCGGTCCTGGCTTTGATTTGTAGAACTTTGACAGCTGTAACAGGTACCCCAAAACTGTGCCAACTAGTGTTACCAAGAGGTAACGCGCCAATCTGACCTCCACGACCCAGTAACAGGGTCGTGGAGGTCAGATTGGCAGTCGAACCATGAAAAACACTGGTATTCAGCAGCATTTGGTTAGACTGGAAGCCGACCAGGACATAGTTGAGAAAAGGCAGGCACGTAATGAGTGTATCTTTATGTCAATCATATATGAATTATCATCTTATTATTATTATCTATTATAATCTTATTCATATTCGAGACATGGAACAAAAATTGGTGCTTTAACAAATATAAATAAACTGGGGCAAGTCTATATCCAGCACCCTTTAATTTTTAATGTCCCCATTATGAATCGATAGGTCGCTATCGCACGCACGCTAAGCCGTTGGTTTCGTCTGTCATTTGTGGACCGGTCGTTACGGGTCATCAGAAGCCCGAACGTCTGTCAGCCAGTCTTACCAATGGGACTGGCAGCCGACTTTAACATAGTTGGAAAAAGGCTAGGCAGATTCAGCTTGTTCAATGCAATTATATCGAGCGGTAGTATTAATTGCAAACACAATCAGAATGTGTACGTAACGGAGTAATAAACGACGGTTTTATGGCAAAAAATAATGGTTATTGTAATGTATCACACCATACACCTTACTTTTATAGAAAGGTTTCGTAGTTACGTACATTCAAACCGTCATTCCATGGTGTAGGCAGAAACTACGGAACTCCAGTTGCTTCAATCCTTACATATTCCTTTTGCTTCGTTTATGTTCATAGTCATACATATTGGGAGTTACAAGGTATATTGGGAGTTGACCAGAAGTCATGTAAAAGGAAGGAGTAGGTATGTGGAAGGCATGTAGTTAGCAGGGATGTTAGGGAGCTCCGTAACCGTAACCGAAACTATCGGATATCCGATATAAAAAATTATCCGTAACCGTAACCGAATCCGAAATAAAAGTTTCGGATAATATCGGATTTGTTATTAGGTACATGTTTATTTTAGGTAGATTAGATAACACTCAATATATATTTATAATCACTTTTATTTTAAATAGCTGTAATAATTACTCACACACTGATTGTAATTCCTACCAAATGGTGACATATAAATAAAACCATTTTATTAGCTATTTGTATTTTACTTTTGAAATTCCTTAAAAGTTTAATATCCGTAACCGAAATTATCCGAAACTAACGGATAATCTGAAATAATTTCGTATCCGTATCCGGTATAATAATTATTCCTACATCCGTAACCAAACCGTATCCGAAATTTCATATCCATAACATCCCTAGTAGTTAGCATCATCTGCTACGCTAAATCCATCGATCTTTGACAATCGTTTCAGTAGAGTCTGCTATCAAGTCTTGCTCAGGGGTATCGTGTTACCAAGTAACTAGGTTGTGGAGGTCAGATAGGCAGTTGCTCCATGTAAAATACTGGTATTCAACTGCATCCAGTTAGACTGGTAGCCGAACTCAACATATTTGCGAAAAGGCAGGGCAGGTGATGATGATGAAGAAGGTTGCATGAATCTGGCTCTATAACTACATTAACAGAAATGAAAGTACCAGAAATTAATTATCTCTTAATTAAACATTCAACCATCTGTTTTAATATGTACGCCTATAGGTAGGTCCATGGACAAAAGATAAACATCATTTTATACAAATAGTCACATTCTCATTTACAGATCTCCTGTATTTAATTATTTTACCATTTTATTACATTAATTTCCATTTTAACATTCATGTGGCGTAAAGTATCAACATCACAAGTAAACACTGAGTGTACTTATTATTTCTCTCACTGTGGCATAAGTGCTTCATTCATTCTCCAACCAGGTCACTCTTGACGCCTTTAGGTACAAATAAGAACCTATATGATAAATATAACAGTCAGTAAAAACAGGTGCAGTAGGTCACTGAATGTTTTATTAAGCATGTTATTTGTGAAGAAAATGCTACGTATGCAAAGAAAAATGCCTGAAAGTTGCTCTGCAAAGATTTATTCCTATACCAAGAAAGCCCTTCCGTCATCCCTGGAATTATAATCACGTGGCCGTCAAAAGTATTTAAAGCCATAGAATAACAAGCAAACATTAGAAGCATAACAGCGAAATTCCTTTGAAAACTAACATTGTTAAGACGTATTACAAATACCCTTCCTTCACTTCCCGCGATTGTTCTAAATTGATGGTCTTGTATCATTAGTTCACCCGTGGCTTCGTCCGTGAAGTTGGGAAGGGTAACATACCACCGGATAAAGTATTCTGTGTCCTATTCCAGATAAATATAGTGCCAATTTCATCAAAATCCGTGCAGCGTACAGTTTCACGTTTATAATATTACCTTGGAATAGTTTTGGTGGGCGGTCTTCTAGATGTAAGGCCTTCAAAACGTGGACTGAGGCAAGTAGCCAGTAATCAAACCATACTTACTGGATATAGACCTCAGTTCCCATGGGTTCTCAATAAATGCGCATGAGGTGACACTCTGCGCTTTTCTGGTAAGTGGTTAACTCGTTTCGCAACGATGTGTAAAGTAACCAGGCGTTTCTTTCGGCTCAAAAAGTATCTTAACTCTAATCTCTCAGTCTTCTGAATCCAGTCTTTTTACCCTCCAAACTGTGGGACCATCTTACCCAATATATCGCCTTCAGAGGATTAGTCGATGAGGCCGTCTCTACTAGGACGCTGCGTTTGCCAAGCTATAGTTTCTGCTCAAAACCTCTTTGCACCTGCATTCATTAACTGCGTTACTAACGTTAACATTTATTTCCATGCCTTAAAGCGATACACTCTGGGCATTATTATTTTTATATATGTTTCCATATCTCGGGACCCTGAGATCCCGGTCCTTTGGAAGGCGTACGAGGGGCCGAAGCCAACTCGCAGAGGCCACTTAGGCAATTTTAAATGATGAGGGGACACCAACTGACGATTATCCCTGTATGCACCTATGCAAGTGCATCCAAGGACAATCCCCGGTTGGAGCAGGACTATTACAGAATATGGGAATAAAACAAATTAGGCTATGGGTTTGGATGGCTACAGTGGATTGGTAACCGCAACTATGGAAGAACTATGGCCCCTGCCTGATCAATGTTTTGTATACACGAATAAAATGGCAGGGGGTGACTTGCACACTCAATAATGGGCCCCCGGGAAACGTCGCTAGCACATAATGATGTAGCGACAAGGGGGCAACACTTCCTGAGGTGCTTGAGAAGTGGAGAGATATTCCACGGCTTTCAGAACGATCCCAGAGCCCGGAAGATGGTCAACATCCCTACGAGCACTTACTGGAATACTTCCTTTCCTCGAGCACGTTTGCTCTTGCGAATCTCCACTCAAGCCGGCCAATAAAGGCAAGAATGAGGCGGGAGCTCTGAACCTCATCAGTGTTCACTCCAGCCGGCACATAAAGGTAAGCCAGAGATGAGGAACAAGAATTCTCCCGGGAGATAGGGTTCGTGGGGTCGCTACTGCCCAACAGCACGCCACATGCTGCCCTGCGGGTTTATTATTATTATTATTAAAGTCAGTCCTACCGTTACCCTGCTAGTATTGTTACCATTTGCTAATACCACAACATGAGCTATTCGCTCATAAAGTTCATGCCGATAGGTAATACAAAGTCTTACCCTTATCGTCATCACATCCTTGGCCTGATCCCTATTTATTTGGGGTCGGCGTAGCATGTCATCTTCCATACATCTCTATTAGTCGTCATCTCAGTACTCACTAGGGGTCACAAAACCGCTGGTATATAAGAAAACCGGTTTTTCGATTTTCATTTCATCCCAAAACCGGTTTTCCGGTTTTTTCGGTTATTTCGATTATTTCCATGTTTTTTTTACTTAAACCTCTTTTTATGTTTCTTAAGGGCCCACCTTGAAAGTGAATGATATTAGGATGGGCGTGGTTTATGGCGGGTCAACCTAAAGTGGCCGGCCGCCACAAACTTATATCTGAACCGTTTATAGAGAATAGGAAAACCAGCGGCCAAAAGTTGAACTAATGACAGAACATGTCTCGAAATAAAAAGCGTTACTACCTTAGCATAGCCTTCCTGTAAGCACTATTCCTGTCACTGTTGCTCATCTGTCAAACTACAGTAGCAAGGTAGAGACGGAAACACCTTAGAAAAAAGTACGTGAAAGTAGCATTAATTTAGTCGGTCTATGAAATTTTTGCACAAAGCGTGCGATGGAGTAGACAAATAATACAAATATTTAATTATAAGCAATGAAATTATCTTACAGCAAGAAATTATATTCTATATCTATATTATAACTGACTCAGTCTGTCTGTTACGCTTTCACGACTAAATCTTATTCGTTACCAATTAACCCTATTTATTCCGCGACTTCACCTGCGTCTGCGTCATCATCATCATCATCATTTCAGCCGTAAGACGTCCACTGCTGGACTTAGGCCTCCCCCAATTTGGGGGGCTTTGCCTTAATCGCCACGCTTGGCAGGCGTAGGGGTAATTCAGAGATGGAGTACACAAATAATTTGCTAAACAGTCTTCATAAGACTATAGAAGTATGTTTAGTGTTATTCAAAACAGAGTAAAACACCATTGTTTTGATCATCCATAAAATCTTGTAGGAATGAAAAATTATAAATAGCCAATATGTTTTCAGAAAGCACTCTTGTCTACAAGAGTGCTTTGATTAGATATCAATTAGATATCGAGAAGCAGTGGTGGCTCAGTGGTAACGGCTACTACTTACGAGTAGAGATGGGTCGTCGACGTAATTTTCGTTAACAAAACTAGACCGTTCATCATCGTTCATCGACGAGTCGATCAACTAGTTGAATTCTTCGACTAGTTCACTTGATTACGATGCATTCAATCTAAACATATAACGACGACGTTTTCGGTACGACTGTGGACTACTCCCTCGCATAATTCTACCAGTTCACTCTAACATGTCAACTAAAATCCACTCTATTACTATAGACCTAACGATCAGTTTCGGTGGTATCAACTCCCGAACTTATAATAACCGACTAAGTTTGGGCATCGTCGTTGAGTTGGCCGTATGTAAGAACATAGTGGGCTTTTGATTTCAGCCGTCTATGAATCAACTAGTCCACACTTCAATGATAGACCGTCCACGCGTTGATTCTACGTCGACTGTCGATTTAAACCGTTCGTTGATTCGACGCCCATCTTTACTTACGAGTTCGAACCTGAGCAGACGCTTTACTCTGTGTAAATTATTTCAATACCACTGCTCTCAAAACTGTGAAGGAAAACATCGTGAGTAAACCGGCATGTCTTTTTTTTTTTTTTTTTTCAGGATGGGAAATCATCAAATGACTTCTCTCGCTCTGGGCGGAGCGGGAGGGCGTGTCAGACTTTTACTGACTAAAACCCACCTGTGTTCCATCAGTTGCCCATGTGCCAGGGTCACGGTATCTCTTTCGAACAATCACGCGACCCCGGCAGGCATCGGTCCTAGTAGACCCCTACACTGCTGCTGACATCTCTTTGAGGCGCGCGTGGAACACTGCGCGCCGTCGACCCGAGCTTGGTCCTTACCGGGCGGCGAGCTACCCACTGCTCGCCACCCGCAAGCTCGGCCTACGGTGGCCGGGAGTCCGCTATTGACTCCCGACGCCCGGGGCGTCTCCTCCTGCGGCGGCTAGGGACGTGAGGGCGCAGAGACTGCCACTCCCTCACGCGCCCCGCCAACCGGCATGTCTTAGAACCAAAAAAATCGAAGACATGTGACATCTACCAACCCACACTGGGCCCTCGTGGTAGATTATGTCCCACTCTCTCTCACCAAGAGGAGGCCTGTGTCCCAGCAGTGGGAACGTTATAGGCTGCTAATGATTAGGTATCAAACACGGAACATATCGTCCCTTTATTGGTAAAACCGATTATGTACCGAAAACTAAGTATACTAAACAATTTGTGAAAAAATTAATTAATTTCATGGTTTCACAAATTGTTTTGTATAAGACTTAGATAGAAAATCTAAATTCATTCATTTTTTTCACAAATTGTTTTGTATACTTACATAAAAATAAAAAGTTATTAAAAGTTGATTATTTCCTAATATATAATTCTAATTACACTAGTTTACACGGTTTTCAAACCCCAGCTGAAAGTTGTTATTTTATTATTCATTTAGGTAGAGTTATCCAGAAAAAATAATAAGAAAAATCTGTCACGTCTGGTTTAAGAAACATTTATTTACCTGAAAGACATCATTTTGATATTAATACTAAAAAAAAAAATGCCTTCTTTTTATAGTTATTTGTTGCAGTTACTCTTATAATGGCCCAACAATAATCCCCTACCATGTTTTCATCCCAAAATCCATTATGTAGTTCTTCAAAAACCTTTAAATCTTGGTGGAAACTTTCCCCTTGTTCGCCACTAACTTCCTAAGTTTTCAGGGAAAAACCTCAGATGGGAGTGCAGAAAATGAATCTCTAATGACATGTTTACTCCCATCTGTTGAAAATTGTCGTTTGAAGCGAACGAATAAACAATAAACTGTGGTCACCATGTTAGGTTACAAAAAACAATTGACTGCAGAAAGACATTGTGAGGTGGTAAAATATTTCTGCTTGCACTTTTAGGTTAAAGGAAGATAGGTAAACATATTTATATGCCTACCTACATTTTTTTTTGGAGTATAATAAAAGTTACATTTTGTAAACTAGTGTTATTTTTCTACTTTATTCAGTTTTTTACTTTCATGTAAATAATGATATTTTGGTGTTTTTGTAATTATAAAAATAACAATGACCAGGCCTGTTGCAGTTCCTTGTATGAACATTTTGCAGATAAAAAAATAAAAATGTTTGTTGCACAACTTACCTAAGTAAATTACTATTAACGTGATGTTGTGGAAAAAACAAATAAAGATGCATAAGTAATCTCTTTTAATTGAATTAAAATCTGCACAAGTGCGAAGGATTATGTTCTGTTAAAAGCAAGTAGAACTACTTACTCTCTTTTTAATGTGTAAGATTCTAAGTACTTTCCAATAATTCAGCAGTATCAGAACCATTTAAAGTATTTTATTTTGTATTAGTACAATGCTACAGTATGTTCAGAATGTAAGTAAACTGCAACTAAAATAAGATATGAAACGGAATGTGTGTTTGATTGCAAGGCTTCCAAAAAATCGTACAGGTATAAGACTTTAGGGGTTATTGAATGCAGATGTTACATAAAAGCTTGTAATATAATTGTTTTTTTGCCTATCTACCTCGAAAACTATGCATCGTATCGAAATATCGGTTTTACCAGTAGATAGAGCTCAAAAAGTTGAGTATCTTGGTGCAAATAATCGGTTTTACCAATAAAGGGACGATATAGGGTTCGAAACAGCTAGGCCAGGGTTCAGGCCACGTGCCTGACATGGATGGCTTCGTAAAGGTAGAGAGGAAGAAGAGGAAGAAGCTTCGTAGTCGGAACCAGTGTGGGACCGCGCTAGCAGGACTCAATATGCTGCTGCGTCCAGCTACACTAACGACGCAGCTCTATGTGTCCCATCAACATTACACCACGAAGGTTGAGGAGATCGTGGAGTTTGTACGTGTTAAGTCCAACTGGACCTTGAGGGTCGAGAAGTTGGAACCGTGCCACAACACGAACTTCAAGTCATTCGTGGTCCGAGTTCCAACTCATCAAATCGAGACCTTCCTCAAGGAAGAGTTTTGGCCGAAGGGTGTCGTGTATCGGCGATTCCGCGGAAGGCTACGCGATACTACGCAGCGCAACACGTTGCCGTCACTTCGTGTACAATAGTTATGTTTACGTGTTTTTTTTTGTATGTACGATACTCTGTATGGTATTATGATTTGGGTCTTTGTAGCCCGAAATAAACTGATTTGATTGATTGATTGATACATGAAATTAAAATTTACATTTTCAATAAAACTTCACATCTGCTATAAATGATAAATGATTTTATTTCTATAAGTAGGTTTGTACAAACACTTTTACATGCCAATGATATTTTTTAACTAGTTCGGCGTTTGACACTGCCTGTTTAAATCATTAC
The DNA here is from genome assembly GCA_932294355.1 of Aporophyla lueneburgensis. NCBI lineage: Eukaryota > Metazoa > Arthropoda > Insecta > Lepidoptera > Noctuidae > Aporophyla > Aporophyla lueneburgensis. The sequence goes on from OW028755.1 coordinate 25,897,004, forward strand.
CCTTCTTTGGGCTGCTGTCAAGTAAAACCTCACCTTTTTTACAATTCTAATGCTACTCCATTCATTCGTTGTGCTCTTGTATTTGAAGTGACAGTACTTGACATATAGATATATTGTTGACATACTTCAAACCTAAAAACAAATTATACCTATATTTTATTTTATTTTTAAATGAATGATTATTATAAGTTTTTGTGATAAAACAGACGCTCTTCTCTAGAAAATAAGGTGTTTACTCAATATTACAGTTTTACAAAGTGAGAATAGATTGTTGCTGTAATGCTTTAGTGAAGGTGGTGAATTCGATTTACTGTTATGATCATCTAATTGGTATTTCATTCTTGCAAAATGAATAAATTAATTGCCCTGTGCAGGCACTCCTAACCTTGAAGGTACTGTTCAGTTTTGGTTTATGGTTCTTCCCATTTTCATACATAATTTATGTCGTCTCTAAATGGTAATAGAAAAAGAATGTTATTTTATTCACAGTCACAAAAATAGACACATATACATTCGAAATACAAAGTTATTTGGAAAGCCAACACTTATTATATTAAATCATTACAGCAAAATGCTTAACTACTACCTTATTCTGTGAACACAAATATTTAAAAAACGTAATTTTGATCGCACCGATTTGTAAAAAAGTGACATAGGTTCGTCGTCGATGAGCCCTACTGGGCGACTGATTTATGAACGAAAGAGAGTGATGACACTACTTATGATAGGCAAAAGAAGAGATGGCGATAATGTGTGCGCGCTTGGAATAAAATAACGTATGTGCCAAAACGAATCGCCGTTTTTTATTAATGAAAAGTATTATTAAAACGAAAACTGTTTTACAAAAACTTAGACACAATTATAATCAATGTTTTAAAGTAAACTATGTTTAATAATACATACGCATCGCACCTTGAGGCTAAAAAAAACATAATCATAGATAGAACTTTGCGATTTTTTTGTATCGAGAAAATTTCATCGTATCGTGTATTCCTTTTACAGGATACTAGATCATATAGTCAAAAAACATACACTAAAAGATTAAGTACGGATGTCATACGGTAAGAAAGGTACGCTAAAAAGAAAAAGTACGTTTATCTCGCTACGTCACCTTAAGTCTTTTTGTCGTCAAAAGTCGTTAGTAAACTTTATTGCTAAAACAGAGAACACTAGAATAAATTGAAAAACTCCTTTTGAGAGAATAAACTACAAAAAAAAACAATAATTATTGTATCTGAGAATCAAAAAATACATCTGGCTTAAAGCAACGATAAATTAAACTCCATTCTTATTTTTGTAATTCGACCGTAAAATTGAAAGAATGTCTAAAGTGTTATTATCATTCAGCAAGATTCGAAGCCGAATTTACTTTATTAATCAGATGTATTTTTACAGTTTGTTTGACGTCAATTAATCAAAATCAAATTATGAAAATAAAAACGTAGCTCATTAAATTAACCGGATGATGAGAAGATTCTTTTAGCCGCGACACTCAGAGGGAGAAACTTTAAACAAATTATTGTACACCTGCAAAAGCTTCTATTTTCATAAAGGGCCAGCTCTACTTTAATCATCATCATCATCATGTCAGCCGAAAGACGTCCACTGCTGGACATAGGCCTCCCCAAGCACCGCCACTTTGACCTGTTCTGTGCCTCCCGCATCCAACGCATTCCTGCGGCCTTCACCAGGTTATCGGTCCATCTTGTGGGAGGCCTTCCAACGCTCCGTCTTCCAGTACGTGGTCGCCACTCCAGAACCTTGCGACCCCATCGGCCATCCGTTCTGCAAGCAATGTGCCCTGCACACTGCCACTTAAGTTTGGCAATTCTTCGGGCTATGTCGGTAACCCTGGTTCTCCTACGGATCTCTTCATTTCTGATTCGATCGCGTAGGGAAACTCCAAGCATAGCCCTCTCCATTGCTCTTTGGGTGACTTTGAGTCTTCTTATGAGGCCCATTGTGAGCGACCACGTCTCAGTGCCACATGTCATCACTGGCAACACACACTGGTCAAAGACTTTTGTCTTGAGACACTGCGGTAAGTGGGACGAGAACATATTGCGTTGCCTAGCGTCTACTTTAATGATGCCAGTTAAATCATTCTCAAATCCCGTATCAATAGCAGTGGACGTCCTTTTTTTTGGGTAGGAAATCATTACTTGACGTCTCCCACTCTGGGTGGGGCGGAAAGGCGTGTCAGACTTTAACTGACAAAACCCACCCATGTTTCTTCAGTTGCCTATGCCAGGGCCACCGCTCTTCCGAACAAATCCGCGACCCTGGCAGGCATCGGTCCTAGTAGACCTTTTCATTAATTCTGACATCTCTTTGAGGCGCGCGTGGAATACAACGCGCCGTCTACCGGGCCTGGTCCTTACCGGGTGGCGAGCTACCCATTGCTCGCCGCCCGGTAAGGACCGGAAGTCCACAATGGATTCCCGACGCCCGGGGCGTCTCCTGTGGGTTAGGGGCGTGGGGCATATATTGCCTCTCCCTCACATGCTCGGCGTCCTCCTTCGCGAGCATTACTGCCTCGCAGAAGGAGGTAATGGCTGCCCTTGCCCTCTCACTTCGCACATGGCCTGGACCTAGGCCGGACGCGAGAGATCGCCGCCGCCGATCACTTCCACGAAGACACGGCGGTGCTCCGCCCAGGCAGGACAAACTTTCACCGTATGCATATTCATATTCATATTCATATATTTGCGTTCTACAAGGTAAAACAGGTGTTAACAAAAAGCTTAAAGCTAGAGCCGTTGTAGACCCTGTTAGGGCACAGCAAAAGGTATTGTTAGGTATGTACAATTATTACTTATTTCTAAAAATTAAATTAAATAAAAAAAAGTCATAATCTTAGTAACTAAAAATTAAAAAAGAAAATTATACAAAACTGAGTAATTGGATTCTAAAAAATAAAATATTGCAATAACTAAATAAAAAATAAATCAAAATCTTAGTAACTAAAAATGCTCCACCGTGTCCTCCAGACGATCCACACAGTGGTAACACCCGGCCGTTACACTATCCTGAATAGAACGTCGTGAAGCACCCGTGTCTGTTGAGAACCTGCGTAAGGCGGAATCTGAGGACGCCGTGGAACTTCTCCAGCCACTCCTCAAAGAGAGGAAGTGGTGGACGTAGTACGTCCGTTGTTAGGTTGAGACTCAGACAAATAATTGTAATTGATGAGACAATATGTGTATGACCACGCATAACTTTTTACATAGTGGTCCGATTGTGACAATTCTTCTTCTATTGGAAAGGGTATACTCCCAAGGTGGTCTCATATAAATTTGGAAAACAAAATCGAACCCTAAGGGTTGGAAAACAGGGGATGATTGATTGTTCACTAACTGATTGTAACGTATAAACACGCATAACTTTATACAGATTAGTCCGATTTTGATAGTTCTTTTTTTTGGATAGGGTACACAGACAGGGGCAGGACAGGGTAGGGTTGGTGGGTTACATTAAAGCCACAAAAAAATATAAAATAAAAACTTTTTAACAAAAAATTAAACCGCCGAAAAACTGAAAAGCATAAAATAATAAACCTTAAAATTTTGAGTCGGCGCTGAAAAATCAATGAATAAGGATCACTCAAAACGCCGACTCAAAATTTGAAGGTTTATTATTTTATGCTTTTCAGTTTTTCGGCGGTTTAATTTTTTGTGAAAAAGTTTTTTTTCAATAGTAGAAATGTTTGGTAAACCCCCATTTCACGTGAACAAAGTGTCTAGATTTATTTGGCAAATTGTTGATATTCCAAAGACGTCATTAGCTGTAAATAAGACTGATTAACAGAAACCTTGAGTACGGAATTAGGAAACCAACAAACGAAAGGTTTCTTCACTGACGACAAAGTCATTTTGTTGACTTCAATTATTTTTTTATATCTTCTTTAAATGTTTTGTCTACATATCCAATAGTTCAAGAATTTAACTTATTTATTTATGCATTAAACGAAGCATGTATTGAACGGTATTTTTGTTGATAAGAATAAAAGATAACATATAGAAGTGGTCTTATCATGTGCACGTGCTTATCCAAGACTGTTTTATTAGGTTACGAACAACAGCATTTTTTAAACTGGTTTTCCACGCGGTTTCGTTTCGTTTCCGTTCCCACATTGGATTAATGGTGGTTCGAGATCTAAGTTGTAATTCAAGTGCATAGTCTCGCAGAATAAAGTAGCTAATTTCTTTTTGGTTAGTCTTCGTCTCAGTATACCCTCTTTAAATCGGAAATATAATATCCACATTCATTAATGTTACAGGGCACAGACGAACAGAAAATAATTTACTCCGGCCAGCTCCTAGACGACAACACAATATTGAAAGACGTTCTCCGGACGTACGAGAGTCAAATAGCTCACACCATGCACCTGGTCTGCACGCCAACCCGGAGAATAGAGACACAGCCCACTCCTGACCCGAACACCGACGGAATCCGCCGAAGGGTCGTCGCCGATCCTGTAGTACAAACCGAAACAGTCACGGAACCTCCCAGACCAGAGACAAGGCAGAACGACCAGAATCATAATGTAGAAATGCAGAATTATCTGACCTCCTTCGTGAATAACTATGGCAGGGTCCCGCCGTATCCTAATTATAATTTCGGGGAGGGATACTTGCCGGTACAGAATGATCCTGCGCAGATGGCCAGTCACATGATGATGATGCAGCAAGCTTACGTGCAGTACATGCAGCAGTATGCTAACTTGTGAGTATTTAGTCTTGTAGTTTTAGTTTAATAGTTTCATTGCGTTGTTCCAAAAGGAATTTATCAGTAATGGCCCGTCTGGATTTGTGCCCGGTGTTGGCGATAGGATCGCCTTTATTACATGGGACTTAAACATACTTAACTGGTGAAATGTGTGTATACTCTCAAAGAAAAACAAGCGTCAAGTGATATAATTTAATGCAATGTTTTTGATTGAATTGTTGGTCTAAGTATCAGGGCCTGGATTCGTTTCCAGGATCGAGCAAAATGTTATTGCGGTTTTCCATCTGGTATTTCTAAGTAGCAGCCCGGAACCTGGATTTGTGCCCGGTTGATGGCAATAGGCTCGGCTCCTATTACATGGGACATAAACATAACTGGCGAAATGTGAGTGTACTATAAGTGCACCTCTGCCCAAACCCTTCGAGGATGTTTTGTCTTTTATTTTAACTTTCGTTTCGCGTTTTTAGATGCAAAACGCGTTGAATTTGACGTGATGGCACTTCTGTTTACTTCGCCAAGATAACGTTGCCTAGTTACTTGGCATTGCTAGAAAGAAGGTAATAATAAAGTCATTAATGACACGACTATCAATGAACAAGTAAAAGTATTATTTCTACCAAACAATGTTGTTTCAGTCAATTCTAAAACTCGCAATTTAACATAACCATTCTTTCGTTAACAGTTGGATAAACACAAGTAGACCAATGGGTTTTGCACGAATGTAATATTATAAAAACCGGCCAAGTGCGAGTCGGACTCGCGCACAAAGGGTTCCGTACAAACCTGTAGGTATTCTCGGTTTATGCAAAAGGTTCATGTTTATGAAAATAAATGTTTTTTTTTAATTTTTATATTTCTGTTGATTAAATTAAATGTTGCGTCCTGAAATAGTTTCTCTATGCGCACGCAACGCGTAACGGAATGACATCTGACTTGTCAAGTTTGATTTTGACGTTTGACACTCTCTCTTGATTTTGGTGGTAAAACAGGGAACACGTCGCAGCTTGAATTTCGCGATCTTTTGGAAAGTTATCCCTTACCCCGGTCGTTTTGTGGACAATCTGTCATGACCCAGTTGAGGTGAATGTAGCTAACCCCTAATTTGGCGTAATAACACGGGTTTGGACATATCTTGTTGAAATGGTTTGAAGGTCAAGTCAAAGTGACGCTATTGTGAATGAGTGATTTGAAGACCGCATGCTGTGATTGTCTCCAGCCTAATTGGAAGCGGATTGTTACCAGGAGAATACTCATAACGTCACGACACGATACACCTACACTCACTTACATACATATCTCCAGAGCGGATGGTTTTAACCTACAAAACCACCAAATTGGTAATTTTACAGTAGGCTAATTACTTGGCAGTCTCTATAAGGGAAGTAGTAATTCGCTGTAAATATTTGTTAACGGTAATTAATTGTTTGTTTGAAATAATTTGTAAATTTGTTGAGTTGAGTAACTCATATTGACGGGGTCAGCCGGTTGCATATGCTAATAGTGTTGAATGAATTGGGCTATGTTACAACCCCTTGTTTGTGTCTGACCTCTGTTGAATGTCAGGAAGACATTGAAATATTGAGTTTTGTACCATTGATATGGTTGTTTGTGAAAATTAATATTTGAAATTGGCATTTTTGAGTATTACCATTGTTTTAAATTGGAATAAAGGTTCATTATTGTTGTACCATTAACAAGTGGTTTGTGAACTTAACATTTGGAATTGGATTAGAATTTGAATATTTGAATTGAATATGAAATAGAATTTTGAACGTTGATATTGGGTTTGAATTAAAATAAAAGTTTATTGTTGAATTAAATTGAAACCAATATATTGTTATTTCTTGATTTGCTGATTAGTCAGTTTGGTAGTTTCATTGTTTGCTTGTAGTTTCCTTGTAATTGATTGTTTGAACTTTGTTATTTGATTATTTAATTTTGGTTTATTTGAATTGTATTGTTTGTGCAATGGCACACAAGGCGGTGAGAGAGGCAATCAGTGGATTGACCACACAGCTACGGTGGTTCACTTCAGCTGCAGCAACCGCTGAGCGCCCGGATCTTGAAGCGGTCACTCTGGCTCGGTTCGAGCAGTTGAACGTGAGACTCGGCAACGTTGATGCTCTGCTTACCCGCTTCAACGAGTACATTTGTGATGTGGCTCTGGAAGTGCTGGATCAGGCAGCACGTGACAAGGTCCTTGCTGACTACGACCAGATCTTGGACCTGGGGGATGTCATCGGTCAACGTGCTCGGGAAATATTGGAGAGCCGGACACCTGTCCAGGTCAAACCGGAGACCTCGGTTGTTTCAGGTCCCGGACTATTGATTAGACTGCCTACCTTGGAACTGCCACACTTTAACGGTCGCTTGGACCAGTGGTTAAGTTTCCAAAACCTGTTTGAAAGTTTGGTTGATGCACGCTCGGACCTCAGACCCGCCCAAAAGTTGGCCTATTTGTTGTCCGTCCTGGAAGGTGAGGCCCGAGCCTTGGTGCAGCATCTGTCTTTGACTGACTCAGCCTACCCTACCGCTATGGAACTACTCACCCGGCGGTACCAAAATAAACGTTGTTTGGCTGACGTTCATATTGGATTGATTTTGGGGTTACCGGTCATTACTAGTTTGTCAGCATTGCGTACTGACCTGTTGAACCCGTTGGTGGCAGCGACCAACGCTTTAAAGCAATTGGACTTGCCGGTGGACCAATGGTCTTACTTTTTGGTACATGTTGTGCTGCAACGGCTTCCTGCCGATTTGAGGGCTCGTTTCGAGCAAAAGTATGGTGGGGATAGTGTCACACATCTCCCCCCATTTGATGACCTCGTCCAATTTTTGGAGGATGAGTGTCGGTTTGTGGACAACTCTGGCGTTGCCACTGAGTCATGCCAGCCGTCTTCCCGGCCACGAGACCAGGGACGGACTAGGGCTCGCGGGCCTGTTGATGGTCGCCCCGCCGCTCGTTTTGCTGGCACCCAGAGTCGTCCTGGTTGTGAGTTTTGTAGGGACACGGGGCATGGCATGGCAACTTGCGCGGCCTTTTTGAAATTGCACGTGAGTGCCCGCCGCCGAATTGCCAATGCACGCCGCATGTGCTTCTCTTGTTTGGGGGCTCACTTCCATAGGGACTGCCCCAACCCCCGCCCTTGTAGAATTTGTAGGGGGTCCCATTTGGACATTTTGTGCGCTAACGCGAACCACGCTGGAAGACCAGCCTCTGTTGAAGGTTCGCGTACGGGGGGGTACCATGGAGTTGGTCACCGGGCTTCTGCCTCGCCGGTTCAGAACCGGGGAGAGGCCCGCAATTTTGAGCGCCGCACTCCACCCCCCGCGCAAGTTGATCGGGAGCCGCGCGACCGCCATTTGGTCTCCCCGCGTAAAGGCGATTACGCAGTTGTTGCTAGGCAGCGCTGGCCAGACCAGCACCGCCTTCCTTCCCCTCCATTGGCGGAACGTCCCCGGTTGGAGTCACGCCCCCCGCCATTCGGGCATCCGGTGGGATATGCCAATCCAGCGATGGCGCGTGGCTCGGGACACCGCGCGGACGAGGAGTTTGGCCTCCATCCTCGTCGCGAGGGACTTGAGCTTGGGTGCGGAGCCTGGGTGTGCGGCGATCGGTCGCCGCCCAGGCATTGTTAGGACATTGGCGCCTGCCCCGCTAAGGTACCTCTCAGATCGACACGGTTTTGTTGCCAACGGCATCGGTCAGGTCTGGGGGCCCACGGGGGACTCTGTTGTGGTCCGTGCCATTTTGGACATGGGAGCCCAGGGTTGCCTTTTGTCTATTGTTTTGTTGTTTTGTTTGTATTGTTTTGGGCAAAATTGTTTTCTTGAGCGCCTTTGGACTGCGGGACTTGGCTGGGACGAGCCAATTCGGGAAACCCTGTTGGAAGATTGGCTCCAATTTGTATCCGCACTCCCTGCAGTCAACGAGGTCGTGTTACCCCGCGCTATCCTCCCCCCTGGGAGCTACACTGCTACCCTTGTTTGTAATGCGTCTTCGTACGGTTATGCAGCTGTTGTTTGTCTGCGCACCGTCTGCGCACAGGCCAGGTGAATTTGTCACTGGTCTTGGCCAAGAGCAAGGTGGCCCCCCTCCGGACGGCACTGACCATCCCTAAGTTAGAATTGTCAGGGGCGGCGCTTCTTGTGCGTCTATTGAACCACGTTGCTCACACTTTGGGTGGAACTGTGGACATTCGGTTTTCTTACGCCTGGACGGACAGTCAAATTGCTTTGTGTTGGTTGAAGACGTCCGTCCACTCTTTGGAGGTCTTTGTTGCGTACCGAGTGTCCCAGATTCAAAATTTTGAAACGCCTTTGATTTGGAGGCACGTGCCTGGAGATTTGAACCCAGGTGCCGCGGCCTCACGTGGGTGCATGGCACCCCGCTTGTTTGCTTACCCCCTATGGTGGGGACCAGACTGGCTGACTCATCCCGAGGATGATTGGCCTCGATCGCCAGTCTTGATGTCGGGTCCTTTGCCCGGGCTCAAGGTGCTCGCTGTTGGAACGAAGGACCCTGATTTTTTGTTGAGTCGATTTGGCTCCCTCGACAAATTGTTGAATTGTTGTTTGTTGTTGTTGAATTGTTGGTGACTGATCGTCACATTAAGAACTCGCATGCCGGTTGCAATGCGCTGTTGGCCATTCTGCAGCGAGAGTTTTGGATATTGTCGGGAGCCGTTAGTAAGTTGAACCCCTTTTTGGACGATACGGGTCTTTTGTTGTTTGGTTGTTGACGGTTGAGGCACTCTGGCCTTCCTTATGGGGCCCGTCACCCCCTTTTGTTGCCATTTGGTTAAATTGTTGTTGTTGTTTGGTTGTTATTGTTGTTTGGTTGTTTTGTTGTTTGTTATTGTTTTGACCCGCCAGCCTGCCCCTATTGGGGGGGTATTTTGAGGCCGCGGTGAAGGCGGTTAGGGACTCTGGCGCAGACTGTTGGGAGACACCGTTCTCACCTTTAAGGAGTTAGCTACGGTATTTTGCCGCATTGAAGCTGTATTGAACTCGCGTCCATTGTGCCCGCTGTCTTCGGACCCGAACGTCTTGGAGGCCCTGACCCCGGGCCATTTTTTGATTTGACAGCCACTTGTCGCCCTGCCGGAGCACCCTTTTGTCGATGTGAGCCAAAATTGGCTATCGCGGTTTCAGTTGGTGCAGCAGCTCGCTCAGAGTTTTGGAAGCGTTGGAGCTTGGAGTATTTGCACATCCTCCAGCAGCGCGTCAGGTGGACTAATAAAACGCAACCTTGTCGGGATTGCCAAGTGATTAGCGGACGGGAAGGCCCGTCCGGGGGGGGTAGATGTTGCGTCCTGAAATAGTTTCTCTATGCGCACGCAACGCGTAACGGAATGACATCTGACTTGTCAAGTTTGATTTTGACGTTTGACACTCTCTCTTGATTTTGGTGGTAAAACAGGGAACACGTCGCAGCTTGAATTTCGCGATCTTTTGGAAAGTTATCCCTTACCCCGGTCGTTTTGTGGACAATCTGTCATGACCCAGTTGAGGTGAATGTAGCTAACCCCTAATTTGGCGTAATAACACGGGTTTGGACATATCTTGTTGAAATGGTTTGAAGGTCAAGTCAAAGTGACGCTATTGTGAATGAGTGATTTGAAGACCGCATGCTGTGATTGTCTCCAGCCTAATTGGAAGCGGATTGTTACCAGGAGAATACTCATAACGTCACGACACGATACACCTACACTCACTTACATACATATCTCCAGGTTGGCACCAGAGCAGTGTCCTTCAACCATGAGGTAAGTTCCTTTGTTTGTATATTGTATCTTGTACTTGTATTGTCTGCTCCGCGTACGGCGGATAGTTACGCTCGCCACTCTTGTCTCTAGAGCCCCACGGTTAGCACGCTTCCACATAATAATTAAATCCTATGGTAGGGGTCTAGTCTAGCCTGGCAGCGTACATAAAGGTAAATTGCGGTTTACGATTTATGACGTTTTAAAAAAAAAACGACTTACTCGATTTCGTTCAAACCAATTTTCGGTGGTAGTTTACATGGTAATGTACATCATATTTTTTTTTTAGTTTTATCATTCTCTTATTTTAGAAGTTACGGGGGGGGGGGGACACACATTTTACCACTTTGAAAGTGTCTCTCGCGCAAACTATTCAGTTTAGAAAAAAATGATATTAGAAACCTCAATACCATTTTTGAAGACCTATTCATAGATACTCCACACGTATGGGTTAGATGAAAAAAACCATTTTTGAGTTTCAGTTCTATGTATGGGGAACCCCACGATTTATTGTTTTTTTTCTATTTTTGTATGAAAATCTTAATGCGGTTCACAGAATACATCTACTTGCCAAGTTTCAACAGCATAGCTCTTGTAGTTTTGGAGAAAAGTGGCTGTGACATACGGACGGACAGACAGACAGACAGACATGACGAATCTATAAGGGTTCCGTTTTTTGCCATTTGGCAACGGAACCCTAAAAATGATGTCATTTTGTGACCGACTGTTACTAAAAATATGAGTTCAGAAGTTAATGATAGATGATTTTATTTCTGTAAATAGGTTTGTATAAACACTTTGACACGTCAGAAATATTTTAAAAACTAGATGCGGGGAGCATTTCTTATCTGACTATTCAGAGAAGTAAAACCAAAAGTAACTCAGAGGTCACAGTGTCTTTTAAAGTCCAGACATAACCTTGGTCAGATCGTGTAAAGATAATGTAGATTGATATCTGGAATAATCTTTGAGGCAAATCCTCACAGATTGAATGGACCTGTCCAGTCAGGGCACGCATTTAAAAAAAAAAATCATAATCCGGTTTTTACTAGTCTTCCAGAATAATGCCAATGGCATGACTATGTGCAATGTAAGCCTCGTGGTCTCAATAACGACTGCCAAAGTGTAAAGTATGGGGCCCAGAGTTCGATCATCAGGTTATGTTGTTACTAGATCTTCCTTAATCCGCAGTAGAAGCCATTTATACGCGGTTAATGACATTAGGGTCGCCCCCCTCCCGCTATTAAACATAGCAGACGAAAATTGTGTGTTCAAGGTCAAATCATTTATTTCATATAGGCAAATAAGAAGGCACTTTTGAACGTCAACATTTTATTCTCGTTATTATATTACAGTTTATACTCGTTGGTCTAGTGACCACAAGTGCTACTACTGCGCATAAAGTCTCAAGTCTGGGAGTCTTGCATATGATTCCCAGGTCGGACAAAATGTTATTGGGTTTTTTTTTGGATTTCTCAATAGACTAGCCAAATGTGGGTGTAGAATGTAGGTACTCAGGTACACATCGGCCTAACCCTTATGGGAAACAAGAAGTGATAATGTTATATAGAATTGAATTGAATATGAAACGTTACACTCAGGCTAAACCTTCCGGGGAAAACAGGCCTGATGTTATATGTAAACAGTCACTAAACCATTTAGCTGCCATGTAGAGTAAAATAGATACTAATGGAATATAGTCGCATGGATCAATTTTCAAAGTTAAGCAATGCTTGCTGAGATTAGCCTGTGGATGGGTGACCATCCAATACATAACGAAACCCCTCCATGCCTCGAATACCACGTTAAGCCGTTGGTCCTGGCTGTCATTCATAGATTTTTGACAGTCGGAACAGGTAGCTCGAAAGTCTGTCAACTAGTCTTACCTAGAGGTATCGTGTAACCCTAGCAACTGGGTTGCGGAGGTCAGATAGGCAGTAGCTTGTATTCAGCTGCATCCTGTTAGACTGGAAGCCGGCTCCAACATAGTTGGGAAAAGTCAGGCACAGTGCCGGATTTAGAATTCGGCGGCCCATAAGCAGAGCATGTGGTGGAGGCCCTCAAATCGTTTGTGTTTAACTGTTGAAACTTTATATTAAGATAAAGAAGAAAGCAACTGAATAATTTGGCTAACACATAATTTATTCTCTTTTAATGGCAAAAATTATTCGCGCGCCGTGTGACACGCCATTTTCCGCTGTTGGTCTAGCGCGGCGCGGTACAATGCGTGAAAGGCGCCATTTGTGTTCATATTTCGTGCTGCTTGTTCTCGCAGATTTTTAAATCTTAACTTTTCCCGCTCAAAGACAAAAATAAGTTTTTCGTCTAACTATTTGTAACAAAACTCAGTATTCTTTTTTGTTGCTACTGAGCCTTTAGTGTTTTTTTTTTTTGTGGTGTGGTGACCGGCCCTCTTGTGGTGGCGGCCCATAGGCAACTGCCTATGTTGCCTGTGCTTAAATCCGGCACTGGTCAGGCAGATCATGAATTGTTAGGAGTGAACCTTCTGCGAACATTTCTAGTGGTGTTCATCGAACCTTGACATGTTTGAATTTAGTCGTCAAGTCATTTTGTCTCTTTATACTTCCTGTTTATTTATTTTATACAATGTTGAGATTGTATACGTTTTTGTTCTGATTAAAATTATCTTGGTCGTTACGTAATAGATACGGCCAAGACTTTCAACTTCATTATTTAACAAAACAACACTTATCTACGTTATATTTTTTTTCGGTGGAAAATCATCCAATGCCTTCTCCCGCTCTGGGTGGAGCGGAAGGGCGTGTCAGACTTTTACTGACTAGAACCCACCCGTGTCCCTTCAGTTGCCTGTGCCAGGGCTACGGTAAATCTTCTGAACAAATCCACGAGCCTGCCAGAGACAAAAATACAAATACAAATACATGAACTCATACTTTCCTCTCATAGAGGTAGACACGCTACGATCCTTACATACTTACTCCGTTCGGGGCTGTCCATTAATCACGTGAGGCTCGAAAGGGGGGGAGGGCTCCACAAAAAATCACGAAATATAACAAAGGGGGAGGGGGTGTAGTAATATATGACGTGTATTTTTTTCTTTTTTTAATTAGGTAATACTTATACCTGTATTTAAAAAAAAAATGATTCTTTGTAGGTACTAAAAAATACACGTGATATGGGGGAGAGGTAGTCTTAAGCTTAAGCCTCACCATTAATCACCAAGGGGGAGGAGGGTTCAAAATGCCAAAAAAAACATCATGTGATTAATGGACGGCCCCTTTGGTTAATTTAATATATCATAATCATCCTATAACGTTCCCACAGCTGAGAGGGACTGAGCTATAATTAGGGTTGCCGCCCGTACTTTATAATAAAGTACTGTACGTTATTTCACATAATTGTACTTTATACTTTATGACAACAATAAAGTACACGAAAATACTTTATTTTGTAAGATTTGATTTCTTTGGGATTAAAAAAAAAATTGTCGTAAGTTTTTCGTTACACCAAAATCCTCCACGTGCCCAGTGCGGGTTGCTGGATATCACATGTCCTCGAGTTTTTGGTTTTGGGACATGCCGGTTGCCTCAGGATGTTTTCCTCAACCGTTTTAGTGTAATGATAACAATATTTTACACAGAGTGGCTCCCTGGGGTTTGAATCTACGACCTACAATTTATATGCCGCGGCAGTTTCCATTGAACCACCACTACCCCACGTCGTACTTCCAACACGTCAGCCCGCAATAGTAAACAAATGCTAATAACATTTGGCAGGATTATTTTTGAACTGTGATGTCAGAAATGGCTATTGCGAAACGCGTGGGATGATCAGTAATGCCGTCATCACCACTTTTAATAGTTATTTGTATGGGTGTATACAGGTTGCCAGGGACGTCGACCTGATCGATTCTAAAGTCCTGCGCCAAAATATTTAGTCGGTCAAATTAAAAAAAAATGCTGCTCCTTACGTTTTGACCGCGACAGTATCTGGGGCACGGTACTGACCCCGCCAAGACTAGCCACGCGCAATGACATTTTCTCAAAGCTTCGTCGTTTTTTTTATCCCTGATAACTAACTTGGATTTGGATTATATCAGATAATTCTCGGAATATGATGTCAATTAGACTGTGTCAAGTAGACTTATTATAATAAACATATAAAATTTCAATTATTGCTCTTAGGCTTTAGATTTTATTAATATCCAGGAAACTGAGATTTCGTCACTGACTCGCTCACTGATGATCATCCAAATTTTGGTCAAGTCGCTATCGTCATATGGGCGTAAGGTGAATAATTTATACACTATTCATTACTTTTCTGTTATACAATTGTTCTTATAGTAAAGCCAAACCGCATATTTTGACATATGTGTAGAGTTTGTGAAGGTAGGGCTTGTAGAGATAGAAGCTTGGATATACATGAGATCTGATAACATTCCACATTCTCTAGTAAGTCCCTTAGTCGCCTTTTACGACACCCAAGGGGAAAAATGGGGTAGTGCTATTCTTTACGTCCGACACCACACGGCTCCACATGGATGATCTGATAGTAACCATCGCTAATTCCTACAATCTTCCTATCTTATCTTAAATGTCATAAACAAAAATAGTTTAAAAGAGTAACCTTGGACTTCGTTCTCCGGCTCCAAAACCTCCATTACTGAAACTTAGCTTGCGACGTTTTATAAATGCCCATGTAGGTTTATGTGTACAATATTTTGATTTTACTAACTCCTGTCTCCCAATAATTGAAGGTGGCAGGCAGCAGGCGCGACACCCGTTGCCCCGGCGCCTGCCGAAGCGCCGGCGCCGGCCGCAGAAGCCCCCGCGCCCGTAGAGGAGCCCGACGAAGCCCTGGCCGCCCGAGACTGGCTCGACCACTTGTATGCGGCCTCCAGACTTGCCATACTATTCTCGCTGGTCTATTTATATGGTAGCCCCGCGAGGTTATTGCTGGTTCTGCTCTTGGCTGCTGCTGGGTACCTGTGAGTATTCTTTGGTTTTTGGAGATGTAATCATTTTCTTCCTTTATAATACATACTATTGTATAGAATCAAGTTCTTCTACCTGAATAGACAGCTGTACTGCTTCGGAGTTTGTTCGGCCAGCTAAAGTACTAGGAAGTGGTGAAGGGCGGGGCTTTCTGGGAGACTATCTTGGAAGGGCCTTGCGAAGAAAGAGCCATTGCAGCTTTTAGCTGACCTGTCCCAACTGACGGCATGTAGGCACCAATCTTGGTGTAGCTCAACTCTATTTTAGGGAGCATAACGACCTGCCACAAGATGTTGCCAGATCTGCAGGATACTGTCATAATCTGTATATGACTCTAATTTCTTAAAACCATAACATTTTACCCGTCCAGAAATTCAATTATTAGTTTTTTTTTTTAATTTCAGCCACCAGATCGGTTTCTTCCGCGACCTCCACGTCAACGTAGCTGACAACCAGCAGCAGCAACCCAACCCACCGAACCAGGCCAATCAACCCAACCAGGCCAATCAACCGAACCAACCCAACCAACCCAACCAGGCCAACCAGCCAGCCGACCCACCGGCCCAGCCAGCGACCAACAACACCCAACAGTCTCTACTAGCCGTCACGTGGATGATCTTTACTTCTTTTTTCGCCTCGCTCATCCCAGATACGAATTAATGTAAAACTATAGGTTTAGACGGAGCTACTCAGTCTTGAAGACGTAAAAATAATTTGTATGGAAACGCTGAAAGCTAAAAAATAGGGCGGTTACGGTTATCGGATTACGGGCTTTGGGTCTTTTGGGATAAGGCAGAGTTTTGCATGGGAGATTGAGTCATCATGCCTCTTATGCAGTTCTGCCTTTCGATACGTTTTGAGCACTACTAGGTACGAGTTTGAAGGATTTTGGGCGATGGTTGAAAGTTTTCTAAGTTAACAAATCTGGAGAAGGTAAACCAAGTATGAATGAACTGAACAGAGAGATACACGTCTGCGATTGGACGATTGCAGGCATTGCGTCATAAAGATCTCTTCTGATTGGCGGATAGCATGAATTCTGAATGAAAAGTTATCTTATGGTTAACCAAATTCAAAACCCATGCTTTACGTTAAGAGAAAAGGTATCATTTTCGTTTTTACATAGGTAAGCACTTCTAAAAGTAAATTCAAAGAGTATACTAAATGCCCAGACTCGCGATAGTCGTGGTCATATAATGTGAGTGGGACGGTAGAATTTATCTTAAAACTATACTGAGTATCATGTCATCTCGCTCCCTCTTATTATGACCACGACTGCCACGTACTGTGGCGTATATTAAAGTTTTTTTTTTTTAAATACAAATGGGGCTTTCACTATGGCTTAGTGTAGTAAAACAATCATGAAGGGATAAATTCGATAAAAAAAATAATAATCAAAATGTTAATATGCGAACCGTAATGTAGGGTAGTTAAACTTTAAAATTAAAACCAGTGTTAATAAATTATGTTTTTCTTAACTTGTCTCGTATACAGAAATGCTTTACTAAGTTTTGGAAACAGAGAAAGCCAAACTAAATTAAAATCTGCCTAGCCTTTTCTCAGTCTTGCTGGGGTCAGCTTCTAGTCTAGTATTTGACATGGAGCGACTGACTATCTGACCTCCACAACCAGTGGCCTGCATTGATTATCCATATAGGTAGGCACTACGCCGCCTGTTCTTGTCTAGGCAGACAAACGCGGGTTTCTTTTGGGTATGATAATTTAGTTTCTTTATAATTTCGGGAAACACTATAAAATGTAATTGACAGACTTATGATGATTTTTAGGCACTGTATATGCAATGTACGCCACAGTCCACAACTCATTTACTGGGTATTGTGATAGCCATTGGGAACACTAATATTTAGATTAGTGCGAATTAGTTTTTGATAACACAATAATACCGTCTGTATTTCATTATATTAAAATAAATTAAAACTCATGATTTTTACAGTCAGCGTCAAAAATATCGAGACGAACAGACTATTTAAAAGAATCTTAACAACTATGAAAATTAAATCTTATCTCAATTAGATAAAGTTCTTGTTAGAATGACAGTTGTCGTGTTCTGAAATATTGTATCATTGAGTTAATATTTAATTTTCATATTTGTTTAGATAATTTTGAACAGTGTTCGTATCGATATTATTGACGCTGACTGTACCATGTTTTTTTTTACCAAACATTTAAGATAAAATACAGCCAAAGAAACCAATCGTTAGGCAAATTAACGACCTCCAAAATAACGACCTGGCATTGTATAGATTTTTCATACGATAAGTAGTCACCTTAAACTAGAAATGTATAGCTTGATTTGTCGCCGTACGTATACTATTAGATCTAAACTTGCCACGGCTAAATGCAGCCTCAAACATTGTCACACTTAATCAGTGGTGGAATTATAAAACGTGTACGCTCCACTGGTGAAACGACAAAATCACCAAAAATATTGACCACAACATCATAACATAAAACATCAGAGTGAGGCAGTACACCCAGATTTCGTCAGTTATGTTTAAGTCCCATGTAATAGAGGACGACCCATTGCCACCAACCGGGCACAAATCCAAACTCCGGTTTGCTACTGAAAAATCTCAGATGGCTAAAACCCAATAACATTATGCCCTACCTTTTTGTGGGTGGGTAATCATCAAATAACGTCTCCCGCTATTGGGCGGAGCGGGAGGGCGTGTCAGACTTTTACTGACTAACCGACTAACTAAACCCGTGGTCCGTCAGTTGCATATGCCAGAGCCACGGTAACTCTTTCGGAAAAATCCGCGACCCTATCAGGAGTTTGCCCTACCTGGCAATAGAAGCCAAAACCTCAAGCTCAGTAGACTAAACTAAAGTATTAGTAGATCCACCACAGAGAATCAACCGCAAAGGGATACCAGCAAAGAATTATCATTTTTGTAAGTAATAAAGTTTTTTAATGGGTCACTTACACTGGGAGAGTTTTTCACCTTGGAAGTTGATACTTGATATACAAAAACCGCCCTTAAAAACAACAAAATAAAGCGCTATCCATGTCAAATTACCATCAACATGCGATTGACTGAAATCTAATAATGTAACTTGAAGTACCTAATTAATCTTATTTCGAGTTGTCATCACAGTTGAAATAAAATCGCCTGTGGATTCTCACGTGGATATTATGTGTTTCAATTAAGTTTCCGTAACTGTACCTAATGTAATATAAGTTTTTGGAAGAACAGTTTTAATACTTAGAAATAAAGTTCAGTTTGCGTTAAACTTATATGGCTCAACAGTACTTGACAATCTGAAATTAATTTTATCTACCCTGCGATAAGATTGATCTTTGTAAAAAATGGAAAAAAAACATATCATTTGCCTAGCGTTTTCTCAATCAAGTTAGGGTTGGCTTCCAGTCTAACCGGATGTAACTGAATACCAGTACTCCTTAACCCAGTTACTGGGTAAGATGATACGGTTGAGATACTCTCCCTTGTGAATGACCCTTTAACGAAAACAGTAACTCGTAACCGTATTTATAATAATTATTATTAGTGAGATATTTAAATGTTATTTTATAGCGTGTTTGGTTTAATGATTGTTATGGATTGCTGTACACATTTTTTTTTTAAAACGCCGAATACATAACACCACGCCTGCATTCCTTGAAGGGTTAAGCAGAGCTGCAAAGAGAACCTATAGTCTGTGCCAGATAAGAAAAAAAATTAAAGTCGTTGACACCCGCCTTCCAATGTATTCAAATATTTCAAAACGATACGAAAAAAATATAAAAAAGTGTCGCAAGCACGGTCAAAACGGTAATTTGAATACATTGGTAGGCAGGTGTCAACAACTTTTATTTTTTTCACATCTGGCGCAGACTATATTATAGTAGACCCACATTGTTTGTTTAAGTCCAATGTAACAGGGGGTGAGCTTATAGTCATCGACCGAGCCCAAAATCGAAACGCTGGACTGAGAAATTCCAGTTGAAAAAAAATTACCCAATACCACTTTGCCCGACTCGAGAATTGTACCTACGCCCTTTCGTTAATATTTAAGCTACACGCTAGCCAAACAAAATATATTAAAAAACTATGCCGTGGAAATGTACTAACCGGGATAAAAGTAACCCTATGTGTTAATCCAGGTTATAAACTATCTGTGTGCCAATTTTCATCCAAAATCCGTTTAACCGCTTTTGCGTGAAAGAGTAACAAACATACAAACTCACAATCTTTCGTGTTTATAATAATAGTAGGAAGTAAGGTGTTCTATCGTAAAGTTTAGGGGCATTTAAATATTCTGCAATCAAATCTCAAGAATTTGGGAGCGAAACTAGAGGAGACTAGTTGAAATAGTACAGTATAATGCCAGTGAGAAAATATTGTGAGAAAATGCACTTGTATTCAATACATAGCATTGTGAACCTAAAATCGGTACAATAAGAGCTGCTTTATAAGCAAGTGTGTTATAAACATTCTTTGAAACAAGAAATAAATCAGTCTACACATTTGTACTTTACGTGGAAAGGGCTCAACACTGCCATACTAGAAATAGAACAATCTTCTCTTCAAGAGAAAAATGTGAACAGTTGCCAAGATTTGTAACTAGGTATCAACATCTTGTTTATAAAGGGAAATCAATAATTTGTAGCATTTATTTTCGTCTGTCGTGTCGACACGTCAGTACCTCATGTCGAGGTTAGATTGCAAAATAAAACAACACGTCTGTTTTCTTCGAAAGGTATGACAAAGATGTACTTTAGTACACCTACATTTCGCCAGTTATGCTTTGTCCCTTGTAAACAGGAGTGGGAGGAGGGAGGGAGAGGACAAGTAGGTTAATTTGTCAAACAGGTTTATTCGACACCAAAATAGAATGTATTACAAGTGTGTTTAATTAAAACCTGTATAAATTGAGAGACCTTGTGCTGTCCAGTTTTTAATAATTCATACAAAAATGGACGCTCCCTTTTTCATGAACTTGTAACTTTTCAAACCTTATTCAGACTATCACGAACATTAATACCAAAAATTATCCTTTCTGAATTTTTGCGCTTACCAACTAGCACATTTTTTTATTTATTTATATGCATTGAATGTATTTATTATTGTGTGAAGCAAAAGCTTCCCATTTTTACGAAAATTACGCTGACGGAGTAGTATGAAATTTGGCACAGTTAAAGTTTGTATGGAGAATGAGTGCAGAAAGCGAACATTTTATATGATAATGCATGAGAAATACATTAAGTTTTAAATGAATTATGGTCTAATTTCGACCACTGGGCGACCACTAGTATAGAATAAACATCTTCTCTTGAATAAAATGTGTACAGTAATTCCAAGGAATAGAATGTAGTTTTAAAATAAAATTCGGTGTACTGATGTGAAACCAAATATTATTTTGTATATACTCTTGATAATTTTAGTATATTGTAAACATAGATTTAATATCCATTAAAAATATCTGTAACAAGTTTACGAGTTTTGGCGAAGACCACAATAAAAGCGCTAATGTCCAGTTTAAAATTCCGAACAAATCTTTCAAAAAATAATAATTGTAAATCTGTAAAAATTAAGTAACTGCTACTTAATTTTTCGAGAGAACGTAATGCTTTTTAAAATATCTACAAACTGTTTTAAACTTACCATTCTGTAGATATATTTATTAGGCATGAACTCAACATTTTAAGTTATTCGGAAAATTGTTTACAAAAAAAAAGTATAGCATCAATATAATTTTGCACTTTGTGCATCTCTAAGGGGGAAGTGGGGATGGAACTCACGAAACAGATAAAATAAATTGGTCGGTTCGAATCCATAGCTTTGTGATTTACCTGCATTTCATTATTATTCTGTTAGCAATTCATAATGTATCATTAGTTTAACTATAGGAAAAGACAACGTGTGCATTCAATATACATTTTGTAAGAATTTTATTTTATTCTGCAAAGAGTACATTTCAATAGAACTTTTCGTCAAAATATCAAAATTAATGTCTGTTGTTGAAAAATTCTATTTAAATCTGCTAGTAACATGTATTATGTTAATATTTGGTTATCTACCTGCCTTGTTATATACCGATGCTGTATTTATCTACAGTACTTATCACTTTTTCCACTGTGCAAGTAACATGCTTGCATATAGCGGGTACCTGCATGTCTGGTATACTTGCATGCAAGCAACTTTTTCAAAGAGAGTGTGGCTTTGAATTAAATGGTTGGATTGTGCTGTAATCAAGGAGTAGACTAAGATAAAGTTTCGACTTTGAAATGAATCGGGTTAACTATTTTTTTCGTTTCAATGTGTTATAATCGCGTGGATTTCAAAAAAATGTAGACGGTTAATTTTGAAGCTTATATCTGTGATTTTAAAATAAATAATTGTACTAAATTTTGGTGTTTATTTGTTTTCGAAACCTTTTAATCCCACTTCGAAACTTCTGAGTAGATTTGATCTTTGGATGAGCTTCATCCATTATAATAAAGTCTATCTATACTTTGAAGGTATGAGGACCAGGATGTACAGTTCACTCAACTACCGTAGAAAAGGGAGGACCCTCCGACCAGACGGGTGCCGTGTCTGGTGGGTTTGCCCGACGATTGATACGATTGCGCAGTAAACTCTGCTTGCGCGATGCAGATTTTGCGTGACGTCAGTATGATGCGTAGTTTGTATGTTGCGGCTACAATACTGTGCAACTCGTAATTTTATAGACTTAACCAGTCAATTACCGTAATTACAGACACAATTAAAAACCATTGTGTCTGATACCAAATGTGGTATCTCAGGGACTTAGAGGTTAAGAATCATTTTTTTAAGTTTTCTAGTTCAGTAATAGCATTTTTTTTAAATACAATTATCTTAAAATATTTACCTAGTTTAAATGTGCTAAAATAATGAGATGTATATACTTGTGTATATAAAAAAGAAAAGGCTCATATGTAGCATCAACGTCTGCATCGTTGTCCAAAGGAAAAGTGTAAAAGCCTGGCAAATTGTTAGACCAATAAATAAGCCAGCCTGACGGGTCACGCCAATCGTTTTCCAATGTTTCGAAAAACGAAGTGGGAACTCGGACCCCATGGGCTTTTTTTTTTGGATGGGTAATCAAATGACGTCTCCCGCTCTGGGCGGAGCAGGAAGGCGTGTCAGACTTTTACTGACTATAACCCACCCTTGTTCCTTCATTTGCCTTTATGCCAGGGCCACGGTAACTTTTTCGAACAAATCTCGCGACCCTGGCAGGATTTACCACTACTTGGATACAACATTGGCAGAACATTTAAAAACGAAGTGGGCACTCGAACCCCATATGTCTAGAGCAGCGGTCGTCACACTTTTTTGGTGAAGGGCCACATAGGACAACGTGAGATAGTACTGAGGGCCGCACACTTGTGAATTGTATGTGTAAACTAGCAATGCGGGTGCAAGTGAACGTGAATAAAAACAAATTTGTTTATTTGAGATTTTTTATAAAGAAAAACATTAATTTTAAGTTACTGAATAAGTGAAAAAAAAAATTGTTAAAACTTCACGAATTATGATGTTGCATTTTTTCAATTATTTCTTCCATATTTGGCATCTTTGGAACTACATGCAATCCTTATGGTGTCATCTAAATGACTGGAGAGGTGATTGCGATATTTGTTTTTCAAAAATGTCATTTTCGAAAATGAAGCCTCACGGAGGTATGTCGAAGGGAATATAGTTAAAATAAATTGTGTATTATATTTAGTTATAATTGTTTGTAAAATTATTTACTGTCGCGGGCCGCACTAATACCAGCAGCGGGCCGCATGCGGCCCGGGGGCCGCAGTTTGACGACCACGGGTCTAGAGTTTGAACCCCATACGGCTCGAACATATAAGTTCCAAAAAAAATGGAATATTTTCGCCGTTTCAGGTTTCCCGCACTTGCAGCAGCCGCCCCAATACAGCACGCTGTGCTAGAAAGATGGGTGTCGATACACGTTGCATCCCACACCAAAGTCGACCTAACTTCCAAGGCATTATGGTCATTCCATCTGGTCTCTTTCCATCGTCGTGTGCCAAGCCATTGGTTCTAGAACAGCTGGCACCCCGGTGGTGATAAGAGTACGACGGATGATGTCATTGATGCTGGCGTGCCGTGCTATCTGGTCTGCGCTCCTGCTGCAGGATAGGCCTTGCTGTCCGAGGCAGTCGACACCACCGTATGGGCAGCAATGCACAGCCAGGCAAGATGTCACCTAGCAAATTGTCTATGTTGGGTGATGGTAGTGCCTGAAGCCAGAAGTCCGAATCCCACTCACCCACAGCCAGAAGACGGGCATACTCAGCAGTATTGGTGGACGTATTAACCTCTAAGTCCCTGAGATATCACATTTGGTATAGACACAATGGTTTTTAATTGTGTCTAATTACGGTATTCAATGGGTTAATAAGTCTTCCGTACTATACTACAGAGCGGCTCATCCCATTGTCTCTAGGAAAGCAATAGCTGTTTGTTATTTACTCCCGGAAAGTTTTCGCATTCATAGAGTATTTTTAGGAGTTTATTCCTTAAGATTTTCAGATATAAGCCCAGGGTATGAACATTTATGGCGTGTAAAATCAAACTTTCTCCGTTACGTTACCTGTTTACTAATCTATATATTTTATAATCGTTCATAAGGAGTAAACTCCAGTCCGTGCGTTGGAGCTGAACCATACAATGTTTTAATTTTATTCAAGTTCCCTAGTAAAAAGTGATTAAAACAATTAAAA
Organism: Aporophyla lueneburgensis; assembly: GCA_932294355.1. Classification (NCBI taxonomy): domain Eukaryota; kingdom Metazoa; phylum Arthropoda; class Insecta; order Lepidoptera; family Noctuidae; genus Aporophyla; species Aporophyla lueneburgensis. The sequence goes on from OW028755.1 coordinate 25,921,198, forward strand.
CATTGTATTCAAATAAATACCAGTTTTATTTACATAATTCAATTAGAAATCATCACTGAAATCCACATCCATTTTATCTCCAACATCTTTTTCTAAATTACTATCCTACCTTTTGAGCTAGGTGAAAATGAATTTCTCCTACTTTATCTTGTACAGTATTTACATTTTGAGTAGAATAATTATTTGAAGGTGATTTGGTTTCTTTTTCAATGTTGTTATCACCAATAGTGACTATCTCAGGTGGAAGTGCTCTATACATAATTTTTATTAACATCAACTGTTAAAGTATTCTAATTTTCTTTTTTACCTCCATTCTTCATCCTCGAACTAGTTTCTTTGACAATGTCTGCCGTTTCAGGGTCATTAATTTCAATATCAAAAATTACTTCATCTGCAATTTCAATAGCAGCCTGGTCACTCTATTTCAAGATCAAAAAACGTCGTCGACGATCGTTTTTTGATATGTACATTATTTCTTTTCAATATTTTTCCAATCAGGACAACTCCTGTGGATTATTTAACATAGGACGCATATTTAATACATTTACATCTGAAAGCAAATTAACAACAGGATCAGGATCCATTATCTCGTAGACAAAATCATCAATAAATGGAGGTCGATTTTCATCATTTTCTTCTATCTCCACAATTTCCATAACTTCTGGATTCTCTCCAGGCCGTAACGTATACTTATGATTACATTCTGCGCTCTCGTTTGTGTCATTATGAATGTCAACAGTCACAGACTGGTGAACTGAAGCAATATCATCTGAGGTTTTAATTACACTGACATTCGTTTCTACCTCTTCATCTACTTCTATTATAGCACTATCTAGTTTTCCACTGGTGTCCATAGAATGTTTTTTGAGTCTTGCAAGGCGTCTTTCTTCGGCTAGTTTCCTGTTTCTGATCATTCTTTCCTTTTGATCGTCACTTATGGATGGAGAGGCAGTTGCTTTCGGCATTGTGAATGGTGATCTGAAAGAAGTGAGTGTATGGTTAATTTAATTAAGAAGTTTAATAATGGTTCATGGTTAATAATAACCATGGTTCTCGATAACAGGAAAGAGAGAATATCGCCTCTAAATTGATAAATGCTGCCTCGTTGATCCAATGGTCTCAAGTACTACTGCTAAGCATAAGGTTCTTGATTCAATTCTCGGGTAGGGGAAAATTGTTATTGGGCTTTCCATTCGGAAATTTTCAGTAGCAGCCCAGAGTGTGGATTAGTGCCCGATTGATCGCAATAAGTTGCCTACTATTTCATGGGACTGACAACTTCCTGTCGAAATATGGATGGTATGTATGAATAAATGTGTCCCACGGATCAGCTCACACCGAGACGCGACGCAACGCGACGATATTGGAAGAAGCCAGTGATATCGCGTTACGCCGCGGCCGCCGCGAGTCGCATCGCAACGTCGCGAGGCGCATCGTTGGGAACACGACCCCTCGCTACGTAGCGACACGCCGCACAGTGGGCCCATACTGAAAATTAGTGGACTTAGGCAACAAAGTTCCTATATCGATGCGATTTTTTTTTATATGACGTGTTATATTATTCCTGACAACTTTTATTCTTATAAAATTTCTTCTAAAGTTGATAGTTTGTCTTGAAAAAAATTCATTAGATTTTTTTGTATGGAGCGAATCACGTTTAATTTTTTTTCTTCAATTGTACTAATATGTTGAGTGTGTGGCGTGAGTATATGATAGCTAGGGTCATTCTGTATCCATGAAGAAAAAATCAGCGCCGGCCATCTGCGGCAGCGCGAGTAATCATTCGGTAAAAAAAAATGATTTGGAAGTATTTTTTTGTCATTTAAAATAAATTCAAAGCATATTTTTTGTCTCATTTGGCTGTTTTCAACTTCTTTTTAGTTAAATAAATAGTTTTAATAGCGCATACGTACTTATAACTAGTAATTCTGGTAGAGATTTAGTTATTATTGCATGTTATCGGTAGCACCTGCATTGTGATTGATGACTCATTTGTTTGTGCACTCGGCTAAGCGCATAACTAATGAGTCATCGAAAAATGCTCGTCTCTGATTGGCTGAATAATTTTCACTCAATGTTAAAAAAAAAAAAGTTTATTTCAGAAACTTGTACAACTTTTATAGTAAATCTTACATAGGGGCCTCCTTTTAAGTAAAAAATATACCTGTGCTAGGAGCAAACTGTTATGTCCACTACTTGAGTAATTAACACTAACTATAAATATAAAGACATTCATTATGTCCATCTAGTTTCGCTCTTGTCGCTTGTTTGTGAACACAGTGAAATACTTGTATTTTTATATTTACATTAGAACTATGGCTGGATTTTGTACCAACCTAGATCTTTTTGTGAAATTAAGAAGTGGCGGTGATCTGAAAAAGCATATGTTTCTGTATGAAAGTATCATTTCTGTCTTGACTACCGAAGTTTCTGAAGAAGACAATAACCGAATCAAGGAGTTCTGTCGACTTTTTTGTGTAAATTTAAATAAAAAGTGGATAGAGTCAAGTAGAAATCAAAAAACTTTTATGAATCGTGTAATTAATCGCAAGTGGTTGGAAAAAAACATCAACTGGCCTGTTTATGACAGTGTTGATCTGAGAAGTGTGATGGGCTTTTCGGACGCAGCCTTATCTGAGCTTGTGGATATAGATTGCCATGTTCCTACTCTTGCAGTATGTACTGCGAAAGCGGGAACATCTACAGAAAAGGAGCACAGAAAACCGTTCGAAGAGTTAAGTAATAAGCAAAAGAAAAGACGTTCTACTTCCATAGTAGAAGAAAATTCCGAGGAAGAGTTGCAGCACTGGTACATAACAAAATTGAAAGACAACGGCAAAACGAATCTGGCAAAAGTGGTCGAATACCTTTCCAGTAATCCAGATGCGCTATCCGAAGTAGAAGAGAGACTATTCAAAAAGCAGAGCTTAAGTACTGTCTCTGAAGATAAGTGTTTAGCTCTTTATACATCAGTTGCGCTCTCGAAATGGAAGTACTTAGCTCTTCGACAATTTCTGAAAGAAGAAAACTGTGCTGCCTTTCCATCTTATCCAAAGCTTGTAAATGCCAAGAAAAGATGTTACCCACCACAAGAGAGTATGGAGATTACCGAAAACGGAGCTCACATTAAATTGCAAGTCTATTGGACCACACTGTGGAGAGGACAAGGTAAAAAATACCACACAGCAAGAGTTTCGTGAGCAAACTGGAATGCTGATTGATATAGTCAAACAGGTATGTATTTAATTTTCGCTCTCTTTATGTTGTTTGTGAATTATATCTCTATGTATTGTATATTACAGTATTGTTTTCCCATTTTAGGGTTTTGGAACTACAAAGGACGGGAATACAGCGAGGCGCTTTTTCCAAGATTACAAAAGATCTTCCAGAATACCGGGGAATTGACGAAAATCTGATTTTCAGATTTTCCGTTATTCTACAAGCCATATCATCAGGCAAAAACATTGACTGTGAAAAATTTAGAAGATACTGTAGAGAAACAGCTGATGTGTACGTGCAACACTATTCGTGGTACTACATGCCAGTTAGTGTACATAAACTTATAATGCACGGTGCAGACATCTGTAACCACTTTGGTGTTTTGCCAATCGGTAAGTAAAAAATAAATATAGTTTGATGTATTATTTGACTCGATTGCGTTTTGAAATTAAAATGTATGTACTTATTCGTTTTAGGTACCTTATCTGAAGAAGCTTCGGAAGCCCGTAATAAGGACTTCAGAAACGTCAGGGAGAGGCACACTCGGAAAACGGGGAGAATAGCAACAAACGAAGACATCCTCCATGGACTTCTAATAAGCTCTGATCCCCACATATCCTACATAAGGCCTAAAATAATGAAACAGGTTCATAATGAGTTGTTGCCTGAAGCAACTCAGTTGTTACAGACTACTGAGCCTCCCTGTGACAGTAAAATTATGGAGGAAGAAGAATGCCTCATAGCAGAGTCCGAAAATTTGCCGGACCCACCAGCACTTCTGGAACAAGAAATAATGTGATCCGGCTCTAAATTATTCTCACAAAAGCCCATCAGGGTTAGGAATATGACAAACAGCCCTTTTCAGGGCTACAATTACTTCACAGTTTCATATTGATCATACGTACGATAACTTATACTATAATAATATACATACAGTTGATTATGTAGATAATTATCAACGACTTGCCCGTACAAATTTAAATTATTTCACCTATCATTAACAAAATTAGTATAACCTGAAACATTACGATATATTTATTCAACAATAGATAACGTGCAGTTAAAAAATAACACAGCCAATCAGAGACGAGCATTTTTCGATGACTCATTAGTTATGCGCGCACAAACAAATGAGTCATCAATCACAATGCAGAGCACCTGCATTGTGATTGATGACTCATTTGTACCGATAACATGCAATAATAACTAAATCTCTACCAGAATTACTAGTTCTAAGTACGTATGCGCTATTAAAACTATTTATTTAACTAAAAAGAAGGTGAAAACAGCCAAATGAGACAAAAAATATGCTTTGAATTTATTTTAAATGACAAAAAAAATCTTCCAAATTATTATTTTTTTACCGAATGATTACTCGCGCTGCCGCAGATGGCCGGCGCTGATTTTTTTTTCGTGGATAGAGAATGACCCTAGCTATCATATACTCACGCCACGCACCCAACATATTAGTACAATTGAAGAAAAAAAATTAAACGTGATTCGCTCCATACAAAAAAATCTAATAAATTTTTTTCAAGACAAACTATCAAGTTTAGAAGAAATTTTATATAAGAATAAAAGTTGTTAGGAATATAGAAAGAAAGAAAGAAAGAAACATTGTTTATTCTGCACAAACAAAACGCACATTATAAAATTAAAAATAAAAAAGACATCAAATGCAACGTAGCCAAAAGCCCCGTATTTAAGTCAATAAAAAATTTACAGTTTAGCAATATTGACATTGCTTGTGGACTATAGACTAGTGACCAAAGACAAAACAGAATATGTTACGACATTGGCAATTACATCACATACATAAACAAAACAAAAACAAAATGCCGATTGTAGATTGCATTAATTATCTACTCTTGTAACGAATAAACCACAATATGAAAAACCAATAACCTGTGCGCCGCATCTGTGCAAGAACAGGTCGTTGCTCAGCAATATGCTGTGACTTCAGACGAACCTAGTGTCAACAGCGCTGATTTTCAGCAACTACCTTTGGAAAATGACGTAATGACGTCTGTGTGAGCTAACTGGTAAGTATGCTTTTTCACGAAAATAAAAGTGATTCTAGTTGAAGATAGTATGTGTTAATATAATTGTATTTATGCGTGATAATATTATAATTAAAAAAATAAATATGTACATAAATTAAGACCCTATTATAGTAAGTACAACGATATTAAACATGTTAAGTAATAACTTAAGACAAGCTATACCATGGGAATTGCGTTGGTATGGCGGCCATTTGCATTATGGCATGGCGTTTGCCTACCAAGCTTTCGATCAAAGCGGTAAATTAGCAACATTAGTGTGACTTGATAGTGTTAAAACTGGATTATTATTTTAGTGGGCCCAACAGATCATGGATCGATCGATGTACGCAGGGGCAAGATCTACTGACATCTAAAGGAGTTCAAAACCAAACCAAGCACTACCATTGCTCTAATTCCCTTCCACCTGCAATGATGTAGACCGGACCCAGCCAGGGAGGAATCAGACAGAGGCCATTCACACTGTTGGAAAGGCAAATCCATTGCCCATAGGCCATGACCCTCGAGGTAAGCACAGGAAAAGCAGTAATTGTTATTAGATATTGTATCGTACTATGTGGATTGTTGTGTCTTCATGAGATACACCTTTAAAATACTCAAAAAGTGTTTTTTTGTCCTCAGGGCTCTGATTGGTGGAGGAATGTTATTCCAACAGTGTGTGGCGGCATATCTGAAGCTCCCCCTGAATGCCGCGGTTCTATGCTTTGAGGAGTAAAGAGGTTTGGTAGAAAATCGTGGTTCATATTTACTTTGTCTCCAACTTAGCTTTTCAAACAGATAGTGTGGTTTTTGTGTATTGACTACTCCAAACAGTAAACTAGCCATACGTAACTTCCTCCTAGCAGCCATTTTCAAAATATTATTTTCATTTATATAAGGAGTAACATGACTTCTAGGAGGTATTTTTACACAAAACCGTGTACATGCATTTTGAATGCGTTGTATCAGCTTTTCTGTCCTTGATAATAGGCACGGGCCATACACAGTATCACAGTAGTTTAGCCTTGATAAAATTAGGCTATCCACTAATTGTTTCCGTAGATCAACACTCAGGTAGTCTCTAATTGAATATAAGAGTTTCAGTCTATAAAAACAATTCCTCATGCAGTTACTAATATGCTTCTCAAATCTTAGTTCTGGATCCATGGTTAACCCAAGGTTGCATGCTATCTCTACTCTGTCAATCTTTTCCCCACCCATCACAACTTCTGGATTGGCTGACAGTATTGCGCTGATCATTTTCCTACTTCCTAATACCATGAATTTAGATTTCAGTGGATTTAATACCAGTGAGTTATTCTTTGACCATGCCACTACTCTTTCCAGATCATCATTGATTTTTTCTACTGCCTCTAATGTGTTAGCTGGTTTAAAGTGTATATATAATTGAATATCATCGGCATACATATGATACTGGCAATACTGGAAGGACTTAACAATGTCAGCGCTATAAAGAATATACAGGGGGGGCCCTAAGATGGATCCCTGTGGCACACCGCGTAGCACCTGGCGAGGGGGGATGACATCCCCGATCCATCCTCCTTCTGTATTTCAACGAGCTGTGACCTATTTTTCAAGTAGCTAGCAAACCACTCTATTGTTTCCGCTTCGAAACCATAATAGGCCAACTTTGAAAGTAATAGAGTGGTGTTTATTGCATCGAAGGCCCGTGAAAAATCAAGGAGTGCAAGGATTGTTCCCTCCCCTCTGTCCCGTGCCTCTAGAATATTCCCCACTACATCAGAAAGAGCGGTGGCAGTCCCACGGCCCTTCCTAAAACCAGACTGCAGGTCGGGTAGCATATTGTTTTCTTCCAAATAAGCCAACATTTGGTTATAAACCACCCTCTCCAAGACCTTTGACAAACAAGGCAAAATACTAACGGGGCGCAGATCTTTAAAAGTACTAGGGTTACTAGTTTTCGGTAAAGGACGCACAATCGCACATTTCCATAAGTCAGGGAAAGTTTGTGTTTCTATAGACTTATTTACTATTCTAGTGATAGCATGAAGGGTGGTTGGTAAAGTCAGTGCTAGCATATCCAGGGTAACTCCATCAATCCCTTTAGCATTTGACCCCAAACTCTTTATAATTTTAGAAATTTCTTCCTCATTTACATTTCGCAGCCTAAATTGTGTTGGTCCAAATCTGTGCGTATTAAAATAGGAAAGCTGCGATGCAGGCAGTATGCATTGTCCTGGAACATTCAGGAATGCCTTGTTGATCTCATCTGGGTCATTAAATTGTACCGGAAGCATGCCTTCACTATGCTCTGAGAACACATTTGTTTTGAGATTTTTCCAAAGCTTTTTGGGGTTTTTTATCTGGCCATTAATATGTCTGTCAAAGTATACCTTCCTTTCCTGCATTAGCGCTGTAATAGCTTGTTTTTTTAAGTCCAAATAATATTTTTTTGTAGTATCTAGCCTATTCATATGATAAGTATTCTTTGCCTCGTCTCGCAGCTTAAACATTAATTTAATATTATCCGTGATCCACGGCGTGGGGCGGTCTTTAAATATTTTACTTTTTATGGGGGCATGTAAGTCAAATAATTGGATGATGGAGGTATTAAAAAGTTCAACCATGCTGTTAACATCTGGCAGTGAGCCAATTTCAAGCCATGGCATTAATTCCAGATCTATTGCAAAGTAATCCGCTAATATGTCTCTTAGAGGCCGATATACAACGAGCCTAGGTTTACTTTTGACCTTTTTTATTACAGTATCGCAAACAATAAAGTGATGACCAAGTTCACTGATATGATTGACTAGCACATTACGAACCCCCACATCGGTGCAGATCACGTCTATAAGAGTACTACTATCCCCTACAAAATGAGTTGGTGACTTTACTACTTGATTTAGATGGGTGTAATTTAGGAATTCCATCATATCTTTATATTTTGCATTGTTTGTATCCAAAAGGTTGACATTGAAATCCCCCAGTAATACCAAATGATCGTAAGGCGCCAACGCACCGATACTATCAGCCATTCCATCTAGAAATTTTGACAATTCAAACCAGGGTGGCCTGTATGCAGTGCCAATCAACAGTTTTCTGCCATTGATAGAGAGGTTCAACCACATCTGTTCCACATCAAACTGGTCTGAGTGTGGAAGAACGCGTGCCCTAACTCCCGTTTTTATATAAAACGCCACTCCTCCGCCTCGCCCCCCGCGTATAGTCGCAGGGCGCGGCACGTGCTTCAGCCTATATCCTGGAACCTTAGGCGCGCGCCCCTCCCCCCCAGGCCTCAACCATGTTTCGTTGATTGCCATTATATCTACTGAGTGTTGTGACATGGCAATCAGAAACTCGTCCTGGTTAGTTGCAAGAGAGCCCGCATTGAATAAACCAAACTTTAATAATTTTGTCTTAGTCATGATATGTATAGAGTAATGGCTGTATAGGTGTATGTATATAGTAATAGTAGTATTTTATTTATATATTTGTTATTGTAATTTTGTGAATTTCTTCTGTGTAAATAATTTTTGTACATAAATTTAAGCTCCGGTAGTAAATTAAGAACTGTGTTAACGTTAAAATAATGCTCCCATACGATATTAATTGTAAATAATATACATATTATAGTCTTTGTAAATAATGTAGTTAGTGTGTAGATAATAATATGTGTAAATAATATAACTATTTGCCCCACCATATAGCAGTACTCACTGTAAAACTCGTACCTCCTCATATCACAACAGATACGACACACAGACTCCATGTTAAATATATGTTTAAAAATAGAAAAGCCAATAAGACTAAGATATTGTGCAGAATTGAACAGAGGTATATTAGTTAATGTCCGCGTATGGTCCAATAAATTGGAGAATGTCTTCCCCAGATGCGATCCTGTGCGTGGACTCTCCAGGCTTTTGCCGAACCAAAATGCGACCGCGCTTCGTCCACACGAAGCGCCATCCATGTATCGCTGCAGCAGCCCTGGTCTGACGAAATAACTGCTGGTTGAACTTAGTTAGCCTCTCATTCACAAAAAAGCGAACTGGCTTTCCAGAGAGTCCAAGGCCTTCAGTTGTAGCGTCTCGTCGCACGCGGGCTGCGTTCAACACGGCGTCACGCTGGTCACGTCGAGTAAGGCGCACTATGATAGCGCGTGGGCGAGGCTCTGTTGATGTTGAGGAGCTTAACGCTTTTATATGTCTACCACCGACTCGTTCCGCGCTCACGATGTCGCGATCCTCCAAAGTGACCCCTAGCTTCGTGGAAATTAGCTGCAATAAGTGTGTCGGGTTTTCCGCTTGCGATTCTGGTACGTTCGCTATAACAAGATCATTCGCCATCAGCTCTTGATCCCTATCATTGAGGTCCCTCTTAAGCTGGAGAACTACACTCTCCACCGCATTTATATTTGTTGGAATGGATCCGGCATCATGACGCTTCTCAAGCGCCTCCAATCTGGACTCTATCCCGTCCATCCGCGTATGACTCGAGTCGTTACATGCCTTCAGCTCTGCTACGTCTTTCCTCAGCTCCATGACCTCAAAACGCAACGTGCGGAGCTCCTCAACTACTAATTTTAAAGCAGAGCCTACGTCGTGCGGGAATTCCGGCTTCTCCAAAGCAGTCACGATTGGGGGGGGCGTTAACACCTGCGAAAGCGTCTCCACCACCAGAGGCGACTGTGGGGCAGTAACAGCCTTAGGCGTCAACGGTGCGGCAGCAGACAGCGGCGTTGGTGATTCGGCAGTAGACAAAGGCGTTGGCATCGCAGCAGTTGGCAAAGGTGTCATCGGATCCACCAACACTGTCGACGTCATGGGCGTCACGGGCTCTAGCGTCGCCATAGCTGGAGGCGTAGGCACTGACGCAGACGCCAGCTCCTCACCTTGTCCCGCCACGCAACCTCGTACCGGTGTTTCAGCCTTGTTGTCCCTACGAACATTTTTTCTGCACTCAGGGCAATGCCAGGCAGAGACTAGGGGACCTTTCGGGGGGAGGCCGACACACACTCTATGATATGCTACGGCACATTTTGTGCACCTAGCTGTTTCGCTTGCAGACAAAAATTTGCCGCATCCACCGCACTTTACCGGCAGTCTTGTAACAGTTCAATTATAACAGGTACGCAAAGTTTGTTTACGTCTGATCTGGCGTGAATATAAAAGTTGACACTTGACAGTCACAACACACCAGACATTGACATTTATCAAAAAAAATTGTGGGTACATAAAAATGACTTGCAGATCTCGTTATTGTTTACGTACGAATTATGCACTTTTGTAGAAATCCCGAGATCTCACTACACTGTATGTTCTTTATTGAGGTTTCATACACTGTATTAAAAACTTTTTAGACACTTTATCGTCGTTATTTTATTTTATTTTATTTCCGTGAAAAATCGAACTACGATCGTACCTGCACAAACGTCAAAACGTCAGTCCTCTATTATAACACGTCATATAAAAAAAAATCGCATCGATATGGTAACTTTGTTGCCTAAGTCCACTAATTTTCAGTATGGGCCCACTGTGCACCGCGCGCTGCAGCGAAACGTGTCTACATTCGCCCCGTGCTCCCGCCCCGCCCCGTGCTACCGCCCCGCCCCGTGCTACCGCCCCGCCCCACGTCCACCCGCAGTCTACGATTTGAAAGCGCGTGACAACGACGTATATTTGGCGGGTATAATTTCACTCGAGCACTCGACCGAACTGCATCAATTCTACACGAAGTCTGGACGGAAATAGTAGAGAAGTCGCCACGGCGGCCTCGGCTGTGCCTCGCGACGATGCACCGCTGCGTCGCAATGCATCGCTCTACGCCGCGAGGCATCACGAGGCGCGGCGCTGCATGGTGCAACGTATTCTGAATTCTCACAACGGAATTTGTAACTTTTTGTGTAGAAAATAAAGTTATATTTTGAGTCACTCTTTAAAAGTGTGCGCGCAGCGTCGCGTCGCGGCACGTCTCGGTGTGAGCTGACCCTAAGAAGAGATAAAAAGAAATGGTATGAAAAAGAACTGGGTACTATGAGGCATAGTACCTCGCTCTTTCACATAACGTTTCTTTTTACTCTACCCATGGGAAGAGTAAAAGTGGACAGTGGATTATTTATTACTAACTTTTGCCAAATACCGAAAAGACTGGCCAGCACTACCAAAAGACAGCAATTTGTGGAAAAGGGAGAGGGAAGCCTTTGCCCTGCAGTGGGACAATACAGGCTACTTAGATTAGATTTAGATAGATTTAACTTTTGCCAGCAGGTTAGCCCGCGTGGTGTTAAAAATTATTCCACAGGAACAAAAAACCGGGATAAAAAGTCCTATTTGTTAATTCAGGTTATAAACTATGTGTGTGCCAAAGGGCCTCACCGGGTTTCCATATGAAATCTGCACTGGCGTCTTTTTTGACACTGGTGCTATAATTATGCTGCTAGTTGTTGAAAAAAATTTTGGGCCAATTATCAAACCCCTAGCTCCTTTAGTTTTTGAAAAATAAGGGTTGCAACCTCAAACTTGAATGTTTTTTTTCTACGAAACTACAATAGATTTTAAAATGAAACCAACACGACATGATAGCTACTTAATAGATTTACATTTCACATTTTTCTCATAATTTTTCAACCACCTATAGGGCAGAAACAAATGTGTTTTAAAAATTAAGGGTGGATTTTCGTGGCCATTTTTTGAGATACACCGACCAAATAAATTACATAAATTACGTATGTATCCAACTATAATATATAACAATTACATAGATGTGTCATGGGTGGAACATATTCAAAACAATTAAAGTTTTCAATAAGGTACACACGGCTACTGGTCAAGCTGTAAATTTCCAGTTTTAGCTGACCTCGCATTGCATAGGGGTTTAGTACAATGAGATGTCAGCTTATACTGGAAATATGTAGCCGTGCGTACTGTAATCATAGGAATTATAATCATATAGACTCATAATATACTGCGCTATCGACAAGTTTACGTGAAGTATCGTGCTACACTTCTTTCAAACGTTATTATGTCAAGTCGCAATCATCTCGTATTCTTTGAAAAAAAAAATGGGATTGTGCGTTATTAACTTTCGAATATTGTGTTGTGTCTAGCAGAAAATAGTTTTTATTTGTTTGTGTATGATTCAAACATTTTTATACGGTTGAAACCTTCAGAATGGCAGACAACACTGACAAACTTAGAAGATGCATTAACTGTAATGGAAGTGAAAAAAAAATTATATGGAATATAATATATGTATATATAATTAATATTCTTTATCTGAAGAAAAACTTTTAAAATTCACAGGATTTCGCCAACAGCTTGATATGTGAGAGAACTTCTTCGTCTGTTCGAATTCGTTTATATTTTCCACAGATATTTTTTCTCCTTCGATTACAGTTTTGCATCTTCTAAGTTTGTCAGTGTTGTCTGCCATTCTGAAGGTTTCAACCATATAAAAATGTTTGAATTATACACAAACAAATGAAAACTATTTTTGCTCGATAGCGCAGTATATTATGAATCTAGTACATGATTATAATTCCTATGATTACAGTACGCACGGCCACATATTTCCAGTATAAGCTGACATCTCATTGTACGAAACCCTTATGCAATGCGAGGTCAGCTAAAACTGGATATTTACAGCTTGACCAGTAGCCGTGTGTACCTTATTGAAAACTTTTATTGTTTTGAATATGTTCCACCCATGATACATCTATGTAATTGTTATGTATTATAGTTGGATACATACGTAATTTATGTAATTTATTTGGTCGGTGTACCTCGAAAAATGGCCACGAAAAACCACCCTTAATTTTTAAAACACATTTGGTTCTGCCCTATAGGTGGTTGAAAAATTATGAGAAAAATGTGGAATGTAAATCTATTAAGTAGCTATCATGTCGTGTTAGTTTCATTTTAAAATCTATTGTTGTTTCGTAGAAAAAAATCATTCAAGTTTGAGGTTGCAACCCTTATTTTTCAAAAACTAAAGGAGCTAGGGGTTTGATAATTGGCCCAAAATTTTTTTCAACAACTAGCAGCATTATTATAGCACTAATGTCAAAAAAGACGCCAGTGCAGGTTTCATATGGAAACCCGGTGAGGCCCTTTCATCCAAATTCGTTCACCCGTTTTGGCGTGATTGAGTAACAAACATCCAAACATTCACATCTATACATACAAATAAATAAAATTGGAGTGTCTGTTTTTAATACGCTTTTTAGGGTTCCGTTGCCAAATGGCAAAAAACGGAACCCTTATAGATTCGTCATGTCTGTCTGTGTCTTTCCGTCCGTCCGTATGTTACAGCCACTTTTTTCCGAAACTATAAGAGCTATGCTGTTGAAACTTGGTAAGTAGATGTATTCTGTGAACCGCATTAAGATTTTTACACTAAAATAGAAAAAAAAACAATAAATTTTGGGGTTCCCCATACATAGAACTGAAACTCAAATTTTTTTTTTTCATCAAACCCGTACGTGTGGGGTATCTATGAATAGGTCTTCAAAAATGGTAATGAGGTTTCTATTATCATTTTTTTCTAAACTGATTAGTTTGCGCGAGAGACACTTCCAAAGTGGTAAAATGTGTCCCCCCGTAACTTCTAAAATAAGAGAATGATAAAACTAAAAAAATATATGATGTACATTACCATGTAAACTACCACCGAAAATTGGTTTGAACGAGATTGAGTGAGTAGTTTTTTTTTAAACGTCTTAAATCGTAAACCGCAATTTACCTTACATTCAATCAACTGAAATATAAAATTTAAAAAAAACATTTATTTTTAAACCGAGAATACCTACAGGTTTGTACGGAACCTTCGGTGCGCGAGTCCGACTCGCACTTGGCCGGTTTTTACTAAGTGTATATGGATGTATACACGTTCCATATACCAAAACAACATTTTTTACAATTTTTGTCTGTCTGTCTGTTTGTTCCGGCTAATCTCTGAAATGGCAGGACCGATTTTGACGGAACTTTTATTGGCAGGTAGCTGATGTAATAATGAGTAACTAAGGGTTCATACGCACTATGCGGCTAGCCGTGCGGCTGACCGCAGGATGCGGTTGCGAATGCGGCCAGCTGGATCGCGGGCAGCCGCATTCGCAACCGCAACATGCGGTTGAAGAACCGTTGCGATTTGCGGTTATATCGAGTCATTTCAAAGATGGATGCGGAAGAAGTTGCTGCTATTTACTACATTTACACACGCTACGTAAAGAAGAAAAAACTAAGAAACAAGTTGCATCCTTATTTGCAAACACGAGATGAAAGCAAGTATTTTGTAATATTTTTCGAAGAACACACACATTCACTCAATGGAGGGCAGCTGCAGACTGAACCGCACAGTGCGTATAGCAACCGTCCGGCTAGCCGTCACTCGGGCCGCAGGTCTCCGAGCGACCGGAGCGGTCTGTGGGTAGCACAGTGCGTATAGCAACCGTCCGGCTAGCCGTCACTCGGGCCGCAGGTCTCCGAGCGACCGGAGCGGTCTGTGGGTAGCACAGTGCGTATAGCAACCGTCCGGCTAGCCGTCACTCGGGCCGCAGGTCTCCGAGCGACCGGAGCGGTCTGTGGGTAGCACAGTGCGTATAGCAACCGTCCGGCTAGCCGTCACTCGGGCCGCAGGTCTCCGAGCGACCGGAGCAGTCTGTGGGTAGCACAGTGCGTATAGCAACCGTCCGGCTAGCTGTCACTCGGGCCGCAGGTCTCCGAGCGACCGGAGCGGCCTGTGGGTAGCCGCATCGCAGTGCGCATAGAAATGAATATTACGTACATAATTGTGCTTGCGGGCAGCCGCACCGCTAGCCGCATTGCGGCATTGCGACCCGCATAGTGCGTATGATCCCTTAGGCTACTTTTATTTTAGAAAAATACCTGCGTTAATTTCCGACATCCACGCGTGCGAAGCCACGGGCAAAAGCTAGTTAATAATATTATAGTAGGACGAGAACCTTACACTACAAATACAAAATGACGGCAATGTTTAGTGTTTTGTTGTTCTAGTGGTTGCCAGCGTTAATGCTGAGCTTGAGGACCCAGTTTCGAATCTAAGGTTGGACAAAGTGTTAGCGGGTTTTATAACTAACGAAACGTAGGTGTACTTTAGGGGCATGTAATATTTATGTTCACCTTAGCCTAACCCTTTAATACAAGTGTGATGTTTTGCTACCCACCTATCTCTTATTGGTGAACCCATGGGTTTCTTCACAGACCCAGGTGCTGGAGTAGCCCTGGCCAGATCAATCTGCTGCTGCAGCAGCTTGTCGAACTCGTCCTGCTCCTGAGGAGGCGCGGTCTCTTCATCGCTGGAGTCTTTCTGGACAACCGTCTCTTCTGATATAAACTGGTCTGTGCGGATTTTTTGGAGGTGCACCTGAAATTGTTTATTGAAGTATTTATTTATAAATAGTATAACGCAAAGTCGCATTTCGTGTCTGTATATGGGTTCCCTTAAGCTAACAACAGTAGATAGAGTTTTCTCCATCATTTAGAGAATTTTATCTGAAAGGGCAATATTTAAAACCTTTTCTCAACCATGTTGAGGTCGGCTTCCAGTCTAACCGGATCCAGCTGAATACCGTATTTTACATGGAAAAAGTGCCTATCTCAACCCAGTTACGATACCCCTTGGCAAGACCGATTGTCAGACTTTCGGACTTCTGACGACCTGTGACGACTGTCAAAGATCTACCTACGAATGACAGTTGGGACCATGGGCTTAACGAGGGGTACGTACTTACCTATCTTCCTATAGTAGTAAAAATAAAACTGAAGAGTTTACGCACTAATGGAACTCTGTAACTATCATGCCGTATTAACAAATTTTGTTTGCATTTCATAGCTCAATTTTAGACCAGGGTTTTTTTTGTAAGTGGTAAATCATCAAATGACGTCAACTGCTCTTGGGTGGAGCGGAAGGGCGTGTCAGACTTTTACTGACTAAAACCCACCTGTGTTCCTTCAGTTGCCCATATGCCAGGGTCACGGTATCTCTTTCGAACAAATCTCGCGACCCTGGCAGACACTAGAACCAGGATTATATGTTATTTAATATCGCGCTTTGACTTGTGGGAAATGAGCGAAAGGAAAAAACAATGCGAGCGGGTCTGGGTAACAAGAAATGTGACGCGGAGGAAGTCATGGGCAGATGCCAGCTCGTTAATTAGTCAAATCTAGTTTCGTGACTTTACTGACTGATTTCCCTGGAGTTTTTGGCAATGAACTCAGTTCAAGGTTTCTGGCATTGAAATTAGTATAGTTCTATACAAACAAATAAATTAAACATACCATAACAGGTCTCTTCTTGCCAAGACTCTCAATCTTCTTCAGACAGTCCTCAAACTGGAACTTGGGGTACAGCCTGTATGCCCAATGTTCTACCTTCTTAAGGACCATGTCTAAGTCTTCCTTCTCATGCCCTTTGCCTGGAACATCAGTAATTGCGTTAAAAAATAACATTAACTGAATTATTTATCTACACCCGGACTTTCTCTTTTAGCGGCACCTACACCGCCACATGCAGGCTACGCATCACACTGACATCACATTTACAACGTCCTGACATCAATCGTCAGGCAGTTGGTGTTTACTACAGAGGTTGAGTGAACTTTCCACCCTGGTCCTCATACCTCCACACTGTTTATGATGTAGATAGGTATTCTGTTTTGTCACTTGCTTTTGAGAATGCTGGTGAACCTGTAATTCACGACCTTGTAGATCCCCTTTGGACCTTTCAGTCTTTCCTTATTAGACTAGCTTCTGCCCGCGACTTCGTCCGCGTTAAATTTCTTGTTCCCCGGACCCTTCCCGTCGCGTCGAATCACCTGCCCGTGCGATTTGCCCCGTTTTTGCAACATTTTTCATTACTGCTTCGCTCCTCTTGGTTGTAGCGTGATGTTATATAACCTATAGCCTTCCTCAATAAGTAGGCTACCCAACACAAAAAGACACAACTCTTCAGCTTTATAATATTAGTATAGATACCAATACCTAATCTCTCTTACTCTCATTCAGCAGTGGCCAGTAAGTATTTGATGAAAATTGATTTGTCCAGTGATCGCAAGTATTATTGCAGTGTTTTAGCATTAGGGTTGTCCTTCATGGCTCTATGAAACGCCAATGTTGACCCAACCCTTGTTTCAAAGAGCTTGATAAAAGGCTCACTTTGTTAACGCAAGCAGATTAAAACGAAAGCCAGAAGATACTTGTTAGTATGCTGGTTGCCACTTCAGCCTGCATGCTTTTTTTTTTGTGGGTGGGAAATATCAAATGATGTCTCTCGCTCTGGGAGCAGAAAGGCGTGTCAGACTTTTACTGACTCAAACCCACTCATATTCCTTCAGTTGTCCATATGCCAGGGCCACGGTATCTCTTTCGAACAAATCTCGCGACCCTGGCAGGAGCCTGCATGCTTTCAATTGTGATATAATATGGTTGGCCAAGATGGAGATGGACTCTTTTAATAAAGATTGGTCCTTGGCAGGTCTGGACAGAGAGATGTGGAAAGAGAGCAGAGAGGCTTTGCCCAGCAGTGGGACATTAAAGGTTAAAAAAATATACATGTTTGGTCCTATGAAACTGACAATCACCAAAAGAGCAATAAGAAATAAAAAACTGAATAACTGAATAATCTCACACTAACTTACCCTTAAACTTAAAATCTTTGAAGTGATCTGGCAGGATCTGTATGCCTCTTGGACCTGTAAGGCGAGCTGGATTCAATATGAACCGTGGATTCTTTGTCACTCTCTTAGTTTTGGTGGACGATGGGTCCACCCGTCTCTTGTCTTCTTCTGTTAAATAAAACAATGAAATTGATGATTTTGTTGAACATATAGCCAAAACATGGATAAAATAAGCATTTAACATTTATTAAATACTTAAATTAGACTAGCCTGTTAGTCTAGTGGTTAGTGACACTGACTGCTAAGACTGAGGTCGTAGGTTCGATTCCCACCCAGGACAAATGTTTGTGTGATGAGCACCATCATTTGTTCTGTGTCTGGGTGTAATTTATCTATAATATGTATGTATTTAGAAATATATAAGTATGTTTATCAGTTGTCTGGTTACCATAGTACAGGCTCTGCCTAGTTTGGGATCAGATAATGGTGTGTTGGTTGTCCTAAGATATTATATGATATTAAATGTTTTCAGAGAATGACAACAACAAAGGCCAACTCTGCTATGTAAAATATTAGCTGGTATGTAACACAGCCAGGGCAATCTCTTACCTCTTTATTCAGTTTGCTATCTATCACTTCACAACACCATGGAAACCTATGGTTGATATTACATATTTTATGAATAAAGTGTAATAAATAAAAATATACCTATGACATACACCTAATGGATACATGATCTGTAATGAAGGAAAACATTGAGAGGAAACCAGCATATCCTAGAACTAACAGATTCAAAGGCATGTGACATTTGCCAATCGCACTGGGCTGGCATGGTGGATTATAGCCCATTCCTTAACACTGAGAAGAGGCCTGTGTGTGCAGCAGTGGGAACATTATAGGCTGATTATAAATAGATTATGGAGCCGGGAGTCGCTTCTTCTTAGCGCGTCGATAGCAATCTAAATAGAGTTAGCCCAGAATTTGACTACGAGCATAGCATTTTGAGTAGCGTCCATCAACTCCTGTAGCGTGCAAACAGGACACGCTGGACAAGATATTAAGTGCCGCATTGTTTGTGGGAAAGTAATACAGTACTAAAGACGTTAAGATAGAGTTCTGAGGAATGTTTCACATAAATTATGAATTATGTACCTGCTTCATCATCTTTGGGTTCGTTTCCGTCACTGTTGTCGGGAGACTCGGATCGTGATCGAGGTCTCTCGTCGAACTCATCACCTTCTATAACTCTCTCCAACTCCTGTGCCTCGCCCGCCTCATCTTCTAAAAATATATCTTCGAGGAGAGACATCTTTCGGTATGAATATCAAAATAGCAGAAAAATCGACATTATCGAATACACAAGCATTTTTGGAGAACCACTTTGACGTTATATTTAGCGGGAGTCGCGAGCGGGGTTACCAGTACCGTAAACTTTCTATACTCTATGGTGCCAAAATAATTTATACTATCATCTCTCGAATGTGAAATAAAGTGCAACTATTGTTTTTGTCAAATTGACTTAAATTTTTTAAAGAATAACTATCATCATTTTATTGGTTGTTATAAATTATAAATTTCAAATGATAAATGATAAATGATTTTATTTCTGTAAGTAGGTTTGTACAAACACTTTTACATGTCAATTATATTTTTTTAAACTAGATGAGTTCGGCGTTTCCTAACTGACTACTCTGAGAAGAAAGGCCGAAACAAACTCAGAGGTCACAGTCTCTTTTAAAGTCCAGACATAATCTTGTTAACATCATGTGAAGATCATGTAGATTGGTGACTGAGATGGTCTTTTGAAGAAAGAACCACACAGATTGAGTGGACCTGTCCAGTCAGTGCAAGCATTTGTCACTAATCGTTTAGCTCAACTCGGAAGATAAGGAGCCCAACGCTTTGACGAACAGTACCAAAGAAAGGACATTTGGGTAGGCCACATAAATTACTCAAACTGCCAGATCATGATTACTAAGAACGAAAGAAAACAAAATTAAAAAAAGACCCACATAGTCTTCACATTCACAATAATTAAAAAACCGGCCAAGTGCGAGTCGGACTCGCGCACCGAGGGTTCCGTACAAACCTGTAGGTATCCTCGGTTTATTCGTAAGGTTTATGTTTATGAAATTAAATGTTTTTTTTTTTATATTTGAGTTGATTGAATGGAAGGTAAATTGCGATTTACGATTTATGACGTATTAAAAAAAAACTACTTACTGGATTTCGTTCAAACCAATTTTCGTTGGAAGTTTACATGGTTATGTACATCATATATTTTTTTTAGTTTTATCATTCTCTTACTTTAGAAGTTACGGGGGGGGGGACACACATTTTACCACTTTGGAAGTGTCTCTCGCGCAAACTATTCAGTTTAGAAAGAAATGATGTTAGAAACCTCAATACCATTTTTGAAGACCTATTCATAGATACCCTACACGTATGGGTTTGATGAAAAAATTTTTTTTGAGTTTCAGTTCTATGTATGGGGAACCCCAAAATTTATTGTTTTTTTTCTATTGTTGTGTAAAAATCTTAATGCGGTATACAGAATACATCTACTTACCAAGTTTCAACAACATATCTCTTATAGTTTCGGAGAAAAGTGGCTGTGACATACACGGACAGACAGACAGACAGACAGACAGACCGACAGACAGACAGACAGACATGACGAATCTATAAGGGTTCCGTTTTTTGCCATTTGGCAACGGAACCCTAAAAATACGATACTTTACAAAATATTCATGTCATTGTATATATAAAAAATTATCAATGTCAATGTGTATAAAAAAAAAAAGAAACGGATATAATTTTGTTGGTCAGATCATTTGATGACCATGTAGATCGGTGTCTGAAATGGTCTTTTGAAGAAAGAACCACACAGATTGAGTGGACCTGTCCAGTCAGTGCAAGCATTTGTCACTAATCGGTTAGCTCAACTCGGAAAATAAGGAGCCCAACGCTTTGACGAACAGTACCAAAGAAAGGACATTTGGGTTAGCCACATAAATTACTCAAACTGCCAGATCGTGATTACTGAGAACGAAAGAAAAAAAAAATTTAAAAAAGACGTGGGTCTTTTTTAATTTTTTTTTATAGTCTTCACATTCACAATAATTAAAACAATACGATACTTTACAAAGTAAATATTCATGTCATTGTATATATAAAAAATTATCAATGTCAATGTGAATATAAAAAAAAGAAACGGATATAATTTTGTTGGTCAGATCATTTGATGACCATGTAGATCGGTGTCTGAAATGGTCTTTTGATGAAAGAACCACACAGATATTGCCACTAACTACTCAAACTGCCAGACCATAGTCAAAAGTGAAACAGTGACCCACATAGTCCTCAAATTCTCAATAATCAAAGTAATATTCATACAATTAATATTCATGTCATGTGAAATAATAAAAAAAAGAGTATATATAGCAAAATAATAATAATAATAAAAACAACATTCAGTGTAGATTTATTGGAGCAGCTCAATCCCAGGCCGTTTTATCCTCAATATAGTCTTTAACAGTATAATAGGCTTTCTGACATAATTTACGCTTTATAAAAGATTTGAATTTATTTAGGCTTAGTTCTTGAATGAGGCTAGGAAGTTTATTATAAAAACGAATACATTAGCATCTAAACGAGCCACCTATTTTCTTGAGCCTGGTCTTAGGAACAACAAGTTTTTGTTTGTTTCTAGTATTGACATTGTGGATATCACTGTATCTTTTAAAGAGATTAATATTTTTATGTGCATACAGCAGATTTTCATAAATATACTGAGAAGGCACGGTCATTATATTAATCTCTTTATATTTGTCTATGAGGGAGTATCTGGGACTTAATTTATAAATCGAACGAATTGCCCTTTTTTGTAAAACAAAAATTGTCTGAATATCGGCGGCATTTCCCCATAGTAGAATACCGTACGACATCACGCTATGAAAATAACTAAAGTAAACTAAACGGGCTGTCTCTAAATCAGTTAAATCACGAATTTTTCTAACAGCGTATGCTGCAGAGCTAAGCTTTTTTGACAATTTATCTATATGGGGGCCCCATTGAAGCTTGGCATCCAGAGTTATGCCTAAGAATACTGTGGTATCTTCGGGTTTCAACACTTCACCCTTTATGAGGACACTAGTTTCTACTTGTCTAACATGAGGTATCGTAAACTTAATACATTTGGTTTTTTTCTCGTTAAGAAGTAGGTTATTAACATTAAACCAGTTAACTACATTAGCAAACGAACAGTCTTAGACAAAATGTTTTAATTTTGGCGTAGATATTTGAATCTGTAAAAGAAATTAAGACATGTAAAAAGTCATATCATCACATAGAATTTCTATGCATATGTACTATCCATCTTACACGAAATCATATTTGTGAATCTATTCATACACTAAATATTTTAAGAGGTACACCTGTAGATGGTAAAGAAGCTATAGAAGCAAAAAGAAAAATTTCATCGAAGCGTTTTTGAATTTTCATAATTATTATAATTTTAAAACTGCTTGAGACGTTTTGTATAAAACCTTTACTCCAAATTCTATGAATGGCCCACCTGACGCTGCGAGGGCGGTGACCGGACGGCACGAGCATGGCCGCGGTGTCTCGGGCCGTAAAAAATAAGAAGGAGCCAGTATTTCTTATATGCGTCAAATAATTTATAAATATTAAATTTTGAAAAAAAAAATACATTTAGAATTTTTTTTTTCGTTGCTGTAGCTTCTTTACCACCTACAGGTGTAACTCTTAAAATATTTCGTGTATGAATAGATACATCTTATATATGTAAATAAATACAAGTGGATTTTGATAATAACTATATTGGCTTGATGCGATTTTCAAAAATTTATTTTCCGAACCAGGAATTGAATTACACTAATATAAGTTGGCATTCACTGTAACAGATACTCCGTATGAAAAGTTTTACAATTCTAAAGGCAGGTGGCGTTGGCAAAAACAGTCACTCCACTCTCACTATAAGTCTATAGTAACCATACAACTACTTACAACTTCGTTGTTGTGTGTGGCTACCATTATTTTAAGTTTAAGTTGACACTTTTAATACTTGAGATTGAGAGTGCTATTTCTGATTGGAATAAATAAGAAACGTAAGCCTGCTTCTATTTTTAAAGTTCTTCTTGTTAAGGTTTATTGATGAATTTTTATATTTGTTTAAATTTGATGCAGAAGGCAGCTGTATTAAACACATTTTGTTAGAGATGAGGCGTATATACTGGTACAGGTATATATACCAGGTATGTGCTTCCCAGTACGCAGCCCGGGTACAGACCGGAATACTGGGTAAATACCTTGAAGGTATGACGTCATACGTATAGGCTAGTACGAAGCGAACCGCTACCACAAGGTATCAGCCAGTTCGTGCAGCATCGGTCCGCCGAAACCACCCGAAGCTTCCCGACCGCAGCGAAGCGTCATTCGTGCTTTAGGAACGTTGGGACGATCTAATACACTTAGAAAAAAAAAATACATATGTCTACGTTGTTAAGGAATATAATTGCGTAATAATATTATTGAATAAAAAAAAATTACATTTTTTATCATATCAAAGAGTTCTTTAAAAATATATTGTGTGTAATAAAGTGATTTTTAACTACGCAGCTAGTAGTTAGTTTAAATAAAATTAATGTTATTTTGCATATAATATTTAGCACTCACTAATAACCATCCTCATATCTCATACTTGAAAAGTCGTACCTACATAATATTGAAGGTATGCCATACTTATCGCATACGTTTACTTATCGAAATCATAACACACCCAAATACTTACAGGTATTTTGAAACCCGGTTTTTGTACCCAGTATTTGGCGATACCCATACCTTGAAGGCCGGGTATGGAGATTGGCAGGTATATCTCATGTCTACATTTTGTATCTAATTATACGATCTGGCAACCCTGTCAGCGGGAAATTTTTGTTTTTATTTTTGCTTCGTTCGAAATAATTACAAAAATAAAAGCACTTTTCCAAACTTATATTTTTTTGGAATATTAATAAGCAGCGCGCGTGACGATATAATATATGTAAATTAAACAGATTTATTTTACTAAAAAATAATGAAATGTCTTCATTTCCGTTAAGACAGGATTTATTAATTTTATTTAATTTCTGAACGAAAATTTTTACCTGTGGAACGCCCTAAAACAATGCGAAGCTTCCGTTTTTCGAAAATGTACGGTTAATTCCATTTTTACGGTAAATGAATATTGAGAATTTGTTTTATTCACAATATTATTTTATTGTCTGATTAAGATGGCTTTATTTAAAAAAAAATATCATCACATAAGCAACATAACTTAGAACTCTATTAAATATTGAAATTTTATCAAAATATATTATCATTTTACTGAAAATATGTCATAGCTATTATTTAAAAATGTCCTATTGCAATGGGACGGCTCACTTGACAAGAGGTCACAGATGATTTCAGCACTTGAACAATAAACGATTTATTTGATTTACTTTATGTAAACATGGTTTCTTTATTATTTGTTGCACTTCTAATGGTGAAACTAATAGCAGTATATTTTCCCACGATAAAGAGCCATTTAGTAAATTAAATGTTGTGCGCCACTGTTTCTAACTACATTTACCATATTCTCTTAACAGCAATTTTGCTGTAAATGAGAAAAGACCATTAAAAAATTGGATTAACGATAGACCACAATATCAATAACTTATATCTTTTTTATTATAGAAAATATTAAAGAGTATAGGATCGTTACAGTCGTTTTCTTACGTTACTCATTTTTGTTCGGTAGTACTTTTTACTTTCAATGGCTGGTTTTCAGCACAGTGTGACAGTGCATTGTACCTATTTGAGCAAATTCTAGTCAGTGGATATAAAACTTGGCATCCACACGTTATACAGCAAGTATATAGGAAGTTCTGGTGCGAAGTTGGTAGTTCACTTGTGCTAATGTACACATTACCGGTTTTTGTTTGTCACATTGTTCCACAATTTGCAAAATACCAATATAAATATTTCCTTTGAAACCAAATAAACGAAATTTGGCCTATTGTACGTAGCTGTAAGATAATTAAATAATGTTAGCATTAAAACTGGCCATTGTTTAAACGGTTCCGAAATTTTACATCCATGTCCCATCCCTCGAAAGTCACGTGACCAGCTTGCGTTTGAGCGCACTAACAGGTATGGAAATTAGTAAATTTTATTAGAAATTTAGTTAAATTTTGGATATTATTGTAGAAATACGGTAAATATTAACGTTGCGCTAAAATTGAGTGATCATGTGCGTGCAAACGAGGTGTTTTATTGTGCTGTGCACGGTTATTTCGTCAACAAAGACTGTCATTTTGATACCAAGAAAGGTGCTTCAAGAATGGCGTCCCCCACATGTGCCGCTGGCCTATTGAGTTTCGTCTTGGCGGTGCTTGAATCTGATGACGTGAGCTGTTGAAATGGCGTGAAAAACAACTGCCTCAGGTTTCCGTCGATGTTCCGGTAGAATTGTGTCGAAAATTTCGTAGTTCGTTCGGTGCCCTTGCGCTGCCAGTTTCAATGATTCATTGTTCCGATTTTTGCGAAAAATTACATAAAAATTCGCCACAAATCATTGTTTTAGGCATCGTGGATGCCAAATTGTGTGTTCCAATTAGTATTTTTGTACGTTTTGTATGGTAAATGAGTGAATTTTCGGCGATCCGCCCATTTGTTTTGTTTACCATTTTACCGCTTACACGACAGCCGAAGTAAGTTAATTTTCTTACTATCTTTGATAGCATTGTTTTCTGTCGGTGTTTAGTGTAATAAATTCGACGAGTTATTATGTATCAAGTCGTTATCTTGTCGTGATCAGTGATGCCGGTAGTTTGATTTCTCACACATACAACATTATTGATACGGCCGTTATTTACTCGATTGTTGGGGAATCCGCCCTTTAAACATTACGTTTATCTTTGTCATGCCGAAAGTACACAGTATACTTAGGGAATCAAGCATAACATTGAGTGAGTTCACCTATATTTATGTGATCAATTGAAGTTTAGTTATTTCCTCTATTTTACAGTGTTAAGGCCAAAGTAATAATATCATTTACCTGTTTATTATAAACTATGTAATCTCTGTAGCATATTTTGTTTTGTCTCATCTTTACAAAAATTTCATCACAGTCAAGTTCATTGACCTCCAAATGTTTTGTAAAAATTTAGAAGTTTCTGCTACATCTCCTGTCTATGACTTGTAATATTTATGAAAATGCTATAATTTCATACATAACTGATTAACATGTTATGTTAGTTAAGTTCTTATCATAAAACTTTCTTCAGAAAACATAAAATTAAACTCCTACTATTTTAGCTCATCAATAAAACTTTACACATAGGTTTTTTTCATAAGTTCACAATGAAATAACCACATATTTCGCTAGGGTTTTAAAGTATACTTGACAAAACGACTTATTTTTAGTAAATAAACAAATATATTTTTCAGTTCTATACTATTATGAATCCTCTCCTTCGATTGCCTCATTGGTCTATTGGTTACAAGAATGTTGTAACTTCTTAGTAGCAAGCTGGTGTCTGGATTTCTGCCTGGTTGACGGCTATAGACACGCCCCCTATTCATTGCATGGGACTTCAAACAACTAGGTGAACTATAGAATACAGGTACACCTCTGTCTATCCCTTCAGGATTATTGGCGTAATGTTGTTATTTGTTCTTTAGGATTATAAATTAAAGAAGAAGGCCTTGTTGCTAAGTAATAACAGCTGCTTGTGTTGATCGTTCAGGTTAAGTTACACTTGCTGGGGTAGTTCCGTGGATGGGTGACCATCTTCCATCATCAAGACCCTTCCGTGCCTCAGAAAGCACTTTAAGCCATTAGTCCCAGCTGTTTCTCGTAGATCTTAGACAGTTGTTACGGATCAGCAGAACCCTGAGTGTCTGACTACCAGGTTTACCAAGGTATTGTATTACCCGGTAACGGTTGTGGCGGTCAGATAGGCAGTCGCTCCATGTAAAATACTGGTACTCAGCTTCATCTGGTTAGACTGGAAGTTGACCCATGTTGGGAAAAGGCTCGGTTGATGATGATGAGGATTATAAATTGCACCTCTCCATGGGGAAATTCTCATAATGCAAATTAAAGTTTTGCATTTCAGTTTCCATTATCCTTGACCTAGCTATTGAGTTGATTGAGAGTGAATTGACTGAATAACTAACTGTACAAATTAAACACTTGAGTACAAAATGTAAACAAACAAAAGTATCTTCAAATTGTTACTTTCCATTAGGTATACTATTTATTAGTATACTTTCCATTAGGTATACTATTTATTAGTATAAATTCCATTAGGCATACTATTTATTAGTATACTTTCCATTAGGCGTACTGTCATCTCAGTATACCACATTATCATCTGCCTAGCCTTTTCCTAACTATGTTAGAGTTTGCTCCAGTCTAACTGAATGCAGTTTAGCACCAGTATTTTACAAGTAGCGACTACCTATCTGACTTCCAAAACCCAGTTACTGGGCAATACAATACTTAGACTTTCGGGCTTCTGACAATCTGTAATGACTGTCTAGGATCTACGAAACAAAGCCAGGACCGAAGGCTGAACATACTTTCTGAGGTACGGAAGGGTCTTGATATGTAAAGATGGTAACCCACCCATCCACGGACCAACCGCGGCAAGCGTAGCTTAACCTGAACGAGCAACACAGCCCACAAGCCCTTCTCTCCCTCCAATCTCAATATACATGTATGAAAAAAACTATCATATCGTGTTTATATGCTTTAAAAGTTCCTTATGCAAATAATACATGATTCCTTAACAAGACCTCCTTGACTAAATTGGCTGACAATCTCACCAATTTACCCAAGGCATCGCATTGAATCTGCACTGGCCTGCATCGCTGCACGAGTTACGGTCATCAATCTATTAGCAACCACTTTGTGTGACTGTTAACTCTGTGTGTTGGATAACC